>OZ021726.1:30458458-32858458 GCA_963978545.1 Linyphia triangularis
TCGCTCTTTGTTTTTCAAAATGTAAGAGTAAGATTTTCTCTGCAAATTGTTTTTATTTAGATATTTACTTTTTTCCCGAAAAATGTTTGTGTATTTAAGTGTCGTCCATATGATCGGAAGAAGTGATTTGTCTCACATTAATATTTGATATCCTATTAAATTATTAACGTAACTTACAATCCGATGCCATCAACGGAAGAATTTCTATACAGAGAATAAAAAATTTTCTTCTCTAAATAAGTGGCTCCACTAAAACTAAGCCATCGTATAATGCTGTGTTAAAGTTAAAAGATAAACGTCAAAGTTGCAGAATTTTCAACCCCCCCCCCCCTCCCTCTCTCCCAAATAATATGTAAAATGTAGATAAAGCTAACCTAGTTACTGTTACCAGAAAAAAAATTAATGAGCATTTAGTAAAGAATCTGAGTCATGAACCTACACCCTTTAAAAAGCAAAATCATACAAGCAATTTGAAATTGTCAAATAAAATTTGTGCATTCATAAAATTGAAGAAACGATGTTTATTCTTAACTCAGGTAGGATCCAATTCTCAAAATAAATTCTGAATTAAATAAAATATTAAAATTTGAAGCGAGTTCCATGTTTGCTCAACTTCTTTTCAAAATATCAAGAATCATGGTAAAACACCTATTTTTAACTATCGCTACGTCAAAACTCATTGACCAGAGGCAATATATTCAAATCACATGTGAAACGTCGTCGAATCGAGCCCCATCGGATGTTTTGCAGGTTGGTTTCAATGTAAGTAGCCATCTCAAATTTGAGATGCATATGCAATGCATTTTTCAAGTAATTATTCATCTTCGAATCAAGTAATTATTAATTTTTTCATGAATTTCAATTAAAACTGTTGAATTGGTCAATAATACCTTTGACTTTGGTTGTAAATTTATAAATATTGCACGTTCTAAGTTAATGGCATTTTTCATTAGTTCTACTGTTAAGCCAAAATTATTTTGCATGAATTGATTCATAAAATATCATTGACTTGAATATTAGGAGCAATACCGATGTCTTTAAAATGATTTATTTAAATTATTTTAAAACATTATAAAATTATTTATTTAAGTATTTACTCTAAAGTTACGAAAAGTAAAATTGTTGCTGTCGGCATTCCCCCCCCCCCCCCCTTTTTTTTTTTTTTTTTTCTTTCTATGGTTCATGTAATATTTGATGAAAAATTTTCTCCCGTGATTTCTACAGAATTTTTAACCAAGGTTTTGACTTTATTTATTTTATAACTCTTCCCTAACTCTTTGTTTTCTTTTTCTTAAATACAGAATAGAAATTGAGTGACATCGGTTTTCATACTTTCACTTATATTTTTGTGACAGTGGCAAGGGGGTGCAGATCGCATACAAAAGGGTGCAAAGCGGCTAAAGCTTCAAACCAGGAATTTTCAACCGTGAATGAGTATCGGATTTCTTACGGAACAATTTATAAATAGATATGCCGTAATTTTAAGTTCAATTGAATAATTTGAAGCCTGTACTTTACTTTTTTGCCTAGGAATTCTTCGCTTCATTTTTAATTTTCAAAAGCAAAAGGTGCAAGTGCATTTATTTTACCCTTCCTGAAGTCGTCCATTCTCAAACGAAACGTCGCGTCGTTTTTGTAATAATAATTCCTTTTATTGAAATATTTACTTTATCAGATATCAGTATGCTCAGATAATTTAACTGTTTAATAATCTTGTAGTTTTGTTTTCCCACATATATTTAAGTAATATTTACAAAATTACATGAAATTCGTGTGTCTTGATATTTGAATGTCCCCCCCCCCCCCCATGACATCTAATTGTTAATTTGGGCCCCCTCACTTTTAATACCCACGAGCCGCCACTGGTGACCTACCACGAACTTTTTAAACAATGAAAACAAATACAGGCACCCACAAAAACCTGAATCCTGTGGTTTTTCATAAAAAGTATTATACACTGTTAAAAAAATACGATCGTTAGCTTATCAGATAATATTTTATTCACTCGATAATTGCTGCTAAGAACCAGCAGTAGCATAAGAAATCTCAAAAACCTGTGTGACACAAAGTCACCCCGTTAGGCGTTATGTATTTTACAATGTGATATCTTTTAGAGGAATTACTAAAACATATTTTCGAGGGATATCTACGATACCCGGCTAAATTTTAAATTTTTGAATAATAAGCTTGGGATAATCTAATGCAGCGTTTCTCAACCTGTGGTAAGCGTACCCCAAAGATGCGTGAAATAAACTCAGGGAATACACGGGAAACAAGATATTTCATTTTGAAAATTTAAAATAATAAAATTGAAATAATTGAATAATTTTAAGTAAGAAAGAATTAGGGTTTTAAATTCAGTTTAGGTATGTATTTTATCTGCAGGATCGGTACCTGTCGAGAGGGATAAGATCACAGGCATTCACCTTTCAGTGTATGTAGATGTTTGTAATAATACATTTTTGTTCAAAATTAAAGAAGTTATCTCTGGTTCTAATAACTTCTCAGTGGAGCAGCATAGGCACATGAAATTCACATCAAAGAGACATCTTCATATAACATAATGACAAGTAAAGCAACGGCAGTAACAAAATAAAATGCTAATTCATAAAATTGACTTTTTGCATGGGTTACGATCTTTTCTGTCATCAATGTTTGCTTTAACACTGTATTCTCATAATTGACATGATGTTCTTTATGAGTTTTACAGGCTAAATTACACGCCCCATCTATAAAACTGATTTCAAAGCAATGGAAAGTTCCTAATACATCGAATCTCTACAAAACGCATGTAGTGGTGGCGCTCCACACATGTTTGAGGAAATTCGAATTAGAGGACTGATCTGGCACTTAGGTATGTGAGAAATATTCATATTTTTAAATCCATATTATTAATTTTTATTTTGTGTCTGTGGGGGGAGGGTGTTGTTTTGGGCCTTCCTGGAAAATCTGAGAAAACATATTTAATCCCCTTGCGTAATCTAATCTGACTGAAATATGACAGATACATTTGTTGTAGATAACATTGTATTCTATAAAAAAATTTCGAACTGTCACTAAAAGGCCGCTTTTACACACACTTCAATGAGAAACTTGCACATGTGGGGGAAATGAATAATTTTAGTATTTTCTAGTATTATCAAACGAATAAATTACAGTGGTGTCATTATTTTTTGTCGATTTGTTTTCAATTAATTAAAAATCAAGTTTTAAAGTAGCTGAAATTAAAGCAAAAGTCACGTGACCAAAAACACATAAAAACCTGTGACGTTCTAGCGCAGATGCAATCCAGTGTTTACATCTCGCGCAGTCCAGTGTTTACATTTCGTTCAGTCCAGTGTTTACATCTCGCGCAGTCCAGTGTTTACATCTCGCGCAGTCCAGTGTTTACATTTCGTTCAGTCCAGTGTTTACATCTCGCGCAGTCCAGTGTTTATACGTCTCACGCTAACCTGTGTTTTCGTGTTTCCTTTCGTTATCCCCTTTTTCAAAGCGTATTATCATAATACATCAATTTTTTGTTGTTGTTTAGTTATATTTCTTTTAAAATGCCTGTTTTGCCGGGGTTCGATAAAGGGCAATCGGACAATTTACCAAAATTTGATTCGATGACAATGTTTGGTTTCTTAGGAAGCAATCCAGATTTTATTGGAGCTGAAATTCGTGGAGTGAAGGCTACAAGGTATGTGTACAATTTGTGAACAGTTTTATTTATATTTGCCTTTAAATTTATAGAATATGGCATATTTTTAAATATTATATTCAATTATCTTTCAATCCAGTTAAACTGACTAACATTTGCAACGCAACTCGACAGATTTTTAACTATAGTTTCGGAGTGTAAATTGTTGCATACTATATGAACTATTCGAAATGACTCATTTATTCTCAGAAAATAAATATTAAACCAAAACTTAATTTTCAAGAATCTTCATTTCATTCGTGTACCATTTATTCTTTTGCAAAGTCCTTTGATTCTTGTACAAGAATAAACCTCTTTTTAGTACTTGTTCATCCATATTTTTTTGTGCTAATGCTCTATGGTACCTGAACACGTTCCACTTTAATTCTTTTTAGAAAATTTTATTCCAGTTTTTGTTTATAGGGTAATACTTAAATAATACCAAGGCTCCACAAAATTATGAAAATTCATACCATATTATAAAAAATTAAACTACTCGAACAAACGATCACCAAGAAAATTGCCGCCTCTCTCGTTAGTTACGCCACTGTTTTTAATACTGGGTGATTTAAAAGTCGCGTAGTCGTTATATTACAGAATGCATTGTTTGGTTGAGATGTGTCAAGAATTTCCAAAAGTTATTTTGTCATACAAAAGGTGATGACAAGTTATTTTTTTATTAATTGCTTAGAACATTTAGTTGAAAATGGATTAAGTGCATTTTATCAGAAAAGATGAATTTCCCACTGATGGAAACGTTATAAAAAAGTAGACAAAAAATGTATGTCAAACAGTTGCTAAATATCAGTTAGTGGTATCGGCAGAACCGAATCATTCTTTTTTATTTTAGGCGTGGCAAAATGTAATATTGTTTTAAAAGTTTCCTCATGTTTATCCTTTATTTTACGAATACATTCCAGTCACTTTTTGCACCCAATCTCCGCTTTTGGAAATTAAAAAATTCTTAATATTTTTACCCATTTTATAATATTTTTACTAAATCACAATTTTAAATTCCATACTGGAGGGAAAAATAACTATCAAGTAAGCACCTTGATAACCTGACATTTTTGTATTTATTTTGGGTTCTATTTAATAAAAATTGTACTGAAAGAGAGGATTTTTATCGGACTTTTTAACAGTCCTAAATTTTTCTTAGAATGGCTTGATCAAAGCTGAAATAAACACAACCAACCAACCATCGAAATTCCACAAATGAAACCTTGCTCCATTCTCGTCTAGCAGACTGGTTCACTTGAAGTGACTGGTTCACAGACTGGTATGAAGAAAATCAGCTAATCTGAAGATTTTCAACCGCGATACGTGACGTCTCAGCAAACTTTGCTGCCAGCGCTCTGGCTTTAGTATTAAATTTTGGTGTTGATTATTAGGTAAAAACTGATATCCCGTTACACGCAATTGTATATAATGGGGTTGGGAGAGGGGATTGTACTGTTTATAAGTCAAGAGTCGCGCAAGAAAAAACTAGAGGTGTGGAACATTGCACATCTTTCGATTATACTATAATATTGGTCATTGCATTAAAATGTATGGTGTTATTTACCGCTTTCATATTTTCCCTCATTTAGATTTAAAAAAAAGCCAGTTTTGCTATATTTTTAGCAATAATTTTTACGGTGGCTGAAAAAAAAACCTCCAACATGACGAAATGGGCGATGTTATTCGATAGTGTTCTTCTTGTGCGTGAAACAGAAAAGAAATCAATTGTTGATGGGAGATGTCAAGAGCAGTGAGCTCTGTGTTAAAAGCAGTCGTTTTTCAACTTTTTACCCTTTTTTTGCATTTCTACGGGAATTTCGAGAGTGGAGGCATTAGCACAGAAAATTTAATCACAATCATTTAAGCTGTTTTTTAGCAATTGCTGAAAACATGACTTTTTCTATGCCAGTTACCTTATGCGCATGTGCGATTTTGACGAAAACCTTAACTGTAGGTCCCAGGGCCACCACTAATCCTCACACAAAATTTGAATATCATAGGTCAATTTGTTTGAAAGTTATGCTGACCACGTACAAACAGACGTGCAGACATCTTATATTGGAGTGACTTAAGTAACATTCCACCAATATTTCTTTTGCGAATCCCTATGATAATCTACTTTAAACATTAATTTGTAATTAGTAAGTTGATAAAGTCTAAAAGTATTAGAAAATAACAAGTTTACCAAATATTTGTAAGATCCGCTGATTCCTATTTTGCAGTTGCGAGGTTGTGGGTTCGAGTCCCGTGTATGGCATGGGTGTTTGTAAATGTATGTTGGCTTGTCTAATGACGAATGTTTTGGCGAATTATAGCCCTCGTGTTGCTGAAGGCGCCAGATAATCTGAAAACAACCAACCAACCTATTTTGCAGTTAGAAAAAATACGTTATTTAAAATAAATTGATAAAAAAATACTTAAAAGAGTTTAAGAAAAGAGCTCTGTTTTACGGTTGGAGGTTGATCGGTTATTAAATGATCTTTCTCTTGGTGTAGACCATGAGACTATAGCATTATATGTCGTCAAAAAGAAGAAATTCTTTTTCTTCAAACCTCGATAACGAATATGGATTATCTCTAACTAAATAAGCCGTCACAATTGTTAATTACCACTGATTCAAACATTTAAAATTCAAAATAACCATGTTATTTAAAAAAAAATCATTTTTCTAAAAAAAATATGGATTTTCTCCTTTATCTAAAAAATATCATTCCTTAAAATTAGATGATGAATAATCCTTCAATAAAGAAAATGAAGTTGTTATGTTAACTTGTTATGATATGTTATGTTAACCTGTTATGATATGTTATGTTAAGTTTTTATGTTAAAGAGCGTTTTTTAAAAATTCAATTTTCAAGAACAAAATACCAAAATAATTAAAAAAGAAACGATGTACAAAGTGCCACATTAATAGTTTAAAATGTTTGTAGATTACTTAAAAATAGATAATTCTGATAATTTCGCTTCAGAATGGACCTAGAGGTCTATTCGCGTGGGATGTATAACTCTTTCAGACAGCTTGGGGGATAAACATCCCTTTTTATCGGAGATCTTGAAACTAAAGTTTTTTTTAACTGTTTTTGGTGTATCAATTTAATGTGTAGAACAAAATTAGGATTGCGATTAGAAATTGAACTTGGATTGTAATAAGTTTTTCGGAAATGGTTCAATAATCAGAAATGATTCTACCAATGCACACTGATATTTTATATTGTGTTCAATAACCTCCATTAATCTCATTCTAATATTAGCAATATATTTCGATATATACTAATCGACTATAAGAAATTGAATTGTATAGCACAGCTTTAGAATTGTATAAACATGTGTTTTTTTTTGTTTGTTTTTTTAATTTTAAATAGGCTTAGTTCGACTATACGTATATTACTATGTTACGGATAAACGGATTAGATTACCAATTGCAGAAATGTCTTTTTTCATTTTAAATAGAATTGCAAAATGTAGGTAGAGGTTAGGCAAACCTAGCCACGAACTTTTGAGAAAAGAATCAGATCCCGTTGATATGATGAAAATTATACAAATTGCTAAACAAAATATATACTTTCTTTAAATTATAGATTCTATTCCTAACACTTTCATAAACATGAGATGGTTGGAGATAATCTAATTTTCGAAACACTTTCTGTGACACATATGTTAATTTTCAGTTTTGACATTCATAAATGCAGCGGCAAAAAAAAAAAAAAAAAAAAAAAAAAAAGACTCGAAATTAAGGTTGGAAATCAATATTATTTCATTGATATTTTTAAAATCTCAAGAATCATGCTCAAACACTGACTTTAAACGTTGCTATGCTAAGAATATGATGTTGGTTAAAAGTCAAATGTTTGGAGACGATGTCTGTTAATCATTTTCTGGTACTATATAAACCCACATATGACTAGAAAACACAGCCTACCTAATATGTCCTACCTCTAAACTAAGACATCTATAGGACTGATTGGTTTCAAATTTACTAATATAATTCATTTAAAAAGTTCTTTTAGGTGATAAAAATTATTATCTCATGAGCTATTTTGGAAGTTCTTAGGCTTAGGTATTTCTTTAGGTATTTTCTTAGGCTTAGGTATTTAAGGCTTAGGTATTTCTCGTTAAGGGAATGTTATATCATAGAGATGGACATATATCAAGTTGAACTTTTGGTGTTTGAAGTCCCTTTTAGAATGTTAAAGTGATAACCATAATAGTAATTTTCCTTTTAGTCAAAATTAATAAATATTGATAATTCTTAAAATTTTGGTATTTTATAAATTTTAAATTTTACATTCACTAAATGTGTAAATGTTACACTTACTGAAATTGTTTTTATTAAAAACTTTTATACTTTTTTCAGGGTGGCCACAAAATTCAGAATAAAAAGTTCCGTGATAATTCCCTGATTTCCTTGACAGATTTCTAAATGATTCCTACTCATGATTATACCTCTCTCTATAGTAAGTATCAAAATTTTTGAAGAATGTATTTTTTTTTATTTTTTTTTCATTTGATTGAAATTGTACAATTAAACGATCATCAACATTAAAAAAAAGTTCTGGAAGAATATGGAATCCGCAGTACATATGTTATTGTAACATTGGACAAATTTTGTTTTTGAAAACTTCCCTGCGTGTTTCCTAATTTTAAAACGAAAAATCAAATCATCATCATCCCCCCCCCCCCTCTCCCTTTTTTTTTTCTCCTTTGGGAAAAGAAAATAAGAGTTTTCCAATTCTTCAGAAATAATGCGAATTCTGTTTTATAATTTCAAAGGAACGAAACTAATTATTTATTTTTTTACAACAATTAAGTATAAAGTAATATTGCTAGGAAACAGTTATAATTAATTACTCTTCAATTTACTGTAGAATTAGTTTGATAAAAAAAAAAGTTTCCACAATTTTTTTTTTTTTATTTACATTGTGTTACTAAACCTTTACAACAACTCTCATGAACATTTACAAAAAGCTCTAGAAAAACATAGTTGCAGG
This sequence comes from Linyphia triangularis, assembly GCA_963978545.1. NCBI lineage: Eukaryota > Metazoa > Arthropoda > Arachnida > Araneae > Linyphiidae > Linyphia > Linyphia triangularis. The sequence goes on from OZ021726.1 coordinate 30,467,129, forward strand.
GAAAAATTTTATTTGAACTGATTTCGTATAGCGTAACTTGGATATATTTTCCCTAGATTACGTATGATTAAAATAAATGAAAGATTATTGCAACATATTTTTTAACGGTAATCAATCACAATCTTAAACAAATTACAAAAAATTTACAATTTCAAATTGGCACAAAGTGTTCTTAAATAATGTGTTGAAGGAATAGTTGGAAAATGTAGAATTAAATATTATAATTAAGAATATTAGTAAATAGTCTAATACACAACATACCACAAAACATGGCATTGCATACCAAGCTAAAATATTAAATACAAAAATATATTAATAATAAATTACACCATAATATTGAAGTAAAAATTTGCTTTTAAATTACTTATGAAAAGTGGAATATACCTTTAGAAAAATATTCTTACTGCCATAAGCACTACATTATGTCCCTATATTTTGTAATGCTCCTGTGTAGTTCTGTTTAAATTTCCATATAAAATTTCTATAAAAACACCTGCTCTATTTTTGTGTCAGCATTCGAAATCGTCTGCGACATTTTAAGAATATGACAAGTATAGATTTTATCCTTTGAATTATTTGGAGTGAGGTTGCAACGGATGACACCATTTATGACGTGAGTGTGACCAATAACAATACACCTTTAAAAACAAAATCGAATTTCCTAATTCCCTTAGTCAATCACAATGCTTGTTTTTCTCGGGGCAAAGGAATTGACTATGACGTCGTCATTCATAACCTTCATTGTTAGATAATATTAGAATATTTCAAATTATATTCTTTTTGAGAATGTTATACATAGAAATATTAAATTATTTTTATCATTGGAAAGAAAATAATGACAAACTCATGGTTTTGTAAGCTAGGAAATGAACTTAACACCAAGTTGGAAGATACCTGTCATTATTATAATTTATTTTTGTGACTGCCATTATATTAGACACGATATTCATTTGACTGTTACAGTAGATCTAGGTAACGTACATATTATACATCAAGTAATGACTCTATAAACATACGCCATGAGCTAAAAAGAAAAAGTTTTTACGATATTTAAAAACTTCCCAAATATCATAATCCCAAAAGTACTCTTCCTCATCCCCTCTCACAGTACATATTCTGCGTATGCTACTAACACGTCACAAATGTAAACATCTTTCTGCATCATTAACACCGATTTCGTATTTTCAGATTAATATGGAAGGTCCAATTTTCATCTTGTTGGACAAACGGACAAACACAATCAATATTGGTAAATTTTTTGGAATCCAGATTATCGTAGGCGGCCCAAACGTGCCTAATTACGTCAAAAAGTAAGAGTATAGTTTTTTGAAAACAAAAGAAATAGCCTAATTTTTTGAGAAACTAAAAATTTATTTGGATAAAAATGATGGTTTGAAGTGAAAAATATGGGACGAGAAAGATCTGCGTTAAATTTTTTTTTTTTTTTTTTTTTTTTTTGGATGTAGCTCATTTTGTGGATAAATACAAGAGCAAACTTATTGCTTGCTTGATTGAAAAAAGAACCTTCTACGGAAATTTTCTGGTTGCATCCCTGTTCGTCTCTGGTAATTGTGGAATAAGTAAGTGATTTTGGATTGCCCATTAAGTACTTTCCGATTGATTATTGATCGAAATTATGCAACATCAGAGACTTGGTTCAACAAAATCTGTCCAGTACAAAAAAAATATCTTTGGAAACTTTTTTTTATCATCACCCAGTTTTTCCCACAAACTTGAGCAGTGCTAGAAGTGTGGGTAGACGCGGGGTGGCGCGTCCCCCCACTTCTGTAAAAAATACCCATACGCATAGGCGTAACGAGGGAGGGGTTTTGGGGGTTCGAACACGCCAACCTCCATTGGGCTGAGAAAAATTAGCCAAATTTACTACGTTTTTCCCCCAACCAACTCTTTGTTGGTTATTACTCAAAGTATCCATTAAATTTCCTTACTGGTAATTATTCAGTGTTTTTCTAATGTAATCAAAAGCTATACTAAAGTGAAAGACATTTATACAGCTAATGTACCATAGTGAAAGTAAACTATATGCTGTTCGCAGACAACTATACGCGCTACACAGGCTGAATAAATGGAGTCTTTATCGCGGTAACATAAGTGCTACAAACTTGACTTTAGTCATCGATCGTTGATGTAAAGACCATAGGCGTAACGAGAGAGGTTTTGGGGGTTCAACTCCCAACTCATTAAGTTGAGGAAGGATTAAACAAATATTCTGCATTTTTTCCCTAATCAACTCTTTGTTGATTATTTCTCAAATTATCCATTAAATTTCATTATTGAGATTATTCAGTGACCAGTGTTTTACTAAGGTAATCAAAAGCTATACACCAAACTGCAAGACTATACATGGATTTTTCACCAGAAGTGTAAACTTGCCATTTAATGTACTATTTGATGATAATTACTCTCTATACCCGTCCGAGGCTGAAGAAATGGACTCGCCATCGCGGGAAACATAAGTTCTGAGTGGACATTGCGCTGTATAGAAAATCCAAACACTAAACAATAACCGAATGTAAACTAGGGGAGTGGCACATTGCACAACTTTCAATTACACTATAATAATGGTCAGCACATTTAAATTTGACGTGGAATAGTGTTATTACTATTTTCATTTATTTGAAATAATGGCTCTTAGCTTTTTACAGATAACTCTTACAAGGAGGGGGGGGGGGGGAGAAAAAAAAAACGCCTGGCGAATGTGATAACGTACTTTTCGAAAATTCTTGCAGTATCTTTTCTTGTTAGTGAAACAGAGGAGAGGAGAAAAACGGTTGTTGATGAGCGATCCTCAAGGGAAGAGATCTCTATGTTGAAGACACTCGTTTTTCATCTTTTTACACCTCTATAACACTTTTATGGGAATTTCGGAGATGGGGATGTTTAGAACATCTTAAGAAGCATTATCATAGAGATTTTCATCAAAATCGTTAGAGCCGCTTTTTAGTGATTGCTAAAGAACGTGATTTTTTTTATGTTTTGCGCATGCGCAATATTGACGAAAACCTTAATGGCAGGTTCAATGGCCCGCACTAACCTGTACTCCAAATTTGAACATCGTAGGTCAAATCGTTTGGGAGTTGTGCTGACCACGACAGACACACCGGCAGACATTTTTCTATACCATTTTTTTTTTTTTTCAGTTGGATGTTCCGTAACGTGGAGAAATGCAAAAGATTCGAAAATTTTTTTTTATCGAAAACAATACTTTCATTACCCTATGTTAACAAATGGGTAATTGAAAGTAATTAAAATGAGTGCAGGTAGCAAACGCAAAACTCAAATTGAGACACTGTTTTTATTTTGCAAAAGAAGAAAAGAGGAAAAATATGGTGAAATTACTGTTCAAGTTGAAAAAGAATCGCCAGAGGAAGACGAAAAAATAACAATTTTATCCGCAGATTTACAGATTCGGACGGTATTGGTATCATTATGTATATAAGAACAATAATGCAATATAAACAATAAGAGACATAGGTATTTAGGAAAAAATATATTTAAATGTTTATGGAAGTTTCTTTAATGCTTATTTTTGGTAGTGCATGTTTGAAATCAGGGCCGTCGCTAAGAATTTTGGTTGGGGGGGCGTAGACATCTTTTTGCCGACTGAAATCAAGGCATGCCCGGTGTAAATGTAGAAAATATAAATTAAGGTGCTAATAAATTGTTAACTAATTTTTATTAATGTAAAATTAACGTATAAATATTTTTTAATTAATATATGAATAATTACTGCATAATTAATTAATTAATGTAAAACTAATTGTTAATGCATTATTATTTTTTTGTTAATGCATTTATTTTGTGAATTGTTTTATTTAATGTGAAATTAGTTTGAATTATTTTTAATTTACCGTCTAAACAATTTTTAATATTTTATGGCATTTTTTTAATACGTACTTAATGTAAAATTTTAAGTAAATTCCCATGACATTATAGTTAAAGTTCCTTCAATTTCATTTAATTTTTCATTTCTTTTTAGTACATTAACCCTTTCTCTTCAAATAAAGGAGATTATTTTTGGAAGCGTTTTTATTTGGGGGCAGGGGGGGGGGAGACATTTATACTTTGCAGATAGATAGAATTTTCCCCCACAATCTTAAACCAATTTAGTAAACTGAGAAGTACAAAGGCTTCATTTCGATACAACTTTTTTTTAATTTTTCAAATTGCAGTTTCGAAAAAAAAATAATTAAACGTGTAAAAGTGGTTGGAAAATAGCACTTTAACATGGAATTAAATAGATGAAAATTATTGATCAAATAGGTGACTTTTGTATAATGAATTGTATAAAGGTTGATCAAAAGACAAATTCTGGAAAAATTCTTCTTTTTAAAATTCTGGCGGACTATTGCTACTACAGAAAATTCTCTACGCGAAGCACAGTAATTTTTATAATCGATGCAATGTCAGGGACATAAGAAACATGCACTTGCACTCCTTCCCCTCTGGGTTTTGAAAAATAAAGTAACGTGGATAAAAAAGTGGTAAAATTTACAAGAAAAATATATATATGGATATTAATTTATCAATTTGAACAGAACATTAATGAACAATTATTAACTAACATCCAATTCCCATCTTCGAAAAATCAAGGATTAAACAAAAACTTTTGTCGCCTTACATCTCCCTGCAAATAATCATGTAGGCGTTCATGGACACTATAATTACTTTGCAAAAGACAATTATTATTAAAAACGATTTGTTAATTATTTAATTTTTAAATACTTTTTAACACATTTTCCTAGCTAAAAAGGAAAGATTTTGATCTTTCTTGAAACGTGTGTTAATAGTAAAACTTAATTTTTTTGTAAGAATTCAATCCAGGAACCTACTTCTTAAAAGTAGTTACTTTGAGTATATATTTTTATCAAAATTGCTGGATTTAATTTAATGATTTTTTTGTGGTTTTTCACTGATGTTGTAGGTTTTTCAGCAATAATTTATGCAAATATTACTCGTTTTTTGAACAATAATCATTTGTTCAAGAAAGAAAGTATACTTGAAAATGCTAGTTTTTTTTTCCTAAGCGGGATTAAAAATGAAATGGATTACTTTAGCATTAAACCAAACTATAATATTTATGTGCAAAAAGGTAAGTTATTCGCAACTAATTGAACTTCGAATTTAGTGACAAAATACTCTGTAAAAAAGCATGCCATAATTTTTAGCACAACATACCAAACTATATAAGGAATAGTACGGTGGGGTTTTTTGTGGGAAAGGTGTGGGGGGGGGGGGAGGTATTCAAATCTACAGTGTTAATCCGATCTTGAGGAAGAACAAGTTGCACATTTGATCTTCAAAGCAAGAGAAACATCACTGTCAACATGAAATTTCCAAAAACCCACCCCCATTTCCCTTACCCACATGTAACGGTTATGATCCTAATTTGAGATTTAGTGATCCAATTTGAAATATTTTTAAAGGTATTTAGAGTAAAAATTCTTAGTTTATCTGAAAGACAATTTTTTCCCGTTGTTTCGAATATTAAAATGGTGAAATCCAGGATAGGTTGGTTGGTTGTTTTTCAAATTTACGAGGCGCAAGGGCAACACAAAGGCCAAACTGCGTCAGAAATCGAGGATAGGAGTGAAAGGATACTCACAATTTGCAATGCACTGAAACTGGTTGTATTGGACAATGTCGGTCCACAGCTATTTGAGCACGGGGAACATTAAGAATTTTAGATAGTATTATTATAAACCTTTCAATACTTTTCCAAAGATTATTTTGTTAGAATAAATTCGATATCGCCTTCCAGTTTACAAGTGGCATGGATTATTTTGGGAATGCATTTTCAATATATGAAGTACAAGGTGGTCATAAAGAAACTTTGCCGATATATGGGCCTCTAGCTTCCGTTCCGTTTAACAGATCGAGATGAGATTTCAGGTATAGTTATTCAGAAGTTGGAGCTTGAGATTCTGTGAATTTTAACAAATGGCGCTCAAGGTTATGGTTATAGTTACATGCACGAAATTTTCAAATGACAACGTCTACTTTTTCCTGTCACAAAATGCTCAGTGCATAAGGAAACCCTAAAGAGAGATGGAACGGTACGCGTATCACAAAAAATGGACGCATTATGCACGCACCAAAAAAAAAAAAAAAAAGCTCTGCGAACGGCCAACAAAAACGCGATTGAGGCGCATGATGGAAATTTGCATTTGACAGAGGCCAAAGTTCACATGAGTGCCATCACAGGCAATTTAATCGGTTTTCTAAGATGAATATTTGGTGAGCGGCCTCCATTGCTCCGATCGTGTTTTTGTTGGCAATTCGCAGATCTGTATTTTGTGCGTCCGTTTTTTGTGATACACGTACCACTCCTCTTTAGGGTTTTTGCATGCGGTGATCATTTCTCGATAGGAAAAGTAGGCGTTGCTATTCGTAACTATAACCGGGGTAATCGTGAGCGCCATTTTGCCGAAATTCACAGAATTCCGACCTCATATCTCTGAATAACTATACCTGAAATCTCGATCTGTTGAACGAGACTGCCTTTAGAGATCCATATATCGGCAAAGTTTCTTTATGACCATCCTGTACATAACATCATTTATGGAGTTCTACTTGAAATTAATTGCAATAACTTTCTAAAATGCGGGTCAATTTTCGTATACAAAATTTTGGTGTTTTGAAATTTTGTATAAAACCTTGAACTCGTATGATGTACTGATGTACATTACATACTTTATGTAAATGACGTTTAATGTGTATGTCATGGTTTTTGAGGTGTTGTCTGACGTACCACAATTACAAGTATATCATCTACTGTAACACATCAAAGTTATCTAATGTTAGTGAAGATATCAATGATTAGATTATTTTAATGTTCCTGTCAAAAAGGATAAACTTACTCCAATTCAAAATTGCCGACCGTCACCTGAGGCTGCATTGTGATCACAATTTTATAATACTAATAATGAGTTTAATTATTTGTACTTTTTCCATTCAATATGTTTTGAAACATCCGTCAGTAGGGATTTTTAAAAGGGATGGAATTTCAGAAATTTGCCGACTACCAGCCTTTCTAAAAACTTATGGTAATATTTATATGGTAATACTTGCGTTCGCAGTCCATCATTGTAGCCGGAAAAAAAGACACCGACTCCCCTATAATAGACTTCTATTGTAAAAATGCCGATTCGTCAAACTCGGATCACGCTGCATTCAGATATTTTTTAATATTTTGTTACATTTTTTTTTTCATTCAATTCGATTTTATTGTGTATCGACTTTAGAAAAAGAAAAATCTTGATAAAATTTTTGAAAATTTGCCGACTGTCCAACTTTCTAAAATTTTGGGGGGGGCGAGTCGCCCCCTACGCCCCCCGTTCCCGTCGTCCCTGTTTGAAATATTTCGAGGGGATCCCGGTACTGAAATTAATCCTATCTTGTTTGCTACGCCCGAAAAGTTTCTTTGAAAATATTGCATCCATATATTTTACAATTATATCAGACCCTTTCAATTTCCATGTGTTTAAGAACATTTTCCTGCTCCCTTTTTTTTTTTTTTTTTTCCTTTTTTTTTTTTTCCCCAATAGAAATTTACCTTATACCGTAGATTTGGACAATGATTTGAAAACTTATTCAATAAGATAATTTTTTTTTTAACTCTCCCCCCCCCCTCCCCTCTCCTTTTTTTCATTGGTGTAGCGAGTCTGTATTTTTCGAACCCCCCCCCCCCCCACATTCAACAACTCTAGTTACGCCTATGCCCATATGTCCCCCTACTTCTAAAATCACTGAAATCCATCCCCTACTTTTAAAAACACTCAATCCGTCCAGAAAATACTAAAGAAAAATAGCATTAACTTTTTAATGTAGAGACACGTAGAAAAAGTTATTTAAAGTTTTCAAATGTAAAAAAAAAACTATTTATGGTATATATATCATAGATCATACTATTACGAAAATGTATTACACTAATTTGTATAAAGATATAAGTATTTTTATTAACAAATATTCTTACATTAAGTCAACTTTTAACTTTGTAGGAACTTTCTTTTCAGTTAAATTTCTATTCTTGTTTCTTAGAATGACAAGCTTTAAAAAAAAAAAAAAATTAAAAAAAAAAAAAAAAAAATCATCGAATTTTCTATTAATTTAATTTTATGAAAGTATGCTTATTTAAAAGCACAATTGAAATTTAAATAAATAGTTATGTTTATAGTGTTGAATTATTACTTCATTGTTGTACATCTTACTTCCAGAATATTCATTAAAATAACAGTAAATTTTGGACCCTTTTTTAATATTAGTATTAGGAAGTATAACTTATTTCCTTATTAGTTAATATTTTTATTATACGATATGAAATTATAAAATTGATCGTTGGGGTGTACGACTTGACATCAACTTTTGGGCATCCTCCCACTTTTTTCCCCCCACTGAATATGAGAAGAAATAGTATTGGCCATCATTACTGTTGAACTGATTGTGTTTCAAAGTGCAAGCAATGCATCGTACATGCAGTTGCAAACAACATGACTCAACATAAAAGAAAAAATTAATGGCTGAAAAATAAACACAAACTTATACCACTTTTGACACTTATTACCATAATCAAAGAACATTTTATAACTCCAAAGAGTTCGAATGTCACATCCAGAATTCTAAACTTGACAAACAAGAGCTTGAAATCTCGATTCCTGGTGATGAAATTCATATTGGTGGCAAAAAAAAAACCTACGCATGTTTTTCTCCATAAATCGTCGTGTTTTCGAGTGTGCTAATTCTGAATGAAATAAGCGTAATCATCGTTGACACCACGGGAGAAGTGAAAACAATCTAGACCTAGATTATGTTTATAGAAATAAACATTAAAGGCGCAAAAGGCACTTGTTGATATGTTTTGAAGGTTGGCTTTAGTAGAGACAAGAGCAAGCGCATATGAAATGTGAGATTCGGATCCAAATCGTCCTATATTCATAGGATGGACTAATTCGAAGAGACGATATCGCGTCATCTGAAACACATGACGGAGGGGGGAAAAACTTGTTTTCTTATATCACGCAGGGGCCATTCTTAAAAAATATTCAATAACTAATCGAATATCCATTAGCAAATGAAATTACTGCGAATGGATTTATACATATTAAATTGAAATGAGTGTTGCTACTCGGAAATTGTTGTTTTTTCAAATAATTTCAATGGGAAAGTTAATGGTTGTATAGCTATTTATCTTTTACGTGCAACGAGTGGAGATTTTCTAGATTTTATGGAAGATGTTTGGGCATGAGAGCTACTCTTGAATTATACAACGGAGAAATATTGTTACAGCAGGATCTGGATTACTGAGAGCTTCAAGCAGGGAATGAAAAACGATAGGTCTTCCAAAGAACTGTCCCTCATTTTCACCTCGAACGGAAAAAAACTGGGAAAACACCAATTAGACAGGCGGACATATGTATGTCACAATCAAAACCTCTACTACGCTGAAACAGAGACTGCAGAACGATAAACGAAAACTCAATTCTTTCTCGCATGCTCATCGAGCATTTTGCCTTTGGAACCACATATCTAGCACGCACCACGAGTTTTCCATATTAGGAAAAAAAAAAAGTACAATAACACTAAGTTAAAAATCCTAGGAGGAAATAAAGTTTTAAAGCTTATGTCCTAAGTAACATAAGGAATTACGATAAATAATATGCACAGAGCATAATAGCTACTCTAATTAACGCTTCACCACAAAAAACAGTCTAATAAAACTTATGGCGATGTGCGTTTGCACTCGTAGTAAAAAGAAGGGGGAAAATACTACTTAAGCAATTCTCTACGACTTTCGATATTGAGATTCCTTGTAAATATTCCTTGTTCCTTGCATGTTTTCTTCTTAACGAATTTTTAAGTTGTGTATGAATTTCGTTGTACTTTTTAAGTTGGCAAGAGATCTTCTGTCGCAAGAGCTATACTAAGGCTATGCTGCAAGCCAGGGCCCGATTTAGAAAACAAATTACTGTATACTGTAACACATAGCACATGTGATCCCCCATTGCAGATTATTGTTGGTATTATTTCAATATTAACGACCATTTTGACTATCGTTTTGATTAAATTTATGTCAATATATTAATATTTTTAGTAAATAATGAGTTATTAAATATATTACCATATTTCATGGAATTAATCAAGTGCCCTGAGCGGAATATTGATAGTTAACCAATAATTCAGAATTTTTCAGACAATTTGGGGGTCCTTCCTATACACGGGCATTATAGGAAATAAATTAAACGAAGCGAGCTACACTAAGACTATTCTGCACCGAAACATAGAGATCTGTAGATCTATGTGAAGATGATATGTCCCCTCTCATGGGATAACTACCCAGGGGTGTAAGTGGGGCCGGTACTCGACGGTATGGCGCACCAGTACTTTTTTGAGAGTAGGTACGGCGTACCGCCACTTTTTTGAACTAATAAATAATAACTCATAAATCTTTACTTAAGTATTGGGATATAAGTTAATGAGAAAATAAATACGTAAATTAAGAGTATTTAGCTTTTTTTATATAGTAAATTATGCAAAATACTATAAATTTGCATTTTATAATTAAAAAATAACAGCTACAGTAGGGGTTAACACCAGGGGAAGCTTGCGTACCTGTAAAAATTGTTTTAGCCCTAAAACCCTGTAACTACCCAACATTTAAGTTTCAAATGTGAAAAATCCGGGGGAATTTTCACAAAGCAGCACAACCGACTGGAGACACGATCTTTCACGATCGCCGACGTGGCATCCAAACGGGATGGTAATCCAACACATTTATAAAACAAAGCTTATTATCTATCCTTACAGTTATTCGACGTTCCCATAAATATTAATAGATTAAGCCATTCCTATGGTACGGCGTCAAAATAATATTTGAGCATTTGTGTAAATGTGACCAGACGTCCCGATTTTGGCGGGACAGTCCCGCTTTTCGCTTCACTGTCCCGCTACCCGAATGTCCCACTTTTTCGTTAAGAGTCCTACCAAAGTCCTTCTAAACAAAACTAAAATGTTCTTTTTCGAAACTTCGTTAATCAAGAAAAACTAACAGAGTGGGTAACTGATAGAGGTCGGCGATATATCGATACAACGATATTTTTATCGATATATTTATTTATTTTTAAATATCAATACAAGTTACCGATATATCGATGTTTTCAAACATTTTTAGTTTTTTGATGATTGTTTTGTAGTTCCGTGTGTTTTTTCGATTTTCTTTATTCCCTTTTCAAAAACTTCAAAACTAAAGTATGGACTTGGCTGAGAGACAGTTAAAATGGCATCCTAACCAAAAAGAAAACATAATGTAAAGGAAAGATAGGATCATTTATTAGGAGTCATTAACACAGCGCCGTTTCTGTTGCCAACGTATGCCTAGAATTTGCAATTAATTTTAAATATTAAAAACATCTCTATCAGCAAAATATGCGGTAAACTACTTTTCAAAATTTCTTCTTTAAAAATAAATGTGAATTTATGCATTGACATCGAAATGTATTTTATTTATTCTGATTGATAATATAATTTATTTATTAAAATAATTTTTATAATATATTTATTAAAACAATTTTGGTATAAATTCATGAAAAGTAGAAATTTGCTACAAAAAACTTCGTTTCTAGCAAAATTGAAAATCAAATAAAAAAAAATCCATGTATCGATATATCGATATTTTATCGATATATTTTTCTATGCAACGATATAGTATCGATATTCGTTTTGATCGATATTTCCGACCTCTAGTAACTGATGAAATTTCCCGAGATAAGTGTTGGGTGGAGTTTTTACCCACTTCCACCAGCACTCAATTGAAATTGCCAATATTATGAAAATTGTGTAATTCGGTTCTAGTTTGCCGGGAACAACTGCTGTCTTTGAAACGACATTTTCTATTGTTAATAAAATATGGACTTCTGAGAAAACTCAAATTTCTGTGGATACTCTGAAATTTTTATTAATAACTAAAATTATGTTTTTAAATTCTTACGGAAAGTTTCTGGATTTCCTAAAATTAAATAAAAATGTGTTAAACTCAATAGCCTCAAATAAAAAGTATAGCTGAAAACATACGAATTAAAATGCCTATTGTATATCTTCAGAAAAGCCTCGAACATTGAGGAGTTTTTAGAATTGCGTGTTCCGAACCTCATAAATATAATACGAAAACATTACCCTTTTCACATTTGTAAAGGGGTGTCTTAATTTTTAGTCTGAAAAATCTGGTCATATTACATTTGAGCGATATACATATTGTTGCGTGGATGGATTCGAAAGACTTGAAGCCAAAGCAGATAAAAACTTGAAGAAATTTATTCCGATATCTCTTCGAAGATTCCTTTACAACTTCAGAACTTCCTGTTCAAATAGATTCAATACAGCTCTTAACACAACAATGGAGCTCAAACAGCAGTTAAAAACTGGATACACAACTGCTAAGATTGACGCAAAAGACAATGCAATACAGTTCACTTTCGCAATACAGCTCTCTGAATGCTCGTTGAGAGAGATAACTAACTCTTGGTCGGCCTTATCTATGAAAGTTAAACCTTCGTGAATCTTCTAGAGATAGACATTTGGAGAATTTTCCAGATCGCAGTCGAAAAGCTCTTAACACAACAATGTCACCAAATGGTCGCCAAGTTTGACGACAGTTCTTTGATTTCTAGCCAAATTTGGCGACCAAAATTAGTCGCCAAAACCATCACCAACTTGGCGAGATTGCCATTAACCATAATGTTAAATGGCCTGCTCCTTGTAAAACTCGCTTTCCAGCATGATCCCTGTAGAACTCGTTTTCAAGCATTAAAAGACGCATTGCAGGAAAGCGAAGACAAACTCTTGCATTGCCTTATGCGAAATGTACAATACCCAAAAAAAAAACAAAAAAAAAACAGAACGATGGCTATATCTTCGGTTTTAATTATCGTAGAATCTTACGGTTTGCACCAAAATGTTTTGCTTACGATTTTCTATATATTTGATGCAATTTTTTTTCTTGAGGGACCGTATACTAAGTAAAAGTAACGCTATCTTCGAAAATTTCAATACGAACCCTTATTTTTTATCATTTCATTCGATTCAGAATACATCATTTACCCTATATACCAAATTTCAATACATTATGTTGAAAAACACGTCACTTATGAGCGAAAATATTTCGACCATTTTTTGACCGATCTTCAGGGAGAATTTCCATAAAACGAAAGGTATTTTTAAGGTTCTTCCTTCACAGAGGGAGAAATCGAACGGTTAATGTGGCGCGTTTAACGAAGATTAAAAAATACAAGTATTAGTCTAAAATTAAATAGAAAGTACTTGGATTTATAGTGTCATGTTTAAGATTAATACAAAAATAGCAAGTAAACGCAAAAGTAACATAATTTATTTACAACATTAAAGATGTGCATTCTTCACACGAAATAAATAAAATATCGAAAACTGTAATTGCAGAAATATAACGAATACTACTGATAATTAGAAAATTAATAAATATTAAATGTAGGCATTAGTAAACAGTATTTAGCAAAGCATGAATATTTTACAGAAATATTTCACTATAAACACAAAAGTAACTAGATCGTTGAAATTATTTATAAAATGAAAAAGTCACATGATTCAGTAAAATTTTTAAAAAATAACTTATTGAAATTGCTTAAAAAATGTTGTTTTAAATAAATGGAATTTAAGAAAGCAAATTAAAAAAAAAAATTGATAGTTTACAGAAAAAATAATTAATAATTAAAAAAACTAAAAAACACGCTTTAATAGAAAATCAAACTAAAAAGTAGAAAATAATCAATAGATTAAAAAATTAAGAAACACGCTTTAATAGAAAAGTGAACTAAAAAGTAGAAGATAATTTTAAATAAGTTTGAAATAAGAATAGAGTGATTAACAAGAAATATTTATTTTATCGTAAAAAAGCGTGGGGTGCTTTTTAAGATATTTTCATAATGGCTCTACTTTTACCAATATCTGTCATTAAATATTTACAAAAATTGACATCAAGAACCCCAAGCTTTTTTACGATAAAATAAATATTTCTTGTTAATCACTCTATTCTTATTTAAAATTATCTTCCATTTTTTAGTTCACTTTCCTATTAAAGCGTGTTTCTTAGTTTTTAAACTATTGGTTATACGATAATTGAACGTTATGCGATTTTCCATACCTCTAGTTTACCTTGAATTAATCTTTGATAGTTTTCAAAAGTCGTCTACTATAGGGTCCCTTAAAGTGAGCGTTTTTTACATTTTCTCTAAAAAATCGAGAACTAATAGTTAAAATGGAAAGAAAAAAATTATGGGGGTGTTTTAGACCATGGTAAATCTAATGAAAGCAAAAAAAATATATGTTTCTATTCAAAAAAAAAATTAATTGCTTTATTAATTAATAATTAATTATTTAAAAAGAAATTGATTCAAAAGCTGATTGCTATTTATGTTTGGCCATTTACAAACTACCTTTTGAAAAAAAAAATTACTGAAATATATTAATTATTTAAGTATTTATGGCCAAAAAATTAACTTTTTTTTTTAACATTAATTTATTATTTTCTTTTTATCATTTAAATTACAAACCATTCATTAGAAAATTACGAATTTTTGTATTTCGCATTCTTTTTTAATGCTGAATCCAAATATGGAATAATATTATGAGGTTGCTATTGAACTTTTTAAAGTTTGGTTCTGTTTTAATATGTAGATGACCCCTCATGATAAAAAAAACTACATACAATTATTAAAAACCTTTCACGATTTACAACGGTACCTTTTGTTTGTTATTTCAACAATTAGAACAAAAGATATAGCCATCGTTCTGGTTTGTTTTTTTTGGGTACTGTACATAAATTTTCCTTTACATTACTAATACTATGAAATATTTACAAATATACAGAAATTCGTAACAATATCTAAAAGAAACGACCAAAGGACCCGTCAAGGCTTCCTGGTAGGGAAAATCATGAGTATTGACAGTTGACAGATACTTCAAAGAAGGGGGTAGGGGGGGGGGGGGAGAGAGTTACAAAAAACTAAAAAACGATAGAACAGAAGAAAATTAAGAATAAACAAAAGTCATCTAGAGGGGAAAAAACTAAAAGCTAGGAAAACTAAAGTTTTACGATTCTTTAGAAGGAGAGAAATCTGGTGACTTCCTTCCTCAGGATGAATCTGACGACGACTTCGGTACTCTCTGCACAGTGACGCCGGAACCAGTATGGCAGTTGCCATACCAACTTTTTCCCAAATTATATATATTGAATTTTTTAAGAAATAGTAGTATGATGTTTGGTGTTTATAAATATGCATTTTCAATTGAACTTTTATGTTTCTGGTTGAAGTGTGAACTTTTCTTTAATTTTATTATACAACCAAAAATAGGAGTGAAATATACAGCTAGTCGGGGTAAATATCACTTCAGCGCATGGGAACCGCGCTTCTAGTCAGCCCCCCTCCCCCTCCCCTGGATGGGCCCTCTAATAATTTTAATTAAAATCTCCGTGCTAATGCCTCTTAAGGTGTTCTAAACATCTCCACCTCCGACATTCCCGTAGACATACGATATAAGCGTAAAAAGTTGAAAAACGAGTGCCGTTAACACAGAGGTCTCTGCCCTTGAGCATCGTCCATTTACGATAGATTTTTTTTCTTTTCTGTTTCACGCACAGGAAAGGACAATGTAATGTCTATCAAATAACAATGCCAATTTTGCCATTTGGGCGTTTCTTTTCCGACCCATGTAAAAACTATGGCCAAAGATATAGCCAAACTGGCCATTTTTATTTAAATGAATGAAAAATATGAAAACGGTAAATAACACATCAAATTTGAAAGCAATGACAAACATTATAGTACAATTGAAAGTTATGTCATGTTCCACACCCCTAGTTGAAATCAGGATGTTCTGAAACGTGGAGAAATGGGAGGAAGGAAAAAAATGTTTTTTTTTTGTTTTTTTTTGACTTACATACTTGCATTACCCTATGTTAAGAAATAGGTATTTGAATGTAAAAAAAGTTAGCATTGGCAATGAATTACCTACAGATTTCCCTCCAAGAAATGCAACGTATAAATCTCATGCCATTTTATTCAATACATTTCAAATTTATATGCATCTGAAAGAACATCTCTATCTTTTTTTTCTTCTTCTCCATATGATACCTATTGAAATGAATGTTACGTTGTATGTAAAGTATAAACAATATTTCATCTAAAACGTTGTACGATAATCTTTAATGCAACATTGTTGTTGTACAGTTTAGTTTTCCAAGCACTTTTTCTTCAAACGATAGGTTTTTGCATTGGTAAAGTAATTCAAAAACAGTGTGAAACAGAGTTACATGTGGTTAAACTACGCTGCTTTTTATTTAAACTTAGTAATATTGCACGAAGTAGGCTTTAATTTCGTCCTTTAAATATTTTCTGAACAAAATTTAACATAACCTAATTGAGTTGAACAGATATTTTTACTATCTCTCTATTTTGAAATGTTAAAAATATTAATTCGTTCAATCATGGTGTCCATTCAATTTTGGTAAGTTAAAATAAGAAATTGATGTTTTGAAAGCTTATTTAATGCAAATTGTGTAGATAGCGTGGTATGAAATTATTCATTGTATTTCTGTCCCAAGTCTTTTTGTTTGAAATTGTTGAACTAGATATATAATTCATACAAAGCTTTGATTTTTAGCCTATAAACATCATATTTGTTTTGTTTAAAATCTCCATATTGTGACACTTATTCCAGCCGAAAAAACTTTAGGATTTTAAAAGAGAGAACGAGGGGGGGGGGGGGGTCAACAATTCCTTCCTTGTCCCACTTCTAAAAATAAAATATAAGTTCCGGTGCCACTGTTTCTGCATGTAAATAACTGCTTCAACCAGTGGCAACAAGTGAACTGCGGGAAGCTGAATACTGGAGATTTTTTATTTGTAAAGGCAACTGGAAAAAGTTCAATAAAATATTATGTGGCAATAATTACAGATATAATTGGCATTGCTACATTCAGTAACAAAGAAGTAAATCTATCATATATATGGTCAAATTCCCTTTCTGATATCCGTGGATTGTATTCAGATTATCTGGCGCCGTCAGCAACACGAGGGCTATAATGCGCCGAAACTTTCGTCATTAGACAAGCCAACATACATTTACAAACACCCATGCCTAACACGGGACTCGAACCCGCAACCTCGCGGTCTAGAAGCCAGCACGCTAACCACTATACCGTTTGGTCGGCTGATGATATCCGTGGAATAAGGAACTTTAGTAAATCCCTAATCTGTTCCAAACCCACTTTTTCGTAACAGTAAATGTTATCATTCAACTTGCTTATCTTTACATTACCTTATATATCTTTATCTCTAAAATCTATACAAATCATCAAAATGTCACAGTATATAATTTTTTTTTAAAGGCCTTTTCGACTCAGCAGCACCTTGGGTGGTTTATGTCCACATTTCAGATCTCATCCAAATATAAAATGTCTGCAGTTTTAAATAAAAAATTTCTAAAACAATGAATACCATTTAAATCGAATTTTTGTTTCACATAAATGAAAAATTTTTTACATAACACAAAATCAAGTATTTAAAAATGTTATTATTCAAATCAAATTAAGGGGGTATATAACATTAAATTTTCATAATTTTTTTTATTTTAAAAAATAAAATTGATATATCTAAGTTGTATGAAATCATGAGTTAAAATGTACCTGAACTTTTAATATTGAATTGAATAATTAACACCATAACATTTGCTTTTCAAAACCTTATAAGTGGTTTTTTTGGGCGATAATTTCCATCTTCTAAAGTTTGTGCATAAAAAATTTTAGATATTTTTTTTATATATTTCTTTAATTTTTTTCTTTTTGAATTGTTGATATTAAATTTAAATGCATTATTGGAAGTTTGAGTTACTTAAAACAAATTCTAATGATAGTTAAAAAAAAAAAAAATGTAAATCTATTTTATGTATTTTTGTTATTTAGCATTAAAAAAAAAATTAGAAATTGAATAAATTTCGGACTTGTATTAAAATCTTCAACATTTTACAAAAAAATAAATGTTCAAAAAATTACTAAAAAAACTCCACAATTTTGATATAAAATAGTTTATCTAATTACAATGACTAAAATCCGTACCCCCAAAAAATTAGAAGAATCCCTTTAAAATTGGCATTTTTTAAATGTGTCCTATACCCTTTAAAAAGTGATAACTGCAAAACCTGAAAAATAAGGCCATGAAAATTTTAAAATAAATTTGCAATACTAAACAAAATAACTTCCGAGGGAATGTTTGCTCTCTATCTCAATAAAAAAATTAAATACACAGCTGCAAAATTAGATATTCTATTTAACAAGAGAGGCTAGACCATGTTAGAGCAGATAATCAAGACACTTAATTTTTAAATACTACTTTGTCAATAATATCAAGCTGACAGGTAGCCATTCTTTACCCGCACAAGTTCCGAAAACCAGGTTGAAGTGATTGAATTGCATACAAAAAGCCAAATTTATTATATCTATAAAAACAACAACCATTTCCAACTATTTTTAATGACAGCACAGAAGTTGAATTTCAAAAACAGTGAATTCCATCACAAAGGTGAAAAATTGGTGTTAGCACGTCTTTCAATATTAACTGAACTGATGTACAAGTATATAAAATTTGATGGTGCCTTAATTACCTGGATTTCAAAATGTTGGCAGGTTAGCACAGTTCATTTAAGATGGATTTTGTGTTTAAAATCGAAAATGAGATATTAACAATTAGGATATCCATTTAAAAAATGCTATTTATACTAGTACATATTAATTTAAAAAACAATCGAAATTTTGATTTTTTACATACAGGGTAAAATGGATAAAGCATTTTTATAGTAATATGTTTTCTGACGCAAAATCGGAAATTCATGCATTTTATTTAAAAAAATTAAATTGACTAATTCTTATGACAAATTAAATATCAAAGAATTGAAAATATTTTATTAATTTACCAATTACCAGATCAGACACAATAAAGAAAATTATATACATATTCCTGTTAAATTATAGTGTTTAAGAAGCATCAAGAAAATGCAGGATACACAGAATTTAATTCATTAAATAAGCTTTGTATTACACATTGTATATATTTACACACACGACATATACAAATTGGGAGTTATTTAAATATACAAAGGAAATGAGCACGCAAAATTACAATAGTTACAAGTTTAACATAAACCAATTTAGTCTCTTCACAAGTATCAGTAAACAAAAGATAGGTGATTAGATTAAGGTGTTATGCGTGCATTTTACATCAGAATAAACAAGATGAGTTGAGTAAATATATATAAATTAAACCAAATGCTTTTTGCAAGTCCTATGCAATCTGGGTACATTTTAAGTATATTGAATTTATACAGTAGCTTGAATTTATAATATTTTAGGCATATTAATGAAGAATTAACAGATTGCATTTTAGAATGGGCAAGTAATGTTGCCAATAGTTACAGAGTTTAAATGTTAACACCCTTCATTAATTAAAACAATTTTTTAATACTTGAATGTATTTCAAGTTACCAGAAAAATATATTAAATGCCCAAATTCCACCCGAAAGGATGAAAATCCTTTCAAGTGAAAACCTTATAATTCAAATGTATACACTTTCACAAAATGAACAGAATATTGAAAATTAAACAATACAAACATGTAATGAACTAATTTAATATTTTTTATAAAATAGGTACTGTTTTTTCAGGGCAAAAAAAAACTATTTTGTGAATTTAAAACAATCAATTTGTGTCACATATATTTAATTCAAAAACATATACAGCTTTTAAACTTAGCAATTTTAACTAAGATTTAAAGGTAAAATTGATTGAAACATATAAATGAAAAATTGGATACACAAACATTAGATCCTAAAAAGAAATGATGCATTACAAACATAGATAAATGTGCTGTTATGTTTTTCACATAAATTAACTACTTTCCTTCAAACAAATAACGAGATTATAAATATATGTTTTCTTTTGATGCTCACAAAGAGTGCAAATAAGTAACTTATCAAAGAGATTTAAATCATTTTAATTAAAAAGTCATATAATTTACACTTAATACAAATAATGTTATCTCTGAACTAAATGAACTAAAGCAGGAATTGCAATATTCACATTTAAGCTTATGAATGAAGTTAGGAACCTGCAGCATATGGGACAACTGTTGTACATAACTGGTTCTGTTATTCTTTTCCCTCTGGCATGTGATTTGTTGATAATACTTATTTATAACAGTTACTACCCACAGGGAAGTTTTCAAAGTATTAAAAATAACCATGACAGAGTAAGATGTAAAATGCAATGCTGAGCAATATTTGGTTGGAAGTTACTATTTGAAGTCCAACTGTCTCAGCCATGATGTGCTTTTAGATAACTGTAACAAAAACTGTGCCAAAGCATTTTTCTAGAAAGTTACAAAATCACTTGTCTAACAATGACTACTCTTCCGTTCTTTTACGCTTGGCACTTTTATTATTTACAGAATTTCCTGGATCGTGCAAAGTAGCGTCTTGAGCACGATCTTGGGCCTGGCGTCAAGAGGGAAGGCACTCCTTAAGTGCGCGCTTGGAAGCCTCTGGAAGGGTATCGGGGAAGGATATTTTAAAGATAACAATCAGGTCACCCCGTCGGGTTGAGTCCTTTGGGATTGGAAGTCCTTGACCAGGGAACCTCTTTTCTGAATTAGGGATGACAACTTCTGTTAAAAGTAAAGGAATTCTCTCTCCGGTAAGGGTCGGTACCTCTAAGGATCCTCCACACAGTGCCTTCATGAAAAAGTAGATTAACAAGTTAACATCAAACAGTTTTATAAAAACACAATTTAGAAATATCACAGCATTTATTATTAATATTTAAAGGATTCTACAAAAATATCCCCATTACTTTGCATTATTTCAAAATTTAAATAGAAAAGCATAATATTTATAACATATTTACAGAGTGTACCCACACAAGTCTATGTATTTTTTAAAAAAACATTTTTGATTTGAAAGGGGTTTGATTTTATTATACAAATTTTATTTATAACAAATTCCTTAAATATATAGAACAATTTCATTGTCTTCAAAGCAGCATGCATAAAATTTAACTACAATAGGTTATTACTTATAACCAAATACTATTAAGATTATGTTTTCTGGCATTAAGGAACCTTCCTTTTAAAATGGGCTTTATTGATTTTAGAAGAACTGGTCAAGATTAGCAATATCTTTTTTAACACATTTAAGTTGGTAACTTTTCTTGCATTGATATGCAAATGTATCATACATCCCTTGGCAAAAAGGTTCTGATCACCGAACAGAAAGCACAAGTTGTGTTCATATCAGTGATTATTTTTTCAATAATTTTAATAGATTTAATAAACTAAAGAATTTTATTTGAAATAAGATACATTTAATAAAAGAATACCATTTAAATACAGTTAACTTTAATCATTACACAAGCAAATAAATTGAGTTACAAAAGAAAAAAGTATTTAAGCAACTATATTTTGTAAGTCACCAGATAATACAGTAACCCCTCGTTACATCGCGCCTCAATATATAGTGCATTCGGGTATATTGCGCTTTTGCTATGTCTCCCATTTTTTTCTGATTTCTTGTTTTTATTCTTTTTCTTTCCAAAAACCGACGTGTTAAGCGGGCCAAAGACGAGGGTGACTACAACAAAGATGGATGTGTTTCTGCTAAGCTTTTTTAATCAAGAAATTTGATTAGTTAATTTTTCAAATTATCTATAGATAAATTAAAAACATATCTTTACTTTATGAATACAAAAGTATGAGTACGTAGTAAAAGGTACATAATACATTGGTGCTTCAAAAATAAAGTTTTATAAATTGACATGTCTTTTAAATCAACATAAGCTAAAAATAATTAAGTGTACCAAATGTAGCTCGCAAGTTTTTCACAGAAGAAATATTTTTCATTATTATTGTTCCAGAGTTTTTTTGTTTTTTTTTTACAAAATTGTGATTAATTAATCATTTTGTCCAAGAGGATATGTGATCACTATGGAGAAGTAAGAAGTCCTGTTAGTGTTTCCTGGTGCACATATTGCCATTAATTTATAAATCTTTTCCTAAATGTATGTTATATATACCAGGATATATGTAAAAAGATATGTTATTAGAAAAAAAAAATTAATTGCATCCTGATCAATGCTACAAATCTGTGTTTTCTCCCATTCGGAACACAAATATAGTATGGGGCAGTTCATCCTTGAAATAACATTTGGAAAGCATCAGATTACTTTCAAGATTTTACATGTAGTTGATTCATTTTTGTCAAATGATATTTTCAATGATATGTTATGGAAGCAAGTGTTAAAAGAAAAATTGAAGCAGCTGACATAAGACACATTCTTTGCGAGAAAATAAAGTGTTTAAAATAAAGGAACATGTACTTTGGATATAAAATTAAATGGTAAAAGGAAATTATCTGTCTTTTTTATTTAAATGATTAGTTTTTATTATTGCACATATTCTTGCTCTTAAATTACTTTATAAAGTGAATATGCTCAAAAATTAAACTTTTTACACATAATCATATCGTTTGATATATCGCACAACCAGATATATCACGCATTTTGCTTGTCTTCTAACAAGTACAATATATTAAGGGGCTACTGTGGCATAGGGATGAGCTTAACAGTTATTGTTAAATAACTGCAGTTACATTAAAATTATTAGGAAATAACGAAATATTATAACCGTTATCCGTTATTTTTAAAGTAAAAGGTAAATAAAAATAAATACATGGAATAAATAAAACATACCTGTTTTTCTACAACATTCTCTTTAGATATCAGTTAATCGATTTTAAATTAGAACATCTTTCAATATAAATTTGTAAAAATATCAAAATAAAAGAAATCATTTATAGTTTTGAGGTTATTTTATAAGAATTTTGTTTTTTTATTTTTTTATTTTTATGATTTAACAATAAATTGGAGAAAGAATTTACAATACAACATAATTCATAACTGATACATATAAAATGAAAGTGATTTTTAAATGAAAACACATTTTGAAACATTTTACGTGCACAGGCTTTAAAATTATTACTTACATATAAATTTTATGTAATATTGTGAGAAAAATGTACATTTTCAGAGGAATCTTTGAAGTATAAAAAATATATGTTTTAAATATAGGGATATTATTATTATTTCAATAACTATATTTTTGAAATTATTGTAAATTAATTATGGCGCGTTAAAACTATTTACAGAAATTATGTATTTTATAAATAATTGTGCCGTCACGACCACATTTATGTATACATAAATTCATGAAATAAAAATTTATAAACAAAAATTATAAATTTAAGTTACGATATTAAACCCAAATAAAAATATTTTTAATAAAAAATTTGAAGTAAAATTCAAATATTATAAAGTTAATCAAACTAAAAAAGATGAATGTCCATGTTTATTTAAAAAATTCCATTCATAATTAATCAAGAAAAGCAATTTTAAAAATAATAAATTCCCTTTATTTAGTTCAAATTGAAAAATGATCATAAAAAAATTAAAAACCTCTCAGGTAATGCGTTAAATATAAAAAATATATGCATAAACAAATTTTTGTTTAACATTAAAACCTATTTAACTATGCTCCAAATTTACTACACAATCTTTTGATTATATCGATTTGAAATTAGAAGCTTGCTTTACAAGGAAAAGAACATAATTTATTTTCCATCAAAAGGAAAAACTCAAATCCTACGCTCTCTTTATTTTTTATATATAGTATCATTTTCTTATTCCAAAACAATAGCGAAAAATGTTCTTACCTCCAACCAATACGAAAGAAACACAGCGAGTCTTCAAAAGTCTCATAAGAAGACTGAAATGAAATGCGAAGGAACGTTCAAAACCTCTCCCACCAAAGGAATTCTTGTAACATAAAAAAAAAAGCCTTCCGCAAAAACACGCATGCATTTCTTCCTAAATCCTTAATCCTAATCCCCCACCTTCTTTCCCCCATCTCTGTCATTTAAACCCAAAGAATGTTGCGTCAGATACCCCCCCCCCCCCCACGCACATTCCTCTTCACCCTACCACTCATAATGTGCATCAAATCATAACGAACTAACAAAAATCAACGAAAAAACAAAACAAAAAAATCGAAACGAAATTTAAAATACCATCTTGAAAAGCAGCGCTAACAAAGAATGGTCCAAAAGTTATTCCAATACAAAAACTTCTGTCAATATCTTATAACAGTTATATCTACTTTTATTGAAAATTATGTCAATATCAACTGATACCAATCGGACACGTTAATCCATTCAGACAAGATATTTCGATGGATACAGTTAGTTATTCCAGGAATAACGACCAGGATCCTAATATTAGAATCACGATAAAAAAATATATTTTTCCGTTCACCGTTATTAGAAAAATATATTTTTCCGAATCACCGTTATTAGAAAAATATATTTTTATTTCGTGATTCTGATATTATGATCTTCAATAACAGAAATATATGGACATACTAGCGCCATCTATTGCATTTATAATAAATGAATAACTGTTACTTAGAAAATTAGGTAACTGTTAATTCGCGTGAGTTTAAGTATCAATAACTTTTAACTGTTATTAAAATATGGCTCATCCCTACTGTGGCATTCAAGCATCATAGCTTAAAATTTATTAATGTGTGACATACATCAGTTGAAATTTCGTTCCAGCTTTTTTGATAGGGTGATACAATTGCTCCACATTTGCAGGTCTTTTCTTATAAATGTATTTTTTCGTGATGTTCCATGCATTTTCTATGGGATTGAGTTCTGGACAATTTCGAGACAATGTCATTGATTTTACAAGATCATTTCCATAAAAAAAATCTTGGCAATCAAATTGCTCAAATTAATTTAACTATTTCCATTACACCAGTTAAACAGAGCAAAATAGTTTTAAAACAGATGCAAAATATTCGAGAAAATTTTTTGCTGTATCAATATGGACTGATTCTGCAGTTGATAAATAACATTTTATAAAAACAAGTTGGAAAAAAAGAAAGAGATACAGGAAATGTTGAGAACATTAACATACATAAAATAAAAACAACCTTGATTACTAACCTGTTTCAGAGAAATGAGACAGTTATATCTAATATCAAAGCCATCCCTCTCAAAAGTCGAATGCACTTTATCCTTCACAATGAACACAATATCTGCAGGAATAGAATTCGGATTCTGATCACCCTCCTCTTTGAATGTGATTTTAGTACCAGCTTTCCAGCCTGGCTTCACATTAATGCTCAGAATCTTCGTTTCCCTACGAGTGGATTTCATATCCAAGTTCAAGACATTCCTTTCAATCTTCATCCTCTTGGTGCAACCTATCAGCACATCTTCGAGGGAGACATACAAGTCATGATAAATAGGTGAATCCTGTTTCTTGGGCTGAGGTTTCGCCTTTGGCCTTCCAGAATGGCATCGAGCAGAATGGCTTCGTACAAATGGGTTGTTTTCATACTGAGTGAAGGCTGTTGCATTGAAAGGATCATTGGGGCCAAAGAAATTGAAAAAATCTGAAAAGCAATTATGAATTAATAAAAAGCATAAGCCCTCTAGCTATAATTTTTAGAGAAATTTTTTTTTGGATAGCCCTTTTTGGGCAGTGTAGAAAAGTTATTCTTCGACCTCACAAATTGGCGATTTTTTTTGGCATCAATCGAGTTCACGTGCAACTCTGTGGCCGATAAAATGGTGCTGAATTAAACACACATTGAAACATTAAAAAAAAAAAATACAAAGCAAATACAATATAATTTTAGGCTCGATCCGCTAACCTAAAAACTATTAAAACGCCTAAAAACTATTAAAACGGTAAAAAACACAGTATAGAAACACTATTACACACAAATGAATCAGATAACGGGGTTCAATCCTATTGTACAGTCAACTGCTCAGTGGCGACTGTACAATAGGATGGAAACGAATTAGTTGTGCAGTTCCTGTGGTCAGTGCTAAGTGGAAGACTGTACAATGTGAATTAACCCAATTTTAAATCAAAATAAAACAAATATTGAACGTACTTATTAATCGACATTCAAGTGAGAAATGGCATTTAGAAATCACCGGTCATAATATTCGGTCAAAACGAGCGTGACATATTCCAACCAGTCATGGTCATGATAAGGTTTCCAAAACATAAGTTGAGTAAAATACTAATGGATGCCACAAACAGAGCTATATGGCTCAGCCTGGCACTAACTTGGCTGCAATCCAAGGGACACCCTAAAATATCGACTAATCCTCTGACACAAGATGAAAAGAAACTAAATTTAATTTTGAAAATTCACGGGGGGAAAAAAAACTAGTTAAAAATTGAAAAAATTTTGGCATTCCCAAGCAACCGCAGCTCAAATACAATATAGTTTTTATGTACTTGGGATGTTTTGAATACATAATGAAAGTTTCATAGAAATCTAGCAAGTCTTTTTAAGTATAAGAAATTTAGTGGTTTTACAATTCTTTGTTAATGGTTTTAGCATTTAATAAAAAAAATAATAGAAAATCAAGAAAGTGTTTAATAAAAATTTCTACCAGACAGGGTGGATGGTGGATGTTATGCACCCAAATGCTGATTTCGGTTATGGTCATTTAGTTATTGTGACGCCAGGCAGAATAGAATTGTTGGAATATTGTGGCACCAGGCACAGTGAGATTGTTTGTTCATCGGATTGATATTGGTTAAGACTGCATTTCAATGCAGTGAAGTGAAGGAAGGCAAGTGTGGCGGACAGTGGCATTTCGGGAAAGAAAAAGGGGAGTGCAGGTGTGATAAAGAAAGATGCCTGCAGTTGAACTGAAAACGAGGTACTCTTGTTTTTCTTTTTTTTGCGCTCGAAAGGGGCGGCATCAAACACTTGATTCTGCACGATGCTATAGGACTGTGTTTGAGGACTTGGGGACATTTGGAGTCATTGTGATGTGATGAGAGTACCTTACCCAGCTACTAATAAATAAGTGCCATTTTTCCCACTCATACCAGGGTGCTGTATTCAAATTATCTAGCATATATTTTATTGAACAATTTAAAAGTTATATGCCAATTGTTTAGTTGTTTTTATATCTATCCAGATTTTAATTATATGTATACCTTTTAATGTTTTAAAATTGTATAACTAAGTTGAATTTTAGTCCTTTATATCATGGAATACCGGTCTTTTGGTTTGGAATGTCATATTTTTATCAATTGTATTATTTGAATTTAAATAAACAAAGATCTTGTCCATTAACAATTTGCAGGATTTATTTGTAACAAATATACAGAAAAATTATGTAACAGTTTCCTACTAACCTCATCATCAAAAGATTAATTGAAATGTGTACATAATATGTGCAGACATACTTCTTTTTTGTACTCTTCATTGAACGGGTACCGAAAACCGCCAAGTCTGAAAGTTGGCGCAGTTATTATCAAGCTGAAATGTGTATGAGAAAATAACATTTTAACTTTGTGGACTTCAAATCAAACAGAATGTTAAAATTTTAATTAGTTCTTTTTTAAATAATACTTTAATTAGTTTTTTTTTTACCAAGTGACTTCAAATAGAAATACAGCACTGAAATTTTCAACATAAGTAGTTTTGGCTTCTAATTGGACTTTTGAAAAACAGAATTTCAAATTTTTATTCAGTTCTTTTTTAATTAATAAATATTTTACAAAACGATTTCTACTTGGGCTACAGTTCTGATATTTTCAACACAAGTAGTTTTGGCATTCTAATTGAACTACTGACAAAAAAAAAAATTAATTTTAATTTGATTAATTTTTTTAATTACTATTTTCACAAAAAGCGACTTCTAACAGGCCTAGAACACTGAAAGTTTCAACATAAGTAGTTTTGGCCTTCTAATTTGGCTTTTCACAAACACGTGTTAAAATAATCTTAAAGGGGTGTTGTATTATTGTATTAACGGGGGGATTTTTTTGTGTGTCTCGACAAGGGAGAGGCTTCTAATATTAAGGATTTACGTAGCAATTATAGATTTTAGTGAGTGAAGCGAGCTTTTGCTTATGCAACAATGAAACCTTTCAGCGAGAGAAGCAAGCCTATTCTTGCATAGTAATGAACCTTTCAGCGAGTGAAGTAAGCCTGTACTTATGTGTCAATGAAATTGCAGCGAATGAACCGAGCTCGATTTTGCGTTGCAATGAACCTTCCAGCGAGCGAAGCGCCAAAAACTGGGTCCTATACACCAATGATGGATTTCCGCAACGCGAGGTCTCATAGCTAGCTAAAATATTTCAGACAATAAAATTTCGTAGCGAAGCACTGGTATTCAGCTAGCCATACAATAAAAATGTTATTTTTACTTCTTTTGTTTTTAACTTTGACTAGAGTAAAAAAAGTCTATAACATTGTTCTTTTAGTCTTTTCAATTTCCTTTTGCTCATTTCTGATTTGGTTTAAATTTGAAATCCCTTCCTGAACTGTTTTGCAAGCAACCTCCAGCATTGTTTGTCCAATTTTCACACCCTTTAAATCCTGATTTTTTAGTGCGTTTTTTACTTTCAATTACCCATATGTAATACATAGGGTAATAAAAGTATAGGATTCGTTAAAAAAATTGATTTTTTTGCATTTCTCCACGTTTTGGAACATCCTGATCTCAAAAAAGTGACCTAGAAAAAAAAATCTGTGTACGTGTTCAGCATAACTCCCGAACAAATTGACCAACGATGTCCAAATTTGGTGAACAGGTTGGGGAAGGCCTAATGACCTACCATTAAAGTTTTCGTCAAAATCGTGCATGCGCATAAGCTAGCTGTCATTGAAAAAATCTTGTTTTTCAATGATTGCTAAAAAACGGCTCAAACGATTTCGATAAAAATTGCTGTGCTAATGCCTCTTAAGGTGTCATAAACATCCCCACCTCCTAAATTCCCTTAAAAATGCTTCAATGGCGTAAAAAGTGGAAAAATGAATGCCTTTAATACAGAGTTCTCTTTGCTAGAACATAGCTTATGAATGATCGTTTTTTCTCCTCTTTTCAGTTTTCCTTATAAGAAAGGATAATTTAAGAATTAAAATTATAATTAATTAATTTAATTAAAAAGTATATCGCCAAATTGGCTATTTTTTCTAAACGAATGATGGAAATATAAAAACAGTAAATGACACAAATTCACATCAGTAATATAGTGTAATTGAAAGTTGTGCGATGTTCCATACCCCTAGTTATTCTTTCATTCACTTCATCAACTAATAATTTTTAAGTGTCCATCTCAATTGTTGCTTCCTTTTTTACTTTTTCTAATGACCTTTCTTTACGAATTGCTTCCTTAGCAGTTAGTGTTTTCTTCTCCATATCTACCTTCTTTCTTTCAAGCTCTTTC
The DNA here is from genome assembly GCA_963978545.1 of Linyphia triangularis. Classification (NCBI taxonomy): domain Eukaryota; kingdom Metazoa; phylum Arthropoda; class Arachnida; order Araneae; family Linyphiidae; genus Linyphia; species Linyphia triangularis. The sequence continues at coordinate 30,496,548 of OZ021726.1, forward strand.
TGGTCTCCTTCCTTTTGTTGTTTTAGTTCAGATGCAATCCTCTAATCTTCTTCAATTTTTTCCTTACATGACTTATATGCTGATGCACCCTTTTTTATAAATTCTCTAGGAATTTGGACTAAATGACACTTATTGTATACCGTTAATCCATCTTTTGTCGTTTGTAGTGCACTTATTAAAGCTTGAGTGAGACCCGTTCTGGAGTCTTTCAAGAAGTTTGATGTTTGAGAAAACCCTCGTTTCATACCTGCATTTCCATGCGGAAGCACGAGGATAACCTTAACCAATCTTGTAAGCTCAGGATATTTTCCTGTCCTAGATCATTCCTAAGAGAGAAGATGTTATTAAAGAAGTAATCAATCCGTCTAAGAAATACTTCATCTTCAATTTCGCACATGTACCAGTCTTTTGGAATGTTCTCATATTGAAAAACCCTCCACTCATCACCTATTAAGTCAACATTTAACGGAGGGCTTAGGTGAACATTGGATGAAAGATTTTTAACTGCTTTTAAAGACCAGGACTTGGATATATTTTCTGGCTTCAGACACCTTGCTTCTTTTATCACAATATTAAGTGAAAGGGTTTTCTCTAGAAATTCTTGAGCTACATTTTTTAGACATTTTCGCATTAATACCGTCAACACTTTTTAAAGAGTTTCCTTAACCTTTGTCAAATACTTTTGAGATTGAACACCAATTTCAAGTTCATCCTCGTCAAGTTCAAAGTCTATTGCCGGAAACTTTAACAGCTACAGTTCTTGTCGACTCATTTTTTTTTTTAATTTCATTATCTTTAAGAAATGGCCATACAACTTTCTTATTAAGGAATCCATCCTTTCATACACAAGATGTATCAAAGGTCTTTCTCATTGAAAAAGAGCTAATAAAGGTTGCAGGGTATTTGCCAAGGAGAGAAGGAAGTGTACTTTCACCAAAGTAGCATTGGGCCTTTTCAGACACATCACAATCCTCAAATAACAAGCGTTTTCAGAAATCTTTAGGTCTCTTTTGGGCAACCTTTTTTAAAAAAATATTCAGAAACCACGGGCCAAAAAGACAAGCCTGTCTAACGCAGGACCAAGATTCAGCCACCTTCTTTCAACAAATCTTTTAATTCCTCAACTCTGGCAGGGGACTGTTTAAAGAAGTAGTGCAAGTCTACAATGAAATCATTTACTGCTTTTCTGAAGACATTGTGGACCATGTGTAGATTGCAAAACCCAATATTTACTGTGTGTAGATTGCAAAACCCAGCTTTCAGGGAAACCACAAGCAAAAAAAAAAAAAAAAATGGTGCGCGATTGTCACGTAGTATAAATTATATAAAAGAAACTTTGAAAAAGTAGGAAAAGTAGGACTTTTTTTCCAAAAGTAGGACTTTTCCTACTTTCCTACTAAAAAGTAGGAAAAGTAGGACTGGTGGGTGCCCTGGGTATTCTTCTACTAGACGGGTACCAGATAAAAAGAGTATTAGATAAGCTTCAACAAAAAGTAACTAGTCTAAAGTTGAAAATTATTTCCTGGTTTTGTAATAGGGAATATTTCATGTTTTATTTACACTAAAGAGTATCAGGTCTGTTACTTTAACTTATTATTGGTGAAATTTCTCTAAAAAATGATTAAAACGAAAGCTATTCTATATATATTCAAATAATATCATAAACAGGTTTTATATCCATCATTTGTAATTCTGAGTCAAAAACTTTATTTTTAACAAATATTTTTTTACTAAGACCTGACATTGGGTAACAGAGTTGACATTGGCAGGAGGTGAAACTGACCAGCACTGAAAAACCCTGAAACTATGGATACAGAGAGTTAGCAAGGAGGTGAAACTCAATAAAGGGTTCTAAGAAACAAAGCTCTCATGGGGAGGGAGGGTTAAGATGAGGGTAAATTCTTCCCTTTGAACCACTTTATGACCCAAAACTATAAAAAAGACCATTTTAATTACCCCCTAATTACACCACAGAACTTAAATAAGCTAAAAATTAACAAACAACAAACTTAACTGTAACACTATGTGCAAACACAAGCAATAACACTACATTTTTTAAATTAAATTTTAAAAAAAAACTGCCAGGAATTTTTGGCAATAAATGACATTACCAGAGCATCAGCACTGCAACTCCTAGTCGCCAGATTGACAGTACAATCGGTAGATAAAGTTTCACCTGTACTGCTACTAGGGTACAATGTTTTAAAAAACAGAGTCCCACTCAACAGCTTCCTCATTTGCATTGGCGGATCCAGGGTGGGGCACAGGGGGCATGTGCCCCCCCCCCCCCCCGAAAATGTAAAGTTAAACTAGATATTATAGAATTTCCTCCCCAAATAATTGATAAAATCTATTTCTTTCATAATTTTTGGTGGGAAAACGTACATTTCACATTTTGAATGACGTCATAATCCAGAATGTATGTTAGTCTATCTGGAGGTCACGGTCAGGTCAATCCAACTGCTGTGATACTGGATCCCATGAATCCGCATACCCTCCAGACTGAACCATTTTTAACTGTTATAAGGGAATTTTCGAAACCCGTGTTTTCTTTTGCATTTCTTTGCATTCGTTCTCGCTTAGGGGCCATTCAACTATTATTTAAGCATCTAAGGGGGGAAGGGGCATTGCACAGTTTTGCTGAAAAGAGGTTGCCTTTCATATCTTGAAATATTGGACGTTACAAGCACTCGTTCGTGGAAGGTTAGATGTTCCAGTACAGGAATATTAATTTTGCAGTACAGATAGTTGTTAGATATGAAAAAAAGACAACTACCTTTGGAGAGTTTCTTCACAAAAAAAACCAAAAGTAAATGAATTATTATTTCAAATGTAATTCTAAGAAATTGACTATCACAACCACTAAAATATCAGTGAAAGCGCCAACTATAGATGCGCAAACCTTTGGAATATTGGTAATTAAATCGGTCTAACATTTGCTGAAAATGAACACCACAACAAAGTAAATCTCAACAATAGTTATCGTCTAAGCAATGTAAATCGCGACAATAGCAGACGTTACATCAGCGTAACGTTCAGCGAAACTGACCAATACACATAAACGTAAATAATTGTGATAGCGCTGGTAATCTGTAAGTTGGTTGGCTGGTTTATACGCTCAACGACCTATTTTTATGTACGACTGCTAATCAGGTGAGACCTACAACCTAACCATGGATTCTGAAAAACAACGAACATTCATACGTAATCTGGGATTCGAACCCGGCACCAGGGCTCCAGAAAAATATTTTCTTCCTGCGTACACAAATGCTATTGCCAAAAATTTCCTGCGAGTCTGCGGGCTTTAAATTATACTGCTGAAGAAAATTAAATGCTACCTACTATTGAGAATTAAAAGTTGTTTAATTCAAAATCTTCTTGGCATTGATTTTGGAAGCACCACTCTGCAGGAGAAACATCGGTTTCCAATGGCACATTTCCAGTTGCAATATTAGGGTCATTGGTACTGGGTTGGCTTAAAGGTTAAGCTTGTGAAACGATAGCTAACACTGATGCTTGTCCAGCATGCCTCCTTTCATAACTATTTTCATTTTTGTGCTCTCGATTTAAATGCTGGGAATAGTTTTGCTCTAACATTTCTTGCAAATACGGCATTTTATCTTCATTGTTTTGCTTGGATAGCTCCTTATCATTTTAAAGAAAAATGTAGCTTCTTTTAAATTACAATGGAGTATCCAAGAATTCTTTCAAATTAAAAAGAATGAAGGAAATAAACTCTCAGTGTAATTACAGGTTTCAATAGGTTCAGATTCCAAAATCAGGAAATGAAACCCCCTTTCCCCCTTATGGCAACACTTCTCCCTTCCCTGTCCAGCCTAACTGGAATTTCTCCTTCCTATATACAGAGTGGCCACAGAACCGGGAAAACCTGGAAATCAGGGAAATGTCAGGGAGCTTTCTGATTCTGTAAAAAAATCAGGGAAATGTCAGGGAGCTTTCTGATTCTGGAAAAAATCATTGAAATGTCAGGCAACTTTTTAAAATTTCGTGAAAATCAGGGAAATTTTGTATTGTTTAAGGCACGTTCATCCATATTTTGGTGCTATTTACATGGAGATTCGGAGTGGTAAGCCACTAAAAGTTTAATGTTACGAAATAATTTAAACTTTTTTTTTACCAGCAAAACTATTTTTTAAAAAATTGCATATTATTTCTTTAGAATACTTGTTTTATTTGATCAGGGTGTCTAGACATCTGGAAAACCTAAGAAAATTGGGGAAATTTGGAAAAAAAGTGTGCCCTAAAATCAGGGATTTTTTTAAAAATCTGTCAGGGAAATCAGGGAACTTTTTTTCCTGAATTTTGTGGCCACCCTGCATATAGAAGTAACAGGTGGTGAACTATTTGGAGAATAGCATCCCCACCCCCCAAACTCTCCCCTCCCAGCGTTACGGGAGTCAATGATCCCCCTTTCCCACCCTGTCTAACTGGAATTTCTCAATTTAAAAAAAAAAAAAAACACATTTGGATTTAATTTCATGCATACATCGTACGCGCGTACGTCCATTTTATCGGACTCTGCCCGGCACCTTTGACGGTAATCTGCAAGAAAAGTGGTCATTACATCAGAGTTGGGGCAGTCTGAACATAAGCAGGTTCCATGGTTGTCAGACTTGCAAGCAAGCTCAATAAAATTGTATTGCAGATTTGTATACATAAAAAAAAAACTGAAATCCATATTTCAGCTGAATTGTACCATTTCTGAAAGGAGCAATCTCTGTAACAGCGTCAGTGACTGTTCTATCGACGTAACAATCGCCGAAAATGAATATCATGCAACAACATAATTCTAGGCGATAGCGTCCGCTATAAATACGAGGTCAACAACCATTTCAATAGCGAAACGCTAAATAAAATGGCCATCACATACCAATGTAAATAATGCCAATAAAGGCTATAATATAAGAGAAAAATGCAAGAAAAAAAGTAGTCATTCTATCCATGATTTAGGGAAATCTGAACATATGCAGTTTCTGCCGTTGTTAAAAAAATTTCATCGATCTCGCACACAATTGAAATTTCGGTCAAAAAGCCTGAAAACTTCAAAACTGAACCATGTGAGAAGAGAGAGGAAGGAGCAACTTCTCTCTATCTGTGAGATTAATGGGAAACTTGTAGAATAACGTTGATTTTCTTTGAAATTTATAAAAAAATGGGGGAAAATATGAAAAATAAAAAAAAGGGTGGAAATTCGCTGACCAGTGAAAGGAATCGCAGTCTTGCAAGAGATAATTTTTCGGGACAAAATTTACGATTTCGGTACTTTTTTTAAGCCAGTTTTCCGTTTTCGCATATTTTCGTGACATTGGGACCAGTAGACACCCTATCATAAAACTTAAGTTCTTGCTCCTATCTTTTACCATTTGTCTAGGATTTAGACATAATGAATTATGAACAATGGTATAGTTTAATGGTGATTTAATCATGAGAGTTTGCAACATTTTTACCATAAAACTAAAACAATCTCTTTTTAAATTGAGGCCTTCTTCTGCACTTACATCATTTGTCTGCAATTTTTCTTTTAATAGTTTATTAGCAACAAACCCCATGCTAATTTAGCCGGCAGACGAGTAACAATTATAATCCTCAAAGTCAAATTTAAAAATTTAATACAATTGCGAGTCTAGTTTTATGGTCTTGCTTTAAAAATGGAAATAGTTCATGCACATTATGACGAGTTTTGACTATTATTCGTCATAAAAAGGCAAAAGGAGTTTATCATTTTGAAAAACTTCGAGGAAAGGGCGTAGTAATTTAGCGAAAGCTAAACAAAATTAAATTTGGCCACTACTGTTTTGTCTCTAGTTGCTTCACAAATAGTCTGATAAGACTTGCAACTTGGTTTGCTTAAATTACCCTTTTCTACCACTTACATTTTCAAATGTGAATTTGCATATTGTCGTATTTTCTTGATTATTTTAGCATTTATTCGGTTTTCTGTCATTGTTTAGCATTAATGGCCATTTTTCATTACTGTTGGATTTTGAATCACTCGCCATAATTGGTGACGTTTTGACATTGTTGCTACTTTTTCAAAAACGCACAAACCCATACACATAGACTAGGAATTTATCAGAGGAACTCGTTTCCGGAATGTGGCCTAACAATTAAACACCACTCAGTTGGCGAAAAAAACTGGTTTAGAAGAGGCGTTTAGTATTCTGATTGCTATATTTTGAGCTTTAGCGACTGATAGGCTCTACTTCTACTTAATATTTTGCTAATGTAGTTTCGAAAACCGGTAGAAAATTGCGATCTTTGACAGTTTTAGGGGGAAATTAAGGAGTTTTTAAGGACCTGATTTCTCAAAAATAAGGAGTTCTTTAGGGCCCTTAAAAATGAAAAACAAAATTAAGGAGTTCTTAAGGACCTGTGGGAATGTTGGAAATAGTGTTTCTCTAAATTTAAAAAAATTCGCTGTGGCATATCACGAGAAGTATTCTGACTAAAGAACTTAGTCAATCTTCTAAAATTTGTTAATTTTTTTTATTTTCCAAATCAGAACAAATTCTGCTTCAAAACAGCAATTTTTTGCCATACATGCCTTGTATTAAGACTGTAATACAAGTTGTTGTTTTTTCCAAAAAAATTATAAATAATCCGAGAATTTTAATGCATTGCTTTGATATTTAATTTTAAATATAAAACGACCATTTAAAAACAAATTGGCAACAGGTAAATAACAAAAAACATTCCTCGAAATTTAATCAGAAGATATCGCGATTTTAGAAGATTTAAAAGAAGACATCGCAACTACAGCTTAATGGCTTTGGCCTATATACCACAAATCATTGGCCTTCCTATACCACAAATCATGGAGCAGGTTTGATTCTCAATTTTTTATTTTCCGCTGTTGTTTTTGGTTTTCCAGCTTATTTGGATTCGTGGTATTTTTTGCCGTTTTGGGTTTGCTTTAGTGTCGAAGTTCGCCATTGCTTACGTTTTGCAGAAAAGTTCAAAAAACGCCAAGTGTCACCATATAGCACAGTTTAACCAGCTCAATAGCCTCAAATAAGAAGTATAAGTAAAGTACGGCTGAAAGTTAATAATACATAACACTGATGATTTTAGAATTGTGTGTTCTGAACTCCATAAAAATACAAAAAAAATTACCCCTTTCTCATTGGCAAAGACATGTCCCGATTTTTAGTCAGAAAAATCTGGACACACTAGGATAAATGCTTTTTCAGGCAATCGATTTTGGCTTGGCCACATTTGGAAAAGCCCAGAAAGTAATGTAGTTAAAATCGCCACTTTTAAAAACCCTATAGGATCCAGGGCCAGAGGAAAACCCCCAACTAGATGGCTAGTTGACACTGTGAAAGACCTAAGTGTCTTAAAAGTAAACAATTTGGAGAAGAGTTGTCATAGATAGGAAACGTTGGAGATAGTGTGCTGTTGTGGCAGCCAGAGGCTGTCGAGCTCATGAAAAAGGCAACCAGTTTTACATTAAGATATATTTTAATTTAAATAATTATTTATATTTTAATTTAATTGATTATTTATAATCTATAGCTATTGTGTTTTTAATTTTGGCAAATTTTCTAATTACCAAATGAAAAAAATTGCTATATGTCTTATACTACATCTGTTCCATGATTAACTTTGGTAACAGACCTAATATTTCTCTCAGGCAACACAAAATAATTTATGACACCAGAAAACTAAAAAAGAAATTTCAAAGATATTTTATAGATAGATATAGTATTACAATATAGATTTTTAAAAAGGCACAAGGCATATTTTTATTATATTGTGCTTTAAACTCTCAACAGAATACCTTTTTAGAAAAAACAAACATCAAAGCCCTTAGGTTATAAAATTTCAAAATTAAAAACACTCTTTTGTTTTTGTTGTTATATCACCCACATGCATTTTTTGCAGTTATGTATTAGGACCACATATATGCACACCACATTTCATATTCAGATACAACTTTACAAACACCTTTACAACTAATCAACTTTAAAATACTTACTTGGAGAATAGGAAAAATGACTAGATCTGGGTTGTTCAAACTGTACCGGGTTATCACCCACTTTATCGTATCGGTCTCTTTTAGTTTTATCCCCCAGGATTTCATATGCTTCAGACACAGCTTTGAACTTAGTTTCTGCCTCAGGAGATTTATTTTTATCGGGATGATACTTTAAAGCCATTTTTCTATATGCTTTCTTAATGTCATCTTCTGAAGCAGTTTCTGGGACACCCAGAGTTTCATAAAATTTCTTTCCCATTCTTGGTTACAGCCTGTTTTAACAAAAAAATTAAATTAATACATAATTAAATACAAATTAGGCAACTCACCTACAAATATTTCCTTAAATGCAAGGTCTTGTATACTAATAAATAACCAATACTAATTAAGAATTAGTGACATAAATCAGGAAGATTTATTTTGATACATGATGCTGTTTTCTTTTAATATTGTCTTAATTGAAAAGACCCACTTAGAATCCAATTGAAAATCGGACGATTTTGGTACAGATGCACTACAGACACTTGGCAATTTTAAGCAAGTATGTTTGAAACAAAAAAATAATATCAGAATGCTACTATTGATAGCTATAAAACTGACTGGAAAATGATATTCAGACGTGACAATACGAAAATATTTACTTTATTGATAAAAATTAAGAAGAGTAGCCAAAAATCCTTATTTATCAAAAGTCCATCAGTACTATCATTTTCACAAAAATGCATCCAATTTAAGAGTTTAAAGTTTTGTTGGTCAACTCCGAAAATATAGAGAATATGGTCATTCTACATATTGCCACTGGAATGAGTATCTACAAGTTTAAATAAAAATTGATAAATAAAATTACAAGATGAACATAAAATATAACAAACCACGATAAACAAAACATAATTGAAACTACAATTATAGAGAAATATACTATATTAAACTAGTTTATTAAATCAGTTCAAAACAACACTAAGTGTTCAATGTTAGGTTAAAATCTACTAGTAAGAAAAAGGTAAGATGTGACCAATAACAATCTTTTAAAACACATAGGTCGATAAGAATACTCAAAATAAATCGTACAATGTTATAAGAATTCGGATACAATTTTACTTATTTAAAGTAAAAATACATCAATATCAATTTGTGTCATTCATAACACAAATTGCAAAATGAACGAAATGCGAGTTGTAAAAATGTTCGGTGGTTGTGGTTTAGCCGATTAACAATTTCATATATTAATAATCAGGCTTGCAACGATACAGTCACCTACTTTAGACAAGATTTGTAAAATATGCTGTTATGATTGGCTCAGTATTCAAATTCGTTTTTAAAGATGCATTAAGATTGGCTGTATAGATTGATTCAAATAAACTCATGTATAAATCTATTCGAGTTTTTTCTCTTCGCAAATTAATTTTTGATTTAGTTCATTGGAATTATGGTTTAAGAATCTGAAAACCTTAAATTTAAAAAAATTGTAGATCAACATTATTATTGAAAATGATCAAAAAGCATGTTCCAACTGCTAACCGTCACTGGTTCTGATTATGAAACACCGAAAAATAAACAAATAATAGGAATGGAATGGCATGTCATTACATGATCATTCTTCGCTTAAATTGGAATGAAATATTAAATAAAGTACAAATCCTGTAACCGTTTCCGTAAATATTCTTGTAAGCGGTTAGATTTTTTTAAAAACATTCTGTAACTTCAGTCAAACCGCAAGTATTGCGAAATTCGCTTTAATTACACACCGAAGTCTTATTGAATATCCTTCAAAATCTTCTCTGAAATGTTGTACTGCCCAGCTAATGTTACTTTTTTGAGGCCTTGGGTGGACCATGGACTTTCTCATTGTTTTGCTGATACAGTGTCAGCATCCTTTGTCCTGCTTTTTATTTATGTTTTTGGTGGTGTCCAAATTAGAATGTATAAAAAATATTCTTCTGACTTAGATGTACGGTTATTTCCAAAGTCTAATTTATATATACTCCAGGTTGCTTTCCACATCATTATGCCTCTGGCAGCTTTTCTGCGACTTATCTTAAAAATTGCAGTTTTGTATGATAAAGTAATTTATGGCTATATGATACTTAGCGCCAGTTGTTATTGTGCTGCTTTTCCAATTGCATTGTATTTGCTCTACTTGGAAAGGCACAAAGCTTTACCTAGTATTCCTACCAGTGGTCATGGATTAGTTTTACTTGTATTTTGGTCTGCTGTTTTTATTGTGGAAAATCTTACTCTTCTGAACTTGCAAAATGAAAAGTGGTGGTTCAATTTACACAAGTGAGTAGAATTAAGTATTTAATGCAAACTCATTTTTGAAGTTAGATATTTTTATTTTCAATTACACATATGTATTATATATAGGGTAATGAAAGTATGGGTTTCTTTAATAAAAAAATTTGATTTTTTTTTGCATTTATCCACGTTTTGGAACACCCTGATTTCAAAAAAGCTATCTAAAAAAAATGTCGGTCTGTATATGTGTCTGTGGTCAGCATAACTCCCGAAAAAATTGACCTATGATGTTCAAATTTGGTATGCGGGTTGCTGATAGCCATGGGACCTACCATTAAGGTTTTCGTCAAAATCGTGCGTGCGCATAAGGTAACTGCCATGTTTTTCAATAATTGCTAAAAAATTTCACCAACGATTTTGATAAAAATCGCTGTGCTAATGCCTCTTAAGGTGTTCTAAACATCCCCACCTCCGAAATTCCTATAAAAATGCTTTAATGGCGTAAAAAGTTGAAAAACGAATGCCTTCAACACAGAGTTCTCTTTCCTTGAGCATTCTTCATCAACCATTGTTTTTTCTTCTTCCCTCACTTTCACTTATAATAAAGGATAATATAAGGATTATTATAGAGTACATTCCCAAATCACAATTTTGGCAATGTACTTTACATTTTTTTTATAGCCTTTCAAGCTTTAATTTGTTGGGTACAAATAAACTTAGGCTTTATTTAAAGAATATTTTTCAATTATAACCTCTTTATCTCTCTAAACCAGGATTCAAAATTTGTGGATACTCTGTGCACATAAAATTTTATTTATGCACATAAGTTTTTAACTTGTGCATCTAAGTCACATGACCTAGGTGAACTTGTACATCTGATTTAAAAAGTTAATTTTGACCGCTTCTCTAGATAGGAAAGCCATTTATGATATCAATCAAATCATAAATTGTGTTCAGTTGTTTTAATGTAGTTTTAAACAGTTACCAAGTATCTTCAGCCTGCCCTTTTTCTTTAAAAATAGCGCCCTTTCTCTTTCAAAATACCGCCCTTCCTGGCCTTTTCAGAAAAAATTATATCCTGCACGAATCACAATTTTCTTTTTTCCCACCAATACTATGCAATATGCTGATCACCCCTAATGAAATCACCTGTTATGCATGCGCATTCATGTTCAAATGCCCTAGGGACTAAAATTATCCAATCGATGCAAATATCGCATGCATCATTAGTAAGTAGATATCAGGGGACCATTTTAAATTTCCGAGTACTAGTTAACATGGATGGCCATTTCATACGTACTTTGATTAAGCCTATTTCACCCAATTTTTACAATGCTTTCCTGCTCGAAATATAAAAGAAATAATTTGAAAAGGTTGATTAAGTTAATTAAAGGGTCAAATGTTTACACTAAGTATTTTAAAAGAATATTTACGTTTGGGCATGCATAGTCATAATACCCTCTTATTAAATTTAGTAGAATGTTTTTGTAATTTACCTGTTGCTAACTAATTTCTAAACGTCTGTTTTATTTTTAAAATTAAATGTCACAGGAATGCAATCAAACTCCTAGATTATTTCGGATTTAAAAATAAAATGAAACTTTTGTTATTGATAGTAATGGCTTGTATGGCAAAAATTCACCGTTATATCCAAAAATTTTACTCGTCTCGGGAAAATAAAAAAATATGTAAATTTTAGGGCCTAAGCCAAGTTTTTTAGTCAGAATACTTCCTGTGATATCGTGAATCTGGTATACCTCAATAGCCCACAATGAATACTGTTCAATATGGAGAAACACTATTCCTGTTCTGGTAAATGGCAAAGCCTACAAAAAAAAAAAGGTTAAGGTTGATTCATTCAAATTTTAGAAAATTTTAAAAGGGTAATGGGTATAGGTTGTGAAAAGTTCTTATTTTAACATTCCTTATATCAAAACATACTTATCTTAATTTTACAATACATGTTATAAATTGACATATATATTTGTATTTGTACATATATATAAATATATATTTGATGAACATTTTACTAAGTGTAGTTTTTATTTTTTCAGTCTCATTTCAAAAGAAGTAGAACTATGGCATTTTATCAGTATTTTAATGTCATTTGAGTTTCCAAACAAGTTTTTGATTCACACCCTTTTACAGCATGATTAATTTTTTTTGAAAAAACCCATAATTTAAAAAAATTTATTGTGGTAGAAAAGTAAAATAATATAGAAATTATGGCTGAAAACCAGATAAAAACTTCTGCAGTTTGCCATAAAATGTCCTCAGAAACAGGAGTTACCCTTTCTTGGAAAATAGCACCTTACCTTTTTTCTTTTCTTGAATGATCTCTGGCTTATGTACCATAAAAAACTTAAAATACTTAACCGAATATAATCCAAACAACAACTTAAAAAAATTAATGCTGCTTAGATACAAAAGAAAATATCACAGTAGGACTACGAAAGGAAATTGCTTTTCTAACTCCCTAGTTAAAACAAACATTCAGTATAATATCTTGTGTATGCTTGTTTGGGCATAAAGGCAAAATACAGGGGTAAAAAAATTGTGTGACTCAAATTACAAAAATCATAAATTTTTTGTTGTATATTTGTACCAAATATACCTTTTAAAATAACATGTCGATTGAAGAAATAAAGTACAATGTGAAAAAGTGATGTATGCATTGTTTTAAAAGAAAAGATTAGTAAAATAAAAAATTCTATTTTTATTTTTTAATGATTTCCATGATTATTTTCAGCACATCAGACAAAATTGAATTTGGATTTTTCGTGCTGCGATACCTCTGTGGCGTGGTCCTGTTTTCATTAGGATTAAAAGCTCCCGGAATTCCTAAAGCTCAAGATTACTTTGTTTTCAGGCAACTTCATTTACAAAATGAATCTGCTGTAAGAAAAATATTTTTTTGCTTTAACATATAAGTTATTTCCTTTTTTTTTTTATATATATATATTAATAAAAGCTTAAATGTATTATATAAATCTGCTTTAAGATCTGCAGTATAAACTCCTACTTTAGTGTGCAGGTTGTAGAAATTCCATGCTATTCCATTCTGATACATGTACAAGTTTATTATACAAAACTGTGTTTTACACATAAAATAATTCCAACATATTATTAGTGGCATAGCTAAGAACTGTGACTTTGAGAGACACTGTTGTGCAGAAAATTGTTATGTAAAAAAATTTCTCCAAAATACAATTGTTTTATGAGAAAAAGTGCCTATTTTTCCTGTATCTTAAATGAAACCAGATTCAGGGTTCTACTTAGGAAATGATTGGTGCTATGTACTGACTCTTTTGCTGCACTAAAAAACTTAAAAAATATGTGTAAAAAGTATGCTATACGAAAAAAAATACTTCATACAAAATCTATACCTGACTTAGACCCCAATATTTGTATTTATGTGCATAACATGTTAAATGTCATGTTTTAAATTATTATTCTTTGATATGTTTTCTACTAGGAAGTAAAGGCTTTTTCAACAATAACTTGAGGTTTTTTTTATATATATATTTTCTTTTGAATTCCAGAGTCGTATCCTGTAAATATTTTTCAAACCACATGCTCCATATTTGAATTTCAGGTGCAAGGAAACGCAATAATGTCTATCAAACAGTCAGGTGACATATAATGTACACATGTGTCTATATTCATAACATCTGTATTCGTACTGGATTCCCACTATCATTAAAAGTGCGTAATATATTAAATTTGTTTTCCAGGCTTTAAAAATGCTTGGAGATCCCTAAAATTCCGAGAAACTGCCTAGAGGTTCGTAGTTTTCACTGATGATGTGTGCTCGACTGCAATATTTATAAAATTCAACTCTGACTTACGAATACTGTTCCCTGAACGTGCACATTTAATGTGCTATAGCTAAAGCACAGTGCATATGAAAAATAGATTGCAACGTCTTCAAAGTCTGTTCATAAGACAAATTGTGCATACAAATTCTACATAAATTTCTGAAGGTCCTTAAAAATATTATTTAGGTCCTTAAAATTATTGATTTCGATTCTGTGATTTTAGTGGGAACACTGTGTAGAGCCATAAGGATACAATACAACACCAGACTAATTATTCATGTCCTGTAAAAATTTTAGGACAGTCATATTGCGTAATAATAATTAATCATGGTTCCTTGCTATGCTTCTTAACATAATAAACCCCTTAACCGTAAAAAAAATGTAGTATAATTTATTCAAACAGAGATTCCTTCAATAGTTTACAGAAAAAAAACTGCCATATTCCAGTTTTCATGTCATATGCTAATAAACTATTAATTCAGCTTTTTTTTTATTTCGTTTTTATGTTACTTTTAATAACATTGTTGCGTTGTACGGGTTCGAAAGATTTGAAGCCAAAATCAGATCAAAACTTGCAGAAATTCATTCCAAAATAACTCTTCACAGTTCTCTTACAGCTCCAGAACTTCTCGTTCTAGTAGACACAATACAGCTCTTTTCACCTCAATAGAGCACAAAACAGCAGTTAAAAACTTGACAACAACTGCTAAATCGCCGCAAAAGACAATGCAATACAGTTCGCTCAGTATCTCCAGTCAACTATTTCAGTGACTCAAAATCCGCGAACTAACTTCAGTCAACTATCGGACTCAGCTAACAACTAGCTCCGTGACTCAAAATCAGTCAACTACTAACTAACCCTACTCACGGCCGTCCTTATATAGGAGAGGTGAACATACGTGAACTTTCCAGAGATAGACATTTGGAGAACTTTCCAGATTGTAGTCGAAAAGTCCTACATGGGATACATGAACCGAAAATGTCGCCAAGTTTGGCGACATTTGGCGATTTCTCGCCAAATTTGGCGAGATTCCCATTACCATAATGATAAATGCCCTGCCCCTTGAAACTCGCTTCCCAGAGTTACCTCTGTAAAACTCGTTATCAAGCATTGAGAGATTCATTGCTGGGAAACAAACCAAGACGAACCATTGCACTGCCTTACACGAGATGAACATAAATTTTACTATTTACAAAATTAACACTACGAAATATTTACAAATATACAAAAATTCGTAACAACATCATTGCTTTTTGCATTACTAGTTTCAGTTTGAATGAGTCACAATCAATGCAGGATAAAAATGTATCTTCTTTATCTTTTAACAGTGGCATATCCACAAAATTGTGCTGGGGAGAGTATATTAATGTGAAATTTCAAGAATTTTAAAAATAATAATTGTAATCTTAATGTTTTTTGTATTCAGTAAAAGGTAATCAGAAATTATATCAATAGGAACATGCTATAAATAAAATAAATCTATTATTCTATATTTATTAATTGATAAAATTACGTTTTGTACAAGTTCCGTATGAAAATTTTATAAATCTCCATGTTTAATTAGCTAAAAGTATTGATTTTTAATTGGATATATGTCCCGTCTCCTCTGACTAGGCATCTATCATATAGGTTCTCTCATTTTTATTTGTTCTTCCTAGTTTATAACATTAATGTAATCTATAGACACAAGTATCCTTAAAGTTAGTTTTTTTTTTATTTATTCATGTCTATTTTTCTTTATCATTTAGTCCCTGCTTGAAAGTGGAAATCAAGCAACTAGTGCAAATGCAGCTCAAGCTAATCCTTCAGCCTTTGCAGACTTTGGTAAAAAGGTGAAAAGACTATTGCCATTCTTGTGGCCCAGAAAAAGCATCCAACTGCAATTAAGGGTTATGCTGTGTTTCTCATTCCTTGTACTTGGAAGAGTAATCAATGTTTTTGTTCCTCAATACAACAAATATATAAGTAAGTAAACACTTTTCACTTTTGCATACATTAAAGATGTCCAGAATTTTTTTTAATTTCTGTTTCTATAAAAGATTGTTTTTCAATAAACAAATACAAAAATTAGAAAATCTAATATTGTATTGCTTCTAGATTGTCAAACATTATTTTAAATATTTACTGAAAGTTGTCTTAGAAACATAATAAATGTCTATTGGCTTAAGAATTCATCTATCATTCAAAACAGTTTACATTTTAGGAATATTGGTGATTCAACTTTCAAAACATGCTCACAGTTGTCGATTTTGCTTTTAAAAATGAATTCAAATTCATTCTAGATTTTTTGTTGACACTCTACCTCCTGTGTTATTTTGTGTTCATACTATTTTTTGCCTGGGGGTAGAAGCTTCATTTTTTTTTAATTTTGGTTTTATAATAGTCAGTGGACTGTAATCTTATTGTGTTTGAGTCGGAAGGATTAAGTAAGAAATGTATCGGCTCCAATGTATTAATTTTATTACAATGGATTTGTAAATTTTTTTAAATTTACATAATAATGTAAATATATACTTAATTTTTTTTTTTTTTTTTTTTTTTTTGTAAGACATTAAATGTCAGTTTTATTTCAAATATTTTAAACTGTGTTTTGGTATAGTGATTTTCAAATATTTTTTACTCTTTTAGTTGACAGTTTAACTTTGGGAACCGGTAAGCTGACCTTTAGATGGGACTACATCTTGGTCTATGTTGCTTTTTGGTTTCTGCAAGGCCAAGGTAAATTAATTTACAAGGATTTCTATTTACTATGGGGAGAATTTTATTCCTTTGTTTTTATATTTTATCTCTTTGTTAGGAAGTAACAGCTTCTTGAATAACATACGCTCATTTCTGTGGATTAGAGTGCAACAATACACAGTTAAAGAAATAGAGGTTGACATGTATCAGCACTTGCATAGGTATGTATATTTTTAGGGTTTTATGTGTATGAAACTTTTGGAATTAGTTAATTTTTAGAGCTTGTCTACATGATTTACAAGGGTGGGAATTCTGCGCCAATTGCTCCAGCGCGCGCCAAAAGTGGTATCCTGCGCCAACCTGCTACAAAACCACATTTAAGTGCAATTCTGCGCCAATTTTGCTTTAAATCTTATTTTAAACGCGCACGCTAAAGCGCCAAGCCAGTTCGCGCACGCCAAATCTATGTGGAGACGAAATTACGGCAACCTCAAGGGCCGTTTTCGCACGAATTTGCAAAACATTCGATTTTTCCCGCTAACAGAGTGCAATGTGTGGATTATCCCTCTGAAATCGACATTCACGCATGCGCATTCATGTTCAAACGCGCCTTACATCGGGACAAATTCAAATTGCCGAGTTCTGATAGCTGATATCACGTGCGTTATTTCTAGATAAAATTTAGGGGGCAGACTCAAAATTTCCGATTACTAGTAAGCGCGGATGGGCATTTTGTACGTACCTTGATTAAGTGCGTTTCGCCGGATTTTTAACACATCCTCTTTTGCTCTAAATAAAGGAGAAAGGAAATTGGTAAAAAGTTAAAGGCGTATAACTATCAAATGTTTTTACTAAGCATTTAAAAAGAATATTTCCGCTCCGACACGCGTAATGACGATACCTTGTATTAAATTTAGGGATGTTTTTAATAATTTACTTGTTGGCTGTTGGTAATTAACTTTTAAACGGCCGTTTTACTTTTGAAATTAAATATCACATAAATGTAATCAAAATCCCGGAATGTTTCCGATATATATATATATATATATATATATATATATATATATATATATATATATATAGATATAGATAGAATATTAATAGAACGGCATGTAGAGTAAAATCGCCGTTTTGACGCAGAATTTGACCCGATTTGGAA
Organism: Linyphia triangularis; assembly: GCA_963978545.1. NCBI lineage: Eukaryota > Metazoa > Arthropoda > Arachnida > Araneae > Linyphiidae > Linyphia > Linyphia triangularis. Next base: position 30,514,439 of record OZ021726.1, read on the forward strand.
AAAAAATCACAAAAATTTAGAAACATCTTATTTTAATTTTACAGTATTGCTATTTTTGCAATAAGAATTGCTGTTTTTATACAAATGAGTCTTATAATAATAAAACTAAGAATCAGTGGATCTATAGAAAGCTACTTAAAATAGGTGTAAAACTTTACTTACAATTTTTTACCTAAGTAGTTTTGGCCTTCTGATTGTACCTCTGACAAACGGAATGTTAAAATTTTAATTAGTTCATTTTTGATTTTTTTTTTTTTGACAAACCGACTTCAAATAGAAGTACTGCTCTGAAATTTTCAACATAAGTAGTTTTGGCCTTTTTTTTATTAGACTTTTCAAACACAGAATGTTAAAATTTAATTAGGTGGGGTTTTCTTTTGGTTTTTTTTTAAATAAAAAAAAAATTGCAAAAATTACTTATAATAAGGCTACAGCTTAGAAATTTTCAACATAAATAGTTTTGACTTTCAAATTGTGCATTTGTAATAAACAAAATGTCAATTTTAATTATTTTTTAAGTACATTTTTTTTTTATAAACCGACTTCAAATACAAATTTTCAACATAAGTAGTTTTGACCTTCAAATTGTACATTTGACAAACAGAATGTCAAAATGTTATTATTTTTTTTTAATTAATTTTTTAATTTTTATTTTATTTTTTTTTACAAAGCGACTTCAAATAGAGGTACACTTTTGAATTTTTCAACCTAAATATGTTTGGACTTCTAATTAGACTTTTGAAACACAGAATTTTAAAATTTTAATTTGTTTTTTAATTAATATTTTTACAAAGTGACTTCTAATAGATCTAGAGCTCTGAAATATTCAATATAAGTAATTTTGGCCTTCTAATTTTGCTTTTCATAAACATGTTATAATAATTCAGAGAGGTGAGGGGGGCTGTTTATTGTATTAGTGGAGACATTTTTATGTTCTCGATGGGGACGGGGTTCTAATACTAAGGGCTTACATTGCAATTATTATTTAGCGAGTCAAGCAAATTTATGCTTGCACTGCAATGAACCTTCTAGAGAGTGACGCGAGCCTATCCTTGCATAGCAATAAATTTTCAGCGAGCATGTGCTTGCGTAGCAATTAAACTTTTCAGAGAGCTAAAAAAGAGATGTGTTACAATGAACTTTTAGCGAGCAAAGAGAGCTTGGTTTTGCATAGCAAATCCGTTCATGAAGTGTCAAAAACTAATAAGTATGTATATATATATATATATATATATATATATATATATATGTATTGTTGCGTGGACGGGTTCGAAAGATTTGAAGCCAAAGCTGATCAAAATTTGCAGATATTTATTCCAATATCACTCTTCATAGATTCCTTTACAACTCCAGAACTTCTCGTTCTAGTAGACACAATACAGCTCTTTTCACAACAATAGAGCACAAAATAGCAGTTAAAAACTTGACAACACAACTGCTAAAATCACTGCAAAAGACAATGCAATACAGTTCGCTTTCGGAACTCTCTAAATGCTCACTGAGACTCAGTATCTCAATACAGTAATTCCAGTCAACTCCTCTCACGGCCTGTCTTATATAGGGGAGAGGAATTTTCGTGAATCTTCCAGAGATAGACATATGGAAAACTTTCCAGATCGTAGTCGAAAAGTTGTATTACCATAATGTTAAATGCCCTGCTCCTTGTAAAACTCGCTTCCCAGTGTTAACTCTGTAAAACTCGTTATCAAGCATTAAGTCTCATATTGCCGGGAAGCCAACTTAAGACGAACTATAGCACTGCCTTATGCGAAATGTACATAGATGTTGCTATTTACGAAATTAACGCTACGAAATATTTACAAATATACCAAAATTCGTAACATATATATATATATATATATATATATATATATATATATATATATATATATATATATATATATATATATATATATATATATATATATTAAATTTATAAATTATATTTATGTTGTAATTGTATGTATATCTTATAATTTTAAATTTATTAATATGTGTTTTATGTAGAAAAATAAAATTATACTAGTTCAAATTTTAATTCTTGTTATAGTTGTTAAATCAGCTACAATTTGTTAAATTTCTACTATTAATCTTCGAATTTTGCTGCTACATTTTCGCTTATTCTGCTTCAAAAGTTAAATTTTGCTGCTCCAATTTTTTGCGAATCTGCTCCAAACTTTAAATTTTGCTGCTCCAAAATTGCTCCAAACTGGGCTTTAGCACTTCCCACCCCTGGATTTAATATCTGAGCTGAAAATTTTTACTATAAGGATCGCATTCGCCCTAATATTCCGTAAATTTTTGTTTCTCCCTAAAATTGTACGAAATTGTTTTGATAATTCCTAAAAAAGTTCAAAATCCGGGAAATTCCCCGATTTTCCTCCTAAACCTGCGATAAGACCCTGATATTCCTCCAGATGAGAAAGTTTATTTAATTCAATTTGCATGTTTATCAAAATAGTATAATTGTTTATTATATAACTTATTTTGCTAAAGAGTAGCTTGAGGTTCAATTTTTCCAAAATTCCTGTTTTCTGCCAGTATTAAAACAAGCTTTGGAAGGAATATGTCTGTGTTAAGAACCTATGTCAGCTTCAAAAGAAATATCCTTAATGTTTTTAAATTATCCCTAACATTTTAAGGATTATCCCTACATTTTTTGTGAATTTTCCCTAAACTGTTCCTGAAATTTTTGGAATTATCCCGAAAATTCCTACTTAAATCTTTTGGAAAATTTACTGTGCCTCCTACTACTGCTAAAAAACGTATTTCTTTTATCCATTGTGTTTTTTATGAAAGTTGGAAAATTATCTTATTTCTTGTCAAAAATGTTTTCTTATTTGTATATTATAAATTATTGACTGCATTATTCGACAGCCTCTCTTTAAATTGGCACTTGAGTAGAAAAATAGGAGAAGTTCTTCGTGTCATGGATCGTGGTACTAGCAGCATAAGTAGTCTTCTAAGGTAAGCTTATTTCAATTTTTTGCCGGAAATTCTCTCTAATATTGTAGATTGGCATTGATTTATTTAAAAACTATGCCTCTACCATTAAGAGTATCTAGTTTATGTTTCAATTAAATGCAATTATAACAATATATTTTTATTTAATTATAAGGTTTTTCTTCAATTTTTTTAATGAGTTTTAAAAATGTAGCTGATATATAATACAAATTTTTGATTTTGATACATTTTGTTGCCTAGAAATTAACATCTTTTTAGGATGTTTTCGAGATTTTCCCCATATCTTTGAATAGCTCATATTATGTTATAAAAATTAAAACATTAACATTTCTTTTCAATTTAAACATTTTTAATTTTTACAGTTACATTGTGTTCAACATTTTACCTACTTTTGCGGACATTTTCATAGCTGTGATATTTTTTGCTGTTGCTTTTAACATCTGGTTTGGTTTAATTGTTTTGGTGACTATGGTTCTTTACTTAGGTATGTATTTTGAAAATTACTATCCTAATTTAAGAAGTAATATGTAATGTAAATATTAATTTTATTATATTATAATACTCAATATTAAGGTTTTAATTAGGAATAGAATATTATTTGTAATATATTCTATTACTGAATTCAAATGCAATTTAGTTCCACATTTCTCAAAACCCTTTCTCAGTTTTTAATGCTTTTAAAACATACAGAGGAATTATCAATATAATTTTCACACAAGTTTGTTTTATCTCATGGTTGAAAAAAAATGTATATATTTTCTTGCATTTTGCTTATTCGATGAATTTAACATTTATTGTAATTTGTAATTGTTGCTGAATTTTATTTTTTGCTGTTTAGCTTCAACAATTTTGTTGACCGAATGGCGTACAAAATTTAGAAGAGACGTCAATAAGTTAGATAATGCAGTAGAAGCTCAATGTGTTGATTCTCTACTTAACTTTGAAACTGTAAGCTTTTGTTACATTTTATTATTAAATAAAAAAAAAGCTACGTATTTTTTACAATGAATTTTTATTCCAAATTCTATCTGTTTTTGTTTGAAAGCACTTATCCTGTGAATAAAATTATTTTATATGTTTTATTTTAAATCTATTATAAGTACAAATTCAGTTTGAAAAGCAATAAAATGTTTTTATAAATAGAGTAGGCATACATTTGGAATGTATTTGTCCTTTCATTTTGGTTGAATAAAAATTGAAATAAATCTATTGGATTCAAATGAAATATATTCTTCCCTAAAATGGTTTTTAAGTTTTAACATATTATTATTATTTCGAAAATACTTGCACAAAACCTGCTTTCTAAAATAAGTACACCTTAAAAAAGGAATTTCTGTACCTTAGCTTCTATAAATGTTAAAGTTTATTCTTAATTGATTTTTTTTTATGAAAAGTTCTTTATAGTATTTATTGATAGTATGACCACAGTGTTGCCGTTGAGCCAGTAAAATCAAGTTAAACAAACAAATATCTTTATAGTATTATTCTAAAAATGTTATTCATTATTTATAGAAATTAATAAATCTTTAAAATATATTTCTTATTCTTCAAACATTTCTTATCTTTTTGAATTCTAGGTATTTGATTGAATACATTTTTATATAAGTCAAAGGACATTCTTGAATTCTAAGCAAATGACATTTTTGAAGAGTTTTATATTTTCCCCCCGATATTAAGATAAAAGTTTCTTATTTATAGGTCAAATATTATAATGCTGAATTATATGAATTGGAAAATTACCAAACTGCAATCGACAAATTTCAGGTATTTTTCATAGATAATTAAAATAAAATCGTGATTTGAATGTTGGAACTAAATGCATACTAGTATACCTTAATTTGGTACAGTTAGATGTCTAGCAGTATTTTATGAATTTCAGAATGCTGAATGGATTGCTCAGGCATCTTTAAGTTTATTAAATACAGTACAAAATGCAGTTATCAGTGTGGGAGTGATGGCAGGGGCTCTTCTATGTGCACATTATGTTGTAGAGGGTAATCTTACATCCGGTGATTATGTACTATTTAGTACATACATATTACAGCTTTATACTCCTCTAAATTTCTTTGGCACTTATTACAGGTACGTTTTAATTGTTAATGTTTAATATTTCTTTTAAAAAATGGCATATAACTTTTTATTCAATCTTTGATTACTGTCATACAATTTTAATTAGTTCTAGGCAGTGGCGTATTGGGGCATAAAATAGGTCCGGTTATTTTACATTTGATGCCGGCCCAAATTTTCGATATAATCATAGATTAAACTTTAATAATTATTTTTTTATGATAAAATAACTCTATTCATTAATTAATTAAATAATTACTTTTAATATGTAATGATTATTTATAGTCAAAAATTAAAAAGTTTTATTTATTAATTTTAATATTTTAATAATTAGTTTAATTAAATCCAATTTTCTCTGTCTACTATTTATACCTCAATTGAGTGAATTTGATTTCCATAAACCATTGAGAATTTGTTGCAAAACCTATAGCAACGCAATCTAAATTGCAAAATTAAGAATGTTCATGTATATAACTAGCATGTTTATAAAAAAATGCCATCTGAAATTATAATATATATTTCTGCTTAAAAGTTATGAAATGAGTAAAAAGTCGTCATACGATAATATATAAATGTTATTATGTTGTATTTGATAAATACGTGCACTGTATTAAATTAAAGTAATGTGTGAAATATTCAAAATAAAGTGATTGGAATTTGAATACATTGGGCTTTTTGAAAACATTTTAAATAAGGCAACTATTTACATTGAAAAAAAAATTATTAGGAACTGAACAGGCCCGGTGATTGCACCGGATAACCCTATGGCCAGCACGCCTCTGCATACCAAACATAAATAACTTTATTTGTTTTACAGCAAGAATTTAAGAAAAACTCTATATTACAAAGTTTTTGGTGCATTGTACAGATTCTGCTTTCTTACAATTTTTCTTAAATACATGCACTGTATTAAATTAAAGTAATATGTGAAATATTCAAAATAAAGTGATTAGTATTTGAATGCATTGGGTTTTTTGAAAACACGTTAAATAAGACAACTATTTACATTGAAAAAAAAAAATTAAGAACTGAACTGCCCCATGTTTTACAAACACTGACAGGCGCCGTGATTGCACCGGATAACCCTATGGCCAGTACGCCCCTGGTTCTAGGAATAGTTTTAACAATAAAAACTTATGTTGGTTAGAAATTATACAATACATTTACTTAAAAATGCTATGTACACTTTCTGGATATTGCAATTATACAATTGCTAATTAATTCATTAGAAACAATTTAGTTTTAATTTTTCACCTATATAAATATCTTTAAATATTTATTTTTTCAGTTATAATGTGATAATATTCAATTTTATTTTCATCTATTGCATGATATTAATATTTTCCTTTTTATTATACTTTTATCTAAAAACTGTTTTCATCCATTTTTTCATGAGGAAATTATTTTTTACAACCTACTACATAAATGTGTAGCTACATATAATTGCATTTTTTAAAATCAATGTTTCATATTTATTTAGAATGATTCAAACAGCTTTTGTAGACATGGAAAATATGTTTAGTTTACTGGAGACAAAGCCAGAGGTAATTTTTTTATAGAGAATACTGTATTTAAAAAAAAACTTATTGTGCATTGCTTTTTTTTTTATTCTGAAATATTATCAAGATAGTACTACAGTTTCAATTAAATAAGTTCTAAATAAAAAATAACAAAATCTATAATGTATGTTGCACTTTTCGGTGACCTTGAATTGAATTTGAGGAATACATGATAAAATTAATTTTTACTTTTAATCAAGAAATTTTGATTATATTAATATTGTATTAGAAGAATTTGGTACCTCTCTGATTTTAAGATGTTTTAATATTTGAAGATTAAACAATCTAAACAAGTTAAATATCTAGAAGTAAATTTTGCATGAGTTACTTTAACTCGGAAGTAACCCCAAGCTGAATGCTGAAAATAATAAAACAGGATTTCTAAAAGGTTGGTCAATACTATTGCTTTTTAAGATGTCCTTGAATTTAATTTGATTTTAAATGTGAAAGGAAAAGTTTTGATGTACAGACCAAATATTGAAAGGTATCAAAGCACTATATAAATCATGGTAGTTGTTCTAAATTCATATATATTGCATATGGTACAGATTCAAAGTCATCTAAGTATATACTCTTATGGAAGTCATTCATGGTAAATGCTTCCAAATCATATTCTCAATTTCCAGGCTTAAATAAAATGTTCCTGTGGAACTCAAATAAAAACAGACATGTTTTGTTTCATGTTATACTCAACGTGCATAGTAGAGATGAACATGTAAAAAAAAAAATTAATATTGATTTGGCCCTTTTTCATGTTTTTGGCAATTTAAAAGAAAAATTTTTGATACTTATTTTAAAATGAACTTATTTTTACCTCTCTGAATTGTATTAATCTATTATTGGTTTTGCACAGATTGTTGATATACCAAATGCTTTACCTTTAAAAGTTGGTGATGGTTGCGTTGAGTTCAGAAATGTAAATTTTTCATATGTACCTGAGTAAGTATTGTATCCTGTTTCTACATTGTTTCATATTTAAAGCTGTATATTAATAACTTAAATATTAATCTTTATTGTAGGCGAAAGATACTGCATGATATATCTTTTAAGATTCCTCCAGGGTGCACTGTTGCCTTGGTAATTTTTTCCCACTTATATATTTGCTTCTTTAATTATATTTTTAATTGTAGTTTAAATTTTTTACTTGCAATGATAAGTAAAATCAAAACTCTATGTAATTATTTCTAGGTAGGACCAACTGGCAGTGGAAAAAGTACTATTACAAGATTATTATTTCGCTTCTACGATATATCCTCAGGTGCCATTTTGATTGATGGTCAAGATATATCTCGAGTAATTTTATAAAACTTTTACAATTCCTAACCTTTTATTTAAGTTTTTACCTAAAAACTAAGAAGAATGTGTTTTATTATCCGTAAACTATAAATTCCTGACAAATATTTTAATGGTTTATTTCGTATTCGAAATACTACATCGTATTTTAATATTTTCTTTTGTACAGGTCGCACAGAGGTCTTTGCGTCAGAGCATTGGAGTAGTACCTCAAGACACGGTTCTTTTCAATAAAACAATTAGGTTTGTTTTTCATTAATTTTACACTAAAATATTTGTTGTCGGTTCATATTTTTACCTAAACTGAAATGTTGTGTAATGTTACCAACCTAAATAGATTCAAAGTAAGATCTGAAAAAACACAAATAACTTTTTAATGGATAAAGCTGATGCTGTAGAACAAGTGCCTACCTATTGTAAAATGAGTACTATGTTCTATCGTATGAAAATAAATGCAGTTCCTCTCATAGAAAAATTCAGAAGTTATTGATCATGCTTTTAAAATTATGAGAGATAATGGAAGAAATCAGTAATTGAAGGTTAGAGCTTCCTTAATTTAGTATGTATTGTTTTATTTGTACCCTACACCCTATTAGAAACCCTCTGAATTTCATTATGAATCCGTGAAAAATCTGTAACATGAGAAATTGTGTTCAACAAGAGCTTGCAGTTGATTACAGATGTATATCTACTGCTTGTGACAGATTAAATTTCTTATTAAAATAAATTGTACCTTGTGCGTGTGTTATTTTGCTTGTAAATATGCAAACATCTGATATTCCTATACTTCTGCTATACAAGTACTTGAATGGAGATTGGATTATCAAAATATTTACATTTCAGGGCCCCTAATGAAGCTGTGGTTATAAATTATATATGTCGAAGAAGCTTTACACATTTGTAATTTACTTTTTTCCCCGATTCCTCATAGTTTTCTTTCTAGATATAATCAATAACTTCTTAATTAATTCACTTGTGTGCTACTTTGCACCCTGTTAAACTTTTTGCAAAACATTTTAAGTACAAATTTGAGTCCATAAGTTTTCATCAAAATGTGAATTGGGGGTCATACAACTATGTATGAATGAAACAAGCATTTCAAATTGTATTGATTAAAACTACCTACTAATGCTATGTATTTAGCATCTAACTTCAATATGATTCTTAATTTTGAATGTCTAATTAGTTTTTACGTTTTGGAATATCTAATTGAAAAATCATTCATGCATTGTTTATATGATCATCATTCATTATTCAAAGATGGTAATTAAAAATATAAATTAATCACCAATATTCATATTTTTCTGAGTGTCTCTAAATAAAGTATGAATGAATAATTTATATCAGCCATTCCTTTTCTTAAGTATTAATGTTTCCCTATAAAATATTTATTAATAATGCTTATGTTTCCATTTTATAAGATTCGAAAATGTCTCTAAATCCCTTAACAACAATTAATGACATTCTTTTATGAATGAAAGCTGATTTGCATTTATTTTTATTCCTATACAATATTTTGAATTAAACTGTCTGTTACAAAAATGCTAAAGTTTGCATAACCTCTTTTAAATTGAAAGTAAGTGTACTATTTTAAAATATGTGCATCATGTTATTTTATAAGCTATTGATAGTAAATAGTAATAGATAAATACTTGTATTAGTTTTCATTAGGAGGCAATTATCTTGCCGAATGGTGCTCTGTAAGGTAGGTTGTGTTGGTGGTAGATGATCTGACTCCATTTATTTAGAATTATTATTTTTAATGATGACTAGGGTACAACATTTATTACAAGGAAGGAAATTAGAATGGAGGAACGACACACACGTTTATCTCTCTGATGATCGCAGCAGTATGATGGTTTCTATTTCAGGGTTGACGATTCTGATAAATCTATCACATGCATAGAGCGTGGGAGCATAGTATTGGCTGCTTATGCTATGCACGTGATCGTAACTTTTGCAGACTAAGATGTGAGGCCCCTGCAATCTAAATCGTTTTTTAAAGATGTCATTTTGTTTTAGGACAAAGCTATAATTAGACTAAAAGAAGAATACTAAACTTGATTTCATTTCTATAGCCACATCATTATTTTAAAATTGATAATAATTGCTTGCTCCATCTAAAAATGTATTTGACATTAATATAAAAAAAGTTTTTAGGCAGTGAATAATAAGATAAATGTAATAGTTTGAGGGTTTTTTTTAATATTTTGACACGTTACTGAAATAATTGTATTTTAAAACACATGCCTTGGTTTATTCTAATAATATATGTAATAAATTATTAATAACACCTAATTAATAATTTTTTTATAAATATTTACTTATTAATTAAATTATTTTATTGGTGCCCTATCCAGATATAACATAGGTTATGGTAGACCCACCGCTTCTGATGAAGAAATTGAAGGAGCTGCAATGGCTGCAGAAATGCATAACCAAATACTCACTTTTCCAGATGGTATGTTTTCATTTAAGTAAATATAAAGTTTAACAACATTTGCTTAAAAGTTACTTTTTTAAATTTCCAGTTTTATATAATACTAGTTGCATCACCCTACGCTGCTGGGGATCTGTTGAAGGACATAGAAGTTTACATTTAAGAAAAAGTAAAGTGGAACAGATGTTTGGAGTTCAGAAAAATTTTCAAAATCAAAAACACAGTAACTAAAATAAAATTAAAATATTACTAATAATAAAATTAAGTTAAACTACACATATTATTAAAGTAAATAAATAACATTAAAATATAACTTAAAAACAAACCCATTTCCAGAAACCGCATTTATCCGGGGGGAAAACACCAAATAAATTATTCCAAAGAAAAATCCTACACTATATCTGCACTGGGAAAGTTTTGTATTCTTCAAAAAATTTTAGTATTCAGAGAAAAAGTAACCTGATGCCCTCTTACCAACTTCATAATCACAACAAAAATAATGCACGAAGAAATACAATTCAAATACTACACTTCTGGTGTAAATAGTCAAACATGCACAGGAGAAAAATTTATACAAATCTAGATTAAATAATATAAACTTGATACACAGGATAAAAAAAATGAGATTATTCTGGGTTAAATACTAAAGGAAATGAATGAATATTTACATGGGAATATAAGGAAAAGTTAACAAATGTTGAAATGATTTGAAAGTTTCTGGTGAATTTTAATATCTTTCGCCAAATCTATGATTGTCTGTTATAATTTAAATTTTCATTCAGTATCCAAACATTTCATGTATTGCACTCTAAAACTGTACATGTGCAGAGATTGTTTAAGGTATTGATTGAACAGTAAATATATGGAAATATTACAATAATATTCGAACCACTTATTGGAAAGTCTGTTATGATACATAAAAATAATCAGAAAAATTAGGGGGTTACAATAAAATAACTTTTATTTTTATTTAAATGCAATAAAAAAATATTATTGCCATTCCAAGAATTTTTTTTTAATGTCATTAAATTTTAATAAAAGCAACTTATAATCAGTGTTTAAGCTGAGCACAAAATTTCTTTAGCGAAAAAGCTAAAATTTTAATTTTAGCTTTTTGCTAAAATGGTTATGAGTTCCTTCACTCAGGAGGCTTACTTTAACATAATTAAAACACTTTCTTATTGTAAAATCATTTATTAACTTAAATATATAGGTATTTTATACCAATATCAACAGCAAAAATGCTTTTGCACTCTTTACCTTACTTGCTCTTTTAGATTGATGAATAACCTTGAGGTAAAAAAAAATGGTTGATTTTGTACATTTTATATAAAAATGTTTTAGCAAAAGAGCTAAACCACTCTATCGGATTTTAGCATTGAAGAAAGTTCTTAAGCATTTTGCTAAAAAAGCACGCACAGCTTAATCCCTGCTTATAATCGAATTAAAAAGTCTACAATCTTGGTGTACTAAAGCTTCTATGTACATAATCTCGTACCTCTAGGTTCAGAACTGTGGATTTGTATAAGGTTCCGACATACAGACACTCAGTTTTATATATATAGATTCCGAATAATGGCTTATCTTAAATTTTAATATTTAAATCAACATTTCTCAAATTGCTTTGACAACATACCATTCCATTCAAAATTCATGTCCGAAATTATATAATGCTTAAATTAATAAAATATAAAATTTGTTGCTGAATTTTTTTTTTATAAAGGCTATGATACAATTGTTGGAGAGCGAGGTTTGAAGTTGAGTGGTGGAGAAAAGCAAAGAGTTGCAATTGCCAGGACCATCCTAAAAGCACCTTCTTTCATCATCTTAGATGAGGTATTTATTAGTTGTTTTAACATTTGTGTTATTCTGTTAGGATGTGGTAATTTGACATAAGTGTAGAATTAAAAAAAAAATTATTGATGTTACTATTTATGAATTAATTAAATTTTATCATATTTGTATTTAAAATTAAGTTATAGTTAACACAGTTAATTTTGTTGAATATAATTTTCAGGGTTTCTGCCAAAATAAAGTCCAAATCCATGACTTTTCAAGATTGAAGTAAATAATTTTCCATGATTCAAGAAATCAAATCACAAAGTAATAATAATAATAACCGACATGACTTTTACTACAACCAACATAGTAAATAAATCAATGTACCATAAAATGATTTTTATAAAGTTTTATTTTAAATTAAGTAAAAAATCCTTATTTCAGTAACTTCCAGATCAGAAGGGGAAAATAATGTTCCATTCTTTGATATTTCAGTGTTAATAAAGCTAATCAATCTTTAATAATAAAGAAATATTTGAATAAAGAATCAGTCAATGATAATAAATTATATAATCAAAATTCAAATGTTTTGATATCAACAGTGCAAAATAGAAGAAAGAAGACAGGAAAAAAATTCAAAATGTAAACACAAGCTTATTAAAACTGTTCATTTCAGTTCTCATATTATGAAATTTTTTTACACCTATGAGACCTTGCTCGTGTGATGTCACAAATTTGGAGTTCAGAAATGTTTTCATTGGCCGTGGTTTTTAACTGTGACCGTTGTGTCCGTCAAAACTAAATAGATGAATTTTCGATGAGCTGAATAGCAATCATTATGTTTATGATGTCACAGTTCCGTGATTTTACTCAAAATGCTTAGAAATTCATGAAATTCACTTTATTTCCATGGCTCATGGCCACATTTGTTTTCTCAAAATCATAACTTTCCATTAAAAAATTTACCCAATATCCAAATTCATGACATTTCCTGACTTTCCATACATGCAGAAACCCTGAATTTTATATTATAAGTGATTGAAATGAAAAGATGCTTGCAATCAAAGTATTTTATATTATATTTATGCACATATTCTAAATTAATGTATTATTTAAATATTTGTAAGCACTTTATAGGAATTTTAATAATATTTTTAGGCTACTTCATCATTAGACACTCAAACGGAGAGAAACATACAACAGTCCTTAGCACAAATATGTGCAAACAAAACAACACTGATTATTGCCCACAGGTAAGTAATAAAACTTCAAATCAACACATTGCAAGTTTCAAACTCAAATTAATAATCTAAATTTGGCCATTACCCAACACAAATTGGTAATTGAAAGGGCAAAAATTAATACAAAAAACAGCAGATCTTAATTAAGAATGATGGGGTTTTTTTCCATTCTGTAAAGTCCATACCAAAAAAAAAAAAAAAAAAAAAAAAAGGCTCTATACAGAATTAAAGTAAAAAAAAAATGGCTCAACGAAGATATAAGATGGTTTTAAAAAATTTCATATGGTTAAATACATACGCCATATAGTGCTGCATTAAATGTTGCATCATTTTTTGAAAATTCGATTTTAATATGCTAACTAATTTATTATTAAATGTTATTAACTATTTTACAAACATAGGTATTTAAATTGATGCAGCATCCATTCATTTGTATAATCTGTAAAATGAAGTTCTAAACTATTTCCAATTCTTGGATGATCATCAAAAAGAAAATTTAAAAAAAAAAAAAAAAAAATGTGATAATTTTTAAAAAGTAAGAACTATACCTAACTCTTCAGCTGATTCATACAAAATCTTTTATTATGATTGAACAAAAAAAAAGTTGATAGTAAATATATGCTTTGAGAAATTCTAATTGAAATTTTACATTTGTTTCTTTCTTTCTTAATAGTTTTTATGTAAGATCTTATATTTTTAGTAAGATGCATATTGAATTGTGATGTACTATATTTAAGACTTACTTTTTTAAAGAAATGAATAATTTTCCTAGGCTATCTACAATTATTCATGCTGATGAGATTTTAGTTTTGAATGAAGGGAGAATTATTGAAAGAGGAAGGTAATTATATATTATGTTTATATTGCAGTATATGAAACTTAATCACTTAAAAATTATATATTGTTTTAATGCTATGAAGATGTCACATTTATAAATATTGTTCAGGGTTCCCACTTAAATCACAGAATGAAAAACTATGACTTTTAAGGACCTAAATAATGTTTTTAAAGACCTTTGAAAATTTGTTTTCAGGCATCATGTTTCAATTTTTAATAAAGTATGTTCTATCAAGAGTTACAAGTTTGCGCATGCATAATACAAATATGTCAATTCCGATACTGTGGTGGTCAAGCAGAGAAAGTCTGAGTTGTATTTTTATAAATTTTGCAGTTGGTCACACAACATCTGCAAAAATTAAGGACAGCTAAGCAATTTTCAAGCACTTTCAAGGCCTTGAAAACAAGTTCATAAATATTAAGCACTTTTAATGACCGTGGGAACCCTGTTGTTACTTTGAAAGAAAAAAAATCCTTTTTTTTAAATAGCTGCTATTTGCACTTTCTTGATTGGGCAATATGCACAGTATAAATGTTTAAAGTACTTTTAACTATTGTACTGTGTTTTAAAATACTATAAATATTTCAGGCATAGTGAGCTTTTACAACAAAATGGATTTTATGCTAATATGTGGCAAAACCAGTTAGAATCTCAGAAGGAAGAGTCATGATAAAAAAAAAAGTGAAATTAATGTTAGAGATTAATTAGGTTATGTTGTAATTTGTAAATAAATTATTAGTTTTGTACCCTTTTGTTGACAATGATTTATTTACACTAGCATACATTTCTAGGACAAGAATGAATATCAAGTCAAATAAACTTTAATTATAAATTGGTATAAAATACATGTACATTTAGTTATCTGTAACAAAGAATATTAACCTTTAATAAAAACAAATTAAAATTCTGCAACCACTGAGATGTTTACTGTATACTATTATAAGTTTTCTTTATAAACATGAAATATAATCATTATATATAACACAAAAATATATACTTTACACATATATAATTTTTAATATTTCTTATAGTTATATATCACAGCTTTGAAAATACTAATGACTGAATGAAAGATAACAGTAACCTGAATAAATTATATTAAAACAACAGTATTCGTCTTATTGATGGTGATTTGAGAAAACAGTTTGTCACTGTTATTGATAGACAATTTTTACTATTATTTGCTGCATCATTACTTTTTAGCCATGGATAAATCTTTAAAAAACATGTTTATAGTTTAAAACGTAATATTTTTCATTCAGGTATTACTTGTACTTATTGACAAAATGATTGTTCAACAAAAAATATTTTAATTTGGCTAACATTTCGATTATGTCCATCTGAAAGCTTACCACATAAGGAAAATATTGTTTAAAATTAATCTATTTTCCCTTGTATTTAATATTTGTACGCTATTCCACAAGCAAAAATATCAAATGATAAATCAGATGGTATTTACAATGATTTGCATAAATTTCTGGACTAGAATATTAATGCAATGCGATCTGCTAGTCAAATTCTTTCAGTAACGATTACTACGCAGCAAACTACGTCCAAAATTAAGAGCTATCTTTTTGTGGTTGTGATATTTTCCCCATGCTCCAAATGGCACAATAACAGCTGTTGTGTTGTCTTCTGAACCAAACTGCAAAGCCTGATCTGTAACAAAGTTGGCTCCTTCAACAGGATCATGACAAATGTTGACTGAATCACATACTTCTTGATCATTCATTGCAAAGTTCACACCATCTGTTGTTAGAATTAAAAATGCATCCTTTCCATGTTTTACCTAAAAAATATATAATGCATGAGAAGTTAAAAGCCATGTAATATATCAAAAGTATACATTTGATATTTAATGACTTTAGCTGAATGAGGAAATTGCACAAGTGAGAAAAATGAATATTTTTTGTATTTTCTAATGTTATCCAATGAATATATTTGAGCAGTACAATTATTTTTTATCACTATTATCTTATTTTTAAAAAACCGAGTTTGAAATTAGCTGAAATCAAAGCCAAATTCATGTGACCAAAAATGCATAAAAAACCGTGACGTGGTTACGCATAAAGTCGAAAATCGGAGGAGAAACTTCACTCATTCCTCGTCTAAAACAGGTTTTAGACTGGTTCATCATCTGCGCGTTGACGTCACATGTAAAAGTGGCTTTTCCCCGCCAAATCGCAAAGTGAAAAACTAAATTTTTTTTTTAACTATCTATCCGAGCTCAAATTTTTGAAAGAATGGTATTGCTTTTCATTATTTTTTCTCGACTTTTATTTAAAAATAAAACCAAAAAATGTGAAAGTTCCTCATTATATTAAAGAAAAAGTGATTATCAAATCTAGTTTTTTCCCATTGTTAATTTCATTGTATTTAAAATTTCAGGGTCGCATTCACCCTAATATTCCTTATATTTTTGTTTCTAACTAAAATTCCTAAATTTAAAAAAAAAAAAAATTCCTTGATTTTTATCTAAAACTCGCAAAACGGTGACTCAGATGAGAAAAATTAAATGAAAGTTGCATTTTTATCAAAATAGTATAATTGTTTAATTATATAACTTATTTTGTTAAAAAGTTGTTTGATGTTCAATTTTTTAAAAAAAATTTCATTTTTTTGCCAGTATTGAAACAAGCTTTAAAAAAAAATATCAGATCCAAAAGAAATATTCCTAATTGTTTTTCAATTATCCCTAAAATTTTAATATGTATTCCTAAAAGTTTTGGGAAATTTCCCAAAAATTTTGAAATTTTTGGAATCATCCCTAAAATTCCTATCTAGATTTTTTAGAAAACTCACTGCACTTCCTGAAATATATATAAAGTATTTTCATCATCAACCATTCTCCACTTTTTTTAATAAATTTTAATCTTCATGTCACTTTCTAAAATAGCACACTTGTGTTTTTCTTCCTTATGCAGCAAATCAACGTTCATAATAAAAAGCTACAATATCTTAAATGTTGTTAGACGGAAATAGTGCTAAACATAAAAAGTATTGTCAACGCTTTCTTACTTCCAAAGAGCGAGTATCGGGCTGAGCTGAAACGCCATATGGTTTCAGATCTAAGTCACCTAGACTTCGTGTCATGGCAAGTCTTCCATTAACAAGATGCCTTCCTAAGCTGTCTACTTTAATTGTACCACCAGACTTCAGTATTCTTTCCTAAAATACATAAGGTGCATAAAAAAAGTAGAACATATTTTCACTAAGCTTAAAACATTATTTCACCCTAAAAAAATTGTTTCATTTCTATTGTTACGCGTTTTGAAACGCCCTGAGTTAAAAAAAAAGTCTGGAAAAATGCCTATGCTTCCGGTCATTTATCTTTGGTCCACATAACACCTAAATGGATTGACCTACAATGTTCCAACTTATGTATATCACATACATGTGATTCTTCCGCGAATTAGCGGAAATCCGCGAATTTTTTTACGTGAATTAGCGGAAATCCGCGAATTCATCATCGGCTGAAAATCCCGTTATCCGCTAAAATTTTGGAATTAGATTAGATAAGTTTTTAAAAATATTCAGAAATCGTTTTGAAAAGTCAGCCTTTTCCTTCATTCCCTAAAATGTTTTATTTATTTCAACTGACGTGTCAAGGAAATTCAATCGACTTCCTTTTTTCATAAAAAGAATGCCTAGTGCGCTCGTTTCCCACTGTCCTTTTTCCACTGTAGTTCATGACTTGTTTTAGTCTGAACTAACTTGGTTAAAGAATAGTTAAACTGGTTTTCGATGCTGTTGCCTTTGTCACGTGGTCTTCATACATGTGATTCATCCGCGAATTGCATCAAAATTATCCATCATCCACTGAAAAACTTGTGTCAATTCTGAAAATAGATGTATTCAATTTTTTTCGGAAATCGTATTGAAAAGTCTGCTTTCGTCCTTCATTCCCTTAAAATGTTTCTAATAAAAATCCTATTCAAATTCAAAGTCTCAAACTAAATTAAAAAAAAGTATAAAATTTGGCAATTTATCGCCGTGTTTTTTTGGGTTTTTTTGCGAAAAAGGTATTCTCACCAATTTGATTTTTAAAAAATTCCAGTGGATTGAATCTTGAATGCCAGATAATCGGACTTTTTCTGTATTTAACTATTATTACAGGGTGTCCAGTAGTTGGGAAATATACTTGAATTTTTTGCATCTCGGGAAAATCGTGGATTATGCTTGAAATTCGTATTAATGTTGGAATTTCCGGTTGAATTCAGAAATTTTCACTCCTCTTCAGTATCGGAAAAAGTCTTCTTATATCGGCGTTTCCACAATTTTCCCATTGATCTCGCGGATCGAAAGTAGTTTCTCCTTCCCTCAGAAATGTTCTCTTTAAACATGGTTATTCGAAGATTTTTGATCGAAATTTCGAAAATGCCGGAGATCGATGGAATTTCCTGACAAACACGAAATCTGCACACGTTTAAACTCCGCCAAACCACCGATGGAATGAATACTTTTCCTCAGAATTTTCCTTTAATATCATAGCTTCTATGTGCATTATTTACGTTGATATGCGATGGACATTTTGCTGAATGTTACGGTGATGAAATGGACGTTTTCCCGTGATTATGGCGGACGCTATCGCTGAGAATTACTTTGTTGCATGATGATAAATTTTGTCTGAAATTCGGATTTCCGCTCTTTTTTTATTAAAATTTCAATTCTCGAGATAGATACAAATCTACATTACAATCTTATTGAGCTTGCTAGCAAATCTGACAGCCATGGATCTTATGTGGGTTCAGACTTCCTCAAACCTCCGATGTAATGGCCAATTTTTCTACAGATTACAAATCTCTATCGCCATTATTTACGTTGGTGTATGGTACTTAGTTTCGCTGAGCGTTGCGCTGACTTAAGGTCTGTATTTACATAAATTTACGCTGCTAACGGCGGGCAATATCGTCGAAATTTACGTTGTTGTGGTGTTGGTTGTATTCAGATTATCTGGCGCCGTCAGCAACACGGGGACTATAATGCGCCGAAACATTCGTCATTAGACAAGCCAACATACATTTACAAACATCCATGCCAACACGTGACTCGAACTTGTTGTGGTGTAAATTTTTTCTGATTGTTGCTTTAATGTAATTACTCGGATTTTCGCCGATACGGTGGCCGCTATCGCCGATATTTACTTTGGAGTAATGGTAATTTTCGACTAAGCCGTTTTAATAGTAGATTTTGCTAAATTTGCTGCCCTCTTTAGGTGTCATTCGCCTAGGTTTCAGGTGATGTGATAGCCGCTATGCCCGTGATTAGTGTTTGTGTGAAGATCAGTTTTGCCTTTTGATTTGAATATATACAGAATTAATAAGATTTTAATTTAATTTTGGGCAAAAAATTCGACCCAATTGTCCAATTTTACTGTATATTCTTATTCATAATTGCAATTTTAACTGCTATAATATATAAAATAATGTAAAAAAAATAAAAAATAAATATTTTTATCTAGAGCCATTAATAATAGTTAAAAAGTTAAAGCATTTTTTATATAATTGTTTAAAATTGGCTTTTTCAACTGTGGAAATTTGAAATTTTTTGCTTGGGTACTGTATTATGGTCTTGTAGAATCACCCTCCCTTAGTACTTATCAACAGAAATGTTAGTAACAAGCAATTGTTTTCAAAGAAAAAGCTAGTGCCAAAGGAAACTGAAAGAAAGAACTGCAAAAGTTGCCAAATTACAGAGAAATGTTTGCCTGAAAAAAAAAGTCCCAAGTCTCAAACTATCCTACCACATTCGAAACTTACACTCAAAATGAAGCTGTTTGTTCCAATGTGGCTGATGCTTAGCACAAACTATTAAAGTGTACACCTAGTAAAATTACCTGTGTTTTTTGTCTGCTTAGATTTAGACCTTCATATTTATCACTTGGTAAACTATCTTGTATCTTTTTTTTTTCTCAGTCTCAAGTATGAGCCTTTAAAAAATCCTCTCTTCCTATTTTCAATATAACAACCCAATTCTTTTCTGATAAGCCATTTCTTATTTTCATACAATTTTTCTAATTTCTAAAATTAGTTCAGCAACACTACTAAGTGGGGTATACTTTTATACTGGAAAATATGGGGATAATTGGTCGCAAGAGGGTCCTTGAACGTTTTTTGATGATGCTTGAATTTTTATTAGAAATTTTGCTGGACACCCTGTATTATAATTTCTGAATGTGTACAAAAACATTTAAGTCAAGTTAAATTTTTCAGTTATGATTAATACATGAACACAGTTGTCTTTATTTAATTATTGTGTGCGTGTCAATCACAATGAGACGTGGTTGTTGTAGAGTTAATAATTGAAATCAATCTTATATCCAAAATTTAACTAAAATTTGTATTGAATTTTGTGCGCTAATATATGTTTTTGTGTATTATGCTGTAAAATGACGAAAAATATTTCAGCTAATTTTTTGCTTGACTAATCACATGTATGATATGAGTTAGTGGTGGCTATGGGACCTGTCATTACGGTTTGTGTTAAAATCGTGCACGCACTTAAGGTATCTACCATTAAAAAATTTATGTTTTTAAACAACTGCCAAAAAAACAGCTCTAAATTTTCATTAAAAATCACTGAGGTAATACTTTAATTTTTGTAACAGACATGACAATATATGCAGAAAAACATTTTAATTAAATAAGTTAACTTTAAAGATTTTGTTTTTGCCACTAATATAGACTGTACAAATGTTTTAGTAGACTTTTTTACTACATTTCATCATCTGGTAACAGACATGACAATTTCTGACATTCTTGTTACAATACAAATAAATAACTATTTTATTAGAAGAATTACATGAAAAACACTAAATATAGTTAAATGTTTTCTAAATAAATCATGTTCCCAAAAGAAAATTTATTTGTTACTTATTTTTCTGTTTGTCATTGAATTTTCAAAACGACCCTACATCTTATAAATTTAGATATGCAATAATGGATTTTGTTGGATTTTTTTTAAATAAAATCTGTACTAAATATCAAATAGGAAGTAATAGCTTTCTTTTAAGCTATTGTTTCCAATAGTTTTCACAATGAAATTTTATTAAAAAACAAACAGAAAAGGTATCGGTACATGTATTTCATTCCACCAAACATCTTGCAAATAGACTTTTTTTAAACAAACATTGAACTAAAATACATTTAGTGTTGAATTATCTTTATCCATATTGTTAAATAACTAAAAAGTTTAAATAAATCAGATAATTATTTCTTATGATTAGTAAAACTATTTGAAAGCACCTAAGCACAACATAGACAAAAAGAAAAACTGTAAATATATTAAACTAAATGCAAAAGTTATGCCACAAATCAAAAAAATATACATATGTATACCTTTTCCGATTTTGTTTCAGCTGTATGATCTGTGGTGAGTTTCTTGGTTTCCCCATTTCTGCACAAAAGGGCTCTGCTATCCCCAACATGTCCTATTACTAATTCAACGCTATTGCGAAGCAGACACACAGTAGCTGTGGTCCCAGAAGAGGAAGCATCCCTTCCTAAAAATTAATGACCATATAAATTAAGTCATGTTTCAAAGGTTAATATATGTACATAGTACTATATTTCAAATTATCAGTTATTTCAACACGATTACAAAAAAAAAATATTCAGTTTTGCATAGGTCAAGTTTGGGCTGTTATCTTTAATATTGTGCTTAGAAGTTTGGATCTCATTCTAATGCTCTGTTAGTTACACTAAAGAATCGAATGTGTTTTACGCCAAATGATGTACAGTTTTTCACAAACTTTTTTTTAAACCTCAACATTTAAAAAAAGTTGGGAAAGCAGAATTTTGCACAAAACATTTTTGGCATTGAAGTGATTTGTGTTCAATATCCTTGATATGTTTCCTATTCTGAGTCGGTGACATGTAATATAGGCTAAAAATTCTATGATAACAACACTATTGAAATTATTCCTACAATTCTGTTTTACAACATAGAATTGCTGCTATTTAATTGATTTGTCATGCAGCTATTTAATTGATTTGTCATGCAATACTTTCCAGCTGAATATTATAAACTATTAAGTTCACTTAAATTTGATGATAATGGATATACCTTTCCTGAAAGTTATTAATTTTTTGCTAAAAGAACAATTGCATACATCACTCTTGCTTTTAAAGTAATGCAACACAGAACATTTTTTAGTAAAAATGTATACAAAATCACATACTGCATGGCCTAGAAGCTGCAAGGGTACTCTTCCAAACAAATCTTACTGGTACCAAACAAAAACTGCCAAATTGCAGCAATAACTCATCCGAACTAAGAACCTTTAAATTATTTATAATTCTTATAACAAAATGTAAACATTTAGGCTTGGCGATACATTTACGTACAATTTAAACTGATAAACATTTAAGCTTGGTACTAACTGGTACCCTGTTTAAAGGAAGAGTACTGCTGCAAGAACAGCACAAGTTGGATACAACTTCAATTAAATTTAAAAAGAATTTTGTGCCATTCAACCAGCTTCAAGTACAGGCAATCTGTAATTTTGTATAATCTTCGATTCAAAATGAAAAACTTTGAGTTGTGTCACTTTTGAAGCATAGGTGTGGTATATGGCATTACAGAAACTAGCTTTATGGAACTACTACTGGGCAACCCTTCCACCAAGCACTACACCCCCTCCTTAGAACTACAGAATCAAAGTTCATCCTAGCCGTTTTTCGGGACCCTTTTCTTTAAAAATAGCCCTCTTCATTTGAAAATAGCGTACTTTTTGCTTTTTTCAGAAAAAAATGCCATCCTGCACGAATTCTCAAAATATTTATTTTTTTCCTTAACAGTATGCAATATGTCGATCACCCCTACTGAAATCGCTTATCATGCATGCTATTCAAAATTTAGTTTGTGAAAGTTCTTATCTTAACATTCATTATACCAAAACTCCACATTCATTATTTTTAATTTTACAGTATTATAAATTAATTAATCTTCTGGATCTCGTCTAGCCGAGGCTAGACATGGAGATTAAAAACAACATAAATTGAATTGATATTTTTATAAAAATGAATAGTTGATGAATTTACTGTAGTTTTTTTTTTTCTTTTTTATATTTTTTTCATTCTAGAAGAAATAGGACTGTAGCATTTTATGATTATTTTTATATCAGTTGAGATTATGAGAGTTGTTTTTTTTTTATTTGTAGACTTAAAAAGCATTATTATTATTTTTTTAGAAAAATCAATAATTTAAAACTTTATAGTGGTAGGAAAGTTAAACAATACAGAAATTATGGCAGTAAACCGAATACAATTTTCAGCAATTTGCCATAAAAGTGCCCTCGGAAACAGGAGTTGCCCTTTTTTTTGGAAAATAGCATCCTGCTTTTTTAAATTTCTAGGATGAACTCTGCAGTGACATATTCTTAAAAAATCCTACAAAAACAAACACAGAACTTTCATAAATAATCAGTTTACTTTCAAACGTCTAAGAATCAGGTAAAGAAGTCGTCCACTCATATTGAAATTAAAAATTTATATAAATAATTACAATTGTGTAACAATGAACCATCAAAAATATATTAGTCACAATAACCTTAATTTTAGAAAATTGTGAACTTACGAGGACAGTTGAAAGTAGTGTGCCTAGCATAAACATTATTCAAATCTTGGAAAGAATATTGCAAAACCGTCTCTAGATCCTTTTCCCCTCTCTCTAGCCAGTACTGAATATAGTTTTCCATATGTTCACTGCAAAAATCTGCACACTCTGGTCCTCCATGGCCATCAAACACAGCAAAATATAAAAGTTCAGGTTTTAGTTCTTTCACCCTGAAAACAAGCAAAAAGAAATTTTAAAGCATATATACAACAAAATGCTTAGGTACCAAATTAAAACCACCAAATTACAGGGATAACTAATCTAAATCAATAGCGGTCAAATTATTTATAATTCCTATAACAAACTGTAAACATTTAAGCTTGGCGATACATTAACGCATCATTTAAACGTATAAATATTTAGGTTTGGCAACAACTACGTCAAATGGTACTCGTCTAACGAAAGAATGCCAAAACTCTTTATTGAGCTACCATAATTGCCATTTTAAATAATAACAGTTGAACGATTATACAGTTTCAATATATTCCCCAGTAAACAAATACTAAAGAAATGAAGTACTTTAGTTTGGATGTCAAAATAAAAAATTTGTAAACCACATATATTTATAATATAGATGCACAATAGGTATTCAAAGATATTTTAGAACTTTGGAGCTAGAAACTAGAGACAAGCACTTTATATTGCAATTACTGTATGAAACAAATAGGAGAGTACGTCAAATGCATTATATTCTCAACCATCTACATTTGTGCATAAAACAACAGTTAATCAGGCCGAAACCAATAGTTCAATGTGTATTCCGTATCACAACAAACATCTCAGCCACAGATTCGAACCCGGCACTTACAGCACATGCGAAGATAGTCGGGGGGGAAAAAAAGATAATATATTTTTAAAGAACGACAAATAAATATTGTCTACATAACTACTTTCTATTAAACATAATAACAATTTAAAAAGAATCAGCTGAACAGAGTTAAATAAGGATTACCTGAATCTGTCTTCATTTGTTGTTCGTCTTCCGATAACACTTGCAGTTCCAACATTTTCCACTGAAATTTTGGGAATTGGTTTTCCATGTTTGATACTGGCTTGGAGCAACAAAGGTAAATCAATTCTGTTATCCCAAGTTCCTAAAGTATCGAAATTTTCCTGCTCATTTCGTCGATCCGGCAAACTCTGAACTGTTATATATCTCTTAAAATAAATACTTTTATGCGATTTCGGCAGAAGACATACTCTAAAAGAATATCTTGAAAAGTCTAGAAATAGTTTCGATGCCATCCAAAATAACAGTTTAAAAAGTGATGTAATGCAGAACACTTATGAAAAAAATATTGTTGAAGTTTTTCTTATAAGAAATCAATTACAAGGATCAAAAATCACTTCTAACACAACGTACTATATCAAACTGAAGCAAATCCGGCATTCGTACTTTATACACAAATTTCTGATTATCTTAAACAACGTTAAATCTAACGCGAGATATGTTTGTGTCTTGACATTTGACAGAGAAATTGTGCTAAAACTTCTGAATGAATGAAACTGATTTTCTTTGGCGAAATTCCGTCCGTGTCATGAAGTAAAGTAACCCTTTTACTAGTTTGGATTTGGAGTTTAGGAGGCTTGTTTCTAGTTTCTAAACACAAGTCATTTAAAAGTGCAATCAATATTGCACTTTTAAGTCATTTGTAAGAATAAATTAATATTTTTTTAAATTTATATTTCAAGTTAAAAGTTATCAAAAAGAAAGAAATTCATTAGATATATAAATTACAAAACTCATTCTAAAACATACCCGGAAGTTTCACAGGCACTTAGAAATTATGTATCGACAAAACGTGTTTTCTCTCTGATTGGCTGATAGGATTTCCCTTAGAGCAGGCAGAGAGATCAGTCCCATTGAAATTTCTCCCCGACTTTGTGCAAGGACTGTACCACGTGACTGCCGTCAAAGAGCAGCTATATTTGGCGGGATATCTTTGTTCGCTGTTATTTGGCAATTTCGTATCCTTAATTTACGCAATTTATAACTTCTTTAAAAGTTTCGTTATTTTGCTTTTTAAAATGTACTATTTTGTCTTAACAAGCAGAAAAATGTCAAGTAAAGTTATTAGAATTATCATTTGAATAGGGAATATTTTTAATAAATTTATTTTGATCCTTATTGCAAATAAAGTTTTTTTTACCGGAATAATTCTAAACTAGCTAAATTTTGGATGATAGCTTCTAAATATCATTAGAAATAAAATATCAAAAGTCGTCATCAGTCACACGTACGCTTCTTTCAAAATGGCGGATCAAAGATAGCCGCCATAAGGTAAGCCCATAGTTGCACTTTCCCCTCATAACTTCTAAACTAATGAAGATATTTGAATAAAACAAATGTCAAATTACTTCTTAAGATTTATCCCTTAAATTTATGGCAATGATTGAGACATAAATCTGAAGAAAATGTGTAACTAAACTTCAAAAAATAAATTTTTGATTTTTTTTAAATAGCCATTAACTTAGTGTTTTTGGCTATTTTGTATGTATTTGAAAACCTTTAAAATGTTCCTGTTCTTTAAATATTCATTAAAATAATTTTTATTCTTAAATGTTGGCGGGTGATGTTTTTATGACTTCAATAAACTTGGGATAGTACTTCAAATGACACTACATTTAATTAGTAAATAGTTATTTCTATACATGCTTTAATTTAACAAATTAAACCATAAAACATTTATAAAAAGAAATTTTTATTGCATTTCACAGAAAATATTCATTCAAAGAAATTTTTATTGCATTTTACAGAAAATATTTATTTAAATTGTATAATTTATTTATATGTTCTATTTGTTAATAAACATGACAAGCCATATGAACCCATTTACTTGACATTAACATTATAAACATTTAAAATAATATTTCTTAATAGAAATATTTATATCAAATTTATATACTGTAAATAAACACCTTCTCTGCGAATATTCCTTTCCCATAATTTTCTTCGGTTCTCATCTTTTGGAAAGCTAAAATAAAAAAAGGTCAATAAATAATAAACTTTCATCCAAATAATAATAAACATAAAAAAAACACATATTATAATTTTAACTTTTTTTAAACTTCATTCGATATATTTATTTAATAATTTGTTACATATTTAATTAAAGTAAATTTAATTAACTTAAGATAATCTAAAAATGTTTTTCATTAAGGTGTCAAAGTGTTTTAAAATATTCATATTAATGTTTTGTAATCAGCGTCGAAAGTTGAGAAATATTAGTATATTGGTTCGTTGTATAGGATTTACTGGAAAAATATTTGGGAAGGTAACAAATAAATTTAATAATTTGTTTTATTTTGCAATTCAAAAATATTCCTTACGCGCGCGACTTATAGAGCAGACATGCTCGTTTCGCTGACCTGCTTTACCATTTGGCGAAAACTGAATATCGCCAAGAGATTACGGCGTATGCCAATTAAAACTTAACTAAAAGAATTATTTCTGACATATTTTTTTCAAACGATTATGAAATACGTAGATATGATGAATAATAAAAATGTTTGAACGGAGATTTCATAAAAATCAACTCCTTTTTCTTGTGATAACACAGTTTTACCGTAGGTCTTTACATCACACAACATAAAAAGCTTCAAATATAAACTGAAATAATAATCAGTGAACTTACCTATGAAAGGAAATTAGTCCTCCTTTAACTTGTCTTTGAACATGGAGAATAGGGTTTCCCTCTCTCTACCCAATATTCCTGCTCTAAGGGATTTCCAGAGGAAGTTGGAATCAGTAATCGAAGGCCAAAACAATCCACATTTTCTTTTGGAAATCTTCCTATTAGGTCTTCAATTACATTATCCAATAAAGGTATGTAAACCGAGATTCTAAAATACTCTTCTGGTATTTGAGTATTGTAGTTCTCACGGTGTTTTTGACGTCTGGCTAGGCGTGAAAGATTCACATCAATTTCAAGCTCTGAACATATATCTTCAACCTCATTGAATAGAATAGAAAAAGATTCCACTCAGTCTTGGCGCTTCTTCTGCAAAACCGAAATTGTATCTTCAACAATGGACTCAGCTTTTCGCAAATCGAGATCAGGAGCCTGAAGTTTTCTGCTTAGTGGTAGAGTTTGCTTCAAGACATCAATTAATGGTACTAAAGCTGAAACAAACTGGACACTGAAAAGTGAGCATAGAAGAGAAGATGCATTAGAGGCAGTGGTTATAGGTCCGACCAGTTTGAAATCGATTCAAGCGCTTCAATTATGTAAGGTAGAGCTTCGCGGAATTGAATAACACCATCATGCCTTTCAACCCAGGACACACTAGTCCAGACATCATGTGTGGAAAAATAATTACCCTCGGTGCTATGGTTGCTTAGAAGAGCATGGTTGTTCCAAAAAGGGGCAGAGGCCCCCGGGAAAAAGGAAATCGTCGTTTGGGAGGGAGATGGTCACTACCTGAGTACTTGTGTTGTGTACTGCGTATTGTGTCGTGTGTTGTGTGCGTAAATACATTTAAAACCAGGGTTTTTTCTGAGTGGGGCTATAATTCTTTGTACTGTAAAGAAAAAATTTACATTAGTAAAATTGTGCTTAAAAATCTGTATTTTCACCGTTTTTTAAACAAGGGATTCTCAAAGAATTTTGGGATATTCGAAAGGGCTAGGGAGGAAGAGGGAACCCTTCAAGGGGGGGGGGCATGGCCCCCATGCCCCCCCCCCCCCCCTGAAGCCGCCAAGGCTTCATAGAGTGGGAATTTTTAAAGAAGAACCTTTATGTAGGAAATGCAATATGGTGGAGGAAACCGCCCACCATATACTTTTTGAATGTGAAGCTCTTCTTCACATTAGGCACTCAAACTTAGGTCTTGGAACAGAACTTGATACAATCCATGAGAAACCTGTCAAAAGCCTTTTGAATTTTCTTAAGAAATCTGGCTTTCTTTGACAGGGGGTTGTAAAATAAAGTGGTTGGGGCAATATTCCCTTGTGGAATCAGCACCTAGGCTCAGTTGACATCCCCCATTCACTATGACTATGACTATGACCACCAGATCGCCAGGGAATTTTTAGGTGGTAGAGAAAAATAAAATTTCTTACCAATATGGTACAGGGGCGCTTTTTTCGTATTGGAAAAGGGGAAGGGGGAGTGACTTTTCTCTGGAGGGAGGGGCACGTTCGTTTGCAGGACACTTTTTTTGAGGGGACACATTTATTGATTTCATCCTGAAAATGTTTATTTTCAATTAGAAAAATAATTGAGCTAAAAAAAAATTATACGGAACTTATATTTTGGCGCCCCTTCCGAATTCGGTAAATTTGGCGCCCCAAGCGAAGGCTTGCTGGTATTGTACGTTAGACCACCCCTGAGTGCTTCTTTAAAAGTTTAGTGAGTAAATTATACTTGCACTCATCGAACGGGGATATCATTAAATTAAATTTATCGGAAATGAAATTTGTAAAAATAAATGCATTTTTTATGATACAGTTAATTTATTTTATTTTTAAATAATTCTTAGAAAAATTAGGCTTTATATTTATTACTATAGCTACGAAATTTTACCATATGCAATATTTTAGAAAGCTGTGAGGCCTCGTGTTGCAGAAATCCGTCGTTGGTGTATTGGTCCTAGATTTTGGCGCCATCGCTACGCCAAATCGATCTCGCTTCGCTCGTTGAAAAGTTCATTGACACATAAGCACAGGCTTACTTCACTCGTTGAAAGGTTCATTGCTATGCAAGCATATAGGTTTGCTTCGCTCGCTGAAAGGTTCATTGCTGAGTTAGCATAAGCTTCGCTTCACTATCTATAATCAAATTCAATTAGATTTTAGTGAAGGGGACAAAAACTGGACTACGTAAAGCCTTAATATTAAAAGTTTAAAGATGAAAAAAAAAAAATCCCCATTAATACAATAATTTGAGATTATTTTAACACGTGTTTGTAAAAAACACAATTAGAAGGCCAAAACTATTTATGTTCAAACTTTAAGAGCTCTAGGCCTATTAGAAGTTGCTTTTTGTGAAAATAATAATTAAAAAAATTGATTACACTACAAATTAAAATTTTAATATTCTTTTTTGTCAAAAGTTCAATTAGAAAGCCAAAGCTGCGTAACGATGGGGGGGGGGGGGACTCAAATTATCCATTAAATTTCATTACTGGAAATTATTCAGTGTTTTACTAAAGTAATTAACTCTGCAGTTCCCATTGCAGTTTTCTGGAATATCCTTTAGGGACCGGGTTTCCGCCCGAGAAGAAAAACCATTTTCAGTCCTCCAAGTGAGGCAATTAGAGAGATGGGGAACTCCTGCTAAACTAAGGATGATTTATCTCTCTTCACTATCTAGTTTCCAGGCAGAGGTTAACAAGTCATATATCCTCAAGGTGTTTTTCTTTTTTTTAGCAGTACAAAGTATTTGTGTTTCGGACTTTCACCTGTTACCTCCCCCCCCCCCTCCCCTGCTGTGACGAGAGTCGTAAAAATCACCCCCCTGTGAAGAGAGTCCTCTGTCGCGTTTGTAGTGTGCCCGGCGTTAATGGTATCGGACCTGTTGAGTTAAGTCCGCCGCCCGCCAGAAGATGGAGCCACTTGTTCTTTTATATTTACATTTTTAACTTGTGAGAGTGCAGACGATTCGGATGTGTTGAGTGAGTAGACATCTTGAAATCATTGGTGCTTTCTAAATCAAAACCCCTTTTTTAGGTACTTCTTATTTTACAATCGAAAACTAATTCAAATCTATTCAGTTAAATCAAGTCTATTCAGTAAGTACCATTTAAAGTTTATACTCTTACTAATTCCCATCGTCTTCATTCATTATATGTAATTCTGTATTATTATACATGTTTATTATAATATCTCATTCATGTGCATTTTTTTCACGTTAATAAATATAATTTTTATACTGTGAATGATGTAATTAAAATTTAAAATCTTATTCAAGTCAAGTCAATTCCCCATTTTTTGGTCCGTCTTTGCCGTAGAGCGTACTTTCGATATTGTCTTTTGTGTTCATTACGCCACATTCTAAATGCTTTTCATTTGACCTTGGTTATGTGTACACTAATTCATTCGTTTTTGCTCGGCATAGCAGATGTTTTTATTTCTGTTTGAAATACTGCTGAGCTTGATTTCTTGCTCTCGTAATTTTGAATCTTATTATTAATCGTTCTAAGTGTTTTTCTTCACGATGGTTAAAAAGGCAAAGCTTAATGCTTTTGAAGCAAAATTTAATTTCACTATAAGAGAAATAAATAGAACTGTTGAAAAGGTTATAGAACTTATTTCTGATAAAAAGCAATCTGTATTAAAGGAAATTAAGACAAGATTATGCAATTTAAATAATTCTTTAAAATCTTGTTTTAATGAATTGGTTGATGAGAGTGATCTATATTATGATTTAAATACTAAAGCAATTGACAAAATAATTGAAGCATCTGCAAATATAGAGGAATTTTTTGTTAATTGTGTTTCATGTAATAATGCTTCAGCTACTGAATCCACAGGTACAAAGGCTAACAATAATATAAATTTACCTAAGTTTGACCTTCCACAATTTTCTGGAAGTTTAGATAGTTGGTTAACTTTCAAAGAAATATTTATTTCGGCTATTGATACCAATACAAATCTTACTGATTTACAAAAGTTTCAGTATTTAGCCGCATCTGTGAAATCGGAAGCTGCCAAATTAATTAATGGTTTTCCAGTGTCAGAAGATCATTATAAGCAAGCATGGTCTACCTTAATGTCCAGATATGATAATAAAAGAATTCTTGCATATAATCAATTGAATAAATTGTTCAATTTAAAATATTTGAAAGTGCATAGTTATAAATCAAATCTGGAAATCCATGACACATGTATTGAATCGATGCGTAATCTAGAAACTTTAGGTTTTGAGATAAATTCTCTGGTGGATTTAATTCTTGTCTATGTTACTCAAAACAAATTGGATGATAATTTGCGCACCCAATGGGAATTAACATTGGATAACCAATCATTTCCTAAATTCTATGATTTGACTTCTTTCTTGGAAAAACAAGCTAGAAGTATTCAAAATGTTAGAGATTCGAATATCAGAGATGTGAAGTCTAGTAATTTCAATCCTAAAAGAAATATGGCAAATAATACTGTCGTAAACTATTCAGTCGTTAAGCCGCAAAAAGCGTGCTTGCTTTGTTCAGATTTACATCCGATTCATAAATGTGTGGATTTCCAAAAAATGCCAGTTGATAAACGATGGAAATTTGTAAAAGATAATAAACTTTGTACTAATTGCTTTCGTAATAACCATTTGGCTTATAATTGCTTAATCAGTGTTAGATACATGCACTGTTCAAAAAAGCACCATTCACTCTTGCATCATCAAAAAACTCAAACCAATCAGGTGTCTCCTGTACTTCAAACAAATGCTCCCGAAGCCATAAGTTTAGCCAATAACTCTACAACTGCAGTATTATTAAGTACAGCTTTCATTCGCGTAAAATCTAATCGAAATCAGTGGATTAACTGTCGAGCTTTAATTGACAATGGTTCACAAAGAAGTCTAATTTCATCGGCTTTTTTCAAACGTCTCCATTTGCCTGCTAAGGAGACTAATCACACTATCAGAGGAATAAACAATCATATTGCTGAAACTTCTTTAAAAGAAGTCAACTTGGAAGCTAAAAATCATTTCAATGGTGAACAGTTCAACATAAAAGCACTCGTGGTTGAACACATAACTATGAATTTACCAAATTTTGAACTTAATAAAATTATGTGGCCTCATCTAGAAAGTTTACAACTAGCAGATCCAAAATTCTATGAAACTAGGCCAATTGATGTTCTTATAGGTTCGGATAAGTTTATGGAATTAATATTAGGAGAAAAGATTCTTGGTTCTAAAGGTACTCCAAGTGCAATCAATTCGAAATTTGGATGGTTGCTATCTGGACCAATATATAAAAAACAAGAAACTTCAACAATTGTAAACTGCCATAGTTTAACTCTAAATAACGCACTAAAACAATTTTTTGAACTAGAATCAGTACCTGAACCTTATAACCATTCTGAGGACTCTGACAAACTTTGTGAAGAAATCTATGCATCTTCAGTGACAAGAAATAGTACAGGAAGATATACAGTGAACCTACCTTTTAAAACTGAGAGGGAATTAGGTGATTCAAAACAACAAGCTAAAAAGAGATTCTACCACCTCGAAAATAAGTTCAGAAGAGATACTAATTTCTTTAAGGAATATTCGGCTTTTATGGAAGAATACATTACTCTAAATCACATGGTAGTTGCAAGCGATCAAACTACAACCGATTCTAGTCCACAGGAGTTTTACTTACCCCACCATGGTGTAAGAAAGGATGATAGCACTACAACAAAACTGCGTGTTGTGTTTGATGGTTCTGCTAAGAGCTCGAATGGAACATCTTTGAATGATATTCTTCATGTGGGTCCAAAACTTCAAGCATCCATATTTGATCTTTTGACTCAGTTTAGGACATTTCGAGTTGCCTTGTGCGCCGATATTGAAAAAATGTTCTGCCAAGTCCTTATAAATCCAGAGCATACAAACTATCAAAAGATACTTTGGCGATTCAACCCAGAACAACCACTTGATACTTATAAACTAATGACGGTGACATACGGCACGGTTTGTGCTCCTTATCTAGCCAACAGAACTCTAAAGCAAATCGCTATTGATAACACTTCTAACTTTCCAGAAGCAGCTAAAATAGTCGGAGGGAATTTCTATGTAGATGACTTACTCTTTGGCTCTCGTTCAGTTGTAGAAGATAAATCTTTGATTTCAGATGTAAATCGAATTCTACTCGAGGGAGGATTTACATTGAGAAAATGGTCATCAAATTATCCTGAAGTCCTTGCAGATCTTCCTGATAAAATAAAATCCACTAAGGAGGGGTTCCAGTTGGAAGAAGATCATAGTATTAAACTTTTGGGCATCTACTGGAATGCAAGGGAAGATATGATGCAGATTAAAATTGCTGATCAATTTGTGGTTAAAACCAAGAGACAGCTATTGTCAGTCATTGCCAAGGTGTATGACCCACTTGGTTTTTTATCGCCCACAACAATAACTCTCAAGATCCTGATGAAAGAATTGTGGAAAAATAAAGCTTCTTGGGATGAAGATATTCCAGTGGAGATAATGAAATCTTGGAAGGAGTTCTATTTAAAAATTGATGATTTGAAGAAAATCAAGGTACCAAGATTCATGAAGACTGATTCCTTCAAAAATATTCAACTTCACGGATTCTGTGACGCCTCTATGAAAGCATATTCAGCGGTATTTTACCTACGAGTTACAAGTGAAACGAATGAAATATTCGTCAATTTTGTTGCCTCAAAAACCAAAGTAGCTCCTTTAAAACCAGTAACGTTGCCTCGTCTCGAACTCTCTGCTGCTGTTTTACTGTCCAGACTGTACCACCAAGTAATTCAATCAATTCCAATTAATATTTCAGACGTCTTCTTATGGTTTGACTCACAAATCACTTTATGCTGGATCCACTCAACCAACCAAGTCAAAACGGATCAATTCGTTAAAAATAGAATTGCTCATATTCGTAATCTCACAAAGAAAGAATCGTGGTTTTTTGTTCCTGGCTCTATTAATCCAGTAGATGGTGCTTTCAGAGGCATTTCTCCAAACAAGCTATTGCATCATAGTCTATGGTGGAAAGGTCCATACTGGTTGGCAGAATCCAAATTTTTTGTTCCTCTTTTCATTCCGGGAATCAAACAAGACAGCATACAAACTGAAGCATCCACTACTCTAGTTCTTCAAAATTCTGTAAATCTAGATCATGAACTTTTCTCAAAATACTCATCATTCAATCGTCTTATAAGAGTTGTTGCATGGTGTCGTCGATTTATTTCAAATTGTAAGATACTTTCTGATGCTAGACTTAAAGCCCATCTCAGTGTTTCTGAACTTGATGCTGCTACCATTTGTGTTGTTAGAGCTATTTAACAAACAGAGTTCAAGTCCGAAATTAGTGCTCTTCAAACAAAAGGTACTCTTCCATCAAACAATAAGTATTTGCCTTTGAATCCTTTTCTAGATGAACACAATATTCTAAGAGTTGGAGGAAGGCTAAAGAACTCTAATCTCTCAAATGATGCTAAATTTCCGATTCTTATTCCAAAAAACCACCACATCACTGATCTCATTATTGAGCAATATCATAAACAATCTCTTCATGCTGGAACTTCAGTTGTGCTATCTTTGATTCGTCAAAAATATTGGTTCATCTCAGGTCGTGATAAAGTAAGAAGACATCTTCAAAAATGCGTAACTTGTTTCAGATTTAAAAATCACAACATAACTCAACTGATGGGCAACCTTCCTAAAGATCGTGTTACTCAATGTCGACCCTTCCAAAAGGTGGGAATCGACTTTGCAGGTCCAATTCTCACTAAGCCTAATCTCCAAAGATCAAGAGTAAATATTAAGTCGTATATTGCTCTATTTATCTGTTTCACAACTAAAGCTGTGCATCTTAAAGCTGTTTCTGATCTATCTACACCTGCATTCTTAACGTGTCTCAGAAGATTCATCGCACGCAGGGGACTGCCATCTGACATTTTCTGTGACAATGCCAGCAACTTCAAAGGTGCAGATAACTTTCTGAAGCAACAACGAAAATTACTCAAATCTGAATCCTTTCAGAACTTTGTCGCTGAGAATTCGATAGTCTTTCACTTTATTCCACCCATCAGTCCTCACTTTGGTGGTTTGTGGGAGTCAAACATAAAAGTTACTAAGTCACATCTCATAAAGACTTGCAAGGCAGCTGTGCTCAATTTCGAGGAACTGTACACGCTTCTAACTCTAATTGAAGCGTGCCTTAATTCAAGACCACTAACTTCTCTAAGTTCTGATCCTACTGACGTTGAAGCGATTACTCCAGGCCACTTTCTTATTGGTGCTCCACTTCTCTCTCTTCCTGAAAAAGAGCCTACAATTTCCATGTCCCTTAAGTCAAGATGGGATCTTCTTCAGAGACTACGCAATGGTTTTTGGACGAGATGGTCTCAGGATTATTTGTCAAGTCTTCAATCCCGTGGGAAGTGGATTGTTACACATGGAAATTTGAAAGTTGGTGATTTAGTGATTGTTAAAGAAAAGGACATTCCACCTAGCATCTGGCCTCTAGGTAGAATTGTTGATGTCTACCCTGGGGACAATGGACTTGTACGGGTTATTAAAATACAAACTTCTAAAGGAATCTTCAAACGACCTATTTCTAAGATTTGCCCTCTTCCAGAGCCATCTTCAGCTCGGGTGGGAGTATGTTGAGTTAAGTCCGCCGCCCGCCAGAAGAGGGAGCCACTTGTTCTTTTATATTTACATTTTTAACTTGGGAGAGTGCAGACAATTCGGATGTGTTGAGTGAGTAGACATCTTGAAATCATTGGTGCTTTCTAAATCAAAACCCCTTTTTTGGGTACTTCTTATTTTACAATCGAAAACTAATTCAAATCTATTCAGTTAAATCAAGTCTATTCAGTAAGTACCATTTAAAGTTTATACTCTTACTAATTCCCATCGTCTTCATTCATTATATGTAATTCTGTATTATTATGCATGTTTATTATAATATCTCATTCATGTGCATTTTTTTCACGTTAATAAATATAATTTTATACTGTGAATGATGTAATTAAAATTTAAAATCTTATTCAAGTCAAGTCAATTCCCCAGGACCTACAATGTCCAGTCAAGAGAGTGGGTTAAGAACTGTGAGTGAAGAGACACGGCCGAGACTGGGGTGATAGGACCCAAGGCTGTAGCCAGGATTTTTTTTCGGGGGGGGGGGGGGGTTAAGGTGGAAGATTTAAGTTGCAGTTTTGCAACCACTCAAAGCAGATTTTTTTCATTTTTGATTTTATCTCATTAAGCAAGAGACTCAAATTCATATTGCATTGATGACCGGTATAATAATTATTCAGGTCATCGATGTAATATGAGTTTAAGTCTCTCGATTTAAAATTATTAATGCAAATACATACAACAATGAAAATATCTTTGAAGACCATGAATTTAAGTCATCTTTTTTAACTGACATCTCAAGAAATTGACAAAGATATTCAGAGACCAGGTTGTAGTTATCAATCTGAAGTACTTCAAATAAATAAAGTCGACTATCCAAACTCTAGAAGAGGTTCGTCCATTCTTTATAACTGGAAATCCGAAATCAAAGAAAGGAAGACATCAAAAATATAAAGATACCCATTAAAAAAACATTTGAAAAAGGCCATTATGAAGGAAATAAAACAATGCCATAAAAAGTCTTAAAGTTTCATTTTCAAATATTACTGTTTACTCATTTTGTTTATATTTTTACAATTGTAATTTTATGATAAGTATTTTTTATATAAACTGATAACTTTTTGTTACATTTAAGCTTGCATTACATCATCTTGCAAAATTAAGTAATTTATTAATTAAAAAGTCCCATTTGTACCGTTAAGTTCAGTTCATGGGCACATATAAAATGTTTCTTTTTTAATTACATGAATTAAAAATTATGATCTTAAAAAATTATGAGTTGAGTTATATTCAGGTGAATTAACTTTTCCATTTAAGTAGAAAGAAAAAAAACTGTAAAAGTGAACCACTGTGCTCCCATCTACAACAGGATACGCCGAGAAGTTTTTGAAAAGTTTTCTACAACTTTTTTGGGGCAAACAGGAATGTCTCGAAATGTGCTTAACAACACTAAGCCAGTCAATCTTTCTTCTTTCATTGAATTTCTAGAATAAGTTTTTACACGCTTCAGGGTCGAGAATGTCCTTTCGGCAGTTGCTGTAGTTATTGGCAGTGTTCCTAATATTGCCAACAAACAATAAACATTTGGAAAAAAGTCTCTATTACAATGCTCAAGAGCCGAAAGAGCTGTATCCGGTCTGTCAACTGAATGCTCCCACTTTGACTTCCAGACATCTAATTCCCCTTTTAAATTACTAAGATCAAGGAACTGTGAATACATGCTTAAATTGCTAGTGTCAAATTCAGTGTCTATACAGTGTTTCGGAAGTACTTGACTGAGGGAGGCAAGTGTGTTTTCATGTTTGGAAAACCTCTCATTCATTTGAGAAGTAAAATATTCTAAAAAAGGAATATATATCGTTTGGCGAAAGTACTGTTCAGGATCAGTGTTCTGGTGATTAGTGTTGCCACGATGGTTTTGTCTTGTTGTCAACCTAGGCAGTTTAACATCTATACCCATAGATTTGAATCTATCACAGAGTTCAGTATAAATCTTTTTAAATTCGACGTCTGCATTTTGTCTCTTTTTTTGCACTGTGCTTGTGATTGATTGGATATGATGCAAAGCTCCACTCAAGTCTAAATTTATTTGTTGGAGCACCTTGCAAAGAGGAAGTGCCAAAGAAAAAATATCTTTACATATAAGTAATGCAACTAAAAACTCACTT
Organism: Linyphia triangularis; assembly: GCA_963978545.1. Classification (NCBI taxonomy): domain Eukaryota; kingdom Metazoa; phylum Arthropoda; class Arachnida; order Araneae; family Linyphiidae; genus Linyphia; species Linyphia triangularis. Next base: position 30,552,660 of record OZ021726.1, read on the forward strand.
TTTGTTATGGAAGCTAACAATTGATCTGCTTTACACGACGCATCAGAATTCCCATGATCTTTAACTTCTTCCAGAACTTCTATAATCTCTTTGTACAGTTCATTAAATCTGATTAAAGCATCATGGTTCTCCACCCACCGTGTCTCGCACATTGATATTATCTTCCGAAACTTTTCATGCGGCAAATTTGCCTTAATAGTGTCTTCAAGACTTCTTGTTCGTTGGGCAGAGGATTTGATAAATTTTGTGACACATTTTATTGTTCCTACACAATTTCTTATTGCCTGAATGTCACACGCATGACACAAAGCCAAATTAAGCGAATGAGAAGCACAATGAACATATACAGCAGCAGGATATTTTTCTCTTATCACAGCTTGCACCCCTTTGACATCTCCACGCATAGCAGACGCTCCATCGTATCCTTGACCAACCATTTTTGCTACATTGACTTCCAAATTTTCTAAAGTTTTCAATATTATATCAGCTATTCCTCGTCCAGTCATATCATAAATTGGCACAAACTGTAAGAAATATTCTCTTACTATCGGCAAATTTTCAACTACATCAATGTATCTTGCGCAAAGTGTTAATTGTTCTGTTTGCGAGATGTCCATTGTTTCATCTGCCAAAACAGTAAAACAACCTGCTCTGTTTATTCTCTTCACAATTGTTTCTTGGATTATATTTCCACACGTTTCAATCAGATCATTTTGAATCATAGGGCTGATGTAAAGTGCATTACCACCAGCAGTCTCAATATGAGATTTCAAGGTATTGTCACCACACCTTGCTCTCATTCGGAGTAAAGACCGAAAATTACCATCATTTATGTTCGGCTCACCCAATTCTAAATTTAATGGCCCACAGTCCCTTGTTCCTCTAAGAGCCAACTCTTGACGACCACAAAAAATGGTTGTTTCGACGATAGGGATAAGTCGCTGTCGATTTTCTTCGGCTTGCTTCCTGGCAGCGGAATTTATTTGCATTTCTACGCTTTCAGTGCAAACAGATGCAAAGTTTTCTGCTTTAGTTACACATGCTTTGTGGTAATCAGCGATGGCATGAGCTTTAAAAATTTCATGAGCATCTTTCCACCGTTTAAATCCAGAATTTGCAAGACTCGATAACTTCTGGTGTCCACCTTTCCCACAAGTAGTAGAGGCAAATATTGTGCAATATTTGCACAGAGCAGCTTCCAACTTCTTGGAATATACGAGCCATTTGTATTCTTCCAGCCATTTACGCTGAAAACGTAAATTCCTCTTTCCTTCAGTTGGAAAAACATACTTAGTCTCCGGAATGTAAGGCTGCTTCATTAACTTGTACATAAGATTCCGATCCATATTGGTATTGTCTTTGTTATAAAATCCTAGATCTAAATAATTTACCGAAGTATCTGGTGCAGCTTCACCGAACGTTGTACTCGTCTCCACGTGGTCGGAATATCCATTATTTGTGTTATTGCTACTAGTACTCGCTGTAGCTTCTTTTGCACAACTTCGTTTAGAAGGCATAAAATTAAATAATGATGTTTGCTTACTTCTTTTCATTGTAACGATTGCGAATAATAAATGTTATGATAAATGCTTTCACCAAGCTGAAAAATATCAATCATTGAAAGTTCAGGCTCAGTTCACTTCTTTTCGGAACGCTTCTTTCTAACCAGATTAAAAACAAAAAATAAGTTTTTCTATGTGACGTCATAGTTAACTTTTTTTTTTTATGGTTTTGCAATTTTGGTGGTCGTCATTGCAAGTTTGTTTGTTTTCTTGGATTCAAGAAGGAAAAAAAAGAGAAAAGTAAAGAAGGGGAAGTGGTGAAGCAAGATTTTACACAATTTCGGGTTTTTTTTTGTCCCGGGGGTCCCCCCCTCCCTACGGCCCTGATAGGACCGGAACGGGGACAAGAGAGTATAAAGCTATGCTAAGTTGTTGTAAGACGTTCTTACAGGTATCCTACCATTGAACGTTTTGCAAACTATATGCAAACCCTACATCCTTCCAAGGTTGGAGAAATTGACTGTTCTTCGCGCTATTCATCGGCGCAGTTAATGTGCGACGTCTACAGTGCTATAGTCTAGTCTATATTATAGTGTAACCTCTAAAAATAAGAGCTGCTGTGAGTATTTGAATGGACATTGCGCTGCAACCCAAAACTAAATTATTGTGTGTAAATTAAAATGAGTGGAGCTGGATTTGGCAAACTGAAATTACAGTGTGAAACACTGTTTCTTTTCTTTTTTTTTTTTTTAAAGAAGAAAAGATGAAGAATGTGCTCAAGTTCAGAATGAATCATCAGAAAGCTTGGTTGATGAAAGAGAAAAAGTAACAACAGTTTCACGCGAAGATTTAAAAGACTCGGACGATATTGGTATTATTATGAAAAAACAGGTAAATTCACTTTTCCTAAAAGAAATTGTTAATTCAGTAGTTATAATCACAATTACTTTATTTTGAAAATTGGTTAGTGCATAAAAACTATACAAAATAAAAAATTTTAAAGGTTCAGGGTAAGTCCTATTGAGCGGGTCTAACAATATCGAGGAGGGCAACAAGTAATGAATACTTGAAATATTTGGAAAGTTGGAAAAATAAAAAATAATTTTTATGATTTCAAACTATGAATGAATTCACGATTCATAAATAAAATATAAAATAATTATTGTAAATAATGTCAAAGATTTTAATTAAGGAGAGATGGGTCTATATTGGGTGCTATGCTAGTGGCAAATTCAGAAAGAAATGTATGGAAAAGTGCTATATAAAGACTAAATAACACATTATCTATTTAGAAAAAAAGAAGAAAAAAAAATGTATTTCAATGTTTAAATGTTTCTTTAACGTTTCTGGTTCTATCTTGTGTGCTGCCCCTGGAAAAGTTTCTTTTAAAATATTGTTTTCATGTATTTTACAATTATATCATATCCTTTCAATTTCCATGTTTTTAAGAACATTTTTCTACTTTTTTGGGTAGGAAGAAAAGAAGTCATAAGAAATTTCTCTTATCCTGAAGGTTTGGAGAATTGCACTTCTTAAATGATTAGAACTTTTTTCGATAAATGATAAACTTTTTTCTTTCATGAAATATTCAGAGTTTTATGTTTGAGTCGTAAAAAATGCAGTCCGATTTTGGTTCGTTAAATCGTAGTTCAGTTAATAGACGTTCTTCTGAAGAAACTTCTGAATAAATCGTAATGTTACTAGTTACGCATTATCCAGTCTTATATTTTGAATTATAAATTTTTTAGATTGGCAATGAAGACAGGAGGAGAATCATGAAGAATCTGTGGCGGCGCGAGCTTGGTGTTATGACATTTTGAACTTCATCGGCGTGAGATGAGATGATGTCTCGTGCGTTGCATAGAGACAGGAAAAAATAACTTTCCTGGCGAGCAGTTTTATTTTTATTACTTGTGTTCCATGAATATTTTTCTTAGCATGTTGTATCGTTGGTGTTTATTTAGTAAATTAAAGTATAATAAATTTATGTTAAATTGAAATGGAGTCAGATTACTAATCCAAGGATCACAACATCGCTAAAGTGGGGATTTTTACGGACTCTGAACTTTCATGAGTAACCTTATTGCGAATACCGGCTGGACTGGAAAGTTTCACAGATTGTAATAAGAAGTGCAAGTACCAATGTGAAAGTAAAGTGGCCTGGAAGGTTTATTTTTGAAGATTATGGCAATTCGATCGTTTCGAATTTGGATGTTGCTAGTCAAAACACCATCTCCGAAGAATTAATAAAGAACTTCGCAACTTGGTGAGTGATGAATTAGATCCTGCTCGGTGACCATTTTCGTACGTTATTTTGTAAGAATTTTCTTGGGCTTTCGTATATAAATATGTCACACGAGGGTGATCAGGATACATTTTCTTTCGTTACCTGCCACAATGGAGGTGGCTAGAGTTGCATTTCGTCCGCCCCCATTTTGGGAAAATAACCCAGAATTATGGTTTGGCCAACTCGAGTCACAGTTTCACATTTCTGGTATCACAGCAGATGCCACAAAATTCCATTCTGTGGTTACAGCCTTGAATGCAAGTGTACTTTCTTGTGCAACCTATTTAGTTCGCACACACCCCACTGAAAATATGTACATAACTTTAAAATCGCGAATTTTAAGCAATTTTGTGCAATCTGATTCTTTTCGCCTCAAGCAACTTTTGAAAGATTTAACCCTTGGCGATAAAAGGCCTTCGCAGCTACTTCTCGAGATGCGGAATTTGGCCGATGGGAAAATTACTGACGAAGTCTTGAAATCTTTGTGGCTTCAACGCCTTCCTGTTTCTATGCAACAGATTTTATCTGTAAGCAGTGAAACTTTAGATGGGCTGTCAAAAATAGCCGACAATGTCAATGAAGTATCGGGTTGCACACTTTGCGGTTTCTAGTGTATCATCAGGACATGAAAAGACAGAGATTCAAATTCTACGGGATGAAATGGCAGCACTTCGCGCTGATATGAAACGTTTGTTAAATGGCTCTAAACAACGCTTTCGAAGTTGTAATAGAAATAGAACAACCACCCGTAGTAGAGAGGGGTCATGCAATGTTTTATGCTGGTACCACAAACGTTTCGGAGATAAAGCCCGTAATTGCATTAAACCATGTGAGTTTACGGAAAACAATTAAGCGCGTCTGTTTTAACGGCGGCAGAATGCAGCTTACTTTCCAGTCGTCTGTTTGTTATTGACAAAAATTCCGGCTTTCGTTTTTTGGTCGATTTTGGTGCTGCAATAAGCTGCATTCCCGAAGGACTTGTGAAAGAAAGCCCACCTTCGGAACTTTTTCTTTAAGCGGCTAACGATAGTAAAATTCGCACTTACGGTACTAAGAAGTATAACGGTAGACCTCGTAAAGGCCTATCATCAGATTTCCGTAGAGCCTAAAGACATTCCAAAAACCGCAGTCATTTCCACGGTGGGGCTTTTTGAATACGTAAAAATGTGCTTTGGATTACGTAACTCTGGGCAAACTTTTCAAAGGTTTATGGATGAAGTCTTACGTGGTCTTGAGTGTTGTTATCTCTACTTTGATGATATTCTTATTGCCTCAAGTGATCCCAAAGCTCACGAGTCTGACCTTAATAGAGTTTTTGAAAGGTTAAGTGAGTATGGTATAGTTATAAACTTGGAGAAATGCGAGTTTGGTAAAAGTGAAATGGAATTTCTGGGTTTTCATGTCTCTGGTAACCGAAGGTTACCGTCCCACCCCCGTCCGGGGGTATACGGTGAATTACTGAGTAGCGCCCTTTGCAACGCAAGGCCTCCTCGGCCCGAGAGGCAGCACAGGGTAGGGCTCGAGCCGCATGAACCTGGGTTCAACCAGCAATAGCTCACCCGTGCCTCCTTCAGCGGCACCGCCCGCGCCTTGCGCGCTCAATCCACTCCAACGCGGATGCCAACTCTCCCATCACGGCCCAAGCACCGATCCCGCTACTGGGATGTACTGAGACCCGATCTGCTGGCAGCCGCCAACTTCTCATCTTTGGGCAACGCCCTTTATTCAACAACAAAGCGAAAATACACATCAACAACACAGACAAATACAAACAAAACAAGACAAACACAGGACAAGTAGTAGAACAGATGTAAAGAAGATCATTGAACAGGGACTTCTTCTTCATCTGTCGTCGCCGTCATCCTCGCCGTCACTTGTCGCCACTGCCGCTGCTGCTTCCTCCTGCTTCTGCATTGATGCCCCGATGATTCTGCGGATCCCGGGGTGGAGGGTCTTCCTTCTTGCCAGGTCAGCCACCGTCAACCCGGCGTGGTTCGCCGGGAAGAACTTCCTTCTTAGGTCATCAAAAAGGGCGCATTGTAGTATGATGTGGAGGACAGAGCCATGCTCTCCACACCAACACAAGCTGGTCTTGCCGAAGAGCCTATTTTGGTGCACTGGGAAGACTCCATGCCCAGTGAGCACTTAGTTCACAAAGAAGTCCCCCAGGCACCTGTGGGTATTGACCCTACTGTAGACCTCGTAAACTGGCAGCCCGTGGTCTGTCAGGTCCCAATGGGTCTGCCAGTCCTTCATCATGTCACATCTCATTTCATATTTGATCGCAGAGAGCGGGACCTTGACGTCTTCGTCAACCGCTGCTCTTCAAGTGGCCTCTTTCGCCAGTTCATCGGCCTTTTCATTGCCGGACATGCAACATGACATGTCCAACATGAGCCTTGATCCAGTGGAGTCTGACATCAAGGCTCGAGCTCCGGAGTAGTACCCGGGTTCTGTTCGAAATCTCATCAGACGGACTCAACCGACGGAGCGCTTGGAGCGCAGACCTCGAGTCCGAGAAGATGTGGGTTTCTCCTCGGTCGAGGTTTTGGGCAGTAGCAACCGCCCTCAGCAGAGCCAGTGCTTCCGCATTGAAGACGGTTGCTTCGTCGTTGAGTCTAAATGTGTCCGAGAGGCAGAGTCTTCCTTTGTCGAAGCAGGCCAGGCCTCCTCCAACCTTGTTATTCAACTTAGAACCATCCGTGAATATGGTCATCTCCTTGTTTAAGTCTCCAGCAAGATCAAACTCAAAGCGTCTCAGGTCCCAAGGAGCTGGGGTAACCTTCTTGACAAATTGGAAATCATCCATGCCAATGGTCCTGCCATTGAGCATGTAGGGTTGAATACCCTGCTTCAGGTCGAAGGCACTCTTAGTGTACAAAGCCTTAATGTCCGCCGGAACGCAACCCGCAATTACCTGCAGGGCGTCCGTGGAGGTAGACTTGTAGCACTTAGTGATTTTGAGCAGTGCCGACCTTTGGATGGCGTTTAGTTGGTTTTTGAACCAAACCTCACAGCCGTAGAGGATAAGTTTCTCAGTCCCACCGAGGTACATCATCTTAGTCACCTCCGGTTTAATGCCCCAAGTGGCCCGGGTAAACCGGAGCAATTTGTTGCCAAATCGCTCCGCCTTCTCTCTCACCTCCTTGAGGTGGTTGATCCAGGATAGTCTCTGGTCGATGAGAATACCGAGGTATTTCATCTCCTTCACGTTTTTAATCCGCTCCCCACCGAGCCTGATACCCGGGATGTGGGTAATGTCTCTCTTGACTGGGAACATTAAGAAGCTGGACTTGGGTTTGCTGAATCGCAATCCAAAGTCACTTGCCCAGTCTTCAATAATGCCCATTGGTCCCACCGCCATGGCCGTGAACAGATAGGAGGCCTTTGCTCTCATGATGAGGAGGATGTCATCTGCAAAGATCTGCACCCAACAGTCCTCACCATGTGTAAACCTCTGGAGCAACTCATTCGCCACCAACAGCCAGAGTGTGGGTCCCAGGCTTGACCCTTGGGGAACTCCCACATTGTATGTGAGGGTGCAGTCTATGCTCTCATGCGATATCGTTCTTCCTTCAAGGAAGCTCTTAATCATCCGAAAGACTCGGACTGGGGTCCCTCTCTTCCTTAACATCTTCAGAATATCCTGGCTGCGCACCGAGTTGAATGCATTCTGGACATCCAAGGACACAGCACAGGTCACTTTGCCCATTCTCTTCGCCTCCGTCACAGAGTCAACAAGCTTAGCTAGAGCCATTCCAGTACTTCTTCCTTTACGGAATCCGTACTGATTGTCATGGAGCGGATCTTGTTGCTCCATGAAATGGCTCAGCCTACTGCAGGTCAGCTTATCGAGGACCTTTCCCCAAACCGGGAGAAGACAGATCGGACGGTAACCCGATGGGTCCGCCAGGTCCTTTCCGTCCTTCGGGATGAGGATGACGTTGGCCTCTTTCCAGCAATCAGGGAAGTAGCCCTTTCTCCAACAGTCGTTTAGTATCCCCGTGAACCAGTCCCTGTCGGCCAAAAATAATTCTCGGAAAATGCCAAGAGTGATGCCGTCTGGTCCCGGGGCAGCAGTTTTATTTTTATTACTTGTGTTCCATGAATATTTTTCTTAGCATGTTGTATCGTTGGTGTTTATTTAGTTAATTAAAGTATAATAAATTTATGTTAAACTAAAATGGAGTCAGATTACTAATCCAAGGATCACAACAACGCTAAAAATCCCAGGAAACCCGACCCTAATACTTTTAAATTTCCAGCGACAGGTAAAAGTAATCTAAAATTTCAATACCAATGGATGGCAAGATGGAAGTGGTTGTTCTACTCCAAGACGGAAGACGGAGCTTTCTGCAAATATTCAGTGGCGGCTGGTGTCAGGGGGGGGGGGGGCCCGGGCCCCCTCATTTTTTTTTAAACATCAGTCCCACTTATATATATTGTTTGGTTGTGGAATTAAAAAAAAAAAAATATTTTAAAGAAATTATTATTATTTAAGCAGTCATTGGCTTCATCACATTAACGATTGTGGATAGAGCAACATTTCTCTTGCCACTAACTCATAAAAATGTCAATCAATCACTATAATTTCTACCAAAAATTCCCCCCCCCCCCTCCCTCATTCTCTTCAATGGATGTTAGTTTTCCCCCACAGCTTGGGGATAAAGTGACCCCTTCTTCAGACGACCTTGAATTTGAAACTATAGGGTGTAGAAGATCGTGGTTGAGACTTTCGTAAGACATCCTGGTTTTTGAAGTGAGTTTTAGTAATGTGATACCATGAGTATCACATTACCAAAACATCCCTGCTTTCTCCGCTCTCGGGTGGAATCTCTGGAATTGAATGGCCATTTCTCGGAGAGACAGTGATCGGACGTTTAACTTTAGTGTCTTCTAGTGTGACGGTGGCAGAGAATTGATAATGATAGTCAATGGTAAGATTTTTTTTAAGTTTCACTCTTTATTTTGCAAAATGTATGAGTATGATTTGCTCAGCAATTTGTTTTTGTTTCGATAATTTCTTCCTCCTCCCCTGAAAAAAGTTTGAGTACTTAAATTTCGTCCTAATGTTCGGAAGTGGGTATTTGTCTTACCACTCACACTGATATTTAACATCGTATTCAGTTATTAATGTAACTTTCAATCCGATACTTTCAACAGAAGAATTTCTGTACAGACAGTAAAAAGTTTCATTCTTCACAAAATAAGTGATATTACTAGAACTAAGCCATCGCATAATGATCTGTTAAAGATAAACGTCACACATAATTGTTGAAACATCTTTTTTCCCCGAATAGTCTTGTAAAATGTAGTAAAGACAAACCTAGTTATTGTTGCAGGAATAAATCTTCATAAACATCTAGTGTAAAATATGAATCATGAACTTGCACCCTTTAGAATGCAAAATTAAACAAGCAATTTGAAAATATCAAATAAAATTTTTACATTCTTAAAATTGCAGACACAACATTTATTCTATAAAGGTAGTATATATGAAAGAGAGAGGATATAATTATTGAAACAAATTTTGTAATAAATAAAGAAATTAAAAATTTGAAGAGAGTTCCATATTTGCTTAACTTCTTTTCAAAATATCAAAAAACATGACCTCAAGCACATATTTTTAAATATTGCTATGTCCGAACTCATTGACCAGAGGTAATATGTTCAATTAGCATCTGAAACGTTATCGAATCGAGCCCCTTCGTGCACACTGCAGTCTGTTTTGAAAGTGAGTGGACGCATCATCAATTGTGAATTATATCCTTTTTGATTGTTGAGTTGCTTTGCTGAAGTTTTCCGGTGTTTCTCAAATTTTAAAAATATATGCAATGCATTTTCCTCTTGAAAGATCTCTTGGAAAACGTTCTCTCCTTGATAAACGAACTGATATCAGAACTAAACGTTGTTCCAGTGTAGTATAACCCTCTTATAGCTCGTGCACCAAAAAATATTTGATCCATATTGCTATCCGAATATATTACCATTTGAAAAAAAAATCAAGTACTGATTTAATTTTAAAATTTTGAACTGGTCAACATAAAACACCTTAACTGACTTCAAATTTGTAAATATAGCACATTCAAAGCTTTTAACATTTTTTCATTAGCTCTTTTAAGCCAAAATACCAATGTCTTATATGTTAATAATTTATTTCAATTTTATTTTTTTAAATTAAATAAAATTCTTTATTTAATATTTACTCCAAAGTTACAAAGAGTGAAATTGCTGTTGAGAACTTTTTTTTTCTTTCTTTTGTTTATGATTCATGTAATATTTAATAGAATTTTTTTCACTGCGTTTTCTACAGAATTTTTAATTGTGTTATTAAATTTATTTTATTCCGTCCTAACTTTTGCTTCTAAATTTTAAATTTCTTTTTTTATATATATACAGAATCGTTTTTATACTTTCACTTATATTATGTAATTCGTTTAACTTCGGAAGTTATCAAGAACTTTATGAATAAGGAGTTTTATGTTCCTACAGTAATGATTGAAGTTGTTACAAAAATCTAAATCTGCCATGCCATCTTTATTGTGCATAAAATAATGTATGATGTTAAAAATATTGGTAATTTATCTTGTATTAAAAAAGTTTAATCTTTAGGGTTGTTAAACTTTTAAACTTCTCCCCATCTACACGAACTCATTTTAATTTGTTCTTAAGTATTCTTAATCGAATAAAAATATCAAATATTTATAGCATGTTTTTCAATCCATTTTTAGGGGTGGTTAATTATAAAGGGGAGGGAGCAAAAAGGTGTGTTCCAATTCTCATTTTTTCTTTTTTTTTTAATTTTATTATTATTATTATTATTATTTTAGAGTAAAACCCAGTAGTATTCGAACAATTTTAAAAGTAATAACACTATCCACGGTCTCGTAATCACTGACAGCAGATAACCATTTGAGGAAGCCAAGTCCCACATTTAAATCCTCAAAGCATGGACTGTGGAATGTTTTATGTATAAGGGGATTCAGATTGCATACAAAAGGAGCGTCTAATGCTTCAAACCGGAAATTTTCTACCGTGAATGAGTATTTCTTACTGAAGTATTAATAAATAGATATGCCTTAATTTTAACTTCGAATATATAATTTGAAACCCATACTTTATATATATTTTTTTTTCCTATGAATTCTCCACTACATTTTTAATTGTCAAAAGTCATGAAGGTGTAAATGCATTCTTTATAACTCAAAGTGTCGTCAGTAGTTAGAAAAGGACAGTCCGGGGCCATGGCGGAGCAGCGGAGCAGGGACGGGGGACGATGACGTCACCGGAAGTGGGCGTGACCGGATATGGCGGCACAGGAAGTGACATCACAGGATATGCCGTCACTGGAAATCACGTGACCGGAAGTGGAGTGGAGTTGTTCCCATCCTGCTGTTGTTTTAGTTTCGGTTTCATTATAAGCTGTTTGTGTATGACGTCACAGTGGGAATGACGTCATAATGTGTTTTATATCAAAGTTTTGAGTGGTGGCAACACTTTTTTAGTTTCAGTTTATCTAGCAGACGGAGTTGAGTTGTTCTAGGACTGCTTCTTAGTGAATAAGTTAGAGTGATAGGCTTTCATTGCGTGACGTCACAGTAGGTATGACGTCATAATGTGTTTTATATCAAAGTTTAGAGCGATGACAACACTTTTTAGTTTCAATTTACCTTTCAGATGGAGCTGAATTGTTCTAGGGCTGCTTCTAAACGAATAAGTTAGAGTGAGAGGTATTTTTACTAGTGACGTCACAGTAGATATGACGTCATAATGTGTTTTATATCAAAGTTTTGAGCGTTGGCAACACTTTAGTTTCAATTTACCTTTCAGATGGAGCTGAGTTGTTCTAGGGCTGCTTCTTAGCGAATAAGTTAAGAGTGATAGATATTTTTACTAGTGACGTCACAGTGGGTATGACGTCATTATATGTTAAAATTTACGTTTTAAGTGGTGATAACATTGGATATATACCAAATTTATTTTCAGGTGTTGGCAACGAGTTCTGATCGGTCAGCTAAATGCTCGCTGGTGATTGATAAGTTTTAAATATGTGACCAAAAGTTAACTCCTGATTGACTGTTTGGTTTTCTAGCGAGTTACTTACACGTCCTTTAGTCAAGTTAAAATACCTGCAACAAAGTTACACAAATAAAAATGTTAAATTTGAAAAGTTAATAAAAGGAAGGCCATTTGCTAAGGGTCTAAAGAACCCTAACCCCGAGCTACACGTGACATTTCAATATTTTACCAAACAATTGTTAAAATATCGACTATCGGACGTTGCCTTCATGGTAACTCATCTACCCCCCCCCCTTCCCTAACTAATTTTGAATAAGTTAAGACTTTAGAATTACAATTAATAAATTTTGAAAAATTAATTATTAAAGGTGAGGACCCACCTCCAGCCCGATACCTCTTTTAGGAAGAATTGGTACCGCCTCACTCCATCCTAACAAAAAAAAAAAATCTTATTCCAAAGAACGTATGTTTCTTTGAAACTTGAGGTCACTAATCAACCATCTGATGATATCCTTTAAGAAGATATCTTCACCTCTTAACAATTTTAAAGTTTTAGTCTAAAAGATTAATGTTGGACACAAACTATTTCTAGAATAGAGTTACATTAAAAATTAAATTTAAGAGTGACCAGTTTTTTTTTTTTTTTTTTTTTTTTTTGAAGAAGATTTGTGGGAACGTATATTTCCCAAAATTAAATTTAATGGTCACTAACAAAATCCTGAAAATGTTCTAATTTTAGTTTTTATAAAAATTAAGTTAATGTAATATTTTAGTAAAAATAATGACTATAGTTAATGAATTGCGAAAAATTAAGTTAGAAGAATTAAATTTAAGGAATTTTGTAGTGACCATACGCATAGCTAGTTATACCATCCTCCAACAGGTATCGCTTGTCATCAAATGCCGAGAGCGCTCGCTTTCTTTGCTGGATGGAGAAAATGTGATGTTTTTCACTACCGATCCGATGCTGAACCACAGACGAAGGTTGTCGATTGAGAAGACAGTCTCTATAGGTCTGATGTTTTAGCTGTCTTTGAGCTGCTCTTGCGATTCCCTTGGCCGTCTGTTTCTCACCACACTCGCTTAAAATGGAATACATTTTGGAACGAAGCCCTATAAACTCCAAAGCAGATTTTCCGTTAAGTTCATCCTTAAAGTAGCCGATCTTCTTCTTGTTAGACACATCGTGTAGGGGATGATCTGGTGGATAGTCAGAAAAGTCAAAAAATTCCTTTAACTGATGTAAGTCAGCAGTCAGATCTGGGGTGGTGAGTCCATAAGTGAGTGAATCTGTGTCGGTGAATAGTAGGCGGGCATTACTTCCATACTTCTTCATGATGACATTATAGTGGAAATCGTACATTAAAACCTTGCTCAGTTCTAAGATGGTGAAACCAGCATAAATGGGTCTATTAAGTGTGAGACTCTTCACTTTTCTTTGTACTGCTGCCAAGCTGTTATCAAACTCAGTGAAGGCATGGAAGGCAGGAGACGCGACCAGTTTCTTGGCTTTATGTGGGTTGTTCACCAACTGAACATCCACTCTATTCCTCAGATTTTCCATTGTTTTCCCGAACACCGCATTGTTAAGAAGTTTAAAGAAATCTTTTTCAAATGATGTTTTGGCCAGTTTTCTCTGTTCCGTATTAAATGTTATGTAGTCCTTCAGCCAAGGTTGTTGGTAGAATTTTAGAATTCTATGGACTTTAGTTAGTTTCAGTCCCAAGGAAAGGTATAGCTTCAGACTACGATAGTGTATAACATAATTCTTCTTTGACTGAAGATTCGGAACGAGTTTCTCGCTGGAAGAAGCTGGCTTCATCTGCATTTCTTCCAAAATCTCGAGGGCGGTAGGAGACAGCATATTTGGCTTTATGGTGAAGCGTTCGGGAGCCAGAGGATAATCGTTATGGAGATCGTGGAGTTCAGCAGGATAGTCGAGATCCACTTCTAGGATGAAACCCTCATCTGCATCATCTGCTTGGTCCAAGATGGTTTGAGTAGAGATGTTTTCAGGGTCCACCCACTGAAAATCACCAACAGGTAAGTATTGAGACATGGCCCAACCTGAAAGAAAAATCCAATTAAATCATTCAATATTAACATAGAAGCTAAATAAAAAATGACAGTTTTAAAGTAAATTCATGCTTACCATAGAGGTTATTGGCATCCAGGTACAATATATGTTTCTTCTCCTCAGCAGCATTATATTCAGGACAGCCTGGATGGTTTGCCTGGCTATGACGATGGGTGATGACGGAGACTCCTCCCCGAATACCCTTCTCTATGAAGAGGTGCATGTCAATGTCGGTGAATAAATCCAAACCGACATCTGACATCTTGAGAGCGGCTTGCCACGCTAACCCCGGAGACGTCATCATGTGGGCGGCGTCTAGCTGGTAAAAGTCCAGAGTTAGGCGGCGGAAATTCTCGAATACGTCTGCGAGGAGGAGCACATCCGTCTTCACGTACAGGTCGTGATATTCGCCAAGGTCTTTGATGCCGAAAGCTTCCCAAACAACTTGAGCATGACCATAATCTGCATCGGTGATGGAGGAGTTTGTAAGGGTGCTATAGAAGGCTTGATGAGGTGGCAGAGATGTTTGTTGAAATTTAGTGAACGAGTCCATATACTCATAAGGGTACACTCCCTTCTTCAGCAAGAGATCTAAGGAAAAAAAATAATAATTAAATGATATTGTTAAGAGAACATTTATATAATATTAACATTGACTATATTACGTACCATGGTTAGATGCGATAGAACTCTTCAAAATGTGAAACTTGTCTCTCTCCAGATTATCGACAAGTTTCTGAAGTGAGGCATTCAGAAACTGGAGACTGTCAATAAACTGGAGAGTCACCGGGATCTTGTCAAGTTTCTTGGTGATGGAGAAGGAGATGTATTTCTCCATCGTTGTAGGGATGACTCCAATGTCATGATCAGCCACTTTCCCTAGCCCCTGCATGATCAAATGCGCATCGTAATTCTTCAGGTTGTGGAAGACGCAGGGAATCATTTTCCGCAACCTGAAGGCAAGGTTGCATTCATTGTGGAGCACTTGACGGAACTGACCAGTCAAGTGATCGTGGTCGTTCACCCGATCAGTTCCTAGTCGGCCTTTGCAGAGGCCGCAATGAGTCGTTGCGTTGATAGTAATTTGATCCTGTGCAGTGAGTTTCATCGGGACAATGGTGGTCAGCTTCACCGCCAGCTCGTCCTTCTCTGCAATGATACTACTGATGAAGTGGTCCACTGCATCTTCTCCCCTGTAGACAGAGATGGGTTTGGTCGGCTTACTATCTGGACCTATAATGACATAGGCGTATCCGCAGGGGACGTGGGTAGCTATCTTCATAGTGCTGGAGGGGGTGGTGTCATCCAACTTCTCCACCAAGGCCTCAAAGTCCGCGTATATGATATACGGGACTTTCTGGGTAAACTTGTACTGACTAAATTTCAGTACACAGTCCTTTGGAGTCGGCATCTTGATGCGTTGGGGTGAGTGCTCATTACAGTACGGGACATGTGCTTTGAGAGTCTCCTCCTTGGCAAAACGATGCAGACAGCTATAACAGTAGAATCGCTTTCCATCGTGCTTAGTGAGGTTGGTGAGAAGCCTGGACATACTCTTAATTAGACAGTAATGCTGCCTCTCTCCTTCTATGATGTAGAGGAGGTTGATTACCTCAGGATCCTCCCTCTTAGAGATATATAGAGGTAGTATCTCATCATCTTCATAGCCGTAGATGTTTATTCTCAGATTATTCAGTGCCTCCACAAAACGAACTTTGCACGGTTGGACGGGACAGCTTACATTTCCCATTTTGAGCTCCTGCTCGAATTCCAGATAGTGGTCGACCCTATACGGATGGTTACCATGAGCAACAGGATGGAGGGCAGCCAGGACAGACCAGATGAAACATTTACTGTCTTCATTCTGGATGTTGAGGACGGCCTGCTTCGCTGCTAACTTGTTGGGTAACTTGAAGTGGCTGGCAGGGGCTAGAGGTTGGTACGTAGCAGTCTTCACCTCCAAATGAATAATTTCATCGAGGACCCATCCAGATCCCCGCTCGATGAATTCATCGAAGGAGGACTTGATTTTGGCGAAGGCTTGGTCAATGTGTTCAGGGAGGACGCTGTCATCCAGCTCCATGCTGACCTTGCTCCGGAAATAGGGTGTGGCATATTCTTCATCTCCCTCATCACTCTTACGAACGAACCGGATTTTAGACACAGCATACCACTTAATGGCCCTCTTCTCTCCCAACTCTTCCTGTAGCACATCCTGAACTTGAGGATGACTTTCCCTAATGAAGAGAAGCAGGTCTCCAACTGCCTCTTCACTCGGGAATAAATGACGGGTGGCAAAGACATCT
Organism: Linyphia triangularis; assembly: GCA_963978545.1. Taxonomy (NCBI): domain Eukaryota; kingdom Metazoa; phylum Arthropoda; class Arachnida; order Araneae; family Linyphiidae; genus Linyphia; species Linyphia triangularis. Next base: position 30,568,851 of record OZ021726.1, read on the forward strand.
GACGTCTTCACCTCAACTCTCCTCCTTCTGGGCACAGAGGGTGCAGTTTGAATTCCTCCTACTTGGGCAACTCGAAGGTGGGTGAGAAGATGTTGCATCATGACATCTTTACGACCGAAACTCTTTCCACAATCAGGACAGGCATGAGGGGTGGCGGATTGATGACTCTCCATGTGACGGATTAAGTCTGCATTACGTGTTAAGGACTTCTGGCATATCTCACAGGTGAAATTCTTCGTGTCAGTATGAATCTTGAGATGGCGAGTTAAATTCCGCTTCTCCGTAAAGGACTTGTTGCAGATGTGACACACCTGTTGAAAAAATAAAACTATGATGAGTTTCGAGAAATTATTTCACTTTAATAGTAGACATATTATTTAAAATTAAATTAAAAAAAAAAAAAAAAAAAAAAAAAAAAAACTTACATAAGGTTCAACATTGGAATTCATAACATTTGAAGCTTGTGCAAGATGGATGGCACGAGAGGGTCTAACCACAGGAGTCTAAAAGAAAAGAAAAAATTATTTAACATTTAAATAAGCTATTTTAACATATTCTTAACACCCTTTGAATACCCTTTGAATGTAATACTTACAGTTTTCTGATGGATTTTCAGATGACGATTAAGATGTCCCTTATGATTAAAGCCCTTCTGACAGATGGTACAGACCTGTTGAAAATAAAACTTTGAGTAATATGTTTTTAAAGTTATTATTATTTCACTTAAATGATAAAAATAATACATACATGCAAGTCTTGTGAGGTGGACGAGGCATTAGAAGGCCCAGCAGCAGCAGTAGATTCAACAACAACCTCCTAAAATAAGATATTGAGAAATTATTCTAAGTTTTTTTTTTTTTGTTACGTCAGAGAAAAATTTTGGCATGAATTTGGAGCGACTTTGAATAGTTACAATATTGAAAATTGCTAAGTACAAAAAGTAATGAAAATTTTGGCGTGAATTTGGGGCGACTTTGAATAGTTACTGCACTGACAATTACTAAGTACAAAAAGTAATGAAAATTTCAGCGTGAAATTGGGGCGACTTTGAATAGTTACAACATTGAAAATTACTAAGCAATGAAAATTTTGGCGTGAATCTTATACTAATATTCAAGTGAATGACATTTAGAAAAAATACCAAGTACAAATTTTGGCGTGAATCTTATACTAATGAACAACATTTAGAAAAAGTTTTAAGGAATATATTATTGACATGAATTTTAAATATAATTGAGAAAGTTTTAAGTGAACAAATCAATTATGCAACGTTAAATAACACAGTTTAAAATTTATCTTAGACATTAAACATTCATCTACTTAAAAGCAACAAGTTTAACCTTATTTAAAGAATATTCTTTTAGATACATAGTAAGTAATTTTGAAATAAATACAATCTATAAGCATTCAAACATAATTTAAAAATATATTACTAAAAGAGCACTTACTTGATCATTAACTTCCATAACGATATCCATGGGAGAAGGAGAACGTGATGATGACATTATAAATACTGAAATTTAAAAAATATATATAAATATCGAAAGAAAAACACACATTTTCAATACAAGTTGGAAATAATTTTTATGTAATACTTGAATCGACTACTTTAACATACTTAACACATTTTAATATATATATTACTTAAAAGATACTAACATTTCACAAATAATAAAAATTTACTTACCGAATAATTTAGATGAAATCAGAAAAAAGCTAAAGTAGCAGCAAAATATGATAAACAAGCACAATAAGCAAATACTAAGCAAACACGATAAACGTCTTTCGCCCTCAGGAATCTAAGTAGAAATGACGAGACGGCAACCGGTAGCGTCTATATATGAGGGGTGATCACGTAACTTCACCGATCAATTAGATTTCATGGTAGAGGGCGCTGCTTGGTTCTAACCGATCAGAGTGGGTGGGGAGCGAGACTAGGCATGTTTCAACACGCTTCAACGCGTTTGCGAGTTGAGTTGTTGAAACATGCCTAGTCTCGCTCCCCACCCACTCTGATCGGTTAGAACCAAGCAGCACCCTCTACCATGAAATCTAATTGATCGGTGAAGTTACGTGATCACCCCTCATATATAGACGCTACCGGTTGCCGTCTCGTCATTTCTACTTAGATTCCTGAGGGCGAAAGACGTTTATCGTGTTTGCTTAGTATTTGCTTATTGTGCTTGTTTATCATATTTTGCTGCTACTTTAGCTTTTTTCTGATTTCATCTAAATTATTCGGTAAGTAAATTTTTATTATTTGTGAAATGTTAGTATCTTTTAAGTAATATATATATTAAAATGTGTTAAGTATGTTAAAGTAGTCGATTCAAGTATTACATAAAAATTATTTCCAACTTGTATTGAAAATGTGTGTTTTTCTTTCGATATTTATATATATTTTTTAAATTTCAGTATTTATAATGTCATCATCACGTTCTCCTTCTCCCATGGATATCGTTATGGAAGTTAATGACCAAGTAAGTGCTCTTTTAGTAATATATTTTTAAATTATGTTTGAATGCTTATAGATTGTATTTATTTCAAAATTACTTACTATGTATCTAAAAGAATATTCTTTAAATAAGGTTAAACTTGTTGCTTTTAAGTAGATGAATGTTTAATGTCTAAGATAAATTTTAAACTGTGTTATTTAACGTTGCATAATTGATTTGTTCACTTAAAACTTTCTCAATTATATTTAAAATTCATGTCAATAATATATTCCTTAAAACTTTTTCTAAATGTTGTTCATTAGTATAAGATTCACGCCAAAATTTGTACTTGGTATTTTTTCTAAATGTCATTCACTTGAATATTAGTATAAGATTCACGCCAAAATTTTCATTGCTTAGTAATTTTCAATGTTGTAACTATTCAAAGTCGCCCCAATTTCACGCTGAAATTTTCATTACTTTTTGTACTTAGTAATTGTCAGTGCAGTAACTATTCAAAGTCGCCCCAAATTCACGCCAAAATTTTCATTACTTTTTGTACTTAGCAATTTTCAATATTGTAACTATTCAAAGTCGCTCCAAATTCATGCCAAAATTTTTCTCTGACGTAACAAAAAAAAAAAAACTTAGAATAATTTCTCAATATCTTATTTTAGGAGGTTGTTGTTGAATCTACTGCTGCTGCTGGGCCTTCTAATGCCTCGTCCACCTCACAAGACTTGCATGTATGTATTATTTTTATCATTTAAGTGAAATAATAATAACTTTAAAAACATATTACTCAAAGTTTTATTTTCAACAGGTCTGTACCATCTGTCAGAAGGGCTTTAATCATAAGGGACATCTTAATCGTCATCTGAAAATCCATCAGAAAACTGTAAGTATTACATTCAAAGGGTATTCAAAGGGTGTTAAGAATATGTTAAAATAGCTTATTTAAATGTTAAATAATTTTTTCTTTTCTTTTAGACTCCTGTGGTTAGACCCTCTCGTGCCATCCATCTTGCACAAGCTTCAAATGTTATGAATTCCAATGTTGAACCTTATGTAAGTTTTTTTTTTTTTTTTTTTTTTTTTTTTTTAATTTAATTTTAAATAATATGTCTACTATTAAAGTGAAATAATTTCTCGAAACTCATCATAGTTTTATTTTTTCAACAGGTGTGTCACATCTGCAACAAGTCCTTTACGGAGAAGCGGAATTTAACTCGCCATCTCAAGATTCATACTGACACGAAGAATTTCACCTGTGAGATATGCCAGAAGTCCTTAACACGTAATGCAGACTTAATCCGTCACATGGAGAGTCATCAATCCGCCACCCCTCATGCCTGTCCTGATTGTGGAAAGAGTTTCGGTCGTAAAGATGTCATGATGCAACATCTTCTCACCCACCTTCGAGTTGCCCAAGTAGGAGGAATTCAAACTGCACCCTCTGTGCCCAGAAGGAGGAGAGTTGAGGTGAAGACGTCAGATGTCTTTGCCACCCGTCATTTATTCCCGAGTGAAGAGGCAGTTGGAGACCTGCTTCTCTTCATTAGGGAAAGTCATCCTCAAGTTCAGGATGTGCTACAGGAAGAGTTGGGAGAGAAGAGGGCCATTAAGTGGTATGCTGTGTCTAAAATCCGGTTCGTTCGTAAGAGTGATGAGGGAGATGAAGAATATGCCACGCCCTATTTCCGGAGCAAGGTCAGCATGGAGCTGGATGACAGCGTCCTCCCTGAACACATTGACCAAGCCTTCGCCAAAATCAAGTCCTCCTTCGATGAATTCATCGAGCGGGGATCTGGATGGGTCCTCGATGAAATTATTCATTTGGAGGTGAAGACTGCTACGTACCAACCTCTAGCCCCTGCCAGCCACTTCAAGTTACCCAACAAGTTAGCAGCGAAGCAGGCCGTCCTCAACATCCAGAATGAAGACAGTAAATGTTTCATCTGGTCTGTCCTGGCTGCCCTCCATCCTGTTGCTCATGGTAACCATCCGTATAGGGTCGACCACTATCTGGAATTCGAGCAGGAGCTCAAAATGGGAAATGTAAGCTGTCCCGTCCAACCGTGCAAAGTTCGTTTTGTGGAGGCACTGAATAATCTGAGAATAAACATCTACGGCTATGAAGATGATGAGATACTACCTCTATATATCTCTAAGAGGGAGGATCCTGAGGTAATCAACCTCCTCTACATCATAGAAGGAGAGAGGCAGCATTACTGTCTAATTAAGAGTATGTCCAGGCTTCTCACCAACCTCACTAAGCACGATGGAAAGCGATTCTACTGTTATAGCTGTCTGCATCGTTTTGCCAAGGAGGAGACTCTCAAAGCACATGTCCCGTACTGTAATGAGCACTCACCCCAACGCATCAAGATGCCGACTCCAAAGGACTGTGTACTGAAATTTAGTCAGTACAAGTTTACCCAGAAAGTCCCGTATATCATATACGCGGACTTTGAGGCCTTGGTGGAGAAGTTGGATGACACCACCCCCTCCAGCACTATGAAGATAGCTACCCACGTCCCCTGCGGATACGCCTATGTCATTATAGGTCCAGATAGTAAGCCGACCAAACCCATCTCTGTCTACAGGGGAGAAGATGCAGTGGACCACTTCATCAGTAGTATCATTGCAGAGAAGGACGAGCTGGCGGTGAAGCTGACCACCATTGTCCCGATGAAACTCACTGCACAGGATCAAATTACTATCAACGCAACGACTCATTGCGGCCTCTGCAAAGGCCGACTAGGAACTGATCGGGTGAACGACCACGATCACTTGACTGGTCAGTTCCGTCAAGTGCTCCACAATGAATGCAACCTTGCCTTCAGGTTGCGGAAAATGATTCCCTGCGTCTTCCACAACCTGAAGAATTACGATGCGCATTTGATCATGCAGGGGCTAGGGAAAGTGGCTGATCATGACATTGGAGTCATCCCTACAACGATGGAGAAATACATCTCCTTCTCCATCACCAAGAAACTTGACAAGATCCCGGTGACTCTCCAGTTTATTGACAGTCTCCAGTTTCTGAATGCCTCACTTCAGAAACTTGTCGATAATCTGGAGAGAGACAAGTTTCACATTTTGAAGAGTTCTATCGCATCTAACCATGGTACGTAATATAGTCAATGTTAATATTATATAAATGTTCTCTTAACAATATCATTTAATTATTATTTTTTTTCCTTAGATCTCTTGCTGAAGAAGGGAGTGTACCCTTATGAGTATATGGACTCGTTCACTAAATTTCAACAAACATCTCTGCCACCTCATCAAGCCTTCTATAGCACCCTTACAAACTCCTCCATCACCGATGCAGATTATGGTCATGCTCAAGTTGTTTGGGAAGCTTTCGGCATCAAAGACCTTGGCGAATATCACGACCTGTACGTGAAGACGGATGTGCTCCTCCTCGCAGACGTATTCGAGAATTTCCGCCGCCTAACTCTGGACTTTTACCAGCTAGACGCCGCCCACATGATGACGTCTCCGGGGTTAGCGTGGCAAGCCGCTCTCAAGATGTCAGATGTCGGTTTGGATTTATTCACCGACATTGACATGCACCTCTTCATAGAGAAGGGTATTCGGGGAGGAGTCTCCGTCATCACCCATCGTCATAGCCAGGCAAACCATCCAGGCTGTCCTGAATATAATGCTGCTGAGGAGAAGAAACATATATTGTACCTGGATGCCAATAACCTCTATGGTAAGCATGAATTTACTTTAAAACTGTCATTTTTTATTTAGCTTCTATGTTAATATTGAATGATTTAATTGGATTTTTCTTTCAGGTTGGGCCATGTCTCAATACTTACCTGTTGGTGATTTTCAGTGGGTGGACCCTGAAAACATCTCTACTCAAACCATCTTGGACCAAGCAGATGATGCAGATGAGGGTTTCATCCTAGAAGTGGATCTCGACTATCCTGCTGAACTCCACGATCTCCATAACGATTATCCTCTGGCTCCCGAACGCTTCACCATAAAGCCAAATATGCTGTCTCCTACCGCCCTCGAGATTTTGGAAGAAATGCAGATGAAGCCAGCTTCTTCCAGCGAGAAACTCGTTCCGAATCTTCAGTCAAAGAAGAATTATGTTATACACTATCGTAGTCTGAAGCTATACCTTTCCTTGGGACTGAAACTAACTAAAGTCCATAGAATTCTAAAATTCTACCAACAACCTTGGCTGAAGGACTACATAACATTTAATACGGAACAGAGAAAACTGGCCAAAACATCATTTGAAAAAGATTTCTTTAAACTTCTTAACAATGCGGTGTTCGGGAAAACAATGGAAAATCTGAGGAATAGAGTGGATGTTCAGTTGGTGAACAACCCACATAAAGCCAAGAAACTGGTCGCGTCTCCTGCCTTCCATGCCTTCACTGAGTTTGATAACAGCTTGGCAGCAGTACAAAGAAAAGTGAAGAGTCTCACACTTAATAGACCCATTTATGCTGGTTTCACCATCTTAGAACTGAGCAAGGTTTTAATGTACGATTTCCACTATAATGTCATCATGAAGAAGTATGGAAGTAATGCCCGCCTACTATTCACCGACACAGATTCACTCACTTATGGACTCACCACCCCAGATCTGACTGCTGACTTACATCAGTTAAAGGAATTTTTTGACTTTTCTGACTATCCACCAGATCATCCCCTACACGATGTGTCTAACAAGAAGAAGATCGGCTACTTTAAGGATGAACTTAACGGAAAATCTGCTTTGGAGTTTATAGGGCTTCGTTCCAAAATGTATTCCATTTTAAGCGAGTGTGGTGAGAAACAGACGGCCAAGGGAATCGCAAGAGCAGCTCAAAGACAGCTAAAACATCAGACCTATAGAGACTGTCTTCTCAATCGACAACCTTCGTCTGTGGTTCAGCATCGGATCGGTAGTGAAAAACATCACATTTTCTCCATCCAGCAAAGAAAGCGAGCGCTCTCGGCATTTGATGACAAGCGATACCTGTTGGAGGATGGTATAACTAGCTATGCGTATGGTCACTACAAAATTCCTTAAATTTAATTCTTCTAACTTAATTTTTCGCAATTCATTAACTATAGTCATTATTTTTACTAAAATATTACATTAACTTAATTTTTATAAAAACTAAAATTAGAACATTTTCAGGATTTTGTTAGTGACCATTAAATTTAATTTTGGGAAATATACGTTCCCACAAATCTTCTTCAAAAAAAAAAAAAAAAAAAAAAAAAACTGGTCACTCTTAAATTTAATTTTTAATGTAACTCTATTCTAGAAATAGTTTGTGTCCAACATTAATCTTTTAGACTAAAACTTTAAAATTGTTAAGAGGTGAAGATATCTTCTTAAAGGATATCATCAGATGGTTGATTAGTGACCTCAAGTTTCAAAGAAACATACGTTCTTTGGAATAAGATTTTTTTTTTTGTTAGGATGGAGTGAGGCGGTACCAATTCTTCCTAAAAGAGGTATCGGGCTGGAGGTGGGTCCTCACCTTTAATAATTAATTTTTCAAAATTTATTAATTGTAATTCTAAAGTCTTAACTTATTCAAAATTAGTTAGGGAAGGGAGGGGGGGGTAGATGAGTTACCATGAAGGCAACGTCCGATAGTCGATATTTTAACAATTGTTTGGTAAAATATTGAAATGTCACGTGTAGCTCGGGGTTAGGGTTCTTTAGACCCTTAGCAAATGGCCTTCCTTTTATTAACTTTTCAAATTTAACATTTTTATTTGTGTAACTTTGTTGCAGGTATTTTAACTTGACTAAAGGACGTGTAAGTAACTCGCTAGAAAACCAAACAGTCAATCAGGAGTTAACTTTTGGTCACATATTTAAAACTTATCAATCACCAGCGAGCATTTAGCTGACCGATCAGAACTCGTTGCCAACACCTGAAAATAAATTTGGTATATATCCAATGTTATCACCACTTAAAACGTAAATTTTAACATATAATGACGTCATACCCACTGTGACGTCACTAGTAAAAATATCTATCACTCTTAACTTATTCGCTAAGAAGCAGCCCTAGAACAACTCAGCTCCATCTGAAAGGTAAATTGAAACTAAAGTGTTGCCAACGCTCAAAACTTTGATATAAAACACATTATGACGTCATATCTACTGTGACGTCACTAGTAAAAATACCTCTCACTCTAACTTATTCGTTTAGAAGCAGCCCTAGAACAATTCAGCTCCATCTGAAAGGTAAATTGAAACTAAAAAGTGTTGTCATCGCTCTAAACTTTGATATAAAACACATTATGACGTCATACCTACTGTGACGTCACGCAATGAAAGCCTATCACTCTAACTTATTCACTAAGAAGCAGTCCTAGAACAACTCAACTCCGTCTGCTAGATAAACTGAAACTAAAAAAGTGTTGCCACCACTCAAAACTTTGATATAAAACACATTATGACGTCATTCCCACTGTGACGTCATACACAAACAGCTTATAATGAAACCGAAACTAAAACAACAGCAGGATGGGAACAACTCCACTCCACTTCCGGTCACGTGATTTCCGGTGACGGCATATCCTGTGATGTCACTTCCTGTGCCGCCATATCCGGTCACGCCCACTTCCGGTGACGTCATCGTCCCCCGTCCCTGCTCCGCTGCTCCGCCATGGCCCCGGACTGTCCTTTTCTAACTACTGTCGTCCTCCATGCTCCAACAAACAGCCATCTTTGTTATAATAATTCCTTCTTTTTTTTAAATATTTAATTTATTAAGATTTATTTAGATAATTTAATTATGTGATTAATCTTGAAGTTCTGTTTGTATGTGTATTTGAGTAACATTTACAAAATTACATGAAATTCTTGTATTTTGATATTTACAAGTTTTTCCATTAATTTAATTCGGGCCCCCTCACTTTTACTACCCACGAGCCGCCACTGCAAATATTATTCTCTATTTTCAATGACTGGAGGTGGAAGATATTCCCAGACTTTGGATGTTTAGTGAAAAAGCCATTTAATCGATGGAAGGATACAGTCGAGTAGTCTGACTATCATGAGAACACTAGCTATCGTAAAAATAACGTTCTGAAGGCAGAAGATTGGTCAAGTGTTGAAAAAGGCAATCAACTAAGTGTTGAACATCTTCAAAATTCATCCCTTCAACAACTAATACTAGAAAATAGAAAAGCGATTCTACCGATAATCGAGACCGTCATATTTTGTGGTTGGCAGGGGATAGCATTCCGAGCTCACAGAGGCCATGGTGATCTCGATTTAAATGAGTGTCCAACAGAAAATGATGGAAATTTCCGTGCTCTTCTGAGATTTAGAGCTTGTGCTGGAGATATTGTTTTAAAGAACCATTTAGAAAAAGGCTAAAAAAATGCTCTTTACTTAGCACCAAAAACTCAGAATGAGATTAAAACCACTTGCAATGACATCTTGTTAAAAAAGTTAGTTGATATGATAAATTCTGCCGATTGTTTCACAGTCCTTGTGGATGAATCAACAGACATATCAACATTCGAGCAATTATCAATAGGTGTTCGATATATTTACAGCAACAACCTTCGAGAAGATTTCATTCAATTTGTGCCTATGTTTAACTGATAAAAGTTTGGCAAAAGTTATTCTCGCATCTCTTGAGAAGTTTGGAATTAAAACCCAATATTTAAGGGGTTTAGCGATGTTGTGATCCTTGGATTAGTAATCTGACTCCATTTTAATTTAACATAAATTTATTAGACTTTAATTAACTAAATAAACACCAACGATACAACATGCTAAGAAAATATTCATGGAACACAAGTAATAAAAATAAAACTGCTCGCCAGGAAAGTTATTTTTTCTGTTGCTATGCAACGCACGAGACATCATCTCATCTCACGCCGATGGAGTTCAAAATGTCATACCAACAAGCTCGAGCCGCCACAGGGGTCCCCCACCAGTCCAAGGGACGATCCAAGTTAATAACCGTAGCGATCGACGAACTGCACCCGTCTACCGGACTTAGTAACTGTTACTTCCGTCGGAGCACTCGTTGAGGAACTTGACAAGGAATTGTCCGGAATCGTTGAGGGAGCTGCTGTTGTTGAGGGAACTGAAGTCGGTGAAGGTACTGGAGTCGGTGAAGGAACTAGAGTCGGTGAAGGAACTAGAGTCGTTGAGACAACTGGAGTCGTTGAGACAACTGGAGTCGTTGAGACAACTGGAGTCGTTGAAAGAATTGGAATCGTTGAAGGAACTGGATCTTTCTGGAGCCCGTCATTATCCATAAAAGCAGGCTTCAGGCGATCAATCGACACCGTGTTATGATGCCCGTTAACCTCTAACACGAAGAACTTGTCAGCTCGAGATACGACTCTCCATGGTCCTTTATAGGGCTGTTCCAGGGGTCGTCTTACCGCATCAGTTCTCACAAACACATGGGACGTTCGGTGGAGGTCTCCGTGAATGAAGGCACCTTGCTTAGAGTGATTTGAGAATGGGACAGGACGTACCTCTCTCATCTCTGCACGTAACCTTCTCACAAACTCAGCTTGCGAGATGTCTTCTGGCCCTGAAGAATTCCTAAAAAATTCACCAGGAAGTCGCAAAGTAGTTCCATACACCATTTCCGCAGCAGTTGCCTGAATGTCGTCTTTGAGATTGCAACGCATCCCCAAGAGAACGGTCGGGAGGATGTCACACCACCTTTCTGTGCTGTGGCACTTGATGGCTGCCTTAAGCTGGCGGTGCATACGCTCTACAGCGCCATTAATCATTGGATGATAAGCAGTTGTTCTGACCCGATGTACCCCTAACAACTTAGTAAGAGAAGCAAAAAGGTTGCTTTCAAATATAGTTCCTCGGTCAGTAGTTACAATATCGGGTACACCAAAACGAGCAATCCAATTAGCGTAAAAAGCCTGTGCTACCGTCTCAGCTGTCTGATCTTTTATTGGAATAGCTTCAGGCCATCTGCTGTACCTATCTACGCAGGTCAAAATGTAACGACAGTCTTTCGGTGGTGGCAAGGGTCCCATTATGTCGATATGGACATGTGAAAATCTGGCGTTAGGTGAAGGAAACGACTGGAGCACTGATTTATTGTGGCGTTGCACTTTTGACTTTTGGCAAGGTATGCAATTCCTACACCAATTTTTGCAGTCTTTTGTCAAATCTCGCCAAACAAAACGCTTACGAACTAAATCAGTCGTAGCCTTAATGCCAGGGTGAGAAAGTCCATGACAAATATCAAACGCCCTGCGACGAAATGAAACTGGAACATAGGGCCTCACAGTACCATTGGATACATCACAAAAAATACTTCGGCTTGATGAGGGGAATGCCAAAGGCTTCAACTCAAGACCAGAATCGGCGCCGATCAAAGCTTGCATCTCCTCATCAGAATCCTGCGCGATGGCCATTTCGTAGTAGTCTAAAGGTCGTGGGACCTGAATTGCAGAAATACGAGAAAACGCGTCGGCAACTGGATTCTTGTTGCCAGAAATGTGATAGAAATCCGTGGTAAATTGACTTATAAATTCGAGATGTCTCTGTTGTCTCAGAGAACATCTATCTGTTTTTTGCTGAAATGCATATATTAAAGGCTTATGATCAGTCAGAACTTTAAATTCGCATCCCTCTACCATATGTCTAAAATGACGAATCGCAGAATATATCGCTAACAATTCTCGATCGTAAGTGCTATATTTGCACTCAACTGGTGTTAATTTACGCGAAAAAAAACCTAAAGGTTCCAAATTGTCACCTACAGATTGATGCAATGCGGCACCAATTGCAATTTCAGAAGCATCAGTAACAAGAGTCAACTCTGCATTCGGAAGAGGATGCACTAAAAGTGTAGCATTAGTTAGCATTTCTTTACACTCAGTAAATGCTTTCTCGTTAGCCTCCTTCCAAACAATTGGGGTCTTGTCTTTTTTGGTTTTGCCTTTTGTAAGCTCATATAAACACGCTTGAACACCAGCAGCGTTCTTAAGGAACCTGTGATAAAAATTTAGCATTGCCAAAAAACGACGAAGTTCATCAACCGTTTTAGGAAGATTGTACTCTTTGAGTGCCTGAACTTTGGCTGGAAGAGGAGAAATTCCTTTACCAGAGACATGAAAACCCAGAAATTCAATTTCACTTTTACCAAACTCGCATTTCTCCAAGTTTATAACTATACCATACTCACTTAACCTTTCAAAAACTCTATTAAGGTCAGACTTGTGAGCTTTGGAATCACTTGAGGCAATAAGAATATCATCAAGGTAGACATAACAGCACTCAAGACCGCGTAAGACTTCATCCATAAACCTCTGAAAAGTTTGCCCAGAGTTACGTAATCAAAAGCACATTTTTACGTATTCAAAAAGCCCCACCGGGGAAATGACTGCGGTTTTTGGAATGTCTTTAGGCTCTACGGAAATCTGATGATAGGCCTTTACGAGGTCTACCTTTGAAAAAATATTTTTCCCTGCAAGTCCATGTGAAAAATCTTGAATGTGAGGAAGGGGATATCTATCCGGGATAGTTTGGAAATTTAACCACCGAAAATCACCTACAATTCGCCAAGTATTATTTTTCTTTGGTACGAGATGTATTGGGCTTGCGTAAGGACTACTAGAAGGTCGAATTATTCCTTTTTGTAGTAGTTCTTCAAATTCTTTTTTGACGATTTTAAGTTTTTCTGGCGATAAGCGCCTAGCTTTAGAATATACAGGTGGACCTTTTGTCTCTATACAATGAGTGACAGAATGAGTCATTCTCTCATTACTTAAATTCAAGTTAACAAGTTGGGGATATTTGGCCAGAATTTTATGGTACGGGGATGCCTCTGAAATTAGAGTTAATCCTAAAGTGGGACCAGGACAAATTGCGGCTTTGGCATTAAGCTTAGTTAGGCCATCAACAAGCTGTCTATTTTTAACGTCTACCACAAGACCAAAATGCTCCAAAAAATCTGCGCCCAAAACCGGATGCGAAACATCAGCTATCCAAAAAACCCATGTAAATACTCGACGCAACCCGATATCTAAGTTATACTTCTTAGTACCGTAAGTGCGAATTTTACTATCGTTAGCCGCTTAAAGAAAAAGTTCCGAAGGTGGGCTTTCTTTCACAAGTCCTTCGGGAATGCAGCTTATTGCAGCACCAAAATCGACCAAAAAACGAAAGCCGGAATTTTTGTCAATAACAAACAGACGACTGGAAAGTAAGCTGCATTCTGCCGCCGTTAAAACAGACGCGCTTAATTGTTTTCCGTAAACTCACATGGTTTAATGCAATTACGGGCTTTATCTCCGAAACGTTTGTGGTACCAGCATAAAACATTGCATGACCCCTCTCTACTACGGGTGGTTGTTCTATTTCTATTACAACTTCGAAAGCGTTGTTTAGAGCCATTTAACAAACGTTTCATATCAGCGCGAAGTGCTGCCATTTCATCCCGTAGAATTTGAATCTCTGTCTTTTCATGTCCTGATGATACACTAGAAACCGCAAAGTGTGCAACCCGATACTTCATTGACATTGTCGGCTATTTTTGACAGCCCATCTAAAGTTTCACTGCTTACAGATAAAATCTGTTGCATAGAAACAGGAAGGCGTTGAAGCCACAAAGATTTCAAGACTTCGTCAGTAATTTTCCCATCGGCCAAATTCCGCATCTCGAGAAGTAGCTGCGAAGGCCTTTTATCGCCAAGGGTTAAATCTTTCAAAAGTTGCTTGAGGCGAAAAGAATCAGATTGCACAAAATTGCTTAAAATTCGCGATTTTAAAGTTATGTACATATTTTCAGTGGGGTGTGTGCGAACTAAATAGGTTGCACAAGAAAGTACACTTGCATTCAAGGCTGTAACCACAGAATGGAATTTTGTGGCATCTGCTGTGATACCAGAAATGTGAAACTGTGACTCGAGTTGGCCAAACCATAATTCTGGGTTATTTTCCCAAAATGGGGGAGGACGAAATGCAATTCTAGCCACCTCCATTGTGGCAGGTAACGAAAATGTATCCTGATCACCTTCGTGTGACATATTTATATACGAAAGCCCAAGAAAATTCTTACAAAATAACGTACGAAAATGGTCACCGAGCAGGATCTAATTCATCACTCACCAAGTTGTGAAGTTCTTTATTAATTCTTCGTAGATGGTGTATTGACTAGCAACATCCAAATTCGAAACGATTGAATTGCCACATTCTTCAAAAATAAACTATTCAGGCCACTTTACTTTCACATTGGTGCTTGCACTTCTTATTACAATCCGTGAAACTTTCCAGTCCAGCCGGTATTCGCAATAAGGTTACTCATGAAAGTCCAGAGTCCGTAAAAATCACCACTTTAGCGATGTTGTGATCCTTGGATTAGTAATCTGACTCCATTTTAGTTTAACATAAATTTATTAGAATTTAATTAACTAAATAAACACCTACGATACAACATGCTAAGAAAATATTCATGGAACACAAGTAATAAAAATAAAACTGCACGTCAGGAAAGTTATTTTTTCTGTTGCTATGCAACGCACGATACATCATCTCATCTCACGCCGATGGAGTTCAAAATGTCATACCAACAAGCTCGCGCCGCCACAGGGGCAAGGCTACGATGGAGCCTCATCAATGAGTGGTAAATTCAATGGTGCCCAGGCTTGTGTGAAAGAAATACATCCGACAGCAATTTACGTGCACTGTGCATTTCACAGTTTAAATTTAGCGATTAGCAGTTTATGCTCTGTTCCTGATATTAGAAATTGTTGTGGGACAGCTTCTAAAGTTTGTGTATTTTTTAAAATTCCTAAAAGGTCTGAAGTTTTAAAAAGGGCCATTCAAGAGAAATTTCCTGGAGCAAGAGCCACAAAGCTAAAACAGGAGTGTCCCACTCGTTTGGTACAGCGTCATGACTCAATCCTCCTCCTTCAAGAGATGTTGTCAGCTATCCATCATGCTCTACAAGAAGTTTCAACTAGGGAAGATGGCGACTATTCTTCATCAGCAATTCAACTTCAGTGTGCCATAGAAAATTCGTTATTTCTAATTGCTCTACATGAGCTGGCAAAAGTTTTTTTCTTTGAGTTTACCACTTTGCAGAGTATTACAACTTGAGAATATTGATCTTCTAGCTAGCATCAATATGGTAAATTATCTAGAGGAAAAAATAAAAGAAATAAGAGCAAAAGCCGAAACTGAATTTTCAGTTATTTACTAATCTGCTAGAGCTCTGGCTGACTCATTTGGTTCACCTCAGTAGTTAGAAAGTGGGGCTCCTGAGCCATGGCGGGATGCGGGATGGGACGAGGGATGATGACGTCACCGGAAATGGGCGTGACCGGATATGACGTCACAGGATATGCCGTCACAGGAAGTCACATGACCGGAAGTGGAGTTGAGGTGTTCCCCTCCTGCTGTTGTTTTAGTTTCGGTTTCGTTATAAGCTGTTTGTGTATGACGTCACAGTGGGAATGACGTCATAATGTGTTTTATATCAAAGTTTTGAGTGGTGGCAACACTTTTTTAGTTTCGGTTTATCTAGCAGACGGAGTTGAGTTGTTCTAGGACTGCTTCTTAGTGAATAAGTTAGAGTGATAGGCTTTTATTGCGTGACGTCACAGCGGGTATGACGTCATAATTTGTTTTATATCAAAGTTTTTGAGCGGTTGCAACGCTTTTTTTTTTTTGCTTGCTTCCAGTTAAATGGGGTTGAGTTGTTCTAGGGCTGCTTCTAAGTGAATAAGTTAGAGTTATAGATATTTTTACTAGTGACGTCACAGCGGGTATGACGTCATAATTTGTTTTATATAAAAGTTTTGAGCGGTGGCAACACTTTTTTAGTTTCGATTTACCTTTCAGGTGGAGTTGAGTTGTTTTAGAGCTGCTTCTAAACGAATAACTTAGAGTTATAGATATTTTTACTAGTGACGTCACAGTGGGTATGACGTCATTCATGATTTTACAAAATTTACTTTTAAGACGATGGCAGCAGTAGGAATATGCTAAGTTTTAGGCGGGATGGAGTTGAGTTGTTCTAGGGCTACTTTTAAGTGAATAACTTAGAGTGATAGGCTGTTTTACAAGTGACATCACAGTGTTAATGTAGTAAGGATGACGTCACGATTTGTTTTATATCAAAGTTTAAGGAATGGCAACATCTTGTATCCTGATATAGCTAAGTCTCCTTTGATTGGTTGAAATAAAAGCTCACTTCTGATTGGTTAGAATATGTCACGTGATTTCAAATGCTCTTCTCATTGACTATACAGTTTAGTAAGACAGTTTTCTACTAAGTTTAATGTAATTGCGGCGCCATCTAGTGGTAGGAAGGAATATAAATTACATAGTTTATAACTTTTCATGCTTAACCATTAAAAACTTCAAATACATGCAAAGATAATATACTAACACAAATGCGTAAAGTTTCGGATTGAGTGGATTTTTTTTTTCTTTCTATAAGTGCTTAACACATTTAAACTAATGTTGAGAGATATAATCGCAAGACACTTTTAAGGAATCAGGTTTAATCAATGTTAGACACATAAAGTCTCATTATTTTCTCAATAACAGTATGAAATGTAAATATAAATTAAAATTTATGAGAAAAAAAAATTTAAACTTTGATATCTTAACGTGAAAATTTCTTTTACAGAGCTTAACATGTCATTAAAAAGTTTTTTTTCTTTTATCGTCATAGTTTTTGAGGGATTGAATACACAACAAAAGAACTTAGACTAGAATTAATTTTCAATATTCAGCAACTGAAACCCATTATGGAAGTTAAAGCAATGATTTTACAATTATTTTTAGGTTGAGTTAGTCTGACCCTGTTGAAGGAATTAGTAGTTGTAGTGTGTTCACACGTGAGTTTGCAATACAATATTAGTAATATACATTTCCAAAAAACGAAGTATTTATCACTTTGAATAGAAAAATGACGATTTTTTTTTATTTATGTAAGTATTATTCTCAATTTTGTAAATTTTAAATGTATTATCCATATTTTATTGAAGAATTTATATATTTTTTCTTCTTCTTTCAGAATGGTTTAGGAAAAACATTTCATTTTAGTCAGAACAATGTTTTCAAAGAGATGGAAATACGCAACTTTTCGATATATCAACCTTCAAATACTTTGAAATTGATTCTATTTGTTACAACCGGTTGTAATTTAAAGCTATACTGTACTATGCGAGCGATATTATATATCTTAGCTACTTACTGTCTATGTTAAAATTTATATTACCATTAAACTTGTTAGAAATTAATATGTCTATGTTAGTTATATTAATCAAGATAGTTTTTATTGTACAATGATACTTACTTAAGTTGATGAATGGCAACACAGAACTAGCTGCTAATGCTGAATAGATATGTGATAACTGATTTTGGATACTCTAATGTTTAAATAAGAGAGAAAAAGTAACATACTTGAACATCTTACAACTAAGAATTCAAAAGTGAACATGAAAATTTACTTTACGAATAAATATCATGTCTTTAAAATGTGTACGAATATCACTAAATAAGAGAAAAAAGTAACATACTTAAACTCTTTACGACAAATAACTTTAAAATTAACGAAAAAAACTTACTTTACACATAAAAATCACTTTAAAATGTGTAAAAATATCGCTAAATAAGAGAAAAAAGTAACTTACTTAAAATTTCTAAGATAAATATTTAACCTTTACGTGAAAATTCCCTTCATGTATAAAAATCACGACTTTAAAATATAACATGCAAGAGGAAAGTAACGTACTTAAACTTTCTACGACAAATAACTTTAACATTAACGTAAAATTTTACTTTACACATAAAAATCCCGATATTAAAATATGTAGAAATATCGCTAAATAAAAGAAAAAAAAAGTAACACACTTAAACTTTGTACGACAAATAACTTTGACATTAACGTAAAAAATGTTCTTCACATATAAAAATCACGACTTTAAATTTGAAATGTAGGATGAAAGTATAACATACCTATAATTTCTACGACAAAGAATTCAAACATTGCCGTTCATGTCTTTAAAATGTATAATGACAACTCTAACTTTTAGAAAAAAGAAACACTAAAAATTTACAAGGCAAAGAATTTAAAATTGAACGTTAAAATTAACTTTACATGTACTATCATACTCTTATATCAACGATAAATAAGATAAAAAAAGAAACTCTAAAAATTTATAAGGCAAAGAATTCAAATAATACGCGAAAATTTACCTCACATATAAAAATTATGTCTTTCAAATGTGTAAGAATAACGCTAAATTAGAGAAAAAGAAATATTAAAAATTTATAAGGTAAGGAATTGAAACAATACGCGAAAATTTATTTCACACATAACATTTTTATCTTTAAAATGTGTAAGAATAATACTAAATTAGAGAAGAAAAAAAATAACATAGTTAAACTTTCTTCGACAACAATTTAAACAATACGCGAAAATTTCATACACAATTATTTTCTTAGGTTAATGTTAAATAATGGGAAATTTAACAGAATAAAAATTTCAAAGATAAAGAAATTTAACCTTTATACGAAAATTTACTTCACATATAAATATCATGTCTTTAAACTTTAACGTGACAATTTACTTCTCATATACAATTAAACTCTTAGGTTAATGTTAAATAAAAGAAAAAGTAACATACTCAAAAATTTCTAAGATAAGCATAACGTAAAAATTTCATATTATGTGTTTAAAATGTAACATATAAGAGAAAAAAAAATAACATACCTGAACTTTCTATAGCAAAGAATTTAAGCGTTAGCGTAAAAATTTACTTTACATATAAAATTCACGTCTTTAAACGGGATGATAAGCATGTGACGGTAATTAGCCAATCAGGTTAGCGGTAGGTGATACGCCACTTGCCGGCATTTTTAGACCGGAGGATGAGTCACGCTAAAACTTGTTCAAACAGGTCGGGAGACTTGTACAGCAAGAACAACAGCATCGACGCGCAAGCAGCGGGTGATGCTGCGGTGTGTCAGCAGGTCTTCGAGATTATCGTTTTCCTACTTTGCCTTTTTCATAATGAAATGTTTGTGAAAACTTGGAATGAATGAAGTGGATTTCAAAGACACATTAGTAAGTGAAGGTAGAATTCGCATGGACTTTCTTCCAAAAAGTATGATTCACTTGGAGAATTTAAGATCATTTCTACTTGAAAACTTTTCTATTGTCTAAAACATTGAATATTGTTCAAACTCAGTGAGATTATATGCTACAATACGGGTAAAACTTAACAAAATTGTTACATAGAAGAAAAATAGTAAGAGATTTAAAATAAATACTAGTTATAGATACTCCAAGGAAAAAAATTCACCTCTACTTTTCAATCGGAAAATCAATGCAAGTTGGAAATTTATGTTACTTCAAGAAAGACTTAGACAATTTACTTTGTAATAATATACGTTAAGGTGTCGTATTAACTCGTGCAATACATGCTGACTAAGGTTTATTTTACTTATCTAAGAAAGGTGAATTGGGGGAAAATATTAAATAAATTGTAGATATTAAATACATTGTAGATATGCATTTAAGTTTTGAAAATCACCTGCAAGACTTTTAAAACATCTTAAGATAAATTGAAAGAAACTTGCGAATTATATGTAAACTATATAACTTTTTATACTCTGAAAGGAAATCACAAGTAATTTAGTTAACTTTTTTCATGGTAACACTCATATTCAACGTCATGTTTTTAAAATTTAACCTTCTTTACATGATAATAGTTATAAATTTTTTCAATCTCAGATGCGATATACTATTATTTCTAACATATATGTTACGAATTGTGTAAAGTTTTTAAAACTGTATATGCAAATCACCAATCAGAAACATAAAAATCTAACATCAATCAAACAAACTAAAATAATAAGATATTTTCCTTAGTGGAAATAGTTAACTACTCATGTGATGGAATATACTTAGAAAATTTAAGTACTGAAAAAAGTTTGCTAGGCAAACTTAAAGAATATTTTTTTTTTCTTGTGAAAAACTAGCATAAATTTGGAAAATGTAGTGTTTGTTACTACGTAAAATTGAACATCATCTGGACAAACTAAATTATACATGAATTTTTTTTTTTATTTGAGAGGTGCTGACAATATATCATTAATATAGAGATTTTTAACTTCCACCCATAATTTCTAAATAACTTATACATAAATTTCAGAAAACTGAAACGGAATGTGTTTTACAAGACGCTTATTTTGTAAGATGAATATTCAATATTAATATAACTGAGCAAAGTTCATTCCGGAAAAAACATGTAAAAGATACTTATATTTTGAAAATAGTTTGAAATATCCTTTTAAATTTATGAATGCTCGCTTTCGAAAGACACAAATAAAACTGATATTACACATGATAATTAACACATGCATAACATTAGTCAAACAAAGTGGAATTTTTATTGCTTGTGACCGATAACTTTTCAGTGAAGTAGAATAACTTACATAGGAAATTTGTGCAAACTTTTTCAACTTTTAAACCAAGTATCATGTAAAATTATAAATTACGATAGGAAATAGCACACTTCAGAATCGGAACAAGTCTTCTAGTTAAGCTAAATTTATTTCTCAAGGAATTGAAAGCATACTAGAAAAGTCCTTATCATTTCGCATCTTTTCTCATGTTGCAAGAAGACATACTTTGTAAAAGATCCTCGTAGCACTTAACAAAAATCAGTAAAAATAAATATATTTTTTAGGGCAAAGATAAAACTTCACAACTTAATACTGAAATTTAGCTAAGTTGCATATGGTTTATTCACATAACTCCGCATATGCTTCGAATGTTGAAATATATTTGTCAGTTGAAATCAAACTCATCGAAAATAAATACTATCTACATTTTCAAGTCGGAAATTACTATTAAATAAACTTTACATGTAAGACATTATCATGTTAAAAAGAAAAATCTACAAAAATGTAAATGATAATTTTACTGTTGGTACATAAATGATGAATAATTTATGATTTTATTCTAGGCAAACGTTTTATTGTCTATCTCTTAAACTTTAGCAGAAAAACGAAAAAATACAATTTTTATATCCTATCATGCTTGTCGAAAATTGAATTTATTAGCTGTTGTAATAGATTTTTATTGTCCAAATTTCTATAGTTCTTCCCAGTGCAATAATATTAAGTTCATGTGTAATGAGTAGTTTTTTTTTTTTTTTGTTGAATCTTATAAATTTAATGAAATTATTATGATCTAAGAGATTGAGTGAACTGAATAAATCAATGACGTAAATTTAAACAGTGACTTGAACTGATACATACTATAACTGTAAAGAAGTATGACAAAGTGATAGATGAAGTGAAAATAGAAGTTGAGTGAAATGTGTTGAAAAAAGTTGAAGACGACAAGAATTTCATAAATGAGAATTATCATTGACTTATATTAACTTCGTTTTTCTTGCTTATGACAAGAAAATACACTCTTGTTTATTAAGAACCAACTTGATATCTTATCATAGAATGACAATGATGAAATATCTATACATTAAAAAAAATACCAAACTTAGACATAGCAAATTTCTTGAAATTCATGTATAATGTGAGAAGTTTTACTGGAAATATAGAAGATACAACATTGAAAGATGTGAATGTTTCGAAGTACTTTATCAGAAATAAAAAAATAAAAAAAATAAAAAAAAATGCGCTGAGGTCCGCTATAAAATTTTTTAGGAGAAAGTTTAAGCAAAATTTAAAATCAAACATGCTTTTAAGTAGGAACACATATATTAAAACTATAGCACATTTAACAATTTATATTATGTCATCTCAGTTGGTATCAAACTGAATAATATGAAAAACAACCACAAACTGAATAAACATGAAAATTATCAATATATGTGGAAAAGTTTCCTTTTTTTTCACATATAAAAAAAAATAACACATTGACATACGCTAAGATCACGAAACATGCGTAATCATATACCGATAAGAGCAACCAATGTTGCGGGGAGATATTCACGTGATGGACAATATCCCATGAATAAATTGAGTGATTTAATTTCTAATGCTAATTCCAATAGTATTCCACGTAACTTCAACTTTATATGTTACACTATAGATATATTTATTTTTCAAATATATTGACTTTCGAAAAAATCATCCTTCAATATAAGAATGATCATAGTAAGAATAAAAGAAAAGATACTAAGCATTGATTTAAAGTGTATTTATTTCAACTTAGCAACAAATCATATGCGTGAAACGAAAATTGCTTCGAACCAAAGTATAACTATCCAATTTCATTGATTCCTACAAGGAAATTTTTCTCATCTAGTAATTGAATTTTTTTTTTTTTTGGAAAAAATTATAAGTGTTGTCCAATCAGGTGTAGAATAGCTGAAGATATCCGACCTCTTTCTAAATATTAATAAGTCACTGTTGAAAAACTTATGAAAATTTCAATTTACACTCAATTTCAATTACACAAGTGTAAATTGAAATTTTCATAAGTTTTTCAACAGTGACTTATTAATATTTAGAAAGAGGTCGGATATCTTCAGCTATTCTACACCTGATTGGACAACACTTATAATTTTTTCCAAAAAAAAAAATAATTCAATTACTAGATGAGAAAAATTTCCTTGTAGGAATCAATGAAATTGGATAGTTATACTTTGGTTCGAAGCAATTTTCGTTTCACGCATATGATTTGTTGCTAAGTTGAAATAAATACACTTTAAATCAATGCTTAGTATGTTTTCTTTTATTCTTACTATGATCATTCTTATATTGAAGGATGATTTTTTCGAAAGTCAATATATTTGAAAAATATATATATCTATAGTGTAACATATAAAGTTGAAGTTACGTGGAATACTATTGGAATTAGCATTAGAAATTAAATCACTCAATTTATTCATGGGATATTGTCCATCACGTGTATAAAGGAAACATGACACAACTCAAAATCATCGATGCGTTATCAATTACAAGATTTTATTCAAGGCATTCCAAAAAGCGAGTGATAAGAAACCTGCGCAGCGAGCGGCGAACAATCTCCCCCTCTCGCCAAGCTTCTCGCCAATATTCGCCACACACCCCACCGGTGAACAGAATGTTCACCCAATTAAACATATAATGCAAATCAAAGCAATGAAATAAACAATCAAATGAAAATAAACAATTAAGATACATACTTAAAGATCTCGCAACAAATCAATTTTAAAATTAATTAATAATGTACTCTTCATTAACATAAATGTGAAAAATAAGAACAAATTAGTTTAAGAACATCATGTAATTTCTAAAGGATAAAGCAATTGGATTGGTTTTCTGAAGAGACCTTTAGAAGTTTTAACTAAACAAGATCTAACATTATTGTCTCTTCCAATATATATCTCTTTGATTACCCCAAGTTCCCACAATAATTTTGACTTAAAATTCCCTTCAACAATCACCACATCATTTAATTGCAAGTTTTTACGAAGAGATGGGGATTTAAAGTTATTAACAGTCTTTAATTGGAGTAAATACTGTTCTTTCCAGCGTCTCCAAATTTGTTTCAAAAGGAGTGTCTGGTAAGTCTTTCTCCTTTGGTATGATTGCTTAGCCGCTGTAGAGTCAATCAGTTCGATGAAATGTACAGGGTATTTGGAATCACCATAACCTAATTCGAGGAAGTGAGCCGGCGTGAGAGGTTCTGGCTCTCCTGGGTCATTCTCTACATAGGTTAGAGGTCGATTGTTGACGATGACTTCAACCTCTGAGAGAATCGTTGAAAGTTCTTCAAATGTCATAAGTGCCTTGCCAAGTATTTTACGCAGTGGTTCCTTTACAGTCTTAACAAGGCGTTCGTAGAAGCCACCCCAACAAGGGGCACGTTCAACTATGAATTTCCAGCGGATACCTTTGTCTGCGACGAAATTTTGTAACTTGCTGTCTTTCAAGATGTTAGTGAAATACATTAACTCTCTTTGAGCCGCTTTAAATGTACGAGCATTGTCGGAGTAAATCACTTGGCAATTACTTCTTCGTGCAAGGAACTGTAGTGAAGCACGTGTGCGTGTTATATCTATGGTAAATAACACTCTCTGTGCTCTCGTACATAACAGTTACTATTTATTTACTTAAGAATAGGATTAAAACAATTAAATTTAAATGAAGTAGGTTGCGTTACAATTGGACAAACATAACATTGCATTTAGCTTGAACATCAACTGTTTAAAATCTGAGCTCTTCAAGTCAACATTAACTTTTGTTGCCAGGTCCTTCTCTTCATCATTAGATGGAATAGAGTTCTTGGCATGACGTCAGAGTATGGTTTCTGGTGGGCTGTGGTAGGCGCCACAGTAGCCCCCCACCAGCGATAGCGAGACATTAAAGGTATCTGCTGTTGAATTTCACCCTTCTTCCTGATCGAGTAGTCCTCGTTACCAGGACCGGATTTGGAGCTTCTTGCTGGGGCAATGCTGGTTCTGTTTGAGAGCTAGTTGTAGGTGTAGATGCAGGTAGATGCAGGTAGTGCCTTTCTGTCAGCTTCCTTTGCTATGTAGGCTGGCTTGAGACGTTCTATATTTACTGTCGTCTCCTTGGTGCCCCTTCGAATTTTGAAGAATCTCTCACCCCGACTGACAACTTCAAAAGGGCCTTCATAAGGTGGTTGCAGACTTTTCTTCACTGCATCCGTTCTCAAAAAAACGTGACTGCATGTAGGCAGATCTTTGCTGATGAAAACTGACTGTTTGCCATGTAGCTGGGGATTTGGAGGGAGTAGCTTACTCATTGCCTCTCGCATCTTCCCCACAAATGTAGTTGGGTCAGGAACACTTGATGAGGGGCATAGGAATTCTCCAGGAATGCGGATAGTTGAACCATATACCATCTCGGCTGTAGTAGCCTGTAGATCTTCCTTCCATGCAGCTCTGAAACCCAAAAGGATTGTCGGCAGAACTGCTGTCCACTGAGGGTTTCCGTGGGCCATGATTGCCGCCTTTAACTGTCGATGAAATCTCTCAACAAGGCCGTTTGATGCCGGGTGGTAAGGTGTTGTTCTTTGACGAGCTGTTCCCAGGAACTTGGTCAGTGCATCATGTAAAGAAGACTCAAATTGTGTCCCCTGGTCAGTTGTCAACCTGAGTGGGGTGCCGAAGCGAGAAACCCAACCACTGTAGAAAGCTTTGGCAACTGTGTCTGCTGTGATGTCCACCAAAGGAAAAGCTTCTGGCCATTTCGAAAATCTGTCAACACATGTGAGACAATAGCGAAAACCTTCCGATGGAGGAAGGGGGCCTACCAGGTCGATGTGGACATGCTCGAACCTTGCACTGGGTGGAACAATACTGCCAACTGTGTTTCTGGTATGTCTTGACACCTTGGATTGTTGACACTGCAGGCATGTGCGTGCCCATGATGAGATGTCTGCATTCATTGATGGCCAGACGTATCTTTCTCCAATCAGTTTCACTGATGCTCGAACACCTGGATGAGAAAGGGAGTGAAGATTATTGAACACCTCTCGACGAAATAGTTCTGGCACAAAAGGACGAATGCATTTTGTCGAAATGTCACAGTAGAGAGTAACTGCTGGTTGGCCAATAGACAATGGCTGTAACCCTAGGGACGTTGTATTTGGGGATGACAAAATCCTCTGCAATTCCACATCAGTAAGCTGTTCTGCAGCCATCTGTTGGAAGTTGATAAGTGATGGTGTGCTGATTATGGAGATATTTATTCGGGACAGGGCATCAGCTACTGAGTTGTCGGTACCCTTGAGATGTTGGATATCTGTGGTGAATTGGCTGATATAGTCTAACTGTCGCAGCTGTCTCGGTGAGCATTTGTCTTCCTTCTGGCAGAATGCATAAGTGATGGGCTTGTGGTCGGTGAAGAGGATAAAACTTCGACCTTCCACCATATGTCGAAAGTATTTAATTGCCATGTAGGCAGCTAGCAGTTGCCTATCATATGCAGAGTACTTTTTTTGTGCTGGTGAGAGAGTTTTCGAGTAAAATGCAAGCGGCTGCCAACCCTGTTCTACATGCTGATGCAGTGCGGCTCCCATTGCAGAATCTGATGCATCAACCACTATTGCCAGTGTGGCTTGCGAGGATGGGTGGTGCAAGGCAGTGGCCTCTGCTAAATCCTTCTTGCATCTATCGAAGGCAATAGAAGTTTCCTCAGTCCAGACAATGGGCCGTTTGTCATTCTTTTTGGCACCCTTCAGGTATGCGTTCAGCGGTGCTTGAGTTGAAGCTGCATTGGGAACAAACCGTCTGTAAAAATTGCTTATGGCCAGAAATCGACGCATTTCTTTTACAGTCTCTGGTTTTGGGAAGTTGGTGATTGCTGTCACTCTTTCTGGCAGTGGAGTAATGCCTTTGGGAGTCACCATATGTCCCAGAAATTTTACTTCGGTATGGCCAAAAACACACTTAGAAGCATTCAACCGAACACCATATTGTTCAAAGCGTTTGAAAATTTGTTGAAGATGCTCAAGGTGTTGTTCCTCATCTTCTGAAGCCACAAGGACGTCGTCGAAATACGGAACGCAGAAGTCGAGACCTTGCAACACATGGTGAATAAATCGCTGGAAGGTTGCAGCTGCATTTGACAATCCGAAGGGCATGAAAAGAAATTCGAACAGTCCAAATGGAGTTGTTACAGCTGTTTTCTTGATGTCTTCCTCTGCGACTGGTATCTGGTGATAAGCTTTTTCCAGGTCGATGGTGGAGAACAGCTTCTTACCTTCCAGCACCTGCAGGCAGTCCTGAATATGTGGAACTGGATACCGGTCTGGAACCGAAATGCTGTTTAGCTTGCGGAAATCTCCACACGGACGCCAATCTCCGTTGCTCTTTGTGACCATGTGCAGGGGAGAGGACCAGCAACTGCTTGAAGGCCTGCAGACGCCAGATGCCACTAGGTACTCGAACTCCCTCTTGGCAGCTTTGAGTTTGTCAGGTGGAAGTCTTCTTGGTCGCGCGAACACAGGGGGTCCACTTGTTGGAATGTGATGTTGTATCCCGTGCTTGACCTGGCGTGGTGTGGGTCCGGCCTCAATGAGGGAAGGAAACCTGGAGAGCAAGGAATGAAACTTGGTGTCACCCCAGATTGATTTCACTCCGGGAGATTCCTTGACAATAACCTTGCCATTTGATCGTAGCTGGGTGAGAGCGTCAATCAAGCAACACTGTCGGATGTCAACCAGCAGTCCAAAATGTCTCAAGAAGTCAGCCCCGATGATTGGATGGGACACTGAGGCGATGATGAACGGCCAGTGAAATGCACGTCGCAATCCTAAATCCAACTGTAAGAGTCTCTGACCGAAAGTGGGAATTGTTGTACCGTTCGCCGCGAACAACTGGAGCTTGGCAGGAGATCGGCTTTTCTCAAAGACAGAGGGTGGTACCACTGAAACATCGGCACCTGTGTCTATGAGATACTGTGACGCTGTTGACTTGTCCGCCAAGTACAAACGTAGCACCTCAGCCTTGCCGTCACCCACTTGCGCGAGTGACGGCCTCTCTAGTTTTCCTGCACGAAAGTACATGGGGCTGTACACTTTGTCGCTCTTCTTCCGAAACGCTGGTGATACCAACAATGTTCTGGGTCAGCTGGAGGACGGCTTGAACTTCGTCGGCGGCTGCCTCGTCTAGAGCTATCTCTTGACGGCGTACTAGGTCTTGTCTCCAGTCGTGACAAGCGAGTTGAAATTTCTGCCAGCATCTGCCGAAGTGTGTTGTCTTCTGTTTTCACCTCCTGTATTGCAGCGCTGCCAGCAACCGACAGAATTCCATCAGCCATCTCTGCCAATTTTTCTAGCTCATCGTTAGAAATAGCTAGAATCTGCTGTACATGTGCGGGAAGGCGTTGTAGAAATAGTGACTTTAAAAGCTCGTCACTTACTCTTCTTCCGGCTTTGCTTTTCATTTCCAATAGCAACCGTGAAGGTTTTTTGTCCCCCAGTTGCATGCCGGATATGAGGTCACGCAGACGTTCTTCCTCAGTATCGACGTATTGTATACATAGGCGATTTCGGATGGCGGTGTATGGGTTTTCTGCTGGTGGGTTTAAAAGGAGGTCACCAACGATGGCAAGCTCCTCAGGCTGGAGTGCCGAAACGACATGATGAAACTTTGTTGTTTCTGTCATCACGCCTGCGAGAACAAATTGGCTTTCCATCTGGCGAAACCATATTTCCGGGTTAGCACGCCAGAACGGAGGTGCTTTAACTGCAACTCGTGCAATGGATGGCGGAAAATCTGCACCGCGTGCGCTGCCGATCGCTTCTTCATTGGTCATTTTTTCAAGTCAGTTCTTTCAGAAATGTAATACGGGGAAAAATGAAACAATTTACTCACAGAGATTCGGCGTCAGTTGTCTGGGCGAAATAATCCAGGAATTTGTTTTTGCGTCCAAAATTCAAGGGGATGGAACGTGATTGCAGTTTACATAGGTTGCATGTGTCCTGTCACCATTGTAGTGAAGCACGTGTGCGTGTTATATCTATGGTAAATAACACTCTCTGTGCTCTCGTACATAACAGTTACTATTTATTTACTTAAGAATAGGATTAAAAAAATTAAATTTAAATGAAGTAGGTTGCGTTACAATTGGACAAACATAACATTGCATTTAGCGTGAACATCAACTGTTTAAAATCTGAGCTCTTCAAGTCAACATTAACTTTTGTTGCCAGGTCCTTCTCTTCATCATTAGATGGAATAGAGTTCTTGGCATGACGTCAGAGTATGGTTTCTGGTGGGCTGTGGTAGGCGTCACAGAACCTTCGAAAAGCAAGTAAAAAACACTTTGTGGACATGTCCGATACTAGTTCCAAATGAACGGCTCGTGTTACAGCACACGTAAACAAAGCGACGTAAGATTTTTGAGTATCTTTACTGTTCTTCACAAGGATTGCACCTGTAAAATCAACACCTACGATTTGAAAAGGAGGAGATCGGGAAATTCTATCTCGTGGCAACTGACCACTCAGTTGATCAGCTGGTTTGGCATTATATTTTTTGCAAATGAGACAGTTGCGAATGACCGTTTTAACTAATTGACGGATTTTAGGTACCCAATAATGTTTTCGAAGTTGAGTCAAAGTTGCGGATACACCACAATGACCTATTTCTTCATGTACTCTAGTCACAAGTAACTCGGTAAATTTACAGCGTCGAGGAAGAATTACAGGATGCTTTTCACCAAAGCATAAATCTGCTTCGAGCAACCGTCCAGTAATTAGTAACAAAGAATCTTGATCCAAATAAGGCACTAAACTCTTTATTTCCGAGTTATTCTGAAGTTGCTTGTTACTTCTTAAAGCTGATATTTCAGCAGAATAGAATTCGGTTTGAACGTATTTGATCCAAAAATATTCAGCATTTTGTATCTCATCTGCAGTAAGATACAAGCTCAATGATTTATTTAAGTTTTTAACATTGTTCACGAATCGAAAAATCCATGCGGTTACTCTCAAAAGTTTTTTAAGACTGCTGAATCGTTCTATGTCGACAAGAGATTCCTTCGGTTGGGTAACTGCCACATGCACACTGGAACGAAGTTCCAATTCTTCAGAACAAAGTTCCGAATCTAAAATTGGACGATGAAGATTTGGCCAATGGTCAGGTGGTAGTTTAAGCCAAGGTGGACCGTTCCACCACAGTTCGTTTTGCACTAAATTGAGAGCAGATGTACCACGCGAAATGAGATCAGCAGGATTGTCCTTTCCTGGACAGTGTCCCCACCGGATCGGGTCAGAGAGCATTTGGATTTCTTCAACACGATTTTCGACGTATGGTTTGAATGTTGAAGAATCGCCGCGAATCCAGTAGTACGAAATAAGAGAATCTGTCCAGTAGTAAATGTTGGCGTCGAATCTGAGGCAAGTTGATACCTGTTTAGCCAACCTAGCTGACAATAAAGCTGCTGTCAATTCAAGTCGGGGCACTGTCATTGACTTCAAAGGTGCTACACGACCCTTCGAGCAAATAAATCTCGTCTCAATTTCATTGTTACGAGTAACAAAACGCAAGTACAATACTGTACCGTAGGCTGTCTTACTCGCGTCGGAGAAACAGTGTATCTCAAACATTGATACATCTTGTTCTAGTTCACCTAAATAGTACCGAGGTATCTTTATCTCAGTCAAGTCCTCAGCTTCGCTACTCCACTGCTGCCACTGGTGGCGTAGCTTCGGAGGAAGTTCCGAGTCCCAGTCCACTCCCAGATCTTGAAGTACACAGATCAGACTCCAAAGATCTTGAAGTACACGTTTCAGTTTGATGACAAATGGGCCGATAATCCCTATAGGGTCGAAGATACGCCCAACTACACTTAGAATAAATCTCTTTGATTCGATTTTACGAGACATAAACTTCAATAAGTCTTTCGGATCAAAATAAATCAAATCTCTTTCTGGATCCCAAGAAAGTCCTAAAACCTTAATCGGTAGACTAAGATCAACAGCAACAGTTTCAGAGAATTCTGGCTCAACCCTTTCTTGTTGCCATAACAAATAAAGTTGCTTCGAGTTAGTTCGCCACTTGCGGAGTAACATGCCAGCATCACTGAATATTTGCAAGCACTCCATGGAGGTACGTAGAGCGTCCTGAACATCATTTCGGCCGGATATGACGTCATCAACATACACAGAGCTGTTTAGCAAATTAAATGTATGAGGATATTGTTCCTTGTATTTTTTGAAATGATGTTTTAAAGTTGCTGCAAGCAGGTATGGACTAGGCCTAAGTCCAAAAAGAACTCTCGTGAAATTTAGAACGTA
This sequence comes from Linyphia triangularis, assembly GCA_963978545.1. NCBI lineage: Eukaryota > Metazoa > Arthropoda > Arachnida > Araneae > Linyphiidae > Linyphia > Linyphia triangularis. The sequence continues at coordinate 30,600,016 of OZ021726.1, forward strand.
GGGATCATTGTTTAGATTATCAGTCCAGAAGAAACGCGTGAAATCTCGATCAGCAAGGTCCAATTCAATTTGAAGGAAAGCCGATTTCACATCAGCTGTAAAGGCCACATAATTTTCTCGAAATTTCAGAAGCAGTTCTAGGATATTGGGATGCAAATTTGGTCCCGTATATAGACTTTCATTTAAAGAAATGTTTTTATCTTCGTGAGCTGAACCATCGAAAACGACTCGAAGCCGACTTGTGGTTTTGTCGCTACGTATCACTGCATGATGGGGTAGGTAAAATCCCTGACTATTCGACAAAGATTCACAAGAAGTACGCTCAACGATACCTTCCCTAACATAATCATCAATTACATCCTTATACTCACAAAACAACTCGTGATCACATTTGAATCTACGAACCAACCCCTCAAAGCGTTTACGCGCAACAAACTCATTATTTTGTAAAGCCTCTCTCATACCTGGTCTCCATGGCAAACTTACGCGATATCGACCATCTACGAAACTAATTGAGTTATCAAACTCACTTAGTACCTCTTCATCTCCCTTACTCCAAGACACCGAATCCTTATCATGTATCCCTAAACTTTCAATCTCCCAAAACCTTCTTAACTCAGCCGAAACAGATTCATCTTCACTGTGAATCAAATGCACCGAAGTACATTAGCTCTGCTCATCGCATCTACCCTGAAGAGACCATCCCAGACTGGTGTCGACAGCAACCAATGATGAATCAAGTCTTTTTATTTGATTTGTTAAAGACCAATAAAAATCTGAACCAATTAACAACGAAATTTCACAACTCCCAGTTGATTCACTACAACTAAACGTCAATTTAACACCTCTCGATTCCATTTCCTTCCAAACTTCTGGGTTCGGAAGACTAAGTGTCGCCTTAGAAATTTCCTCAATTTCCAATGCCTCAATCACAGTCTCCTGCCCATTCAATACATTCCTTAGTCTAACTTCTACCTTGCAACAAGTTTGATTTTTAGGAGTTTTTGATCCGAACGAGTAAATATTTAGCTTTTCCAAACCTATTTTTTTTAATCCCAATCTACGGGATACATCTTTCTTAACAAAAGTCTTTTCCGATCCATTGTCAAAAAGACAAAATATTTTATCCGATGAAGTGCTACCGATAATTTCTACCTTAACACATTGCAACAAAACGCCACTGCAATTATTCATAACAGAATTTGAAGTCGTCGATTTAACGTCAACAGAGTTTTCTTTCAAGTCTAAATGCGAATTTTGTTTTTTAGAATTTTCTAACTTGAAGCAAATAGCGCGAGCATGGCGACCCTGACAGTAAGTACAAACAATCCCTTTGCAACCCTTTACACGGCAATTAGTGTTGCAACATAAAAAACACCTACGTTCCTTAATAAGCTTATCCCTCTTTTGTTGAACGCATAAATTCTCACACAAATCAGATGAATGAGTATTATTTTCGGAACAAAATATACAACTAAAACGCGCAGCTGCCAGGAGTTCGGTTGCAGATCCGCTCACAGTTGATTTGTTATGATTTGAAGAAAATCGCGAATTACTCTTTTGTTGCGTCTGGGTTAAGAATCTAGGCGCCCTCTCGGAGAATTTATTCGAATGTGAGCCTTTGATTTGTGACTCATGTGATTTTACTAAAGCGTCCGTGCGCTCACGACTTTGAACTTCATCGCGTAGATATGATGTTAAATCAGTGATTTGGGACTGCTTATCTTTATAAATTCGATTGAATTCTAACGCCAAATTAGGGGGAATAGCTTTCATAATTATCGGAAACAAAAGACAGCTATAAGAATTAGGAGATATTCCTAGCGTTTCGAGTCCCCTAATATTTAATTCCAATTGATCATACAGATTTCTTAACGCGATAACATCAAATGATTTGCGAACTGGGGTCAAATTTAACAAACGATTCATATGATAGTCAACTATAAGCTCCTTACGTCCGAATCTATCTTCTAGAATTTTAATGGCTGCGGCATAATTTTCCGAAAACAGCGTTAAACCTCGTATTGCCAATTCAGCATCAGATGTGACAACCGATTTTAAATAGCAAAATTTGTCCACATCACTCAAACTTGAATTTTCATGCACTGCTGATTTAAATCTAGCCCAAAAACTAGGGAAACTACTTATATCTTTGCCTGAAAAAGACTCTAAAGTAAGTTTTGGCAAGCGTGATTGATTTGTTAAAGCAGAAGGAAATGAGCTATTTTCAGGAAGTGTTACGTTTTGCTGTTGTGTTTCCCGCGAATTTTGAATACTAACTGAACTTGGAATCGAAACCGATTCTATATAACGCTCAGCGCGGGTTTTCCAAATTATAAATTTATCTCTATATTCTTCACGAGTTAATATTTCATCTTCCAGATTATCGATATCTATTAAACCCTCGACTTCCTTATCGAGTTTACTTAATTCCTCAAATTTAGAAATTAACTGTACATATATTTCATGTACTACTGTTTTGTCGGCAGAATTATTTATTTCGGATTCCAATTTATTAGTTTGCCTTGTCACAATAGACCTTATGACAGAACGAGTCTTTTTTGTTCTTTCTAATAAAGCCAGATTTGATGCATCCATTTTAAACCGAAACACTTTACAAGCAAAACAAATATTAAAATGACAATACCATACTAATCCAAAATGCAGCAATCTAGTACAAATTTCAGCTCCACAAACAGAAAACCAATATTAGAATCCACACTAACTTATTAATTACTTTCCTTTAATCAAAAAACGAACAACTTCAATTTTCTCAACACCGACACACGAATCAACCAAGCAACGAAATAAACCGAACAAAAACTCACCCCAACATGCAGCGAAAACATGCGCCAATAATCCAAAGTGGTTAGTATCACTCACAACACAATAATTCCCAACAACACAACATTTCCCGGCCGATGCACCATTTCTATAAAGGAAACATGACACAACTCAAAATCATCGATGCGTTATCAATTACAAGATTTTATTCAAGGCATTCCAAAAAGCGAGTGATAAGAAACCTGCGCAGCGAGCGGCGAACAATCTCCCCCTCTCGCCAAGCTTCTCGCCAATATTCGCCACAACGTGAATATCTCCCCGCAACATTGGTTGCTCTTATCGGTATATGATTACGCATGTTTCGTGATCTTAACGTATGTCAATGTGTTATTTTTTTTTATATGTGAAAAAAAAGGAAACTTTTCCACATATATTGATAATTTTCATGTTTATTCAGTTTGTGGTTGTTTTTCATATTATTCAGTTTGATACCAACTGAGATGACATAATATAAATTGTTAAATGTGCTATAGTTTTAATATATGTGTTCCTACTTAAAAGCATGTTTGATTTTAAATTTTGCTTAAACTTTCTCCTAAAAAATTTTATAGCAGACCTCAGCGCATTTTTTTTTAATTTTTTTAATTTTTTTATTTCTGATAAAGTACTTCGAAACATTCACATCTTTCAATGTTGTATCTTCTATATTTCCAGTAAAACTTCTCACATTATACATGAATTTCAAGAAATTTGCTATGTCTAAGTTTGGTATTTTTTTTAATGTATAGATATTTCATCATTGTCATTCTATGATAAGATATCAAGTTGGTTCTTAATAAACAAGAGTGTATTTTCTTGTCATAAGCAAGAAAAACGAAGTTAATATAAGTCAATGATAATTCTCATTTATGAAATTCTTGTCGTCTTCAACTTTTTTCAACACATTTCACTCAACTTCTATTTTCACTTCATCTATCACTTTGTCATACTTCTTTACAGTTATAGTATGTATCAGTTCAAGTCACTGTTTGAATTTACGTCATTGATTTATTCAGTTCACTCAATCTCTTAGATCATAATAATTTCATTAAATTTATAAGATTCAACAAAAAAAAAAAACTACTCATTACACATGAACTTAATATTATTGCACTGGGAAGAACTATAGAAATTTGGACAATAAAAATCTATTACAACAGCTAATAAATTCAATTTTCGACAAGCATGATAGGATATAAAAATTGTATTTTTTCGTTTTTCTGCTAAAGTTTAAGAGATAGACAATAAAACGTTTGCCTAGAATAAAATCATAAATTATTCATCATTTATGTACCAACAGTAAAATTATCATTTACATTTTTGTAGATTTTTCTTTTTAACATGATAATGTCTTACATGTAAAGTTTATTTCATAGTAATTTCCGACTTGAAAATGTAGATAGTATTTATTTTCGATGAGTTTGATTTCAACTGACAAATATATTTCAACATTCGAAGCATATGCGAGTTATGTGAATAAACCATATGCAACTTAGCTAAATTTCAGTATTAAGTTGTGAAGTTTTATCTTTGCCCTAGAAAATATATTTATTTTTACTGATTTTTGTTAAGTGCTACGAGGATCTTTTACAAAGTATGTCTTCTTGCAACATGAGAAAAGATGCGAAATGATAAGGACTTTTCTAGTATGCTTTCAATTCCTTGAGAAATAAATTTAGCTTAACTAGAAGACTTGTTCCGATTCTGAAGTGTGCTATTTCCTATCGTAATTTATAATTTTACATGATACTTGGTTTAAAAGTTGAAAAAGTTTGCACAAATTTCCTATGTAAGTTATTCTACTTCACTGAAAAGTTATCGGTCACAAGCAATAAAAATTCCACTTTGTTTGACTAATGTTATGCATGTGTTAATTATCATGTGTAATATCAGTTTTATTTGTGTCTTTCGAAAGCGAGCATTCATAAATTTAAAAGGATATTTCAAACTATTTTCAAAATATAAGTATCTTTTACATGTTTTTTCCGGAATGAACTTTGCTCAGTTATATTAATATTGAATATTCATCTTACAAAATAAGCGTCTTGTAAAACACATTCCGTTTCAGTTTTCTGAAATTTATGTATAAGTTATTTAGAAATTATGGGTGGAAGTTAAAAATCTCTATATTAATGATATATTGTCAGCACCTCTCAAATAAAAAAAAAATTCATGTATAATTTAGTTTGTCCAGATGATGTTCAATTTTACGTAGTAACAAACACTACATTTTCTAAATTTATGCTAGTTTTTCACAAGAAAAAAAAAATATTCTTTAAGTTTGCCTAGCAAACTTTTTTCAGTACTTAAATTTTCTAAGTATATTCCATCACATGAGTAGTTAACTATTTCCACTAAGGAAAATATCTTATTATTTTAGTTTGTTTGATTGATGTTAGATTTTTATGTTTCTGATTGGTGATTTGCATATACAGTTTTAAAAACTTTACACAATTCGTAACATATATGTTAGAAATAATAGTATATCGCATCTGAGATTGAAAAAATTTATAACTATTATCATGTAAAGAAGGTTAAATTTTAAAAACATGTCGTTGAATATGAGTGTTACCATGAAAAAAGTTAACTAAATTACTTGTGATTTCCTTTCAGAGTATAAAAAGTTATATAGTTTACATATAATTCGCAAGTTTCTTTCAATTTATCTTAAGATGTTTTAAAAGTCTTGCAGGTGATTTTCAAAACTTAAATGCATATCTACAATGTATTTAATATCTACAATTTATTTAATATTTTCCCCCAATTCACCTTTCTTAGATAAGTAAAATAAACCTTAGTCAGCATGTATTGCACGAGTTAATACGACACCTTAACGTATATTATTACAAAGTAAATTGTCTAAGTCTTTCTTGAAGTAACATAAATTTCCAACTTGCATTGATTTTCCGATTGAAAAGTAGAGGTGAATTTTTTTCCTTGGAGTATCTATAACTAGTATTTATTTTAAATCTCTTACTATTTTTCTTCTATGTAACAATTTTGTTAAGTTTTACCCGTATTGTAGCATATAATCTCACTGAGTTTGAACAATATTCAATGTTTTAGACAATAGAAAAGTTTTCAAGTAGAAATGATCTTAAATTCTCCAAGTGAATCATACTTTTTGGAAGAAAGTCCATGCGAATTCTACCTTCACTTACTAATGTGTCTTTGAAATCCACTTCATTCATTCCAAGTTTTCACAAACATTTCATTATGAAAAAGGCAAAGTAGGAAAACGATAATCTCGAAGACCTGCTGACACACCGCAGCATCACCCGCTGCTTGCGCGTCGATGCTGTTGTTCTTGCTGTACAAGTCTCCCGACCTGTTTGAACAAGTTTTAGCGTGACTCATCCTCCGGTCTAAAAATGCCGGCAAGTGGCGTATCACCTACCGCTAACCTGATTGGCTAATTACCGTCACATGCTTATCATCCCGTTTAAAGACGTGAATTTTATATGTAAAGTAAATTTTTACGCTAACGCTTAAATTCTTTGCTATAGAAAGTTCAGGTATGTTATTTTTTTTTCTCTTATATGTTACATTTTAAACACATAATATGAAATTTTTACGTTATGCTTATCTTAGAAATTTTTGAGTATGTTACTTTTTCTTTTATTTAACATTAACCTAAGAGTTTAATTGTATATGAGAAGTAAATTGTCACGTTAAAGTTTAAAGACATGATATTTATATGTGAAGTAAATTTTCGTATAAAGGTTAAATTTCTTTATCTTTGAAATTTTTATTCTGTTAAATTTCCCATTATTTAACATTAACCTAAGAAAATAATTGTGTATGAAATTTTCGCGTATTGTTTAAATTGTTGTCGAAGAAAGTTTAACTATGTTATTTTTTTTCTTCTCTAATTTAGTATTATTCTTACACATTTTAAAGATAAAAATGTTATGTGTGAAATAAATTTTCGCGTATTGTTTCAATTCCTTACCTTATAAATTTTTAATATTTCTTTTTCTCTAATTTAGCGTTATTCTTACACATTTGAAAGACATAATTTTTATATGTGAGGTAAATTTTCGCGTATTATTTGAATTCTTTGCCTTATAAATTTTTAGAGTTTCTTTTTTTATCTTATTTATCGTTGATATAAGAGTATGATAGTACATGTAAAGTTAATTTTAACGTTCAATTTTAAATTCTTTGCCTTGTAAATTTTTAGTGTTTCTTTTTTCTAAAAGTTAGAGTTGTCATTATACATTTTAAAGACATGAACGGCAATGTTTGAATTCTTTGTCGTAGAAATTATAGGTATGTTATACTTTCATCCTACATTTCAAATTTAAAGTCGTGATTTTTATATGTGAAGAACATTTTTTACGTTAATGTCAAAGTTATTTGTCGTACAAAGTTTAAGTGTGTTACTTTTTTTTTCTTTTATTTAGCGATATTTCTACATATTTTAATATCGGGATTTTTATGTGTAAAGTAAAATTTTACGTTAATGTTAAAGTTATTTGTCGTAGAAAGTTTAAGTACGTTACTTTCCTCTTGCATGTTATATTTTAAAGGGAATGAAGGGAATTTTCATGAAGGGAATGAAGGAACATGAAGGGAATTTTCACTTAAAGGTTAAATATTTATCTTAGAAATTTTAAGTAAGTTACTTTTTTTCTCTTATTTAGCGATATTTTTACACATTTTAAAGTGATTTTTATGTGTAAAGTAAGTTTTTTTCGTTAATTTTAAAGTTATTTGTCGTAAAGAGTTTAAGTATGTTACTTTTTTCTCTTATTTAGTGATATTCGTACACATTTTAAAGACATGATATTTATTCGTAAAGTAAATTTTCATGTTCACTTTTGAATTCTTAGTTGTAAGATGTTCAAGTATGTTACTTTTTCTCTCTTATTTAAACATTAGAGTATCCAAAATCAGTTATCACATATCTATTCAGCATTAGCAGCTAGTTCTGTGTTGCCATTCATCAACTTAAGTAAGTATCATTGTACAATAAAAACTATCTTGATTAATATAACTAACATAGACATATTAATTTCTAACAAGTTTAATGGTGATATAAATTTTAACATAGACAGTAAGTAGCTAAGATATATAATATCGCTCGCATAGTACAGTATAGCTTTAAATTACAACCGGTTGTAACAAATAGAATCAATTTCAAAGTATTTGAAGGTTGATATATCGAAAAGTTGCGTATTTCCATCTCTTTGAAAACATTGTTCTGACTAAAATGAAATGTTTTTCCTAAACCATTCTGAAAGAAGAAGAAAAAATATATAAATTCTTCAATAAAATATGGATAATACATTTAAAATTTACAAAATTGAGAATAATACTTACATAAATAAAAAAAAATCGTCATTTTTCTATTCAAAGTGATAAATATTTCGTTTTTTGGAAATGTATATTACTAATATTGTATTGCAAACTCACGTGTGAACACACTACAACTACTAATTCCTTCAACAGGGTCAGACTAACTCAACCTAAAAATAATTGCAAAATCATTGCTTTAACTTCCATAATGGGTTTCAGTTGCTGAATATTGAAAATTAATTCTAGTCTAAGTTCTTTTGTTGTGTATTCAATCCCTCAAAAACTATGACGATAAAAGAAAAAAACTTTTTAATGACATGTTAAGCTCTGTAAAAGAAATTTTCACGTTAAGATATCAAAGTTTAAATTTTTTTTTTCTCATAAATTTTAATTTATATTTACATTTCATACTGTTATTGAGAAAATAATGAGACTTTATGTGTCTAACATTGATTAAACCTGATTCCTTAAAAGTGTCTTGCGATTATATCTCTCAACATTAGTTTAAATGTGTTAAGCACTTATAGAAAGAAAAAAAAAATCCACTCAATCCGAAACTTTACGCATTTGTGTTAGTATATTATCTTTGCATGTATTTGAAGTTTTTAATGGTTAAGCATGAAAAGTTATAAACTATGTAATTTATATTCCTTCCTACCACTAGATGGCGCCGCAATTACATTAAACTTAGTAGAAAACTGTCTTACTAAACTGTATAGTCAATGAGAAGAGCATTTGAAATCACGTGACATATTCTAACCAATCAGAAGTGAGCTTTTATTTCAACCAATCAAAGGAGACTTAGCTATATCAGGATACAAGATGTTGCCATTCCTTAAACTTTGATATAAAGCAAATCGTGACGTCATCCTTACTACATTAACACTGTGATGTCACTTGTAAAACAGCCTATCACTCTAAGTTATTCACTTAAAAGTAGCCCTAGAACAACTCAACTCCATCCCGCCTAAAACTTAGCATATTCCTACTGCTGCCATCGTCTTAAAAGTAAATTTTGTAAAATCATGAATGACGTCATACCCACTGTGACGTCACTAGTAAAAATATCTATAACTCTAAGTTATTCGTTTAGAAGCAGCTCTAAAACAACTCAACTCCACCTGAAAGGTAAATCGAAACTAAAAAAGTGTTGCCACCGCTCAAAACTTTTATATAAAACAAATTATGACGTCATACCCGCTGTGACGTCACTATTAAAAATATCTATAACTCTAACTTATTCACTTAGAAGCAGCCCTAGAACAACTCAACCCCATTTAACTGGAAGCAAGCAAAAAAAAAAGCGTTGCCACCGCTCAAAAACTTTGATATAAAACAAATTATGACGTCATACCCGCTGTGACGTCACGCAATAAAAGCCTATCACTCTAACTTATTCACTAAGAAGCAGTCCTAGAACAACTCAACTCCGTCTGCTAGATAAACCGAAACTAAAAAAGTGTTGCCACCACTCAAAACTTTGATATAAAACACATTATGACGCCATTCCCACTGTGACGTCATACACAAACAGCTTATAACGAAACCGAAACTAAAACAACAGCAGGAGGGGAACAACTCAACTCCACTTCCGGTCATGTGACTTCCTGTGACGTCATATCCGCTCACGCCCATTTCCGGTGACGTCATCATCCCTCGTCCCATCCCGCATCCCGCCATGGCTCAGGAGCCCCACTTTCTAACTACTCACCTCTGGTTACACCAAGACTATCTTCTCGAAAAACTCAGAGGTGTAATATAAAAGTAGACTCATCTGAGGCTTATTTCAGAGTTTCAATTTTCTTGCCCTTTTTGGATCATTTTGCGAGTGAATTAAAAACTCGTTTCTTAAACCATCAAGAATTGCTCAGCAGTTTTATGTGTCTGATGCCAACAGAGAAATCGGTTATCACTGAAGTGGAAGAGGAACAGATGAAAAAGCTAGTTGCATTCTATGAACAAGATTTGGCGTGTAACATTATGGCAGCAATTGGCGAACTTCATTTGTGGTATGAAAGAGTGAAGGAACTTGGACTTAGTTCAAGAAACGCTTTGAACTATTATGTTGTTTGCAACAAAGAGATATTCCCATCGATCAGTACTTTGGTGAAAATCCTAGTAACTTTGCCAGTTTCAACAAGTACTAGTGAAAGATCATTCTCAACTCTCTGAAGAATAAAAACGTATTTGAGGAACACAATTGGGCAGCAAAGATTGAATGGCCTAGCAATGTTAAATGTTCATAGAGAATTAAATATATCATCGGACGAAGTTTTAGATGAACTGGCAAAATCGCCCCGTCAATTACAGTTCAGATTAAGTTAAATACTTCGAATAAATAAGTCTTATGTTTAACCAGATATTGTGTTCTCATGCTCTGTTTTAAAACAACATTGTTATAAAATTACTTTGTTTATTTCTTCTCTCCTCGTCCCCGTCACCCCTTTTCCCCCACTAGCGCAGAGATTTCATAGTTCTCGAGATTACCCCCCCCCCCCATTCATCAACCCTAGTTACCCTTATGACTTGTGTTGAAAATTTCAGAGCTGTAGCCCTATTATAGAAATGGTTTTGTAAAATATTTATTAATTAATTAAAAAAGAACTAAATAAAAATTTAAAGTTCTGTTTTTCAAAAGTCCAATTAAAAGGCCATAACTGCTTATGTTGAAAATTTCAGAGCTGTAGCCCTATTAGAAATCGTTTTGTAAAATATTTATTAATTAATTAAAAAATTAATTAAAAAAGAACTAAATAAAAATTTAAAATTCTGTTTTTTAAAACTCCAATTAGAATTCTAAAACTACTTAAGCTGAAAATTTCAGAGCTATAGACCCATTACAAATCGTTTTGTAAAATATTAATTAATTAATTAATTAATTAATTAATTAAAAAGAATTAACTAAAAATTTAAATTCTGTTTTTCAAGAGTTCAATTAGGCCAAAACTACTTATGTTGAAAATTTCAGATCATTCCTGTTAGAATTCGTTTTGTAAAATATTAATTAATTAATTAAAAAGAAACTAAATAAAAATTTAAAATTCTGTTTTTTAAAAGTCCAATTAGAAGGCTCTTACTACTTATGTTGAAAATTTCAGAGCTGTAGCCTTATTAGAAACCGTTTTGTAAAATATTTAATAATTAATTAAAAAATAACTAATTAAATTTTAACATTCTGTTTGTCATAGGCAAAATTAGAAAGCCAAAACTACTTATGTTGAAAATTTCAGAGTTCTACTCCAATTTTAAGTAGCTTCTATAGATCCACAGACAGCTTATTTTATTATTATGTTAAAATTGAAATGAAAGTTATAGCATCGAAATGGTAAAATATTTTATGATATTATATAATTAGCACCAGTTCTTATTAAAAAATTATCATATTCAGATTCGATTCATATCTTACATTAAATACTGTTGCAATAATATTTAATACGTTTAACAAACAATTTAATATACATTTGTCTGTATTTGATTGGGTGATATGAGATTTTTGCTCGCCTACTGGCTGCTTTATCTAACTGTAATTTACGCATTGCGTGCTAAATCCATTTTTAATTCCGGGTTAGGTATGATAATGTTCGTTGTGGTTCAGAATTCAAGTTAAGATGTATGTCCCGGCCTAATAAGTTGTCATTGTGCATAAAAATAAGTCGTTGAGTACACAAACCAACCATTTTTAAATTGTCCCTCCGATCCAGACGCCATGGAATATTTTTAATATCAATATAGACTGACTAAAAAGTTATTTCCAAAGTAGTTTTGTAATTTCCTTTCAAAAGAAATTCTTTAAAAAAATCGAAAATGCACACAAAAAATCAAAAAATCCATTGCACCAATCGCTCCAAGAGCTGGGCTGCATCAGCCAATCAAAGAGCAAACGCGTTTGTCGATGCATAATTTCTAGCCGCTTAAGAAGTGTCAGTATCTTAAGCGGATATTACGTCATAATAATAGGTGTCCTACTTTTGGCGAGTGTTTGTTGTTTTTCTCGATTGATGTATGCCAAATGATGCAATGACGTACGAGATTACGCTTACGCTATTTTTTGCAAAATATTTTTGACTTGTTGACATCGATGGCGTTTTTCAAAACAATGAAAGCGTGTTTTAAATAACCAACCAAGCCCTTTTTATTAAGAGTTGATGAATATTGCAGTGAATTAAATAAACGACCTTCATTTTATTGAATACATCTGTGAAATTTTTCTGTCTAAATTATTGAGATAATTTTAAAATTCTTTTGCTTATGCGGTACTTTACAAAAAAAGAAACAAAGAAGTAAAATTTGTGAAATGGAAAAAGTGAATATAAAATTCGCTGTCGTTTCTTTTGATTATGTTACTCCACTTGCAGGGAAAAAAAATTAAATTTTTTGTATCTGTTTTATTTTCCGTAAGAGTCTAATGACAGTTGTAATTTACGTTTCAAAAATTCAAGTTACTTTCTAATAATTGATGAATTTCACAATCGTTATATATCTAGACTGAGTCTAAAAATTATTTCAAAACCTTGTAAAACTCATTACAACCAATCTGATTTTACGTTTTTAATTATTCAAAATATTAAAATATCAATGAACAAAGCAGCTATGACGGTGATTACCGCTTTGAAAGTTTATAAAAAAAAGAAGAAAAAAAAGCTGACAATTCTAGATGTAAAAAAAAACTAATCGCGAAACATGATCTCCAAGTTGTTTCCATGTTTTATCACTATACGCCATCTAGTTCCAGTTAGTTTTCATAAAACAAAGCAAATTTAGATTGAAATCATCTTTACCAAGGAGTAAATAATAACAAAGGATATTCCCTGATTTCAAACGGATTTTCAGAAAATGAAAATAAGGAGCTGTCAAGCACTTTTTAAGAATCTTTCAATTAAAATAAGTATCTTGACATGAATTAAATTATTTTTGTAATCTTAAAAAAAAATTAAAGAATATCTTGAAATAAGTAACTTTTACTAAACATACTCTAAAATTATAGGTTAGAACTCATATGTGAAGAATAAATTCTAAATTTCCGGGATGGGAAAAATACCTCCTCCCCTTCAGCTCCCGCTGATACTACCACTGTTTGGGATAGAGGGATTCAATTGCACCTTCCTCTTTCGAAATTATAGTTGATATTGAAATGATTTTGACAGAAAAATTGTGTTAATTTTACAATTTTTCACTTATGACACTCTAATTATCACAGATATTGTAAGGGTGTTAATCAATACGCCTTCTTTTCAGGGGAAAACTTGTCACCATTTGCATCCCAAATTTATAGTGGGCCTGTCAACCGATACAAAATTATTTGTCACAAATGCATTCGTGTCTTCTCGATTTTGATTCATAAGAGATTACAAAGCGAGTAAGGAAGGTATCCGAGTAAACTTTCGTGCTATGCGAGAAATAGCAATTCGAGCCGACTAATTTAAAAGCAACTTTGGATCTGCTACTAAAAAGTATTAGTAAAAGTTAATATGTAATGCATTAATTATATGTTCAGATGAATAATTTTAAACTCACACCTTTTTTTCCTGTGAATTTTACCACCTTTCTCCACTTTTAATTTTCAAACCCCAGGTGGGCAGGTCGGATTACAGTAGCGAAGACTTGTACAGGGTGGCCACAAAATTCAGGAAAAAAAGTTCCCCGTCAGATTTCTAAAAAATTTCGATTTTACGCCTAACTTTTTTTTCTTCTAATTTCCTCAATTTTTCAAATAAGTTGACACTCTGATCATATAGCATATGTATGGTAAAGAGATTATGTGCTAATTTTTAAAAAAAATAGTTTTGCACGCAATGACAAGTTTAAATTATTCCGTAACTTTAAACTTCTAACGAAACCACCACAAATCTCCGGACAAACGGTTGAACATGAAAATTTCCCTGATTTTCATGGAATTTTAAAAAAATCCCCCGACATTTCTTTGATTTTTTCCAGAAGCAGAAAGCTCCCCGACATTTTCAGGTTCTGTGTCCACTCTGTTATAAAGAAAGCTGCTTTTTGAGGTAAAAGAGGCGCCCACGAAATTAAACTCAACGTTGCATCATTTTCTATAAAATAATGGAACAAACCTTAGAGTGATTTATCCTAATAAAATACATTACCATTATAAGTTTATTACTTTCAATATGAACTTAACAAAGGGTAGGTAATTAAAGGATTGCTCATTGGGTTTAAAAAAACAAACAAAAAAAAACACCACGCTATTTTTGTACGTTTTGGAATGTGCTGAGTTCACAAGACTGAGTGGTCTCGAAAACTAAGGGTGTGCAACATCGCACAAGTTTCAATTACACTATATTGTATTGCTGATGGAGATTTGTGTTATTTATCATTTTTATATTTTCATCAGGTCGCTTAGAAAAAATTGACAGTTTGGCGATATTTTTTGTGATAATTCTGTTGTTGTTGTTGCTAATCCTCATTGTCTGACGGAGTCAGACAAGATCCACGAGTTCGTTGACTAAAAGGAAGTCGAAGACCAGGAGAGGATTGCTAAAGAGATTCTCCTTAGAGAGTCCCATGCAATCCAAGAGGTGCTCAGGAGAGGCCTGATGATTTTGGCACTTCCCTAGTAGCAATCACTGCATGGCGTTTCGTCGGCCAATGATCGGAATTCATCAAAGTCATCGGCGATTCCCCAGACTGATATATAAACACACCCGTATTTCCTCGTCTGCCGATTTAACCCGTAGAAGGTTCCCTCTTGAAGGGAAAGGGAAACGGGTGGAGGTGTAAATTAGTTCATTTTAATACCTATTTTTTATAATAACATATAGCAATTCATAAGAAGAGCTACATTTATCTTATACTATTTTCTTTCTCTTATATTATAGCGATTCACAAGAAAAGCTACATTTTATATACTTTTAATTTAATATTGTTTAGCGATTCACAAGAAAAGCTACTTCTTTTTATTTATTACTTTAGCAATTCATAAGAAGAGCTACATTACTCTCATTTTTTTTTTTTTTTTATCTTTTGATTTTGCTATGCACTTAATGTGTAGACTTTTGTTTATCTCGTGTTCTATAGTTGTTTTAAAAACAACTACATTTATATTTGTTTAAAAAATGGAAAAAAAAAAGAAAAAAAAATTGTTGTCCGTCCACGTATCTTCCGTTTTATTAGTGTAACTGTTTATGTAAATTATACTAAAATAATCTCAGATTTTAATGATTCTATCTAACTATTGCCCGGTGCGGCTTGACAGCTTAACTGTTAGAGCTCAGTACTCACCTCCTTGTCTTTCCTACTTTCTGAATGTGAGACCTGACTATCCCCAATGCCTAGAGGCAAAAATCATATGAAAAGGTTTGGCTCCAACGGAGCACAGGTACCTTGATAAAACCCCCATCAAAGTCAAAAGTCGTCTGCCGATGACCCTAAACTCATCGGCAAAAGATATCTTCCCAATATCGGTGGCCGGTGAAATTTCGGATTATCGTTTTTTGATCGGCGAAAGATATCGGAACGACATCGACAGCCGATAAAAAAAATTATGTTTCTTTTTCTTGCAATTCCACTGAATTAGAGGCGATCCTTGAATGTATTTCAAATTTAAATCAAGTATACAATTTGCTAAACATTTCGCTTTGGCAATAAGTGAAAAATATTTTAAAAATAAGTGTACGAAAATTTTTAAATGTAAAAATATATTTTGAAAAAATGCAAACCACATAATTATATATTGCTTATCTAATACGTCAATAAAATCCATAAATACATTTTTTTTATAGTGTAAAAAAATATAGGAACAATTTTCTAAAATTAAAAATAAATTCTCTCCATTTCAATTTCAATATAAAATAAAAATATAGTCCTTGTTTTTAAATAGTTTTCATTATAATTTGCCGAACTCATTTTGGTCCGTTTTTTAAACATCTTTTAAGTAAAATAAAAATATGTTTATATGTTTCAAAAAGTTAATCAAACTAAATATAGTTTTTTAAAAAAATTAAAAATGAAATATATTTTTTTAAATGTCAAAATTATTAAGTAAACTCTTAAATTGCATTTAAAAAAATATCATAAAATGTACACGTCAATTAAAATTTTCCAAAATAGATGGCGACACTATTTATTATGAATACAAAAACTAAATATGTTTTCATATGGGATATATATACTTTTTTGCTATAATAAATAAATTAATATCATTTTCCCAAATTTACGGAGGATTTGCTATTTTCCAAAAATTCCCCATATATAAAAAAAAATGTAGGTCAATTTTCTTGCAAAGTCTGTATGATAGTAGAGTTTTGTACTACAATACAATTGCTATACCAAGAATCACTAGTACCATATCAGTCCAGTGGCCAAGTTACCGCGCTTCGGAGACCAACATCCATGGTTCGATTCCAGGGTAAGTAAATTAGACAATTCTGGCGTGAGTAATTTGATGGTGTTATATCTTCGATTTGTACTCTTAATATGTCACTAGAA
Source organism: Linyphia triangularis (assembly GCA_963978545.1). Lineage (NCBI taxonomy): Eukaryota > Metazoa > Arthropoda > Arachnida > Araneae > Linyphiidae > Linyphia > Linyphia triangularis. The sequence continues at coordinate 30,616,582 of OZ021726.1, forward strand.
ATACTACAATATAAGAATTACGCGCTCTGGGAAAATATTTTAGTTTTGCATTATTTTAACTTGTCGTTTTTAATATTCGAAACTTACATCTTTATAATTATTTAATGTTTATTAATTGGTATTTTCGACAAAATAACGACCGTTTCGATATTTCTTGAGAGCAAAATTTCCCTCGGCCTTCAAACGAATTCTTGCCGGCTTCTCCTCGAATTCGATCAGTTTCCGGACATCGGCCAATGTCCGGCCACGGGGACAAAATGGATTAGTTGCCAAGGGAAAGATAAGTTTAGGGTGAGTTTCCGGTGAATCGCCAATCATCGGCGATTCACCTGGGGATGGAATTCCGATCATCGCCCGAGGTAAAATTGCTACTAGGGTTGGTGCAGGTGGCGAAGGTTTTCCTGCCCTCGTTGAAAGTGAGGCACTTGATGTGACCGCTAGCAAGTCTTGATAGAACAGTCCGGGTACGTCTGTCACACGGAGGTCAAGGGACAAACCCGGTTTTGAGCCCTTGTACCAATTATGGGTAGGGGGTGTTTTCCACTCCTCCGAGATCTTTGATTTTTCCAGAGTACAATTCCAAAAAAGTAAGTGTGGAAGAGGGAGATGTTGAAATCCTGCAACCCTCCTTAGCAAGGATATTGGCCATTTCGTTCCAGAGAATTCACATGGGAAGGTACCCATTGCAAATGAACATCATGATTGAGAGAAATGAGCTTTAATTTAAGCAGGATAGAGGTGCTGATCCTGTCGCCCACAAGGAGCCAATTACAAATATGGTGGAGAGAGTTACGGCTGTCAGACAAGATTCATAGGTCACCATAATCCTCTTCAGTTAGAATAGCTTCTAGTCCCAGGTCTATTGCAAATAATTCACTTCTGAAGACAGAGCAGTGATTAGGATTACGATGAGAAAGAGTCAGATTAGCTTGAGGGGTTTCGATATATATGCCACTGCCAGCAAGATGATGAATTCGTTCGTTGATAATTCTTATATGGGTCTTTAAAAAAAAAAAAATTCGAAAAAGTGGGAATTTTGGCGATATGCTTATCGATAATTCTATCCTTTCTTGTAAGTGAAACTGAGCAGAGATAAAAAAAAAAAAAAAAAACATCGTTGATGAGGTATGGTCAAGGAAAGAGAACTCCGTGTTAAAGGCATTCGTTTTTCAACTTTTTACGCCTTTAAAGCATTTTTAAGGGAATTTCGGCGGTGGGGATGTTTAGAACACCTTAAGAGGCATTACCAAACCGATTTTGAAGAAAAAAAAAAAAAATTGTTAGAGCCGTTTTTTAGCAAGTACTGAAAAACATGATTTTTTCAATGGCAGCTACCTTACGCGCATGTGCGATATTGACGAAAAACCTTAACGGTAGGTACCATAGCTACCAGCAACTCGCACACCAAATTTAAATATCGTAGGTCAATTTGTTCGGGAGTTATGCTAACCACACACACACAGACATTTTTTCTAGATCACTTTTTTGAAATTAATATTTTCAAAACGTGGAGAAATGCAAAAAAAAATAAATTATTTTGACCGAATGCTATACTTTGAACATATGTATACATATGGGTACTTGAAAGTAAAAATGGCCAATTAAGCGATATTTTTTGCAATAGTTCTTGTATGGGTTGAAAAAAAAACCTGCCAGAATGGTGATTTTGGCAATATACTTCATGATAACCTTTATATTATAAGTGAAACTGGCTAGATAAGAAAAAACGATCAATAATGAGGGATGCTCAAGGAAGGAACATTCTGTGTTGAAGAGCCATTTTGACGAAAACCTTAATGGTATGGCCCATACCGCCACTAACCATCATACCAAACTTGAATATTGTGGGTCACTTTGTTCGGGAGCTTTGCTGACCACAGACATACATTTTTTTTAGATCACATTTTTGAAATCAGAATGTTCCAAAACGTGGAGAAATGTAAAAAAAATAAGTAAAAAAATCTAATTTTTTTTTTGACCGAATGCTATACTTTCATTACCCTATGTATATATCCATTAGTATAATTGAAAGTAAAAATGTGGTTATGCCTTTTAAGGTGCTCTATCAACATCTCCGAAACTTCCATAGAAATCTGAAAAGCATATAGCAATTTCGCTGCTTTTTTTTCTTTCTTCTCTGTCGATGTAATAATTTTTGGCAAAAATATCGCAACAAATAATATAATTTATCAACAATAATTAGTAAATTTCGTTTTTTTTCTAAGAATAAAGATGAAATACAATTAGCACGTTTAAGTAAGAATGTATGTTATTACTTAGAGAGAGCCTTTTTTATTAGAGAATTCTGTTAATTTTTATTCAGCATGGTATTTAAAAGCTTTGACAAAATTTGTACTTCTTTTTGCTATATTTTGAATATTAAGACATATTATATTTAATAATATTATAATAGAGTTCATTTGTTATTGCCACTATAAGTAGCCTTCAGTCTTAAAATAACTGAATAAAATGGCAAGCTGTTTAGTGATCAACAAGAATATAGCAGTTTAATAGCCACCAAATTAAAGTAGATAACGGATCGTAAAACATTTATTAAATGCCAGTTTAAATATAAAAGTAGATACAAGAACTATGTAAATACACAAAGAATTAATAATTTAACAGATTTTGATAACCACAGGGAAATTGAATCGTCTTGTTAAAAAAAAATCTACGAAATTAAATAGATTCCTTTTACACATATTCTTTAGATTAACTTTTTTAACAAAAACTGAACTGTCCATTGTATTTTTTTTATAGCCAATATCAAAACAGTCCCAGATTGGTTGATCCCATATTATACATATTTGCTTAATTTTCTACATAAGTTTTATGAAGTAAAACTAAAATAGGTTAGCTGAAAACTAATTAATAAAAATTCAGTTTAATATTAAAAAATTTATAAATTTGAACTTGCAGAGCATCCTTTATTAAATTAATATACAAATGTCTGTACAGCAGAAGGAAATCGATGCTAAACTAATAGCACTTACTTTAGTTTATTTCTGATGTACAGATATAACTAATTAGGAGTATTTAGAATTTTTTCCCATTCACTTCTATTAAAATAGAGGCTACAAGTATTAAACCTGGGACACTCAATTTCTTTGAAAATTAAGCTCAATTATTTCATTTTTAGGAAAATGCTAAAGCAATTATGAATTCTCGATGTTCAATCTAAAATAATAATCTTGCAATATAAAGCTATTCTACAAATCATTGACTGGAAAGATAGTTTTCAAACTTCAGCTCAACAAAGAATCTTCAAATAACAAAATTTGCGAGTTTGCAAATTTTGTGTTCAAGTGTTATAGTAAAATAACATTTAAGAAAAAAGGTAAGCATTTTGCTCAAAAAAAAAAAAAAAAAAAAGCACTCGTAGTTTAATCATGGGAGGTAACAAGTTTCAAAACTGGCTGAATCCATTTTAATAAATTATACAGAAACCACTATAAACTTAATAAAAGATACCTCTCTTAGCTCTGTACGGACGAGTTTGAATGCATTTTTAATCTGGATTACAATGGTATTTAAAAATGAAAAATTACTTTTACCTAGGCCATATAAAAACTTCAAATGATAATAATTGTGGCAAGCATGGCACTCTTGTACTTTTAAGCAGCTCCATACAGCACCAAATAGCCAATATTAAAATACTTAGAACAATGATATACAAAATTTGCTTTATAAGCAAGATATATTTGAGCTTTGATCAAATTTAACTAAGAAAATGAATAATTATCTAATAGAATAAATTTAGACTTGCTGAACAGCCTGTTATACACCACACTTAGCATGATTTATTCATCCGTTCTAAATGACATATTTTAATAGCAAAACAGAAGGCTAAAAATAATCAAATAGAAAAAGGAAATTGAAAGTTCAACAGTCAATTTTATAACTAACAAATCACATAAAAACTCTTGCATCATCAGTGTTAAATACCAACAAAGTTGCTTCAATCTAATCCATGTAAATGGATAGATTCCCCAAATGCATCCACACTATTTTGTTCCGAAAACACAACCCCAGAAGAATTTAACATTGACTCGTCACTTTCTACACTGTCTGACAATAGGGAAACTGGCATAAGTTCTGTTTCGAATGCTGAACCACTATTTAAGATGCTATCATCATGATAAAGTACATGACTGGTTGAACATTCATCCTGTAAAAAGTTGCTTTTCATCAGTGGTTCTGAACACTGATCATGAAAGATTATGGACGACGCTAGCATCAAATCAGGAGACTTAATTTCTGTACTCATCTGACTGTTTGAAAGATAACCTCTTGTATCTTGGTTGTCATTACTATTCTGATTTAAAGATATAAAACTAGACGCCAAGTCTACCTTCTTCGAACTAGAAGAATTATTACAGCAATAATCAGCCCGAGCGCATCCGCTTTCATTTTGTTTCGTTAGTTTATCGCTGATCTTAGTAGTCTTCGAGTTGCTTTTAACTCCACCAAAAGTAAAAGTAACTTGATTTTGAGCTTTTCTGTTATTTTTAGGCAATGTTTTATTGTTCAATTCAACTGCACTAACTGTAACGGGACCAGACTTAGCAAAGGAAAAGGATTGGCTATCTATGGATTGCATTAGTTGTATCTTCAAGTCTGGAGAAGGATCATCAACAGCCCCATCACCCAATTCCAAATACTCAGTGGAATTATCAGAATTTGGATTCACCACTGAGACAGGCATCGTAAGTTCCAATTTTTCGGCGATGTTTAACTCCTGTCCGTCTTTCATTATTTCAGGATGGCACTTCTGAAGATGCTGCTTCAGTGTTGCCTTGCTATTATACTTTTTTAAACAAGGCTGAGCAGGGCAAGGGTAAACAACTTTCAAAGTACTATGACAATGCTTCTTGACATGGACATACAGACTAGATTTAGCAGTGAATCTGGCATTGCAGTTTTCATGCGGGCAATGAAACGGTTTATCTCCCGAATGTATGACAATATGCCCCTTGAGATGCTCTGGACGCATAAACGACTTGCCACAGCCAGGTTCAGTACAAGTGAACTTGCGTTCTCCAGTGTGTTTTCGCATGTGTCTTGTCAATTTACTTGCTGACATAAAGCTCCACTTGCAACCCTCAGCAGGGCACACATAAGGGCGATCACCAGTGTGATGACGAATATGTTGCCTCAACCTACAGATTTTATCGTACACTTTCCCACACTCTTTGAATGGACACTTAAAGTCGTCTTCGTTATATTGATGAGTTCGGTAGTGTGAAGCTATGCAGTTAGCAGAATAGTACTGCTTTCCGCAAATTCCACACTTATAAGGAGCCTCTACATCTGTATGCACTCGAAGATGCAACTCCAGCTTTCTGCGGTTGGCAAAGCTCATCTTGCAATCTTTAGATGGACAGGTCAGAGAGTTAGGCCACTTGTGACGTTTAGTGTGAGTTTTCAAGTTATATACAGTAGTAAACTTTCGGTTACACCCCTCAAAATCGCAAATAAAATCTTTTGATCCCAAATGAGTTTCAGCATGTCGTCGCAATCTGTAAGGTGTGGTGAAAGCCCAATCACATCCCTCAAAGTCACACTTAAAAGGCCTGGAATCACTTAAAGGACCTTTATGGGTCATTAGATGAACCCGCAACTTGCACTCTTTATCAAGAATAATACCACAACCTTCAACAGGACAAATCCAAGTCTTGCCCTTTTTGCCTTTTGATCCTACAGTTACTGGAATACTATGGACAAGAGTCACGAATTCGGGTGTAAATGCAGTTGTATCATCCTCCTCGAAATAGTCGTTGCTTCTGTCTTCTTCTAATTCCTTTGCATATTCCACCAGCTGTTGAGGATTGTCATCATTGAGCTCTACTAAACTTTGCTGTTGTGCAAGCTCATTCAAAACCTGCCCATCTTCTGTAAGCTCTACCAAAGATTGACCTTCCTCTGTAAGCTCTATCAAGTTCTGCCCATCTTCTGTTAGCTTGAGTAAAGTTTGGCCTTCCTGTAGCTGTTCTTTACTGAGAGCAGCTTGCAAGTCCAGGCCAAGAGATTGCTCATTTGCATCTATGCTCTCAGTATCAATATCGTAGATCTGCTGGCCTTGTTCGAGCGTCAAGACAATCTGCATTTTCTTTGAAACTTTGTCACGCGTTATTAAAACTGTGCCTGCGGATGAAGCATTCTCTCCAGTTGCAGATGAAGTTTCTACATCAGTAATGCTGACAGTTGGTATGTCACAAACAAGGTCTTGACTCATTTCACACACATTATTTTCAGAGGTACAAACAGAACTCAACTTTCCAAATTTGTATGTTGCATTGATTCCATCTGTTGAAGACTGCATGCGGATGTCTTCGCTTCCAGGTTTCGTCAATGAATTCTCAAATGAGAGATCAGAAGTGGAACCATTGTTAACTAATAAAGAATCATTGACATGCTTAAAGTTAAAGTTTTTAATGTCTGCAAAAAACTTATTTTGGGATTTCAACGAATTCGAATACTTATCAGACATGCTGTTTTCGCACCGAGACTGTGAAGGAGATGTCAACATCTCCAAGCCATTCAATTCAAAGCTTCGAGCCACACTTTGCAATTGTTCCCCAAGATCTAGTGATGATCCTGGAGAGTGGAGGGCAGAACATTTTTCAAAATCACCAAGGGATATCTCACCAATGTGGTCATTTTCGTTGTTGCACAGGTTGTCATCTGGCATAGAGATATCTTTCATTTCATCAACTTGAAAGTTACCAGGCAATAGATCTTCCAAACCAAAACTCTTAGCGATCTCGGAGATTGCTTCGGTGACGGTTCTTTGCTCATCTTCCATTGATTGAGCTTCATCTTCGGATTTGTTTACTTTTTGAAAATCGGTCAGAAGGTAGTTGTCTATCTGTTCGTCAAGACCCTGAACCAGACCTTCAATGGCCGAAAATGATTCAATTTTACATGAGAAAGGAGATGGAGAATCAGGGAATTTGATATGAGCGTCCGATTCAGGAATACATTCGACTTCCATTGAAGAATTTTCAAGACGAAGATCATCGGATTGAAGATCGCCGGAATTGCACACAAAACCGCGCAGCATCTCGGATTGCTGGAAGCCATCTTGAAGAGAATGGATGTACTCAACGTTCTCGGGTGTAGAATCGCAAAGATTCAAGTGAGAATTGCTTTGATAGTTGTGGTCGGCTATTGATTCAAGAGGTACATCATCTAACGTCTCACCATCATCGCAGCCATACTTATTATGAGAAAAATTTCCTTTCTCTGACATTGGAATCCCCGTTGTGTAAACGTGCGCGGGGTTCTCCATATTGTTTTCAGAACTTGTCTTTACATATCGTGTGAAGAAGAAGACGAAAAATCTTTTTGTAAACATCCAGGAGAAGGGGCTGAACTTGGATTTCGTCACATGCCAAAGAATATTAATTAAATAAATAATTTTAAGAACACAATTTTCAAAATTTCCTTTTTACACCTGAGATATGGAAATTACAAAAATATTGTAGTAAACCGGTGTTCTTTTTTTATTAATTATGAAATTTATAAAGTTCTGGTTTATCAAAGGCACAAATAAAAGTTAATTTTTGAAATGCAACATTCTTCGTTTTTTGAAAGTTTTTCTATATTCTTTTAAATAATAAAAATAATGATTGCCAGCTTTCGCTTATTATAAATATCCGTTTAAAATTATGTTATACCAGATGGCGCTACGATTTGTTTTGTTTGAAGAGGATATAATTGTAAATAAACATCAAAGAGGAAAGTTTCGAAATTTTATTATCGCTGAAATTCTTTTTGTTGACAAAATTTATTTCTTCGAGTCACATGACACAATGAGATACAGAATAGGTTTTGAATTAATTTTTTTAGCTATAATCTAGGACCTTTTCTAAAGCGGCTTGCGTAGATACATTAAACATGAAATAGTAATTTTTCATATTTTTTTTTTAATATGGCAAATGGTGATGTTAAAGAAATTCAACCTGATGGACATCCAAGGGTAATAGACAGACCCCAAAGGCTCACAAGGCCACGTTGGGTTAGGTGGGTAACAATTTCTATTATGTTTTTCTTAAAATTAGTTACTGGGGTTACGAGGTAGCGTTATATTGGGTGTTTACTAATATCTGTTTTGAGGATCTAAGTGTACTTAAAGAAGCATATTCATTCCCTTCTTTAGTCTTTTATTGTTTTAATTAAAAATTAAAACTGTTTAATAATTTTCTAATTTTATTGATAAAATATGAATTTTGTTTGCTTTATTGATAGTTTCACAAAAAAAAAAAAAAAAAAAATTGTGCTCAAAATCGTGCAAAGTAAATGTTTTTTAAATTTCCTTTATCTATTTTTGTTGTTGCTTTTTCTATGATATGGGGATTTTTTGCTTATTGTTACTTCGCTTTTTGAACATCAATCAATTTTTTTTATCTTGGCACATACATAGAAGACATAACTTATAAGACAGCATCAAAATGCGAGCAAATAATATAAAATGGATACTATATTATTGAGAAAAATGCATTGAAATAATAACTTTTTTTTTAATTTTTTCAAAATGCTCCCAAGTGGGGACAATTATACATTTTTGGTATAACATGACTGAGTGATGATTTTGTAAATGAAAAGTTATACAAATAGAATAAGTTATAACCTCATTTAAAATAAATCTTGTAATTAAAGACTATTGAACAGTAAGTTTTTATATTAGATATATTAATGTTTTATAATTATTCAAAATTATCAATTAAATTTAAATTATAGGCTACATTTCAAATTTATTTCTGAAGTAGAGTTTTTGTGCTTTAATAATTTATTTCTAAACCTTAAAATATCATTTTGAACAATATTTCACCATTACTGATGAATCTAAGAGCAATATTCCATGCATTAAGCATGAAACAATTACCATTGTATCATACTGTATACATTGAATTTAAAGAATAGCATCTCTAAATAAAATATTAAAATTTAATATGATTTGAATGTCCACATAAGTAGCAACAATTATTTATTTACTAATAACTTTTAAATTATATTATTACTATTTTAAATATATTAATTGTTATTTGAACATTAATTATTCTAGTTAATGTCACATTTTTTTATAAATATGTATACATGTAATTAGAAAAGGATTTAAAAAAAAAAAAAAAAACATGGTTTAAACCAAAAAAACTTTTTTTTTTTTTCAATCCTGATCTCTTATAAACTAATTGATAAATAAAAGAATTCCTTGTTAAAATAATAGTTTAATATAGGGAATTTGTTTTACTTAAAATTAACTAAAATTGTCAATTTTATAAAGTTAACAGTCAGGTACAGTTTTTGGCATTAAGTAATTTAACTTTGCATGTAATATATTTTTTACAGGTTCAACCGACCAGCTATTTCATCATTCTCCAAAGCAGAGTTCATAGGATATTTGTTAGCTTGCATTGTTAAAATAGTTCCTACTGTCTTCTCAACTTTGTGTCCACATTGGATTTCACGCTGGTTTCATTGGTGCCCTACATCAGACAAGAAATTGGAAGCAGCAGAAGAAGATGTTTTGAGCAGTAAATATTCTTTTTTTTACTGATAAGTTTCTTTTTAAGTTTTATTAAAATATATTTAAAGAATTAAACTTAAGGTTATTTATCTTTTGAAATTGCTTGCTAAAACAAGCTATATTTAGAAGTTTCTACAAATTTTTAATATTTTTTTTTCTAACTTTTTTCATTTCTGAAGGCCACACTACCTTTTCATAAATTTATATCAATTTAAATTGAGAAAATGGAATATTTTAAGGATTACATTTGAGGGGGAAAATAAATTTGTATGAACATTTATTAAATCAATGCCATTGATGTTTGAGCATCAATAAACTTGCTTCACATGTTCATACCTTTTAAAGCTTTAGTTACAAAGCTATAATAAAAAATAAAAAAAAATTGTAGATGGAAAATGCAATATTTTATCCTTTTGTGGTACAACGTTTGAACATTTTTATGCAAAAGATTAGTATTACATTTCATTACTTTTATTTTTGTGAATCCACTTCAGACAATATTTAAAAAAATCTTTTTAATCTTTTTTTCAGACTTAAGACAACCTTATGAGGCCGAGTTTGTCAGCATTGGCAAGTTTTGCGGGAAGGCAGACAGTTTTATAAGAACAGTTTCTCTCAACAAAAATGCCGAAGGAACTCCCTTAGTTCTTGTTCATGGCTTTCCTTGTGGTGTTGGGGTATGGGTGATGAACTTAGACCATATTTCTACCACACGTCCGGTGTATGCAGTTGATCTGCTTGGGTTTGGACGAAGCTCCAGACCTGCCTTTAGCTCTGATGCATTAGAAGCTGAGATGCAATTTTTTATTTGTAAGTACTTATACATTGTATACTAAGGTGCATAGTCATAGTGAATGGGGGAGGTCAACTGAGCCTAGGTGTTGATTCCACTTGGGAATATTGTACCAACCCCTTTATTTTATGACCCCCTGTCAAAGAAAGCCAGATTCCTTAAGAAAGGTCAAAAGGCTTTTGACAGGTTCCTCGTGGATTATATCAAGTTCTGTTCCAAGACCTAAACTTGAGTACTAAGGTGCAACTAAAATTCTATTCTGTAGGACAAGAAAAGCTTTTGCATTTTAAATTCTTTGTTAATCGTGATTTCAAGGTTTATTAACAAAAGCCTTAAGTTTTTATTAATTATTAAAAAATAAATGTAGCATGGATCTGCAATCAGTGATCTATGGTACACAAGATTGTTTTGTTCAGAGGTACATGATGTAGCATCTTTACAATTTAAATAGCCTGTATCTTTTAAGTTAGGCTCAAGGATAAACTGTACCATATTAAATTTATTATTTAGCAGTGTTTCAGGTAGAAATTGATGTCAAAACCCTTAACTAAATATTTGTACAAAAATAATTGGTGAACTAAAAGGAGTTAATTATGAACTCAAAAATCTATTTTTCATTTAATTAACAAAGCTATAGTAGATAACTTTGCGTATAGATGTTCTGCTGTATAAGTTGCAATGGATGTCAATAAATCAGTTGGTTATCAAAGAAAAAAAATACACTATGCTCTAGGTGAAACAGAGATATAGGTAAAAAAAAAAACAAGTCTTCCTTATGAAAAATAATAATTTGCGTTTAATATTGTGTGTATTAACTGATACATAAGGAATGTAATTGAAAGTTAAATTTATAAATTTCTTCTATATGTGACTACTAACCCTTGGTTAGTCGCTCGACCTTTTGTCTCGCAGTTAGTCGCGTGGGGGACAAATGTCCCCCAAATTCAAATTTTTGTGCATAGCATTAAATTTAAGACCAAATATCAAAGTAAGTAGGTATTTTAATTAAAAACACAACATTATTGAAAACAATGAAGTAAAAATTAAAAAATATTTTTATAATAACTTGAAACAAAAAGTAAGAATAAAAAAAAAAAAATATTATTGAAATGAACTTTGTGAAGATTCAAATTTATTTTTAAAGTAGTTTTAAAACACAATAAGCATAATCACACTAAGCATTGTTGATAAAATTATAGTGAGCATATAAATTTACATCTAAAATAGTACAAAAACAGTTATGCAATATAGAGAAATTGATTTTATCATAAAAGTCACGGAGGACATTTGTCAACCGTGCGACTAACCAAGGGTTAATATGTTTAAATACTCTAATAGTAAATGTTGACCCTTCATATTTATTTATTTCAGCCCTAGAAAAATGGAGGGAAGCTGTTGGTTTGGAGAAGTTTATTTTACTCGGGCACTGTTTGGGTGGCTACATTGCTGCCTCATATGCTTTGCATTACCCAGAAAGGGTGTCCCTCCTTATTCTAGTAGATCCCTGGGGTTTACCTGAAAAACCTATCTCTATGCTGCATCGGTATGATATCGATTCATGGGTGAAGTTGATTGACAGTTTCTTGAGGGGATTCAATTTCTTAGCCAGTGTTCGATTTATTGGTCCAATAGGTATGCTATTTCAATAAAAATCTGTAACAACTATTTTAAATTTCCATGTCAAAATTCATTTAAGTTTTTTTATGATGAGGTTTTTATATAGAATAGTTGCTTTAGATGTCTGTATTTTTTGGTCTTTAAATGATCATTCACAAAATTGTAATTTTGTCGTATTACTTCCCAAAATTCATTATTTAAAAGGAACTGTTTAAAACTTATTTATATATTTTATGGAATTGTATCTTTTAACGTTAAAACCTTCCATATTTTACAGAATGGACATGTTTTCTTTGTGAAAGTAAATTTCACAAATCATTTTTTTTCACTAAAATGTTCGAAAAATTGAAAAAGCAGAACTCGATATCAGTTCTTTGACTGATTCCTGTGATTGTACTTCAGGGAAAATATAAATGATATTTTTTTTACAGAAAAAAAAAAAAAATAGAACTAATATTTTATTTTGGATTGTTGAATATTTCTATGAATTTTACTTTGGTTTTATTGTCTTTACAGATAGAAAAGTTTAACTGTGAAAAATATAGGTTTAAGTGATAAGTTAGATTTATGTTTATAACCTAAATTTAAATTATTTGCAATTTGAATGTTTTTTTTTAGAAAACTCACTGCAATCCCTGCAATACGGTAATCCATCACAATACGTCATACTAATTTATTGTTCTTGATAATAATCAGAATAGTGATTTATATGGGAAGAATACACTACACAATCTGCTATATAGGGTACATATGGCAGCTTGTATATTGTTGCACAAATTGTCTGTATATATTGTAAATAGTGACGTATTATTTCAAAATTCTATTGTAATTTATTTTTATCCTATTTTATTTAGTAATTAATAGCGATTATACAAGTTAGAAAAAGGTGGCAACACCTAAAGTAATCGAGAAGTTTCGAGATATTTCGTTTCCGATGAATTGGCTGGAAATTTCGAGAATGTCTCACGCGCTTGTATATAAAAGACTGGAGAACGGGAAAGTTTTCAGATTGACGTTGGACTTCGATGAAAGCTTATCGCTTTGTTTACCTATTGAAGTGAGCTTGTATAATTGCTGTGTTCGAAGTTGTTTTTTGCTAAAGCTTGTGTTGAAGCTTGTGAGCGATTACACTGTTGCCTGTGGATAAATTTTGTGAGTTTTCTGAAGAGAGAATAAATATTTTTATACTGTAAAAACTGTGCCATCATTGCCTCAGTGGAAAAATTCATAACAATATTATATTTCACTAAAATCTCAATCATGATATATTTTATCAAAGTTAAAGGAAAAACAAGTTTAAATATATCCAATTAAGTAGAAGGAAAAAAGTCAATTGATTGAAAAGGAAGTAGGAAAAGTTATTAAAACGTATAGGTTTGTTAAAGGGCATTGTTTGAACTGAAATAATGAATCACTTGTTAGAAGTGTAATAAATCCAATTCCTATTTTAAACTCAATTTGGAGACCATGTTTTTATTGAACACAACATGTTAATGCTTGGGAAAACTACAGTGGACTGAATTGTTCTTTACAAACCAGAGAACTTAAACCTGTTTTTATTATGTTGCTATATGGAAAGAGTTTTAGGTATTTTATAAGAAAATTTAGTGAATTTTTTATATTTTGAGCTTGGAATTATTTCAAGAGACAAGTTTTGATTGACTACAAATAACTTGTGGTTACTTATTTCATTTTAATATCAAGTTAAGATAGTATGTAGAACAGATAACTTTGTATAGATTCTTTGACTGGATTCGTCTTTGATTATTATTTCATTTGAATGTTTCTCAAGCAAAAGAGAAAAACAAAAAAACGTGTGTGTTTTTATAAACAATATTATTTAAAAGATGCTTATATTTTCTATTATGAAATTTATTTTTACATCTATGACATTTTGACTTTTTATGCATGTTTTTTTTATGTCAATTCTTTATTGCTTTACTATCCTACTTAAGTATATTTTCAGGTCCTTTTTTAGTGAAACAATTCAGAAGTGACCTTAGAAGAAAGTATGGCCACTTTTTGAATAATCCTCAGTCTATGCTGGATTATATTTATCATTGCAATGTACAAGATCCTAGGTATTTGAAACAATCACATTCATATAAAAATAACTTAAGTTTTTTAAAAATATATTAAAACGCCAGCTATCTATAGAATTATAGAAACATCCCATTTTGGGGATGTTTCCCAAAAATGGGAAATGTTGATTGTATCTTGCACACTGCATTTTGTTCTTAAGTACTAAATTTGGTCAATTCCAATTATTATATTTTTCATCTTGACTTACAAATCTGTTTCCTGCAACCATTACATCTTTTCTATAATTAATATACAATGAAACTTCTATGAGAGACCACCTCTATAAAACGACCACCTCTATAGAACGACCACCTCTTCCAACGACCAATTCTCAAAGCCACCGATTTTTTGCCCTATTTATTTAATGTTAAAATATGCTCTGGGAGAGAACAGACAACCCTCAATGAGTGACCATTTGACAACTAGCTTTCCGAAAATTTACTACCTTTTCCTGGCAGTAAGTAAACAAAAACCACATTAAAAACCGGTTAGTCTACTTTTGATTGACCTTGACCTATTGTTATGTGGTGTAGAAAGGAAAAATTACATGCTGGGAAACCAGGGGTGCATACAGGGGGGTTTCGTGATGCAAACTGCATCAGCAAAATTTTAGGGGGGGTTATAAGAAAATGGAAAATTTTGGGATTTATCATAAAAAATTAAGATAAATAGAAAAATTATCAAAATCTTACAAAAAATGTGTGTGGGGGGGGGGGGTATATGAATATAAAGTATTTTATAAAGCTGATGGGGGAGGGGGGGGGATAGGGCACTTGCATCTAAGTGGAAATATGTTTAAGATTTGAAGAAGGGCAGGTGCGTTTAGTATGTATTAATTTCCTTATTATTTGATGGGGAAGGAGGTTCACTTACCTTTTAACAGTATGTTTATCATGTAATAGGATGGATAGGGTTCTGAAGGGTGGTCTACATTTTGTTATGTACCTATATGTTTAAAATCTCAGGTGAGGGAGGGGCAATGTTTAGTATACATTAGTATCTTAGGGGTTTGATGGGGGAGGGGGGGTCTGTATTTCAGTATTTAATTGTATCTTTAAGGGGGGGGGGGTATTTGTCTACCTTTTAATAGTAGTTTACAGTGTAATAGTATATTTAAGGGTCTGAAGTAGGGTGTTATATTTTAATATGTAGCAATATGTTTTATGTCTAAGATGAGCGGGTGTGTCCATAAATTACTATCTAGCAAAAATATACTCACGGTCTGAGGTGGGGGGGGGGGGAGATGTGTCTAATGATTACTATGTATCAACAGTATGTTAAAGGTCTGAGAGTAATGTTCTATTTCGTATGCAACACTATCTAGAATGTTTGTTTTGTCTACCTTTAGTTTGCTTATAATCTGGGGGGAGGGAGTATTTTAAGCCCAGTTAACTCACCCCCCACCCTTTCTAAGCAGATAATTGCGCACAATACACGTGTGATAGGGTTGGGGGAATCCAAATTCGCCTCATTATATGAAACAGAAACATCGTTTTGTACATTTCCGCCGCTCCTAAACTCCTGCCTAACCTATCTTGTCTAGGGTTAACAATGCTTTAAATGCAACCTAAAACTTAAATTAGAATACCGTCGAGTCAGTGCTGTGTGTCCGGGGAGGGGCAAGAAAAATCTAATAATTTTACAATTTTTAAAGTCGGTCGAAAGTGCCTGATCAATTAATTCCCTTGAATATGAGCCAAAGAATATTGAAAGACAGTTAGCATTCTGATGGACCCCGATTTTCGTGGGAAAATTATGCTACTTATGTGATGAAAGAGAAGAATGCGCAAAGTGAAAAAAAGGATATAAATTGAAAACAGAAACTTTTAAGAGGTTAATGTCACTCTAAGCTGTAATGCACCAACGGTTCATAATTCTAATTCTGAAGGTCCATTCATAATGGAGCAAAGGCGCGGCAGACTCATTTCCATGTTATTTCTTCTTTCACTTATGATGGCTAAAGTGCAACAAGAAAATAGAAAAGTAAAATGAATTTCAAGTTTGAAAATTCCTGCAAAAACTAAGTTTCATTTTAGAACACTTATTTTAGACTTAATATATTGTAAACTGCGGATTCGCTATGACAATATTAATTAGGTAAGAAGTTTTTAATTAAAATAATTTTAAACTAAGTTAATTGAACATAAAATGAGTTTTTCTTGATAATTCTTTAGAGCATGAACATGGCCGACTGTTTGATTATTTGCAAAGGGGTACAAAGCTGTGTTAAAAAGAAGAGTGCATTAAAAGTTTTTTTCATTTTCAAAATTTGTTTTTTAAAAATGTTAGATTTCTTAATGAAATATTATCTAGTAGTTATTCATCAATATTGTGTACAAATGAATAACCTGAAATCCATTTTAAGCACCTTTTAACTACTTTTTTTGCGGAGAATTTTACCGTTATTTTTCACTTATTTTTTTTTTCATTTCTAAAAGCCAAGGGGATAAAAACCGCGACCTCTTGTGTCTCCTTCCTGCTCCCATTAGTATAAACACAATTTTAGCTTTTAATTTTCAACACACTTTCCATATTAAATTCAGTTTTTTTTTTTTTTTTTTTTTTTTTTTTGTAAAATTCCTATTTTGTACTTTTATAAGTATATCTACTTTCTTTCCTTATTTATTATCTGCATAAATTTAGTATTAACGAAAAAAGATCACTTTATAAATGACATAAATTGTTTTCATATAATGTCTATCTATTATAAAGGAAATTTAAAAAAGCAAAAGACAAAACCAGGTGGAGCCACTGCATATGCATTGACGTAAGGATTTCTAACATAAAAAAAATATATATAGGACGCTATTTCTGAGATTTTAATTTATTTCATTTCACTAAGTGATCATTTTTACCTACTTACCACATTTCAAGGTTTTATAGAAAGTAGTTTCTAAATGTACTGGGCTAGAAAATGGTAATATAGCGACTATAGCGAACGATCCTTACTAGGACTTTCTCTTAATAGTCACAAGTACTATATGGATTTCTTGGTTTTTATGGGCTTAAAATATGCTGTACATTTTTTACGAAACAATCAATTATTTCTGTATGTAACTTAATTAGAAGAATTGAACACGTTGGTCTATAAGGGACTAGACCATTAAAATAACATAGGCCAAAGTATGAATGGTGCTGGAAATATAAATGGCTGAGGCATTCGGCTAAAGACGTTAGGACAAAAGGAAAGCCATAGTACTTTTTATGTTTGGACTTTTATGGTTGATTTCTCACTCATACATTCACTTTAGTCATTGAAAGTCTATTGCTTTTGTCCTTAACTTTGAAATTTATTCTCTTTTGGTGAAGAGCAAGGCCGTATCCAGAAGGGATGATAGGGTTCAAACCGCCCTGAAATATTTCCTATTATATTATATTATATTATAGAGGATGTGCATAAATTACGTCACACACAATTTTTACTCTTTCCCACCCATGTCATGTTAGAACGACCTCGCACCACCAAAATTACGCTAAGTTACTGCCTCCCTCTTCAAAGCAATGCATTTTTAATGAATTTCAAAAATTGAAAAAGAAATGTGTGTGGTTTGAAATTAACTCAGAAATAAGTCCAACTTATATTACAGATTAACTTTCTTGGTCAAAATAATCTCGAATGACTGAAGTTAATTTTTTTAAACTTTAAATTAAACTAGGAGTGTGGAACATCGCACAACTTTCAAGTACGCTATTATATTGACATGGATTAGTTTTATTTACCATTTTTAACTCCAAAATGGCAAGATCAGGGTTTATTTGAGAAACAGTGTCATATTTTCAGTTCTGGGTGGCATGATAGATTTGTTGAGAAAATGTCGTCAAGAACAAAGTCAAATGATAATACATTAAAAAAAGTACAAACAACGAGATAATCAAGTAAGTCCAACTTATTGTAACAGTTTTTGCTATGCACGTTGCATAATCAGTATTAGCTGTATTAATTATTTTGTTATTGTATTATTTTCTAATTGGGAGGGGGGGGGGATTTTTGAAATTAGGGGTGAGGGTGCGTCATGGTGCTTGGGGGGGGGGGGGGATCGGCACCCCTGGTGAAGCTGCACAGAACAGATTCAGAGGCAATCCTTGTAGGCTAGTTCTCTAAGCATGTCCAAGAGTGATTTTAACATCAGTGATTGTCGGTGTGGCAAGTCGTGTCCGACAAATCCCACGATAGAAAAGCAAATTTTTTCGTTTAATAAGACAACATTTTTTTATGATAGTTGGAATTTTTTATGCTTGCTGGAATGTAATTCGACCGAGAATTTTGGAATGAGGAATTTCATTGATGCCTTCCAAGCACTAATTCAGAGTCTGAAGAGAAGAGTCCGTCTGATGACATCATTCAGCAGGCCGAACTTACGACGACTGCCCAAAAGGCATTAAAACACATGGATTTTATCATGAGAAAATTGGAAAACATGAAAGACAACAAAATAAAGATAAATTTTAAATTTTTTTAATACTTATACAGTTATGCAGTAATATTTTTTGTATTTTCTAGTGTTATCCAATGAATATATTTGAGCAGTGCAATTATTTTTTATCTTTATGCTTTCAATTAAGGAAAAATCGAGTTTGAAATTAGCCGAAATCAAAGCAAAAGTCACGTGACCAAAAACGCATAAAAAAACAGTGACGTGCTTACGCAGAGATAAAGTCGCAAAAAGGAGAAACCTCAGTCATTCCTCGTCTAAAACAGGTTTTAGAGTGGTTCATTATCTGAGCGTAGACGTTTCACGCAAAAGTGGCTTTTTCTCGCCAAAACGCAAAGTGAAAAACTAAATATTTTTTTAACTATCTATCCGAGCTCAAATTTTTGAAAGAATAGTATTGTTTTTTATGATTTTTTCTCTACTTTTATTTAAAAATAAAACAAAAAAAACATGAAAGTTCCTCATTTTTGACACTTCTTTGAGGACTACCTCTTACAACGACCGATTTTTCACGAAACGAAAGCTGGTTGCTCCCACGAAGTTTTACTGTATTTTAGATTATGTTTTCATTTATTTGAATCTTAATCTTTGTACCCTGAAGCTCATATTATAAAAGTTTGACCAATTAAGAATTCTTGTAAAATAGGCAAATATACTGATTTATGTCAGTAGGTTTCTGTCAACTTCTTTTTCTCCCTTTGAAATAAAACTTGTTGAGTCCTTTTATATATTTAATCTTGTTTTTTTAGTGGTGAAGCAGCCTTTAAGGCCATGACAGATTCTTCTGGCTGGGCCAAGCATCCCATGATGTATCGCCTGAACAGCTTAGACCGACGAGTTCCTATAACTTTTATTTATGGATCACGCTCCTGGGTGAACAGGCAGCCTGGTTTACAAATAAAGTATTCAAGACTGAATTCATTTGTAGATGTTCAAGTAAGCATATAGAATTTATAAAATTTATGTTAATAGGTAAAAAGTTCTCACTGAAGTCATTTTAAACTTTGATTTTCAATTTTAAGGAAGCTTTTTCTGCAATGGTCTTAAAAACTTCCAATTCAATATTATTTAACCCTAAGACTATAATTTATTTTTTATTTTGGAAGCCTATTTAAATCTCAAGTTATTCTTGATCATAGTCATATTATGGGGGGGGGGGGAGGATTTCGAGGGGTTGAACTATGTTTCCCTCTATTATTACTAGCTGCAATCATTGGCTTCCATTGGTATTCTATGTAAAAGAAAAACAACAAATATCTTACCAATAAATGCTCTGAACTAGTGGAACAATATTCAATGAGTTTTAGAATTTGTAAATATTTCTTTCCTATTAGTGTTTACATTCTATTTTATGGGAAGTATGTATCCAGTTGGTAAAGGTTCAAAGAGATTGAAATTTTTTACTTTTTTTTTTTAAATATAAGTCAGACTATTAAAGAGTACTCTTTAAATGTACAGTTAAGTAATCATGCACCTCTTTTTTTTAGAATCAAATATATCCAAGTAAAAGGAATAATTAAATCGGAATTCAGATTTTTTTTATCTAGAACTAGTACTAAATGTGTCAACTATTATATTGCAATAAATCCTATTGAATCCTGAAATATAGGAAAAAAATTGCTTCTGTAATTATGAAGAAAAGCAGGAATCTGTGAATTAAAAGTGGTTGTACAGTATATGTATATATGTTCATGATTAGGGATGGAACGGATGTGAGTTTTGCCGGATACCGGATTTCGGATATCCGGGGTACCATGTCTACCGGATACGGATATCCGAAACGGATTTCACCTGTTATTCGGCCGGATGTTCGAAATATATACTAAACACGATAGTTATGCGATATGCTATACAAAAAAATGGTCATGATATGAAGTATCAAGTAAATTATAATTAGTGGTTAGCGCACCGCACTGCATGCCACAGGTCCATGGTTTGATTCGCGGACTGGGCAAGGTTGACTTAGCTGTTTATACCTGAAAGAAATAAACTGAGGAGGACTATGCATGCTTGGGAACTAAACAATGGGGTTCGGCGTCAGAATGACCATCTGACAAAACATCTGCTATGTGACACACAAATGCCACAGTCAAGAAAGCTGACCTGGGCCCAGCAGGCCTTGGTCCACACGGGCTGTCGCGCCACTGAGTTAATTTTTTTAATTTAAACTTCAGTTGATGAAACAATGTTTTAGTGATGCCAATACCTACACTTACTGTACAATTTTGAAACTTCATCACCATTTTCTTTGTGTGTTACTTAAAATTGTACCAAACATTCTGCAATGTGATGAAAATATTTCAGAAATACGTTTGTAAATTGTTACTCAACTTCTTCTTACCTTGTATCATGTAATGTAAACATAAGATAATCTTCCTCAAGTCTGCATAAATATCCTATATTGCTTTTACCCGAAAAACACACAGCAATTGTACTGAAGTCAAAATAATAAAACAATGGAATTCCATTAACTAATGATATTTATTTCTAGTTTATTAAGACAAATGTGTTAAAAAATACTTAATAAAACTGACAACAAATTTAATAGGAATTTTTTTTTATTTGATTAAAATATATGCAATACTTTCAACAATATCAATCTGTTTTGGAACAGATGTAGTATAGAACGTTCTGCAATTTGTTTTTTATCAAGCAATCAGAAATTTTTTCTATAATTAATACTTAATTAATGGCAAAATTAAGTTAAAGTATAAATATTAAAATATAACTTAAAATCAAACATGTTGCAAGAAAAAAAAAATCTTCCAAACATAAGTTTTCCTTGGAAATGTCCTATTCAACATCTATACCTTTTTTCTGCCCTTTTGGTGCAAATGCACTATCGAATTGACGACTTTTTGGAATATTTGATTAATGCCAATAAATAAGAGCCAGTGGCTTGTTTGAATAAAATTTCATCACGAGGAGTCTCGTGTATAAGAAAATCACAACACTAAAAAGATAACAAAACCGATTTACAAAAAAAAAAAAAGAAAAAGAAAAGCTTCTTAAAATAATTTTGCATTCATCGACAGCAACATAAATCTGTCACATTTTATAAAGACAAGTTGTTCTTAATAGTATTAAATTTACTAAGTAAAATACACCAAAATTCAAAAGGAACACCAATTAAAATGCAACTTGACGATTCAAAGTGAATAAAGGAATAGTATTTCTAGTGATATCCAATGAGCATACTTCACTTTCATAGATTTTTAGATTCAAAATATAATTATTTAATGAAACAGAAAATATCAATGAAATGGAAAATATCACTCGCACATGAAATGAAAGTTCTTCACTGGGCATATCTATTTAAAATAAGAAAAAGTGATATTTTCATTCCCTGTATTTCATGTTCTGCATTACAAACAATAACTTTTCAGCATTCTTAGGGGCTACCGTCTTTAAATATAAACTTAAAAATTTTCGAACCCAAAATTCATCAACATTATGCTATACCATATTTAAAATATATATTTAATATAAACAAACAAAATTAATACTTACATATTTTTGTGGTTAAGGCTTTTGCTTTAGGATCATCTAAACTTCACAATTTTGGTACAAATAAAGTCGATTCCAATGTTGTCTGCGTGCATTTCTTGTTTTGATGAATTGTTTTTTCTTGTTCATCAATATTTGATGCATTTAGTGAGTCTTTTAAGCTTCAGTGAATTTCCTTATGCACACTCATTAAATGGTTCCATAAGGGTTTTGTGGAAAAGGATTTTGGGCTTTTGCCGCGCACAATATATTTTTAAAACGATTCTGTGGAGCAAGTAACACATAGGGCTTTGCTTTCGTCATTTCCATTAATTTTAAAATACTTCCAAATGGGTGATTTTAAATGAGCCATTATTAAAAATTATAAATTGGTTTGTAATTGGAGAAAACTAGGATTCAAGACATTCTAGAGAGCTAAATATAATTCCACATTGTGGCGCTGCGTTAAAGACCTAAAAATTACAATACTTCATTTTATGTCAGAAAAAATATACCAGCTTTCAACTTCTGCCAATGAAAAATCAGAAATTAGACCATACCATTCACAGCATAAAGGGGTAGGGTATTATCGTCAAAAGAACAAAAAAAAAAAAAGATTGAGGAGTGCGCATTGGCTATTTATTGCTTTTTACTCACTAGCAAATGTCAGAAAAAAAGGAGGAAGTGAGAATAGCTAAAACTCTTAACAAGTAACTTATGTTATGGAAAAAAAGTACTATTTATTAGTATTTCGGTTCGTGTTTTACGTTCAAATATAGCATCTGGAATTAATCAGATCATAAACTTGGAATGAAAAGAACATATTGCAAAACCCGTATGAAGAATGTGTGTGGAAAAAGATTGGAGGAATAGTTTATGCTTATAAACTCGGCGCCAATAATACGGCGCCTCTTTAGGAATATGCGAAAGCATAGTTCTCACGAAGGAACTTTTTCGTTTTCTAACTTGACTGCAATTTATGTCCAAGAAAAAAAAATTAAGAAAAAAAAGTGTAGGATGCGGTGTCCCCTTTGTCCGAAAAAGATTATTATTTTTTGCAAAAAATTATTTCTTGTGGATATCTGGTGACCGGATATATAGCCGGATATCCGAATGAAATTATCGGATGTCCGGTATTTCAAATCGGATATCCGACAGGGTTTCGGATATTGAAAAATCAGCCTGATATGCTGGATATCGGATGTTTGCCGGATATCCGTTCCATCCCTATTCATGATAGAAAAAAAATCAATGAAGAAGTATCTAAACTCATTGTGTGTTTAAAAATGAAAGTAAATCCTTGAGAGAAAGAGGAAAAATTGTGAAAAAGTTACTTGATTGTTCATGATATCATTTCGAAATATCATGGGACTAGAACTATTCAGATGTGCCACATTCTGTGTGGCCGAGGAAATTATCAAATGTGGATGCACACACAGTTCTTTATAGTATTAAACATTGCCCTGTGTACTATCTGCCAAATGCTTCACAATATTGGGATAGAGTAATATTCTCCCATAGAGTATTGGGAGAATATTTTGTTTACTAATGAATGAAACACTAAAAAATTTGGAGTAATGTGTATCTGGAACTTCAACCAAGAAATACAATGTCAATATAGAAGTATGGCAGTATTTGCCAAATGATTTGGGGATGCATAAGTGGCCTCAGGGGCAGGTGAGTTTGCTTTTGTAGACTCTAAACTGGATTTATTTTCTACTTGCATATACTGGAATAGGATGCTAGTAAAATTGTAATGAAAGTTGGGTTTATGAAACTCCTGTGTCTTTCAACAGGATAACAGCCCAAAGCATACAGCTGCTATAGCAAAGCTTTAGTTTCTTTACCATTTGCCAAAACAACTGAATCCTTTGATTTGAATCCAATTGAACCTGTCTGGGGAACAATGAAGGAAATATTGAGAAATGAAACTGCTACAAGCAAGAATCATTTCGAATTGTATTGAAGTCACTGTGGGAATCCCTTAGAGCAATAAAAACATATAAAGCATAGTTCATTCCTTGCCCAATAGACATAAAGGCTCATGACGGGCCAACGAAATATTAAATGCTGAATTTAAACTGAATTTTTTATTTTCGGAATACAGTGTGTCGGGTCTGTGTACGAAATAGTGCTCCCTGCACTCTCGGATGAGGAAGCTTATATTGGAAGATGATTGAAAATAAAAAAAAATAAAAAAATTTAAGTTACAAAAGAACAAAAGACTTTTCTTTTTATTTAAATTCCTTAGAAATCTTACTAAGACTGTTTTCCTTTTTTCTCTCTCAAGGTTATTTTTATCGTCTACTGTTGTCACTCACCATGGCAATGAACAATTTACTGTTGCACTGTAATAGTATATCTATCTAATTAAACATCTTTTAAAATGGGGACTTTTGCTTTAATATTTTTCTCATTAATAAAACAAATATTTAAAAATATATATATACTTGTCATATCTATGTAAAATATATGAAGTAATATTTACCTTCAGGATATATATTTATTTTACATTAAAATAAAATTTTCTCTATTTATACTAAGTGCATATTTTAGTACTAAATTTTTGAAATTTGAAGGTGCATGCTCATATTTGACACTGACTATATATAGTTTTATTTAATATCTTCTGTATGTTAGATATTGCTTCAATTGTCTATAAATTTCAGATTTTGACTTAGAAATATTTGTGGCAACATTTGAATTGAACTTTTATCTATTTGTGACTGAATGTACAATACAATTATTAGTCTGCTTCTTTTATTCCTTACATTTATCAAAAGCATTATCAAATTGTAGCATAATCAAAAGATCTCTCTCTCTTTTTGGAAAAGACTGAAAGCTCTATGTGATACCACTAAAAAAATTTCCAGGCATTCTTATAGCATTTAATATAACCTATCCATAGTGGTCTAATTTTTTAAACTGTATTTTGTAGGTAATAGAAGGTGCAGGTCATCATGTGTATGCTGATAAACCAAATGAGTTCAATATCATGCTGAACAGAATTTGTGATACTTTAGACAGTGGTTTGATTCGTATGAGAGATGTCTAAGTGCCTTAGAACTGAAAAATTCCTACTACATCAAATTAAAAGGAGTTACATAAATTTAAATACAATTTTATACTTTGGAGACTTTGCGATATTTACAACCTTCATTTTCTAAAAAATAATTTTATTTTTATAACTTAAGCTGTGTTTTATGATGTATAGAATTCCACCATAGACTGTTGTGCTAATATTTTAACAAGTTGGACTTATGAAATTTTTTATTGTGTTTGTTGAACTTTTTTTGTTTAGGTTTTTGTATTTTAGTTTTATTCCTAATTACATAAAACTATATTTTCCTCCATTTTATAAAAAAGAAAGTGCTTTTGATACACATATGAATTTTATAACTACTTTGTTATCAATATAATATGTACTAGATTCATTTAAATTAAGTTTTTTGCTATTGAATTGGTTTAGTATGAATTTTTTGCTGAAATTTTTGCTGTAATCATTTGTTTCCCTATTTATTTTATTTATGCAAATAACTTTGAAATGCCTTATTTATATGTTATGTTTAATTTTCATATTTCTCAGCATAATTTTGCTATATTACTATTCTTTCTCAAATGAAAAAGAAACATGACTATTTAATGTATTTTATGTTTAAGGTTTAAACATGATTTTGTCCTTTTGTTACATTTTAAGATTGTCTATTTTTATAAACATATGATTAAAACATTTTAAAAAAATAGTTTTATGATTATTTATAAATATTTTATTTTTGTTTTCTAGAATTTTGCTCTGATATGTAAAGTTCATAATTTTATGTTTTAAGATAAATTTAATTATAATTTTTGTACTAACACTTTTCTCTTTGAAGATTCGTATTTGTTTAGTGCAAAATTTGTCACAGATAAGTGTTCCATAGACCATTTACACATACTTTTAATTTTATTGGAACCTTACTTTTTTAAGTATAAAAATTTGAAAAATATTTCTGTAGAAATGAGTTATAAAAAAAATGTAGTTTTTTAAAACTACATATCAAGAATTTTTGATAGGTTTTATATACACGCACATTTTTGTATGTAGTAACTCATTTTAATAAATCCATTTTACAATTCAAACTTAATTGTATTTCTTTTTACTTTACAAAATTTAAAAATACAAATATAATGAATTTACAATAAGTTAATATTTTCTTTGATATTTTTAAAAGGGAATTTTAAGTTTTTCTTCCCCCCATTGATTCAATGCATATTTTTTTGGGTCTCAATATGTGTTGTATTTTTAAAATATATGAATATTTATATCAGTCATAACAACAGTATTAAAATCTCATTAACAAAATTTGAAAGGAAAATAAGTGGATATATTTTTATTTCACATAAATTTTTTTTATGAGCTAGCTTATTATATTTAAAATAATAATAACAAGCACTATTTTATATTCAAATTTTCTTAATAAAGTTTTATTACTGATGTTATACCTGATATTAAAATTCATAGGTTTTAAAGCAATACTCTGGTTGTTATTGTGGTCGAAAAAATTAAACATTTGGTCTATAGGGTAGGGGCAGGCTGACGATCCATCTTAAATTTTTATTTTATAAATGATTTCTATTCAATATAAATGAAGATTTATTTACTTTGATTTAATACTAAATATATCATTCAAAATATATTGGCAATATAACATTTTTTAAAACTTTATTGGCAGATTTTATAAATTACATGAGTTAACTTGTATATATTTCTTATTTTGTAACCTTGTAATTAAGCATTTAGTAAAAAAATAAAGGCAATTTTAAAAAAGTTTATTTACATCATCATAAAATAATAAAATAAAATACTAACTGCAATTACTCTATACAGCATACAACAGCCACTATTCGAAACTCAACTATGCTAAATAAATTTAAACTGCTGATATGGCAACAATAGAATATACACTGAAATATATAGTGCATTTTACAAGCTATCATTTAAAAATTTAATAATATTATTAAAAAAAATTAATTTCACAAGAAAGCAATAATATACACAGCCAAGACAAATAATATGTACACTATACTAGACTCCTTAATATAACAAGGACGGTGTTGGTTTATTAAGTTGTAGTGGCAAATATTAAACATGCTACTTAATATTCATTTAGGAACAATCTTCTGTAATGTTCTGAGTGAGTTTAAATTCACAAATCGATGTGCGAAAATGTAGCTTGCAGCAAATTGCTTTCTATTGTAGGAGATTTTTTTTTTGTGAAAAATACATAAGATTAATTCAAAATTTCATACATAGATGGCACTGTACTATAGAAACCAGAGTAAAAAAATAAAAATGAAGAAAAAATGCTATGTTTTACTCTGTCTTGTATGCATGTTAGCACAATCTGAGCTTGAAATTGTGATTCGCATGCAACAAGCTTTTTATTGCAAGCAGTCTTGCATACATCTATTTATTGATTTTGTTCTAATTTTGGTTTTATGGCAACGACTTTTTGCTCATGCGGTATTTAACAAAACTAAATTTTATGGAAATGCTTAACAGCATGACAATAATTTCCAATTTTGAAATTGTCTAAGAATATATGTTTTTTTTTTGTTTTTTTTAGATTTAGTTTACTTAAAAATTTTCTAAAACATTCTAATTATTTTAACTTTTTGAATAAATTCAAGTTAGTACTTTACATTTTTATACAATTTTTTAACAATAAATAATTTTGAATTAGTTAAAAATGTTCTTTTTAAGAGAACTTTTAAAGTTTTCTTCAAAACACTTTTAATGTTTCATTTCTTAGAAATTGAACTTGAACTTTTGAAATTAAAGCAATCTATAACAATCCATGCTAAAATGTTCATAATTCACCATATTTCAAAATTTGCATCAACATTTCTTTACAGTCTTCCAAATTTAATTCTAATTATTTACTACAAATGAAAGCATTCTGTTATCTCCAAAATTTAATATTATACAGTTAGAATTCTAATTGTTCCCAAATCCAATCCATATTTGAATTACGACTATGCATTACAAATGCTTTGGATATATAATTCAATCTAAGTAGTAGCTATTAGGTTGAAAATCTAGCTGGGTAGTTTAGATATATACATTCTGTTTATTCTACATTTGAGATAGATTATAACTAAGGCTCCTAAACATTAAGTTATATTAATGTTTGTTATATACTTTAAAATCACAGCTACAGAACAGTAATACATGTCGTAAAGTCTCTTGCATTTACAAAACTAATGTACTCTATTAATTCTTGAAGTCATTTAAATTCTGGTATATGTCATTACAAGTATTACAAAAAGAATTAGTGCACTTCAAATTATGAAAATACGATAATTAGTTTAACCCAAGTTTTCTATGTTATAAATATTTAATTTTTGATAGATTACTTCAGAATTTGTTGTATTTTTCAAACCTTATAACTACTAACAAGTTATGCTTATTTCACTCAGTTGTATGAAACAAGCTGTATTTTTGAATGATCAACTATATTTAATTTTTTTTTTTATACATGCAACATGAGAAATTTTTCAATCTAAATCTACTGTTAGTGGATGGACTTGTCATATTTTTAATTATAATTTTTTGAATAATCTTTTTAATACAGTTTTCTCCCTCTTCAAAACTTCAATACATTATATGTAAGATAAAACTAAATTTTTCACATTTAAACCATTTGAATCCAATTAATAAAACACTAATTAATTGTGTAATAAATATATAAAATCTTCACTCAAAGCTCCAGCGTTATTACATATCTATGCTACATCACCACATACATGCATTCTCTTTTCTTAAATTATAGAGTTAATGGCAAAGTTTTACATTTTGCTGTACAATTTTTCTTTCTAATATACTGGAATATAATTCGATTTATCAATCATACCTTGGATATACAGGCTCTTATATGCTTAACCTTTTGAGGAAAGACATTATCACAATTTAATAGTTTAACATTTTTCAACAACTTTTCTAATATAAGTATTTTATTTAACTAAAGTTCAACTAATAGTGCATTGTAATTGTATGAAAATAGTTGTTAACGTTTATAGTTTTGGTTGTCCAGTTACATCACATTCAAGTTCTCAAGTTAGTGAATACAAATACATTTTGAAGTTCTGAAATAGCACTCCAGTGTATACTGTTGTTCCCATTATTCATTGAAATTACAATTTATTTATATTGTTTAACATTTCATTACACTTTTTTACACAAGTTAAACGTATTAAAGTTTATTTTAATATACATATATTTCAAACAATTGCATTCTGAAAGGAACTTGAAAAAATATATACCAGTTTGCTTTTCAAATAAAGACAGTACACAAGCTGGTTATACACTATATTAAATAAATGAAGCTCCTTTTTTGTACCTCTTAAACTCAATGTTCTTTCATTTTAAGCTCTTGCAAATCAATTTATGGAATTAAACACAATACGTGTATTAAAGGTAGCTTGTAATTTCTAACAAAAATTCCTGGTGATTATGTGCGCATAATGTATGTGCTTGCATTCATTGTGTATAAAAATGTGCTGTGAGCAGTTTCTTTTAGCACTTTGTTATTGTTGTAAAACGAAAATTTTCACTCAATTAAGTGGGAAGGCCTAATGAAATCCTCTGTGGTTCTGAGGTAAGATACAAATCCTTAATACAGATTTATTGATCTTCAATATACTTGTTAGTTTTAAATAATAATTCTTGTGTCAGTAATGAGCCCCTAAATCCTAAATTTTTCAAAAATACTTTTATTATTTTATCTCTCTGTAAGCCGCACAGTCAAACTTTTAGGTATTCTTTAATAACCTTGTGCATACATTAATATTGATTTGATAGTTCAAAGTTTATAATTTTTTTATTAATATTGCCACAATGTATTTTAGTGTCTTTATGAATTTTTTTTATAAGTTTTACTAATTTATCAATGTTAATTTTTTTTTTCATTACTTATGTTGACATTTAGAATTATATAATGACCCATTTCTATGTATATTTACCAGTCTGAAGGAGTAGAAATAATATTCATTCATTGTCATTCTCAATTTTGCTGTACAAGTTCAAGCATGTTAGTTGAAAACAAATTTAAATATGAATTTAATAGCTCTATATTCAGAAAACATAACTTTTTCAAAAGTCTTTTAATCTGTAAACAGTCAAGGTTTAATAACAAAAAAAAGAAAAAACTTATCCTCATTAAGCCTTGTTTTGTTATGTTGGTTGTTAGGAAAATTTGAATAAGTAACGGCCTGTGAAATGAAATTCAATTTCAAGTACTTCATATAAAGAGTAGTTTCAGAAAGTTCAGTTGCATGTTTTTGGATATTTTACCTAGATTAATCTACATGAAAAAACTTCAATACTAAAACTTAATATTATGTGTATTTATTCATGTGGAATGCAGATTTAGTAAATAAAACTTCTAAAGGGTATCAGAGTTGTTAATGGAAGTCTGTTTCAAACATTGTCAATTAAAATAACCCTAAGAAACAAACTGCATTTACATTCCTTTGTTTTGCATTATAATAGCATTTGCAACATTTTAGACGGACATAGTCAGAATGATTTTCTCTCGCATTTTCTTGCTCTTTTCCTTGCAGTTTCTTACTTTTTTAAAAAACAATTTATTACTTTTCTTAAAGTTATTTATTATTGTTATATTACATTGCAAAGTTAATTATTGCCAATTTTGTGTTAATATTATAAATTATATGCGTTATAAAATAATATATTTAGCCATGTAAATAGTTTTCTCAATTTCTAGGATAAAATATTTTTCAACTGTTTAATATCATGTATTGGTTGCATGACAAAGCATCAAATCCAGTTTGAGAGGGAAAAAAGCTTATCTGCAGTAGTTCATCTGCAGAAAATCTGAATGCTGTTTCATTTTCGAACATAACTTAGCATCCTCTTTTTGGTTCGTTAGCTTAGTATGTTGACGAGTCAAAGTGAAGAGGTAAATAAATGGTATATTTCACTGCTTTTACCAGAGTCATTTGCATTAAGCTGATTTTTAAATTTTGTGGCGGGTTTTCTGGTAATCGTCTATTAAAATGTATGTAACTGCCCAAATACATTGACTTTATCTTCAATGCTAATTCAATATACTAGTAACAACACCGATTTACACATCTATAGATATCCAATTGATTAGATCTTTGGCTTACACCACTTGTATTTTCTATAATGTTTTAATTGACGATACAAAAAGTATTCTTCTACTTCCTTTACTCAAGTGCAATAACTTTCTTCACAAGGACAGTTAACCACTACGCAATAATGGTTAGAGAATATTAAGTTAAACTGTTCCCTATGCAATAAAGAAACAGTGGCTCCTTCAAAACAGCAAGGAATGTATTTCACTACACGTAGCTCATAAAAAGTAGTTAGATTGACAGCATTTGACTTAGCAAAACTCTTATGATAAGGAGTCTATCATCAATGGAATCTTACAGCCTTGTGGCCTGACTTCCTCTTTCGTCTTCCTCGATTCTACCATCATTGCGCATTGTGGTATGTGGACTGGTTCCGTTAGCCTTAATCTCGATGACCACATCTTTGGTGCTTGGGGGAGGGTCAATGTCAATTCTTGTGGACACCACAGACACTAGCGTCGGATCACTGCCACGTCTTTTCACACCTACAGCAGAATCTCGGCTGTTACGATGGACGTTTGTGCCAATGGAATTTTGACTGTTGCTGTTACGAATATTTGGATCAATGGAATCTTTCTTCACTGAGGATAGTTTGGATTCGGATTGGTTTCCCCGTCGGTTGTTGACAACGGAATCGCGGCTAGTACGAAGCACGTTTGTGCCGTTAGAATCGTCGCTGCTGCGAACATTAGAGGCTATTGGATCTCCTCTCGCTGAGGATTGTTTGGATTCGGACTGAACGCCACGTCGATTCACACTAACAACAGAATTTTGGCTGCTGCGATGGTCGTTTGTGCCTATGGAATCGCGGCTACTACTACTAGGGATGTTTGAATCCGTGGAATCGCGTTTCAGGGAGGATAGTTTAGATTCGGATTGGTCGAAAACATCGAAGAGGCTGGTGTGCTTCGTCGATGCATTTCCGAGACGACTGAGGAGGGTGTTAGTTGGTGACGAGAAGAAGTGATAATCATTGTTCTCTATCCACGAGGGGAATTCTTGCTGGCGTTGGGCATAGTGGGATGGATCTGGGGATTCGTCGTCTCTCTTCCAGGGCAAAGTGCGCTCTGTTAAGGTCTTTTTGGGTGCGGAATGTTGGCTCGAGTCGTCGTCAGATTCTGAAGTGCCTTCTGTAAAAATAAAATTCAAACTTGCATTAATGAGAAGCTAGTTCATAATCGGTATTTTTAATTTTTAATGTGACGATAGAAGAGTGGCAAACATTAATAAAGCAGAAATTCAAATTTCTGGAACTAAATACGAGGTTATAGGATCCTTGGTAAAGTAAAATATCAATGACTCCTTTATCATTTACGCCGACCAAACGGTATAGTGGTTAGCATACTAGCTTCTAGACCGCGAGGTTGCGGGTTCGAGTCCCATGTTAGGCATGGGTGTTTGTAAATGTATATTGGCTTGTCTAATGACGAATGTTTCGGCGCATTATAGCCCTCGTGTTGCTGACGGCGCCAGATAATCTGAAAACAACCAAACGAACTTTGTCATTTACTCTAATTGATGATTTTCAGACCAAAGTCCTTGCATTTAAAGCATAACTACTCAAATGGAAGCTCTTCAGTAGCGCAAATACGCTGGAAAATATCACTCAACACTGGTCAATCCCGATGTAGACCGTTGTAGACTAGTCGTTGTTACGGTTCTTGGCCAGTTTCGCGCAGTGCTTGGTAAAATAAATTGGAAGTTTTGATATGTTGATGTAGAGTTTTAAAATTGACATATATTTTTATACGAAAGCACTGAGGGGTGAAAAATATGTTTTGTGATGGTTTCGAAATGTTATTTTTTTAAAAAAACAATCGCATACTTCTGAACGAATTTGAATTTTGGCATGGATTGGCCAATCTTCCCAGAACCTCTGTTTCCAAAATTGGCCAATACCTCTGTGCTACCTGGGTTGTTAAAAGAAAATACTTGACCTTTTGGGAATTAGACAATGCTATATTCGAGAAAGAAAAATCTGTAGGGAATTTCGCTTCATTAACTGAAAAAGAACGGATTTTATTCAGTACTATACGTTCGTTACTATTATTTTATCTTTTGTTGGACATGTCCTGGTCCTGATTATATACAAGAGGGTTATATATATATATAAATCTTCACCGATATATGAGCCCTTAGCGACCTATCCACTCAAGCAATAAAAAATAAATTTCAGATATTATTATTTGAAGGAATGAGCTTGAGATTAAGACGATTTCAAATAATAGGCCTCTCAGGATTTTTAGGTAAACATTTTGAAATATTCAGACCCTTTTTTTCCTGCGCAAGTAATCAGTGCATTGAAAAACCATAAATGGATTTGGAACGATAAGCGTATAACAAAAAATTGATAAATCGTAAAAAGTAGAGAAGAGCATTGGGGGGGGGGGGGGAAATAAAAATTTGGAATTTTTTACCTTTGCAAAGACGATAACGCATTGCATGCCTGAGATTGAGGACAACACTGTCCTGACAAACATAAAATCTGTGTAACTTCACTTTTTCATTCAACTCTGACAATATCCCTTGGATTTTATGAGTACACCTTAGTATTCAAATAATTCCAGAATCTAAAATCTATAGATCAGGGAATCGCGGTGGCCACGAAACTTCAAAGACTTAATTTTTAATAGATACCACGATAAAACCCTTTTTAAAATTTACTGAAATGATCACGATTCTGCACTCTTCAGAATCTTGATCATTTCAGTAAGTTTGCCGAAATTTGCCACCTACCTTTGGCATCCGTATTCTCATGAGGCGAGGGCGTCCTCTGTCGATGTCCGTGAACAGTGAAGACGATGCCATCGTCATCGTTTGTGGAAGACACGTCCAAGAGTGAACTGTACGCTGAGAGCGGCTCTTCAACGGCTGCTCCAGTCTGGATCGGCATGGGGGTCGGATT
Organism: Linyphia triangularis; assembly: GCA_963978545.1. Classification (NCBI taxonomy): domain Eukaryota; kingdom Metazoa; phylum Arthropoda; class Arachnida; order Araneae; family Linyphiidae; genus Linyphia; species Linyphia triangularis. The sequence goes on from OZ021726.1 coordinate 30,650,586, forward strand.
GTCCCAGTCCGAAGTAGTGTCGTCAGAGACGTTGAATCGGATCTTGGGAGGAGGTTGACCGTTCTCTGAATGGGTAAAATGACAAAACATAAATCAGTAAAGTATGATTTGTAGTAAAAAGTAAGTTGGAATGGGATTGCTGTCCAAAGATTGTGTTTGGGGCAGAAGTTTAACTTATTGTTCTTCCGGTCGGAATTTTCAGCTGAACTGAATAACTTGATACTGAAATACATTATGAATGATGATTTTTCAAATTTTTATAAATAATGTTGCTATTTCTTTGATTGCTAATCAGAAGGTCAAAGATGTGTAGCTAGGTTAGGTATTTGTGATTAACATAACTATTTTCTTTCTTCTCCAATTATAAATAGTTTTTAAACTACTAATTCATAACACCATTAATAGACAGGATACTTTGCAACTCTTATTGCTAGATTTTTACTCATTTACATTTACAATACATTCTGTATTACTTTTAGTATATACAGAAATATTCACAAACATAAAAATGCATTTGAATATAAGCAGTCAACTCTCAAGATCGCTGCATGATCACTCAACTAATAAAAATGTAAGACCCTTACACAACTTAACTGAACATTAGCCCTTAATACAAACATCTTAATTAAATACTTACTTAATTTGAAATAGAGTTAGAAATGTTATGAATTTAGTTTCACTTGTAAGGTTACTTTATATAGAACTAGCTAAATACCCGTGCTTCGCTATGAAATTTTAACATGTGCAATATTTTAGCTAGCTGTGAGGCCTTGCGTTACGGAAATCTGTCATTCGTGTATAGGACCCAGTCATTGGCGCTTCGCTCGCAGGAAGGTTCATCGCTACGCAAAATCGAGCTCGCTTCGTTCGCTGAAAAGTTCATGGACACATAAACACAGGCTTATTTCACTCGTTAAAAGGTTCATTGCTATGCAAGCATAGGCTCGCTTCTCTCGCTGAAAGGTTTATTGCTGAGTAAGCATAAGCTCGCTTCACTCACTAAAATCTAATTGCTACGTAAAGCCTTAATATTAGAAGCCTCTCCCTTGTTAAGAAAAAAAATTCCCCTTTAATACAATAATTCAGCATCTCTTTAAGATTATTTTAACACGTGTTAGTGGAAAGCAAAATTAGAAGGCCAAAACGGCCTATGTTAAAACTTTCATAGCTCTAGGCCAATTAGGAGTCGCTTTTTGTGAAAATATCAATAAAAAAATAAATTAAAATTGTAACATTCTTTTTGTCAAAAGTCCAATTAGATGGCCAAAACTTCTTGTGAAATCTCAGAAATGTAGCCCAATTACAAATCGTTTTGTAAAATATTTGTTAATTAATTTAAAAAAAAAAAAAAAAAAAAAAAAAAAAAAAAAATTAATTCTGTACTTCAAAAATCCAATTAGAAGGCCACAACTATTTATTAGAAAATTTCAAAGCTGTAGCCCTATTTGAAATCGTTTTGTAATATATATATTAATTAATTAAAAAAATTAATGAACTGAACAAAAATTTTATATTCTGTTTTTCTGAAGTCCAATTAGAAGGTCAAAACTACTTACGTTGAAAATTTTAGAGCTGTAGCCTTATTAGATATCGTTTTGTAAAATATTAATTAATTAATTAAAAAAATTAATTGAAACTAAATGAAAATTTAAAATTCAGTTTTTCAAAAGTCCAATTAGAAGTCCAAAACTACTTATGTTGAAAATTTCAGAGCTGTAGCCCTATTAGTAGTCGTTTTGTAAAATGTTTATTAATTAATAAAACAAATTAATTAAAAAAGAACAAAATAAAAATTTTAAATTCTGTTTTTTAAAAGTTTAATTAAAAGGCCAAAACTACTTATGTTGAAAATTTCAGAGCTGTAGCCCTTTTAGACATCGTTTTGTAACATATATTAATTAATTATAAAAATTATTTAAAAAAGAACTAACTAAAATTTTGACATTCTGTTTGTGATGTATACAATTAGAAGGCTAAAACTACTTATGTTGAAAATTTCAGAGCTGTAGCCCGATTAGATATCGTTTTGTAACATTTTAATTAATTAAAAAAGAACTAATTAAAATTTTAACATTCTGTTTATGATGCTTAAAATTAGAACGCCAAAACTACTTATGCTGAAAATTTCAGAACTCTACTCCAATTTTAAGTAGGTTTCTATAGATCCACAGATAGACAGACAGACAGACAGACAGTTTGTTTTATTATTATAGATTAGCATGAAATTCATGGGTGGATGACAGTTTCTTCAAACGTAATCTTAAAAGACTGTATTTTACTAACAACATTCTTACAGTATATAAAGTTCTTTTGCGTATTTATTTACGCCATGTATAGCGTTTGCCATATGGAGAATCACCATTACGTCGTAGATGAGCTAATCCAATAAAAATTTATTAGATTGATTTTTATTCCAATCTATAATATCAGAAATTAAATAATATGGGATTTTACATTTTGTTGTTTTTAGAGTATCTCGATTGTCTCTTTCTTTACACCACTTACTCTTCTTTCCGCTGATGAGTCCTCTGGTGTTATTGCCATCAGAAGAAGTGGACTCTACACTCCTCTCCGAATGTTCAGAGTTACTCTCCACGTGAGCCCCTTTGTGTTGGTGGTGGTGGTGGTGAGCCACGTTGGCCGAGTAGGCATGGCAACTCATGCGACGATGAGGGATGCGCTCGTCGATCAGGTGGCGGATCTGAAGACGAGTCCGTGGATCTGGAGTGGTGCTGCGCATGGAAGAACGTCCTATGTATCGCTGAAATGAAAGAGGTGGATTAATATAACCTCCAATGAAGAATTAAATATCTTTAAAAAAATTATGTATTTTTAACAAGTTAATTACGAGGAAAGCGTAAACTACGCTGGAGCTCTGCCCGTTTCCGTTTACCTATGAGCTGTTTACATGCTTTTGGGAAACAAACAAAATGAAATTATCTATGATTTTCAGCAAACCATGGCATCGTCAGGGAGGGTCAAGAAGAGTGTTTGAAAAATAAAAATAAGATGAGGAAAAGTGGTGAAATTCATAGAGAAAAAAAGAAACGTAATATAGATTATATATTGAACAGAAAATTAATGTATAATTGTTAATTAATAGTTTAGAAGAAAATACAATGAGCATTTTTGGAAAATTAATGATTGAAGAAAAACTTTAGTGCACCTTACTCCTGAATATAGCACCTTCCTTCAAATAATCCTGTCTGCACCAATGGCAGAAAAGCTAATGGCCAATACCTAATTTTTTCGCTAGGTATCAAATCTGTATGGGATGATAAGGAGTAACATATAAAATTGAATTTTTGCTTAATAAGATTTTAAAGAAGGAAAGAGAAACTTTGAGAGGAGGGCATTTTTTTCTTATTAATTTTCATTTACTAGACTAAAATAGAATTATTTACTCGCAATGAGCTGATTTGCATATTAATCTTGTAGAAGGCATTTTTCCGCTCTTTGTCGGCGTTATTCCACTTTAGTATTTCAAACAGCCAGCCATGTTTGAAAGAAATTATATAAATGCTACGTTTTTGACAACTGAAGAATGGAACATAAAAAAAATCGTAATTTGCAAAAGCAGCAGAGTGCTTCTCAAAATATACATTAACCATTATAGATATCATTTTAACTATCCAAACTATACATGATTAATAACTCAATTAGATTTTCCTGGTACATAAGCACAGGTTTTAAAATACGAATTTAGCTATTTATCTTATTAAACAACTTTTAGCGAGTAATTTACGATGTCGATAGTAACTACCGTTCGCAAAATTCCTCTTTATTCCTTTAAATCGTAGATATGAAGTTTAATGAGGCTTCTAAACTACTTCTATTATTTTGAATATTTTTCACTTGGTATACTTTTGTACTAACATTTGACTTTAGGCTAATATTAAATTATACTTTTGCGAATATTTTAATCTTGCTGGTATATTCCAAACTAATAGTTTAGAGAGAGAATTCTTAGAACTAGAGTATAAAATTTTTCTAAAATACTTTCTGTAGATTTTCTAAAATACTTTTTGTACATTAAGATTGAGAAACTAAGATATATTCTGAACAATGAATAAATACGACGGAAATAAATTAATGATGTTTGAACGAAAAATCTTGAAACTGTTTTTTAGAGTAGTGATAGAAAATGGAGTATGGAGGGTAAGATTTAATTAGGAATTACAATACAAATTTATAGAATCAAATATAGTAAATGTGAATAAAGTATCTCAACTAAGATGGCTCGGTCATATATACAGGTATAGAGATGGAAATCCGGTTAAGAAATCCAGCTAATTTCAAAGGCCTGATGGGAAAAGAAAGAGAGGTAGGCCACGTACAAAGTGATCAGACAATGCGGAGAAGTGGCTAAAGAATATTGGTGTTAATAGATGGAGAACAATGGCGTCAGATAGGTCGAGTTAGTGGAAACTGACTGAGACAGCCTTGGCCAGAAATCAGCTGTAGAGCTTATAAGGAATAGGAATATATTCGTATCCTAAACGCGGGGTCATATAAAGATTTTGATGACTGACCATGTATTTACTATACATTCAGAAAATTTATTCAAAATATAAAACAGGTATTTCCCAATATTATGTTAAGGTACAACAAAAGCCATACCAATACTTACGTTTATCGAGACATATTCTTTTTATAAGAAAATTATTCGCTATTAGTTTAAAAACTTTTGTTACTTGAAAAGAGTTTTCTGTATTTGAAATATTTAATTAGAAAATTTAATTTGAAAACTTTCATAAATCATACAAACAATTTAGATTAAAAAATACGTTGTAAGGATGCCTTAAAAGTAAATATATCAATAAATGACCAGCCTCATAATTTGACTTACTCTTCTAGGTGGTTTAAACATGGCATCTGATAAGATGTGATGAAGTTGGGCATCAGCTAAATCTTTGGTGCTTGGGGAATATTCGAGCTCAGCAATGTCCACATTGAGGAAACTGGAGTCGTTGCGCTGGATATCAGCATTCAACTTGTTTGGTTTTTCTACTGAAGGACTGGAAAAATTCAATTTTTAACTTTGATGCAAACTAAAATTAAAATTGAGTTTCGACAGAATCTATATGTTCATTGAAATTGATCGTAATAAAACTTGTTGATTTCAGGAATTTACTGTAGTAAGTAATCATAACGCTTAGAAAAAACGAAAGGTATTTTAACGCAATCGAAATAAAGTGTAAAATGCGATCTTTTGTATTTTCATGGTAGAATTAAATTAACTGGAATAGTTAGGTACATAAACTATCTCAATTAATAAAAATTGAAGGAAAATAATAACCAGACAGGACAACTTTATACTTAAATTGAATGGCCGGTGAATTTATGCAGCAATTACGTTAACATATGATGTTTTTATGACGTTACAATTATAGGTGTAATTTATTACATTAGTCTATTTTTGAATGACTTAGTGATGTTTACTGTGTTTTATTATTTTACATCTGAAGTATTCAGAGTTCACTTCAACAAAATGTATGAAACTCAGTTATAATTAAATGTGTTCTTTTGAAGAATATCACTTTTGTTTAGTGAAAAATAGAATTTCTGAATTTCTAACTTGATACACTAACTTTTTAAAAATATTATTGTCACCACTGTTATAAGTTAACTTAGTTATAACATGAGAAAAAATAAACTTCAATCACTGTTTCAGGGTTCCATGACTAACAAACTTAGGAAAATAATACTAAACAAACTTAAATTTTTTTGGTATCATATCCTGAAAAGATTACTGAGTATAAATTATTACGAAGTGATGGCTTATTAAGTAAAATAGGACTAATATCACTTCGTTATTCAATGAATTTCGGACTAATATAATAACCCCCTTGTTACAAATATAACATTCTTCGTAATACCGACCACCGACTACAATTCCAGACGATACACTATTCAGTTTGATATTCAAAATGGGAAAATACCTTTTGTCCAGATTTGCCTGGGTGTAATTCCTGAATATCGAGGACAAAGACGCTCCAACTCCATTGTTTGTCATCGGCATAAGATTCGAGTTCTGCTTCACTAAATTCATGGCATCGGCCACATTTAATTTGGAATAAGTTTCGAAGATTTTGGGCTCAGCATTTGCGTGTTCTCGCGTCAACACAGGACGGAGGTATTTGTTGTTGTAGTATTTGAACCTGAAAAGAAAGTAAATATCTTCGTGAGGCAAAATAATCATAATTTGAAGTATATTAAAGTTTTGTTTGCAAGATGCTTAATTTATACCTGCTTGAAAATTCATTCATTTAATGGCATCTGTGCCTTGAAAAATGGCCACGTGTCTTTGTAAGTTTACTTTCGCGATATTCTTGGGATGGAATATTTTAAAAACGGAGTTTGTGGGAACTATACATGTTTTTTAATTAATTGACTCAAATTAAAAGTAGCTTTGACTTTTTATTTAGTTAAAATGGGTGTATAAATGCTGAAAAAGAAAATTATTTCGAAAACAAGTATAAATAATTATTTTGTGGATATTCCAATACACGACATTTAGACCCTATATTTTATAATAGGTGCAATTCAAACATAACACACTTACAGAAGAGAAAGTAAAAATAAATAAATGCCCCATTGTATTATAATAAAACTGACATAATGCATTACTACTTCAGTAGATTATTTAACAAATACTGATTTGGGACTTATTCTATCGATTCAGTAATCCAAATTCAAGTTACAGGAAATTAATTAATCCACGGGAAGTTAAAATTAGTTTTTAACTTCCCATGGACTAATTAATTTTGGAAAAGAGGAAATTCAATATATTTATCACATTTAAAGCATTGGAAATATCAATAAAACTTGTTCATCTAAAATAAGTAATTTTACTTTTTAATTAATTTGTTAAACTGGTCCAGTATTTAAGAGATTAATTAATATTATTTTAAGAAAATTCACAATTATCAGAATAATATATATAATCAGAAAAATATTTGTTTTGTGTTTCGTTATTTATAGATAATATAAATACATATAATAAGCATATATTAACTCACTTGTCTCTTAGGTGATAGTTTCCCATAGTTTGTCCAACAATATCTTCAATAGCTGCCATCAGATGGTCCATTGACTAAAGTAAACAAAGAAAATCGTATAAAAACCAAGAAACAATTAGAACGTAAATAATATTGAACTTATTGCGATACTTTTTTAAATATGTTGCCCAAGGTAATGGGGTTTATATATATATATATATATATATATATATATATATATATATATATATATATATATATATATATATATATATATATATATATATATATATATATATATATATATATATATATATATATATATATATATATATATATATATATATATATATATAATTTTGATGTTATTATTTGAAGGAAAAATTCTTTAGTTTTGAATAAAAGTTAAATTTATTTTAATGAGAATAACGCTTGTAAGTATTCTGATTTAACATTCGTCTCTCAAGCTAAAATTCATACTGATTATTTCCATGTTAATGTCTATTTCATAAGTCTAACGGTTTTGGATGTAGTTATTCTAACGAAATATCCGTCATTGTATGAAAAGCAGTCGTTCAGCTGGATTTAGTTTGTTACATAAGAATAAATAAATATTTCATTTGATAAATTCAATTTCCAGCGTTACTGTATAAATTTTATTAGAGTATATGTTAAATTGTTATTTGTACTATTTTATTTAATGCGTCTAGGCTGCAGATGCCGCCAAAATGAGAAAGGAACTTGTTTAGTTGCAATAGCGAGATGGGTACCGCATATAATTAAATAAATATTTCATTTGAGGAATGGGTTAATTTTCAACTGTTAAAGCACTTTATAAAGTTTATAAAAATATTTCTTAAACTATTGTAATTTATACTATTTTTGTAGACAGACGTGAATATGTAAATGTGTCTAAGCTGCCGATGTCGCCATAAGAACATAGAGCATTCTGAAAATGGGTGTCAAAAAGGTCGAATAAATATTCTATTTAAATGACGAATTTTTTTTTACTATACTCAATATGATGAGCTATATCTGTTTGTATTTTATTTTTTATCTAGCTGTGATTGAATGCCATCTACAGGGTAGACGCATTTACAGAATCACAGTGATTCTGTAAATGCGTCTACCCTGTAGATGGCGTTTCATAGTACGAAAGAGAGCCATTCAGAAGAGTATTGCGAGTTCTATAAATAGGTGTTTCATATGAGGGCGACAAGGGCGAATCCGCCAGTTCCTTCATATTTTTTTTTCCAATAGAAAGCCTTGTTATTGAAGAGCTAAGGAATACAAGAAAATGGTTTATTCGCCCTTTCTGTTTGAAGCTTTGGCATATAGAACTTGGGCGCTAACGTTGTGAGAAACGACAAAACTGTTCTGAGTTTTTTTTCTTGAAATACAGTTTTGACGGATTTACCTTAGTCGCATGGAACGCCTCATATGTTCGAAAAAATATTTTAAATTTGTCTGTGAATTTATTCAGAAGTAATATTTATACATAGGTATTTGCTTTTGTCCATGTACATGGAAGTGATTAAATATATTTCAGATGTTATACAAAATACCATATAAAGTAAAGAATTTAACTATGTTTCTAACAACCATATATTTAATAATTTTTTTATAAATCTCCATATTAAAAAAATACTAAGAGTTCTAGGTTTAAAATTTCAAAAGTTTGGAAAATAAGTTTTTTTTTTTTTTGTAACCATTGAAGTTTGATTACTGAATTCTTAAGTATTTATTGTAAAAACGTATAAATAAATGACTTATTGCCTTTAATGTAAAATTTACTTGAAGAGTAAAAATTAAAACGAATATTTATGTTAATATATAAGTTTGATGTATAAAAATGAAATTATTTGAACTTTAGTTTAATATCTGTCCAACAAAAAATTATGTATTTTAGTAGTAACATTTAAAATATCAGATGATTATTCTCAATTTATTTATGTGAAATAGATTGTAGCTCAAAATGTAAATTATTAAAAAATAGAAATATTCGGCAGCTATTAACTTTATACAGGAAGTTTAGTTCACAAATATTAATCCAAAAAATAGTTAATATAATAAAGAAAATACATATTTATTTTAAATGAAAAACTTTACCCTTATTTTTGTCACATAAGCAAATCCTATTTTCGAAAGGCTTTGTTAGTTCATTAGCAACTAAAGATAAAATCTGGAAAATTTCAGAGATAAGTGTACATTGTACAGCTTATATTTACCCTTGTTATAATTCTCTCGTTCATAGATAACTTGATCTTATTTTTGGTTGGAATGTTCAATATCCTTACAAGTGGACCAATGGTCATGCCCTGAAAAATTATGCATGGCAGTTATATTTATTCACAATATATAACACTAGGCTGACTTTGAAATAAAATACTGTGATCTACACTTCAGCTCTGATACTCAACTTCGTTAAAGGATGAGTTGCAGAACAAAAATGATTGATAACTTAGTCTTAGTATGGAGTTATTTCTTTTTAAGTATATTTAATTAATTATTGGACACATAATTTCTTTAATGTGTTTAACAGGTGTGGATTTTGTTTCACTGGTTTTATTGAATTTCCATACTCATAATTAAGTACTTTTACTGCCTACACAGTTTATTTGCCAGATTATATACACATTTTATGTAGGTGTAACTGTAGTAATGTAATAGAGATAACTACTCTACTCCAAATAACATCATCTACATCTCAAATTTACGAGGCAAGAAAAATCGAAGTGATCGTTATCATCATGTTTTTTTTGTCTACCAAGAAAATATTGACAGCGATTTTGTTAACAGATTCATAAGACCATCTACGATAAAGTGCAAATTTTCAATTCAAAAGGTGTAGAATTTAGTGTGATAAATTTTTCAAAAATTTATATTTTACATGTGTCAATCACGGGACGTTAAATAATACATTACTGTATAAAACGTAAATTTTTTGAAAAGTTTTACATTTTATTAGTGAGTTACTTATTATTATTTTAAAATTTATTGTCTTTTTATATGAATATTGTAAAAAAAAAAAAAAAAAAACCCTCTACGAATTGATAATAATAATGAATATATAATATATAAGTAGGATTAGTAAGATTAATAGATTATTAGAAAGTTATTAAATAATACATAATCAATAAATATATAAATAATATATTGTATATATAGCATAATAAATAATTACAGAATCAAAACCAGTCTCTGTAAAACTAAAATCATGTGAATGCTTTTACACCGCTTCTTGCGAATTCTCGATCATTTAGTTTTACCTGAATGAAGACAGTAAAGAAGACTAGGGCGATGATAGTAGTGACCATCATGTTCTTGGTGGGGATTATTCTGTCGGAAACAATTAGCACGAGGGCAAAGGCCACTGCCCCCCTCAGCCCCCCATAAGCTAGGATAAACTGCTCCATTTTGTCAATGCGATGCAGTCGGAATCTGTTTGCTATACCCGTCAGAATCACCACACCTGAAAGGCAATGTGAAAAGAAACGTTGTTGTTAAATGAGAGATGTAAGTGGACCATAATGTAAGACTTTTATGGAAGAATGTGTCTGATATTTAAGTTTTGTTGTATAATGAATGCATGATTGGTTAAGACAAAATTTGTACTCAGGGAAAACATTTTTCTTTCGAAAACTTCGTTTATGAATTGAGGAGCGTCGGATCCTTAATTTAAAGAGTTTTCAATTTTGGAGGCTAATCTATTATTTTGAATGTATCGAATATTTTACCGATTCATTGAAATATAAACAAAAATTGAAAAATTTACTTAAAAAGGCACCCTAAAAATACTGGTACAACTATCTGCCAATAAATTCATTTAATAAATAAATATATATATATATATATATATATATATATATATATATATATATATATATATATATATATATATATATATATATATATATATATATATATATATATATATATATATATATATATATTTATATTTAACCAGATACTCATATATTCCAATGATTTTCTTATGATATTTATACAGTTTAATGAAAACTGCTATACCAGAAAAAATGCACTTCTAATTGCTACTACGTGGTTTATTCCAACCTTTTAGGGACTTGGAATCACGCTAATAAGGGTTGACGTTTCAGCGGAAAACTCTATCTACAAAGCGTGATTATACGTGATAGTAGTGTTCAGAAACATCTCATGAATCTCTAGAGACAACATGGTATTTCAAACGAGAAGAAACACAAGATAATGCTGACAAAAATACAAAGAAGACAGGATAAAACTCTATATGAAGTAAACACTTTCCGCATCCTCAATGCAGTGACGGTGATTGGGGAACTTTTTGAACTTTTAGTATTATCTGACAATAAATTGGTAAAAATGTTTTTACTTTTGTACTTGTCTGTTCTCTCTTAAAAATATTGGACTATTGAATACATATCCTTATTCCTAATCACAGTAGAGTTTTCTAGTCGCTTAGCCAAGCGCCAGTTTATCCGCTATTAATAAGACACATAGATTCCAATTAGAGTGAACATTCTATTGTTCTTTATATTTAAAGTAGTTGAAATGCCAACTGGAAAGCTTTCATAACTCCACCGTGCGTGCAATCTGAAAATGCTCTAAGGGAAACCAGACATGAAGTTTTACATGATCAAACATAACAGACTTGGAGGAAGAGTGAAATGAATTATACTAAACGAAATTCGTTAAAATAGTGACGAAAAAACAATTATGAATGTTATTGTAAAGAAGAAGTAACTTTACCTGCGATTCAAGTTGAATCAAGTCTATTTTTTGTGTTTAAGGTGTAAAGTTTAATGAATATGCATTTGTTGATAAATTCTTATAATAATAAATCGATAAATCCATAATGATTTTTTCAAATGTCAATAAATCTAGACATTCTGATTAGAAATTGACAGGTTGATTTTTTTTTAAGTCTGAAAAGAAATTCCGCAACCTAATGTGGAGTTTATGTTATCAATGAAACAGCGCCCATCGACTGGATATTGCTTTTAGTTCAGGTGTTCTAAAGTTATATAAATGTATTCGCTTTTTTTAAAAAATTTAATATTAAAACGAAACTTGAAATAGAAATAAATATAAAAGATATTTTTGAATACTGAAAAAATAGATATTACTGAAATGTGGAGTAATTACTTCATATTTAGTAAAATGCCGATTTCCCTAATAAAATAATTTTAGTTGGTTACGTGTTACTTTATTACTCTCAATTACCCATATGTATACATAGGATAAGGAAAGTATAGCATTCGGTCAAAAAATTGTTTTTTAGCCTTTCTCCACGTTTTGAAACATCCTGATTTCAAAAAAGTGATACAGAAAAAAATGTCTGCCTGTGTGTATGTGATCAGCATAACTCTCGATCAAATTGACCGATGATGTTCAAATTTGGTGTGCAGGTTGATGGTAGCCATGGGACCTACCGTTAAGGTTTTCATCAAAATCGCGCATTCGCGTTAGGTAATTGCCATTGAAAAAATCATGTTTTTCAGTAATTGCTAAAAAACGGCTGGAACGATTTTGTTCAAAATCGCTGTGGTAATGCCTCTTAAGGTGTTTTAAACATCCCCAATTCCGAAATTCCTTTAAAAATGCTTCTAAATTTTTTAAAAATGGAGTAAAAAGTTGAAAAACGAATGCTTTCAACGCAGAGTTCTCTTTCCTTGAGCATACCTCATCAACAATCGTTTTTTCTTCTCCCTTCAGTTTCGCTTATAATAAAGGATAATATAAGGATTACCGAAAAATATATCACCAAAATCACCACTTTAACGAAGTTTTTTTTTTTTTTTTTACATACCCATACAAGAATTATCGCAAAATATATAAATCGCCAAACTGACCAATTCCTCTAAATGAATGATAAAAATATAAAAACTGTAAATGACACAAATCCATGTCAGTATTATAGTGTAATTGAAAGTTGTGCGATGTTCCACACCCCTAGTTTTTTTAAATGTTACTATTTTTATTGCCAGCATATTCAATTAAACAACAGATCTTTAAGATTAATATTGAAACACAACCTGTTGGCTAAAATTGTGTAATTCAATACGAATGTTGAATTTTTAGTAACACCTTTTCACACTATTAAATTTTTCACAATTTATGGCTTAACACGCAAAATTTCAATGTGTAGGAACAATTTTTTTAAAAACAACTTTTTTATAAAACCTACTGGATTAAACAGATTGGTTCACACTGTTTCTTGAAATTGGAAAAAAAAATAATCATATTTTGGACGAGGATACCCGAAATTATTTAAAAATAGGTTGAGCCGAAGGAAATAAAGTGGTCACATGAGTTTGAATATGACTCTGATTTCCAAGATTTCCCAGAATTGCGAAAGAACTTTGGAACCTTAATAGGTAAGAAGATAACCCAGCAATAGGGAAATAATAGGTTGAAGTAAGGATAAGGAAATACAGCACAAGAAATAAGTTTTAGAGGTTTCTAGTCAGTAAGTTTGTTACAGAATTAATCTTTTGTGTCAAAAAAAAATAAAAAATGTCCAACTTTAAAATAATGTCTAACTTTTTGTTTTGTTAGAATATGTGTTTAGAAGTGTATGGATAACTTTTGAGGAAGCTAGGGCATAAAATGAGAAAAACTTATGTTATAAATTTTTTTTAAAAATAGAACTACTTTGAATAGTTAACTCATAATATTTGTGTGACTTTTCTAATTTCCATCTAATCGTTATTAAAATGTTTGTCAGCAGAACCAAGGTAAAAAATGCTAAAGAGTTGAACTCTTTAAGTACATTTCTTTCTTTTTTAAACTGTGCTGGGAAATCAGACCATTTCCTATATTTTTACAAAAGCACTTTGTTGCCATAGTCTCAGTTCCAATGCATTCTTTGGCGAATTACAAACCCACTTTCCACTTGGCATAAATAATTTTTTTTTGTCTGTTACAAAAGCAATTAGGCCATGATTTTGTTACAGGTTATGATGTTTATTGAACACATGTAACATAGTACTTAAATTACTGGAATAAAATTAGGTGAACAAACTTTGTACAAATGCAAGTTTTCTAATAGATTATCTAGAGCAAACACAATACGTTCGTAGTACATTACAGAATGTTCTGTCTTAGTATCATAATTAAAGGAAATTGTACGGTATAAACACATTTTATCAGTGCATATGTTTCTTACCGATAGCTCTGTATACTGTACAGAAGACTATAGTCATGATGATAAACCATGTGTTCCATTCATGGTTGTCATTGACTGTTGACACGCCTAAGAAAAGAAAGATAATGGTTTCGGAAGAACTGGCTAGCATTTTCATTGCGTACTTCACGGTCACGTGACTTTTGTAGGAAATGTTCTCCTCCACGTAATTCTTCATTGTGATGCCACAGAATGTCAGACTAGAGAGGAATATATAAAAAAAAAGAAGAGAATTGTACACTTTGTTGGAATATCAATCTTATTTATGAAACCATTTTTATTACAATCCCAAGTGATTCTAAAAGTGGTGTAGTATTTTTTTTGATAACTCGATTGAATAATCAATGAATAAATTGACTGACATTTTACGCTTTCTTTGTTTAGACTGTATTGAGAATGAAAAAGTTAAATAATTTTGTTGCAACATTTAATTTTTCGAAACAAAAATAAAATAGATGAATTCAGTTTTAAATCTTATACAGCATTCCATATGCTTAAAATTTTATAATCATCCATTTATTCAGGATTTATAAATTCGAATTATTAATCTTTTACGATTTTAAGAATTTGTTAAGACGTTATATCCATTAAATATTTACAGTTAGGTTAAAGACATCTCTTTCAAAACAACAACATTAACTTTTCTTCTAAGACGAAATTATTTTTACTCTTATCTACAGTATGGAAAAAGAGAAAAGTTTCTAAGACAAATATATAATAATTTAGGAAGTTCATACAAATAGATAATTTGAATAATATTTAATTGTGTAGTTCATTCTTAATTTTTCAAGTTAAACTGTTTTATATGCTTAGCTAAATGAAATCCAAAGTTACATTAATTATAAAACTTTTGATAGTTATGGTATAAGTCAAACATTACTGCAAAAGTCAAATACATAATAAATTTTTACTAGAATAAATTATGTTCATAGTTAGAGGAATAATTTTACTTAAAATATTTTACTCATCTTCTAGTTGTTTGTTAATATAAAAATATCTCAATCCTTTTACAACAAATAATCGAACTGTAATTATATGATTAAAGTGCACAACTAAGATTTTGGACAAAAGAAAAGAATACACTTTAAAGTATTTCGTGTCACAAGGGTAAAAGACTTAACTCTATTATTAGCATAATCAATTTCCTACACTCAATTTCGCTGTCATGCTTCGATAATAACGATAAGAATCAGTGACAATTGACTGCCATTAAACAAAGGTTCCTTTCTCAAAACATGATTTTAAAATAAAATTTTATAAAGGGATATCTTTGGATACATTTAAAAATGTGTGTATTTGAATGTGGCATTAGTTGAAAATGTTTAATCTGCAAGGGTTCCACCTTTATTTTGACAATGAACTTTGTTTTTAAACTCGATAAATTCCAGTTCTTAGCAAAATAGTCCTTTTTATATCCTTCTCATATTCAAGACATGAATTCCTCGACTAATATCTCATCGGTGTAGTGACTGACTAGAGATCAAGCTATTTGGATGTTACGTATTAAATAATTTTCCTTCTAGACACTTCTTTTATAATCAGTAGCCGTTCTATGTATTGAAAACATTTGTTCTTTTTTTGCTTATATGGCTGTGTGGGGATACTGTAACTTTTTTTTCCATTCATGACATCAATGATTGAAATCTACCGTTACCCTTTTGAAATTCGGAGCTGCATTTCCTACTGAAAAACAAAGGACTGATGCGTTTTTCTTTAAGGACATCTGTCTTTAAATATAATTTGTTTATGCTTTACGCTCTGAAGGGAAGAAAACGTTTCTTTAAAAGTTTGGCCTAACAGACGTTTGACAATTTAGTTCAACTACCAAACACTCATCATCGAATTGGTGCCTAAGAGGTAAGGGGCCTTATTCAGTAATCTATAGGTCGTATTCTATGGTACGTTACGAATATTTATAAAAATATAAGGAAATAGTTTCTTTGTATGAATGTTTATTTTTTATAAAAAGCTACAGTTGGATCCTGATCGTAATAAGATTTTGCACATCTTGACTCATCAAGATTATGATGTGGGCATGCGCCAGCTTGTATAAAAAGAGATGTATGCAGATGTTGTTCAATTGTATTGATGTATCGATGCTTTATAAAGAAAAAAGAAAAAACCTTTGTAATGGCCTTGAATATATGGCCCAGGGTAAACTGTAGATCGGCCCTAAGTTTTTATATAAGATGTTTAAATTTCTACTATTTTGATTAGAATTTCCAGTTTAAGTTTGATACTTATTAACAGCATTCCATTGCCTTTTTATTTTACACTACACTGCAGTTAAATTTATAAAGTACTTTTCCTTAGAAATTCAATATATCCTAAGCAGTATAGATGCTGTTATGATCCAGTGGCTGGCATGCTTGGATAGTCGCGGAACTGCAGAGGAGGTGAGTGGAGGGGTGGGGAGTAGGGTGCCCAGGAGAGGCCGAAAAAATCTTTTTTTAAAAAACAAATACCAGGTCCCACCCTCTAAAAATATTCTTTCTGTTGTAATGTCATATTACAAAAAAATTCAAGTAATTTAAAAAAGTTTTAGGGGTCTCAAACTAATAGAAAATAGGGAATTCGTGCAAATTTTGGATTTCTAATTAATATGCAGAGAGCAGAACTGTACCAGACTTCTCTTAACATTCCCCCCCCCCACCCTTTGCCTTTAAACTTGGTTTAAAAACACTTCATCATGAACTCATAAGACATATTTAATTTTTTTTTTAGTTGAAATTCATTATCACACAAATCTATATCTGATCTTGTAGTGCTTTCAAAATGCACTGTTCATTGAAAAAGCCAACGTCTTCGCCGTGAAACTGTTGAACAATTAAAAACACAGTTTGAGGCAGCAAAGTCAGTAGTTCATTTGGATGGTAAATTGTTACTCAATTTTTTATCAAAAAGCACAAGAAGAATTGATCGTTTAATTGTCTGGAACTGGCAAAGCAGCAACTGATACTGTTTTCAAGTTCTACCTTTAAATACGAAGTAATAGTTATGTGTTTCTATACAACTTCAAAAAATAGTGGAAGATTCAATAGAGCATGTTCTCTTCTTGAGAAAAAAATATGCAGAAATCTTTTGTGGATAGCAAGACAGCATCACATATTTGAGGTTATACTTTCCGTTCATTCATTGTGTGCTTTGGACAATCTACTGGGACTAAAATACTTTATTTAAGAGATCCCGAGAAAATTGGTCTAAGCTCAACCACCATGAGCCAAAAAAAAACAACCCCAATTAATACCCTTAATTATAGCATCAGACAGTTTAAAAACTTTTAGTTCTGATCAGTTAAAGATTGCTAAAAAACTACCCTAGGATGATTTCAGAGAGTTTTTAAATCTTGTGTCGTTTGTGATTGGATTGGACATTCATTATAACAATCGGAAACCAGGTGCAGTTCACCGAGCTCGTTGGATGGCAAAAGCTATTTACTCCATGAAAATGGAGTTATTGTTTAATGGCAATGGAGCTATAATAGCATTAACTGTTGGATATTTTCAAGGTATGAAACGATTTAATCGTTCTGTTGTGTGTGTATTTGTAGTCTTGATTTATAGGCAGATCTGCTGTTGATCACCTCCTACTAATGTTTTACTTATTCAAAGGTAGAAAGATAGATGATAAACAATTGAGCTATAAAGGATTAAAAATGATTTTACACCATTCCTAGTGAGGAACTCACAACACTTAGTTTGTTTTCAAATCTGGTTTCTGATGAGCAAAAATCAGAACTAGTCTTGAACATGAGAGAAAAAGTGTTCGAATTAAAATCTATTACAAATACTTCCTCCTAAGTTGGATGATTTGTGTATTTCTTATAATGTTTTTGAAGCAGCTACAATTCAAGATAATTTCTTCAGTACACCAGTTAGAGATTGGCTCATCCTATAATAAAGCTACAATTTTTGATAAAAACTTAGCTTGCATAAATTATGTTGATGAATAAGCTGTCGCCTTGATCCAAGACTTGAATTGTGCAACAAAGAACAAAAACAGTTTTTGTTACAAATCATATTTACGAAGTGCAATCGCCAAAATCTCCTTAAAATGTAGTTGCTAACAAATTTGTAAATATCTGATTGGTTGAAAAAATTCTTTCTCTTTGGTTTTATTAACCAATTGTGAAATAAATAATTGTTCACTTAAGTGACAAATATTTATTGTAGTCTTAAGTAATAATTACTGTTTCATAAGTCTAATAATTACTTTGTGTGAATAATTATGCAGAATGTAGAAATGTCCACTAAATCGTATTTATTTTATTTCAGAAATATTTTATAGCTCTACCTACTCAAACATATTTGATAAAAAAGTGTGTCTGACATTATATAAAAGAAGCCTTCGTAATTAAAATAAAAAAAGAGTTCATTTTAACATTAATAGTACTTAATGTAACTAATAAAAATTCCCAATTTCGCCTTATTTTAGCCATTTTTATTTAAATTCAGTAACCTTGAGGGACCTCTAAATATTTTTTAAAAATTCTGAAAAAATTCAAGTTGTTTTATATTTACAGAAAGAACATCTTTGGAGGGTGAGAGTTCACTCTTTTAAAAGCTGATTTTTTGGGGGGGCACCCAAGTGGGGAGATATTGATGTCCCAGCAAACAGAAAATATTTGATTTGGAACTGAGAACTGCCAGTATTTGGTTTCTCCAGCGACCGTATTAGGCGTTTACATGGAGCTATTTACAGAGACCTAATGACTGGTGGCCTTAAGTGACACGCAAACTGATAGTGTGAAAATTAGTCTTAAGAGTTTAAGAATTTCCTTACGCCAGTATCCCGGAGAAGTGGAACAATTCGGCGCTAACGTAAGACAAGTAGGACATGACAAATACGAAGAGCGGCTCGATGACCCTGACGTGGTGAGTAAATCGTGAAACGAATGCGGCCAAAAGCCCCCACAAGATTCCCACCAAGGTGCCACCCACAGCCACCACGAAGAAAGAGGCCACCCCTGCCACGTAGTCCACGGGGATGATATTCTTGGGTCCCATCTCAGCATATCCTTCAAACATGTGATATAGGACCTGAAAGAGAGACAAAGGGATGAGATGATGATTAAGGGATAAATTGTCAGTATAATAATAAAAAAAAAAAAATAATAATGATGACAGTTAGTTAAAGAGGTTATATAAAGGAACCGAATAACTTATAAATGAATATTATTACTGGAAATTCATTTAAAATTTCGATGCACCCAATAATGCCATTTTTACTCAACCAAAACATAAATTCCATAGGTTTGTAAATGTTAAAAATTACATACGTGCATATTAGGAATCAAAACACGTGCACATTAGCAACTACATAGATTCATTTTTCAGAGTATATGTAATTAAACTTCGTATTTCTCTTTTATTGCTTCTTTTTTTTTTAAACAAAGAATCCAAGATTGCATTAAAAATGCCCACAATTCCAGAAAATGTGAATAAAATTTACTGCATATGAATATATATATATATATATATATATATATATATATATATATATATATATATATATATATATATATATATATATATATATATATATATATATATATATATATATATATATATATATATATATATATATATATATATATATATATATATATATATATATATATATATATATATATATATATATATATATATATATATATATATATATATATATATTAAATAAGTAAATTCAAAATTGTTCTGGAGAATTTTACAGAAAATGTTCGCTGTTTATTTTTCAATAGAGATGTCAGAGAAAAGTAATAAAACGTCTCACGCATGTTTTATTACTTAATAATATACTTAAGTAACTTAAAGCATTTCAAACGGAAGCCTTATTTTGAAAAACTAGCCACTTTCTATTGTTTAAACTTTGTCGTGACAATAAAGAAGGTACTTAATCTCAATGAAGGAAGGGAGAGTAGAGATGGGTGTAGGTAATACTAAGTTTTTTTTTTTTTTTTTTTTTTTTTTTTAAAATCCTTATAAAGGTAATATTACAAATGAATATCTTTACATTTTTAAAGCTTTAGTTTTTTAATTAAACGTGAAGTGGAGTAATCATAAAAGAATACGGATAAATTTGTTAATTAAAACTATGTTATTTTGATTTCGATGTTAGCCTACCTTGATGCGAATTTATAATGTATTTCAAAATTTTATAGCTGATTAAACTAAGCTTTTAATAAATTTATGTTTCTTTCTATTCATAAATGAACTACATAGTACTATAATTAATTTATGGAAAAAAAAAAAGGTTGTTTCAACTGATTTTAATTTACTAATGTGAATAATTTTTTAAAAAAGTAATTGAGACGAATGTAGTTATCTTATAAATGCAGACTAATACCACTTTAAGATTAGTAAGAGCGAGATTATTTTGAGATTTTAAATTATCAGACTAATTTAAAGAGCGAAATAAAGTATAATTTTCCAAGAACCAGCTTCCCAGTAGAATTCAATCAGGAAATAGCCTAGCTATAACCGACTCTAACGCTATTACTTTACTGATGTTTGGTGAAATTTATACTTAGCTGCAGAAGGACACTCCATTATGGTTATATTATCTGATTGGACAAATATTCCGTCACAACTGCCTAGTCAGACATTTTTTTCCACTAGCCATTTTCCCCCAACACAATGACTATAAATACGCTTGCCAGATGTCCCGGTTTGACCAGGACAGTCTCGATTTTCAGACAAAATCCCGGTGACCCGGACGGTTTACTTCACGTCCCGGTAAAAATTAAATTTGATTTTATAGATGACCAAAAAAGTCTAAAAATAATTAACTGTGGAGGATTATTTACTATAATTACTTTGTCATTTATTTCTGTACTGTATGAAAAGTGAAAATTATAGAAGAGTGATGGTCTACTAATAAATAATATTGTCATCGTACCGTCTTGTCTCGCCAATCGTGATTAGATGAGAGAGTATTTTCTTTGATGAACAACACATGGACTGATGATAGGGGTTTGAGGAAGGAATCTACTGTTAAAGGCTTGATGAATGTGTAAAATTAATATCGGATTAGCTTAAGAAGATTTTTACAAGATTAAAACCAAAAAAGACTTTCTAAAAAAAGTCATAGCCAATGAAAAGTACATGTAAATATTGTTCAAATTTTTATTCCTCATTCAAAGTGTAACTTATAAATATTAATATTTAAGAAATAAAATGTTTAAATTTATATGCTTGTGTCATTTATTACTACCCCTTGTTTAGGTTCCTAATCAGTAACCATTTATTCATAGCATTGAGAATAAACTACCCTCTAAAATACTCTAAAAACCGGCCAAGGGTGTGTACCTTTGAATACCCGCGACGCTGGGGGACATTCCGGGGTACCGGTTGAATATTTCAGAAATCTGGCAAGCCTAACTATAAATGACCTTAAGTCTGAATATCAATCTCTCATATCCATCAAAGCCTACATTCATTCACACAGAACACAAACCTTCCCAACTCACCACTGTGACGGCATCATTCAGTAGCGATTCCCCAAACACCAGTATATACAGCACTTCATTTACATGAATTTCTTCAAAGACAGCCAGCACGGCAATCGGGTCTACGGCACACGCAATAGAGCTGAACAGCAACGTATCCAGCAACGGCATTTCTACACCGTACAGCCCCGTCAAGCCTACTGCCCAAAGCGACGCTCCCACTGCCATGGCATTGAAGACAGTCCCTATGACGGCGTATAGCAAGATGGTGACCAAGTTGTCGAAGAACGGCCGGTTGGGCATGTAGTATCCGGCATCTAGGACGATGGGCGGAAGCATGTACAGGAAGAATACGTTGGGCGTGAGAGGACCAACGTTGGTCAGGCCGGCGTAGAAGAGAAGCAGGCCGATGACCACCCCTACCACAATCAGGAGGCAGCTTTCTGGACATATCAGGGAGATCTTTGGAGTGACGTGAAAGCCTGCAAGAAAGATTGACGAGTTAGTCGTGCAAAAAATAATATATTTATATTTTTAATCTCTCATTAGTTAATCTTATTTTAAATTTTAAAAGTATGCAGAAAATTTAAATTCACAAGTATCTTTATCTGATTTTGACAGTCTTTATCGGAAGTTGGACAATGAGTTGATAAAATACACAACGTCGGGAAGTATATGATATGATCAAAAGGATGCAGACAAGTTAAATTTACACACATTAACTTGAGCCGGATGTTACTGTGAAATGTAGAGTCAGTCTGGCATACTCTGATTTTCATTTCGGATAGGTTGTAACGAAACAATTGACTACAGACAAATTATTCAAGAGGCTAGAGTATTAATTGCTCTACATTTAGCATCCTTGCTTAAAAAATGTGCCACTGTTAATAATTTCATAAAAATTACTTATTTACGATATTTTATTGATGCGAAAATAATTGACATAATTTTTTTCTTCTGCATGTGAATTTGTGGTTTTTAAATGCAAACTTTAAGTTATGAAACTGGCATGAGATTTATAACTACTTTTCTTTTAGATACATTTTGTCGGTATTAAGGTCACTCAATAATAGCAAACAATTATTCTCTTACATACTTAATATTCTATTTATTAAATATAGAATATTCTAATAATATATATATATTCTTAATATTCTATATATTAAATATAGAATATTCTAATAATATAGATACATATATATACATACTTAATATTCTATATATTAAATATAGAATATTCTAATAATATAGATACATATATATACATACTTAATATTCTATATATTAAATATAGAATATTAAGTATATAGATATTACGTATAGAAAAATGTTCATTGAAGATGTAATGAATTTCTTCCAAGGTATAATCAGACGAAACTGTCGTTTCGCCGCCAACCTTAAAAAAGGCAGAAACGACAGTAAGTATCTATTCTCTGCATAACTTCCAGCGAAAAAGCCGAAATTGACTATTTTCTAACGCGCTTACGAAACTTAACATAATTATACAAAAAATACCATAGATTCGTCTCGGTGATATCTTTCAAAGAAAAAAAATTGAGTACCTGGGACAAAAGATAACGAAGAAAAAAAATATTGAAAATTCCAAAACGAAATAAAAAAACGAGTTCTAGCCCGATTTTGATGTAAAAATTTAGACAAACGTACAGCCCTAACTAATCTATAGATCTTCAAACGGATTGAATTATAGGATGCGGAATGTTTCAACTTAAAATCCTACGCTGGTTTGAACTTCATTAAATAATTCTTTCTATTTTTAATTAATTTAAAACCACTTTTTTTCATTTCATAATTTGGCGACAGATAAAGGCGATCAGCTTGTAATTGAGGTTCAGATATATATGCCAAAAGTTGCCAAACAGGTTTGCTATCATTTGGAAGTTAGTTTTTCCGACATGTTAGGCTTAAGTGAGTTTTAACGTAATGTTAAAGTATAGGAGAACGAATTGGACTATAATTATATGGCTTATAACATCTTTAAAATTTAAATAATTTAATTTTTGAAGAGACAGAGTTAAAAAGAAATATTTGTTCTTTAAGTTGCATGTGTTATTTGAACTGTATGACCAATTTAGAGAGAGTTAACTTTCAAAAACATTTTAATTTCGGGAAATCTCCATTGAAAAATGAAAACAATCACATTTTGTTGCAAGATACTATGGGCAAAATATAAATGTGGAGGTTATACGAGCTGACGTCACAGTCAACTCATTACAGAGGACTAAATGAACCACGCATTGCGATTGGCTAATGGAATTTGCAAAAATGTCATTCGTTTTTAAAGATGTGTTGATTTTTACTTTCCGTTGTAAAATGAAATTGTAGAATCATATATCATCAAAATTGTAATTTCATAGTGAATTTTAAAATTGTTGTTAAGAAAATATTTTAAATTTTGTCAAATATCAATGGGTTATTATGTGAACCAAAATAATGCTTGGTATAATAAAAATAATTTATACTGCAATATTTATTAGACTGTAAAAAAACTTGTAATATTTATTTGTAACAATTTATTAGTATAAACTTTCAATGGGATGCACGCTCTGGCCTTGTAAGTTAAAGGTGCCGGATTTGATTCCTGTGTTAGGTGTGGATGTTCGTTGTGATTCGGAATCCACGTTAAGCTGTGGGTCCCGGACTGATTAGCCGTTATTATGCACCAAAATAGGTAGTTGTGCTTACAAACTAACCAATCGAGCTGAAACTTGGCAGACAGGATCTTTGTCAATGGCAACGTATTTCTTTAAGTTTTGGGAGTTGAGTTGCCATACACAAGTTTCTAGTACTCGTTCGTGGTAGATTTTGATGGTTACTGCCGTCCGCATTCAACCAATTTGTCAATTTTCAAGTAGATTTTGGCATGCAAGATATCATTGAACTCAACTTGAAGAATTATGAATATTCATGGTACCAGGTGTATCATAGGTGGTACTACTTCTGGTTTATCAATTTTGAAGATAAATATGGCATGTTGGGTGTCGTTAGGCTTGTCTTGAAAAATTATGAATGTTTAAGGTACCAGGTATAGCATAGGTAGTACCACTTTCGGTTTATCAATTTCTAAGCTAAATATGGCATGTTGGACTTTTGTTTTGATGAATTATGAATGTTTAAAGTACCAGGTATGCTATTGGTACCACTTTCGGTTTATCAATTTTAAAGATAATTATTGCATGTAAGGTATCGTCGAACTCAGTTTGAAGAATTATGAATATCCCTGGTACCAGGTTTACCATATAAATAGAAAAACGATGAAACGGACAAATTCAAAAAGAGAAGTCGTCAGTGTTTAAAAAAAATTTATGATATCCCCCAAAAAAACACTTTTGAAAAGTAGAAGAACCACCAACCTCAAAAACACAAAAAACTTTCTTACAATAAAAAAATCATAAACATGATGAAAATTTTCAGCCACAAACACAGTGACATAAAAAAATGGCCAACCTCTGATTAGAACTCTCGGTTGTGACTCGCTTACGAATGTATGCTTACTTAATTTATTTTTAACATTTAAGTTCCGCTCCCATAACAATTTACGCTGCTTGAGGTTGACGCCTGTCTTAATTACTAACCTTTAAAACCCCCCACACATAAAAACTTTCCAAAATGTATGTATCAACCAAACAAAAGCTTACCAGAAACACTTTAGTTTCCTACTTAAAAAATTCTTAATAACGATTCAAATGCAAGCGTTTGAGCACAGTTTCTCTATACTATTTTGAAAATTACACGAGCATGAATATTTACACCACTTTGTATTTCCTACCCATCCAAATGAAATCGTAAACTCAAATATTCGTGCAAACATCCATAAATTAGTTTAAACGCAAGCATTGTTAATATTCCTATGACGGGCGCCAACCTCAAGCAGCGTAAATTTTTATGGGAGCGGAACTTAAATGTTAAAAATAAATTAAGTAAGCATGCATTCGTAAGCGAGTCACAACCGAGAGTTCTAATCAGAGGTTGGCCATTTTTTTATATCACTGTGTTTGTGGCTGAAAATTTTCATCATGTTTATGATTTTTTTATTGTAAGAAAGTTTTTTGTGTTTTTGAGGTTGGTGGTTCTTCTACTTTTCAAAAGTGTTTTTTTGGGGTTATTACTTTCCATGCTCTAAGTAGTATTCTACCCTGGGACTTAAGCCAAGGTTATTGTTTTCAATTGGTCAAGATTGTGGTCTTGTGTCCGTTCCCACTTAATGTTTAGGTATGCGCAGGAAAGACATTGTGCGGGCATATGCCTGCGCCGCCTGCTTGTATAAAAAGAGATGTATGCTGATGTTGTTCAGTTGTATTAATGTATCGATGTCTTATAAAACTCAATTTTTTTTTGTAATGGGTTTGGACTTAAGGCCTAGGGTAAACTGTACATCGGCCTTAAGCCGATTATTTTTATTGTTATTGTACTGGACGACAAACATGGAACATCGGCGTTGTACGAGGAATATCGTCTATTGGACTAACAATATAGAGAGCTACAAAAGAGCCAATAGAAAATAAAAGTACTTTTTGTAATAAAATGTAAATATAAGTTAATTTAAAAAATTCACACAATACACTTTCATATGAAAACAACATGTGCTATATTAGACTGCGGTTTCTGAAATAAAAATTCCCGTACCGTAACCCTTTTTGATGCGAACATAAAATTCGCCTTTTGCAGTTCAACCGGTTTCTTGACCCGGTTTTATTCCTCGTGGTTAATTTTGAAAACAAACAAATCCACCGATTTAGTCCTTTCAATATCAGTAGACAGGCTCTTTCTGGCCGCGGAACTTCGGTTTTGTATTTCTTTCTCATTGCTTCTTAACGGCTTTTTGATGGGAGAGCAGGTTTTCCAATTGGTAAAGGTCATGCTTTGTAACATTCGACACACATTCCTTTTTTTCTCCATCAAACACGGTCAGTGGGTGACTGTCAAACATTAAATCATCACTTGTATTCAAAATAATTTCAGATATTTGGCCTCCGGGCTGGTCTCCGAGGCTTGGAAGCCAATCTTCATGGTCAGATATTTGTTAGGCCAAAAACAGATCAAGCATTGAATAACTCTTATAAAGATTCCTTCAAAAGGAAAACAATGTTGTTCAGATAATATAGTATTTTCAGGCCTAACTGATGATAGAAATCCGTGTTACCTTAAATAGTCATAAAATTGGTATAATTTACCATAATCAACTAGTTACAGACCCATTACATTTCAGTAAGAACTAAATCGAATACTAAACTTCTTCGCAAACATTTGTTTTCTTCTAAATATAGGGACTGCAATGTTTTTATCCTCCAAGAAAAATGATGTTTCTTACTTTAAATAAACGCGATATAAAACAAGAGGTTTTAAGCAAACAATCCGGGAAATTAATAAGTACAGTAAAACTAAAGGAAGCTGATGCAGTTAAATATTCAACCTAACGGGTATAAAAATTCGTAGAGATAAGTTATTTTATATAATCACCGCAAATTAATACAGACATAGGTTGTTAATTTATTAGTTCGCAGGTGACTGGTCCTTAATCATGATTTAATGGCGTCGGTAAAGCAGATTCAAACAAATCGGTTTATCGGATATTTGGTAGTCCAGTACTTTTGAACTCTGTATTTCTCTTGCACAGATTTTTTTTCAGAATTTCTTGCAATTTTATATAACGCCATTAAAACAAGTTACTCCTCAAAATTATACATATAAGCCAACAGTGCAGCTAATCAGCATTAGAAGAAAAGAAAAAAAAATCTCGTGTTAAACCCCCCTTTGCATTGCTCTAAAAAACTATCACAATTTAATTTTGCTGAGCTACCTCTTCTATAGCCCCTCGTTCTCCTTTAAACCACTAAACATAAAAGATGGTCAGTCCAGCTGCTTATTTTACGAGCAATTTAAATACTACAAATATTGCGGTTGTATGCTGTGACTTGCTTAACGCATCACAACATAAGACGAAAAGGTAGTAAGTGTTGGGTTGGTTCCTTGTTTCATAACACTGCAGTCAACACTCAAAGTCTGACCCCAAGTGCCAACACTCATTTACATATGTCAACAATCTTCAACACTTCCACCAAAACAATCCGCATCGGTTCCTTCACCCCGGAGCGATGCTTCAGCCTTGACACGCGGTGCGCACTCACTCAAAACTCACTCTCCATTTTTGTAACACATCTCGCATGAGGTAATGGTATTTCTTTCCAGCCCTGAGGGTCTTTTCCCTCCGTAAAAACTGAAAGTGAGAAATATCCCTATCCGATAAGTGTGTCTGTGTGTCAAGCTCTACTAATCTTCATTTTGTCCGGCTGATTAGCTGCAAACGGTTTTCCCGGTAGAAAGTTTTTTTTTTTTTTTTAATTTTAATTTTTATTTCATCCACTGCTGAGTGAAACTATTTGCAATGTGTTTTGTCGACCGGGCTGTTTCAAAAATCGGTAAGTGAAGAACAGCAACAATTAATTGCAACAAAAGTCGTCGTTTAGCAATGTTTCAACAACTTTTCAAACACATTTGTAGAGAAGCAGAATACCACAACTCTGCATCGGTTCAATGTAAATTTTCGTGGCTTTGAACAGATTTAGTATCGCACAAAATCTAAAGGAGTATTCTTCATCCAAAGTCGGTAAAAGTAAAGTTAATGAAACCAAACATCCTACAGCACAGCAATAAGTAACTGAAATATTTTTTCAACTTTTATTTTCACTTAAACTGGTATAATATTATTTTGTAGGACAATCAAAGTTTTACGGTTGTCTTAAATATTGGAATAATGAAGTAAATAAGTTCGAATTAGGTATATGAAATTGAGGGGGTGGGGGGGGGGGAGGCGGGGCATAACAACAACCATATCAAAGCATTGCACCAAACAATTATCACATGAAAATGAAATACCACGTTTCAGCTAGCTTTAAGTTATATGCTGATTTTCATGTGCAGTGAAAATTGTCTTTCTTCTGATATTCTATTTACTACCAGATAAATAAATAAAAAAAAATTGGTTTAATAATTTTTTTTATAGAATTTGTAGTTCAATTTCCGTGTTAAGTACTTGATGTTACAGTTTCAGAAGTGTAATGGATGTAACAGGATTGTTTACAAACGAAGGTAGGATAGCTCTGACCACTGTTTTACTTTGGAGGTACGTTAGGGATATGGCGAAAGACAACCTACAACTCAGTAATCGGCTCAGTAAACACCCTCTTTATGTATTGGTCAGTTTGTGTAGAAGTGCATACAGGTTAAGCTTATGTGAGTAAAGTGGGATCTGTCACAAGGGACATAGCTAGAATATTTTATGTACTTAACACCACTATTCTACTTTATTGGTGTAGAAATAATTTTTAAGTGAAACTTTATTAGAGAGTGTTGTGGGTCAGAAAAATATCGTAAAGTGTAGCAATGATAAAGTTTCATGTAACAACTATTTGCATACTTAAGAAAACGTACAACTTATGAAGTCATATGGTTTCAATTAGTATTATTCAAATTTTTAAAACAATATATTACACTTCAAATCATATGATTTTCTTTTAAAACAAATGTGGATTTTTTTTCTCTCGTTTGTTACAATTAGTACTTTCAGGATGGTTTTAACATATAACAGATAAGCCGATCAACATTCATGGTTCTCAGAGCCTATGAAAAAAAGAGTTCGATTGCTCTCATGGCATCAAATAAAACAGAAATTATAATAAAGGCAAAAAAGAATGCATACGAGTGTAAGGAAAAGGAAGAAAAGGGAAAAAATTAACAAAAAGCGAAATGAAAAAGACTATGATTAAATATCAATCTGCGAGTTCATGAAAATGTCGAGTTTTTGTGATTGATTATGATCGCAATTAAATGAAGGATTCATAAAATCTAAAGAGGGCAATCACTGGGCATACTCATAGTACGAAGGGTAATATGAAAATGATGGAGTTAATCGCAAATCGAACAATATATTAAACATTCATAGCGAACAGAATAGTATTTTTTCCAGTATATTTTACCCGCCAAGATTGTCCAAGATCCGTAACAACGACTAGCGATAATGACCAGCGTATATGTTCTACTAGGGATGTTGATATTGAAGTAAATTTTTGGTTTAGGTATGCAGATTGTATTTGGTGAGAGCAGAATGCTACCGAGTTCTTGGATTTGAAGAGTACAAAGGAAAAAAAAGAGTATTGTGAAAAATATAACATAAAAGGAAAACACTGCTTTTGCAACGTCCCTTCTTCACAGGAAATAATAAATATCTCCCTATAATTTTCTCTTGATGTAATATATATATTTTTTTACCAAAATGAAGCTATAAACAAATGCCTCACTTCTAAATAACATGAAAATTTCTGTATTGTCAAAACTGTGACGTTGCGTATTTTTTCCCTGTAAGCTTCATTTAACATACAATAAATTTCATTTCACTTCATAGACACCTTTGCATAATATGTCCAAATTTTTTCTGTAAACAGCTTTTCGCGATTGTGGTTTGATGTCATCAGCATGACATGCAAGCACACACATCTTTGCACATTTCGAGTGACTGTCTGCTTTGTGACTGTTGTTCAAATATCAAACTCGACATAATACAATCGATCTCAAATTCTGAATTAACCTTGTGGTGAAAAATACATGTATCAATGACAAGTAGATATGTAATTTTTACACAACTACGTGTCCTACATTTGCAATTGATCTGATATAGCCAAGGTTATAACGATGGAATTATGAAACTAAAATGTGCATTCAGATCAATTTAAGGAAGTAATAGTAGTTATAGTGAAGATAACAAATTTTTGACGAGTTCAAAGTCGAACATCCTACATAGGTTAGAGATATGTAGCACTAGTATAAAATATCAGGTTTCTATAATCCAAAAGGTAATAAAAGCTGTAAAAGCACTATTGGTACTAAATTAATTTCGTTTTATACTATAGGCGAATGCTTTAACAAAATATTTTTTTCTTAATTTAGCAGTATGGTAATTTAGATGCTGGATTCTATGATTACATCTTTAATTGATAAAAATACTAAATTAAAAAAAAAAAAAAAAAAAAAAAAATCGTATCATCTTAATGAAGATTTTAAGCAAAAGTTTATTTTTATAACAGCGTGCAAAAAAAAAAAAAAAAAAAAAAAAAAAAATAATAATAATAATAATAATTAGAATTCTGGCGAAAATAACACTTTATCATGAGGAGTGCGGTAAAGTAACTTTATCGCACTAGTACTTTACTGTACGCCTCATGCTCAAATTTCATATAGTCTTGGTATATAAGTGAAATATTTTAAGACGATGCATTGACTGGAGTTGCTAACGTTAATTTATATGTATGAATTAATTTTTTTTTTTTTTTTTCAAAATATAAAAAAGATAGTAAACGAATTGTGTGAAATTTCTTATTCGAACTTGGTAAACTATTTGGATCTTACAAACGCCCCCATTGAATATGCATTTTGCCTCGTTTGAAAAAGCATTACTTCGCGACTAGTTCCAAAAATAACTTTTTTATATGGTCATAAAATATGTATATTTTTTTTAATAACTTCAGATATTATCAACTTTAAAAATAATATAATACACTAAATATAATTAAAAAAAAAAAAAAGTATTTGTGTATTGCATAACTGATGATTCCGTTCACCTTGATGAATCTATCACTTCAAAAATTCTCATATTAAAGTCACATTTCATAATATAATAAAAGAATGCATAATCCATGCAATACAGTTATATTAATGCATAATAACATTGAAATATCTAAAAAACTAAATTAAAGGTCCAGAAGTTATCCTGCCAATAAGTGCCCAAAATTTTGTTATAAAACGAATGAAGTTTAATCATCAAGGGAATTTGCACTAGTATTTTACTATAATTATAATGAACAAGAATGACCAGTTATGCGGTTGTGATATGAACAAACAGGTCCAGTGACTTCTATTTTTCACTGTTTAGCTTGTGGTTGTATTTCATATAGTGATCAAACTTCAATGCATTTATTAAATATTCAAAAAAACTACCAGGAAGATTGTAACGCTGATATATTGGTACTGTATTTTGCGATGATCAACAATGTTTATTGTTTCATATTTAGAATCTTTATTTACCGAAATAGGGCCTTAAACATTGAAGTGAAGCATATATAAATTTCACTGAAATTATTTTCAACTCGACAATGCTTTTAAAGGGAATCGGTTACACTGAAAGTTAATTTGTACTGCCAATTTCTGAAACGTTATACATTTTTTTTTACATTAAATTGATACAATTCCATTTTATTTACAAGGATAGCCAAAGTAAAGTTTGTGCCAAAAATTGGATTAAAAGGTTTATAAACTTAGTGTTATTATGATCATTATTTTCAGAACAATTAAAGCCCTCTAATTTAGTATAATAATTTACAATTGGTAAGATTGGTGAAATTATTATCATGGTAAAATACAGTAAAGTTAAAAAATAAATTAAAATTTTAATATCTACTCACCGTCAGTTTACGTTATTTCTTTTTTTAATTGCTTACAAATAGCATAATCTTAGCTCAGCAAAATAATTTGGGGTTTAAGGTTCACGCATAGAGTCCAAAGAGATTGGACACTAAAAGAAGACACTTTATTTCTTGGAACTGGACAGGATTCGAAACGAGAATTCTTATTTCTGTCTGCCTGTCTGTTCCTTATGGTAAAGTAATTCGTTTGTCGATCCTAAAAGTAATTTTATCTCCAGCGTCAGTGAACTCACTGCTGCTAGATCCACGACAGATATTCTGGATTAAACTTCCTAGCACATCCACATTAACAAATAATAAAAAATTGCCACGTTGAATGTTGCTTATCCTAAATAGAGTTTCTTATTCATCGCTAATATATTACGGTAAACAGACTTTATTTTGATTTCAAACTTAAATTTTAATTTTAAATTTAAGTTGTTAAAAATTGATAGAAAAATTGTATAAGGTTCGTAAAATGTTACTTGTATAATTCTGGAAATCGCAATATTTAGTAAAATTCTAGCAATGAATAAATATCTTATTACCATTGGCGAATTGATTTATAAATGTTTTATTCTGTAAATGTTTGTATTGTTTATGATTACATATCTTTAACCTGAAACTCCTTATAACTAAGAAGTAATAATGTTTGAATGTATCTGTTACAAGCAATGTATGTAATCCGGCATTGTATAGAATATCTAGACATTGTTTATATAATACCTAAAACTGGCTGGAAAAGTATTAAATGATTGAAAATTTCATACATTTGGCATTCAATAAAATGCCAAATGACAAACCGGCAAAGCATGAAACACATTATAGTTTTTTGATAAATTTCATTATAAAAAATTGCCCTGTTTTCCTTTTATATAAAATGCTATGAAATTGAAAATAAGTAAATTATTAATTTTCTTGTGCAACAGGTAGGTTCATACTTTATTTTGTTTCAATTTATATGAAAAGCATGAATTTGGTTTCCTACAACTTAAATTTTTTTTACGTATTTTAAATAATTTTTTTTTAATGGATGTCTTTCAAAATAACAAATGTATTTTTGAGGATGAATTTCTTTAAAAAAAAGAGCCTTATTATGACCCTTTTTCATAGTCTGTCTAAAGAACATATGTCATTCTATAGAAGGCCTAGGTATTACATACAATGCCTAGGTGAAGTATATAATAATCCTCTTATTCATACTTTGACTATGCATATTTTGTATATGCAAAATGCCTAGATATTCTATAAAATACCGACTTTTCAGGCCTTGCCAGTAATATATCCAAAACTTTAGCAAAAGCCTAAACGAGAATATACTTTGTGCAAAATTCAAGAACGAGTATTTTAATTTAACTCCCTTTGAGAGTATGTTCTAATTAAATCAGATCAATAATTAGCACCCTTCAATTCGAACTTAAGGCTATTTCGAATAAGATACAATGTATTAACTGAATTAAATATGGGAGTTGAAGTATACATTAAAACTGATACGCCTTGCATTTTGAAACTAATTAAAGTAAGTCAATATAATGCAATTAAATAATGACCTTGCTGCAATGAGTGCATTTACTTAAGTAATTACATCGTGCCTTGTAACAATTAGGAGAATTTTTGTTTTGAAAGTGTGTTACAGAGAAACACATGGTAAGTGTCATCTCTAATGATTATTGTTTCATAACACTGACACAAATATCTAATGCCAACGAATCAGATCAACAGAACAATCAATCATTTATTTTATGAGAGATATATCTAAGACTATATAGCACAAGAACATTCTAAGGAAGAAAGAAAGAAATAATCAAACAAAAATTTCGTTCACCAAATGAATAAGTTTGCCTTCAAGGAAACTTTATCAGACACTCTAATTATTCCGCAGCCAAATTACCGAATTCAAAATGGAATACTTAATGTTTTTTTTTCTTTTGTTCTCTAATGGATGTTATCACTCAAATCAATCAATCAATATGCGACTATTATTTTTCCTGCTACTGCATTAAATCCAACCTTGAATATTAAGGACTTATATTTTAAAAACTAAACGAGTGTGAAATATTTTAAACTTTTTTAAAAAGCATACCTGTAATGTATTTTAAAATTTAAATTTGATGCTTTATTCAGCAATAAGATTGACAGTATAAATAAAATTGAAGTTTGGAAGTCCAGGGAATATTATAAGTAGGCTGTCACAAATGCAAACAGTAAACAAAATTGAATGCACTTTTAGAGTGAAGAAAAAATAAAAGATTAGCCTAGTTACTTTTTATTTGAAAAATATTCTATGTCTGTGTGGGTTTTTTCAAGAAGGACTAATCAAGTAAGTAAGCCCAGGCACATGAATTTTCTTTACGCTCGTTAAAAACTAGACATTGCGTTTTTTTTTTTTGCCTCGTGACGCAAATTATAGCAGTCTTGAGGATTGTAAAGGAAAAATAAATAAATAAATAAATAAATAAATAAATAAATAAATAAATAAATAAATAAATAAATAAATAAATAAATAAATAAATAAATAAATAAATAAATAAATAAATAAATAAATAAATAAATAAATAAATAAATAAATAAATAAAAAACAGTCGTCGTTCTATGAATTTGAGTTTCTATCAGCAAAGAATTTCCATTCAGCAGTTGACCATTATTACTAGTTATGAATCTTTGGTAAATTCCTAGTTTACGTGTGTGGGTTGGCGTGGTATTGAAAAGTTTGCGACAAGGCTATGTTTTCAAACGTTATTCAAACTGCCCTCTCCCCCCCAAAAAAAAAAAAATCCCCTCATTTCCCATGTATTCCAATTAGGGTTACCATAAAATAATTGTTGCGCATGCTCGGCAGCAAAAGACTTGCCAAATGTGGAACTTTATCGTCTACTAAAAGAAGCCAAATTGGCTTGGCGATATTAGCACTTCAACTAGGAATAGACCGAATCTTTAATTATTTATGCTTGTTATTGTCATTATTAAATTTTAAGTTTTAAAAATTACGGCTAAAGAATTCTTTTACACTGCAATTTAATGAATAACAACTGAAATCTCTCTAGTAGGACAGACAGAAAATCCTTTGAATATCTTGGGAGTCTGAGAGATAAAGAGGAATTTTTATCTCACTTCTTTATTCCTCATCTTTTTAAAAGCAGGTTATCCTATCATTTTTATGATGTTTCACATTTTCTTTTAACTAATGATTCTATTTCATTCTCACCAAGGTTGCTAAAATGTCATTTTTAATCATTACAAGTTGACAGGCTAATGATTAAGTAATGAAGGACGCTCCACCCAGATCCTTTAAGGATGGTTAAAGCGCCTTTTTCATTTTAATCATAAAAATTTAAAAGAAGATAAGAACTATTTAGTAACAATTATACCGAGCTTGCATATATTTCAATGTAATATTTTAACAAGGATATTCATGTAAGAAGGTACTTACGAGTGTTTATCCAATTTGGCATAACAGCTTGTTAATATTAATATTTAAGATAAAATCATCTGGTAATAATTTACTGAAATTTATGAAATATGTTTTTAAACCACATTGTGTTTACAAATAAAACGTTTTTATTGCGAAATTAATTGAGCATTCATTAAATTTTAATACCATTTATGTACAATATATTTAATTACAAGCAAATTAAAATCTATACGTTCTCCCTTGCATATTGATAAATTAAATATTTTTTAGGAGAAGTCCTAGTAAAGACCATTCTCTATACTCGCAATGTTACAATCTTCTAGCCCAGTGCATTTAGAAACTACTTTCTATAAAACATTGACATTTGGTAAATAGATACTGAAATTATCTCTGAATGAAATGACATAAATTGTTTTCATTTAATGTCCATCAATTATAAATGAAAATTAAAATAGCAAAAGATAAAACCAGGTGGAGCCACTACATATGCATAGATATCAGGATTTCTAATATGAAATAAAATATATTAGAAGCTATTTTTGAGTTCTTAATTCATGTAATTTTATTTACTAATCCTTTTCGTACCTACTCACCAAATTTCAATGTTTTTTACAAAGTAGTTTTTAAATGCACTGGACTAGAAGATTGTAACGTAGGTCAACTACTATCAATAAAAGTTTATCAAATTTAGTACTCTAATTAAAGTTGTAAATCTACGTTTCTAATCTGTTATCAAACTTTTGGTTGGTAACTCATAAACCAAACTAACATCAATAATAACCTATACGATTACCATGTATACTTTTTCATTTTATTACAGTGTCTGATATAAAGCTTATATATCCTTTATTATGGAAGAATTTTGCTTTTGGCAATGTCAAAGAAAATAAAAGCTTATTATTTGAAACCAGTCAGCTAACGGTATTTTCCTTCGCAAGATTTATAAAAAAAAAACTAATCAACACAAGCAAAGAAAAATTAATTATATAGGTGTGAGCAATTAAGATGCGACATTCTTTACTAAAAGTTGCTGCAGTGAACAAAGAGAGGTCATGCTCTAACGCCTTGGAAGCAATTTTTACTTTTTTCCTCGTGTTTGCTTGGCCAAAAATAAGGTAATGGACTTTTTTAATGGTGTTTTTTTTTTCGGAAAGGTAGATTTCCTAATGACTCTTTGCATTGTCATTTTGATGGAAGGACTGAACAAAGGAAAAGAAAAGTTGCATCAATGTAGTCTTATATGAATGTGCGATTAAAACGTTGGATATCGTATTATCGTTATTGCGTTCTTTGTTTGCAATAGTTAAAGTTGATGCTTTAATTTTAATGACATGTTACAATTATCCTTGATAATATTTTTTATTTATAGCATTTAATTTTGAATCGAAATGTTGATCATTTAAAGTTTATGTTACCGTCAAAGTTAGAAACGCCGTCATTCTACACAATATCTAGGCATTGTATCGAATACTTGTCGTTTTTAGGCAAAGAATGAAATATGGAAATTATCCTATACTTTCCCTAGGCATTGTGTATAATACCTAGGCATTCTATAGAATGACAAATGCTATTTAGGCAAAGTATGAAAACATTACTTTTATTTACAGCGTTTGTGATGTAGAATTTGAAACTATATACCAATGAAAATCAGAACTATATTTTGGTGGCCGTTTGGCCCAAAAAATAGTTTATGAAATACGAGTTTTAAAACGCGGACACCTTACTTAGAGTTTTACAAGTACAAAGTAATAAAAAAAAGTGATTTTGGGGGTGAAATGCCACAAACGACTGCCTGAAATAGGTTGGGGTATTTTTTTCAATTGGCCGTATGGTCAACGAAATAGGCCGTAATTTTTTTTATTTAAAAGCACGAAGCTCGCGGACACCTTACTATTTAGAAAGTTTTACAATATCAAGTGATTAAAAAATGTGATTTTTTGGGGGTGAGGGGGGGGGGGGCAGATGCCACAAGCAACTGCTCGAAATATAGGTAGGGGTACTTTTTTTAGGTTTAATTGACCGTAAGGCCAACAAAATAGGTTGTATGTCTTCCTTTCAGGATGCGAAGCGTGCGCAAACTTTACATTTTAGAATTTTTAGCAA
Organism: Linyphia triangularis; assembly: GCA_963978545.1. Classification (NCBI taxonomy): domain Eukaryota; kingdom Metazoa; phylum Arthropoda; class Arachnida; order Araneae; family Linyphiidae; genus Linyphia; species Linyphia triangularis. The sequence goes on from OZ021726.1 coordinate 30,688,204, forward strand.
GTGATTAAAAATATAAATATTGTAGAAGGGGTAAAATATATTAATAGGCGAGCGTTAAAAGTTATATGCCTTGCCATGTGATATTCGAAACGAATTGGAGATGTATTTCATACTTCAACGGTTTCTCATTTGGCATTGTATAGAATGCCTAGGAAATGTGCGAAATATGAATTGTTTCATAGATTGCAACGCTAGTTTTAGGCCTTCTACACTATGTCTAGGCATAATATAGAGTGCTGGATTTCGAACATTGTCGGTAACGTTTATACTCTTGAAGTTTATAAGTTTGTTTTAAAGAAAGTGCTCCACAAGCGTAATCAGACATACTTTACAACGGTAGTATTTTGCTGCCAATTTATATTGAAGAGATTAAATATTACTAATTGAATGATAAATATGTAATTTAGAGGAAAAAAATTAATTAACAAAATATTTTCATTAGTAATTAAGATTAAATTACTAATGAAAATATTTTTTGTTATATTTATATTATAATCAAAAATAAATGTATATGTTTCTGTAAGTAAATGAAGATATTTTCGAAATGTCTATGCAGTTTGAAAGTTCCTTTTTAAGCGCATTTCCTAACGCGTCATTTAACATAAAACAACAGAACCTATAAAACACGGAGATTCAAATTGTTTTATTTCACAGTTAATGTGTAATGTGTTATTCATAGTAAATAGGCAATATTAGAATTATTTTTATAAAAATTCATGTTTTTTTTTAAAATATTGATAAATTTTAAATCTGAAAATAATTAAAAATTATAGCTTTTTTTTTTATCAGCTATTAGTTTCAAAAGAGGACAACTGATATTTTCTCTTAAATATTATTAATTAAATTTAGCAATAAACTAAAAACTCTAAAACCTTTGTCTTGACAATATTTATATATAAAAAGAATAGTCTTGCGAGGGTTTGTATTTACGTATCAAAAGATAATGTAACTTTCAATATAATCAAACATCGGTAATGGACATTGTATGTTTTTATTGACGAATATATAAAAATATTAGTCACCATTATTAATTTATGAAACAATAAAATATCGGAAGGTGAAGATTTAAATTTTTATTACAAATTATTAGTTTTAACTGTCACATATTCATGTCGATTTCTTTGTTCTTAGAGCACAATTCTGTTAGTAAAAAACTTACTTCATTTTTCTAGCATCTATTTTTAAATTTTAATCCGTCTCTATAGAGAAATTTTAAAATAAAAAATGAAGTATGTTCAACAACTGAGTTATAGAATATTTAAAACTCACACATAACAAAAAACAGTATCTTAAACACCAAATATGTCATAAATTTTCTCAACTTCAACATGTTTATTATATTGAAAACAATGCAAAATCTCACTTTTCTAAAAAGTTATGAAGTAGTTTACGAAGCAATGGATAAGTGCTCAACTAATATCTTTAATCAGGCTTTTCTTACCTTTTTGGTAGATTTATGAAGAACAATTGTACTCTTAAATGTTCTCTACAACCCATACCCGCTTTGCATTGGCATTATGTAATGAGTTTTTAAATTTTTTATAAGAAATATCGTTAACAAGGATTTTTAAATAAGTGTTTCTTAAATATATTATAGAACAGAGTTTCCTTAAATATTGTTGTTGACTTGTGGGAAAAAAATCTGCTCAATGTAGCAAACATTTATTATGAAGATCTGTGTATTTAAAAAGTCAATGAATATGACTTTTCAAAAGCCTTTGTTGCATATTGAACAAGCGGTATTTTAATTTTGATGCATAGATAAAATTAACTTTAAAGAAACGAGTATTTCAAAGGAACCAAATTTATGATTTGAACATTTCTCCTGTCCCTGTTCATCACTGAGTCAATATGACCTTGACATTAACAAGGATGTATAGTACTTTAAAAACTTAAGGGAAAATTAGTGAATTGTCCAGAACCTCCAATGATTCCAATTTAATCAAAGTATATGATTGATCTAGTTGGTCTCTAAATAAAAGAAAATGAATTCCTCCAAAACGAGGACATTGAGAACAGTATGGGCTTCTTTTCTTGACTTGCCTTGTGTGTAGGCGAAAAAGAAAAAAAGTGTGCACTGTTTGTGAATAAGCAACAGGTGCGTGCCAGGTATAAGTCATGGTCATGGATAAAGGGATCCCTACGTAACTGTGTCAAGGGGAGCTGTGTGATTATGATTTAGGCGTTGGAGCGTTGCCACATGGGTGGAAGATATTTGAAAGAAACGAAAGTGGAATTATGGAAGTGAGAGGGGACAAAGGAAGTTACCTTTGATCTCTATTGAGTGGTTAGCTTTATGTATTGGATTTACGTAACTGTTATGGAACGAAGGTTGTAAAATTGTTATGAAACAAGGCACTTCAAGTTCACAGAAGAGGCGGGGTTTGACTGCAACTGAAATGAGGTTTGGTTTGTGTTATAAGCTGGTGTGTATAGTTTTTATGAGGTGATAATGTGTATTAGTTTCAGTTAAAGAGAAAATAAGATGTGTAGATTTCTGAGCAAGAAAAAGTATTAAACATGCCCGCTTGAACTGATCAATACATATTGTTAATTACGCTTTTTTTGGATTAATACTAACTTTATTAGTACAGAACAGAAGATTTGTATATTACATAATATTAATACAAGGTTTCTGCTTGATTGTATAACTAATGTTGTAGTTAATAATTATTCAAATTTTTTTATTCAAATTTAAATAAGTAACTGAAATAATGTAAATTTAAATATGTAGATACCGATAAAAAATTGTCAATTCCATATTCTCTGTTCATATTCCCGTAAGCGTATACATAGAAAATATTCTTATCATTTCGAATAGTTGAATGAATTTCATAGTACCAATTAAAACTCAGCAAAATGAGATAATTATATCTAACAAAAACAACGCAGATATAAAAAGATTATCACCAATTAAAAACATTTCTAAGCTCATTTATAACTAAGATATGATTTATATTTTTCTACACGAAATCTGTAAGGGTTAACCAGATTTATTGACAAAGCTAACCCCCACCCCATTATAATTTGCTATTTGTTAATAAGAGTATTCTTAATTCTTAATATTTTCAAAATGAAAATATTGAGAAATAACATTTAACTATTTGTCGATACTAATACGAAGATTTTTTCCAGTTTTTAAACCGAAACATTTTCCTTAAGCATTTTAATACATTAAGTTTATTCTCTTAAAATTATATCACTATATTCTACAGGAATGTGTTTTCTATTGCTACAGTTACACTTGATTTATTTCTAGAAAACAATTATGTATATAGTGTTTTTTAGCTTTTATATTAAACATGTTTGAAATAGTCTGCATATATTGTGAAGAAACGATGAAAGGGGAACATAATTGCTTTAAAAGTCAAGAACAAATAAAATTATAGATTTTCTTTTCATTGACCTTTCTTGCTTTGATCTACGAATCCGGTTACCCCTATATGGACTTCAAGCAGAAAAATATTTATTTCATGGCTTTTTCTGGTTGAGCGTTGAATGATATTGCTCGTCGAAAGCTCTTTCACAACCCTGTTATTTTCGAAAAAATATCACAAGTTTTTACAGAATGATTGTGCTGAGGGAATTCCTATAAAACACATCTTTTCATCAAAGTTTTTGCAGAGCTTTAAAATAAATCGTAATTAATACAAATGTAGTAATATTTAATTTTGATTTCTTCAGTGAAGTTTATGCAAGTCTTATTTTTTAGGATCCGACAACACTACTCCTTTAAATCCAATCATAAATGTATCTTTAAATAGATTTTATAGGAAAAATTATGTGTTTAGCCAATCACAAACTTTTGTTTTATTTTCTTCAATTGACTGTGACATTGACATTTGCATTAAATCAGTTCGGTTTGCTCGTTTGGCACTATAATTTTGTTGCTTTTGCACTAAATTTGTTGCTAAAATTATCGATTGGAAGTGCTTGTTTCTTTGAGGGCTGTTATTCATTTTGCTAATTTAAAGTGTTGTTTCATTTAATTTTTATTTGATGTGGTATTTTCAGAGTTGTTTTTATGTTCATACTTTTAAAACTCTTTTAGTAAATAGATGATTTCTAACTGGGCGTAATGAACATTTAAATCAGCAAGATCAAATGCAATTAATAGTCATGAAGTGTATAAAATTGAAAAATATACTCTTTTATTTAATACGACATTTACTCGTATCTATTTATAATATAAAAAATAAACTAATTATCAATACACATTTGAAACATTGCTTTCTTTACATATCTTTTCGTTTGTGAAATCTATAAGTAGATCATCCATTTCAAGAAGTAAATAGCACATGACAAATGCAATGCTTAAAATAATAAACTTTAGTTAAAGTTTACAAATTTTACAGTAGAGCATATAATTTTTAATTTATATCAGAAAAAAATTAAAAAGTGTTAAAATCTTTGTTTTTAAAATATTTAAGTGTTCAAATTTTGAAGTAGATTTCAATATTTAAAGTATCCAAATAAAAATTACAAATATGCGTACTTTAAAAGTAAATGATACATTTATCACAAAGAAGCCGCTGAAATTAAATGATATAAATAATACTTAAACTTAGAAACTGGCGATTGTTACCAGCTGGAACTAATTTTATTACTTAAAGAAATTACGATTGGTGGAATCGGATTACAGGAAACCGCATATAGTTATTTTAATTTCCTGTTTCCTCGAATATAGATGAAATGGAAAGTCAAAATTTTCCCAACTGAATAAATCCCTCCTTGTTAAATACGGACCACTTTGGAAACATCATTTCGTATTTTCATTATTTCTCAATATTAGATTATACTTTTTTAAGTTACATGATTTATAATCCTTGTTGATGATAGTTCCACATACTTCTTCCGCGTAGTATTTGGATTTTTAGTAACCATAACAAGTATTAATAGGAAAATTTCAAATAATTTCAATGAAATTAGTTGATCACGGGAAATTTTAGGATTATTTTAGATTTTTTGTTATTCATTTTTTATTTTTTTTTTATTTTCTGAAAATAATGATATTTCTGTATTTGAAAGAAGCCTCCTTTTTGTAGCATTGTTGTATAAGGAAAACGATCTATTTCTTATCAAGGATTATAATTCAAAATTAAAGTGCAACTCTGTTTGGTAATAATAATAATAATGATAATAGCAATAATTATGATAATAATAATAATTATTATAATAAAATAATTATAATAATAATTATAGATTATATTATTATTGCTACTACCATCACAATCATTATAATTATTTTTATTGTTGTTGTTAGTATTATTATTAACTTTAATGTTATTGTGAATAATAAAATTCTTACTGCAAGAATAAAATATAATTGCCCAAACTGATATACTCGCAGTCTTAATGTTTGACAACGTATCTCCGTTTTGCTGCTTGACATATAAGAAGAGTATTTTTCTTTGCAAATTGTAATTCATTTTAGAGACGAATTTTTGACTGCTATTTCAGTTAAAAGAAAAATATATTTTGAATTCATTCCCAATTGCCATGCATACACAAACATCTAAACTAGAATAGTAATTAAAAACTATGCACCAGTTAATAGAAATAGCACTAGGTAAGATCACGAATATGTAGACAGCAGCCTACAACTGATTTTTACTTTCAATTACCTAAATGTAATACATAGGGTAATAAAAGTATAGTATTCGGTCAAAAAAAAAAAAAAAAAAAAGTGATCTAGAAAAAAATTTCTGTCTGTGTGCACGTGGTCAGCATAAGTCCCGAACAAATTGACCTACGATGTTCGAATTTGGTGAGCAGGTTGATGATGGCTCAAGGACCTACCATTAAGGTTTTCGTAAAAATCGCGCATAAGGTAGCTGCCATTGAAAAAATCATGTTTTTCAGTAATTGCAAAAAACCCCGGATCTAACGATTTTGTTCAAAATCGTTGTGATAATGCCTCTTAAGGTGTTCTAAACATCTACCCCCTACGAAATTCTCGTAAAAATGCTTTAAGGGTATAAAAAGTTGCAAAACGAATGCTTTTAACACAAATTTCTCTTTACTTGAACATAGTTTAGGAAAGATCGTTTTTTCTCCTCTTCTAAGTTTGACTTATACGAAATGATAATATTAGAATCATCGAAAAGTATATTGTCAAAATTTCCATTTTAACGAATTTTTTTTTTTTTTTTTCCTTCTTTTTTTAAGACCCATAATGCAATTATCGCAAAAAATATCGCCAAACTGGTCATTTTTTTCTAAATGAAAGTTGGAAATATAAGAACGGTAAATGACACGAATTCACATCAGTAATATAGTGTAATTGAAAGTTGTGCGATATTCCACGCCCCTAGTTTTTTTTTTACTTTCAATTACCCATATGTTAACAAAGAGTAATGAAAGTACATTCGGTCAAAAAAAGTAATTTCGATTTTTTTTTTTTTTTTTCAATTCTATACGTTTGAGAATGTGCCGCGTTAAAAGAAGTGGGCTAGAAAAAAAAAAATTCTTTGAGTGTGTGTTCATAATCAGCATAACTCCCGAAAGAATAGACTATACCTACGATATTCATATCTGGCATGCGGATTAGTCGGGGCCATGGGACCTGTTATTAAGACTTTCGTAAAAAATTCCGCATGCGTATAAGGTACCTGCCATTGAAAAATTTATGTTTTTCAGCAATTGCCAAAAACACGGCTTTTACGATTTCGATCCAAATCGCTGTGTAATGCCTTTCATAATGCTCTAAGCATCCCCACCTCCGAAATTTTAGCACAAATACTTAAAGTTCGTAAAAAGGCAAAAACGGATGTTTTTAATACAGAGTTCTCTTTCCTTGGCCACCGCCCATCAACAATTGTTTCTTTTCTGCACTAACAAGAAAGGATAATGTAATGTTTATCGGAAAACATCACATCAATTTTTTTTTTTTTTAAATTTTTTTTTTTTTTTTTTTTTTATGCAAATGCATTAATTATTGCCAAAAATATCGCCAAACTATCAATTTATTTTTTCTATTTTTTAAAACAATGAAAATATAAAAACTAAAACGGTATTACCCCAATCCATGGCAAATATGAATGCAGTGACCAATATTAAGTGTAATTAAAAGTTGTGCGATGTTTCACACCCTTAGTTTACTAATTCCGTAAGTGTAGTTTCAGAACTAACATCGCCAACAAGTCCACTGCCATCAATATATTCGGTGTTACTTTACGGTGGCAATGCCCTAAATCAATTAGGGTATGGCATCTAATTGCTCAGAGAGCCAATCTCCATAATTTGATGGTGAAGATAAACGCAATTTGAATGCGAATGCCCTTTCAAAAATCTAGGTTGAAACTATTACAGTTGTTGGAGTTCAATGAAGTAGTGAGTCCGGATTAATAAAATGAAGGAAAAGTGATTTGCAAGTAAATTAGGACTTCAGGGGCCAATACATCTCAAGCATGAAAACAATGATAGATTCATCGTTACTGGTGATCTATGGTATGGATTTTTCTGGAGATGGTGATTAAGATTTCGTGTCTAGAATGGGGTAGTATCCCGCCTCTTAATATTGGGCTTTGATATTCTGATTGTTGTATGGAGATTTCTAGACGACATCCAATTGTGATATTGAGAATGTTGGCTGTATTATTCTTAGCGGGTTCAGAGTAAGTCAACTAATTATGAAGGGTAGATATTAGAGGTGACTGACTTCATTTGACTTCATTACTGTTATACTTAATCGGTTATTGTTGGTGAAATGAAGGGCTTACAGGAGTAAGTGTACACTTTATTGTTGCTTATGCTATTTAAAGTTATCTTACGTTGACCTTTTAAAGCGTTGTTTGAAAGAGTGAATTTCAGAAAAAAATTAACTCAACACAAAGAATTATTTTAAGTGAAACTATACTAACACATAACAAATATGTACATAAAAAGGAAGTCTTTAAATGAAAAATATAGTATGACATCCGTTGATGAAAAATAATTTACAAAAAAAAATATTGAACTGTATCTCGAACGTCACTAACACAATGATTTCCTCGTTATTGTTCGGTTTTAGGACGGTAAGTATTAATAAAAAAAATTAACAAATTACTGCTTTGCAATGTGAAACATATTCCTTGTAAAAGCAAAATATGTACTGTCAACTCAATAAAACGATGCAGTACCTAATCCTTACAAGATTTCCATTTTTATCATTTCCGATCTAAATGATAGAATTATGCAGAAAAATCTGTATCTAATTTTGAAAAGAAGAATGGCAAAAGGAGATCTCAAATTGAACTCATTTCAAAATTTGTGTTTATTTGCTTTTTTATTTTGTTATTTTTAGTTCATTATTTTGTAAGCGCATATCTTGAAAACGTAAATTAATGATTACGTAGGTTTCGATGGCTCAGAAGTACATTATTTGATTTTTAAAGCCATTGTATATATGCTTATGTTTTTTCTTTTTTTTAAATTTTTTTTTTTTTTTTTTTTTTTTTTTTTTTAGAAAAGATTCATAAAAATATTTTTTTGGGGGCAGAAATATTTCTTTATCTGTTAGTAAGTGTAGGATGAAGCAAATAACTTTAAATTCTAATGCCTTGCGTAAAATTACTGGTAAAAGTGAATCGATGCAATTCTATTGTAACGCGATACAGGACATTGCAGACTACTAAAATCATTTAGCAGACGCAGACCTATATAAAGTGCTTTTGTACTCAGAAATTTTTTTGGAAATTGAAGTAGACTGTACAAAAATGGGAATGTATTATTAACGAACTAGTGACAAAATATAGTCCTCTAACTTCTGTAGACACGAACACGCTAAACAAAATATGTTTTTAACTTCATTTAAGATGTACGTTAAGTTTAAATTGATTAATTTATTCTCCTTAAAATTAGTTAAAGTGCATTCTTATACGCATTACAATTTAATTACATTTTGCGATAAAAACATACTATGAAAAATTATTTATTGATAATATGTTTTTATTGCAAAATGTAGTTGAATTGTATTGTGTATAAGAATGCATTTTAAAGTATTTTAAGGGGAATAAATTAATCAATTTAAACTTAAAGTACATCTTAAATGAAGTTTAAAACATATTTTCTTCCTTTTATAGAGTAGCATTTTTTTTTAAAAATTTCATTCATGATATACGCATATTTTCAGTTTTCAAAGATATCGATTGTTTGATGGTAGAATAGCGTTCCCAGTTTAACTAAAATTTTACAAAAAAAGCATTTTAGATTACTTAACAAAAAATTAATTAAAAAAGTTTACAACAATCAAGTATAATTTCGTATTATGTGATATTATAACCTATATTATATTCAAAACAATTTAATTAAACACTCTAATGAACTACTATAATATTTTAAATAAGCTAGTGCAATGTTTTTAAACTTCAAATTCATATTATTCTAAAAAAAAAAAAAGAAAAAAAAAGATGAATGATGAAATATCTCAAAGGAGAAAAGTTCAACTGCAAAGCGAGGGTAATTTTGTTTCACTGAACGGGGAATGAAAATTGCTTTTTGTTGAAATATAAATAACAAGATTTTATCTTTTTTTATTTTCGTGGAGTATTTTTTTCTTCGAAGGCGTTATAGTTTGAAATTCATGCGAATTTTTTATGACCCACAAGAGTGATTTTTTTTATGTATATGATAAATTTTATTCTAAATTATTCTACATTTTCAATTATTCGAAATAAATGTGCCTTCAATATGTGTAGGAATATTGATGATCTCTTTAAAAATTGGTTATTAATGAAAATTCTCAAAATAGCAATGAACATTTGAGTTACATTTATCATAAATATTTGACATTCACTTTACTATTTAAATAAAACTGCAACAAAGAATAAACGAAAATGTGACGATGAAGAAGAGAATAATAATTCCTACCACCACCCAGAAAATAGATTACGATAGTGTGTTTTCGTGTTTAATGTAGCCATATGTATACCTCTCAAACATGAAGTATGATAAGAAATACTTTAATAATGAATATGAATATGTTAAAAGAGACTAATAATGAAATATTTAATCAATTTACCTATTTTTGTTTTTAACTAAAATTTTTAGAAACTTGGCGAACTTTTTTTGAATGCATCAATTTGATGAAATGCAATGCAATTTCATCAAATTCAGTTTAAAAGCTATAAAAATTTCATACCATAAAATAAATAAAAAACTAAAATTTTGAAATGCTTTAAAATAAGAAATTCACATAAGAATAATTTGAAATGTTTCTATCAACCATTCCAACTCATTTTAGATATCATTCAGCTACAGCAAAAGCAATTTCATTTTAATGATAAACTAATTAATCTCATGATTACTGAAATCTAATATGTTTTCTCATTTAAAGTTAAGTAAAATGAATCTTTCTCATAAAACAAATATTAAGAATAAAATGAGAACAACTCGAAACCTACATCCACCGCTGGCCAGTTTAGTATAAAAATATAAAATTAGAAATAAAAGAAAATGTTTTTATTTTACCATAAGAAAATTAAGTATCTTTCAGTGCACGTAGTGAAGCTTCTTACTAAATAACCCATAACAATAAAGTTTTTAATATAAATCTTTTATATGCATAGCCAATTTTTATATTCGTTAACACAGCGCCGATTATGTTAACAGAGTGTTCTTGGTGTTTGGATCTAATTTTAAATATCAAAAACATTTTTATCAGCAAAATGTGCGGAAATTAATTAATTCACTCACATCCAAGTATCATTTATTTATTCTGATTGAAAGAATTATTTATTTATTAAAAAAAAAATTTGACAACAGGAAAGAGTTTTTTCAATGGTCGGTTAAATGCTATTTTAGCCCGATTAGATGACTGCAAGTTGGTTTATTAGTATTCCTCAAAAGCGACCTTTTAGTGACAGTAACATCTCAAAAATTTGATAGAATGCGTTTCCATCGACATCGAATCTATCTTCCAAGTTTCAGCCCGATTGGATGATGGCAAGAGGGTTAATTAGGCCTCCGCAGATGCCACCCATAGACACACAATATCGAAATTAATATAAAGGATTTAAAAATGACAGCTCACCTATTTTCGTCAAGCCAGCAATAAGCATCCACAGGGCTATCAGAAACGGAGTCCCCACATACTCGAGTTTCAAAGCGGCCATTTTGAACCCTCCTTTTTGGGATGGGGGTTTGTCATTCAATATCTTCACATCATGGTGGAACGACACAGGAAGAACTAGAGGCCCATCGTCAGATGTCTGATAGTCTTCGTGCGAATCATTCTCCGGTTGTATTGCTTCGTGGTGACCCCTGGAGACAGTGTCATCCACAACAGCCCTAGACTCATCTCCGGCTACGAAGCGAATCACCAGCAGTAGTAGAAACAGTGGGGTTAGTTGACTAGATGGTGTTAACATGGTGCTAAATGTGTTGCCTCAGAGGTGGAGAAACTTCGATATTTTTGGAGAAGAAAAAAATATCTCAAATTTATCAGAGCATGCACCTCCTTTCGACACTGGATTGTTCAAAACGTGCTTCAATGATTCATACGATGGGGATAAGATTGTCTGTCGCAGTCAGTTGTGATGAAGTTAGTAACCTTGACATCTGCTTATTAGCGTGGTGTAGTCATGTACTTTAGGACGGAGTTGCAAAATCGATTTTTTCGAACAAGGATTCAAATCTGAATAAACGTTTGCGGTAAATACTTTACCGTTTTCTTTAGAAACTAAACAATGGTAATATTTTGGTACTGCACAGAATTTATGTTTAATGATAAAGGTAAATTTGATTATTCCCCAGCTGTTTCTTTCATATCAACCTCCATTCAGACTTAAAAACGAATAAAGCTCTAAATTGAATGAATTAAAGCTATCAGTAATATTCACATAAATTTAATCATTTTCACATAATTGAAATTTTCCACAGAAAATTTCGAAATATAGGTAATAAATTATGTTTTTTTTAATTTTATTTTATCACCAATTAAAATACCCTTCCTGGACGGTTTTCTGCAATTTCAAATAAAATTTTCTGCGAATTCACGAATCAATTCATATTTCGTTATGTAGACACAAAGTCTTCTCAGTATTACTCTCCAGTGTTCTAAGATCATGGAGTGCAAAACAACGTTTGCTTTCGTACCGCATAATACAGAAAAGGAAGTCAGTTAAATGCATACAACTTACACAAGATTCTTCAAACACCTAAGTTAGCTTCCCGGTGCGTCTTTGGATTGATTCTTAGAACTGATTTCCAACAGCACAAACTACACACGATATTTCTCCTTCGTAAAACCAAGTTCTAAGGAAATTATGCATCGACAAATTTCCTTGAAGAATTATTCCTTTCTCAAATGTATTCCACAGATGAAATGGGTGTTCTAGAAAATGCACTATCACTCGACAGTGCAGTTTTGTTGTTAACAAACTTGGTACCACCACCCCACGTGTCTGCAGTCACCAGACGATCAACCGTTGTTTTGTCTTGAAGAGGTTTGGGTGAACGACGAGGTACGAGCTATGTAGACGATTTTTCCCTTGTGCGACTAGTCAACCTGATCCGCCACCATCACTAGCAGATCATCATCGCGAATTGCGGTCACGTGATCACCGGCCGCATAACACGTCACGAAAGCCCGGTTTATTGGTAAAGCAGCAACTAAACACATTCTCGGCCGGCACAGGTAACAAAAGAACGTCGAACAATTCAGATTGGCGGTGAAATTCCATTCTGTAAACCTTGCATGTTTGAATTTTGTTTATTGCCCTCAGTACTGTCCGCCCCACTCCCACAGAGAGTGAAAGCGGTTATATTTTATTTATTTTTTTAATAATTTTTATTGTATGTAATTCATAATATTGTTTCTTTCCTCGCGTAATTCAATTATAATAGCGGAGGCCGAATTATTCGGTGTTCTTTCATGGAATTCGGGCGTGTGAAGGATTTTTCGATCGACCTTCTGCAAAAGAGGAAGTTTGAATCGAATATGAGTTATCAAAAACATTAAGGTCAAGCCGAAACTTGTGAAACTGCTTCTGAAGACTAGTTTCGCCGGCTGCTTTACATTGAAATTCTGGAATATAAGCCGAAACGAAAGGCAGGATTGTGAATTAAAGCATTTAAATAAAAATGCCGAAACTATTTCGGATGTCGAAAGGGGATGGAAGATCAATGCACGAAGAATGAAATCGTGTTTTGTTATGAGATTTCGCAACTCTCTGTTGCACAAATACAACCACTCTATATTTTTTTACGGATGCTATTTGTTTTCAAAAATACTATATCCGTAAAAATAATTTAAAATCTTTGTTACTGATTTCACATTAATTAAAACTTGGTGCACTTGGAAGAAAATAGTTCAGTTTTCAACCTATGTTGAATACCTATGTCCTTCTAAAAAAACGTATTGCGTATAAAATTAGGAATATTTTAGGTTGAACAGTTACAATATTTTACAGCAAGTTGAAACGAATATAGAAAAGGTTACTCTTCCTAAATGAACAATATAAAAGGATAATGTACATATTTCGTTTTTTATAAAGTACTAACACTAAATTTTAAACACACCCTCCCCCCTTCTCCTTTAGTTTATTAACATTTAATGTCAAAACTTCTTATGTTAAAAACATTTTGAGGCAAATTTGCGTACATGAAATTGAACACAATTTTTTAACTTTAACCAAATAAAAGTCACTGTTATGGTCAAATAGCAAATGTACTGTTACAGGCATCTGTTTCAATTTGTAGAGTTAATTACCATTCGACATATGATATATTTCTGTTTTCCAAGAATTTGAACATTACAATTAAAATTAGGTTGTGGTTAAATTTAGCATTAATATAAATATTTTGGTGATCGTTTTCGTTAGTGGTGGGCGGATTACTTTTCCAAGATAAAATAAAAATCATATTTACCACAACTGTATAACAGACATAATATAGTGGTTTAAAGAAATCAACACCTAGTAAAATTTTCAACACCAACAAGAATTAAAAACTTATTACACTTGGTTGAAAGAACATAATTATGTAATTATTTAGAGTTTGGATGGCATTCTTCTACGATATAAAACAATTATTTTTAGTTCTCTTCCCCACTAAAATTATTTCCAAACCCAGAAGAATCAAAAGGATCTATTTTGTAACTCAGATAGTGTATAACCCACAAATGGATGACTAAATTATATTTTTGGAACGTGCCATATCTCAGAGGGACATTATAATGCCTAAAGAATGCGAGTATCCAGAATTGCCAATTCGAAGCAGCTTAAAAAGTTGACATTCGGAATTCAGTTTGTCTATGGGACTCATGGGTTAGTGGAAAGATTTTATGAAGTAAAATACTTTAGGACCGTCATGGAATAGAGAAAGTTTCAAGAATTGATATTTTGAAGTCCAGAAGATATAGAAAGCTGGAATTAAGAATTCTGGTAGTGTACTGGGAACATGGGTGCATGAGTGTATTTGGGAGTGTGAAAAACCAATCGGACATTGAAAGAACGCGCAGTCCCTAAAATTACTTTTCTGTCATTGATTTTTCAACATATCAGTTGAGAACAGTTGGGACAAAGAATGTTACGTAATTGAAAATTTTAGGAAAAAATAGTATTAAAATATCAGAGCTCTATTTTTTTTTTATTTATTTATATTATATTAAGACATTTTTATTAGTTATAAAGTTTATTTTTGTTTAACTGATATAAAACTGAACATATCTATGTAGTTACAAAAGAAAGAAATTTCCCTCTAAGATTATTTACTTACATGTAAATTACATTCAAGTAATTTGTACTAAAACAGCGAATTTGAAATTCAATAACTAAGATAAAATTATTGTTTTCTTCTCATTGACAATAATATGAAAAAATGAATTAAAATTTATAAATGTAATAAAGCTATTTTCAGTAAAAAAACGAGCTATTGAGCTTAATTATGCAAAATGCTACTTTATGCTTGCCCAGTAATGTAAAATATATTGTTCTACGATTTGTCGCAATGTTGTTTTATACCAACGGTGTATCAATAGGAGTTATGGCTGACCCTCAATTAGAAGAAAACAATCTGAAAATCTAATTGAAATATATAGCTTAAAATCTTATAAACTTTGTTCTGCTACTGATCATACTAAGTTGACCGGAACATTGAGCATTGTGAAGCATGCTATAACTCTCAAACTGTCAACAGAAACATTTCACAATCAGCCTTAGAAATACCATATCGTTATTGACACAAATACTAACAACACTTAAATGCAATATATGCAATATACCCTTCTTGGTTATTTTGTAGTCATGTTATGTAGTAGTGTGCAGTTCTCTTTTACAAATATGACTTCTTTTTTTTGCAAGATAAATATTATGAAAAGAATCACGTGCCCGTTTTGGTTTACTATTCAACCAGTTTAAGGCCATTGAAGGGTGATAAAGTTAAGGTAGTGCCGCACTATATCGCAATTAATCTTAAGGGAATGCATTTTTTCGCAATAGCGTAAAGGACTCTTTACTTGAACTTTATACAAGGATTTAACAATAGTTTCGACCACTACGTTGATTTTTACAACAGCGATCCACCTGTTAGTGACTTTCTCGTACAATACGGATCATCAATGTATTGTTATACGGCGTACAACTTAAAACGACTTTATAAATTATGAAGGTATTCAAGAAAATCGCAATGGAGAATAATTCTTAAACAGACCCAATGACAAAAGAGTGTTGTCCATCTTAGGAATGAATGTACTTGATAATCAATTATTACTATTGTTGAAATCGAGCTTGGATACAAAGAAAAATTAATGTTGAAATCAGAATGTGGTTTTAGCTTAAGTTGAATGCTGTAGCTATCAAGACAAAAGTCCATCCTGAGTTTTTGAAGGAGTTGGAGATAAATTTCAAGATCTAATTGAAAAACCACTTCATTGTTTTCATACGTCTAAAGAACAATTTCGTCTAAGGAAACTTCATAAAATGAGATGACTATAACTTTATAAGAAAATTCAAAAGTAGCTATGAGATTAAAATATTCTATGAAAAGTTTTTTTTATATTTTAATTAAATTTGATGTGAATAATAAAAGAAAATAACGTTTGTTGTTAAGTATACAACTCCATTTCTAACATAAATATTCAACTAAATTATGTTCATATTCAACTACATATAACTAAATATTCAAACTCAATATGTTTCTCTCTTTAATATTGTTTTATATAGTAAAGCTTTGATTTAGTTCATTTATCATTGGTACATATATCTTATTATTTAGGATATCTTTAGTTTTTAGTACTTTTAAATTGTAATCCATTGTTTACCTTGTGTAACTAAATTTAAATATTGAAAAAAAAAAAAAAAAAAAAAAAAAAAATTATAATCAAATTATCGGTTCCACTTTCTTTTACGTTTATTAGATTATTTAATGGCTTCCAGTGGTACCTAATATTTATACAAATGCTATTATATTTTAATTGAAGTATTACGCAAATTTTTAAATCAATTCTCAATAGTTATAATAATCAACTATTTAGATAGTAATCCAATTAGTTAAAATATTGTGCAGCCAGTTTGATTTGGAATAAAATTCATAAAAATATATTCAGAATTTTCTTTTAATCTATAATTGAATCAATTTATAAGGAAATGCATGAACTGTACAGAAACAACAAAATAATCCAAATGGTAAATTATGAATTAGCAAAAGATTACGGAACAATCCATTAAGCAATTTTTATTTTTATATTACAAAACCGAATTAGCTTGAAAGCGGAATACATAAAATGCGTGCATATTATAGAAGAAAGCAAAATTATCCAAAAAGAAAACAAAATATTAACTTTAATAAATACGTTTTTCTTTGCCAGATATTTAAACGTAGTTCCACCTAGATCTCAAGAGTAAATTTGGCAAGTTCAATCACCTATAAAACACCCCATGTGGGTCACAAGTATTTGAACATTCGAGGCACTATGTACAAAAGAAATAGGCCCCAGGTGCTCAAATACGCGGAGGAGATATTGAACTAATTCTTCACTTTCGCCTATTGTTTTTGCTTTAACTTGAATCGATTCGAGGTACTTTTAAAAAGTGTTTTAATTACCAGAATGTTCATGTAAGTCAAGTATCCGGTAGGAAATAAAAATTATTATGCTTTGGTTGATTGGTTGTTTTCAGATTATCTGGCGCCGTCAGCAACACGAGGGATGTAATGCGCCGAAACATTCGTCATTAGACAGGCCAACATACATTTACAAACACCCATGCCTAACACGGGACTCGAACCCGCAACCTCGCGGTCTAGAAGCTATCATGCTAACCACTATACCGTTTGGTCGGCTATTATGCTTTGTATTCGTGAGATGTGGATTAGAAATTCCTAGCGCAATTAAAAGGGTACAAGATGTGACTTTCTGAAGTCAAATTTAACCAATAAAAGCAGTTTAATTAAACTTTTCTATATAGTACCTGATGCTGGCCGCTCTACATTTTACATCCACTCAACCTTAAAATGGGATTGCTTTGGTTTATTAAATCAAAGCTGACACGTGATCAACTTCGACTATAAAAATCTTTCTGTGTACAAGGACTTTAAAGTTAGACATGAAAAGGACATTCAAATTGTAATTGTTTCTTATCACAAATTTCGATTATAATTTTTGTTTAAAAGTAGGCAAATAAGGAAGAAAATTGGATAATTAATATTTTGAAAATAAAAGAATTGTGTTAAAGAGGTATTTGTAATACTTCTTTAACACAATCAGACTCCCTTTACAATTCATATTTGCTTCCTAACTTAATCTGCTTTTGATTAAATATAAAACTTAATCGGTCTTGTATGTAACTCTTAAATATTAAAAAAAATTGCCCTGGTTTAATGTATTATCAAAGAGTTCCTATTATGAAACCAGGATGCCTTAAATATAACATTATCTTTGTTTATAAATTCACATGCGTTCCTGAAAAACTATCAAATTTATTGGATGGTAGATGAAAATAGACTTCACATCGAAGCAGTCACACCTGCAAAACTAGAACACAGACAAACAATTTTTTATATTAAATAAATTATGACCGTATATTAATTCTCTATTGAAGTATAGGAATCTGGGCTAGAAATAAATCTTAATACTATATGGTTTAAACAACAATTTAACACTTAATGAAATTTTTTAGCAAAGCTTACTAAAATTTCCCTTATTATACAACCCAATTGTAATGAAAAAACTATTATTAAGGCATTTGCATTTAGTTATAAAGATATAAAGTGACTGTTTGCTTAAAGCAATTGAAATCATGCACTTCAATGAT
This sequence comes from Linyphia triangularis, assembly GCA_963978545.1. NCBI lineage: Eukaryota > Metazoa > Arthropoda > Arachnida > Araneae > Linyphiidae > Linyphia > Linyphia triangularis. The sequence continues at coordinate 30,706,434 of OZ021726.1, forward strand.
TTGAAAGAATACTAGAAAAAAAGCTTTAAATGTATATATTCAATTCAGTAATTCATATTTTTTATGATATGAAAAATAATTAAAAATAAGCGGACTTAAAAAAATATTAATCTTGAAAATATATGTCACACTATCAGTTTCAAATATTGATAATTGAAAAGCTATATTTAATGAAACTACAACAGCTTCAGAATTTAAATAGCCTTTATTATTAAACAACATTTACTTATCAATACATTATAATGACACCACACTTTTTCATAGTTACGAAAATTTTAATAAATAATATATTATGTCATATGACAACAATAAACTAAGAATTTAGTTTCAGTTCAAGGCATACTTTTTTTAAAACAGACTTCCCACTTGTAAACACGAGAAATCCATTCAACACCCAATGTTTTCTTTTAATAAATGAAAATTCAAATGTGGTATATTATCTCAAAAGAGAAAGTACATAAAAGCTCGGATGATTATTAACCCGAATTCTCTTTGTCTGAAGTGCCTACTCTCGAGCCATTTATGACAACGCGCCTATTCCACTTTAAATTTCCGATTCTTCATAATTACACAATTCTTTCTAGAGGGAAGGCCCTTTCTTTCAATACAAATGAGCTCTTTTAAAAGATGCGCATTAAAATTAGAATTATGTGTGGATATAAGCAGAAAGTATCCAACCATTGTTTGGAATTGTATGTATTTGAAGCTATTTAACTAATAGGTGCCTTCTCTTAATTAGTACTTTTTATTCGTGACTTTTTGGGATATTGCATCCCAAAGGGAATACTCGTGATATCTTTCCCGTGTAAGTTCATTATACACAAATAAGAACTATCAGGCGCCGACCAAACGGTATAGTGGTTAGCGTGCTAGCTTCTGGACCGCGAGGTTACGGGTTCGAGTCCCGTGTTGGCATGGGAGTTTGTAAATGTATGTTGGCTTGTCTAATGACGAATGTTTCTGCGCATTATAGCCCTCGTGTTGCTGACGGCGCCAAATAATCTGAATACAACCAAGAACTATCAGGCATAAAATAAAATGTAAAGTAGCAATACATAATAGAAAATGTGCGTATCTTTAACTTTTGAGAAAATATATAAAATATTATTATTTTGTGTGATGAATAAAATCAAAGCTTTCGTTAAAAAAATTTAAAATATACTTGTAAAATTTAAATTTGATTTAAATTTTCATGAACGACATTTAAATAAAATAAAAGTATAGTTTCATAGCGTTATGAATGATGTTGATTATTCTAATTGCTTTTATTTAAAAAATATGATGTAAAAATTTTAAAAATAATGTGTTTTAATTGATGTAGTCTCTAATAGAGATCACAGTAATATTTTAGTAATTAGGGTTACTAACAAGTTAAGAGTTGTTATTATTTGTAGCTTTATAAAATATATTAAAAAGTGTTCAGAAAATTTTAACAAATCTGTTTTAGTGTAAGTTATTTAATATTTCTTTTGTTGGGAAGGTTATTGAATACTTTTGACAAGACTGAAATGTTAACTGTATCTTTGTTATAGTTATAACGTTAATCTACGATTAATAACAAACTTATTTCATGTATTTTTTTATTTTTACTTTAAGTTGAATATGTTTAGTTATATTTGCATAGACACCGTTGCTGCCTCAATATAGACCAATGCTTTTCGATCCTTAATCTCGATAGGTCCACAATAGAAATACGTACTATCCTGCTTCATTGTATTTTACTTTTCAGATATAGAACATGCTTAATAGTTTATCTCCTTTGTCATCAAAATCCTGATTCACAAACAAGAATTACCTTTTTGAAAAACTTTTTTCAATTAATAGTTTTATAAGTTCTTTTTAATCTATATTTTGATCTGTCTGTCTCTTTTTATTTTTTATATTCAAATTTAATTTTGTTTAAGTTGATTTATCACAAAATACAAGTTTCAGTGCGACAGTCACTGTCACTAAAACGTAGCTTCTACACACGTTATTTAGTTGGGGAAATAGTTTGTAATTGCAAACTTCCTTTGTTAAAGTTGAAAACAAATAATAACAAAAACTTAACCAATTTGAAGTATTTTTTTATAAATAATATGTCAATAAGCTGATTTTGGTGCAAAATCGAAGAGAAAATTTATCTCCGAATATCCAAACTCTAATCCAATATCTTTATTTGTAGCCGAAATGAAAATTTTCCATAGAGTTGGAAAAGCTCTTCGAGACAAACTTCACTTCCGGTTAAATTTTTATCTAATTATAATAACCTTATTGAAGCCTTCAAACTGGTATGACGTATGTCTGCGACATTTGTAGTTTAAGCAATCGACATGTGGGAAATAAACTTCCTGTCGTGGTTTCATGCTCTTCCGGTTGAATTTTGGTATGGAAACTCGTCTCAACGAGACCTTGTTTTTTGAGACGTAGCACGTGTCTGTCACATATTTTTTTTTTTTTTTTTTTGGAATGCTGACCTCAAACGGGCCGATTTGACGGGTGGGCAGTTTTTATTTAAGCTTCTTAGATTAGCGTAATGTTAAAGCCAAAAGGTGATTTAAAGGTTTAGTTTTGTAAATCCTAACCGAGATGTTAAGTTTTTTATTATTTTTTATGAAGGATGCCTAGTATAGAACAGGTCTGTATTAAGAAGATAGAATGGCTCATACTAAGAACATAGAGTGGTCCATGCTAGGAACATAGAGTATTTCATATTAGGAACATAGAGTGTTCCATTTTAGGAACATAGAGTGGTCTCTTTTAGAAGCATAGAGTGATCCATTTTAGGAACATAGAGTGCTCCATATTAGGAACATAGAGTGCTCCATATTAGGAACATAGATTGTTCCATATTAGGAACATAGAGTGCTCCATATTAGGCGTGCGGTTTTAAAATTAGTATAACATAATTTACACAATTTTTTCTAGCTCCCATATAAGTGCTTTGATTTTTACCAATTGAAGCTAGAACGTTGAAATAAATTTAAAAGAGGTAAATGACTTCAGCTATCCATTTGAGGAATTCCTCACAATCCAAAAAAAAACTGAACCGCATTAGGTACATGTCCTCTATAGAATTTTAGTAATTGTGATCGGTCTTTTTGACACAGATAAACGTTTGCTGAAAAAAAATATGTACTATTTTATTATCTTGTGGATATTAGTTAAATTTTAAAGTCTGATTTTACAATACCATAAATTTATGTTTTGACAGAGCCCAGTATAATTAATATTTAAGTAATGCCTACAAAGGTAAAGCATTCAATACTGTTTACTAGCTAACACCAAAAAAAAATTTTTAGCGTTCAAAATTTGACATTGTCAAATTTTTATTCATATTACAATGCTCATCTTAGGAAAAAAAAAATAATTGAATACTCAGTATAATAAGCTTACAATGTACACGATAGTAGAATACATTTACTAATTATAATGAATTTACGACGTTAAAAAAGTTTAAAAAAAAACTTTAATTAACAGCTCGAAAAATACAGCCCTAAAAAATAGCAACAATAAGGCAACATAAATCCAAAGTCCTTAAAAAAGCCAGTTACAAACATTCTCAACATGATATAAATCGGTATTATAAAACTAAATTTCACCTTTTAAAGTGACAACAACTCAAAGTAGGAGGTTTCATTACATGAGAGAAGAAAACTTGTCTCGAAGGCCACAAACTTACAACCACAACTCGTCCTTAAAGTCCCACTTAGTTTCTCATCTACCAGTGTCAGGTGAAAACCACGTTTAATTGCAGTTATTTACAAGGAAAAGTACACTTCACCTACCTAACAAGCATATTACCAACATAATTTATATAAATAAATAGATAATAATATAAGCTACCTATTAATTTCGTTTTTGTCCAGCCGTATATCTGGTCTTCAGTATGAGGAAATCAAACAATGCCGAATTTGTGGAAAGTAATAGTAACATTCGTTATCAAATTTAGATGAAGGTCGTTCAAAAGAGGAAAGTTCCTTGGGAAAAAACAAGCCACAGATTGAGATATATATATTTTTTTTTAATTAAGAAAGTATCTAACCGCCAGAAAAATATTTTCTAAATTTAGAGATTTTCTTGAATGTTTTCATCAACAAACCTCTTTTAATCCCGTAATAAAATAAGTAAAAAATAATGAATAACTATTTTAATATAATTTATATACAGATGGTAAACCTCATTAGTTGCAATTGAACACCCCAAACTATATGAAATGAAGTTACAAGCATTGACATTTTCACTTATTTTTTTTATTGAAGAAAAAAAAAAGTTTTTGAAATGTTACACATTCCAAAATTCTATTTATTGTTCAATATGATTTCTGTCTATGTTCAACTGTTAGTAAATTGCTATTTTTACAATATTTCAGTAACCTAGGTATTATATTAAATAACCTAGAAAAGAAAAAAAATTAGAAGAAACTAAAACTTATTTTTTGCTAATCTTATTTGGTTTAACATGCCATAGGCAGTCTTCTTATTATTAGTAAATTTTTAAAGAGGTACAATAGGCCAACAAGCCTAAGTACGCATGGTTTTGCCACTCCCTTTTCAATCTAATCTAAATCTTAATCTTATTTTCAACCAAATCTATAATTATCTTCTGAAATTCATTCAAAATTCCTTCTACAGAAATAAAAAATAATCTATAGAAAGAATATGGTGCAAAATGTGTCACTTCATTTTTTTTTTAATTTGTTGATGACCTACCTAGCTAGCCCAACTTCCACCCCCCTCATTAAACAGCATTCAGAGGATTTATCCCACTAAAGCATTGTGTTTTATTTCTTTCCAAGATGTCAGCAAGCGTCCACCAAAACCAGTGCAATCAAACTCCGAAGCAAACTTGATCCATAAAAAGCCGCTTACACGGACCAGAAATTTTCAACCTTGGACTACATCTTTTTCAAGCTCAATCGATTTGTTGTCACAAAAAGCTTCGGCTTGTTGTTTCCTCATATTGACTGTTGCCACGACATCCTTATAAATTGACTTTAGTATGTCGTCCATCGCAGCTTAACGCTGGGATTAGTGTGCGTGACTTGATCGTTATTTGAGCTGCAATGACCATTTACTAGCAAAATTAATTAATCATCATAAACAAATTGAAACATCCGTCAGTAATGCAAATAGAATGATTCCTAATGATTTTAAGCCCTACTAAATGTGTTTGTTCTGTTTCTACCAAGCATATAATTTTTAGAGCACTATTTTTTCCTTGCCCCTTTGTTTTGAGATAGGATTATTTTTTTGGAGAAGAACTAAACAAACACTATGAATAGAAATCAGTTTTTTCCTTAATCAAATCATGGAAAAGTGCATGAAGCTATATAATATACAAAAGTTATGGAAATTAGTTCAAAACTTCTAGACAAATTGTCTGAAATGGTCGTAATAAATTCATAAACTCCGTTCAATTCATTGTTATAATAATTTCCAATCATTTTTGCTTTTTGCACTTTCTATCCAACTATTTTTTTAATATTATTTTTTAACAGTCATCAATCAAATTCAAGTGCTAATTTCTATTATATTTTTAACTCATTTTTTCTAAATTTTGTTAATCTAACACACACACCAATCTTTTCTAATTTTATCAAGTCACAGTAAATTTTAAAATAATTTGAACTCTGATGATGATTTTTGTAACGTTTTGAACTAGTAATAATTATTTTAAAGAGAAGTATATAAACAATAGATTTATTTTTCAATTTGAATGTTAACTTATTTTGGGATGAAATCCACTGAGTTAATTTTAATAACTTTTAAGTATATTAACTACAGCTAATAAGTTATATTACAGAAAATTCTTCATTAATTTTGAAAATTAATACCTTCTACAATTAGAATGCTGACTATACAAGGTACTTTTAAGACAATGTATAATTACTAATTTAAATTATATACCTTGTAAGTAAAAAATTTCGATATTTTTTTCAATTTAAATTTTTTCTCATTTCCTAGTAATACATATAATTTATCTTTCTGCAAAAAATTGGTGTATTTATTTACCTATAACTATCACTGAAAATTGTTCATACAAGTCGATTATCATGAACAGAAACAATAGTAGGGAATTTAATTTTCATTAAAACATCTTTACAAAATCTAGTGTTTCGCCCCGGAAAATACGATGAAATATACAATACAATCGACGGACTCCCATGAATTTCTGTTTCCAGACGATAGAAAATACGCTAGTAAAAGGTAATAACATAATTCCGTCCACTTGATATATTTGGCGAAGAAAGATAACTTAGAAAAAGATGGTGCTCCGACTAAATGACGTGGTTTTATGTGATATTCGATACACATTGCACGACCCTAAAACATTTCAATACGAGTAGCCACAAAACAAGATGAAAAACAAACCTTTATAGGTCTAAAACTGGAAGAGGTGGAGATTTATAATCGTAAAAGGTGCTCAGTGGTAAAAAAAAAGAAAAAAAAAAAGCCACCTTTAGGTGAAAATGGAGACAGTATAGTGGTGTAACTTCAAGTATAATTGAGTATTCCTTTCTAAATAATTTAGAAAGGAATAAAATAAATAAATAAATAAAAGATAACACTTCAAAATTAAGAATAAATCAAATATTCATTTAAAAATAACACAAGGAATTTGTCAGTATAAATTATTTTCACAATTCCGTATTCTCTATTCAATTAACTTTTCTTTAGTTCAAGTAATTTCTTTAGCTGTGGTAAAATCCATACTCAATAAGGAGGTTATAGAAAACTTTCCTTAAGTGTTAAAATGTATTAATTTACGATTTGTATTTATAAAAAATTTTCTAAGGAATATTTACTGCACTACCAACTAATTAGCTTATGTCTAATCAAAGGCTATAGATTTCAGAGTGAGAATCCATTTACTTACTAAAATTATGCCTTGGTACAATCAAATAATAAAAAATTTTAAATTAGCCAATGAACATCGAATTATAGCGACAATATACTAATTTACATTCTTTGAAGTGTAAGACTAATCAAGATTTAGATTTCATTTAAAGTAGCCAATGTGCACCGAAACGCTGTGATAACTTTCTTGTTTAACATTATTATGGCTATAATATGAATTGTTTTGGTTTCTGGATAGAATCCAGAATATTAATAACCAACAACAGAATATGTGATTGATTAAGATCACATTAGATTTTATAGAATACAAATATCCGTTTTCCTTTAAAAAACGCGAATTTTGGACAATTTAATGAACTTTTTATAAAACCATTCTACGAACCATTCTACCATCCGTAAAAGTTAGCAACTATAAAAATATTTTATTAAATTAATCAAAAGTTTACTTCCACATGAACTTTCACGGCTAATTATAACAACGTTAAATTCTTTGTAGCATAAACTGCATTCGACTTAATGCTTATTATTTGAGTATCATTTTTTTAGGTCATTACTCATGACAATAAAAAAACACAGTACCATTGCATTTTCTTGGTAAAAAGGTATCCCAAACAAACTGTAAATAACACAAGCTTAAAAGTAAATGCAAAATTTATGAACTAGATCTCAAGGAACCGTAACAATTTACAAATAGTTGCGTAGAACATTGCACAACTTTCAATTACAAAATATTACTGGTCACTGAATTTAAATTTGGATTGATTGGTGTAATTTATAGTTTTAATTTTCATGATTTCTTTAAATAAAAAGTGATCAGTTTGGTGATGATTATTACACTGGCCCAAATCAAAAGGACGAAATGCTCTTGGATAATTATTACATTATTACTTTAGGATATGTGAAACAGAGGAGGAACAGTCGTTGATAGGTAATGCTCAAGGGAAGAAAATAGTGCTAATGTCATATGTTTCTCCGCTTTTTATGCCTTTATCGAATTTCTACAGGTTGGTTGTATTCAGATTATCTGGCGCCGTCAGCAACACGAGGGCATTAATGCGCCGAAAATTCGTCATTAGACAAGCCAACATACATTTACAAACATCCATGCCTAACACGGGACTCGAACCCGCAACTTCGCGGTCTAGAAGCCAGCACGCTAACCACTATACCGTTTGGTCGGCCGAATTTCTATAGGAATTTCGGAGGTGGGGATGCTTAGAAAATCTAAACGGTATTACCACCTTGACTTTGATCAAAATCGCTAGAGTCGATTTTTGGCAATTGTTGAAATACGTAAATTTTTCAATGGAAGCTACCTTATGCACCTATTTGATGAAAATCTTAATGACAAGTCCCATGACTACCACTAACTCGTATTTGAAAGTTAGACGTCGTAGGTCAATTTGTTCGGCAGTTATGCTGACAATAGACAGACTTTTTTTTCTATGCTATTTTTTTTTTAACTCATGACGTTTCAAAACGTGTAGAAAAAGAAAAAGAAAAAAAAAAAAAAGCTGATTTTTCGTGATCAAGTGCAATTACTTTCATTACCATATTATATACAGGATTATTGAAAGTAATATCAATTCACCAATAGAAATTCATTCACATTAAAAATAAAAAGCAAAAATGACATATATGTTCTTGGAAATCATTGATTCCAGAGACTTATAACATTACTCCATCAATAAAAAATGGGTGCAAGCTGGTGGACGAAACTGGTCGGAAATAGGAAAATCATAATGATAGTTTTTAAGAAAAAAAAAAAGTAGAAAAAAATGAAAATTAAGGACCTAATATGAAAAATAAGGACTTAATGAACCCTTATACATGTTAGGACCAAAGAAATAAAATAAGTTGGAATTTTATATTTTATTTTGTAGATAAATTGTATGGAATGGAATTAAAGTTACTTCTTTTTATCATTGAAACAAATATTTAATTTGTAGCATATAAATCTATTTGCTCAATTAAAGTTAAATTTTATTCCATTGAATTTTATGTATAATCACTTAGAAAACACTCCCTTTTAGTTTCGCTATAGTTATTTCTTATATTTTTACATTTGATTAAAACGTAGCTTGTTATAAACTTCTAATGGTTGTTTGGAAGAAATGGATTTGGGTTAAATTACTTTTTTCTTACTCTTCACGAACACTATTAAAGCAATGATTTATCGTTAATAAATTACACTCGGGTAAGTTACTGTCCAAAAATTATATCATTATAATTTATGTTTATATGATATTATGACTTTTTTTAGGAAACATTTTTGGAAAATTGTGGTTTAGTTCATTAATTGTTTTTTTTATGGTAAATATAGATAACCTTATTGAGAATATCTATCGACAACTATAATTTACAGGTTTCACTAGTGGTACCTCTATCAAATAATAACTCGATCTTACGGTCTTGTAAAAGAGGTTTTTTTTATGGCAATCCCACTCGATGAAATTTTAATTATCGTATCCTCGGGGTATTATCTCTTATAAAAACAACTGTGGTCTTCTTATATAACGCAAAAAGTAGACGACACCCCATGCTAAATAGGGAAAAAATCCACATCAACAACCACGCTTCGAAGGTGACTTATTTGCACTTGAAGTAACCCTGTTTTATCTGCGGTGGCCAGAAAATAGGATAAACACATCATTAAGTGACCTCTAGGTTAGGAGGACCATTAACTGCAAATCCACTCTACATCCCTTTCTTCTAAGATGTTCGTAAGCTATTTAGAAGTAGTCTTTGTTATTAGACACATGAAAGTATCACAGCGAGACAAAGGATTCTTGTTTGAACAACAGGAAAATAAATGATCTCCATTAAAAGAGAAAATATGAACATGAGCACCATGTATTTGTTTCCCATAAAGGCCATTTGAACAGCGCTCACTCAATGAGTTGATATCGTGAAAGAGTTAGGATAGTTTTCTAGTAGGAATGCAGGCGATATCCTTTAAACACACATTGGGTTATCTTAGATTAGATCTGTGTTGTGTTTAGAAACAAGACAGCTTTTTAACGTCCGTAGGTTAAATGTAAAATTATCTAAATAATTATGAAAATAGCTATATGGAAAAGAGAAGTAAAGTAATATGAATCTCAAGAACGGTTTTCTGGTAGAAATTAAAAAATTCGTTGAAAAATGGGAAAATATTCTTTGCAGTAAAATGTTATGCGAAGTTTACCACTCATTAATAACGGATTTTTAAGATAAAATATGCAACTTCCGTCTTTAGCATAATTAAAGCTACTATTTTTTTTTAAATAGAAATAGTACTTTTTAAGTACCATTTTATGCAAATAATCTTTTTCCACTAGGATACGTTGATCAAGGACTAAAGTTTATTCTCAATTTCAGTTTTCTGGTAGGGTAGGATTATTTTCGAAAATAATATTGTGTTCAAAATCAGGGCACAATATATTTCGAGATTTATATTTTATCCTCAACAAATCCCTACCTTTTCAAAACTATTATTTAAATGTAATAAATAATACATGGTGTTAAGTTGTGTGGAGTTCTCTCGGAATATAGAAAAAGAGCAATACTAAGATAGCTTTGTAAGTGTCTTATTTGGTACGTCTTGAAAAAATGGAATTGTTTTGAATCAAGTACGTAGAAATTGTTCATAAATAATAAAACAAGTTCTCCAATTTCCTGACTGCTTGATATTAAGCTATTTTACTTTTACATGTGAGAGTTTCTCATCTTTGAAAATTGAGTATTGGATGAGTATTTTAATACATTAACAAAAAATACTTGTTGATAGACATATAAAAAGGTTCAAATTAATAACTTCCTGTTTTCCTAAACAATTAAGAATTGTAATAAATACAATTTCGCTAGAAACACATTTAGCAAAAGAAATCGAGCTTGTTTCATAGAATATAAACAACAAGAATATTGCCCAGGAAATAAAACGATTAAACTACACAGTTAGCGAAATTCAACTTTCTGAGTCTAACTTTATACAGCTTTTCCTCAACTTGACAACCTTGGTAAAAAGTAATTCTCTTGACGGAGGTCATCCAAAGATCAATCCCTGATTTTTAAGGCAGAAATAACGGGATCTTGCCTTCATTGTATCATTTTACGACAGTAATCAAAACAAATGGTAAAAACTAATATCTAAAAACCTTGAAAGAGGATATTTATATAGAATCGTAATTGGCTTAAGGCGGCTAGTTACAATTGTTATCATAATTTATCATAGCTACTTTACAGGGCAATTTAGATTGAATTATAAGAGAATGGAGTATCTTATTCGTAATTTTTTGTTTTATTTTATATACTAATTATAAATATATTATATATAGATATTTTAAAAATACAAGTTAATTTACTTTTATGTAGTCTTGAACTAAAAGTGATTCAATTGATTAATTTGGTTGATAAAGTATGATCATAAAATTGCTTCTATTTTGAAGAACAGGTAAATAATTCTTAACATCACAATTTTTTTTTTTTTTATGAATGAATTCGTCTCACATTGATAAGAAATTATACTATTTTCGTTGTGTCACTTCGTTTTGACACACGTGTTGGTGTTTTGCAGAAACAAGTAAAACTTTTACCCTATTTATAATTTTAAAACAATAGAGTTATTTGTTAAATATGTAGTCTTGATATCAATATTTTGGAAAATCCAAAGCAACATGTTGCAATTGGAGAAAACAAATTAAGTGGTGTTGCAGGTTTTCCTCAATGAACGTGCATGGTGGAGAAACCGACCGACATTTTACTCATTGAATGAAAAGCTCAATTTTGATTATACACAACATTGAAAGCACTTTTTAACGCAATAGGATTTAATTTGAAAAAATTTGACAGATTCCAAATAACTTAATTATTGTTTGGTTTCATTTTAGATAAGTCAGATTACAACTTTCATTAATAAGAAGAATATCAATTAGAATGTTACAATTTTCTTCCAAACAGTTTATAATATGTTTCAAACTATTTTTTTCTTTCAGAAATCTGTTAGTAAAAAAAAACTGACGTATAATCAACACGAATGCTTTTAAGAGAAATCTTTCTGTTCTATAATCATAAGTTTTTGAAAGAAATTAAATATAATGAGTGATTTTCATGAGTCAAGTAATAAAAATTATTCGAAGGATTAACCAATTTTTTAACAAATGTTAATGATGAGAAAATGTTTGTTACTTTCTATTATGAGTTACCAGACTACGTCTTGCAAAAGAATGTCTGATTCTTAACAACAAATATAAATTTATATCTGAAATCAAAAATGTGACTATCATATAGTTTTGATTGTAATGTCGCAAGAATTATATTAAGTAAAATAAATCTGTAAGTAAACTTACAAAATATACGAAAGAGTGAATATAGTTAATAATAAAAGATTTTTAAATCAAAATTAGAGAAGAATTGAAAAACGATTAACTGAGATACTTTTTTATTATATGCATAAAATTATTCTGTGCAAAAAAATTAAGAAATTATTCTGTGCATTAATTAAAAAATACCATTGCTTGTATTATAAATACAAAATTATGATGTGTAATAGTTAATGTAATCAATAAACTTAAATGAAGCGAATAAATTTAATTTAAATATCTTTGACTTTAATAAGTTGAAAAAATATATTTAATTTTGCAAGTTTAGTTTAAGAGGATAGTTTAACTAAGCAAAAATTACCATTAGAACAAAAATCATATTCTGCGATTTCGTAAATAACTAATGAACAAAATGAAATACTACATTTCTCAGATTAGAATAATTCCTTGTGAAATTAAGATCTACTTATTTTTTTACGAGGAATTTCCTAAACGTGCAAAACAAAGTAACCGCAACTAAAAAGAAAAGTGAGAACTATAATCACGTGCTTTCCTGATTCACTACCGGAAAACTTTCACCATTGAGAAAAATGAATACAAGAGTGGGTGAGTTTCTGGGCGAGTTTCAATATGCCCATCACGCATCGGAGGTGCCGGAAAAGACGGCATCCATCTGTAGGAGGGACGAAAACGCGGAAACGACCTATAAGTTCGACCATTGTTGCCGACAAAGGACAAACTCCATCATCACAACAATAACAGCTATACACTCTAAGAATAGACGCATCATGTTTTTTAAATGGAAGGGTTGGGTTTAAAGATCACGACTTGGGATGAGTTAGCTGTGTTGACGATCAAGACAGTGTTCGAAGGTATTCTTTGAAATATCGGGTTTTCTATTTTTAGTATGCAAAAACAGTTGTTTGAATTAAAAATAGAAATTTTAATAATAATAAAAAATGCTTAATGTTGTCAGTTATTTATACACTTTAGCATTTAGACTACATTAATGCAGAAAGAAGCTTGTGAAATATTTCCTGCACTCTCAGAAAAACTGCAAATGCTAGCGGTATGTCCAATGAAAAATCTCTCCGAGACGATTTCTCATTCTAAAATTAAACCTAAAGTTACGGAAAAGACAACTGGAATTCAATTTGCAATTTCTCAATCCTAAACTATCAATACTACAGAGTAACGGTATAGTGGTTAGCGTGCTAGCTTCTAGACGGCGAGGTTGCGGGTTCGAGTCCGGTGTTAGGCATGGGTGTTTGTAAATGCACGTTGGTTTGTCTAATGACGAATTTTTCGGCGCATTATAGCCCTATGTTGCTGACGGTGCCAGATAGTCTGAAAACAACCAACCAATGAATACTACAGATATGGATCATGCAGTTTTTTTAAGGTCTCGGTAAGATTAGCTGGAATTTTAAAATCCAATCGGGAGTTCAAAGAGAAATGCTTTAAAATTTGAGAGGTTCACATATTGGTCAAAGAAAGAGATATTGGCTAGGAAAGTGGATATTCGTGGATATAAGGTTTTTAAAACGTTTCCCGCCACCCGTGAGAATTTGGTGATATTTTTGATTATAAAAAAATCAAATTGGTAGGATTTTTGTTATTTGTCATCGAGCATAACATTGAGAGTTTTCAGTTATAGATAAAGACCAAATTGTGCATTCTCAGTATCTAGACCTGATGTAGCATAATAAAAACTTGCGTGGAAGGGGCATCTTAATCATAGTTATGGTCCCTATCCAACTTGTTTTATTTTCCAAGTTATAGCAATTCGAAGAATAAAAGATTTTAACAAAATTATTATATTGACTCTATGGAAGAATACACAAAATGTGTTAAATAAATCAACAACGTTAAGTTGTTGACAAAAGAAATATAGTATAATACTGCGCACTTTTATAAATACAAGCGTGAATCGAAACAACCTAAAATTTTATCAAATTACTGTTACATCAAAATAAAAGCAACTAACATGATATAGCAACTAATATGAATTTGCAGTAATATAAATGTTAACATTTTTGACAACTTATAGAAGATATCCATGAATACCTAGGGTACACATGAATAATTTACGATACTTATTTTCAGACTGGATAAATAACCAAATTTATTCACGTCGTTTACTTATAGATGTTTATACGTCATTTACTTACTCAAGTATAAGATTTAATTACTAGCGAAATTCTCAGGATGACGCATTTGACATTTTGGCCCTTTTTTCTACTAGTAAACAGTTAAGAATTATAAAACTAAGATGAATCTAATAGTTATGTTTTTGTTTTATATAATTCTAGGGATCTAGTGTTCGTGTCGATGCATGGGTGACGGACGTGTCCCGTGCGTCGGTGGCTTATCAATGTATATTAGGCCTAGTTAAAATATTTATGTTTAAATATAACTTTGCTACCAACTAGAGTAGTATAGAACTAGAGTAGTATAAAACAAAAACATAATTTTTAGATCTATCATAATTTTAGAATTCTAATTTGTTTACGAGTAGAAACAAAGCCAAAATGTCTTGTGGGTACAGCAGAGAATTGCCCACTTAAAGAAACATTCACTATACATTACAGAAAAAAATACATATTCTTATATTTTCAGCCATTGGTAAAGAGTGTAAAGTAACCCAGAATAGTTATATTGGCGATCTATGAACCATTCTATATTTTCAATGAATAAATTATGCTCAATTCTGTATTGTTTACTAAAATTACTTGTCATTGTTCTCCTTGGCTTTGTAGCTTATTTAGTAAAGGGGATGGGGAGGGGGGTCTGTAACTCAAAAGAATCGAACAGTTCAACTTTTAAACCCACTAACTTTCTACTATTAACAAATGCAACTCGTGGACAATAAAAACAACCTCCACGGTAATGTCATTCTGTGAAGGGAAAAGTCCACCGAAAAGTTCAAGACTCAGGAAGAGTTCAAGATCCAGAAGAGAGGGTAAAAAAAAAAAAAAGAAAGCTTCAAAAATTTCAGGCACGTCCTGACCTTTCATTGATAAGTCTTCATCGTAAGCGAAGAATTGTAAACAAATGGAATATAAAAGTGGTTGAGAAAGTGAATTAGATTGGCAGAAACTGGATTTAAGATGATATGACCTTTTTTCTTATACTCTTTTTAAACATTTTGTTTGAAACGTACAATCAAGTGCAGCAAATGAAAAGTCTCTATTGCTATTTTACATAAGAGACCATAGTTAACGTAGTTTTTTTAAAAAAGATAAACTGCTATGTTATTTATAACTGCTTTATCTACATTAAGTACAAAACGCACATGGTATACACAACATCCAAATTTAAATCTAAACAATACCACTTTTTTTTTCTTGAAACGAACTATGTCTCTTTATTGTAACCTTATGAATAGGCATTGTTATGGAAGAACTTTCTAAGGGCGTTCTCGAAGTGAACTAGCTTACATGATAGAGGAAAAGCCGTCAATTAGGGTAAAATACAGGCCCGTGATTTAAAAGCGTATGCTAGATTTTTTCGAGATGTTGCCACACATTTTGAAACTGAGTAAATTATAGGTTATTGTTCTAAAAATATTTTGCTTTTGTGTAAATGTTTCCTTTTAACGAAATATGTTTGTCAGGAAAGTTTTTTTTTTTTAATTTTTAAAATACGTTGTAAAGTAGAGACGAAAAAAAGAAAATATTATTTTAGAAATATTGTTTCGTTGTCTTTATTTAATGCGTCATCGTCAATTAGTTGTTAAAATTTTTAATGTGATAGTTTTTGTATATGATTCATACTAGTCTTAAAACATATAAGAATATTTAAAATCTTTTGAAATTATTACAAAAATATAATTTAAAATAAATGGTTTGAAATATAAAGCCAATTAAAAAAAAAAAAAAAAAAAAAAATTAATGGTTTTAACACAAACAGCAGATTATTAAAAAAGAAAATCTATTTTAAATCCTTCTTATGAATTTCGATTCCGTGTTTTTTTTTTAATTTTTTTTTTCTTTTTCTTTTTTACACCATGGGCACGGGTAAAAATATTTTCAGGGGGGTGCATATGACATTCAAGTAAGGCTTATTATTATTATTATTTTTTTTTAAACTTAATTTTCCAATAGGCTATCTTAATAAAATTTTAATTAATAGCTATGTACTGACTTTCTTATCCATTAAACATTAAAACCTATATAATACTTCTCTTTACAGTGAATCATACAATTTTTCTTCCCATTATTTTAATTTTTAAAATCCAAGAGGGTGTAATTATACCCTTTTAAAACTTCTTGGTGGAGCCCATGTTTGTGGCAGACATACCTTTGGAGGGCTAATTAACCCATTTGCCATCAACAAATCGGATAAAACTTCTCTGGTCTAAGACTTCATCAGGTCTAAGACTTCATCTCGATACCGTACAGCCGTCACAGAACCTCGCCTGAAGATATGCAAGTCGGTGCGATATCCCAATGAAATCTCTGGCCAGATCATGATGCTTCCATCGCGGAATGCATGATGTTCGGTGATGTTCTGGACCAATTGCGTGTGCCTGGTTCCCTCCAGACTCGCGAAGTTAACTATATTTTTTACAAAATACTACAAAATACATTTTCATAACACGTTACATAACTACAATTGCTAACACTCAATTTGCAAAATTCAATCCTTATAATCGACGTATTTCTGTAAAATGTGGTAGCAAACAGCATTAGAAAAATGGACCTTGATCAGAAACATACCGAAAAAGAAATCGTAAAACGCGATATGGTTTTATAGATAAAGTATCGCGCAAAAGCGAATGGAACATGTAAAAGTGAAGTGCACAGTGTCGGTTATGAGCAATGTTGTCTGTGGCGTTTCGCTTCATGGAAACATAGTGCACATGCATGGTGGATAGGATTACCACGATGTGGTGAAGTATTGAGCATGAGCAAAAGCAAACAGAACTCGTCTTAAACGGCGCAATGTTGATTGTTGCACTACATTTCTCTACAGTCTTTGAAGCATCGCGTATGAATGTAAGATCATGATTGAATGTAACATCACGATTCTTCTTTCATGAAGTGATAAGCAAGTATCGCTCATGTGCTTTGACTCGTCAAGAAACACCGTGATGTATCGGTTTTGCGAAAATAGTGACACCGATTTGACGATGTTGATTTCATACCGGTTTTGGCCAATGTATAGATACATCGCCCAAGCCTTCGCTTATCATCGGGCTGTAGGGCAAATCTTGACTCATCTGTGAACATAACGTTGCCCCAATCAGACACAGTCCAATTCACATGCTGGTGGCACCTCTTTAATCGTGCCCCTTTGGATTGGACGGATAAAGGAACACAAACTCACGGTACCAGGGGGTACAGACCATTCATGTGTAGCCTTCGACGAACAGTAGTGGCAGGTATCGTCATACCAATGGTCGCTGCAATCATAGATGTCACACGTGTAGAGGGCGATCTTCGATTCCGCTTGGTTACAACAGCAAAATATCGATCTTCCGCAGGAGGTCGTAACCCTTGGACGACCGGCTACAGGTCTTTGGATAACTGTTTGGCTGGTTTGGAATTGTTTCCATAATCGCGAAATGACGGAATGATGAACACCGAAGAAAAGAGCAACATCTGTGATAACTGTCCTGCTTCAAGTGTCCGACAGACAGCCATCGATCAGAATCTCCCATTCGTCTTCTGGAAACCATAGAAACACGTCTAGCTTGAAAACAAATCTTTCGAATGTTCTAAACAACTTTCATCAGCATATACATGCAACTCTTGTAACCCTTCACAATGCCGGCTTCTTAAACGACTGCCTGTTTTGCATATTTCTCGACGCAAAACCGTGATTGACAGTTACCTAACATATTTGCATACTTCCTTCTACCTTTGCAGCAAATTCCAGCTTCTTTAACTCAGATTTGCTAACAGAAATTTAACATTTTCGTCACCGTGCTTAATTTTTGGAAGTGAGTGTACTTTCTAATAAAGCTTCGAAGGACTAATTGTTCTACTTGCCGCTTTACAATCGAAGTGAAACTTGGCAGATAAATTCGTTGTCAATGGTAACGTATTCTATCAAGGATGGTTTTTTTTTTTGGAAAAATAGTTAATGGCACTGAATTAATGATATTCTTCGTAGCGGTCAAATCCCATGAAAACTCATTCTGAATTCAACATCGCTTAAATAAGTTGCAATTATACAAAAGTTTACAATACATAAAAATATTATAGTAAAAAATGTGTTTTTATAAGTTATTTTTTATTATTTTTTTTTTTTTAAATTGCAAACAATTGCAATTTAAACATCCAGTTCATAAAAAATGATTCGACTTTATTTGTATCTTACATCATCAGCCGTTTGTTTTAGAACAAGCAAATTACTTTCAATCAGTTTTTTCACTTACGCCATTATTGATTATGAAATAAGACATCAAAATAATTTTAATCAGCACTTATTAAATAAATACTTTAAATTACACACTAATATTACTCAATAGCTTGTAGAAATTTCAGAATGCCAAACGACTATTTACTAAATTAAGGAACATTCTGTACAATTAGAAAAATTCCAAAATTTAAATTAATACCAATGCCTAGTAATTGCAATTCAAATTAGAAAAGTATTTGGTGACGTCAGTATTTTATTTTTAAATGCTAAAACCACCGCTAAAAACTGGAAGCAACTAGATCCATTTCATTGATTTTATTTGCATTTAGTTACGAAATTTGGTTACACACACTTTAAGTCTAAATCTTGAAAACAAGCTTCTAAAAGATTTATATAATGAAGGGTCAGGACGGGATTGACGTCAATGTAGTTTTTTCTTAGGGGTACAGTTGACGTCATTGTAAAAAGATAATGAAAGCTGTTGCTAATTCTCCGAATTTTCTCATTCATCACCATTTCTCTCACGAGGGTCACTTGCGTGGAGAATGTGCATGTCACGTGAAAAACATGTGGATTGTGAAGACTTTTTTTTTTTTTTTTTTTTTACAGGTTGCATTTTGTAAAGAAATTTCAAGGAGAAAATACAAATAAATTGCTAAATGTCATTTACATGTGACTGATTTGATAATTTCAATTGATATATTGTATAAGTTAGTTGAAATAGTTTCAATGTAATGCGACAGAGAAAGAGGTTTGATTCTACAAATAGGTTGTTTAGTTCATGAGTAACTGTGTGCGATTATTGAGAATTACATTAAGGGGATCCCACCCATCCATAGGATCCCATGTTAAATTTAGCATTTTTGGGGAAGTCTCATTTAATAACCAATTCTTCCATTATTCTGAAATTATCACAGTATATTATTTAGATACTTATTAAAAAATTAGATACTCATAAAAATATTTAGTTACTTATTAAAAAATTTAGATACTTATTAAAAACTTTACCACAAGGTTTTTACTATTAATAACTTTTTAAAAGTATGTTTTAAAAAATTCCTAAGATTTTAGACTAATTATTATTATTATTTTTTTAAAGTATGCTACTTATCATTTACTCCTTATTTTAAAGTACTTAAAATCATTGGAGGAACACGTATAAAAATTCCAAACTATATTCAATTGTAAGTTATGTACTCCCAAACATGAAAAAAAAATGAGAGAAATTCAGCTTTGAAGTTAAAAAACATAATTTGCGTACTTGTTTTTGCTTACTTAAAAAATTAAAAAAAAAAAAAAAAAAAAAAACTTCTAAATAAGATATAATTACAAATGAAGCATCATTGTAAAGAGAAGAATTCAAATTTTAATAAAGCATAATAAACGCCAAATTGATGTGTCGAAAATTTTCATGAGTATTTAAATACCCCGTGAATATATCATTAAATAGTCTTATAAATTCTTGTTTATAGCTACGCTACCCCAATGTTTTGTAGGATGGTAAAGCTTAAGCATAAACGCAAGTACTTTCATTTAACTAATTATGGCGTCCCCCATCATGAAATGAAACAACTATTTTATGTACTATCATTTATTTTAAATCAATGGTTACTAACCCGTAGCCGACGAACCACAAGTATTCAATAGGAAGGAACATAGTGACCCGTGATGTCATTATTTGTACATTAATAATATAATCCATAAAATATATATATATATATATATATATATATATATATATATATATATATATATATATATATATATATATATATATATATATATATATATATATATATATATATATATATATATATATCTTTTATATGCATTGCCAGTTTCGTTATTCGTTATCATAATGCCGATTCTGTAAACAGCATGTGCTTGGTAATTGCATCTAATTTTAAATATCAAAAACATTCTTATCAGCAAAGTGTGCGGCAAGCTACGTTTCAAAATAAATTTATTTATTAAAAATGAACGTGAATTTATGCACTCAATCCAAATATCATTTATTTATTATTGGCACGCCGTATTTAAAAATTCATTTATTTATTCTGATTTAAACAATTTACTATTTATTTATTAAAAAAAATTTGGTAACAGGACAGAGTTTCGTCAATGGTCGGTTGAATGCTATTTTAACGCGATTGGATGACGGTAAATTGGTTTATTAGTATTCTGTAAAAGCAACCTTTTAACGACAGTTATAGCCCCAAAATTTGATAGAATGCATTGTCATCGACATCGAATTTATCTGCCAAGTTTCAGTCCGATTGGATGACTGCAAGGGGTTAAATTAGGTCTCTTAGGCAGATTCCGAAACTATTAACACACAAAATCGAAGTTAATATAAAGGATTTAAAAATAAATTTCTTTTAAAAGAAAGTGACAGCTCGGCATTTTAAGAGGAGACACTTGACACAAATATATCGACATGAATGAATTGTTTGTGACGTTCGAGATGGCATTGTTATTTTAGAGATCTTAGAATATTAGGCCAAAACGCCCACTAGTTAATTCAAAGTAAAAAAGTAACTTTTTGTTTAATTTGAGTTATTTTAGCACTTTAATTATTGGTTTCTTTCAAGTTCAAGAGGCAAATGCGAAAAGTTTCTTTTCACTCTTAGAAGATATTTTCGTTTAAAATTCAGAATATTTAATAGTGTAGTCAGTCTTGTTCGGAAAATTTCTGTTCAGTGTAGCATCTTGTGCATTTCTTGTACCAGAAAATATTCAATTAAGTTAGATTCTTTTTAAATAATGCTTACTTTTTATAAAAAAAAAATTGTTTCAGCCGCAGTTGAAGATATACGAAATCAAAATTTTTGAAGCTACCATAAAAAGTGTGTGTGGGGAGGAGGGAGGCGTCAACTGGTGGTCCACGCCCATATGTATCTTTTGAATTAGTGTCCTGATGTTACTTTAAGGTTTGTTTTTACAAAAGAGGTGCTTCATGTCTTTTGTTTTCAACAGTAAACGTTTTTAAGCTATGATAGCCCAAAACTTAAAATTTTTGCTTTACAAGATATCCTTTTGTTATTTTTAAAAAATTGATACAGTTTAAAGCTTGTTAATTAACATCAAATACTTTTCTGTAAACTTAAAATGCTTATTAAACAATTGTTGGGATCTATGACATTTGAAATTTAAAATATCAAGTATAATTTTTTTGCCAAAAAAAAAAAAAGTTCTTTAAAATGCTTTATTAGTGTTTCGGAACTGCTGCTCAAAATTTTCAAAATTTTTTAATTTCATTTCCAGTTCTCGTAGTCAGAACACAAACTATAAAGTAGTAATGATACTCTAGTTTAATAAGAAAAGTTTTATTTTCTCAAAATCGGGCTCGTTTACAATAAATTCCTATCATCTGTTTGGAAATTCGAAATTTGGTTTTCTAAACAGTTTTGCTGGCAGACATTAAATTTCAAAAGACATCCATCCAAATATTTATTACAAAAGTAAAAAAAAATAATATTTTGCATATGATTACATTTCTGATGCTTTAATATAAACCTTTATGAAGATTAGTTTCATTTCTTTAGATCGATTAAATATAAGAAAAGGATAGATAGTATAATTTGTGTGCGAGTTATTATATTTAGAAATTATTATAGAAGAAAACTTAAAATAGGATTAAAAATAGTGTATTATTTCAATCCAAATACACATCTTATCTTACATTAAACAATTTTTAAAAATTTAACTTTCTTATTATTTTACACTAAAATAAATTTAAAAACTCCAAATTATTTGTCACTCTTCAAATAGAATTTTTAATTGTAAGTAAGCGGTAAATTGTCAAAACAACTCTAAACAACTTTTTTTTTTATAAAATATCATGTAAAAAGTTTTCCTACCATTAATTTTCCTGTACATTTACAACAACTAACGCAGAAGATTAAAAGAAAAAAACTTATTCCATTAAAATTAATCTTTTAGGAAATTTAAGACATTTTTAGGAGGAAGTATCTTGCCAGTTTATAGTAATCAGACCACTTTAGCGTGATAGAGGTTTCGTTTCACAGCAGACATTAATCTTCTGCTTCGAATTGACAACAATAAAGTAGTGCTGACAACTCAATTATTTACGCTCCTGTGTGCATCCTCGGTTGTCGAAAATCTCCATTTGGTCGATGGTAATTACATAACCATATATTTAATGTCGCCCGTTTTATGAAAATGTGAGAGACCAGCGGTATTATAAGTAAAGATGTTTTCTGGCGATTATCCAAGTGCGTGCAAGTTATACTTTCTGGGTATACTTGATTGACTTTACAAACAATCTATTATGATTTTTTTCCTATCATGTGTTTGGAATAAGAGCATTTCTTTGTTAGAAATCATATTTTTTTGCAGATTATTGATTTCGGGCACTTCATTTTAATTTTGAATAAGTTGTGAAAGTTGAAGGCTATTCATTCATTGAAAGGATTTCTCTGTCTTCTTGAGATTCAATAATAGCTTGTTATATTCATAAGTGTCACTTATAAGTTCACACATAAGTTACATTCGATAAGTGTTACGTGTTGATGTCATAATCAGTATGATTGCGTACAATGTGAAAGTGAGTTATATAATGAAGAATCTAAA
This sequence comes from Linyphia triangularis, assembly GCA_963978545.1. Lineage (NCBI taxonomy): Eukaryota > Metazoa > Arthropoda > Arachnida > Araneae > Linyphiidae > Linyphia > Linyphia triangularis. Next base: position 30,729,535 of record OZ021726.1, read on the forward strand.
TTTTTTTTATTTACTTTATTACCTTTCAATTGTAGAAAGTGATGTAATAGGAAAATTATTCAACCCATAAAAACACAGTTTTTTAAATAAATCCTTTATATTCATTGTCAATTATTATGTGCAATTGCAACTTCGTGAGCACAGATCCAGTTTTCAAAGTGTTTGACCACTGCGAAGAAAACACATATTCCGACCTATTTACTAACTTCTTTTTTACCCCCAAATTGAATGCATTGCCATCCACAACAAGTCTATTTGCAAAGATTGAGTTCGATTGTAAGACGGAAAGTTGGTTGCTTTAAGATTTTGTTAGTTTAGTTTTCCGAAGATTTAATAGGGAAAGGTTTAATTCACTAAACATCTCTAAATTGAACATGTTTAAATTACTGTATCGTAACTAACAACTGATAAGTCTGACGTAAGGCAATAGAAATGTGTATGACAGTCTCAAAACTTGATAGAAAACATTGTCATCGACAACGAGTGTACCAATCGAATTTCAAAGTTTCAGGCCGAGAAGGATGAAATTGGTTTATTCTTTTTTAGAAGAGATAATAGAAGCGTGTGCAATAGCGGCCTTTTAGTGACAGCTTCCAGAACTTGATAGAATGCAAGCTTATAGATCAAGAATCTATCTGTCAAATTTCAGCGCGATTGGATGACGGCAACTTTTTTTATTAGTATTGCGAAGATAGAAGTGTGTGTAAAAGCGAACTTTTAGTGACAACCCCCAAAGTTTGATGGTCCACGACATTGAATTTATCTGACAAGTTTAAGCTCGATTGTATAACGGTAAGTGGTTTAATTAGGCCTCCGCAGATTTGCCCGGCAAGCACACACATATACATCCACCCAACCCTTCCCCCCCCCCCCCACACATACACAAAATCGAAGTTAGAATTATTAATCAACTGCGATTTTTTTTTTTTGCAAATATCGACCTGACAGTTACACACACACCACCCTCGATAATTCCTCTCTGTCCGTTACGCTAAAATTTGTACCTTCCACAAGTTTATAACTACTTAGTCTTTTTCATTGAAAGGGAAGGGAACCTTTTTTGGATGTAAAAGTAAAAATAAGAATCAAGTATAAAATTAATTATACATACTTATAACCACAGGAGAATAGAAATCAAATAGTTAAATACTATTTAATACTCTGAGGTTTTATGTGAAATTTTTCGAATTTAAATCGTATTTTCACATGAGTAGGATATATTATTCATATTTTTGCTTTTATTGTTCAAATTTTGAAGCCATTTTTTTTTTAATTTGGAAAATTCATTTAGGCATTGTAAATTGACAATTATTTACACGTACATCGTCTGCTAATCTCTTCTATGAATTCTCCAACAGGTTTAGGTCAAGAATAATTCACGGCCAACTCCAAAACAATCAAGTGATTTGATCTAAACCCTTGTTTTGTTGAGTTAGAGATGAGAATTGCAGCATTGTCTAGTTAAAGTGTTAAAATGTCCCATTCTCACAACTTTCCATCATTCAATCTGATAATCATTTGAGCGATAACGACACTGCAAACAAGCAATATCGGTTGAGCCATTGAAGAAGAATCCTCCCCAAAGAACCACTTCCTTGTTTTTCTTGACTACAAAAGACGAGATTCTCTATGTCATGTTGTTAGGTTTGGGGAATGACATTTTGGGGAAATCATGCATTAGAAGGACGAATGGCTGTGTGTTCTTTTCAGTGGTAAAAAGAAATTAATTTTATATATCCCCGATGTGTGGACATACTATTGGAAAGATCTTTGTAATGAGCCACAAACTTACTTCAGCCCGTAATAAGGACGTGGTTTTTTCACGATCTCCTTCGATTCAACCGATATTGTCATCTTGCAAGGTCTTCAATGCCGAGGTGATTATTAAAATGCGTTTGAATGTCCTTTACTTCAATTTTGAAAGTTGTTAGGAAAGTAGTTGGACACATCAAAAAGACAATGCTCCAATTCCCACCTTTAAACCTTCAATTCAATGAATCAGGAGTTTAGACCAAATCCCTTGATAATTTTGGAGTGGTCAGGAATCAGCCCTGAAACTTCCGTAAACCTGTTGGAGAATCTCTGGAAGAGATTAGCAAATTATGTGCTATGAGATGTGCAAATTATTAGCCTTAATTTGCAATAGTGTAAGTGCTACAGTTCTAAGTCGAACATATTTGGGTATCTTTGAAGCTGAAAATTCTTCAAACTCAAATTTTGAGTATGCTCAAACAATTTTGTTTTAAAATTATTGAAAGATATGAATTTAAAATTTGAACAATAAAAACGAAAATATAAATAATTCAAATGCTTTTGAGAGAGTACAATTTCAATTAAAAAAAAAAATTCACATAAAATCTGTGAGTATTAAATAATATATAGGACCATTGGATTTCTAGTCTTCTGTGGATATATGCAAGTATAATTTTACTATTTTAAATACAAAACAGGGTTGTCCATAAATTTATGACAACTTATATTGTGCAAAAAGGGATGTTAAATACTAAGTATCTATTTTCAATTTTAATTCAAGATGCCAATTAATATTTTGCACTAAACTTCTTTTATTTTTTTAATTACTGTTTGGTGCTTTCATATCTGAACTAATATACATATTCGAAGCTTAGTGATATTGCGTTATTAAATACTATCAGATATTCCCTAACTAAATTAGTTGGTGAGTTTTTATTGTTTTTGAACTTATCTAATCCTTTTTTTTTTTATTCTTCTATACATAATTCCTTAAATGAGAAGCTTGGAAAGTGTTGCTAGGCACTTTGTATCATATATTATGTCATATTCAAAAATATTTATTGACTTCATCAAGGAATATTTATTCTCTCCTTGCTCTTATATTATAATTTTTTTATCGTTGATAACCGCACAAGTTGGAAAATTTGACAGCAAAATTTGCAAACAAACCCTTTCTAACATGAGGTACTATTCCATAAATACTTATGTGCTTTCAAACATGCCATACGTCTGAGTATTCCAAATATAACTAGCTAAAGGCTCGTGCAGGATTTTCAGTAGTCAAGTAAAGATCAAAGATACAAGATACCAATAAACAAGTAAAGTTAATATTGAACAGAAAAATGTTCTTTGTCAGAAAGCATCGAGTCGAAAAATCCAGACAAGTAGATGACATAACTGAGATATGTTGATAGAAAACACTCTGGTATATTTTACTATATCTCACAAGCAGCCTTGTATACATTATTCAAATCTTTCTCATGCAAGGATGGCAATGACTTCATAGTACAATACGTGATATGAACATGTTAGTAAAACATTTTAAAAAAATTCGTAATTCCTATATTCAGTCTATAAGTATTCCAAAGGTAGAAATTGTGGTATGTCTAGTATATGACGTTGGGGGGGGGGGGGGAGTGCAAATAGAAGATTATTAAACAGAATGTTGGAAACTTTCAACTTTTCATCCTCACTCAAGTTTGAAACAGAATATGGCATGGAGAAATCAATCTCTCGCATTTGATAAATGATTCCAAACTTTTAAAATCTATTTTATCGAAAAAAAATTACTGCAAATTCAAAAACTTGTCATTATTTTTAAATCTAATTTGTCGTTCGGTATTTACAATCTTCGTTCAGAAATTTTTTAATTTTCCTTTTTAAATTTTTTTGGAAAAATTTGTTTCAAGTGTGTTTCTTAAACGAAAAAACATAACTCATAATTTATCTCATACTTGAACTTTGTAGTGCGGAGATTTCTGGTTAGGTCGGTTACGATTGTAAATAAAAATGATGTTTTTTTTTTTTTTTTTTTTTTTTTTACGCATTTCCTTTTTGAAACAGATAACTTAAGCAGAACATTATCGGTTTGGAAAACGAAAGGTATTCTATTAGTTTTGTAAAATACGTAAAAACGTATATTGTAACGAATCTGACAAATTAGATGTTCAGACAATTCGTTAATTAGGAGTTTTTTCAATCGATATATATTTTAAACTTGATGGACATATGCCCATAACCAATTGTAACTCGCAATTAAAATATTAGTTTTAAGGCTTTTTCAAAGAACATCACGAATAAATATCTTGTATAGCGTGTTGTTATGTTGCTACTTTTGATGTTATCTACACATACTGGCTAATGGATGAATGTTAAAGGGACATTGAACACTTTTTCCAAAATTCTTTAGTTTTGCTTAAAATTAAATAAAACTTGACACAAACAAAGAAGATATGACTTATAAGACAACAAAAAAATTTGAGCTGATAATATAAAATAGATAACAAATTATTGAGAAGAATGCATCAATAATAATACGATTTTTTTTTTTTTTTTTTTTTTTTTTTTTAAATCCTTCTCGAGAACACAATATTTTGAATGAACACACATGAAAGAAAAATTTGAAGTTGTTTATCAATATATTATATACATCTTCACACTTGCTTTTGTCTTTAAATGTTATAGTTGAACAAAAATAAAATTTCAAACTTGGCGCTAGTCATTTTTCATTAAAAAATCCACATATTTCAGCTTTCCAACACGAAAAAAAAAATTACGTGCCATAAAAAAGCATGAGCGTATCTCTTTATAGTAAATTAAAAATCATTTCTACAAAATATTAGGCAGATTTATCCAAAAATGAATCGCAAGGAGCATTTCGAACGTATATTAAATGTGAAAAAAGTGAAGCCAAGAAAAATGCATTTTTAACTTTGACCGACAAGTGTGCAATACGTTAAAATAGTTAGTTTAAATAAATATTTTTCTGTTGTTAAAATCATAGGATTTCAAAAATTCAAACGTGAAATTAAAGCTATTGACATCAACAATTTTTATGGAACGAAAACAAAAAATTTCATTTTTGATGATATTTCTGTAGTTTCAGTGTCCCGTGTCCCCTTAAAGTTATAAATAATTTAACGTGAATAATTGACGTTGCAAATAATTTGTTCTTGTTAAATTTCTCCCATATGATGATTATCCAAAGAGAGAGAGATTTTTATTGCAAACACAAAAATATTTTTTTATATACATATATAATTTAATCTTGATATCTTCATGGACTATTTGGACATTATCAAAGACCAAACTAGTTAAGAACCAATGGTTTTTTAATAAATAAATAAATAAATAAATAAATAAATAAATAAATAAATAAATAAATAAATAAATAAATAAATAAATAAATAAATAAATAAATAAATAAATAAATAAATAAATAAATAAATAAATAAATAAATAAATAAATAAATAAATAAATAAATAAATAAATAAATAAATAAATAAATAAATAATTAAATAAATAAATAAATAAATAAATAAATAAATAAATATAAAATTATGACACTGTACTCATTAGTTAGTATGTTTTAAGTGTTTTTAATACAAAGACGTAAAAATTAAAAATTTCGAATCTTTTTTCCACACCAAAGATACAGTTTATATGATTTCAAGCTACGGTTTCTATAACTGCAACATTTGAAATTGCACCAAATTCTGCCAATTATTAGGAAAGAAACAACAATGTCAACTTTTAAACAAAATGAATAAAAATTCATTTTGTTTGTGAAATACAAAAATGTGAAATTCAGACATATGTAGTAAAAGTTCTTTTTAAATTAAAGTTGACGAATCAAAGACAGCGTTTCACGAAACATTGAAATTCTCTATGAGTGTTTTATTTCACCATAACAAACAATATTCAGTTCGATACATTCCACACCTGCAGATGTGCGTATTACTATTCATATTTACGGGTGTGTAAATTCAGATTCAAGTAAAATGTAGGGAAAATTGCGCTTCAAATGTAGATGCATTTATTTGGTATTTGTTCCACTTATCGTAGACACATGCGCTTAGAAATTGTTGCATATTTCATTGGTGCTAATTACGAAAAAGTATTTTAAAGAAAGACAGAAACAAAAGTTGCGCTCCATGTGACATTCAAATTTGATCCTCGATAGTAAAAGATCAACTTAAAGAAGAGATTTTGTACAAACAGTTGACAAAATGCTATTGTTGAACCGACACAATTTGGCTTACGCATCATTTAGACAATTGGGATTCTTCAATAAAAATTATTAGTATGCTTGTAGGGACTGGATAAGGCACGACGGACGCGGAATTAACAAAGCAATGAGAAGTAACTGCGTTCTACAGTAGAACATTCTGTTTAAAGTATTGTAATTTTACCGGCTCATGCAAGACAATCTTATAACATCATAAATATTGCGTAAAAATAATTAGTTCAGTTCATTTCTATTGCGTTCTTATATTATGGCTGATTAGACATGACAAAAGTAAGACTAATCAATTAACGTTAGATCTAAACTAACTTTAATTCTAACAGAAGAAAAGTTAGCGAATGGTGCTTTATTCATTGAGTTATTTTGAAAATTAACATATTTTCTCCTTACATTTCAATTGATTACATTTTTTCTTTTCATTTTCAAACTTTAACCATTCACCTGATATAAACTCAATTGTATCTTTAAAAAACAGTTAGTGGTTTAAGGATCCTTCTTAGATTTTCAATTCCGATGTTTCATAAATTTCGTAAATTTAAGATTGTTATTTAATCGCATTGTAGTTACAAAAAAGTAGGGCATAAAGTGAAAACATAAAGAATTAATTTCTAAAACCACAAATCCTCTTGAAATCTATACGCTTTAGGACTCTTGTTTCGAAGATCAGAAGTATGCTTTGTGGTATCGGCAACTCATCATCACACAACAGCATGAATATTTAAATACATTACAAAATTTTAATAAAAGCTAATATTATCAAAAATGTAAGTAGTTTTTTCAACAGTTGATGAAACTCAGTGCCCCCATTTTTAAATTTTCACTGTCTGAATCACTCTTTATTCCAAACTAAATACCATAGTGATTTATTGGATACAGCATATATACGAATCTGAAGGTAAAAATTATCTTCTAATTTAACATTAGGTTGATGGAGAGGGTGAGAGGTAATTACAGCTCTACGTGATTGTTAATGCATAGAAGAAAAAAATCCAATAAACCGATTTGTAAGGCGCAGTTGCCTTATTCTTCCTACCTCCTTTTCTTAGCATGCTCAGTCGGTAAGAGCTACACAAATTATAAAAGTTCCTTATGATTTTTTGGCACACAATTGTTTCTCGGAATTAGACTCTTAATTTATTGAATAGTTTAAATCTGAAATTTTATTCCATACAAATTCTTATTTAGAGCCATAAATTAATCCAAATAGATTAACTTTGATTATAGTCACCCTGATAGCTCTTATCAGACCTCATATGTTCTCCAACAACTTGCCACGTATCAATCGAATGCTTTTTTATTTGAATTACAGATAAGCACATAAACGTATTTTAGAAATACACATGATATGAGTATATGCCATTGCAGTATTGCCCTTCACATTTTGTTTTTTCAGAGAGTTTTAGTGACAGCTGGACTGACTTTTCATTCTTTAATATGCATCAGAAACGAATATTTGTGTGCTCTAACATAAGAAGGGATGCGTACCACTGGTCCAGACATCGTTTATCAAACAGAGTTATCTTTACGGAAATCTCAAGTCATGGTAATATCTCCCAAATAAGTTGTTTTGAATAGTAGATAAATTTTATAAATACAAGAATGTGTAAGATTAATCTGTTTAACAAATAAAGCTAAGCGTATGATGGTATCACGAATAATAGATTAGCTACTTACGTAAAACGTTACACTTGCATTATAACTCAGTTAAGTATGGCAAAATCTGCGATAGTATGAAAAAAAAAAAAAAAATTGAAAATAATATTGAATTCAATGGTCTTCTTCCTAAGATAACAGATTTAATCTGAAATATGTTTTAAAACTTAAGACTTTCTCGAAACCATTTCAATAAAAGTGAATATCTAAGATGTTTAACGTTTGAATAATGATTCACCGAAATGGATCTTCTGTATAAAAATAATAACTTTGGATGCACAGTAATATCGAAATATTTTTTTAATTAAATGCATTTATTGCTTTTGAAGAGAAGTTGATAGTAACACTGTCCAGTATTTTTATATTAAATGATTTTTTTTTAATTAATAGATACTCTTAGAACTGAAGTTAATAAAATTAGATAATATATTTAAGCACTTAAAGAGTTGTAAAGAGTTGAGAATGTAAGAGTAGAGATCAGACAAATATGGAAAATGACTGTGTTAGAAAGTAATTTATTCGACTCTAGCAGATTTTCTTTCCTTTCCTATGGTAATTAAATGTTGAGAAAAATCTAATTATTTAATAACTGATGCTAACTTATTCATTCCTTAATTGGTTTATAAAATATGCAAAAAAGTAAGTTTACGCACTTACATTATGCTTTTAAAGGTTGCGTAAATACTTAAAAATTATATATGTAGGTTTAGTAAAATGCTTTTAAACCTCTTTTTATGGTATTATATAACTAGGAAAAATGATGAGCATTTTTACTGTACAATTTTATACAATAACGTTGATTTTGAGGCAAAGCTAGTATTTTGCTGCAAAACTTAATTTTTAATGAGGCACATTTTTCAAACGTTCTTTCTTTTCCACAGCGCTTAAATAGAATTTTATAACTTTTAAGTTTGAATGGCTGCATTAAATTGTTTATAGATTTTGTATTAATAAATTTTGCACACAAATAATTTTTATTCATGTATTTAGTTTTATCATATTTTTATACCTGACCAATATATTTTATTTGTTGTTGACAGCGATGCTTTCTGTTTTGAATCTAAAATACAAGAGCAACAAGAAATTTTATAATTGTCGCCTTTGTGTACCAGTAAAGAGATATCGTTGAGAATAAAATCATACAAATTTATTTTTCTAAAAATAAAGGCAAAACAGAATTCATTGTTCTCGCGTGGATAAGTTTAATTATATGTACATTTCACGAGTGAATCTGTTTCACCATGCCAAATCCCTCTGCCAAGGTCATGCCTGTCTGAATGCTCGAGGAATTTCTCACGCGTTTCCTTTATCGTAAGCAGTTGGCCCGCATGTGGAAGAAAAACAAAGATTGCCCGCATGTGAGATAGCATTATCAAACATCAAAGGAATGCTAAAAAAAAAAAAAAAAAAAAAAAAAAAAAAAATTATGCAAATATTAAATTTGAGTTTATTTAAATTGGAGTTCTTAAATATTTTCTGGCGGTAGTTTTGTGATGGTTATACGCAGGCAAGTGCTGGACCCCTTGTTAGGGCGGTGGATGGCCTTGGCCAGAAGGCGCCAGCACTATGAGGGGGAGGACTACTGGGGTGTATGGAATATAATAACTAAAGCGTTAATCGCTCATGACGCTGGGTTCAATATACTTTTCTGGCAGCAGGTCACGGTACGAACGGACCATCACACTTACACATATGACATACACACTCAAACATACACATACACACTCAAACAAAATGACCATGTATTGCTTGCTAAATTCGAATGTTTATTTGATCCATTTCAAATATTTGCAATGTCTTAGGGCAAAATAAAAGCCAAAGCAGTAGTTGAAACATAATTAGTGTAATTTTGGTAAACTAACACACATAGAAAATTAAGACGAGACAATTTTACATTACATACATTTCAAAGAAAGTTACCAGCATTTACTACTTAATTTCTTAAGGAAAGTAACAAAAACAAATATGTTCACAAATGTAATGTTCTTTGATTGAATTTACAAACTAAACCTGAAGAAGTTTTTTTTAATTCGGAACTGGAGTAGCAAAGATAATCAATAACGGTGTCTGGATCTATGGAGTTCAAAATATCAGCTTCTGAGTGCATTAACAGTAAAGATTCTAAATTTTCGTTTGTCAAAGACGATCTCAATCTGGTTTTAATAAGTTTCAATTTAGAAAATGCTTGTTCTCAAGAAACTTGAGTCAATGAGATGGTTAGAAGAAATTTATATACTTTTGAAAGTTCTGGTTTTTGTAAACAGTACATGTTATATTCTAATATAATTTTATATGCACACTTTATACAACTGTTGCATGATGCCGACGCTTTTCACTGGATCTCGTGGTTTTCATCACCACCTTCTTCTTGATCATCGTCATCATCATTGTGGTCATCGATTTTCTCTTCTGGGACGCCTTCATACTCATAGTCAGCGTTCATACTTGCATTTGAAATCTGTGGTCATACATTCATGAACTAGATAAGTTCTTCTTTAAGCTTTTCTTCATCCACCTTCAAAAGTAATTATATTTTCTTCAATGCTTTAGGAGGAAGAGATTCTTGGTTTTTGAATCTTTTTGGGTCGAAATAGGCCAGATCCAAATAGAGCGATTTGTGCTGCACAAAACGGCTTTCCATAGTTTGAACAGCTCTATCCACAATTACACGAAGAAGATCTTTATTTGAATTCTTCTTCGGGAGAAGTTGCAGCACTGTCGTCTTCAGCAAGTTCTCCTGCCATTTTCTTTACTTTCTTCTTTCTTTTCTCGGTTATTGCTTTGCCAATAACGATGTTATTAAGAGTTTCATCGGTCTTTCCTCTTTCTTCAAGTTTCCGCGTCATTTTCGGAACAAAGCGTTGCGCTGCTTTCAAAGTTCCAGAAAACTTGTCTCGTAGGCGTTTTAGTCTACAAAGTGAAGACTCAATATTCCTCCACGCTTGAGCATGGTCTAGATTCTTTGTTTTGAGATAATCCGATAGTGGCGTAGTGATTTTGAACACTTGCAAGAATACCATGCCAACAACTATTATTTCGAAATCCAGATACTTGTTAAGTAAAGCAGTTGCTTCATGTCTAACTTTGGTATTGAAATTAGTTGAATGTGAAATTTTGAACAGAGCCAATACCAACTCCAGATAAATGTGTTTAGGTTTAGCTGTGTCTGAAGCATGTGTCTGTGTTTGAAGCTTTTCTTCAGAAAAAGTCCACTAATCTATTCTGCCGAATATTTTCTTTGCGGCGGCTTCGCAATGTATCCCCAATGACTTCCAACTTGTACTCAGGAATTTGCTCCCTGAACCTGTCCAGTCTTTTAATTGAATCCTTCAAAAAAAAACAAAAAAAAAACCTGGGTCTCTTGCATTATGCTGAAAAATGATATTGATGCAGTGAGGCGCTGAGCTGTATCAGATATTACAAGAATTAAAACGTGCACGTAGCACCACATGTGAATGTGATTTGGTATTTTGCTGGCCATGTGTGCAGTCAAACCATTATACTGGTCTCTCATGTTAGACGCGCCATCAAATGCATTTGCGACGCAATCACTCAAAGGTATTTCAAGGTCTGTCGATGTTCCAGAGAGTGTCAAATAGTGATTCTCCTGTAGTAGAAACCACACATTTTAATGCCAGTAGTCTCTCGCAAACTTTATGTCCCTTAACATACCTGGCTACTATTGCAGATTGATCGTTGCTACATATGTCTATTATCGTGTCCATCAAAACTGAGAATTTACCGGCTGATTTGATTTCATTTGCCACGACAGATATTGAGACGGCCTTGACAGACGTCTCGTTCCACCCTTTCATCCCCTCTCCCCCATTAGCCAAGAGCGCGCCGTGCGGGTACTGAAAGAATGAGGAACTTTCACGTTTTTTGGTTTTATTTTTAAATAAAAGTAGAGAAAAAAATCATGAAAAACAATACTATTCTTTCAAAAATTTGAGCTCGAATGGTTAGTTAAAAAAATAATTAGTTTTTCACTTTGCGATTTGGCGGGAAAAAGTCACCTTTACTTGAAACGTCAACGCGCAGATAATGAACCAGTTTAAAACCTGTTTTAGACGGGGAATAAGTATGGTTTCTCCTTCATTTTGCGACTTTATCTCTGCGTAACCACGTCACGGTTTTTTCATGCGTTTTTGGTCACGTGACTTTTGCTTTGATTTCGGCTAATTTCAAACTCGATTTTTGATTAATTGAAAGCATAAAGATAAAAAATAATTGCACTGCTCAAATATATTCGTTGGATAACACTAGAAAATACAAAAAATATTCATTTTCCTCACTTGTGCAAGTTCCTCATTATAGTCCATTCAGTAGTAGCCTACAGTCGCAACATTCAACCCGGCCGCTCGGCAATATCGACGATAAGCCTCGTCTTAAAACTTGTCAGTTTCGGAATAGGAGGGCGCCAAAATTTCCAGGCTGGAGGGCGCACCGGGATACATCCCGGTGTCCCGGCGACCCAGCACGGGCCTGGTTATACGTAAGAAAAGTAATAATGGAATGAAGAACATCGATGCTTTCTGTTGAGTTTAGTATCAGATACTAGTTTACATTTTTTAATGCGAAATCGTCAAAAAAATTTAAATAATTAAAATATGCAATGGGAGTTTTTCATTTTATTTAGATAATACATGCTGAAGATTCCCTCGACGTTCGAGTTATTGGAAGTGATGCCTTCTGGTAAATGCTGCGTGCAACATGTGCAGTGTTTTTGATTAAACTGGTAATATATACTCTAAATAATGAACGGATTTATTTAGAGCTTTCCATAAAAAATTTTTATTCTCTAAAAGGAGAAGGGGGGGGGGGGGAGGGCATAAATTATGTAGAACAATGCAATATTAGACCGTTTTATTCAATATGCAGAAATTGGATCTCAAGTGAAGGTATTCTTTGCAGGATGCCGAAGTTTCTACTGCATATGATAATTTGAATACAAATTTAACAGGAAATCAAAACATAAGAATTTATAATTGTGTAAGACTTTTAACATCATGTCAAATTTTTTTACGGTAAATAAATATTTTTAAACAATATAGCTTTTTTAATCCATTGTTAAACAATAGTTGTTTTTTTTTAAATATTTTTTTTTGTTTTGTTTAAGCCACTATTGCATGTAAATTTGAAATGTACATTACTTGCATGTAATATAATTATAAGAATTTCCCCCTTTGAAAAAATACAATCAATTCTAATTAAAAACAATTATAGTGAGAGAAAAACTGAAATATCTCATTTACATAAAAGTATATTTACTCCCATGATTTTAATTAGTAATTTGCCTCATAATTTATATTAAGTAATATAATTTGCATTCAGAGAGAACCAACAATAGAAGCATTTTGCCGACAATCCATAAAAAGAAGTTGAAATATGCTTGTTTCAAAGAAAGCAGTAAATAATTTTACAGTGTAATAAATATTTCATGGATCCATGCGTTTACAATCCACATAAATAATAAAAACATCTTGTAGCATTCTATGATTCTGAAACTTTGAGTCAAAAACTCAACTTTTTTGTGATTAATTCTTTTAATAAAATCTATTTATAAGTTTTAAAACTGACAGATTATAGTATTTTATTTAGTAAAATCATCAAAACGGAATTGATTGAATTTTGTGAAAAATTTGACATTTTATCCCTCACAACGTGAATAACTTGGCAATTTTTTAATTTTTTTTTTTTTTTTTTTTTTTTGTAAAACTACACGAAATTCTAAATCTCTTCGAATTTCTGTCTTTGAAACATCATCTGTACTACCTCACATACGTTTGAAACAAAATCCGTACCAGTATAATGGTAGGGATTCAATGTATTTTTATTATTTTTCAACTCAAGGGTAAAAATATATTTTACACTAGTAAAGGAATTGATATATTTTAAAAAATGTATTACGTTGAATGAAAACGAGATAGCTGTTGCAGTTAAATAAGTTTTTAAACGTGCGGGATTAACAAATTAAAATATTGCTTTGTAAATGACATGAAAATATTTAATGGTGTTGAAATATTGGAGTAAATTAAATACTCTTCTTCATAAAAAAATTTAATTTATGAGGTATTTAAAAAATAGTGGAGAATCAATGAAAGATAATGGGAATTGCTCAATTAATCAAGATATATAAAAAAAAAAATGTGAAAAATACGTGTGATAAAACATTAAAAGAAATTCAATTTTCATTTTTAATTGGTCCCCTATATATATTTAAACTAGAAATACAAAACATTTTTATGAATCCTACAACAGTATCTTACTGTATGTCAAAAATTGACAAATTTTCATACTTACGTTCTACTACAGTATCTAATTGATTTAAATTGTCACACTGATGTCTCATCGAAAGTTAACATACTTTAAACGAGTTATAATAAAGACATATTACACTTTTACAATTGTTTAGTTATGAAATTAGGGAGGATTTTTGAATTTAAAAAGAACTATGAGCGTTTGAGCCATACATAATTATAAATTATACATCAATACAATCAACTTTATTTAAAATCAACTATATAAACTGATAATTCATTTGTTAAATGCCTGAGAGTAATATTGTTCTTATTGTGTTAGAGTGAAGGAAAAAAGTTTGAAATTTTAAGCTACAGAAATATAAAAAATAGATTTTAGCTATATTCTTTACTTTGTTAATAAATGTTCTTCCGCTGAAATTTTTTTATCTCTCTTTTGACATTTAAATAAATAGAATTTCAAACTTTTTGAGACATTTTGAAATTGTTATATTCTTGTATTTTTATAGTTAGATTCATTTCATTAAGAGTTGCATTGTACAGAAACAAAATAACTTATTTATCTTAAGTGCTTTAATCGAATAGCTCACAGGAAATAGTTTCCGGTTATGCACTTTACTATAAGAAACAGATATAAATTTACCCATAAAACAACAATCTTGTTCTCAACGTTATTTAGAGTGGGGTGTTTTCATTTCCCAAAAATTCTGACAAATCACAATCACACATTTAAAAATAAATATAATTTTTCATATTCCATTAGGCTATATACAAATGCGCTTTAATTTTTCTCATCATACATAGCGAGGTGCAGTTGACTGTCACGTCGCCATATTGCGTATGTTCCAATAGTTTCCAACTGAAAACTTTTATCGAAGCATCAGCGTAAAACAAAGAATATTTGAACTAATTCTAAATATTACTTACATAAATTTAAAACTATTTCAAACTTTAAAAAAATATATTGGTAGTAAAATTGCTAATACTGTAGTTGAATAACAGAAATCAAAGAACCTTAATTAAGATAATAAAACAACCAAATCCAACTGCAAGTTTAAATTTTTTCTGAGAGGCACCCTAAATTTTGCGTCTAACATTGGCCAATAAATTATAGTGTTCTTTCTCATAAATTTCTGAATGATTATATGTGTTTCGAAGATGAAATGAAAAACTTAGAAAATAAGACAATCTTGGCGAACGACATAATATCAAATTATTCGTTATTTTATACATGTGATTTCTCAAACTATAATTGAAGTTTTCTTGTGATATGACAAGAATTCCTCTCGAAAAATGTCATTTACTAATGAAATTCCGACTGAATGTTCTTAATGTAGATGCATTACATTACTATGAGTGATCTAAATATATAAAATGTAATAAAAGAAGAATTTAATTTATATACGCTATTTATAGTGCTTACTTTTTTTACTTTAATTTTTACAGCAATCACAACGTACAACGTTTCCAAAATAAGCTGCATGAAATTGTCATCCTTAAAATGCGTTTAAAATAGGTTTTATGTCCATAGCCACTTATACGATATTAATATATTAATTACGTTTAATATGAACTTGACTTTATTAAAGCTTTGTCAGTTTGTTTATTTATAAGACTTACAGATTAATGTTCGTAAAATAAAAAAAAAAGCAGGTTTTCTATGAAATAAAAAAAAAATAAAAAAAAATAAAAAAAAATTCAACATATTTTTAGACACTTTTCCTTCTGGTATCAAAGCCAGTCTAATGTTTGCAGACGTATGCGATTTTAGGTACCTTTGTTTCTTAAAAAGTTTGTATTTTTCTTATAAGTTTGATTAGGAAGATCAAATCATGAACTTGGTTTTTTTTTTTTGTGTGTTCTCAGTCTTGTTGACAAAAGATTGGCCTCTACACACGTGTATTGTTATCAATATTCCAATATTTAAACATTAAATCTACCCAGAAATGTAATAAACAAAGTGCGCACTTTTTATGCCCATACTATAAGTCGTTTATCTTATCATACAAAATATTTTACGATATGCGCACTATTTGATTTATGTCAGTCTCGCACAAATTTAAAGTTAAGCCTAATTCTATAGAAGCTAATCTTAAAACTGTAAAATGGTAATCCTTTAGTGATCCGAAAGCACATATTGTATTGTCACTATAAGACTTTAAATTGTAAAAGTTTAATCCACTAACTAAAAACTGTCCGAGCATTATCATGGTATTTTATTACATATATAAATATGTCACTAAAACAAGAGTAACAGATATGCGGGATTAGTAAGAAAGTGTTTTCGAAAATTAGTGAGCACAATTTCGTAATCAGTTTCACAATAGGTTTCAATAATAAGAGATAAACCAATGTCTCAACCTTTTTATATATTATTCATTATACGATTATATCATAAATCACATGAAAAGAGTCACAACTCAAAAAGTGCAGATTTTGAAGGGATGAGAAGAAAGGTTATATTTAAATACTTGGCAATCATAGACGGTAAAATGTTGCTTAACAAAAATGGCAATTTTTAAGTACTAAGAATATTTTATTTTAGTTGTAATGTATAATCACTCAGCCTATTATAAAAGGAAAGTGTACACATTTATTCGTTAAATTCGATAAATTATTTTAATTTATTAATTTTTCGGATTGTTAGAGAAATTTAAATTTTCTTTTTTATTATTTTTATACAGTTAAATATTTTTTATAATGTCGCATTACTTTTGAAATGCCTTTTTATCTTACATAAATTTTACAATATACAAGAGAATATTTAAATGATAATGTTCATAAACTTCTCTCAAAATGCAAATATTTTTCTGCTAAATTCATTAGCATATAATTTATTGGACATAGAGCATAGAAAAGTGAACCTTTCCTATACAGATTATGTTTACAAGAGATAGTTAGAAAAACCAAATCAGCAGTTTAAATAGAATGGGTTTGAATGAATGTAATTACGTTGGGGATGCCATTCAGATGTCTTATTAAAAGGGGAGATAGAAAAGTATATTGCATCAGAGCCATCGGTGCCGAGAGGGAGGTGCAAGTGGTCATTTTTTTTTTTAATGTAAAAATGATACGGAGAAATATGGTATGATCACTGGAAATAGAAGTGATATAGAATTCAAAGTATTCAATGTATAAGAAATGTAATAAAGGAATATTAATTAAAAAGTCATTAAGATGGCCAATTGAAAAATCTTGTTGGTAACAAATAAATAAACCCTTCTGGATGACATATGCTGCTCCTTGAAACTAATTCTGCCAGTACCAGATTTTCAGGTATTTCAATTGTCATAGATTATATACAAGATCATTCCCTAAATAATGACACACAAAGGAAATATAACTGGTAGTAGCAGATCATGGGATTGAAATTTTTGTTAAGAACTTTCGGTCTTTAAGGACATTCGGCAGGTAGAAGATCACTATTTATAATTAGAGACTTAACACTATGTGATGCTACAAATAGACTGTCAATATGTAAAAACTGGTCTTAAACTTAACGGATAAGTCTATGCGTTATAAAACGGTTACATGAATAATCTCACTTACCAATTTTCACTAGGCAAGAAACGAAGAGCCACAGTGACACTTGCAGCGGAGGATTCAAGTGAACAATATTGTCAAGCGAAATCAGCTTGAATCTGTGATCTGGTGGGTGATGTTTCTTCTCATAAGTGGCATCATCCTCACCTACAATGGGGTCAATCGGAATATGGATCCGATTTACTTCATCATCCCGCTCATAATTGATAGTCCTGGCATCGTCCTCCGGAATGGCTTCTTCTTCCATTCGGAGGACATCGGCTACGTGTACTTCAGGTTCTTGCAGCAGTTTAGGGAGAGTGACATACAAGGGTGTGGCTGACTCTTGGCACTTTACCGAATGAAGGAATGTTAACGATGCGATGCAGAATATCAGATGGAATATTGCAAAATGCATGGCTGCCGACAGTTTCTAGTTTTTTTTTACATAGTAAAACCTTTTTGCAAAGGTAAATAGTATAGTTCTTTTCAAGTGGAAGATAAAACTTGTAGGATAGTTCTATTTATGCATGGTTTTAATTTTCATTAAAGCTAAATAAACAGTACTAAATAAATATTTTCCTAAGATAATATTGCGAAAGTTTAATTGTAGTGAGCAGCGTAAATATCATAATTATTTAAATTTCCAAGGATTGCTCAAGTAGCATGAAACTCTGGCGCAAATGTAGTATTAATACAGTTGTGTTTAGCAACCAAAGAAAAAGGAACTTAAAATTCTACTGGAAGAGTGTGTAAATTCTCTTGAAACACTTTGAGTTTAGTTATAATTTACGTACCCAGAGTTTGATAGAAAAAAACATCATGAGCATTTGTAGTAGAAGCACTTCCAACCATGCGGCAGAAATAATAGTGGTATTTAATTTCCATTTTCAGTTGTAGCTTTTACTTCCAAACCAGAAAATAGCCAAAATATTTCAGAATCCTACCTACAATCAAATCGGACGATAATCAACAATTATACTGAGAGAAAATTATTTACAGCATTTGAAGTACTTCGATCCTATTGCAATATCCGAAGTATTCTCTTATTCGTTATGTCTGAAAATCCAAATTTACGATTACTATCAATTGTCAAAGGCAAACCAAATGACAATTTCATATATTTGCAATGACTGATGAGCAAAATCTCTCTATTATAATGATTTTTGTATACTTTTACTATGAGCATATAAATTACATAACTTGCTTTACAAATTTCTTTCCCGTCACAATATCTCATACTAAATGAAACATTTCCAAATCTCAAATTCTCTCTCGGTTAACAATATGTATGGCTGACCTGGGTGATAGGAAGTCTAAAAGTCTTCTTTAAAGTCCATCAAATCATGTAAAATCCATTGACAACTTATAATTCCTTCAGCTCAAGTCAGTAAGTCTGCGCGTTAATAAGTTGCTGAATTCTTTGATGGGATGTTCCAATATAGTCTCAGTAGTTAATATTGTTCTGCCTCCCGAGATGCTGTGAGAAACGTCGCCAGTTGTCAAAGATGTACTTCGCAGGCAAATTACTGCACGTTCTGTCGGTAAATACACCTGTCCGTCGATGTGACTGCTTGTTCCGAACGTCTAGTACACAAGAGATCATTGGAGGAAACTCTTCGGAATATGGAATTGCTTCGATGTTTGAAGATCCTCGTGGTTGTGACGCAACAAATTTCGTAGTGGTTCGTTGAGTTTTATGACAGGGATTGCGGATTTGTAAAATTATGCTTTCTTTTCTTTTTTCCCTCCTATTTTCATTATTTCTTTGTCGTGCGTGTTATTGTTTTCGTGAGCGCAGAAAATTACGGGATGACAGGGAAGGCGATTTTTGAAGAATGATCTCCCGGAATTTGGTAATCAGATGATAGGTAACTACGATAATTTAAAGAACGCAAGGTTTTGTGTTTATTTATAAATTGCGTATTCTTACACAAGTTATGGATTTGAAATAAGGCTTCGTTCATCGGCGCATTTCAACATTTAAAATATAAGATATAAAATTTAAATATTGATCACTTCATCTTCGGACCATTTAACGTTACACATACTAAATACATATTCATATTAGACTGTTGAAAATCTTAATTTAATATCTTTAATATTAAATTATAATAACTAAGCCAGAAATTATTATGATTTTTTTAAAAAAACATCTCTTCATGGTGCATATATATATAATTAACCCATAAAAACAAAGTTTTTACTATAAATTCTTTAAATGCAATGCCATGTTTGACCACGACGAAGAATACCATATATTCCTTGCTATTGAATAGAATATTTGTAATATATATATATATATATATATATATATATATATGAATATATTTTTGCTCCCCCCCCCCCCTTCAAAAAAAAATAATGGAGAAGAAGAAGCTTTAAAGAATGAGGAATGAGTTTCAACTCGATTAAACGACGCCAAGTAGTGTTATAATTAGCCGTAAGAATATTTTGCACGCCACAAACGAAATCGAAGTTACTATTAAGAATAAAAATTAAAAAAAAAAAATCAATAGGAAAGGGTTTTTTTTCATCATTTGTCGTCAACAGAGGAAGGATTCGGTCTTTAAATACCACCGAATCGTACACGTTTGCATATATCTTAGTATCTGGATCTGATGTACAGTGATACAGACGTAAAACGCATGAAAAAGCGGATTTTTAGTGACAGCCCAACACCGTTACAAAAGGCATTGTCTTCGAAAACGAGTCTATCTGGCAAGTTTCAGTTCGATTGGATGGCAACATGTGCCTTAATTAGGCCTTTGAAGATTTCCTCCATACGCACAAAGGAAATCGAATTTAATATCGCCGTTCTGGAGGAACAATGGAGCAACTGATAAAATTGGAACTTTACAGGAAACGGTAAATAACCATTATGATTTCACTACAAACTTAGTGGCGCCTATTAATTCGGAACTGGCGTAATATTGTTACAATAAGTGTTATAGTTCCAGGTTTGTTCTCTTCGATGTGCTAGGTATTCCTTGACACAATAGAGTCCTTACCTCTGTTTAGACACATTTTATAGTAGCGACATTGTTCCAACAGAGTAACAGGCGATAGCTAACAGAGTAGAGGCGATATAAAGTATTTAAAGAAAGTTTACATTGAACAAGACATTCGTTTTTGAAATTCACTAAGTAATTAAAAAGATTTACTATACTTTAAAATTATTTATTTAATGACGCCTAATTATATACAATTGTAAAAGAATAAACATATTTATGCATAAAAGAAGATTATTACGGATTTTAAAGAATTCGTGGATAGTTTTGTGCACACATTTTAAGCTTTCATCATTTGAGAATTATGTAATTCTCACACTAGGATAAGAAGAAAAATTTAAGTTACATAAGTATTTGGGATTTTTTTTTTACTGTTTCTATCTTTATAAGTGATAAAATACAGCCACATAACTACAGTTGCATAGAATAACTAGATATGTCTTCCGGGGTCAAATCTGATGTTATAGCGGCAGAACATGTAAGTATATATTATGTTGACTAAGCTTAGGCGGATTTTAGATCCTTCACAGCTCAGCTTCTATTATAGCTAGAGCTTTGATTTTTTGATGTCTTACCCCGGATGATTAGGCGAAAAATAAACCCATAATTTTTAACATTGGACTAGGGAATATGCAAAAACTTTCTTAGAAAATCGCCGGAATTTCGTTCTTCTAAATTTTCTAGTTGTGGAAAAAAAACTTTAATCAGGCTTTCAGTTAAAACTATTTGATGAATTTTAGCCAGAATTTTTTTAATTATTTTTAGCTTGACCAGAAGAAGTGCCTTTTGTATGATTCAATGCGTATGAGGGTCTGTATCCCCTGGAAAAGCTGAGAATTTTATCCTAACCATTATTTTTTATTCTTAATTCTTCTCAAACTTAATTAGAGGGTGTTCCTTTTGAATATTTTAAAGCTTACGAGGGTCTGTACCACTCCACTCCCCTACCTCCTCCCTGAAATGATTCTGTAAGTTGGGAATTTGAGCCAGGGTAATGATTGCTTAAAATAGGTCAACAGATTTAAGATATTCTTCTCTTGCTCAAAGTAAAGAAGTGATTTTGATTTTTTACGTTGGACTATTAAAACTGTGTGATTAGAAATAAATAAAATAAAATTATTTTTCAATTGAATTGCATGCTTATCAAAGCTCTGATAAAAAGTGCTTCAACTTTGAATTAGAAAACCACTTTCATTTTAAAATAAAGTATTAACACATCAAGATGCCGGGTTCATTTTGAACCAAGTACTTTTTGACCACTAGCCTGTCACCTTAATGATTGTACCACCGAAGAGGGCTTACATTTCTCACAAATGATAACAAATGTATCAAACACTACGAAAGATGTTTTTGAAACATATTTCTTATATCTATATGTATATAAAGCTGGTAATCCTCAATTATTTCATAAAAATAAAGCAAGTACTAATTTTTTTAGTATGTAATATTTTTATTATTACTTATTTTTTGTATGTATTTGCATGTTTCTGTAACCAGTTAAAACTAGTAGGTATATATTTTTGATTATAAACACTTCTTCTTAATGTGGGAAGAGGAATTTATGTTTGAAAGAAACGAACTGAATTTTGATTGCAATCATAAATCTTGTTACATATAACATATTGATATGATATTTACTGTTGCTCTCACTGCAAAGAGTTGAAATGGGAATCTAACATTGTTATCGCTTTAGCCGTTTTGCACTTAGAACGACGAATGGCATTATGACGATATAATATTTTCGCTAACATATCTATGGACCGTATCTTAATCATTTGGAACATAGCAAACACAACAAAATAAGTTGATATCTCCCAGAAAAACAACTTGACATTGTAAAAAAAAAAAAAAAAAAAGGTGTAAAATAACTAGCTCGAAAAAGTTATGAAATCTAATATTTGATGCAAAGCGGCCGCGTTTATTACTGTTGGGGATTTAATACACAATGAGCTCTGTTGGAATTATTGGTAGGACCCCCCCCCCCCCCCCAGTGAAACCGAGTACAAAGTAACTGAAACATATTGTTTATGGGATTCCTACCAATAATTCAAATTTAGTTCATTGTGAACAAGTACCCCAAAGAAATTAAACACGGTTAAATGGTGGCATACATTACATAACTTTTTCTGGCTAACTATTTTACCTGATATGTGTGGTTTTTTTTTTTTTTTTTTTTTTTTTTTTTACTTCGTCAATTTATCTTTTGCGGTATTAATATGACTACTTGTTCTTAAATTAATAGTTAAATCGTTTCGAAACTTTACAGAACACATTTGTAAAGTGTGATATCAATCTTTTTATATTAGATATTTGGTCAAGGATTTTCAATAACAGTTTTTCAAAGCTTTAAAACCGCTAATATTCCGAAAGAAAAAGAGAAACACATCGTTTCTTTCAGGGGCAAATTACGCTTAAAACTTACGATGCGCAAAACATTTATAATTGAATGACATTGAAGGTAAAATTGGTAAGATTTTTTTTTTCCATTTTTTTTTCTAATTGTTGAGAATTTCAGAGAAAGTCTGTTTCACTAAATAAGTACCTGTTGACGAGCAATATTTATTTTTATTCTGCAATGCCTGGCATTGAAATTCTTGTTATTTCTTTTTTTGTTGACTCAGTCTAAGGACAGTTATGATTTACCGTTAATATTATTCTACTTCGAAAATGAAGATTACTTACTTTTTCTTAAATTAGTAACTACATTTATGTCTGACTAAAAAAACATAAAAATATTTCCCTCTATTTTTGTAAAAGAAATGTGACGAATATATAAAAATGATTTTTTTAATTATCTCATATCTGAAAATGTTTTTTAACTATCTAATTCAGTATTTCCAAAAAATTAGACTTCAAATAAAAAATCTAACAAGTGTACCTTAAGGACACTTGTTGTTTTTATTATAGATCTAATCATTTTGAAATAATTAGCTACGTGTTCAAGATTTTGAAATTTAAAATACGGCCTTTTCCTACTGAACATATTTAATTTACTACATTTATTGAAACAGGAATCAATCTTGCATTAGCTCATAAATATCCATAAAAATTACTGTTATTACTAAATTAAATATTACAATAGAAAATTACTTTAAAGTTATCATGTATTATTGCGCTAAACAAATAAAAATTGTACTAATTTTATACAGTATAAAACTTTGAACTATTTAGTTCCATTATAGAGTGCAAATTGCATTATTTTACCACAAAATTTCATAAATTTTTATCATATGGATTCTAAATAAGATATCGTATAGATTATGAATCTTTATATGCTTACCACAAAAATTCCCCCAAAAATGTGGCAAAGTCTTACAAAGTGAAAAAAAAAAAAAAAAAAAAAAAAAAAACTTTCGTCTTTCAACAATTAAAATAATATTTCCAGTCAACCATATTTACATAAAAATGACCTTTACAGATCAAGTTTACCAAAATAAATGAAAAGGCGCACGAGCATTTAATCAATAGCAATTTGTGCTGTTAAAATAAAAATATATAACTTCAAAAGAGCTTATGCTCGTTAAGGTTACAATCAACAGTTACATTATAAAAATATTATATACCCGTTTGTTATTGGTGAACAAATAATGTATAGTGTAAGCTCATATAGATATATTATGATTGCATGGAATAATAAGAGTCGGGTTACTATGTCGATGCTCGAGGTAATTGTTTGCATTAGATCTATAATGACACAATATAGATAATATCATATAAGAGTTAAGTCTTTCTGCATATGCTTGAGATCAATTCTCTGAACAAAATCAGAAATCAACCACTATTTTTGTCGAGAAAAATTTTACCAAGCTTGCCAACTTTTAGAGATTAACAAAAACAGCTGTTACGAAAAATATCGCATAACTCACTAAATTTACGATGTGTTTTTTTTTTTTTTTCTTTTTTTTTTTTCATTTAAATGACAATGTGACAACATAAATCTATCCATTTCAAATTTAAAAGTAGTTTCCAGCATTATAGTGTAATTAAAAGTTATACGAAGTTCCACACCTCCAGTTTTGAATTTAAATTTTTCAACCTTTTATTTCTAACAAGTGATAAGGTTTTTTTTTTTTTTTTTTTTTTTCCCTTATCATTTTTCAGGCTGCAGCAGTGATGTTGAGTCTTGAGCTAGGTGCGCATATATATATATATATATATAAAATAAAAATAAAAACTCGTTCGCGAACACCATCTTTTCCTAACCCCGATAACCCATGAATAGCCTATTAAATCGATCATTAAATTCTTAATTTCTTTTATAGAACCTTATATGTGTTTCTTAAACACTCTCCTACTCCAATGTAACACTGGAGCTCTTTCCCTTTGAAAGAGTCAAAGTCTATTTCGTGCTAAACATCCACCGTCCACACTTTCCATAGGCCCCTTCTGAATGCGAAATTCGACTGATACGAAATCCCTCCCCATCCTCTCCACTCAAATACAA
The DNA here is from genome assembly GCA_963978545.1 of Linyphia triangularis. Classification (NCBI taxonomy): domain Eukaryota; kingdom Metazoa; phylum Arthropoda; class Arachnida; order Araneae; family Linyphiidae; genus Linyphia; species Linyphia triangularis. The sequence goes on from OZ021726.1 coordinate 30,754,424, forward strand.
TCCAACACTCAAATAGATTTTAGCCTTCATTAAAAAACGATTAGATATAAACTTTAAAAAACCTACATTGAATAATTACAACATTGATTCAACATTAAATTGAAAAATTTCAAAAATAAATTGAAGAAATCTGATCTGACACATTATTTTCTTTTCTTCCAAATCAAAAAACAAACAATCTGGTTGAGTTATAATTTACGTCTATATTTTGGGCAGTTATATCTGTATGTATATATTAGAATATATTAAAGAGATTATAAAAAATATTCTCGCGCAAACTCTGCCATCTATTGTTCTGTTTCGGAACTACTTTTTATTCTTGAGGCTAAGTGCTGTTTCCAGCAACAGTGCGTAAGAGGGTGAAAGAAACGTAAGTGCTCCTCTTTCTCTTTCCCAATCTCGACATTTCCAGTAAAAGCACATGAGAAGAAACAGCGGTCGATTAATAGAGTGGGGCTTGATTGACATAAGATGCTGTGGGCACAAAAATACTCCCTGCTGCTCAAAAGAAATTTCCATCGGATTCGCTTTGTATCTTCACTTGCAGATTCGAAGTAAATGTGATGACAAAACGAAGGAGTATTATCTCTTAAATGTTTTTTTTTTTTTTTAAAGACGCAATACGCTTAAGTGGTATTTTTGTAGTTTCTCAATGTCGTTTGGAGTGTTACATTAGCTGATGTGACATGTCTTACTGTTTGTTCTGCCATTGCATGATTTATCAAAATCAAACTGTTACTTTTAGTAGCAATGTTGACATTTTTTTTATGTGGGCGTAAATGTTTTTCTTCGAAAATTGCAAACTTTGACCTTGTCTTTTAACACGTTTTTACAAAAATTCAACAATCTGATCTTGAAAGAATGCTTTTTTTTTAAACTGTACGTCACACCTAAGATACTTAAATTACAGTGTCAGAGAGTAAATTAATCACCCATGAATCCGTTGTTGATAGGAGTACTTTGTTAAACTTGGATTAAATGTGTGTCCTTGCCATTGAAATACAGTTTGAACAATACAGTTACGAAATACATTTTAAGAAGTTGGTGCTATAATATAAGCCAATCGACTGTTTAAAAAATACAATTACATTGGAAAGTTTAACTTGGAGACATTAAATAATATATATATATTAAATCATATACTTTTTTTGTAGTTACAAATATACACTGATTTAGGTATTAGTTTTACACTCAAAAATTAAAAGAATATTTAACAACATACCATTCAATAAAAATAAAAATGTTTTCAAAAGCTTCAACTGAAATTAAACCAATAATAGAATGCAGATTTGCAAATAGCTTAATATTACAAAACAAATCTTCCAGTGGATTCTAAAACAACTCTATTAGTTAACAACAGCAGCAACAACAAAATCGCCACAAAAATAAATTTTAGAAAAAAATATCAAATGCAGACAAGTGAAATTAAAAGCATTTCAACCCATCCATTCCAATACAGATGCCAATAAATTTACCATTGATTGATTTTTATTTGCAAGAAATTTCCAGAAAATTTATAGTAATTTCAAGTAATTACTAAAGTGTTTATGTAACTGCATAAGGTTCCAAGGAATGTCTAATACGTAGTTTAATTTGTTTCCCATTCCCAGTAACATCCGAAGGATCTTGATTTTAAACAAAAATATAATTTCCAAAGCACGTGATTCCCACGTGTCCCATATCTTTCGAAATAATTATGTAGAAGTTTCTATACGGACACACACAACCGAATGACAAAAACGTGATTTCTTCAATCACGTTTTTCCGACCAGTCCTTAGCTAGTTGCCACGATTCTGTAGCAAGTTTTAAATGACATTGTTTATCATAAAGTATACATTATATAAAAATAACTTCAAACACTTATGCCTAGGACATAAATTACATATTTGGGTGGAAATTAACCTTGAATATACATTTGAAAACAATATCAAGCTTTTGTTTTTATGCACTAATTTTGAATTTGAAGACTTTCCTGAAAAAATATTGTTCAAACCAATTGTGTTTAGTATGGAAACATTTATAGGACGATTGAAAAAAGGTTCTTGATCTTATAACGATTTAATATCCCAGTACGAAAATTGGAGCTTGTTTTAATGATATTTTAATTAGGGTAAATATAATTGCCAAATTCTAGAAATTAAATTAAGGCAAAATTGTTTCATTTTATATATGAAATATGAATTAGTGAAAAAATTAGTAAAAAATGTGAAATGAAACACTTAACTTGAAAAATTGGTCTTTCAAAAATAAAAAAAATAAAAAAATACATTTCATGTTTCCGGATATAAAAACTATCAATATGATCGGAAAATACTCAAAGCTTATTTTTATTCAATGTTTTGTAGGTAAACTCTTTTTGAGAGCCACCTCCGTATTTCTGTCATTAGATTGTAATTAGGCAGCGTTGAAAGAAGCTGTCATCTTTTTCCCTTCAAGTAACACTTTAAAGATGGTGGATATTTCTACAAATTCCTATCGATGGAGCTTTTTAAATAAGAAATGGACATTTTGATGCTGTTGTTGCGTAGAATACTTAGGAAGTATTACCCATATTCAAAAATAAATTTTCAATCCTTCATTAGAGGAGTTCTTTCATTATATAACAAATAAGTTTTATCTTGATTTAAGTGTGACTAAAAAAGTGAGATAACAAGCTAAAGAAACAACATTTAACTGAGAAAAAATCTCTTATATTTTACATGAGTCGGTACGGTTTAACATAATTTGTTAAAAATATTTTTTGTAAAATTAATTTAATACGAACACATTTGGTATTTAAATACTCATGCTCAGAATAATTGCAATAAAATGTTTTCAGTTTAAAAATTATACTTTTTTTGCATTTTGATTCTGTAAAAAATTACAGAGGACAGAAATAAAAAACATTTCTCTTTCGTAGAAGTTTTTTCATTGAATTTCTCTACTACTTTTGTAAAGTTCAAATGAAAAATTTGTTTTTAAATTTATATTTTCCTTTGACGCAAAAAATACAAATCCGTGTAATACAAATAAATGCAAATGCATTCATCTATGTGTATTTAAGTACAAATATGTTTTATACATCCCTTTAAACTTGTCATATGAAAAACTGTATACGTGTGATTCTTTTTCAAACTTTTGAGGTTTATGTTCAGTAATATTTATCTTTCCCATAAAGTGTTTTAAATAAATAAGAGTGAGTAGAGAAAAAATCTAACTATAGGGATATATGTTCTTATATAATATAGTTGCTAGATAAAGAAGTGAGATTATTTCTATTGCGAATGTTTGCTGTTTAACAGTGAGACAGCGTAACTTTTATGCGGGAAGTTTTTAAAAACACTGAATTTCAAATTTCAAAAATGGAAATCTTACGTGTGTAGTTAAATTATAATTTCTATGTTAAACGACGTTTGTGGTATTTTGTTATTATTAAATTATTTTTTAAAGTTTTTGCCGAGACTTTATGGGTAGTTTAATCCTTAAATTTAAAGGAAAATATTTTTGATTTATTAAAAATATAAATTCATTAGTTAACGATTTAAACTCATAAGTCTATGTAGCTTATCGTCTAAATTCACATGTAATTACCTTGTAATAGTACCTATGTATGAGCTTTCAGAGCTGTCATATAAAATACAAATATACGCTGATTTTTTAAAGTGTAAATTTAAAAATTTACAATTTAAAATCATGTATTCAGAAAGGAAAGGTTCAAAGGAGATGAATAAGTGTAATTTAGAATATAAGTTTAGTTTATTTTCCAATCTTGGCACTTTTTTACACACGTTTTTGGAAAGTTCGAGATCGTTAATTAAGTAAACTTAAATAGCTTTAAATAATTAAAGCTCTATAATGGCTAATCGTGAAATATATACCAAGTCCAAAAAAGTTTCTTACGTTTAGTAATAAATAATTAACAATTTCGCACGTGTTTAATTTGAAATTTTAGAATCAAAACAATTTCATCAATTTAAAGTATGAAAACTTGAAGGTTGTTGAAATTCAGTGAAAATCCAGAAATCACTTATTTTACAAATAAGGGTAACATGAATGTATACATCATATTTCTAATTGAGATATTTCTCATTCTTGTATAAAGATAATACGAGTAAGATGAACGTAAGGATGACAATCGATAAACAAGGTAAACTTAAAATAGTTAGATAATAAGTACAGTAGAGCTGTATAACGTTATATGATTACACATAATGAATTATTCTTTTTTTCCCTCTACTAATTTGTATCTTTAAGGGCAAAGGGAATTGCATGTTATGTGTGCCCATGTACACTAACAAGCTACCAGCAGTATTGACCAATGTCGGAAACGGGGAATCTGGAAGATTGATAAATTCTTTTTGAAACTCGATCGATTTAAAATATTTCAAAGCATATTTTTCCCACCATCCTTTTTTATTAATAGAATATTTCAATTTTAAAAATGTGCATCAGCATTTCAAAACTTCCAGTATATTTTATCCAGCGTGTGGCGAGATTGGCCAATATAGGTATTAAACGGCTGATTTACAATGTTACTCATCGGTATTGGCAAAAGCTGTCGATAATGGCCAAAGTTGATGTGTTACTGGGATAATCAAATAGCATTAAACAGTTCTATTAGATTTTAAATCCAAACTAATTTGTGTCCACGCTATATTTATCACTTGTAAATAATATACTATAAGAGCATATTTCGACAAATTTCCTAAGTTATCACATTATAAAATATATTTTAAGAATCTTTATGAATGCAAAAAACTAACTTGTAAACTTAGTAAACTAACGCTAAACTACGTAAGTAGCATACAAAAAAAGATTTATATGTAAGCCCTTTAAATCATTTAAATAAAAGAATAACTTGCTTATAAAACCACCCGACAAATATAATACGAAGATGAGTATTGTTAATAATCCTTATTATATTTATCATTTCTTTCTAAGTAGAATTTTAGAAATACATAGGTTTAAGTAATGGATAATCCCTTAAGATAACTGGTGTAGTGAAAAAACAACAACCCTGCCTATTATTTCATTTTCACAAACAAAGGCACAAGAAAATGGCTACAAAAACGGTACTTCTCATGAGTCCCCCTCATAAAGTTTCCAGAACTACAACAACGTATTTCTTATTCCCTACCAATTGCGTGTCAAACTATCATGCTCCATATTTTATTCGCCCCGTCTCTCAAAATATGAAGTGAAAGGAAGCATCTGCAAACGGCAATATCAACGTAAGTCACGTGTGTGTGTGATTGCGCAAGGTCTATTGATTATCGATATCTGCTATATTTTTATTATATATGTCGTATTCCCTTTTTACACTAAAAGGGCGTAGCCCTCAACTGTGTACCAAGGTCAAGGGGGAGGGGGATTTCCTTTACCTTTAATAACCATGGGTCTGTCGCGAGATGACCATTTTGATATACTTTTGGCAGGAATGAAAAATCCATAAAATGAAAGTTTTTCTTAGTCAAGGCAAATGGAGTCCACGCGGCAAGTATCTTTGGAAAAGTGGAGATTTAAATCTGTGTACAATCAATGAGAAAAATAAAAAATAAAAAATGTGAATATTAATCAATAAGTAGTTTTTAAAATACTAAGATTAAGATTAATAAGAATTATTATTGAAATATTTTGTTACCAACTATTAATTGAAAATGAATTCACATATGAAGTGACACAAATTTAAAATTATTAATTATTGTTTAAACAGTTTTTGTTCCTTCATTCATATTTATTGTGTAAGATATGATGTAAATTTCAAATTAAAATTTAATGGTATTCTATATGTTATATCTAATATGCTTACTTTGAATATTGCACATAATAAGTTTTACATAATAACTTCTTATAATGCATAATAACTGGTTATTATACATAATAACTCATTATTATGCATATTAACCGGTTATTACACATAAAAACCTGCTTATTATATACAATAAATATCCAAATTAATCATATTAGTTATAACAATATACTGCTATAACTATGCGATTTTAATATGTATTGCATTTGTTATCGTTCTAGTTAGATTGACTGAAAATTTACTGTAGACTGTTTTATATATTATTGATACAGTTATTAATAATATAGAGTTTAAATTATTATATTTTATCTTATTTACATTATCCCAGTACCACTTTAGATAATTACTATACGTGTTCACATTATTATTTAGGAACTATTACGACGAAAATCATAATGGGTTTATACAACACAACAAAATCTAAAATAGTCTAAATCTAAAAAAGTAACAACAATAATTTTAGTGCCTAGTATAAGATTCAAAATATAATGCAACATGTTTATTTTTAAGGTATAATTTAAATTCTACAATATTACATTGTTGCCTTTTCTATTAAAAAAAATTCAATAAGTCATTAATAATTTCTTATTGTATGCAAAACCATTTAAATAAACACATTTTCTTTATTCTTTAAATCTTGATCTATGATGCATAAATAAAAGTACATTGCTAATTAGCTTTTACTTTTCTTGAAAGTTTCAAAAAGGATTTTACTCCAAAAATTTATAATAATATTATAAAACATAAAGTTTCGATAATCATTGTATTAATATAAATAATCCAATAAGTATAAGAGTTCTAAATACGATGATTGAGAAAAATTAAACTATTTCATTCTATTGTTCTCGCAACATTTCTGCAATTGTTTGCATTTTAATTATAGAGAAATTCACATATAAACAAAAATAATAAAAGAAGTAAAAAAAAAAATTATTTCTACTATGAAAATTACTTTTTTTATTCAAGCTCAGATTGAAACAACATTAATGGATGTTAACAAAACAAAATTAGTGCTGGTTAGAGATGTCACGAACGTGTATACATACACATGTACAAATGTATTCACTTTAGAACTATAATTTATTTTATTTATTTAATCACCAAAAATCGTTATAATAACAATGATAAATTTTATTACCGTAATGTTTTCTTTATAATTAAAACACAAATCTTTCGTTTACTTCTAAAGAACTCTTTTCACTACGAAAACAAGTAATTTTTATACTCAAAAGAAGAAAAAATAAGACTTAGTTCATGAGCTGTGTGAATGCGAATTAATACAAGCAAACCCCGTTTGAATAACGTTAAGGAAAAAGGGATAATAATTTTTCAAAACATATTCATTATATAAAAAACTTAATTAAAATTGAAAATTAATCAAATATTTGTTAGGTTGTACAAAAGTATATTATTAGAAGAAACGTTTGTGATTATTTAGAAGAATTTAAAATTTAAAAAAAGTAAATGCTTTTGTTTAGTTTTAATATTGGCTCTAAAAGTACACGAGAAAACAAATTCTGGAGCTTCAGAAATTTTTAATTTAAAAATTAATTTTTTGGATATTTAATTAAAATAATTTTAAAATTAAATAAAAGTTATTTAAAAAATTTAATTTAATTTTTTTAATTTTAGACTAGTTTTTTTGCACATAGGAATTTTATTCATGGTACTATTAAAATAAAAAGCTTCCTGTCATTCTAATTAAGTATAAAGAATACTTTTTTTTTTTTTTTTTTTTTTTTTTTTTTTTTTTTTTGTGAGAAAACCGCACTTTAGTAAGTAAGACACTATTCTGTAAAATTAAAATCTAATTTCTTTTGTATCCACTTTATAAATAATTATATCAAAAAGTACAATTTAAAGCATATTAATGAAAACATTACATTTAAATACCTGAAAAACGAATCATGTAGCCTATTCTGTTAAGTTTATGTTAGTTATAATTTAAATTCAACTTGCTTAATTTGTGCTTTTTATATTGGTTGCTAATTTTCATATGCTAATAAATTACAACCAAAAACAGGTTGTAATTTTTTGGTAAATGAAAATTAGAATTGAAACTGATTATTAGAGCTTATAAAATAATCTACAAGAAACTGCTATCTTTTACTTGTGTAAAATATAAATAAAATAATTACTAAGAAAAATAAATATGAATTAAGGATATCAAGATAGAGAATGAAGAAAGATTTCGAAAAGAATTGCAAAACAAATACTAAATAGTTATAACAGTCTCTATCGAAACAAATTAGTCTATTACTCCAATCACGTCAAGAAAAACATTTTACTAAATGGTACGTAAGGAAAATTAGTTCTAAGAAACTTAAGGGGAATAATTTTATTTTTATCAAATAAACGAAGCTCTTTTTTATAATTATGTCTTTCATTAGAAGCTTTGTAAAAAGCATTGCCGTTTTGCAAATAAACTCGAAATAGGAAACTTTCATACAAATCCAATTAATTACAAATTATAGCACATTATAAATAATACTCTGATATATTTTAAGGTGATAACTGTCCAAATTGATACATTTAGTCGGAATAGGAATGATTAATTAAAATATATGTTCCAATCTTATTTCCTAGGAAAATTGAAACATTTTACGTATAAAGTATAGGTGGATATTTTCATTGGATTTTTTGGGATTTTTTCATTTTTTGGATCATTATTTGGATCATTTCATGGATTTCATATATAATTTATATATTTTTTAATTGAACTTTTATTTTTAATAAACTTGCATAATGTTTGCTTGAAAAACTAAAATATATTTATTTCAGTACTAGAAATATAGAAAATAAACATAAAACAATACTAAGTATTTTCGAGTTATAAAACTTGAAAAAGGAGTTTACAAGTTCTGTAATTGAGTAAAAAATTAGATTAGTTTAATGGAATGAAAAATATTTTGAATTTGAAAACAGAATTTTTAAAATTATTCCAATAATTTTATATTTCCCCAAAGTTTATATATAAATGTGATATGCATCTATATTTCATATTTATATCCAAATGTGAAGTTGTTACACAGAACAAATTGAAATATAAAAACTATTGAACAAGAAAAATGTCAATTTTAGTAAAAATTCATCAATATCATTATTTATTATGTCACATAAATATAAAAACGTCACATTTAAGTTTTATATTTCAGTTTTAAATAAGAGCAATCTTTTAAAGATATTTGCACAACATATCTTTAATGAGCCAAATACTGTTTAAATAGTTACTATATCTAGTATATCTTCACTGAATTATAGATAAGAATATAGTTTTTCAGATGACTACTTTTCTTCTAAAATGATAACAACATGTATAAACATCATTATCAGTAGTTATTTTCTATATTTGCAAACATCAGTTTATCAAGACGAAAACTAAGTAAAAATCTACTTTTATATTCGACTTATCCAATCCCCATTACTATACGAATAACCCAACCCAAATAAAAACTAGCTTCCCACTCAAATTTTACATTCAAATCATTTGTTTCTCCAAGCAAAACATCATTACAGTCAAAATCCGGGAAGTATCTATCAGGGGAGACACGCAATCCGGAACTCTCTCCGGTCCCTATCCCGGGAGCTTGAATCCAAAAAAGCCAAATGTCAAGGCAATATAGCTGTAGAAAGGAAGATACTTCGGCTGTGTCGTTCTAATACGCGCTCAGCTGGTACGAATTTACCCGGATAATATAGAAAAGATATATATTCGGATACGGCTGGTTGCCGGGGTAGTTGGGCTACTTCGGCAGGGTTAATGAAGCGGCAGGTCTTGTGGATAGAATAAGGTTTCGCAGGTTTTGTAAACGTATCATGGATTGGAATTTTACTTTAGGCTATAAAAATGAATTTGCAAATAGCCAGTGCTTTTCTGCTTGGTATCCTAAACTTTCTGAGAAAAGTATTGTTCCCTTAACTGTGGGCGGTATGTTAATAAATATTAGGGATGTGGAAATCTGCACAACTTTCAATTACGTAACAATACCAGTCTCTACGTTGATATTTGAAATGTATTAGTGTAATTTTATCCTTTACCTTTCCATATTGTTTTGAAAAAATCTAAAAATTCGCAAATTTAGTGATTTTCTGTCGCTAATTACTTTAATAAATGTCCCAAAGTTGATAAGAGGGAATTTTTTGTCGTCAAAAGTATTAGTCCATTTCTAATTTCGTGTGAGAAAACTTACATTAAACAGACAGGGATATAGCTTCTGTTTAACTTTACCGATAAATGTAATGCAGAAGCTAGAATTGAAATTTTTAATTTTTATTTTATTGCAACCGAAGATATTAATCGATTCACGTGCCTCATGAATCACATTATTGTATTAAGCAGTTAACTTTTGTGAAGTTGATGTTCACTTTTTACGCCTTTAAAGTATTTGTACGGGATGTTTGGTCTTAGATATGTTAAGGACACATAAAATGGAATTAACAGAATGATTTTAACGAAATCTATTTTTGGCGATTGCCGAAAAACCTAAATTTTTGAACTGTCGGTAACATAAAAATAAAATTGACGCCAGTTTATTTTTTTATTTTTTATTTTTTTACTTTCAATGCACAACTACTTGCAAGGTCAAGATGACTTTAAATAACGTTAATGACAAAGTCAAATATACTAATGAAAACTGATCCTTTATATAAACTTCAATTCTGTTTGTTTGTGGGTGTGTGGCTACCGGAAAAATCTTCGGAAACTTAATTATTCAACTTGCAGTCATTTGATCGGGTTGAAACTTCGTAGATAGATTCGATGTCGATTATCTATCAAGCTTTGGGGGCTTTCACTGTTATTAAAAGGTCTCTTTTACAGAATAATAATAAACCAATTTGCCGTCAGCCGATCGCACTTAAATCAAGTTTAACCGATTATCGTTGAAACTCTTTACTGTTGTCAATTTTTTTAAATCAGAATAAATAAAATATAATTGGTCGTAAACGCATATATTCATTATGGAGTTAGGTTCAATCAATTCAGTGTTGCGTGAAAGAATTTTAACTGATCATTGTCGAAAGTCTTTCCTGTTGCCAAAATTGTTTAAATCAAAATAAATAAAGGATATTTGCTCTCGAATGCATAAATTCATTCATTTTTAATAAATAAATTTTGAAACGTAGTTTACCATGTATTTTGCTAATAGAGATGATTTTAATTTATGAAATTAGATGCAAACACCAAACACACTCAGACAACAGAATCGGTGCTATTCTCATGAATATAAAAATTGGAAATGCATATGAATTAAGGTTGGCGAGTATAGGAATTCAAATCAATCCACTTTGCATACACTTTTCTTTTACTTTGTAGTTTTATTAGTGTTTGAGTTTTCTTTTGTTTTGTTTTTTATCCTTTCAAAACAATCGTCCTTCTTCCACGTCCACTTAAAATATTAAATTTTACCTCATTTCCAATACATCTACAATTTATTAAACCTAGTATCTTCCATAGTCACTTACATGATAGACACTAGTTTATTAAATTGGGCATCATGTCTTTAAAGTTAGAGCAAATTTTACTGCAAATTTCTTTTTAACTTTTCATATAATTGAAATTATTTCCTTAACATTTCATCTTTTAATATTTTCTGTTTTAAAAGTGCACTTTTATGCACTTTTCACTATCCTCAAATTTCAATGAAAATCACGTAGATAGACAATATATTTTTTCCAGTGTAAAAACTGACCACATGATTCAAACAAAAATACTTCCTATCAATAATATTACTTTACGATAATAATAAGAAGGAATAGATCTATTGACTTTGGTCTTAATGGTTCAGAGTCCTATCAAAAGCAACACACCTTGAACTGCTAGTTTATTTTGTGCAAATCAATTCAGTAATCCTCTTCCATCAACTGAAGATTTTTCAATCTAAGCTAAAAAAACAGATTCCCTGAACGACACGCATTTTTAAGCTACTTTTGTCTTTAATCTGCAGCGTTTAATATTGATTAAAAGTTTGCTGACACCTATACTTAAACACAGCCATAATCCGATTTGCGTTTCAGCGCAATACAAAACGCTGTCCCTGAAATAAATATAAGCTTACATAGAATCCTACGTTTCGTCAATGATATATGAATTGGATTTCTTCAATAGGAAGGCTACTTTCTATATCTATTTCGAAACAAAATTTTATAATTTCCAAAAACTGTTTCCAATGCAACAAAGCTCACAACACGAGACTCAAGGGAAAATTTAAAATGTTGAAAGACCATTGTAGTACAGGTAAATTAGTACCAAAATCCATCCGAAAAACAAACAAAAAATTGGTCCGTTGATGAAACTTGGCAAACATTTTTCATTTGTCATGAATATGAAGAATCAAAAGAGTCAATAAAAATATGTAGTAACAGAAGGGTGTTTTTTTTTTTTTTTTTTTTTTTTTTTGAGGGGGGAGGGATGTTACGGAGTATCAAAACTGAAAAATGAATTTTAGATCAATCTAGGCATGTGAAGCATGTTTATAGAATATTTATTTTTTGACGCTGGAATCGAATAAAAAAAAGCAAGACGATATGACCAATCTAGAAAAAGTTACAGTCCTTTCTATAGACGAAAATGCATGTAAATAGAGAGAAAAGGTAAAATACGACATAAAGAAATAAACACTTGGTTCGTTCATGAAACTTGGCAAAAACATTTTATTTGTCATGAGAATAAAGGAACAGGAGTCTAAAAATATCTAGCATGAAAGGGTGTGTTTTGAGGACTGGGGGAGGGGAGGAGAGGGGGGTTCTTAAACTGAAAATTAATTTTGATATAATCTAGGCATGTGACACAAGTGTGTGGAATATTTTTTGACTCTGAATTGAATGACGAAAAGCAAGGTGATATACTCTAAAAAAAGGTTATTGCCATTTTTATGGTAGAAAATACTAGGAGGAGAAAAGGGAAATAAGAATAAAATTGATCCTTGAAGCAACGTGAGGAATTTTATATCAGGAACAACAAAACGTAATTTAGAACTAAAATGGCATTTTCTGTCGACAAAAGAGAAAACCGATTTCTCCACGAGCAATTCGCCATCTAATTAGTAAACTAGATTCCTACAGCCCTGATCTTAATTCAATGTTAATTCAATGTCAAAATTTGAAATTTGTCAATTAGGAAATTAGAAGCTTTCTAAAGTAAGTTAATGATGAAATAAGAAAACATTCCAATCATTGTGAAATCTTATGGATTTGTAGTATAAAACCTATGCAAAGTTTATTCACAAAATGTAACCTCTTGGTAAAATGTAACATATCTAAAATTCCCAGGGAGAGATTCTTTTCCGAGTTGTTGAGTTTCAATGACAAGAAAAAATAATCTGCCGATAAATCAAATAACAAACAAGTTATTCATTTAATTATATTTTGAAGCAGATGGAGACTGAATACCTACCAATGTTTTATCTGTTCGAAATTACATTTTGGTTCTTCCATTATAAATCGCATTATTAACTATTTGCATTCCATAGTGTAGTTTTGAAGCATTTTAGCAAATGAAATAGTCATTACTTATAGTTTAGAATCTAATGGTCCATTGAAAAATCAAAGTTTTTCTCTTATTCACAGTGAAGAACCAATTCTGACATGAAAATTTTTATATGCTCTTTTTATTTTCTGAATTCCCTATGCCATAAAAGCTAAATACATTTTCCAGACGTACTTCATAAAAACTATAACTTTCTAGCAAATTGAGTTTGATCCTTTTTACTAAATTAATGTTACCATAGGAACGTTTTGTAACAGCGCCAATTGAATTGCAACTTCAGGGAACAAGCTTTAATAAAGAATAATCGTTATAAAAGGCTTTCGTGAAATATATAAACAGGAAAAAAAACTTACGTGTCAAAACTAGCAAGAGATTTCCAAATTTACTTAACTATAAATTTGTTTTAAAGAATTAGATTACGGTAAGAATAAAGTTTATTATTATAGGTTTAAATTCTAAATCAAAATATTTAAAAATGAGTATTATAAAACTTATATGGATGGCGTATTAAGAGTTTAAAAATAGTCGAATCATGGAACATTTCAACTTTTATCGATTCACTCTTTCTAAGGTTTTTTACTTATGTTGAAATTAATTATAATTTAGATGTATACTTTTGAACATAATAAAATGTCACTTTTGTCCCATTTCTACTATCTAAACCTCCAAGTAAGAATCTTGATTTTCCCGACTGATGATTAGCTGCAGATGAGTTGAAAAATTACTTCATCATTATATATAGTGTCCTCATTTGTAATAAAAAGTGTCCTCTTCTTTTCTTTTGCTTATTATTTACTATTTTAATAATACGAACTACAACAGCGGCAGCATAATTAACATTCGACTATGAACTAATTCAATGGATTCTAACATTTTAATATTTTTCTTGATAATTAAATCATAAAATTAACAACAGAATGATACATAACACAAACGATAACTATCGGTTGTCTAACAGTAAGCATTAAGAAGATCACTACAGATTTTAGGTAAAAATCTGACTAATCTTCGAGTTCATTTACTTCACAGTGCTCTATAAATATGCCACTAGAAATTATGTGTATTAATAAGTACTATTTTCCTTCATATACTTGGGTGCTATATAAATAACACTCAAGTACTATAAATGAGCTCTATTTTTTTCCAATTTTCAATTATTTTAAAGATAAATGATATAAAAGGAATAGCATCTTATGTTAAACTTAGAAATTCAATGTGAGATAAAATAACAAATACCACGTCCTTCACAACTAATTTCAAAGATGAGAAGAATAAAATAACACAATTACTCTAAACATATCGTTACACTACTCTTAACACATGCATCCGGTTTTAGACCGTGCATTACACATGATTTAAATCTGAAATTTATTTTTGTTTTATTCCGACTGTGCATGAGAAACAGCAAACTCTATAATTATGTTTGATAAACGGTCGTTGTGGTTTTCCTCATATTTATAAATTTCGCCTCGTGATAACCTAGACACAACATACATTGTCTTGGTAAGGTCAGTAAAGTCATAGAAACTTTCAAATATATTTATAGGGATGTATTTTTGTTTTGATTTGGTAAGATATCGTTTTCATGGTGACCACTTTTATCATTAAAAGTGATATTTCTCGATTGTTTTTGTTCATCTTTTCGTTTATTTATTTATTTATTTAGTTAGTTAGTTAGTTAGTTAGTTAGTTAGTTAGTTAGTTAGTTAGTTAGTTAGTTAGTTAGTTAGTTAGTTAGTTAGTTAGTTAGTTAGTTAGTTAGTTAGTTAGTTAGTTAGTTAGTTAGTTAGTTAGTTAGTTAGTTAGTTAGTTAGTTAGTTAGTTAGTTAGTTAGTTAGTTAGTTAGTTAGTTAGTTAGTTAGTTAGTTAGTTAGTTAGTTAGTTAGTTAGTTAGTTAGTTAGTTAGTTAGTTAGCTAGTTAGTTAGTTAGTTAGTTAGTTAGTTAGTTAGTTAGTTAGTTAGTTAGTTAGTTAGTTAGTTAGTTAGTTAGTTAGTTAGTTAGTTAGTTAGTTAGTTAGTTAGTTAGTTAGTTAGTTAGTTAGTTAGTTAGTTAGTTATATAAAGGAAGATCAAATGTTCTCAGCACATACTCCATAACAATTACTTTTGAATTAAAAATGTATCTCCCAAATTCGCATACTCTCTTCAAATTGCCACACTCTTGAATTCTTATTTCAGCAATCTAAATGATAAAATATGCATTTCATTTTATGTATGTGTATGGCATTCTAATATTACAAGATCCGGCATCGCGAAATTTTAACACGCTGTAGTTTTTAACTTTTCAATATCAAAACTTAGTGATGATTTTTATAGCGATCATATGAAAAACTAATTTCCTCACTTTAATGCTAAATGCACTTTATTTGTACTTTACAAGGCTGTGGTTAACATCAGTCCATACTCGTTTTACAGATTTTTTTTTCCAAAGAAAGAATTGGAAAACTGAAATACGCTCTTTGTCTTATTATTTAGATCTTAAAATGTTTCATATAATATTTATTTACAATCTTGGGCAAAGTCAGAGATAGTAACTAAGTAAAAATATTTAAATCACTTTTGCATTATCACGTTTCAAATAATAATTTGAAAATACATGAAAAAGTGACATGAAATATTGTTTTATTTTCAAGGTAAAAAAATTCAAAAATCTTTTGTTACTTTTGTTAACAAGAAATAAAAGCAGAGAAAAGAGAATTTTAATAAAACTGTAACCTTAAACTGATATTTCCTTTCTGGACCTTTAGATGCGATTACTTTAGAATCGTTACACAGCAAACATAATTTTTTCTAAAAGTCGATTATGTAATTGGTAGTTTTATTCCCTTGCATATTTTATCGCATAGTTACACAACAAAAATACACAACTATATGGCCGGAAACTTTCAAGAACTATTATATTTTTGTAACTATTGCAAGGAATCTAATTTTTAAATTATGAGATGCTTACTTTGAAAAGAGATTTTACCTTCAAAAATTCAATGTCAACAAAGATAAATAAATAAAAAAAATCTCTTCCAAACTAAAAATATATAACTAATTAATTTGACTTCTTAACTAATTTGGCTTCTAAACTTAAGAGGTGCTTAAATTTGAATTGTTTAAATTTCGGAGGAAAGTACACTACTTGTTCAAATTGCTAGACATGGTCCCGCAATATTATGCACCATTTTCATTAACGAAGATAAACGTGAGCACAGAAAATTTAACAGAATAGAAGGTTGAATAATAGGTTGAAGTAGTCATTAAGAAAATTTAAAGGTGATATATAGACCAGATATATAGATTTATTTTTTGACCTACATTTAATTTTTTTTTTTTTTTTTTTTTTTTTTTTTTTTTGTAATTTAAAGAAATACTGTTGTATGATTTCAAGAAATATTAGCAGGAAATGCAACAAAATATATTTTTAAGGAATAAAAGAAAATTATTCAACGGTAACTTCTCTAATTCTGCTTTTCCATGCACAATAAAACTAGTTGTAAAATCATTTTATTCAAAAATTTTTTTTAAAATGTTGATGAAAAACAAAACCCATTTTCCAAAGTTATACAAAATTTTTTAGCTGCATTAAATGACAGATTTCGAATTCGATAAGACTGAGGCATCTTTCACATACTTTGTAATTATTATAAAAAAAATTTCATATTTTCTGAAAAATATTTGATGATTTCATTGTTAAAATATTCCACAATGTTCAGACGAAAGTTGATTTTTTTAAAAAATATTTTTAAGTATAGTGATCTCATTTTTTTATTCAAGATTTGTACAGGACATGTATACTTTTAGAACTTTCATCAAACATTTTTTTCACTAAGCACAATTCTATATTATTGGGACAAATTAGAAAATTTCTTTTTAAAACATTGTTGGAAAAACTTTTTCAGAAATAGCGCTAAAAAAAAAATTAGTCATGATAATATTAGCGTAAGAATATAAATGACATTTACTTAAAATAATAAAAATTAAACGAATTTGTACTTCGAACATTTGTGTATTTAGCATGGATAAGAATATAAACTCAAAACGTATTTTGTAAACTAAACAATAAATACACCCACTAGAAACGAATATAAACATTTACTTTTCCCGTCTTAAATTTAGAATCCAATATCACTTTTCAACATGCATCAAAACGAAAACTATAAAAATTCGGGGCGTAATTCCTGAAAGATGTACTGCATTGCACTTCAAACTGGATGATGGCCAAAATAATTCCGAAAAAAAAAAAAAAAAAATTGGGTTAGGATACGCTCTAACTCTTTTTACAAATACAGGGTTCTTAAGAAATATTATCAAACTAAGACTTATGCATGGAGCGTATTTGTTTGGAAAAGAATCACGGACGAGGACTGTTTTAGTGACTAAATTTATTTTGACGTTTTTCATATGCAGTCTTGAAAGAGAAACATGAGAGCGAGTTTCGAAACAAAGCAGACGCTTCTGTATTTTTATACGTTTATTTTTAGAAATTATAAGGTTATTCTTTCGTTTCGCTCGTCTTTCACAAGAAACTTTTTAATAGATTTTACTGGGCTTATTGAAGCTTGAGATATTGTTAGCTCTTTAGTAATCACACACACCCAGAAGCACCTATTTAAAGATGTTATTTGATGTAGCTTAATATTCTTAGTAGATTTACGATTGGTTGAGAAATGCTTTAAAGATATATGGTGGTTTGTAATGTCGGCGCCATTCTATTCTAAAAATACAATAAAATTTAAAAACTTTTATTTTTATTAAATTATAAAATGTAATTTTTTTAAAAATATTTTTGATGGAAAGTTTAAAACTATTAATGTTATGGTGTTAAAGAAACAATTAAATATAAATTTACTTTTGGATCCTTGTTCAGAATACGCAGTTAACTATTCAACTTCTACACGAAAAAAGTTATTTAATTAAAAACGTTAATATTTTTTTGTTTTAAATTTATATTATATTTTAAACATAGAAAAATTCATTTTTTGTAATTATAATTTAATTTTGCTATAAAAATTCATTCTAACATTATCCTTTTTTAAATAAAAAAATAACTTAAAAATAACGTTATAAAAGCATATATAAAAAGTATTTCTTTAAAATAAAGTCTTCATAACACAGCTATTTAAAGAATAAAATTCAGTCCAGAATAAAAGCCAAGTTTAAAAATACACTTTACTAGGAAACTGATAAATAGCAGTGCAAAAAAAAAAAAGAGCAAACAGTTTTAAATGTGAGTGTTAGACACCTATGAACTGTTACCACACGAAAGGCAACCAGCCAAATAGGTATCATAATGTTTATTTAAAATTCTTCCGGGCAATGTCCTAAAATGATTTCGAATCTAGTAAAAAGCTTTTAAATAAATAATGACACACTATGCTACATACATTACATATGTCATCCTATTTCTTCCTATGATAAAATGTATTTTAATGAAATGTAATTTGTAATGAAATGAAATGTAATAAAATGTAATTGATAATAAAATATATTTTTAAATAGTTTCTTTAATTACAGCTTAAAGCGCCATATCAAATTAATAAATCTATATTAATTTTTGAAATTACATTTTCATGAAGAATGCAATACGTAAATAAAATGTAATTGATAATAAAATATATTTTTAAAGGGTTTCTTTAATTACAGCTTAAAGCGCCATATCAAATAAATAAATCTATATTAATTTTTGAATTCTCATTTTCATGAAGTACGCAATACGTAAATATTTATTTTGTTTGCAGTGATTGTAAATTAACATTGCAATTTGTCAAAAAGAACTATTTTTATTAATATGAAACCCAATTGCCAATGTCTTTTGTTGTCGTAAATACAAAATAATTTCATCTGACTCGATATGGGAACAACTTTGAATTATCTTCTTAAAAGTGGTCATGCTTTAGAACTGAATCCCACAAAATTTAATTTACTATTAGCTCTCAGCCTAAACCCAGCTACAAATATTTAGAATGTAAGTAACTAAACAAAAATCAAATTTTACATTAAAAAAATCTGAACAAAATTCAAGTCAAAAAAGTTTATGCAACTGAACAAAACTCAAGTTAGATATCTGCAAAAACCTTACAGACCATTAAATTTATTTCTATCAAAGATTCAGTTCTTTCTTTCAATAATAATGAATACATTATATAAATTTCCAGACAAGAATATTTTCATAACGATCCCACCATTTCTAAAACCTTTTAAAATCCTATCTTAAAAAGGTTATAGAAAACCTATTTCATATTTTATTGAGAAAAATGCAGATGCGTTTTTAAATCAGCAAATACACTAGGCTGGCAACCGAATCAATACCGTCTTATGGATAAAGATTGCTTTAAGTGAACTGGCATTTCACTGACTGATTTTTATTGATAAATATGTCTAGTTCTTTCTGAAACCAATAAGCATTTCTTACTATTTTAAGATATTTTAGTTTTGAAATTGTTATACTTATAAATATAATATTATAGAATAAATATGAGTTTTAGAAATTAAATGGATTATCATTAATACGTACTAAGGATATATTTTTATATAAGGATATAAGGATTTCTAAGATTTGTATTGACTGGAGTGTTTTGCCTTAAGCCAATAAGATAAAGATCTGATCTTAACAGAATAATTAAAATATAAACTTACGCTAAAGTTAATGGAAGCAAAAGAAAAATCTCCTTAATATAGTCTAGATTGAGATTTATCGGCAATATTTGGTCTCTCATCAACTATCCTTCTGCATTTTTTTAAGAAATACTAATAGTTACTAATACTATAATAAATACTATACTAATAGAAATACTAATACTTATAGAGAAATACTAATAGTTTAATAATATGCTATTGTGCAGTTAAAAAAATCTATATACCCAGTAAAAAATAAATTATGTTGTTCGAAAATCGACCTCAAATGAATTGAACTAAAATAATAACTTAAAAAAAATAATGAGCATTTTTTTCACCTGTTAATCGATGACTTTTTAAGTTTTCACTGAGGAAGCAGATGATTCTATTCCTCCAGTGCCCATATCGTTAGTTTTTTCCAAATTGAGCCAAGTTAGTTTTTGGCAATGTTCGCTAACATGTTTTGTTTTATAAAAAAGATATAAACATCTCATTTTAAAAAGAGCAATCATTTTGTTTCTTATAACATAAACTTTCTATGTACTGTTCACTTCCGAATAACTTATTCATTAATGAATCTCTTCAGAAAATACGTTTGGTAGCTAAATTATGCGTTGTAAGAAGAAAAAAAAATATTGGAGGAAGATGTATAGAAATCAATTTTATATTAAACCACGATATGTGTTTTATAAAAATGTTTCATATTTATTTACTTCATCTACGTTATTAATCCTATTTTAAAGTAAGAAAAATAATCGCATTGCTTGATAAGCCATTTCCATTTTTAGATACGGAAATAAATAGTAAATGAGGGACTAATTTTTAGTTAATTCGAATGACTATTCTAAAGTCTACAGAGCTAAGCTATTGTTAATTATTGAATTTTACTTTTACAGTTTATGAGTTGTTTTTTATACATTTAATATGATAAAGAATCAATTTTAACACGCGTGAAAGTTGTACGTTGAATAGTCTATGCCATTTTAAACATTTTCCTGGGTAAAATATTTATAAAAACTCGTAGAGTATTTCAATATTCGCATAATAGCTGTACCAGCTATGTGTTTAAGTTCTTTTAAATTGCTCAAACTATATCCCAGTTATTTAAATATTAGTGTTACGGTTACAAACTCAAGGGGGGGGGGGTATTCAATTCTCCCCACTACAAAAATCTATTACCTAAGAAGAACAGTTAACTATTTTAAAGAACATTTGCATGAAAGCTAAAATTTTAAATTATATACTCATAATAGTATCTGAAATATGAAAACTAATGGGAATATAAAATGATATTACTTTTATTCAAAGAAACTGCACCATTTAACAACTAAATTACGAAATTAATTTATTATTATTATTATAATTGTTACGAAGTGATATTTTGCCTACTCTCTATCTGAATTAAAACCCTTTCATATTTAAGAAATTCATTATAAAATTAGTACACAATTTGTTTCGAAACAAATATTAAATGATACGCTGTTAATAGATTATGAAAAATTCCCCGAAAAATAAACGTTTTTATGTTATTATGGCATCATTTAAGAAAAATTGAGCCCATACAAAAACATCTACAGATTTTTTTCAGTACAAATCCTGCATAATAGCAGGCTACTATAACCTACAACGAAGTTTTTAATCTAGTAAAATATTGACCGAATTGCGTATCGTTCCAAACGGGTAATCATCGACAGTATGCCTCATGTTATTTCAAATTGCCATCTTAACTAAAATAATTTATTCTACATATCTGGAAGGAAGACAAAACAAATCTCTATATATAAGAGGCAAAGCCCTAACTGACTGACTGACTCACTCATCACTAAATCTCCCACTTCGGATATATTCATAACTCTAGTATTTCGTAAAAAGGTCAATCAGGGCAAACATAAAAAGTCAACTATTCCGATGTCCATTAACCAACTTTAAAAGGTCCAAAAGGGATCTATACGTTCCAAAAAGGTAATACCCCAATGCCCTAATTCCAATATAGTCATAAGCCTGAAATTTGGTACTAAAGGCAGGATAGATAAAATAAGCTATTCTGATCTCTATAAATACGTTTTAAAGGATCGAAACGTTTGATATGAGTAATAGCGTTATGTCCTTCTTCTAATGAAGTCACAACTATGCATGGTCAAACAATTGTCAATAAGGTAGGTCGATTAATTGCTCAAAAGGTTGAAAGTGTGGGTTCAAAATTTTCCAAGCAAAGGATATTTAAATATTCCACTTCCACATAATATATTTATATCGCTTAAAATTGTAACCAAGGATAAATAAGATATTCCGACCTAGATTAACTAATTTTAAAGAGTCGAAAGGAGTAGAAAAGTTCCATACGAGGGATGTCCCAGTTCCCCACCTCCAACATAGTCACAGTTATAAAATTTGGGATAAATTTCAACAAGGGCAAGCTTTGCTAAAATAAGGTATTCCGATTTTGATAAACCAATTTTCAGAGATAGAAACGGGATCAAACGTCTGTAATGTAGAATGCATGAATGTCTTTTGATTTCTAAAATGCACAGAGTCAAATTTCGTAGCGAAGCATGAGTGTTCAGCTAGTACATTATAAATCCCAACTTTAATTATAGTGCCATAATAACAACAGACTATAAAATACGACAATTTTTACATAAATATTTTATGCAAAATAAAAGTTTTCTTATACTAATGTCATAGAAGAAAATATAAAACTTAAAATTAAACTTTTATTCTAAAGTACATAAAAGAATTTGATTAATACTCAGGGAAAGTTCGCGGTTTATCTTAGGATTCAGTTTGAAAAAATGTATAGAAAAATATTTGTTTAATATTAACGGGAGATCAGGATATTAAATTGTGAAAAGTTAATGTTTTTATCAAGCAACTTTTTGAAGGAATATTTGGAACGGTCGTTAAGCAGAATGTCAGCTAAATCTTTATTTTTCTAGTTACTTGAGTTCAGTAGTGAACGACTTTTCGGAATTTGACAGATTATTACGCAAAAGAAGCAGAAGAGATTAATGTTAAATCACGAATAAAGAATATATTTTTTCATATGTTTGGAGATAATAAAGGGTCTATAATGTTTTGATTATGATCTTTGCTTGATTAAAATAACGCTTTATATAAATTTTTAATAGTACTAGTAAGCAAAATGGTGAAAATAAATTGTCATAAACTTAATTTAAATTTAAAATATTCAAAAGTTATTTTTTATAAACTTTACAAGGCAAATTTATTTAATTTATTTCCAGATTAAATTAAATAGCTTTTGCATATAGTTCTTAGTTTCAGTCATTAAATTTGTTTTGAAGAACAATTACAAGTTTACTACGATAAAAATACCATATCAACTACACCAAGTTAAAGCACATAAAGAATATTTTAAACTGCATACAAAGTATAACATCAAATTATTATGTAAAATAACATAAAAACCATTGATGATATTAGGTAACGTTCAAAATGTATCACTATGCCTAAACTCACACTTTAAGACATATAAAAAAATGTTTAAAAAAATCAGCCAAAAGAATTGTATGACATGAGTCTGAAATCAAATGTTCATTTCTATTTTACGCATAAAGGAATACTAATGTTAGCATTGAATTACTAATTAGTGATACCCTATTGTTAGTAGGTTACTTTAAAAAGTGAGAGTAAGAGAAATTGAAAACTTAAGACACGATGAAATTTTTTTTTAAATAAAGATCGAAATGGCAAAAGTAAAAAAAAAAAAAAAAAAAAAAAAAAAAAAAAAACAGTTTTGAAAGTTTTGCTATTCTGCAAAATAGAATTGAAGATCCGTTTTACACTTTAACAAAAAGTGTTACAAACAGAATAATCCTCAAATTCATTTATACAACCAAGATATTTGAAGTAGAAATTATTGCTCCAATGCCCGTCTTAATACACAAAGGAATGTTAGATATAGCACAAAAACAAATAATAATAAAAGTTAAATAAATAAAAGGCATTAACAGAATATTTTTAAAAGTACACCATTAAACTGAGTTTTCATATAAATTTAGAGCATTCCTTAAATAATAAGTATATAAATATCTTCAAACTATTTGCAAATTGTAAATTATATTGAATTTAAGACCATTTTTCGAACAGTTAATTTAATGTTTTTAAATAAATTCGACCAACTGAACAAAACAATTGAATAGTTATGACTTTTAAAAATAATTTAATTTTTAATTTGTCTTAAAAACCTTTTTTTTTTTTTATTCACCACATGCAAAGGAAATAGAAAATGACCTAAGTACCAAAAGATCGCAAATCTTTTTTTTTTTTTTTTTTTTTTTTTTACTGAATGCCTTAAGGGTGTACTCCAGTAGCAATAGTTCAAATTCAATCTGCTACTTAATCTTAGCCTTAAGTACCAGATGCGAGTGTTTTTAATTTTTCGGCTCTCCTGAAAAAATTTCTTTTTTGGACTTAGGTCGTTTTCCCATTTGTAGTTATCAATTTAACTCATGCATTTGAAAAGATTGTTTTATATGATATTACTTTATGTTACATATCGTCAGCATAGTGTAAAAAGGTACTAATTCCAATTTGTCACAGTTTACAACTCTCATGGTATAGTAAACAAAACTAAGGCTAATTTAAAGTGAACTTAGAGTTATTTAACACAAATTTACTTTAGTGATAAAGTTGCAGATATTGCAAATCAATTAGCTTTCACATAATGTTTTTAAATATATCGAAAACTGTTTTTAAATAAAATAATAATAATGAAATGCATTACATTATAAATAACCTTTTCACTCTAAGCCAACGATATTACACTCTCCTTTACTACAATAGTTTATCTCCAAACTTATGTGGTATATTGTTATATGAGATATTCTCTAGAGACCTGAGCTTTCAAAAAGATTTTTTTTTTCAATTTTTTTTCCCATAAAAATAATTGCATAACATAAAAATAATTGACCTTAAAAAAAATTTACTGCGCAAAAAATTTAAATGTGTGTCCATTTAAATGGACGCCCTGTCTCCAGAGGATATACATTTAAAATATGGTTTTCTATTTTTTAACTCTAACCTACATTTGAAAACACCTACCGTATAAAAAAATATTAAAATTAAAGATATTTCAAATTTAAGGGAAGATATAAATCCTCCACAGATTTCTGAAGAAAGTTACAAAACATGCATTACATTATTCAAAACTCTTCTGATATCCAAAATATATATATATATCAGCACAACATTAGGCATTTCTAACTACTTACCGATCTTAGCAAGTCCTGCGATAGCAATCCACAGAGATATTATAAAAGGCGTTGACACATGTGAGAAGTCCACCACAAAAATATTCAGTTGTTTCCTACCTCCTTGGGTCCCACTCTTGTTTTCCGAGGGATGTCCCTCACTCTCATCCGCATGCCAAGTTCCACCCTCTCGTTTAACTCTTGCACCCTCGCAAACAGGAACAAGGTATAAGACCATGAGAGTTAAAAACACTAAGAAGACACTCTTGGCCATTAGGTCTTTGAGTGATAACGACTTGGACATTCTCTTTGGTATTACTATTTTGGTGGATAAGGGTATAGTTGCAATTATATTTGATTGGGATGAAATGGAATGGCCTTCTTTTAAATTTTAAGTGCAGAAGACGAAAACTATAACGTGATCGATAAATTTGGTGGACAATTAATCGGATAAAATGTTATAAAATATTCAGTTTGCTTATTCTTTATTCGAATTATGTAGAAATAGGCATATGTTTAAAAAAAAGAAATGTTATCGATTCATTAGCAAAAAATACGTTTGAGTTAAAGCTTAACGAAAACAAGCTTTCTTCGTGCAAATAAATATATATAAAGCATTTCATACTAATTTAATTTAGTTTTAAAAATTCTTAAAGAAAAGCTCGATTCTTTTTAACTGTTTCTTTCATAAAAATTCGCCACACTTTGAGTATCAAAATACATTACCAATTTTTATCAATATATTTAAATGACACCTTAATTCTGGTATAGCACTCGCTTAAATATTATATCGAGGCAATATATTCTGCATTTATCTTTTCTCGTAAATCATACAAACTATAAAAAAAATTTTAAATGTTTTACAACGCATATCTTATCTCAAAAATATTCATTATTCTTTCTTTACCCTTCAAGAATACATCTAATAAAATTGCATTCATGCCCATCACAATTTATAAGGCAGTAGTCATTTCACAAAATTCATCACACTCTCTTCAACTGCATTTGAAAGGCACTATTTTCTCACTTTTGGAGCAAAATCAAAATAGAACCTAACTACCTCGTCAAACGATTTTCTCATCACGGGACGGTAAAATTTCTCCGGTAGCGCAGTGCTCAATTTCTGCACATGGACGTAGAGTAACAACAGTCACTTTGGACGAAATTAATCGATTCATGCCTCTTAAAAATTCGACTTTTGTTCATTAAGATCCGGTATTAGAGTTTAAGTGATGTCAGTTAATCGTTGATCGAGGAATACGGAAGCTCTATTGCGAGGAATAGGACGATTAGGATCGCATCTTTCGGAACTCATCTTTTCTCAAACTGCCAGAAAAGCATGATGTGGAGGTGGCAGCACGATCGGATGGTGACGTCACAGCTGACATCACAGTGGGCTGCGTAGCGCTCCAATTTTAGGGAGGTGCGCTATTAAAATAGTCTAAAGACGTAATAGATTAGAAATACAATTTTTATTAATTAAATTTGTTTTAAAATAAAGAAATTTAATAGTAAGGGAACAGCGTGAAGTAAATAATTTCTTGAGGGTTATTGAACTTGAAAATTGTCATTAATCGATAATGAAATAAATTTCTTAGTGTGCATATTTAATAGTATTCATAAAAGTTTTATAAAGAGAAAAATTGAACATGGAAAAATCAAGACCCCTTCTTTCATTAAATATGTCAGTATTTTCATTTGCATGAATTTGACAATCTTTGACAGGAAAATATCAGACGAAAAAAAAAAAAATAATAAATCTGTATGGATTTTTTAAGAGCAAAATATTAAAACTGTTTTCAGCTAAGGTGATAATCGATCAAATAAGTTAAAAGGTTTAGTCATTGTTTTTATCCTAATGTTTTTATAGCAGTGTTGGTCAAAAATAATATACTAATTTTATTTTAAATATATTAATGAAAGTGAGTGTACACATTTTTAATATCATATTTTTGTTTGCATTAATCTGTACAATTATGAAGCTATTTCCAGAATTTCCTAGCTATTTTTAATGCAAAAAAATTAATAAAATAAATACAAACACCTGCTCACCCAAGAGGAGACAAAATATAAAAATCTATTTCAATGTACAACGCCTTTTTCTCCATAATTTTCATTCCTCTTAAATATTGAAACCAGCATCTAATGTTTTATTTATAATTTTTAATTATGATGTTGTTATCTAAATTATGTATGTGTGCCAAGTTTCTGGTCTACAAAATATTTAGATGTAGATTAAACATAGTTAGAAGGTACACAATATATGTAAAGTTAAGAAAAAAAGTGTAAAAATAGGCGTTTAGAATTTTAAAATAATTAAAGTTGTTTCGTAAACCTTGAAAAATATTCAGTATCTTTGGATAAATCTTCTACAAGGTCATATTTAATTTTAAAATTTATAGTAGAATTACCTTATTTCCCCAAAGAACGATCATTCAAACCATACTATTGATTGTACTACATCTAAAATAAAATGCTTTATATTCGATTAATAGTTTACCAAATCTATCGACAACACTACAATGTTTGTCTTCTGTAACTTTTTCTCATATGTATTTGTTATATAAAAATGCCAGAAAGCACAGTTATTACTATTTGAAGTAGATGATAATGAAACTCGCCAAATTGTCATGCTCATTAAAGATTCTCATTATATATATCCATAAAGGAACCGTTTGTGGAACTGCAGGTATATGAACTCTTTAATAAATTTAAAACAACCTGTTTTCCAGCTCTGTGGAATCACCTGAGCAAGTATTATAGATAAAACAGAAACCATATAAATATTCGCACTAGTTCAATGATGATTACTAGAAAATCTTTGAAAAATATTCAATCTAAGACAATGTATAACAAATTCGCGTCTTGAAGACTGCCTTTTTCAGTAGAATTATTGAACTATTCAAACTCAATTAAAATGTTCTGATGTACAGTAAAGTACAAGAGCCTCGACTCAAATTCCAAAGCAAAAGGCTACTCGACATTACTTATAAGAACAGCAAGCGCTAACAATAGCGTTATAGAAAAATGGTAAATTAAATTATTATAATCATGTTTTAAATATATTTCTAGTTTTTCCTTATTATTAAATATATTTAATGTAAAATATTATAAGAGTGTTTGGTTATAATAAGTTACATTAACGACTTAAAATAAATTTATATTACATACTTTCAGTACTACTGTCTAGATATTAATTTTCAGACGATGATTATAGTTCTAAATTCTATCATACTAATCTCTTATGTATGGTTGCTTAAGTTGATAACATTATTTTCAATATATACCTCCAAGACAAAATACTTGCTAATTAGTTAACAGGAATCTATCTTTATAGACCGTAGTAAAAGTTCAGAGCATTTAATTCAACGTGCAGAGAAATAATGCCCAAGGTACGCTCCACACATTTAAAGGTATTTCCCTAAAACTTGTGAGAATCTAACGATTTATGAATAACAGTTCTTTTCTCACTTAATATATTATTATTTTGAAGTTCAGAATAATTTTTATCTCAATCTTAACACGGAATACGAAAAAAAAAAAAAAAAAATTAAAAATGAAACTTCATGCATCCTTTCTATCTACCTTTAATTGACACCTGCAAAATTTCTAAATATTAAAAACACATTTTACTAGTGACGAAATAACTTCATTAGTATTGATTCTCCAAACCGAATTACATAATTTTCGTATTTTTCAGTATTTATCTACAAAAGTGATCCCGTTGCATGTATTTTCAGAACTTTATGATTTCCAAGATAAGGCTGATCTACTCTATTCCAAAAATTAGACTAGCATACTTAACCTACTTACCTGTATTCCTAATATTGTCAATTCTCTACAGTATAACTACAAAATAATATTAATCATACAAAACAAACGCTCCCATAATCATTCATTCTGTCCTATATTAGAAAAATAACTCACGGTCAGAAAAACACTGAGTCCTACTCTACAAATCTTGACTTTTAGGTTTTCTGACAACATAAAGAGAAGACGTAATTTTATGAGATTCAGTAGCTGAATTACAATTATTGTTGTGATATCAAAGTGATAAGCATCACATATCACTCACTACATAATCGTGTCTGAGTACAATAATCAGAGATTGACCTCTTTTTTCTACAACGCTAGGTAAAATAGAATAGAAAGTGAGAATTACAAGCTTACTTTGTTATATTCTTTCAAACAACGTACTTTCATTGTTAAAAAACAGATTTGACTAAGGTATCATGTTATGTCGAATAACAAGTTATTTTTATAGGTTATATTAATTTTGATATCACCAACATATATTGTGTTCTAGTGGTCAATATATTTATAATAATTATATAATAACATTGAATGCATAAAAAAATTCCACAAATAATTAAATAAATAACATAAAATAATATTAATAGTACGCAGAAACAACAGGAAATTAAATGTATTAACTAATTAGACATTATAGTTAAGGGCGAAGGAAGGTTGGACAAACGAATACAAAAATAGAATAATATCCATTGTAACTATAATTAAAATTTTCTGAAGTTTAATTTTAGCGATTCCCAGTTCTTTATTATAATACTAACTAGGAATAATCATTTTACATTTACAAGATGAAGATATTTTAAACTAAAATACAATTTGGTAACCTCAATTTATTTAATAATATTTCTTACCAAGAGTGGGAGAGAGGATAAAAACATATTTGTTATTAAAGAATGCAATAGCACATTTCAATATATATATATATATATATATATATATATATATATATATATATATATATATATATATATATATATATATATATATATATATATATATATATATATATATATATATATATATATATATATATATATATATATATATATATATATATATATATATATATATATATATATATATATATATATATATATATATATATATATATATATATATATATATATATATATATATATATATATATATATATATATATATATATATATATATATATATATATATATATATATATATATATATATATATATATATGTTTGAATATTAGTGCAATATAAAATTCAATTTATTGATTTTTGGTTCGTTATAGGTGCATTTCATTATCTAGGTGCAAGAACAATATGAAACTGTGCCGAAATCTACAAATATCTTGAATAGTTTTTTTATAGTCAAATAAATAGGTCGAAATCTGAAATACTATTTTATCGCCATATCCACCAACGTCAGAATATTTAGGCTATGAAGTATATAACACTTTTGGAATAGTATTATAATTCTGTTGACGTTTCTCTAAAAGGATTACTTTCGTACATAGTTTGCATAACAAATAATTTATGAACACATTATCCAATCACGAACAAATGAGCTTCATTTAAATTATTCACTACATTTTCTTAAATGAGCAACAACACACTCATTAACACGTAATACAATTATTCCATCAACTCCCATTCCATGTGTATACTAAACAGACACAAAGCATTCCTAATAGATCCTTTATTCCTCAATAGTAATCACAGGGGAATATCTGAAATGGTTCAACAGACTTTTTCTCCTCTAAATACAGTAGAATTCCACTGGGGGTGATGCATTGGGGAAGTTGGATAACTTTCTAATTTCCTGTTCAATTTCCACCCTGGTCATTTATCTAGGAAAGTAGCGGAAATTAATCATTGCTCTAGCCCATTTATGAGGTCACGCTTAGCATTGGAATTGGACTTGGGAAAAATGAACATTGCAACTTTGCATTCTCTGAAACATTGCATTTTTACATAATTATTTAATATCAGTGTGTGATGCATGTGCAATAAAAAAAAATTACAATATTGATTTATTGATATGTCATTTAATCATTTGATCAAGATCCAGAAATATAAATCAATATTGTTATAATATAGATACAGAGGTAGGCATGTGTATGGATTTTATTATGCAATATCTATCTATCAATTTTTTTCAATTTTGACAAAAAAAAAATTAATTTAAACTACAGTTTAAATGAAATTTGGTATTGCTAGTTAAATTTATATAAAAAGAATAAGTTTAAAAAACATAATTTTTTACTCAAATTGTGCGTGAAATTGCTAAATAAATATTATTTTTCGATACCTTTATTCATCTTTCATACTACAGTGGGAAAAATAGAATACTTATAAGTCAATACCATATCTGACTGCCTGGTTGTACGTTCGTTCGAAATTTTTAAAAGTGAAGAACAATTTGAATACAACTTGACAAATTACTAGTTAATTTATACCATTTTTTTTAATTTTTTTTTTAATTTAATGAAATTATTAAAAGTTTATTTCTACCGATGCGTGGATTGTATTTTTCTCGTGTTATGTTTTCTTAGGTCTAACGTTAGCCGAGTTGAAAAACAGCTCAATTTTCAATTTAAGTCATCTGTAAATTAAATACGAATAGAAACAATTAAAAGTATTTTTTTCGATACTCAGTATATTTTCTTTGATTTTTTCTATTGTAATAGCTTTTTTTTTTTTTTTTAATTATGTAAAGCAAGCCATTGTTTATATTTTATTCAAGCTCTTTATTGGTGGTCCCCCAACACACAAACATTTTAGAAATTTAAAGCTTAAATTACATTATCGCTCTAAAGCAATAAAACAATAATAATTTTGTTAATAACTCTACCACACATTTTATTATTTTAATTTCATAGACTTATTTTCAAATATCAATTAGAATTCTGAAAGTAACATTTGAAACTTTCAAACGCTAGATTTATTGCAAATTCCATTGTTATAAACAATGTGCATTGGTTGTCATTGTTCATGATTATAAATATAGAGTTGACGCCCTTTGTTCTTCTATGCACTATCCAAAATATTTAATATAACTTTTAAAATTACCTCTTACTTAAAGTAATATTTGTTACTTAAACAAACCTAGTCTATTTTTTAAGCGGAAAAATGAGTTATCTGCTGAATAATGTTATTTGTGTCAATTAAAAAAAAAAAAAAAATCCAAAATTTTAGTTATATATTATGTCATAGCACTATCTCAATTTTAATTTTTCCTTAATACCATGATACAGATTTTAGTAGCAAACATAAATTTCGAAAACGTTTTCTTATAAAAATGTAGCTATTTTTCTACTATGCTTTTTCATACTGGCTGTAAGTGGATTTTTTATAATTTTTTTTCAATTGTGTATTCAATTAACGTAACAACTTTTCTAGATAAACTTCTGTATTATAGCTTAAAACCATAGACCATTAGCTATAGAGAAAGTAATTCAATTTGCCGTGCATCAAAAACATCACTTATATAGTTCTGTAAATAAATTCGTACAAATAAAGGATTTTTTTTTTTTTTTTTTTTTTTTTTTTACTTTAAAAACCTAAAAGATGGTAATGAAGTATGATAAAGTACGTTTTCCGAAAAGGTATTTCGTTTTCCAAGAAGGAAGAAAATTTTGAGTCCCCCGCTCGGTTCGAGGAGAAAAAAGAATTGGTTAAGAATTTTACCATTTGCTGAGAAAATCTCGATTATAAATAAATAAGATCTCACAAACAACGAACTCGCTGTTTAATTTGTCTTTACTACTTTTTTTCCACACACGTTGCGTAAACGAGTTTCCGTTATCACGTTTTCCCTGCTATCACATGATGATTCGTCATGCCCACTTCCAAGAAATAATTCATTGTTCCACTACCTTTCTACCCGCAAATAGAAATAATGATGGCCTTTAAGAACAGGACCCTAACAAAACAACTCTACGGGAGACATTTAAAAATACATTCAACTCTCTATGCCTTCAACGCCTCTTGCACTCTCTTCAATCATTACACGTGTTAAAATCATTAATGGCGATGGAATGATTCCATCTGCTATCAAACCTTGAACCGCAGTACACCTCACACTTCCTGCTCACCTTGAAATTTTCTAGGTTATGAAAACTTGTGGGAAATGCGGCAAAACAAAGGGACTTGGAAAAAATATCTCCTAAATCATTCATGCAAATCAGTTAATAGGTGTGAGGTGAAGCAATATTTTGGACGTGATAAGGGCAATTATGAATTCATTTCAACAATATAACTGAATCACTGCTTAGGAAATAAATGTTTACATTCAAGAGCTTATTTGCAGACTGCGTGTCTTGCCGAAATGATATGAAGCTTTAGGGACAATATGTCTTTTTGGCTAATAGTATTTAATGAGTGTCTGAGAAGTCGTTACTCGGTAATAATGGCTGCATTCAAAAGATTTTTATCGTGTTTTTGAAAGTTGTCAAATAAAATTGTCTGTCTTTGTACTTCAACGGTCTTGTTAAAGATAACTGACTATATTTCATTTATTGACTATATTTTATTTCATTTAGTGGTCAAATTTAGTGGTTAATTTAATAAATTTATTTCAATGTATTTATTTCAAATGTTTAATTGAAATTTCATTTCAAATGATTTCATTGTGTTGAGCCTTCTTCTAACTTTTTTTTTTTTTTTTTTTCGAAAGTCCGTCTGAACCTCGTCAATGTCTGGTCTTTCGAAACACTTAAACACCTATGATTGAGTAATGAAACAACTAGTTGGATGATTAAAAGGAAATTTTTCACACAACTATTCCCTTTATACATAGATAATGCTCCTTTACCACCATATATAGTTAAATTAAAAAATCATAAAGGAAATAAGAATAAAAAAATCGAGTATTAAAGAAAAGTTTTTTTTTTTTTTTTTTTTTTTTTTTTTTTAATAACGTGGTTTGTTATCAAATGAGATCAACATTAGAAAGGATTTCAAAAGTATTTTACGTGAGTAGTATATTGAATTTTTTTGGAAAAATCATAAAAATTAACGAATGCCACATTTCTGCCCCTCTCCCTTCTCAACTTCAAATAAAGTGTCGGTTCAAACAAATATCAAATATGTTAATATTTAAATAATTACTACTAAATGATCATTTATTTAAATGCACCCGATGGTTATAAGGTCAATCCTGAAAATAACGTGTTCATTAATCGACAGTGCACCCGACGGTACATTCTAAAATTAGATTGCGTATAATTCACTCGGTACAGGCAGGGCCTTATTTCTAAATAGGCTAAGTAGGCTGCAGCCTAGAGCAGCAAATTTTCAGGGGGCGGCAGTTTGACAATTTATTCAAAAGTTAAAATGAAGTATTTCAGACGTTAATAATATTTTCCGTACTAATGCATGTTACTTAAAAATATGAAAAATATGTTTTAGTCCTACATAGCCTAAGTTTCTAAAACTATAGCATAATATAAATTCACAGCACGTAACTTTGTATTATAATTTTCTTGTAGTGCAATCTTATTAAAAAACATGAAAACACCAATGATTTATATCCTTTTATGGTATAAAAGAAATCTATTAAGCAAATATGAACTATAGAGAGGGCACAAATGGCCTTTAGCCTATAGGCGGCATACTCTTAAATCCGGCCCTGGGTACAGGAATATATTAAAATTCAAATATGATTTGCTCAGATTTTTATTGAAAATTTTTCTTAAAATACTTTCACAACTTCATAATAATAGTAAAACACATTACATGTTGAACTTCAAATAACAGCTAATGCCCGTATTCAAAAAAGAATATACAAGGATTGCATTCTGAATGCTTGCAGATTATCAAACGAGCAATCATGGCAAAATATTCAATATAAACTATAATATAAAAACTCACTCTACTTCTCCTTGTAGAACATCTATTTATTTTTTGAAAAGAAATTAGTTGCATCTAAATCATAAATAGTCCTCTTCGAAATCCCCCCGTGTAACTTTTACTAATCAGCACACGGTATAGACAAGCACGGTTCGCTTTGAAGCGTTGTTTACACAAACCGAATTTCTGAAACTAGGTTGCTCGCAACATTCATTTTATTATTGAAGGATGCTTCTCGAAACCGTAATGTATTTTCAAATCATCTTCATGTGGCGGAACTAAAAGCCTAAATTTAATGTGTAAGCGATCAACCGCGCAGGTACATTTGGATGTCCTTTCTCCCATGCTGGTCAGGCGAATAATGTGGCGATGAAAGAGATACTATTTTTATCCATTTCACATTGATTCTTTTGACAACTGCATTGATATTTAGGTAAATAAATTATTCAATTGAGCGAGACTGATGTGTTTATTTCAATATTTGGAATCATTAGTATGCAATAGCATTCTTTGCGGTGCCTGAGTGACTGTAGTAAGATGATTTTAATTTCTTTGTCACTCAGTGTAAACAGAAAAAGGTTAGACACGCCAGTAACAATCGCAATCGACATCCACGTGTAAAAAAAAAAAAAAAAAAAAAAAAAATTTAGATGTACCTTGACTTTTGTTAATCTTGACTTTTGCTTACCTTGAATTAGTTATTGGTTTAAAAAAAAATTCATTAGATTGGTCATTGTTTCAATATTTGTGTCCAAAGCTATAAACGTAACTTACACGTAAATCGCATTATAGATATGATTAATTGCGGTAAAAAAATGTGGCTGTCAAGAAGGTGAGTATAAGTTTATTTTCATTTTAATTTCGTCAGACATGTTAATTTTTACATTTTATTATATTTGAAAAAAGTATACAAATTTCTAGTAAGATTTTATTCCAAATGTTTTAGAATTCTAGAATATTTGTCAAAAGTTTTATCGATATACCAGCACTAAGATATGGAAAAATCAAAAAGTAAAAAAAAAAATTATAATCACATAAAAGACGTGGCATAGTTAGTTTAGCATCAAATCGTTTAAATTTAAAAGAATCGTCCTAAAAACTCAATTTTTAATATCGCAAACATTTGGCAATTTATAACAAATTTAATTATATTAATTTAAAATATTCCAATCATCTTAGAAAAGAAAAAGCTTTGAGAAGCTAGTGTAACAATGAAAAGAAAAATCGAGACTTGTTTCTTGAGTTTTGAAAATTTTCTAGAAACACTTTCACCCTTATATGTTTTACCGAATATATTTCACCTACAGCTATCAAGAAAAAACCTACGTCTTAGAACTCTAAGAAAAGTCAAGATTACGTTACGGCGGAGAGAAGTTCTAATTTTGTCTCATTTGGGATTATCAGTCAAGGTAAAGCTGTGAAACTGGGAGAAACTTTTGCAACAATTTCCAACAACGCCTTGCGTTAGTGAAAATGGCCAATTAGCAGTAGATCCAACGAACCGTACCAAATATCGTACGCACGTGGTTTAACAACTACTAAATAGACATTTGACGTTTCCTGAACTGATGAAGTACTACCTAACACTTAAGCATGCAACACAAATAACATTTCCTCCTGAATCAGTTGTTCTCTTTTGTTAAATAAAAAAAAAAAATGCCGATATTTTATAGATATCATGAGTCTGGGTAGGCCTAGCACATATATAATAATTCTCTTTTTTAATGTTTTCTTCTGTCCAATATTTGAAGTGTCACCTTAAAGTTCAAACATAGGTGTGAAATAAATCAAGCTGTTATTGTTACTCTGGAATAACTCTATAAAAAGCATAACTCTTAATTTTGATAAGATTTTTCGTAATTAGATTTTATTAGATTTTATTTTATAAAAATAATAATTAGTTCTTTATTTAAAGTATTAAAGGACATAAGGCTAAGGGACATAGACTACAAGATGGCTTATACATAAAAAATTTACTTGATTTTACATTTTCATCAATGTTGAACTTGTACGAAGCTGTTACGCTATCCATCCCCAATAAATCAGTAACATCTTAAAAGTTAGTATTTAACTATTTATTTAACTAGTTAGTGTTCATTATTATCCTGAGTGTATTAAACGACGCAATAACTACAAATATACAAGAGGTATTTGTCTGAATATTAAAGTAGTTTTTTTTTCTTTTCTTATTTCAACATTTTAGTATTCATACATTGTAGTATGAATAATTTTGAGATAAAAGAGAGTGTTAATTTAACATAAAATAGAATTGATAATAAATAATATATTCTGTACCAGTATAGTAAATAATTTAAAAATCTTTGATGAGGAAAAGTCATTAGTTGTTCATTTAATTACTCTATACATGTGCGTATCTAATAAGTACTATTTATATAACATTAATAATGTCTTAATTATGTCTATCCATAAAGCCAGTAAAATAAAACATGATCCTTCTCACTATATGAAAAGAAAAAAAAACTATCCAAAACAGCCTTATCCTGAAAAAAGGCATGCTTCGTGAGTTTTCAATAACATTAAAATGTAACTCTTAAATTTTCCTGTTTCTATTTATAGACAAAAACCGAAAGTGTATGCGCTTTCAAACCACATATTCAACCATTTGCATACAACTATCTGAATATTTCGATTGTTTATAGTTTAATCAATGAAAGTGGTTTTTTTTCCCCCCTAAAACCTTGTTACTTTTTCAGATGATTTGGTGAGGGTTTCCCATTTCCGTTTCCTCTGTGCGCTGCCGCATCAGATCACTGTTATTAGCACCATTGTGGTGAAACGACTTTCCGCACTTTCTCTTCCTTTTGGTGCTTCTCTTACTTTTCACTGAACCATTTTTGTTTTATTTAAGGCAATTTGATTTTTTGTATGTCTATTTGTGTATATCAACAAAGCTTATTGAAGCACGGAACTTTTTTTTGTTTTATGTATGTTGATATCTTAAATTGGAACTAATATAAGAAATTGAATGTTTAGTTTTTCTTTTAATTTCGAATTAAAGTAGCAATGTCATTAAAAAAAAGAGTGTAAAATAAGGTATTAGGTGTAAAATTTTTACCTGATAATCATATGAATAAGCTGTACAGTTTCATTTATAACATTTCAATAATTTATTATAGTTCTTTCATTTTCTACAATTTGAAACTTTGCTACGAGGACTTTTTTTTATTTGGAATGCATTTCAATATTATGCTTGACTAACACTTTTTAAAAGCATAATATCAAACATTGTCACATTTTCATCCCTGATCTATTTCTGAACACAAATCTTCAATTTAATATGTTATATTAATAAAATCACAGTTTTTGTTCTACATACAAATTTATATTACCTTTGAAACTAAAGCATTGGTTCTACTAGAGATTTCCTTATTTGTTATTAAATTTATAATCACATAATGGAAGATAAGCAAAAATCCAATAATTTTCTTTAATTAATCAGGTGCATCGGTTAAAAAGTTTCTTTTTTGACAAATTCATTGATGAATTATTTAAATGTTGAGTTATATAATATTGACTTGGATTGTAAGCGTGTATATTAACAACCTGCTTTGTATGATGAAAACTAGAATAACCTGAAAATAACTAACAAAGTAAATTATCAAAAGTAGACAACCACAAAGATAGTTTGGTAGATAATTATTGCGTGTATTTGTTCGAGAACATTATTAAGTAAGGTTTTTTAAAATGCCTGTTTTATATTTAACGATTACGATTTTGAAATGTTTTTTGCAACAATTGTCTATGAATTTTCAATCAGTGTTTGGTAATTGGCCTTCATTATATATTGAAATTCAAATAAATATCAAACAAACATATAATTTTATCTAATTAAAAACGTCAATAACTACGCAAGATACGTGTTGGACAGCTAATTTAAATTCTAAAACGTAAGTCTTTGACGTCATTACAATCCAATTGTGTAATCATTTATAGGATCAAAGAGAAAAGTAAATCTCATTCTTTGCAGAAATGGAAAGCACTCAATTGGGGGAAATTTCACAAATTTTCAAAAGTACATCCATTGTAATAAAGAATCGAAAAACATTTTTAATTTTTAATATTGATTGATGTAATCATTGATAAGAAAACCACACATTGATTATCTTCGATATGCCTATTTATAAGTACTTACACCAAAAAACATTCCAATATTGCATATTTCAGATATTTGTTGGACGATTTAAATCAAATTCAGTATTCAGATGTCCATAATATTTTAAAAGTATGAAAAAAATATTTTTACAGTATAATTTTTCTATCAACTTTGCAAAAAAGAAATCTTTAATTACATCGTGGAGAGAAACTATAAATAAGAGTTTTTTTAGAAAAATATTTACATGTGTAAAGCTTGTTATAAATTTTAGAAACTAAGTATGTAACTTTTGAGAAATACCTCCCTTCTAGTCTCATAACAACACTTATGAGTTGAAAAAGTTCGAAAACCTGATGGAACAAAAGAGGAATAGTTTCTAGGATAATTATTGTGGTTTAACAAAAAATATTCGATTACAAAAAAAATTAGAATCATTTAGAAGAAAAAAATAATAATCTGTATATTAAAAATAAGTTTTATATTTAATTTATTATTATAATTATCATCGCTATTAGTTGTTATGTTAGATTACCATTAAAGAGGACAGGGTTAGAAATCCAGACTAGCCGTTTAGTGATTGAAAATGTACTTTTGTTTATTCTGCTATAGCATTCTAGAATTACTGGAGGTGAACAATTTTAAATAGTAGAAACTTTATTTCATGCAAATCCTTTTTTTCATCGGACTATTTTTAACAATTTGTACTTTAAATATACACATTTTATTTTTCATTAGCAACTTCTAGAAAACTATGTAAATTAAGCAGTACTACCTACTATTGTGCTATAGGGAAAGCTAATCCACAGTTTTAATGTCAGATTGAATTTAAAATAAACACATTTACTCAAATTTTTTTATAAAATCTTTAGGATCAGATAATGATTCAAACTGAAGAAAAATCATCGAAACTAAATTATAAATATTATTATATAAATTAAAGTAATGAGAAAAAATTACTTTAAATTTTCGAGTATCTGATCCAACGTAAACTATACTTTCCTTATAAATTAGTATTTTAAAAATCATATATTTTGTCATACACCGCTCATTTAAAAGGAAGAATTTGGGTGTACTAAAGAAACATTGTAGATATTTACTGTTTCAAATCCTTTAGAAGAACTTAGCTCGTTGTATTACGAAAGTTATTTCATTCCGTACATTTAAGATTGATTCAACTATATTTTAGACTTTATTAGCAATCCATTTTTAAAATACCACATTTTAATCAAAAGGTAAAAATGGTGATGTTTCGACTCTTAAAAATTTTAATGTAATAATGTTCCTTTGTTATTTACTATATGAAGATAGTTTAAGTAAAATGCATATTTCTCAATTAGAAAAAAATTATTTTCACAAATTGTCCTGAATGCGTCAATTTCTTTATCGAATAATAAATTCCAATTGAAGATAAAACTTTAAAAATATATTTGAAAAATATATTTCTATATTTGAAAAGTATAACAATCAAAAATGTTTTTAGAACATAAACGAATTTTAAAAATATAATAATCATAGCTTATGTGCAACAATCAAAAGAAAACCTAGTATATATTTACGATACAGTGCGTTTTAGTATCGTATTTTAATTCCAGACAAATATATTCATAATTAAAACACTCCACGGAGAAAAGAAAGTGCACGAAGATTGGTTTTCTACAAGTAGAAAATAAACTCATTTCTTAAGTTCCTGTAAGTTCGTTTATCATTCTATTGGTTTGGTTTTTATTTTCTAAGCTTAATTAAGTTTCTTAAGAAAATCGTCTGTTAAGCAAACTCAATAATGTGTTTGAAGTCTCAACTTCAATTCAATTAGAAATTTGAAGTGTGTTTAATTAAAAAGCGAATTTCTTACATTATCTTCTGTTAAGATTTCAGTTTTTCGACACTATTTGAAAGACTTCATATCCCATGTAATATAACATTTTCAAATCAATTATTATTATTTTTTTTTTTTTTTTTTTTTTTTTTTTTTTAAGTATGTCGGGTAAAATATAAATAAAACTAAGTAAAAGCTGTCATCTTCTCTTGACTAATACAATGAAATGGAATTTATTTTATTAGACTACCGTAAAAGTAAAACATTGTGTAGAAAGTTATTAGTCTCATAATTACTAGTACATAGTGTAATTTTAATTATTCAAGTAACTATTTGTAAAATTGGAGATGACATTTTAATAATAATCAAGTAAAAGTACTTTGAAAGGGGATGGCTATTTTCTGATGAACAAGAAAACAGTTGAGAGCTTGACGCTAATCATACATAAAGCCATGATTAATGTATAGGAATGTTTTCACATAGCATAGAGCCCCTGTCTTAGTCTTCGATTAACTTGAATTCAAAAATTATCCTAATACGTTTAGATTTCAGAAATGTTACCCAACAGATAAAAAATTATAGATTTAAGATTTTCATTTTCTTCTTATCATCTTTTTTTTTTCTTCAAATATTTAATGCGTGTTATTCAAACCAAATAGAGAGTACACAGAAAAGGAAATTAAATTATTAAAAAAATCTCTCCAAGTATCCTAATTACTTTGATAGGTGAATGTGTTTTTGTAAATATGAAATTAAACAAACGTTTTTTAATTTTATTGAGCAAAACAATTAAGAATACATATGCGTGAGAGACCATGCAGTTCTTTTGAACAAAATACAGAATTGTTTTTTTTAGGATGGTTGTATAAGATATTTTCTAGCCCATGGTTATATTGGACCTGAACGTCGTAAAAACAAGTGAGTGGAGGCGACTCTTTACAGGTGGTCTTTCAAGCAGAATCATCCCCGCATTTACACTCCAATTGGGAGAAAACTCAATTTAAATAACAACCTACACGATATCAATTGTCAAATTAACTGCAATATATAGTAGATTTTGAAGAAAAACAATAATGTGGAGCACTAAGTGCCCATTTTGCGTGAAACGGCACACAGAGAATCGAGAATTAAAAGGACAATTCTCTGGTTTACGCTCTGGACGTTAAGACTCTTTTATCTAATAGTAAACAAATTAGAATTATAAAATTAGGCTGAATCTAGTAGTTGTGTTTTTGTTTTATATAATATTATGTGATGATGAAGTTGTATGGAACTAGATTAATCTTAATTTTATAATTCTAATCAATTGTTTTTACGAATTTTAAAAAAGAGCCAAAATCTCATATTCTTACACCAGCGAATTGTCCATTACGCATTTTCAAAGCTATTTTAGAGACATTGCGCAGAAATCAAATATTAAAAGTATTTAGAATGCAAATTAGTATCTGTGATTATTAAAGTCCTTTCTTTTTACGAATAATCTTTAAATTTACGACAGTACATAATTACCAATTTGTTATACCAGTTTTATCCTTCTTGTATAGAACTTCGTCAATATTAAATAATATTTGAAAATTATCAATATAAATACTTTTGTTAAACATGAAGACAATAGGAATAGATCAAAATACAGTTATAAAGCCACGTAAAATTTTATTTTTTAACTATTAGCTATCTTCTGAGAAAAACACAAATCCTACCTCTATTTCCTTACCATACCTAACGCTGCAGAGTTAAACTTCGTCAAAAATACGTTTCAATTTTGAAAATATATTTCATCTGCTTCACAATATCAACTGAGTTGCTTATCCCCCAAACATGAACATCTATATATTTAATTACTTTAAATACGAAGACGAAATTATCAATATTGTTAACACATAGAATTGGACTTTTTAGTTTCCCCCCAACGTTATTATTTGGCGATTACTTTTTAAATTAAATTCGGTACATTTACTATTTAGACAATTCTAAACGCCTGTAAACATTTCAAAGCTTTCTATTAAATCAGAAATTGAAGAGTATTCAAAAATATATGTTAGAGTAAATTTTAAAGTAACTATAGTTAACAAACTTGACTTTATAGTTGTACAAATGAAAAGGAAGTGCACTTTTACAAATTAGTCTAATTTGTAATTGTAATTTACTTTTCCCACAATTTTTAAGTATATTCTTGCGGAAGAAGTTAATGAAACATTGAGCGTGATCTGGAAGATGGATAGTGAAAAAGATGGTAATGACAGTTGAATAGGTTACGTTAAGTCCATTTAACCTTTGAAGTTAAAGTAATTAAACCGTAAAACGTAAGTCTTGTGAAAATTATGACAGACTATCTGTTATTTTCATAACATGTCGAAATATTCTAAAATGAAAATTTTTAATCTCTTCTGTCCATTATCAAGACGTGTAAGTTCAGTAAGCTTTTGAGGGAAAAAATAACTCCATAATAAATTTAGCTATTTTAAAGTGGTTATTTTAAATATTATATGTACAAAATATTTACTAAATTTGTAAACTTTAACATGTTATCTAAACAACTTATGCAAACATGTATAACATAAATTATCTCAATACATATTTTGAATAAAATTTCCCTTTTGATGTCTTCATTGGATTTGTATTTTTTGTAATACTTATGCATAATTAAAATTATAATGTATTATTAGATAATATGTGTGTTCATTTACGATATATTTAGAAAATTTAAAGAATTCAGTATTTCATTATTCAGTTATATTTGAGCCCTATCTTATTACAATGAATATGCAAATCACATTTAATTCTTAAATCACCTAAGTATCATTCCTTCATTTATTTAAAAATGTAAAGACACTAAGTTTTTAAATTTTAAATTAATTAATATCTTAAGTTTACCATTTTCATATCTAGTAATGTTTTACAGGCACCTTGAATCGTTATCATATAGATTCAACTACGGAAAGCAATATTATTG
The DNA here is from genome assembly GCA_963978545.1 of Linyphia triangularis. NCBI lineage: Eukaryota > Metazoa > Arthropoda > Arachnida > Araneae > Linyphiidae > Linyphia > Linyphia triangularis. Next base: position 30,798,036 of record OZ021726.1, read on the forward strand.
AAACTCTATTCTAAGTCCTTGAAAATCAAGAACGAAAGCAAAAAAAAAAAAAAAAAAAAAAACTAGTCTCAAAACAACTGTTTTCCACACCTAACAACTGGAGTTATATCCCGAAATTGGTATCAAAACCGACCTTCTAATTTTTTTATGGGAATTTATTTTTTATTCTATTTCTAAAGCTTATTCAAGCGCAACCATCCGACATAACAGTTGGCCAAAAAAAAAAGAAGAAAAAAAAAAAGCATCGCTTGGAGGCAGCGACACATTAGATGTATTTTTCAAATTATGGGTGGTAATGTTGAATACTACTTCGGATGCATTCTGGCGTGGTTTTACACGTTATTCTTCCATTGTTTGTGTGCATTTAGGAAACTTGGATTACAAACAATTTCTTGTATATGAATTTGTGTAGCAATTGACACAGAAAAACATTAAAATATATATTTAGAATAGGATTTTTCCTGTAAGGAAAATATTATTTTTGAAACTCAGAATACCATCTGACTGCAAATAACTTCTAGTTTTTAATCCAATGAGCTTTCTAGTGTTCCGCATCTGAATAGTCAGAAACAGAGCACTTCGATCAGATCATACAGATCAATGTCTGTCAGTCCATCCAAAACATTAAAAGTTGAGACTTGGGAATTGATTATCAGTGAAATTTGAATAATGATAATCGGTAAAGACCTAAATATAAACGAATAATTTTACAATTTTATCAATAATCATCCGTCCCAAAATTAATTTTTAGGGAAGAGTAATTATAAAAAATTGACACAAAAAAACTCTCAGATTAAAGTTAATTGTTATAGTTCTGAATTAACGTTTTAGTTAACTGGGTTTGAATCCCTGTCAGCAGTCTAAGTTAAAAATCTTTATTTGCTGTCACTTATCGCGCTAAACCAGTACACTATAAGTACACCATTCAGTCGGGTATTGAACACGCTGCGTGTTATTCGCCAGTAACCATATTTTTATCGTAAATGTTTGGGCTACATAGTTTACTTAATTTCAAGTATGTCAAGGTTTCACTGCAACACACTTATAACACTCTCTTATATTGTGATATTTGGAGATGGAAGTTAACTTTTTAGGTGCCATATGAAAAAATTTCTTTTTCAGAACCAGATGTTTGTAAATATAAAATCGTTTTATTTAAAAACTTTTTTTTTTTTTTTTTTTTTTGCTATAGAATACAATCAGTTTCTGTTAGTAGTTCATATCGAAACCATTACAGTCCCCTATCACTTTGAGTAAAGTACTTTTATTTATCACTTCTTATAACTTAAAAAAGTAATGTTGGGCAATTTATCGGATAATATTTTAATTAAATCCTTTCACTTCAATTTCGTTTATGTTTTAGAGATTGTCACTAAAATGCCGCTTTTACACACATTGCTAATGTCACTCTAAATGACTATTTAACCCCCTTATCGTCATCAAATCGAGCTTGACAGATAAAATGGATTTTTATCGAATCTATCAATTATTTATTTTTTTTGGTGGGGGGGGGGGGGGGGGCTATTATTAAAAGGCCGTTTTTACACAAGCTTCTCTTGACGCTATATTACTAATTAACACACTTCCCATCATCCAATCAAGCTGAAATCGAGATAGATTCCAATAAGAATACATTCTATCAAGTTTTATGGGTTATCACTAAAAAGACGCTTTTACAAGTTTCGCTTTTGCTTCAGAGAATTAATTAACCCACATGCTGTGATCCAATTAAGCTAAAACTTGACAGATATACTCTCTTATGACAATGCATTCCATCAAGTTTTGAGAGCAGAAAAAAAAATAGTTAATCTAGGGTACGGAATCGATGGACAATCAACAATCGGAAGGGTCAAACACTATGAAAACTCGATCTGAGATCAAAATGACTTAAATAAATTATAATTTCACATAAAAGTCGGAAATGTATATAAATAATTTATATTAAAATCTCTGTTTTTATGAGTTAATTATTTTAACCCTATTACAATTTTATTGGTTTATTTAAACGTTTATAAGTGTTCTTATCCTTATTTAAAAAGAGCTAAAGAGATAAAATTTAAATTGATCTAATTTTAAATTATTTGTTGATCTTTTGAAACAATTCAACATGACTTTTATGCATTAAAAACTTATTTTGCCTGCTTTATTAAAAAAGTTAAAGTATATACACATAAAACATTATTTAAAAAAAAAATGGGGTAATATTTTAACAAAATAAAATTGATTATATACATAATAAGTTAATATATGAATAATATATTTCTAATGTAATTTTCTGTAAGGTTTTTCAGTAAGTTGTATTCTTATCTCAGTTCTGGAAATATTTTAGTTAATTTTCCTATAAAGTTTGTTAGAACATTCTTCCTTTTACAAGTAAAATAATAATCAGGGCTTATTTCTTTACTTGCTTCTACAAGTAAAATAATAGTCATGGCTTATTTCAAAAGCCTATTTCTATTAAAAAGAGCTTATTTATATATTATTTAATTTTCTATCAATACATGTCATATATAGTAGAAACAAAGCTCAAATATAGGATAAAAACGTGATTGTGATAAAAATGCTTTATAGAAAGATCAGTGTATTGACTAACTCTTACAGGTTTTAACCTATGAAATACTCCAAGTTGATCATTTTACTATTAGAACCCCAAAGTAAGTCTAAGAAAAATGTTAAGTAGATTACCCTTTTTTCATATAAAAGTACTATATTTTCCCTTTACCACCAAGAAATATCACATTTAATATACAAATGAAATAAAACGTACTTTCTTTTACACACACATTTTACACCCCTTTGAGATTCTTAGTATATTTTCACCGTTAATTTTACCTATTACTAACAACTACGAAAACTATTCTCAAGGCTGATAACTATCTCTAAAACACAATCAAGAAAACGATAAACGATTCCACTCCTACAAATACCCCCTCCATCATTTTTGTTAATACCAATAGCACGAGAAAAAAGAAAACCAGCTCCCTAATAACACCTCTGGGAAAGCCCTGCAGTAGTTAGCCTTGGCAGCCTTTTGCGGGAAGATTTGAATGTTGGAAAATGAAAAGAGAAGCAGAAAGAAAAAGATTCTAGAACCTCACTGCCTCGTTCTCCCTCTCTGACCTACCTTTGGTCGAACCTTCGGATCCAGGAAAAACCGAGTTTCGGGGTCACTGTCTAATCCGGTAAGTCATCTTCTGGGATTATGCTGATTTATCAGCTAGAACCGATCCTGTGGTATCGCGCCCATCCAATCGCTTTCACTCACAGAGGAAATGGAGCTGAAATGCTAATTACAAGACTGAAGCTTAGTACTGCTGTGGCGGAGAAAAACCACATCAAGTTGTTGGTTTTTTCTATCTTTTTTTTTCTATCAAGATTCTTATAAAGATAAACTTCGTGGAACTTATAAAAGTCATATTAAATGTTCAGAATTAGAAAAAATACTTATAACTTGTTAGTTTAATTTGAATTTTTGAGGATTTCCATTTTTATCTTTTGCATTACACTAATGCAGCAAACCAACTTTACACAAATTCAAAAGTAACAGAAAAACTGCCCGTCTCCCTATCTGAGGTCAATATTCCCTACCCTTATTGAAATTCAAACAGAACTTACGACTGGAAGTAGTGAAAATTGAGATCAGAAGTTAATTTTCAATTCCTTAAGTCTAAAATAAAAATGTTACAAACGTGTTTGTGTGTGTGTGTGTGTGTGTGTGTGTGTGTGTGTGTGTGTGTGTGTGTGTGTGTGTGTGTGTGTGTGTGTGTGTGTGTGTGTGTGTGTGTGTGTGTGTGTGTGTGTGTGTGTGTGTGTGTGTGTGTGTGTGTGTGTGTGTGTGTGTGTGTGTGTGTTAAATTATCGATTAGGTAATTAGGACTGCCATATTTCAATTTGTTTTATAATTCATTTTTAATCCAATTTCAACAATTAAAACAAACGCAACAAAGTGTTGTAAGAAAATATACGAAATCAAGGTAACTTCTTTTTCTAGTTTTTATTCTAGTTTGCCTAGTTAGTTTAAGTAATAGTTGCTTCACTAGTTTGTGTGTGTGTGTGTGTTATTCTTTTTAACAAACCAAAAATAACACAATCTTCGTATGAAAAAGTAATTTTCCTGCGCAATTCTTTTTTTATAAAACACACTCTTGAATGGCTCAAAAGTTCCATAGTAAAAATGCACGATTTCAAACAAACCAAATTAGCAGAAATACCGATGGACACAATTGAAATCTAGATGGAGACACCACAGGTTGTTACATGATAGCTATTAACTAAGCAAACCAATATTTTAGAACGAAATTTCACAACACCTTATTCTCATTAGTTTTTTCATTGCGAATATCACAAAGAATTTTTTATTTTTCATCATCAAATCCTCAATTGATTAAAAAAAAAAAAAAAAAATTCCCTATAATAGTATTTTTTTTCTAGCATTAGTTTGATTCTAATTCTGAATATGAATACCAAAATTAAAATTCCATAGCAATATCAAAATATCTTTTATATATTAAGAATTATAAGGCTGCACACAATTATGTGCAGCTTACACAAATTATGTTTTAATTTTTTAATGTGTATAATTCGATTTATGTCATAAACATAATTCTGACAGATAACTTTTAATCTAATGAATTATTATTAAACTCGTATTCTAAATATAAGAAAATTTATTATCGATACAATTCAGCTTTTTATTTTGATTACGGGTTGTAATTATTATTTTGAAAAGTAGCCCCAAATCCCTTTTCCTATCTGAGTAGAAAACTGACCTCATATTGCCTTTGAATTCTATATAAAATTCTTATAAATTTTAATCGTCATCCGAAGAATTTCTTGATGGCGTATAAAACTGTTCTTGGGTATTATTGAACCAGTCAACATGTGTGGTCAAAATGCAACTATTCAAATTTGCAATAATTCAAAAGCACTCGGAATTGAAAGTTCTCGAAACGGTAAACATACTGTCTCTTAGTCTCGAACCCAAACTACTTAATAGAAAATCGAAAATAAACGGCACAAAAATTGATTCTGTCTTGATTGACTCTTCTGGGTGGAAAATGCAACTTCAATACTTATAAGCGCATTTTATAGTCACCTGGTAGTAGTTACCACTTAATTATGAATGGCACTCCGAAAACGAGAGAAAAAAATTGTACCTCCAGTTTTCGGTTACAAAAACAATCAAGATTTTTGAGCTTTTATAACATGACACATTTTTTTTTAAATTATACTTTATATATATATATATGAAATTTTTTATTTATAAAATAATGGCATTGACTCAGTTTGAATTTTCGGGACATGCTCTCTTTTCCAAATATTTTTCCCTTTCAAAACTAGAAAAGCATCTCTACACGCAAGATAAATGTTTATGGTCATGAATATCTCAATTCATTCGAATCAATCCCTTATGATATTCATTACACACCTCATTATATTCTGAACTAGGGCACTTAAGTGACTCATTCTTGTCAAATTTTACTCCTCCCATTAAAAAGAAACACCTTTCTTTTCTTACGAAGCAAATTACTATTTCCGTTATTTCAACCGACTCTGCATCTCATTGCATGTCTAAAACACACATTTGCATTCAGTTTATTGATGCCTAACAATGGTAAATGGACACCACACTCTTCTAATGATCCATTGATTCAAGGAATTGGAAGCAAGGGGGATTACGAATAAAAAATTTTGTCGGAGAATATCCTTGACGAAACTCGGAGCCTAATACGCTCAAAGATAATAGCAGAGGCGGAAGGCCAGTTTGGAAACCGGACATTATGAATTTTTCTTCTCTTTATTTACATAGCATTTACAATCTTCCCTAAAATAAAATTGTTTCACTGTGCAAGTCTTTTGGGTAAATGTGATCTTTAAAGATCACGGTGGATCTTCTTTTTGTAACAGCATATTTTTCCTAAAACAAAGCTGAGTCAACACTGTAAAGTGTAATGATGTATACTTATCATTGAATATATTCATCAAGTATTTCATAATAGAATTGTTCTTTTGTTTTCGTTATTCCCTTAACCGTAGAAATTTTATAATGGATGAAATTGAACATAAGAATAAGAAAAATCATTTAAATTCATTAATTACATCTCGATGCAAAAAACTAAGCATATTTGTGCGTGAACAAATTAGTCAGCATATTATTGAAATGCTCTTAAATTTATTCTTATTCAATTAAATTACTATAACTATAATCTGATACTCTTCAGTTAACAGTTTTTAAAATAAACTAATTCAAAATAAAAAAAATTACTATGAATATGTTATAAGCGTTGCCGACTTTTATGTGCAACTACAACTTCTTTAAACAATTTTAGGCTCAGATCGAGTTTGTGTAATGCTTGATCACTAAAAAGAAAACATCCATTCAGTGCAATTGACTAGCTTTTTTCATCCTGAAAACTATAGAATGCATTATCATTAAAACATTTGTCTATTTTCCAAGTTTCAGTTCGATTGGATGATGGCTAGGGAATTAATTAGGAACCCTAAGACTTAAACTGCCACAAACAAACAAAATTGAAGTTAATATAAGTAATTTAATAAGAATGTTTTTGTTTTTTTCTTTGTTTATTTTCCCCATGGTAAAGGGAGTTGAATTTTTAGGGTACAGACTTTTCAGAAAAAATACTTAAATTTAGAAAAGAAAATCCTGACCAGATAGGAAATGGGAATGCAGGACTTTAAAGTTATTTTGATAGAGCTTGATTTTTCAATTAAATTGTATTTAAGTGCAAAATATTTTTCTCAATCAAACCGAAGCACCGCTACATGCTTTTGAATCAACTTAGAAAGCGATCTCATTTCAATAAGGCAAGAATCTTCCGTCTCTTCCTTAGTATCCCTGAACAACAACAAAAAAAATCCCATTTCTAGATCAAGGGCAACAAGATAATAAATTGAAACTTTCGAATCGCTACAGATAGAAATAAGTTCAGAAAAAATATTTGTAATGACAATATTGAAATAAAAATATCTCTCAAACTTCGAGATTTTACCAACCATAAATTAACGGGTTCATTTATGGTTGGTAAAATTTTATTAAATTTTATTGAAATAGCACCATTTACAGATATACGATGTCAGTAAACAACATACAAACAACAACCACAACAGCAAATACATTAGTCAAGCTTTTGACAAGATTAAGCATCCCATGCTTTCCATTTCCGTAAGAAAAAAATCCCTTTGTCTCTGTAGAAATAAATTTGTTAACACGAAATATTCCTCGGATGCCAAGTCCATTTTGGGTACCCCAGACAGTATCAGTTGCTCTCCGCTTGACTACACCACACGCGCGTGCAGTTTTCACATTGCAGATGAATTAAAAAGCATAAAGATCGTTTTGAAACATAGGAAACTCTACCTTGACCCAGACTGAAATATGGGGACTGACCGATCATTGCGCACTTTAAGCTGACGGTTTAATGCTCGATATTTAAGCGGATAGGACATCAACCGTTGAAAAGTGGGTCTTAGGGGGGACTGCTTTTAAATCATTCTTTAATGCATTTCCCTCCATTCAAATTGAAGAATGCCGTTACGAGAAGAGTGAATTGTGGTGTGTATGTGTGTCGAGTAAATGTGTGTTTGTTTAGTTTTTGTGTTATTGAGTAATGGTCTGAATTGTTTTTAAGGATGCATGCGTGGTACTTGAATGAGTTCCCTGATAAAATCTAATATATATGTTTTTCCAGTGAAATAAAAAGTATTGCTTAAAGAAAGAGTTACAACATTTTAGAAACCTTCTATTTAAATTATTTTATATTTAAAATTAATTGAGTGTTTTTGTACAGTCAAACCCCATTAACGCGAAATCGTTTAGCATGAAATCCCGGTTAACCCGAAGTAAAAGCAATTCACCGTGCTTAAAACTTCACGTTAATTTATTCGTTTAACTCTAAATTTGCGAACAATTTCAGCTGCCCCATCGACTTCACGTTAACGGTGTTTGACTGTATTAGTATACGTAAGTTGAACTTTTTAGATACGGTATCAAAATACAAAAACACTATGTAATTAAATTCATGCTTAATTTTACGAAGATTAAAAATTTAAACTGGACATTTTAAATAATATATTAGCATAAAATAAATATTAAAATCAAGGCAAATAGTATTTAACATTTAAGAATAACTAAATATTCTTGAAAAGTAGGATTGAAAGGGTTTTTTACCTACATAAATGGGAAACGGAAAATCTAAAAAAGGACTTTCCATAATAGAAAACAACCTTAAACATAAAATTACGCATGGATAAGCATGTGATAAAACTTATAACGAGATTTTTTAGTCGTTTTCATAACAGCCTAATAAAATTCTTATAATAAAATGAAACGTTTGCCGCTTAATTTTTTATCTTTTCATATGTATTTCCGTCTTTCGTCATTTTTTATATTAACGATTATGCTTCGTTGTCGTTCGTACAAATAGCTTCCTTTTGCCATCTTTTTATGATTAAAACACCTTGTTTTTTTATTGTAGGTGCGAATTTTCCTGTAAAATGAAACCGTTCTCATAAAATCAAACAACCTGATAATGATTTATGCTAAAATTTAAATAATACCCATAATTTCTACTGTTTAGAGGAAAATTAATGGTCTAATTCACTGTTCCAATTAAATTACAGAAGAAGTTGAAAAAATATACTACTCAGTAGTGACTCAAAATAAGAAACTTGATAAACTAAGCGTTTTCCTCAGTGGTTCCTTGAAAATAATTATTTATAATTATATTTCGATAGTATCAACGATTTCCTAAAGTCTTTTTTACTAACGATGGTTGAAACCAAAGCTTTAAAAAAAATTAGTCACCAACAAAGAAACAGAGATAGTTCATAAAATATTCAATAAGCCATATATATTCGTTCTGTAGTTACATAATTAAAAATATATAAAGATAAATTGAATAGTAGAGTGTATATTTTCATTACTAACATGAAAACCAGATGGCTGTTGGAAAAGCGCGCGTTAGGCATGGATGTTCGTTGTGGTTCGGAATACACGTTAAGCTGTAGGTCCCGGCCTGATTAGACGTTATTGTGCACAAAAATAAGTCGTTGAGCGTACAAACCACCCAATCAAACCATTACTAACACAGTTGAGTTTTAAATAAGAATAGTACCTAAGGCTATTTTTATTTGATATCTGTAAAGTTAACTTAAATATATAAATCAACACCGGTATATTATATTGGGTGATTTACCATGAAATAATAATAAAAAAATTTATTGGGGTCTCAGTATTTTCTAAAAATAATGACAAGTTATTTTATAAATCACTATGATTTATCATGGTACGATAGAGTTCATTTATATATGTAAATGAACATAAGTTGTTGAATACAATTTCAATCTATTTCTTGCAACTTAGCGTAAAATGAGCTGAAAAATTAAAATATGCCTTCTTCTATTGCTGAACTTGGTAGTGCTTCTACGCTTTAGCCTCAAGTTATCGATATTTACAAATGCTATGGCGTAAAAAATATATTGTAACTCAGTGGTGAGTGGGTTGTGATAAGTATGATCGAACAGTGCACAGCATTTTCTCTCCAAGACAAAAATATATGAGAGTTTGATTTTACTGTGAAATAAAAATCATTTTACTGATATTCAAAATAAAATGAAACATCCATTAAAGATTTGAAAGTTTTTATGAAAGTCCTACTTTCGCCATATACTAATAGTTATTGAAATCTGTAATTTGATTTTACCATCTTTCTTTTCTATCCATATGCTAAGTATAAGTTCGAAGATTTATTTTTAAAATACTTTATAAAAATATATGGGAAATAACGAATATGGAACAAAATAAAAATATGTTTTGTTTCATAATCCTTAACTGATTGAAAACATCGCCATACTTCACATAAAAATTATTCATTAAAAGTTCGCAGCTTAGGGAACCAAAGATCAAATTTATTTCTGTGTCTTAATCTATAATTCTTATGTCCACTAAATTTTGATTTAAACAACCCAGGAAGAACATTTTCGGATCTTGTTTCTAAAAATTATTTATTTTCAATTTCCATTAAATATGGCACTTTTATACCTTTAAAGAATTAAGTGATTGGGGTATTCTGAACTTTTAAGCCACTGCAACAATACATGAGGTCAATAGACAGAACGTTTCTAGAGGTTATTTTTAAGTTTAAAAAAAAAATAGTAGCATGGTGTACAACATACTGAAATTCAAAAAAGATCTAAACTATAATTTTTAATCTAAATTGCAGTTAAATAATTACTTAAACAAATGTAGTTAATCAATAAACTAAGTTTAGTTTCAAGGATGCATCCTGAGAATAATGGGAATTTTTCCCGACATTTTATTGCTATAACTCTTACTCTACTTAAATAATTAAAAAAATGCTCTACTTAAATAATACTTAATAATAAAAATTAAAAACTAGCTTTAAGTTTCAATTAAATATTAGCGAGTGCTCGTTGGAACCAATTTTTATCATATACAGAGTTTCTGCCAAAATAAATTGTTACAAATCCATGACTTTTCATGACTTTCCAAGACTGAAGTAAATAATTTTCCATGACTCAAGAAATCAAATCACAAATAATAATAATGTTAATAATAATAATAATGACCCATATGAATTCTACTAACACTAACATGGAAGTAAATCAATGTACCATAAAATGAATTACAATCAAAAGCTAACATCAGTAGAATAATAAGTGTCTGCTAAATGGCACTGAAAAAAACTGGGCTTCTATGTCAATTACTTTCTGAGAAAAAGGTACATGAAATATGCCAAATTAACATTACCGGTATAGAGGGTACCAAGAAACGAACACTCTAAATCTGGCATTGTGAAAAACCAAACCCGACGAATCCAAATCACCTAAATTTTTATAAAATTTTATTTTAAATGAAGTAAAAAATCCTTGTTTGAGTAACTTCCAAATCAGAAGAAAAAAGGAAAAATAATTTTTCATTCTTTGATATTTATATTTCAGTGTTAAAAAAGCTAATCAATCTATATTAATAAAGACATATTTGAAAAAAAAAAAAAGTCAATAATAATAAATTATATAATCAAAAATCAAATGTTTTGATATCAACGATGCAAAACAGAAGAAAGAAGACGGGAAAAAAATCAGAAAAATGTAAACACAAACTTATCAGAACTATTCACTTCAGTTCTCATATTATGAAGAAAATTTTCACCTATAAGACCTTACTTGTGAGATGTCACAAATTTGGAGTTCAGAAATGTTTTCAAAAGCCGCGGTTTTTAACTGTGACCGTTGTTTTCGTCAAAACGTAAATAAAAACATAGATGAATTTTCGATGATCTGAATAGAGATCATGTCGTTTATGATGTCACAGTTACGTGATTTTATTTTAAATGTTCAGAAATCCATGAAATTCACTGTATTTCTATGACGTATGGCCATTTTCTTGCTCGAAATCATGACTTTCCATGACAAAATTTACCTAATGTCTAAATTCATGACTTTCCATGACATTTCCTGACTGTCCATGTTCACGGAACCCTGCATATAACAATAATAGTACTTAATAAAAACAACATTTACAATTACTGAGATAAATGAAAAACGTTTAAAAAATCTTTTTATCAACGTAGGTCAAAAGTAATGTGAAATAATTCATTTTAGAAAATAAAGTGTTATAGCATCAATAGACAGATAGCTTAGTGAATACAAATAAAAAAAACTTCCCTATAAACCCTTCTGAGTTTAGACGTTTCCGTTTCCTCAAAACTTGTTCTCACAGATATCTTTAAGTGATTTTTTTATTTAGCTCTTTCATTCAAAATAAATAACCAATGAAATAAATGTAAAGAAAATAATTTACCATAAATTTAATTGCCAAAAACAGAAATTTACTAATATTTGTTACCTAGTTGAAACCTTGTTAAAGTGTACCTTTAGCTTTTTTTTTTTTTTTTTTTTTTTTTTTTTTTTATAAGAAATAAACTTAAATAAAATGGTAACGCAGGTGCAAAAATGAGTATAGAATAGAATCAATTTTAATATAATTTAATTAAATTGTACATAAAATAAATTATTTAATTTAAATAAATTAATGTCCTAATTAAATTGTACATTTTGAGTATTTTTTTTTTATGTTAAGCATAATTATTACAAAAATCTTTTGAATAAGCATTTGAATTCAATATTGGTAAGTTTTTGCGATGAATGTTCAATACAATCTTGAGTAAGCGAAAGGCAATTGAGTTGATTGACTTGGTGCAAAAGTATAAACAGAGTAAGAAACAGTGATCGATTAATAAGTGACACCTTCAAACATGAATTTTTAAATTAAATGGTGTCACCTTTCCGGCACTTGATCATAGCTTATCTACCGTCTGATGCAAATTCCTCATTGACTTGACAAGTAAACAACATCTAGACATAGCACCTTATGAACGGATGAACGGCGTTAATTGGAGTTGGGATATATTTTCACCATCTCAAGCAAAACCGTGGGCAAACAATACATCACCTTTACAAATAACCAAGTTCCCTTAACCAATCACGAACCAGTTTTTTATTTTTTTCCATCAGACATTTAGAAGAGATGCCTCTTATATCATTGTCACATACCAAGTCCATTTCGTAAACCATGTCATTCTCTTTACCTCAATCACTTTACAAAATTATCTTTAACACTACCATAATTTTATGACCAGCGATATATATATATTACTCTAAATAGAATGCATGGTGATAAACAACAAGTCTGTATGCCAAATTTAAGTTCTATTGGATGACCCGCCAGTGGGTTAATTAATCCTACGAAACTGCAATATAGAAGCGTGTGTAAAAGGGGCCCTTTAAGGGACAGCTCACAAAATGCGATAGAGTACTTCATCATCGAAAATAAATCCATCTGTCAAATTTCAGCTAGTTTGTGTGACTGTAAGTGGGTTAATTAATCCTCCTAAACGTCAATAAAAGCATGTGTAAAAGCGGTCTCTTAGCGACAGTATCCAAAACTTAATAAAATGTATTTTTTTCGACAACAAGTCTATCTGCCAAGTTTAAATTTGATTGGATGACTCACGAATGGGTTAATTTATCCACCGAAACTGCAATAGAAGCGTGTGAAAAAGCGGTTCTTTCGGGACAGTCCACAAAACGTGATAGGATGCATTCTTAACGAAAACGAATCGATTTGTCAAATGTCAGATTGTTTGAATGTGGGTAAGTGGGTTAATCAGCACACACAGATTTTCCTGCCACAAACACACAACCAAAATTGAAGTTAATATAAAGGATGTAATAATAAAAAGTACAAATAAAACTCTCTCCATTACAAAAAAAAACGATTTAAAAAAAAAACAAAAAAAAAAACATAGAACATGCATTGTTTGTGGAAAAGGAAATCACTTCTCTTTTTGCTTCGAAAGTTTACACTTAAACCCCTGTCACTTATAGCGATATTATACTGCAATTGTAACACATTATAAATGTTTTACAACAAAGCGACATTATTCAGCAACACATTTAAATAGGCTTCATTGTAAATTTTTAAAACGGCGTTCCATTGAATATTTTTGAACATCAAATATCAAAAGCCCTTGCGCCATTCTTAAATTTTTAAATGAAGTTGTAAACCGCTGCAGAGCACTGTGGAACACTGCTATGATGTATAAAAAATGTTTATGATAAATTGTACAAACGTCTTTTGATTTTTACCTACTCTTCATCATGCCGCTAATGCAACATAAAATCTGTTCAAAGCAACAAAAATTATCTGTAAGGCTTGGAGCATTCAGTTTTATCGAGTCTACATTTTCTTTGTTCCGAAGCATACACTTATAACATAATATTTTATTGAAAAGCTGCAATATTCCAGATGTTTTTTTAACGGGATTATCGAATTCTAGACTTTTACTAATAATTCTACAAGTTTTTAATTTGTGATATCAATAAGGAAACAGACAAGAAAAAAGCATTAGAAAAGATAAAACTTACCGAACTTCGCTAATGATGATATCAAAATCCACAGTCCTATTATCACAGGTTTTGCATACGTAAAATCCATCCGTATCAAAGGATACCTATGCGGTTCATCATGGTCGTTAATTGTCGTGGCCGATAAACTGTCTAGAAAATTAGAATGATCGTTTGGATGCAGTGGAGAAACAATTGGTCCATCGTCCACAGAATCATGGTCAAGTTCTGGAGGTACAACTTCTTGGTGACTTCTTGATACACTGTCCGCAATGATGGCTCTGGCTTCATCGCCATGTGCAGTTCTCACTACTACCAATGCCAGAAGAAGTATTTGGAAGAATTTTAGACTGACCAAACGATTTTCATTTGATTTCATAAACATGGTCGGTAATTTTTTAAGAATTTAAACTAAATTGAAAAATCACGGAATAAGATTTTCTAAAATGAACATTACAGGCAAGTAGTAAAACTAACGGCTTATTGATTAAATTCGATTTTTTAAGAGTTTTGCTAATTCTTTTTATATGAATCAAAACGAAGAGAAATGATGGTCAATTTAGAACGAATTGCATTTTGTTCCAATTTTGCGCAATCTATTTTCGCGATTCTTGAGGAAAACTATAATTCAAATTTGAAGTTTTAAAAATTATTTAAATCAATTTTAGTATGAAAATAATTCACAGAAATCTGCAGGTATATTAACAAAATACGGAATTGATATTATGTCTTTTGCCTTGAAAGCATCATTATCACTTTTCCAGGTTTCAAAAATGCAGTCAGACTAGTATTCTAATCTTTTAAGGCAGATCAATTAATTTTAGCAAAATTACTTTACCTATATTCCAGCAGAGGACGATTAAATAAATAAATTTCGCGATTTTAAATTCTCAAAAAAGAAATTAGTAATTTTTAAAAAGTTGTTCGTTCTACTTCGATTATCTAAATCATGCCTATTCCGGCGAAACCTCTTGTAATAACTTTCTCTGCCGATTCTTTTTGAACAGATGACATGTTAAACTCTCAAGTCAATTCAACAGGTAGAAACCACGTGACCTTACGCTCCGCTAGTAGAACTTGACGTCACTATCTTGAGACCCAATCCAATTGGCTTGAATAGCGGTACTCCATTTTAATCTTGGTTTCTTTCTCATGCATATTTGCGGACACAGTTGGGCGCGCGCGATCGGTTCCTTTTTGGCTTTTTCTTTTCATTTTCGGCGAGAAACTTTCTAAACGCGGTAATGAAACTGGTCACTAACTTTCGGAAAAGTTCGCTTTCTTCACTCGACATCAAACCGATTATAAAAAGGACAAGGTTTTTGCATGGAAAATAAACTTTGAATTAGTGAGTGAAACTTTGAGATTCTTATTCACTGTCCTTGTCAATAGGTTAGTCTCAAATGTAATTCAATGCAAAGCATCTTTAAGATTGAAAAAGGAAATTAAATTTATGCTTATTTTTATTTTGGCTAATCATACTTGTAATTAATGAGTCGAATTTTTTTATATTAAAAACTAGGTTTCAATTGAATAGAAAGCAATGCGTATGCTATGTTTCTTCAGACAATTTTAGAACTTTAATAGATGTTTTCAACTCGAAGTTGTTTTAAAGGGCTTCTTGTTTCTATTTAAAGCTATTGCTTCCATTTACGATACAACTTACTTTATAAAAAATCATATGGAGACATCAGAATTCATGAAAGAAATATTAGATTTGTTATTGTTATAATTAACATTATTTAAGTGAATAAATGCAGCGTGGTTATCATTTGTTGTGAATTTTTCTTTTGTATTTCCCATTGGTCCAAAACTTTAAGTAATCGAATTTCAGATAGTAAAAATGGAGGAATTTTAGTAAATCTTTATCTGTTCAATCATATCAAAAATTAAACATATATCGTGTTAAATTAATAAGTCAATCTTTTAAAATTAGGTTTAAACTCTTGGAATTATTCCTTTAAACTTATTCTTAAGAGTGATATATCTTCATATTGAAACTAAGCAATTTGAAACCATCATAATTGCAATATCTGTAACAATATAAATGGCATGAAGTATTTATTCAACCAAAAAATTATAAAACAGTTCCACTTTTCACTTTCTTACATTAAGTTTCTGTATAAAGACCTTTTTACTTTCAATTACCCATATCTTAACATGTGGTAACAAAAGTATTAAATGCGGTAAAAAATTAGATTTTTTTTTCCTTTTTTTTTTTTTTTCCTTTGCATTTCTCTACGTTTTGGAACATTCTGAGTTAAAAAAAAATAGTCTAAAAAAAATGTCTGTCTATGTGTATGTGTGTCTGTGATCAGCATAACTTCCGAACGGATTGACCGGCAATGTTCAAATTTTGTGGGGACCTCTCATTAAAGTTTTGTTCAAAATATTGCATGCGCATAAGGTATTTTCCATTGAAAAATTTATGTTTTGTAGTACTTGCCATAAAACGTCTCCTACGATTTTGATCAAAATCGCTGTGGTAATGCCACTTAAAATATTCTAAACATCCTCACCTATAAAATTTCCGTAAAAATGCTATAAAGGCGTAAAAGACAGAAAAACGAATGCCTTTAATACAGAGTTCTCTTATCTTTAGCATCGCCCATCAATAACTATTTCTTCTCTGTTTCACTTACAAGAAAGGTTAATGTTATATTTATTGAAAAACATATTACTACATACACCATTTTGGTGGCGGTTTTTTTATTTATAGTGTTATAATTATCGCCAAATAAGGTACTTTTTTTTTTTTAAAAAGTAATAAAAATATGAAAACTATAAATTACATCAATCTATAGCAAATATAAATAGCAAACGTAATTGAAAATTGTGCGGATATCCCACACCCCTAGTTAGATAATATTTTCATTCATAAATTTACGTACTAATGAAAACATTGAAAACTAAGAAAAAAAATTTAAAAAATGCAAACATGTTTTAATTTATTTATAAAATACTTGATGAAATAGAAGATAGAATTTCAAAAATTATTTATATTTCCTTACCAAAACAAGTTTTAGTAATAGGTTTTGTTTTATTCAAAAAAAAAAAAAAAAAAAAAAAAAAAAAAAAAAAAAAAAAAAAAAAAAAAAAAAAACGTAGATCACACTTGTAAATGCATCACAAAAAATTATCACATGTCAATCAAGATATTTGTATACATAAAGTTTGTAAAAATGACTTTCACTGAGATGTATAAGTCATGAAAACTGTGCGTCACAACGAAATAGGAAATTTGCTTTCTAATGAAACTTTTGGAATATATTTCCGATATTTTTATCTTCTTTTCCCCTGAACACATTTGAATTAACATTTCCTATATTTTAGTTTTATTTAGTGCAATATTTTTTGGGTTTTTTATTCTGAAGTTTAAGACGGTGCATAAAATTATAGTTTAGTAAATGCTTACAATTAAACATAGTACAAATCAAAAACTGAATAATACACCACTTATGACGTATGTCCAGAACAAATGCTTAAGATAAAAAATCTGAAAATTGATAATTTTAAGAACAATTTTTAAATTTTTGCACTTTTAAAGTAATTTAAAAAACAAAAAATCAGAATAAGTTGTGTCAATAGTTTGTTAACTCTGTTTTAAAATATTTAATGCCAAAACAATCAAAGTGGCTTAAGTATTTTTAGCTGTGTTTTTTCAAATCTTTTAAATTGGTTAAAACCTACATATTTTAGCAAAGAACAATGATATGCTCACGTTTTTCTGTAGCATTTTCCGCAAAAGTGGAAACGTTTACATTGATTGTTTTTGTTCCAAGATGTAGATTTATTGAAAAGAAAATATGTATGTTTAAGTTTAAGCGGGGAAATACCTCGTTCAACATCTACGAAACTCCATAACTTTTCTTAAATTTTTTTTGATATTTATAATTTTAAACTCTTTCATTAACCGTGTTGCCCACAAAAAATTTTAAAACTTAAATTATAGATCTCTTTGTATTTCTATCAAAGATTAGTATTTGCAGACAAAACTACAAATGTTGCAGACAAGTGCCGTATGTCAAGTAAAAGATCTCATCGACTTCAGTTCCTATTCCAAAATTCAACCCGAAAATATATTGTCTACGAAGAGAAAATAATATTTTGGCATATTGGGTTTTAACACAAATATTCAACAACAAAAATCGTTATTCGTATCGCCAAACTCAGCTACTTTTTATTCATTAAAAAATCAACAAAGTCCATCAAATGTCAACTTTTATAAGACATTTCTATCTCTAAATGTCACCTAATTTCAGATATTTATCTGCTTCACACAAACAATTTCTACCAATGCGTAAAACACCCAAATCATCGAGAAATTATCATCCGACATACTCCAATAGTAACGCTAGTAAAAGATCTCTTTTAGTGACAATAACCGATACAATCCAACTTGTTTTTATCAAGTTGGCTGTATCTCTCAGTATTATCATATTTCGAAATATTCTTTTTAGAAGCAAGAAAAGAATTTATAAAAGACGCTAGCATTTAAAATTGGTTTAGTTTTTTATTCAGTTTAAAAAAAAAAACGAGTTTTTAAATTATATATGCTGTTTGACGCCATACTCAATGCTTATTTCAAGTGACATTCATGGGTCATTCTACAGAAAATCTAGAACTTATGTAGATGGTGTTCATTACAAAAAGTATGCTAATAAAAGTACCTTTTTGGGTATAAGCAATCTTAGTGTGACAGATATAATTAATTGCAATTTCAAATTGCAATAAAATATTTTAAGTATTGCTCAAATTTTACTCCCAAACAGTGAAATGTCAACGTCAACACTTATTATTTTGACTTTTACCTGGGTAATAAATACAAGTGAAACAAATTTAAAACTCTTCAGACTACATTTTTAGGTTAAGAAAATGCTCTAAAATGCACTTTTAACACTTATAAGTCAAGTTTTAAGTTTTATGTTAATTTTATTTCAAGTGTTATTACTGTAACTTAGACTATAGGTCCCATACGTGGACACCCAAAAAAGTATCATTAAATCCTTGCAGTTGGTAGTAATATACTGTTTTGATAAAGAAATCAGACCTTAAGGAGATTTTTTGTTTAAAATCAAAGACAAAGCTACAGACTAAGTGATTTATGAATAGTTTTATCAAGTTATTGAACTTGACAGAAAAACAGTTAAGATGAGATATCCGTGGAACTCAATCGAATTTAAATTATCAATTGAAACTATAAAATAATTGTTGAAATCTGTAATATATGATGAAATAGCTTTGATTTGCAAATATCATGAAATAAAATATAAGGGACTATTCACCTCACGCAAAAAACTATAATTTTATCGCATTCGTGGATGTCACATTTTAGAACTAGTTGCTCACGGGTAAAAAAGAAAGGTACCTTAATTTTGTTGATATGTGCATTACTGAACATATTAAACAGCTTAATATGTTTCAAAAGCATCTTAAAGCAATAAACAACATAAATTAAAAGTACTTTTTATTATTATTATTATTATTATTATTATTTCTGCTTTGTATATTTGATTTAAAATATTTTATGAAATTTGATTTTTTTCCTAATATCATTCAATGCAAATTTTTCAAAACTGGATAACTGGATTTGTTTCGCAAGTGATTGGAAATAAGTTTTTCAAGTGACTGGCGTTCAACCCACTTTCTTGGTTATGACAAATTTTTAATGATATAAGTTAAGACGTGAAATAAGACAACTTTTTCCTACAAAATCTCTCTCTCTCTCTCTCTCTCTCTCTCTCTCTCTCTCTCTCTCTATATATATATATATATATATATATATATATATATATATATATATATATATATATATATATATATATATATATATATATATATATATATATATATATATATATATATATATATATATATATATATATATATATATATATATATATATATATATATATATATATATATATATATATATATATATATATATATATATATATATATATATATATATATATATATATATATATATATATATATATATATATATATATATATATATATATATATATATATATATATATATATATATATATATATATATATATATATATATATATATATATATATATATATATATATATATTATATATATATATTATATATATATATATATATATATATATATATATTATATATATATATATATATATATATATATATATATATATATATATATATATATATATATATATTATATATATATATATATATATATATATATATATATATATATATATATATATATATATATATATATATATATATATATATATATATATATATATATATATATATATATATATATATATATATATATATATATATATATATATATATATATATATATATATATATATATATATATATATATATATATATATATATATATATATATATATATATATATATATATATATATATATATATATATATATATATATATATATATATATATATATATATATATATATATATATATATATATATATATATATATATATATATATATATATATATATATATATATATATATATATATATATATATATATATATATATATATATATATATATATATATATATATATATATATATATATATATATATATATATATATATATATATATATATATATATATATATATATATATATATATATATATATATATATATTGCATCTGACTTCTGAGGATGCAAAATTTAAAATTAATCATTTGTATTCGATATTAAAACTGAAAAAAATAAGACAATTTGTTCTGCATCAGGTGATACCCCTACAAAGTTATATTCTTTTCTATTTAGGTTGTGTTTTCAGAAATAAACGTAGTCAAAATATTGTTTCCAAACATCATATGAAAATCAAAAATATATCAATTATATTTGTTCTCTTTTTAAGTTGTATAATATTTAACCAGTTGTAAAAGAAATATTAGTTATATTTTATAACTTTTTATTTTAAATTTAACTTCATTAAATAATTCGCAGCTAGTTTTGACACCTCATATCTCATTCATGAACACTACTTTTAATAATATTTATGGAAAAAAAAATTTAAAAAAATTATCTCAATCATTATAGTAGTATTATTACTTTTGATTATATCTCCCATTATAGTAAGTATCAAAATTTTTGAAGAATGTTTTATTAATTTGATCAAATTCCAGATTTTACGTAGAATGACCCTCATATAAAAATGCTTTTTAAAACAATTTGTGAAATAATGTTAAACTGAATTAACGCTTCCCTATAGCATACCTTTGGTTAGATATAAAGAAAATACATATTATGTGTAACGTGTTACCAA
Organism: Linyphia triangularis; assembly: GCA_963978545.1. Taxonomy (NCBI): domain Eukaryota; kingdom Metazoa; phylum Arthropoda; class Arachnida; order Araneae; family Linyphiidae; genus Linyphia; species Linyphia triangularis. The sequence continues at coordinate 30,819,307 of OZ021726.1, forward strand.
AACGTTTCATAAAATAAAAGATTGAACATGAGATTCGTTTATATGTCCTCATCATATTGCTTGATATTTTATGAATACCATGCAACTATGCCTCTAATAAGAAAATATTCATGGGTGTCTTGCCAATAGTCATACTTCCGATTCCACAATAGCACAATGACGTTTAAATTTAATAGCAACTTTGTACGTCAACTAAGTATGATAAGGCGAAATATTTTCTTGAATTTTCTTATCTGAATGCTAGTTTTTTCAAAGAAAATATTAAGTATTTCATAATGTGGAGAAATCAAAAGTTAAAGAAAGGAAATATTTGTCATGGTAAAAAATAAAAGTCTTTTTTATTTCTTTATTTTTAAATATGATAAAATTTCTTCAGATGTATCATTTCTTATATTGGTGCGTATGTTCTACGTAAGTAATGAATAATTATAAAACGATCACCATATACTGCGTAGTTAATAATTTTAAACAAGATTAATTTATGCAATTTTTCAATAACTGCAAAATTTCATATTTTATAAACTTCCGGAATCAATCATTTCCACCATTTAAAATATGTTTCCTAACCCTATATTTTATTTTAGCTCAGCTGTTTTATTTCAGTTGGTTTTTTTATTTATTATTTTAGTTATTTTCGTAATAAATATTTAATATAAATCAGTTTAAGTATACCAGAAACTGTACGTCAAATAATCTATTTCAATAACTTTCTAAGTTAAATCACATCACATAGCAATACTATTTCTTACATTTTCTTATTTATATTTAAAACCATTAAAAATTCACTTAAGTTTCATTACCTTTATAAAGATGGTTTTCTTGTAATAGCTTTTAAATGATGTCATTAACTTTTTTTTTTACTTTTCCAAATGGAGTTCGCATTTACAAGCCTAACGCAATCTATTCACCATTTGCATAATTACTTTTACGAAAAAAACCAGAAATTCAACAATCGCCGGAAAACTTTGAAATACTTGGCATTTTTTAATTTTTTTTACTAAACAAATGCCCTGTTTTTTTATTATTCAGAAGTTTTTCAGAAGACTTTCTTAAGATTTATTTATTGTGAGGCTAATCCGTAGAAAAGATTTCAGCTCTATATTGGTATTCTTTAAAATAGTTTTGTAGACTCTGCACTGACAAGCAATTTCAATTCAAAAGTTTCCGAAATTTTTTTTGTCTGGCACACAAAGAGAATTCACAAACAAAAAGGGAAAAAAAACTTTATGCTGAAATAAAATTATTTTTACTTAAGATGGACTATTGATTACCTATATCACGAACTTCAATTTTGAACTCAAAAGAATTATGCTGATGAAATGTGAGTCGACATTTCTGTATTCAAGCGGGTGAGAGTTTAAATACATACATACAAATTAAATTATTATAAAACATTAGCATTACTTTGACAACACATTGAGATGCTCTGGTTCAACCGAACTTCAGAGAAGCTGTTCTATGTGTCTATAATAAGTACACTTGCCAGACGTCCCGATTTGTTCCGATTTACAGACAAATCCCAGTATCCCAGCCGCTTTACTTCACGTTCTAAAACTAAATTTGATTTTATAGATGACCAAAAAAGTCTAAAAATAGTTAACTGTGGAGGATTATTTAGGATAATTACTTTTTCATTTATTTCTGTACTGTATGAAAAGTGAAAATTATAGAAGAGTGATGGTCTACTAATAAATAATATTGTCATCGTACCGTCTTGTCTCGCCAATCGTGATCAGATGAGAGAGTATTTTCTTTGATGAACAACACATGGACTGATGATAGGGGTTTGATGAAGGAATCTACGGTTAAAGGCTTGATGAATGTGTAAAATTAATATCGGATTAACTTGTAAAGATTTTTACAACAAGATTAAAACCAAAACAGACTTTCTAAAAAAGTCATAGCCAATGAAAAGTGAATGTAAGTATTGTTCAAATTTTTATTCCTCATTCAAAGTGTTTCTTCTTACTTAAGTAACTTATAAATATTAACATGTAAGAAATAAAATGTTTAAATTTATATGCTTATATCATTTATTATCACCCCTTGTTTAGGTTCCTAATCAGTAACCATTTATTCATAGCGTTGAGAATAAACTACCCTGTAAAACATTCTAAAAACCCACCAAGGGTTCGACGCTGGAGGGCATTCCGGTGTCCTGGTTGAACATTTCAAAAATCTGGCAAGCCTAATACTAAGCCAATATTTCCTATGGTGAGCGATCAGTACTTTGCAGTGAACTTTTATGAGAACTTTTTAATCATCATACGCATTCTTTATTCAATTCAAAATTTGAGGATAGGTAGAATTTGTGAAATGCGGTAAACTTGTTTGGTGTCCATGTTGCTTTAATAAAAAATTTTAAATAAAAAAAAATTAAGTATCGAATATTCATAAAGAAAAAATTGGTCGAAGGTGCAACAAATTGCCTTGCAATCATTCATATTTCGCGGAGAAAGTTATATGCAGTATAATTTAATTATTTTAAAATGTAATCGAGGTATTTAATGTTTCTTCATATAAGCAAGAATAGTAAATGAAACACTTATAAAATCTTTTGCTTCGTCGTCTACAAAACATGAGAATATGAATATCGTGAGAGAACTGAATAAAAAATTTGGTTGTTTACCCAAGTTATAGTACACAGAGTATTCAAGTAAGTTCAAAAAAGAAAATCTTCTCACAAAAAATAAGAAATTGAATTTTAGTTTGTTTTTTTAATGAGAACAGAACGGTGTTGTCCCCTTTTTCTCAGTTAGTTCAGTTAGTAGTTTTTCAACTGAAGTCGAGAGTATCTCGCTCCACTGTTCTAGAATTTATCCAATTTTAAAGTTTAATTTAATAAAAAAATAATTCAAAATTTTGTTTTCTTTTGGAACTAAAATAATGCAAAATTACTTATGTTTAAAATTTCACAGTTGTCAGTGCACCAGAAATTTTTAAAACTGAAATACAGTGAGTCCGTGCACCAGAAAATTTTAAAACTGAATTACAGTGAAACACGTCCTTACTTTTTTTTAATGTAGTTGAATATATAAAACTTAATTAGGAAGGGATTTAAAAAATACTTTTTACATTCGCTTGCTGTTCATTTATTTCAGCCTACAATTATAAACGCTTAAATCATTCCTTTTCTAAGAAAATACATCTACCTTAAATAAGTGTAAGTGGAACAAGTGCTTAATATTCATGCAGATTTCTTAGCAATATAATTAAGATAAATAAAATAGTATTAGTTATTGTTCCAGTAACTATCAATTAACATTAAAATATAAGGCAATAGAAAGATTATTAAACGTATAAATATGACATAAAATGTGTTCTCTTAGCTTTCTAACTTGTTTAAATTAGAGAAACTGCACATACAACTTAAGCAATTTACTTATTTAATACATTTTTGTAGCCATAAACATATCTTGACAAGAATATGTATATCTAGTTTGAAATGTGTAATTACTATATAACTTGTATAAAGCATCAAAACGTATCTTCTCTTATAGTAAGGAAAATGTCTGCAATCATAATTATTTCCTTCAAAAGTCCCTTAAGTAAATAATAGCTCCTCCATAAGATCTTACCTTTAGTCATAGTATCAAAGTACAATCGTCACCATTTGAAATTTGTCTTGCAATCCGAATTCCTCTAAATGTTTTTGACCAAATATGCCCTAAATTAACTTTTGTTCGGGGAAATGTTTAATTTATTACTGGACGATTTTAATAGTGATATATGTCAGAGTAAAAAAAAATCACAATTTTTCTCAGAGATAGTAAATCCATTCTTATCTCATATAATGAAAAAACTTTCTAACCACAATTACAACGAATTGCGCTGAATTCTCGTGATTTTGATATCGTAACACTCATAAATATCTTAAGATTTATTGTGTGGATGCAAAAAAAAAAAAAAAGCATACAAGGACACTTTTAAATGTTCTTTATCTTTTATGTTCTTCAATTCCGTACGCAAAAGATAAGCTTTTTTCTTATATATTGAAATTTTTTATAAATTTTCAATAAAGTACACAATTTTCATTGGGAATGAAAACATTAGCATAGTCACTATAGTACAATTAAACCTAATAATTAACTATAATGGAGCTGGGATTCAAAATGAAACAAATTTATTCTTTAAAAAAATCATTCAAAATAAACCGCTTAACCTAGAAAAATTTCCACTAGTTACATTTTTGTATAAAAATACTACTGCATGTAGTTAGGCAATCATATTTGCAAAGAAATATTAATATGTTAAAAGCATGTAATATAAGATACACTGCTCTGTAAAATCATAGTAATATCGGTTTTTCCCTGATAACTTCTCGGTGGAGCAGCATAGACCCATGAAATTCACATCAAAGAGAAATCTTGATGCAACATAACGATAAATAAAACGAACTCAGCCACAAATTAAAATGCAAAGTGTACAGTGCTTGCATAAGCAAAAGAATAGCGTACCATTAGTGTGCAGTTGCACAGATGCTTCTAAATTAAAAATCACGTAACTCAGGGAGCTGCCCTTTAGTGTGAGATACGATCTCCCCTGTCATCAGTGTTTACTTGGCACTGTATTCTATCACTTTGCATGAGTTTCGTGATGAATTATAGTGGGTAAATTGCTCGGCCCGTTTTTTGAACTGTTTGAAAGTGATGGAAAGTTCCCAATGCATTAAATCTTTTCACAATGCATATCGTAGGAGCGTCCCACACATGTTTGATGAAATTCGGATTAGAGGAGTAACCTGGCTTAAGTATAGGTGCGATATTCATATTTTTTAATCATTTATCCAAAGCAAAAGTGGGATAAAATATGCCATAAGTATCAATAAACACTATTTAGAAACCGATATTTCATCATTAAAGACTTGTTTAGATCAAGTTAGCGTAATTACCGTAAAAAAATCGAAACTAATAATCTTTTGCACTCCTGGGTAGCTCAATAAAGCAATCCAACATATTGCATCCCAAGACCAAAACTCTTTTCCCTCCAAATCAGTATCTTGAATTGACATTTACCACGTAATATAATGTCCCCTCCTTTCTACAGATCCTCTGAAGTTCAATATTACTTATGACACTGAAAAAAATATTTTTGGTAAAAGTATCTGATGTTAAAAAGTGTTAGTGTTTGGGTGCAATTTGTAGGATTGCATTTTTAAGCACCCTAGGAAAGAAAACGATAATTAATTAAATTTGACTTGATTACTGTAATTACGTTAACTTTATCTAGACAAGTCTTTAATGGTGAATTATCGGTTTCTAAATAGTGTTTATTGATACTTATGGCATATTTTATCCCACTCTTGCTTTGGATTGGACTATTAAAATATATGAATATCGTCCCTTTCTTTAAGCCAAATCACTCCCTTAATATATATTTCATCAAGCATGGGTGGGATGTTCCTACGATATATATTGTGGAAAGATTTAATGTAATGGGAACTTTCCATCTCTTGTTAACAGTTCTAAAAATGGAACGAGCAATTTAGCTTCTAGAATTCATCAAGAAATTCATATTACGTATGAGAATACAATGCTAAGTAAACAATGATGATGGGGGATGTCATGTCTCACACTACAGGTCAACTCCTTGAGTTGCGCGTTTTTAATTTGTATGCATCTATTAACTGCACGCTAATGATACTCCATTTTTTTTTATGCCTCTACTCTTCACTTTGCACTTCAATTTGCGACTGAGTTGTTTTACTTACTATTATGTTACATAAAGATGTCTCTTTGATGTAAATTTCATGTGTCTACACTGTCTCACTGAGAAATAATTAAGGAAAAACTGATATTCCTTTAATTTTGCAGACCAGTGTAGCTAATTTCACTTATTGTTCTAAAATGGATCTGAATGATGGAGAATCTTTCCGTAAGCAAGAAGACACGAAAGAAATTTAGGTATTAACTAGTAAATCATGCGAAAGGAAAAATTATACAGCACTTTTCACCACCGAACGTTCTAATTTTCTTGAATTTAAATTTGCAATATTATGAAATAATATCGGTATAAATTTTTATTGGTTCGTTGCACTGTCAAACTTTTTCTAGAACACTCAAAAGTTCTAAGTATACCAATTTCAAACTTTACAAATTACCGTCGTTACTTAACCTGAAAATCTAGTTAAAATCAAAATAAGAAAATCGAACCATCTTCAATGTGACGAGACTCGCTATCTTCCCCCTCCTCCCCCCCCCCCCCTTAAACCAGTAATAAATTTTTAGCACTACAACCCTGGTTGCAAAGATACCTGCTGTAACCAAACAGCATTTGGTTACAGCAGGTAAAATTTCCAACACTGTACCACCATTTAAAAATTTAGCATGCATGTAGTACAATTACTTTTATTTTTCAGAAATAATATCTATAAATTTTTATTGATATCTATAATATCTAAAATGGAATCGTATGCCATTTCTGTAAAGCTACTTTTTAACAATGGAGGTTAGTTTCTGTTTAGATTTGTCATTGGTGATTCTCGATACAACTGAGCCAAGATTAAAGACCAAACCTTTGCTTACAAGGGAATACAATTTTAGTAAATCTCTCACAAAGTGTCTCTCATTTACCCTCCTCCTTTTTGGGGATCTTCATTAATTGTTGTGGTTTGTTACAATGAGAAACCCGCTGTGCAGGAGATCCAAATGACACCATGTAATCAGTAGTACTCGAACAAACACGCTTGACATATCACAACCTGATGACCCGACAGAGTGATGAATTGTACGCACTGTTGGCCAAAACAACATCATATTTCACGTTTACTGTCGACTCTCTGGTTTATCACGACATAAAGAAAGTACAATGTGGGTAATGTTGCTTTAGAGGTGTGTTCCTATACAAGGAACAGTTGTTACGGTATGCTAACTCCTGTTCCTGAGGTTATAAAATGCTTGAGCAGTTTGATAGAACAGAATCCTCTTTGTAGCTGGTATAATAAATTTTGATGGGTAATTATTTGCGTTTGATGTTATAATAACATTGGACTAATATTGTATATCTCAAGAGATATCACTTAAAGTTGTGGTAGCTGATATTATAGGCTATCATTTAAAACTTGTAATGCTTTTTTCCTTTTAAATGTGTATCAAAAAATATTATATAAATACATATTTCATTTTTATTGACTAATTGCCTATGCATTTTACACAGCTCATGGGAAATGTAGAAATTCTATTCTCAATAGAAGCAGACTAAAATTAAATCATTTTTAATATTTAGCACATTTAAGGCCTACATTACGCTGTAGTATTATAAAGGGTGAATTAAGGGTGAATGGAAATACTTTAAAGCGAATTTGGATACGTTATTATTAATACAAAATTGAGGCAAAAGGTCCATCTAGGTTATTCCATTTTAACTTGTCTGAACAATACCCCAACGTGATTTCAGTTGTCTTTAAAACTATTTACTCCAGTATAATTTAAGATATGGACTGGCAATTTATCAACTATTCTAATATAAAAGAATTGTTTCCAAGTTAAAATGCAACTTAAATATCTTGTATGTTTGACATCTTTTCCTGTACCTTGTCCTTTTCCTGTACTCGAAACGTTTGAAATTACCCAGTGTGATAAATTCAAACAACTGAATCAAAACTCATCTAGACTTTCATGTCTCCCATGTACACACTTTTAAGTTCCTCAATCAAGCAACTCATACTCAAGTTCTATAGAGGGGGAAATAATATTAATAGGTTTAGGTGATACAATCTTCCTGATAAATTCTAAGATATTATATTACCCATTTACTTGCTGCCTTATATTGATGACCAAATGGTGTCAGAAGTAATGATTTAGATAGGTTTTTTAACTCTTGCAAACAATCTAATAAGCAAGACTTATTCTACTCTTTAACTTAACAGATAAATAAATCATTTAAATTTTTTAAAAATGTCACCACTTTATATAAAATTTCTATTTGTCTACGAAGCTTGGTGAACTTAAGCAGTTGAAGAATAACGAAGTATACATCCATATGTATTCAAGATTTAATGCGTATAATTTTTGCATTATTTGTCCTTGTAAAAAGGATATAAAAACCTGAAAAGCAACTATTTTAATATTATTTCAATTCATTTTTCTTCATTTACGAGGGACTTACCAAAACTTGTTTGGATTGTTTTAAATTGAAAATAAAATTATGTTTAGGGTCTTGAATTAATAAACTGGATGATGTAATTATTCACATGTTAAAATTTCGGAAGACAATCATACTCTTTTATTTGGAACTTGAACTTTTTTTACTTCAGGTGTTTTGAATATACAGGGTGTACATAAATGAACATTCCAACTTTGCAGAGCTACTGAAAGAAAACAAAACAAACTACAATTAATAAGCCTAATAACAGTAACTTTTTTCAGTAAGAAGGCACAAAAAATGAGGTTTAGTGCTATCTAACACATGATGTATCTAATTGATTTTTTTTTATCATTCAACGAAAATTTTATTTCTATCGGCTAGAGAAAATTTCAAAGATTCTTTTTCAATAGAAAAAGTAAATATTTCGAGTATTTATTGCGATAGAAGAGTAGGGGGGGGGGGGGGGGGAATTTGTCCCATTGGATTACCATTACGGCCAAATTTTAAAATTTAATAAAAAAAAACTAATTAACAATACAAAAAAAATTAAAATTCTTTTGAAACTAAATGAATGCAGAAACTACTTATGTTTCAAATTTCACAGTTCTCCTTGCATCAGAAATTGAGATACATGTGACACAAAATTCGATTCCTAATTTTTTTTTTTTTTTTTTTTTTTCCATATAGAGAGATATGCATTTCAGGTTTAGAAAATGAAGCCATTGCAAAAAATAGATAGACAGTATATAGTTCTGCTGCTTTTTTTCTCTCAAGTGACATGATATATTGAATAATGCTCTAGAAATTCAAACTAAAAATAAGTTTGCAAAAATAGCTTAGAATATTCAAAAAATAGATAATAAAAATAATAAAAACATAAGAAAAAACATGTACCGATTGTTGATTTATAGACAAAAATAAGAAAACACACTACAAAGTGAAGCTTCCCACTCAGAATGTATTATTACTTTGAAAGATGTTACGAGACTATCAAAACCTCATGCTGATACCATTTCCATGCCTCAGTGGAAACAATTGGACGAAATAGCAGCGAATTGTAGCACCAAAAGACGGTCATTTTATGCTCGACATCGGTAATTTCAATGTAGTGACATACTAAGGAATCCTCATTCATGGAATACCAATGGAAACTTGAAGGAAGATTCTATTTCGAGTAACATTGAATCTTCTTTCGAATTTGTAAATACCCTTCATCTAGTGTAAAAGACAATTCCATAGAAGCCGGTAAACAATTTTTAGAAAAAAATATGTTCTCCCCACTTCGAAACTTACTGTTAGAGCATTAATAATGTACTAAATTTTAATTCATTTAAGTATCTTTTTTAAGAAATCTTTAGTTATCTTGGGAGGGGTAGAAGTTGGTTGGTTGGTTGTTTTCAGATTATCTGGCGCCGTCAGCAACACGAGGGCTATAATGCACCGAAACATTCATCATTAGACAAGCCAACATACATTTACAAACACCCATGCCTAACACGGGACTCGAACCCGCAACCTCGCGGTCTAGAAGCTAGCACGCTAACCACTATACCGTTTGGTCGGCGGAGGGGTAGAAGTAAAGCCACTGGAAGTGGAAGAGTGGTAGTTCGTGACAAATTCTTTATTATAGTGTTTGTGGTCCACTATCACCTTGGAATTGCAAACACAAAATTAAATAATAGTAGTTAATAAAAATAACTGTATTTATTCAAAACCAATAGTTTTTGGTTCCACAACATTTTGTTAAATACGATTGCAATTCTTGAGCACCTTAAAAATTCCTAAAAAGAAGAATAAAAATTGATATGATGCAAATGATAGAGACTAAGATCATATTTCTTTTGTTTGTCATGACATATATAACGTATGATGTACGTTGATATAACCTATGACATATGTTTTTCATCAGAGTAGTATCGAAAAGTAAATAAAACCATAGTAAAAAGAGAATTGAAAGAGAATTTATAAAAGTAGCCAACTAAATCAAAAAGTTAATAAGCATTTGTTTTATTATAATGAAATAGCCAACTCAGTAACAGGGACTAGCTAAGAACATAAGAAATGATACACGTTTGTTTGCTTTTTACAAAATCATATTTTACTTTATTGGGAAGCAAACAAAAAAAATTACGAACAATTTAAAAATGATCTCAAATACATTCAAATTATTTTTAATTTGTAAAAACACGCAAGAGTTAAATTGATAAAATGAATGTATGCATCATAGACCAATCATTGAACAATCATGTCTAAAATTACTATAAATTTGTACTTGCTCACATTGAGTTGAAGTAAATTGATAATATAGATTGTTTTGTTTATAGATTAACGATTTATTTGGTTTTAACACTGTTTGTGACAAAAAACTGAAATAGAAATATATGTCAAGGGTATAAAACTAATGCACTTCCTAACTATCGTTTTCGCCATGACTGAGAGATCAAAAAACGTTAATAATGATTGATTTTGTTCATTGTCACAGATAGAAATGTTCATGTTAATTTTCAATCAGGAATGATTCAACTTGTTTATATTGATACTAAGATGAAAACTAAAATAAAAATCGTAAAAGTCTTCTTTAAGATAATATTTGGAAGTATCGTTGTTATTCATGTTGTGCGTGTAATGTTTTTTTCTAACTATTATGTATGATTTATTTTAAGCACTATTTCACTAATCCGGAACATGAATGCATATTTTTATAGTGTATGTTTAATGTGCTAACTAAAAGATAGAAACATGTTTACTTTTCCTTTCTTTCGACAACTCACTTCATCAGTAAAGCTTTTATCTAATAAACTCACTTTTCTCTAGAAAATTATTTCTTGTTTTGTGACTGTGTCTCATAAATACAAAACATTTTCTACAAATTGAAGTAATTCATAACAGTTTTCAATTATTTTTTATAACAGATTTAAATTGTTTATTATAAAACAATTTATACCATGTTCCTGTGCGTGTGTACGTTTAATTTTCACTAAAATTTAACTTTTTGTGCTTGACTTCTTTCTATGGATGTCCCAATATCCAATCCCTAAAAGAGGAGAGGTATAAAATGTTAAAAAAAATTTATTAGTTAGGAAAAAGTAAATTTCCAAATATTTTAATATAATTTGTATTTTATTTTTTTCTAATAACACTCATATTCCATAGCACAATTTTCGCCCAAACTGAAGAAAATATGCAGAACATATAACTAGGGATATGGAACATCGTACAACTTTCAATTACACTATTATACACACGTGGATTGGTGTTATTAACCATATTTATTTTTTCGTCATTCATTTAGAAAAAATTCATTGTTGCATTTGCACCAGCGAATTTTTATGTAGGATCTTTAAAATTGAGTAAGTAGAGGTTTTCAAAATGTAAAGTAAAGTACTTGGAGCCATAATAAGTACCATCTAATCGATATTTCGAATCTTTGCCTACCCAAACAAAACTTATTCCATCCGTGTATCTTGTATACATTTTTTATAATTCTATTGCCAAAGTTTCGAAACAAACACAATACATATTAATCAATGTAACTAAATGGTTGAGATTCGTAATCAGTCTTAGGTCAAAAATAACCATATACATTTGTAAAATATCTAAATGCTACTTTTCTACTTTTTCTTATATCAATTTAAATAAAAGATGTATAGCCAGCGTTCCGACATTTTTTTCCTTCCGTGCTTCAAAAAGATCACGTCTACTTGTAAATCTAAGGCTTGTTCACTGAAATTGTGTCGAAAGAGTATTCTTGAAAAAGTTAAGAGACCTTCTAATGGCTTTGAGAAGAATCATTAAATAACGATTGCAAACCATCCATGTTGATCAAAACATTACATCAACAACAGATTAGCTCGCAGGATTACGTTGTATAATCATGACAAAGCAATTCGATCCATAACGAACATCCTTCCGATCAAATGGCTCATATTTCGGCTATAGTAGACAATTTCTACAAACTTCGTAACACTTCAACTCAACTCTGCGCTAAAACTTTGTCAAGGGTCAAAAAAATCCTCCTTGTAGAAGGACAGAAGACGCGAGTTCGATTCCAGTTCAATGGCGCAGAAAGTTTGTCATTGGATTGAAAATGCATTATTCAATAATTACGAGAACAAGTAGAAAACAATTAGAATTGGTGAAAAAATTAATCGAAAGCGGTAATTATAAAAAAAAAAAATCTTTGTACGTTTCGTAAAGAATGTCCTTTTCATTTGGTTGCTTGATTTGCGGGGTCGGTGTCGGATATGATGGTGTAAAAAATGACCTTCTAATTTAGTTCCACTTAACCTTAGTTATATACTTATTTTAAAAATAAATAATTTGAAAAGGAGGAAAAAATTAAATTGGAAATCATGAAAACCTTGGTAGGTTCCTTTTGCACTTATTTTCTATTGATGTGAGTGCCAGTAAATTCTAAATAAACTTAAATTTTCATTAGGCACGGCGAGTTCGTCTTTAATCTTTGCTTTAACTATTGATATTGACAGAAATCCAATTTAACAACTGTAAGAGAATGTGAAACATATATCGTAATTAGAAATTATTGTCTTCAAAAGTGTGAGTGGATGTATAGAATTTTTTGAAATTCGGATGTCTTTGGTAAATTTCTTTTTAGATTGATTGAGCGATATAATGTTTAGGAATACACTGACAATCATTCCTATCTTATATAACAATAACTATTCGGGGGCAAATGTCGTGAAAGGAAACAATTGTTAATAGAGTTGCTTGTAGAGCGTAAGTGGCGACTATTGTGGATATGAAAGTTGTAATCTTTCAAAGTAAAAGAATTGCTTCCCTGATAATTCTATTTCGCGTCATTCTATTTTTAGATTAATTTTTTAACTGTTTATTTTCAGTGGAAAAAGTAATTAGGTACCGTAAGTGTAAAACAAAATTAAAATTATTTTTTTAGTGAAAGATTTGAGTAGTGTCCAGATTTCTTTGTCGCATTTTTTTTTTTTTTTTTTTAAAGTATTTAGCTTTTGAATTATAGTAAATTTGGACTTCGAATGTATTAGACCTTTTAAAAAAAACAAAATACAAAGCAAAGCAGCTAATTATATTAAAAAAAAGTTAGAACTAAAAAAAAAAAAACTTCCGTAAAGGACCTGCCCATTTTTTAAAAACACTGACCGGCTTACTCTGTATGGCCAATACGGGCCTGGTAACTGGCCATCAGCTGAAAAAACACTCGCTGAAACCATTATATTAGATGTATCAATCTAAACATCGGCTGAAAAAACATCGTTAAAAAATTTCGAATTAAAGGCAACTGTTGTGGACTGTAAGCAGGGGTGGATTTAGGGAAGGTGCAGTGGGTGAGATCCTACTCCCCTCAAATTTATTTGATAATTAAAAATGTATTACTCAAGGTTTTTTCTGCACTATAAATGTCATTAAAAATTCCGTTAACAAGGGAAAAATACTCAAATAATTTAAAAGAAGAAAAAAAAAAAAAAAAAAGAAAGAAAAAAAAAGTAAGTGCCAATTAAGTATTTTGAAATTTTATAGAACTCTAAAAAACAGTCAGAACTCGCAAAATATGGTGCGATTTGCATTGCAATAGTACAAGTAAAAAGAAAATGAAGGTGAAATAAATTTAAAAAAAAAAAAAAAAAAAAAGCCAGAGAGAGAGTAGCTGAAAAACTACATGGACGCTACCAGGACAGTGCAAGACCCTCTTGACTTTGGAAAATTAGAAAAATGTGAAGGAAAAACAATTTACAGTAAAAAAGTAACTACTAATTAAAAAATTTGTTAAGAAAATCATTTTCTATTTTTTAAAAATTAAGACCTTGCTTCCCCCCCCCCCCCTTGAAAACATTTCTGCAGGTGTCTATGAAAAGCTACAATTATACATGGCGAGCGAGTAGTAATTTTTAAACAAAAGGTCTCGGTAAAATTAGTAAATTAGTTAACCAAATTTTAGAATACGTTTTCCCAGTAAATAAGTTTTTAAACAGAATCGGGATTTTTCGAAACATATTTGAAAACTTGCGTTTTGGTCCGTATGATAGGAAGTGATTCTTTTACTGCACACTAACTTGTGTAGGTAATCTTAGTTGATTTCCTTGTAATATCAGCATTATACGAATTTCTAGATAGATTGTAAAAATGTCACTATATTGTATAACGGTGAAGCTTCAGAATTGTACACACTTTTTTTGAAATTGTCTTTGATAGATTAGAAAAAAAATTACTTTGTGACTCTCAAAATACATGGTAATATAGGTTCAAGAATTCAGCAACATACATTGCACTTAAGATTAAATGAAGCCACTCTTGAATTTTACAAATGTCTATTTTCATTTTGAATACAAGTATAAAATGTAAGTAAATGTTAGATAACTCTAGTGATTGAAGCAACTCCACGAACTTTTGAGTAAAGATTTGCACCAGTTGATGTGATGCAAATTATGCATGATTTGCAAACTAAATTTATACTTTCTCAAAATTTGAAGAAATGTTTCTATTCCATTCCTAACATTTTAATAAACATGTTATATAAGAAGGAGATAATCTAATTTTCGAAAAGTTTTCTGTGATAAGTATTCTCAATATTGACCATAAATATAGCAAAAAGCTCGAATTTAATTAAGTCCAATATTTGCTTTATTATATATTTTAATTTAATCCCAAGAATCATGCTCAATTATTATTCAAAGAATATGATGGCGGTCAAAAGGGAAAAGTTTGGAAGCGATATTTGTTAAGAATTTTCTGGTAATATATAACCACCAAATGATTGGATATGGAGACACACTCTAATAAGAAGTAGTTGAGATTGAATGTTTACGATTTTACTGTTATAATTTGTTTTAAATCACCGTCTCAGAGACAATACTAGGAGGGCAGCCGGGTCCCTGCCTGAGGCGGCAAACTGGCTGTAAAATTAACTAGCTTATGAAGAAAATTATTAAACCAAGATTCATTTGAATACGTATGAAAAATGGTGGAATTTTAATGTGTTTTACGAACTTTTAAGTATAGGTACCCACTCCAAAAATCTACAAGCATGCGAACAACATAAGAAGATTGAGGTATGTATAATTTTTAAATAAAAACACGGTTTGAAAGATGAGTCGAGTTATCGCGTATTAAAGACCAAATCCAAAATCGAACCAAAAATACAGAGCAATACAGATAAAATATCAAAATATTTCAAGGAAACCGCTCATAAACATAATAAACTCCCGTGTAAAAATGTATCAAATAAAAAATGACCTTTTTTATTATAATTTAAATAAATGGACACACATACAAAGTGCTATAAAAGAATTTTTTACCGTGTGTTTTAATTTGGCGGAACATGTATGGGATCGCGAAAAACCAGTCATGACAAGCTGTAACACGATTTTTATTGTTTGAATAGGTTTTTTTTACATATATTTAATTTTAAATTTACCATGAGTCATTTAAAAACTATTTTTGTAAGCTTGTTATCTTTAAATTTTGACTTTTTCCTCGGACACGTCGATTTTGTGTTGAAGGAAGTCACTTTTCTTTTTAGTGAGTGCACGAGCTGCCACTGATTTTTTTTTGTTAGTTCAAATTGGCAATCTTAAAAAGTTTTATATTCAAATAAAAAAAATTTCATCGCGAATTTCGCGAATGACTTCACAAAACTTCAACACTTTTAATACCAATTTTTTGGCTTACATTTCATTTTTCGCGGGAAGGATTTAGGTTATTTCTTTTAATTTCTGCTATAAAGGGGCGACATTTTACCTTTTTGCCTGAGGCGGTGAAATTGCTAGCGCCAGCCCTGCGATCCTGTTTCTCAAAGGGAACTATAGTGGTCTAAAAGTACAAATAACAGATACAACACCTAGGCACTAGTATTCACTTTTGTCTAGTGGTTAACATGCCATCCTTCTGAATACACTGCACAACCACCACAAGCAACTCAATCGTTCGCCCCCTTCACGACTCATTGGAAAGGGGCTATTTGGTGGTCTCGTGTACAGTACACACAAAAAAAACAGAACGATGGCTATATCTTCGGTTCTAATTATCGTAGAATCTTACGGTTTGCACCAAAATGTTTTGCTTACGATTTTCTATATATCTGATGCAATTTTTTTTCTTGAGGGACCGTTTACTAAGTAAAAGTAACGCTATCTTCGAAAATTTCGATACGAACCCATATTTTTTATCATTTCATTCGATTCAGAATACATCATTTACCCTGTATACCAAATTTCAATGCATTATGTTGAAAAACACGTCACTTATGAGCGAAAATATTTCGACCATTTTTTGACCGATCTTCAGGGAGAATTTCCATAAAACGGAAGGTATTTTTAAGGTTCTTCTTCACAGCGGGAGAAATCGAACGGTCAATGTGGCACGTTTCACTAAGATTAAAATATACAAGTATTAGTCTAAAATTGCAAAGAAACTACTTGGATTTATAGTGTCATGTTTAAGATTAATACAAAAATAGCAAGTAAACGCAAAAGTAACATAATTTATTTACAACATTAAAGATGTGCATTCTTCACACGAAATAAATAAAATATCGAAAACTGTAATTGCAGAAATATAACGAATATTACTGATCATTAGAAAATTAATAAATATTAAATGTAGGCATTAGTAAACAATATTTAGCAAAGCATGAATATTTTACAGAAATATTTCACTATAAACACAAATGTGACTAAATCGTTGAAATTATTTATAAAATGAAAAAGTCACATGATTCAGTAAAATTTTTAAAGGATAACTTATTGAAATTGCTTTAAAAATGTTGTTTTAAATAAATGGAATTTAAGAAAGCAAATTAAAAAAAAAATTAAAATTATAGTTTACAGAAAAAATAATTAATAATTTAAAAAACTAAAAAACACGCTTTAATAGAAAAGTGAACTAAAAAGTAGAAGATAATTTTAAATAAGTTTGAAATAAGAATAGAGTGATTAACAAGAAATATTTATTTTATCGTACAAAAGCGTGGGGTGCTTTTTAAGATATTTTCATAATGGCTCTACTTTTACCAATATCTGTCATTAAATATTTACAAAAATTGACATCAAGTACCCCACGCTTTTTTACAATAAAATAAATATTTCTTGTTAATCACTATTCTTATTTCAAACTTATTTAAAATTATCTTCTACTTTTTTGTTCACTTTCCTATTAAAGCGTGTTTTTTAGTTTTTAAACTATCGGTTATACGATAACTGAACGTTATGCGATTTTCCACACCTCTAGTTTACCTTGAATTAATCTTTGATAGTATTCAAAAGTCGTCTACTATACGGTCCCCCCTTTCCCCTCCCCCGTTTTTTACATTTTCTCTAAAAAATCGAGAACTAATAGTCAAAATGGAAAGAAAAAAATTATGGGGGGGTTTTAGACCATGGTAAATCTAATGAAAGCAAAAACATTATATGTTTCTATTAAAAAAAAATGTAATTGCTTTATTAATTAATAATTAATTATTAAAAAAGAAATTGATTCAAAAGCTGATTGCTATTGTTTGGCCATTTACAAACTACCTTTTGAAAAAAAAATTACTGAAATATATTAATTATTTAAGTATTTATGGCCAAAAAAAAACTTTTTTATTTAACATTAATTTAACATTTTCTTTTTATCATTTAAATTACAAACCATTCATTAGAAAATTACGAATTTTTGTATTTCGCATTCTTTTTTAATGCTGAATCCAAATATGGAATAATATTATGAGGTTGCTATTGAACTTTTTAAAGTTTGGTTCTGTTTTAATATGTAGATGACCCCTCATGATAAAAAAAACTACATACAATTATTAAAAACCTTTCACGATTTACAACGGTACCTTTTGTTTGTTATTTCAACAATTAGAACAAAAGATATAGCCATCGTTCTGTTTTTTTTTGGGGGGTACTGTACAAATAACAGATACACAGTGCTAGAAGTGTGGGTGACTCGTCCCCCCCCCCCATTTTTCAAGAAAATACCCATGCGTTTCCCCCCCCCCCCACTTCTAAAACCACTGGAATCCATCCCCCCCCCCCCCCCCACTTTTAAAAACACTCAATCCGCCTGAAAACTGCTAATGAAAAATAACATTAACCTTCAAAATAATGTGACACTGAGAAAGCGATTTTTTTTTTTTACATATGAAAACTTTGAAACTATTTATGGATATATATACCATACTATTATAAAAATGCATTATACTACTTTGTATAAAGATATAAGTATTGTTATTAAATAAGTATTGTAATTAACATTAACAAATACTGTTACACTTGGTCAACTTTTTACTTAAGTTAGATTTCTATTCTTGTTTCATATAAAAAGTTATTTAATTTTTTTTTTTTTTTTGTAGTTTTCTATTAATTTAATTTTATGAAAGTATGCACATTTATAAACACTATTTAAACCTAAATAAACAGTTATGTATAAAACGTTGAATTATTACTTCACTTTATTACTTACTTCCAAGTAAAAAAAACTAAGTCGCAGAATATTCATTAAAATAACAGTAAATTTTGGACCCTTGTTTAATATTAGTGTTAGGAAGTATAAAGTACTTCCTTGCTAGTAAATATTTTTATTATAAGTTACGAAATTATAGAATTTACCTTTGAAGATGGGGGGGAGGGGGATGCACTTTTCATCAACTTTTGGCCTTCCCTCCCTCCTCCATTTTTTTCCACCACTTCTACCACTGCAGGTACAACACCAAGGCACTAGTTATCACTTTTGTCTAGGGTTTAACAAGCCTGTCTACTGATCTAGGAGTCCCTGGTTCGACTCCCAGTAAGCTCGCATCGCTACAGAACTAAAAAGTAGGTTGTGTTGTAACCCTCGGCGAGCGTTAGCTAGTATCAAGTCGATCCCCCTAGTAAACTGGATAATCATCAATTAAATAGAAAGAAAAATCTTAAATTTTTAATTAGACTTATTGTCTGGTGAAGTTTGCTTTTGAAGAGTTGGTATCTGTTTCTACCAAACAATAAGGAGCTTTAAAAAAATCTAGTGACAGTGTAAAATAAAATAAAAAGAAAAGCTATTTTTCGTATTCCTGACATTTACCCCACATTTCATTTGAATGTCGCAGAAGTATTATTTTCGCACAAAAATGCTCTCCTTCGACTACAGAAGGTTGAATTTTCAATCACTGACAATGGAAAGAGGGTGGTGATAATGTTAAAAATAAATTATAAGTAAAAAAAGCTTTTATTTATTTTATTTTTTTACATGTTCTATGAAATCAATAAGGTATCCTATTTAATAAAAATGACTACTTTGTTATATGACTTTAACGGAAAATAAAATCAAAGAAAAAGTAATGTTTAAAAGGGGCAGGGAAGCTGAAAAAGTTTTCATTACAAATTATCCACAATAAAATATATTAGTAAAATATTTTCTTTTTTTTTTTTCTTTTTTTTCCCCCTTTTTTTTTTTTTTTTTTGTAACTATTCCAATTTCATTCTTGAGATATTTTGTCTTTTGGTATTTTGAAGCAGACGTTTTCTAAAATATAATTTGTATTTTAAATTAATATTCTAATATTTATATGTTTAAATTACGAAATTTTTAAACATTGCTTCACTTTTTCAACAATCAATTGTTCATCATCACTTATAATAACAAAAAATTCCACCAACACTAACACACAGTTGCACTCATCAGCCACTTGGTATCTTAATAGTAAACTTTAACAATGTAGATAAATTTCTTTGTTGTAATCAACGAAGTTAACTTTCTCTGTTGTAATTAAAGAAGTTAACTTTCTCTGTAGTAAAAGAAATTGTATTGTGTCATAAAGAGCAGTTACATTTGTACAAGCGAATTTTTGATTGCGTTAATTTTATTTGATTGATTCTTTGATTAACAATTATAAGTGAGTTGTGAATTGCGAGGAGAAGATGGAATAGTTGGACAATTCTCCCTTTTGAGAGGTTGAGGTGGTCCAGTCCATGTGATCAGGTGGTCTCCCAGTTCATGGAATTCAAAGGAGCCCATGGACTAGAAGACAAGCTCAAGTTCACAGGAGAATGAAGAAGAAAACCCAAGCTGCCTACCAAGAAGTAAACCACAGCTTGGACTTCTTATGCATCCTTCACAAATATTTTATGAACTTGATCAGTCCACCAGAACGTGAGCTCCTCTGATGAGGTCCCTCAAGGGGATTTAGAAAATCATAACAAAAACATCAAGTGGGCTGACGGGGGGCATAAAAATAACTCTTAAATTTAGTTTAACAAGTGTACATAAACGTGTTGCATTCCAACATCATTAAGATGATCAAAATACAAATGTAAGCACTAATTTCTAGAGTTTAGAGCATTTTCTGTCCATTTAGATCAAAGTTTTATAAAATTGGAAGTGGTATCACTTATTACCCTTCAGTTAGTTAACTATACATGGTGAAAATGACAACTGAATCTCTACATCCGTTTTTAATGTATAAGATAAATTTTCATGTTCCAAAATTAATATATTTGTGTTGTAAACGCTGATGTTAAAAGGGTTTTTGTTTAAAAAGAAGACTTTTTTTTTGCATACTTTTAGCTACAATTACATGTGTAATAGTGTTTATCCACTTAGTTGAAAATGGTTACATTTAAGTACTAAATGTACAATGTAGTAACATGTAGTAAATGTACAATGAGAAATACTTGACCCAAGACAGAGATACTATTTGAATGAATTTTGAATTTTGCAGGTTTTATGGATTTTATTTTTCTTCTTACACCATTTTGTTAAGTATGAAAAATATTTAGTTGATAAAAAGTTATTGTTATTGATAGATATTCTTGAAAATTGTATGTCATTGCCTACCACCAACATGTTGCATGAGCTAACCGTATAATAATTCCTTCTAAATTGTTTTCATAGACTACAACCCTTAGGTGTATCAGTTTACTCTCCTTTCAAAGGATAAATGTTCAATACACAAATCTGACCAAATTCAGGCTATTCTTCACCTACCTAAGTTTTCAATGAAAAATGATAACTAAAAAATTTGGGTTTTAATGTGAGTTTAAATTTGCAGTTAAATAAATAGCTATTTTCTTATTCTTGAGCTTGTATAAGAACAGAAATAGCTTTCAGACAGCTAATATTTTCAGCTTTCTGCAATAAAAATTAAAAGTGAACACCATATTAACATTATGTAGGTAATAAAAATTAAAAGTATTGTTCTTATTGAACAAGAATAGATAAGTATTAACCATGGACTTATTAATAGGAGTTATGTTGTTATTATGCAAAAGTGTTGCATTTGTAATTTAAATTGTATGCTCCCAAATATATGGCTTGGGTCAAGAATCCCTAAAGGCGGTCAAGTATCCTAAGCATTGGGATACTTGGCCCAAGTTGAAGGGTTTTTTTTTTATTTCATATTTTACCACCTTTACAATTAATACTTCAGAAATATATTCATAAATATTGTGTAATACTTAATGAAGTATAAATAGACAGCATTTACACAACCATAAGTAATGTAAAATAAAATTTAAACACACAAAACTAAAAATTGGGTCAAGTATCACTAGTTCCCCTTATCCTCTATTAAGATTTTGTTCAAATACTTTCGATGCAACTTGGCATTTCAAAAGATGTCTGCGACCTGAAAATCACTTATGTTTGGTTGCGATTTACAAATTTAAGGTCATTTGCGCACGAGACCAACCTTTATTTGAACCTAAAAATCCATTATTTACAGCCGCTCACTTACTAAGTACTTCGAATTTACAGACACTGCGGATTACTATTTAACTAAAGCGTTGTTACATGACAAATTTCTACCAAATAAGGTTCCTCCAGGTTTTATTTTAGTTATTTTATAACAAAAGCAAAATTAATTACTTGTTTCTTTTAAAGTAAAATACTTTATTTAATAATAACTAAAGGCCTGGCGTTTTGCTCTCAGTACAACCAACACCTATTCAATACTAAAGCCAAAACGCTAGCAGCAAAATTTATGTGACGTCACGTATATCGGTAGAAGATCTTCAGACAGAAAAGTTAATTTCCAAAATCTGCCGACTTACTGAACGAAGTTCTCTTATTGTTAGTGGAAAAATCAGGTAAATCCTTTGCTTATTTTATATATCATTTGTTTATAAGTGATTAGAATGTTTATTGAAATATTGTTTTCACAAATTTATTTACTTTAAAACATTTTAAAAAAACATAATTGGAAATTTGTGAGCACTTGAATTCCAATTAGGCTTACTGCTAAGAATGTGTTAGACATTAGAATTTACCTTTGAATGCGCGAATCTTTAAAGTGATTCCTCACCAAAAAATATTGCTGTATAGAAATTTTGCCTCTCTAAATCATGTCATAGAATGGGAAAAATACAGAGGATTCTTACATATCTTTAGAACGATTTTGTTAAAGGATTGAAAATGAATAATTACAGGAAAAAAATTCCTTGGTAAATCGTATTATTTCAGATCAAAACTGCAGACCAAACTGTATAGTGGTTAGCGTGCTGGCCTCTAGACCGGGAGGTTGAGGGTTCGAGTCCCGTGTAGACATGGGTGTTTGTAAATGTATGTTGGTTTGTTAAATGACGAAATGTTTCGGCGCATTATAACCCTCGTGTTGCTGACGGCGCCAGATAATCTGAATACAACCAACCAATCAGATCAAAACTATCATCTGATACTTTCACATTTATTTTTCTTTTTTTAAAAAAAAAAAAAAAAAACTGTGGATCAAATGATGTGTTTGCATTTTCCGATGAAAAATATTTTTAAGCCGCGATTTAACTTTGTGAAACGCATAGCATAAAAATGACTGAGTGGAAAATAAACAATATTATTAATCGGAAAGGGAAAACCCCTTTAATCAGTGCTTCTAAATGAAAAAAAAAATGAAAAAAACTTACAAATAAAAGATTTCAGTGTTAATTGTAATTCCGGCACAGCATATTAAATTATGTCAACCTTTTATAAAAGTTATAATTCTCTAAAGGTGGGTTATATTTTAAGTACACTGATTTAAATAAAGAATTAATAAATGAAACTTAATTTGAAGCAATTTATTTACAAAGTGAAATTTGTACTCTTTATAATTTGTGAAATGACTTGGCGTATTAATTAATTTTAAACTAATCTTATTTTAAACTAAATCTACGTTATGGCGTACGTTACGTCATGACATTATAAAAAATTCTACAGAAGCATCGAATTAACTCGTATCAATTCTCTCATTTGGTATTAAAAGTATTTAGAAACTGTTTTGCAACGTATGCTATAGGCATTTGAATATTTTAAGAATTACATTGGCTCCACAACTCGGCAAGGGGGGTGTCAATTAAACTTTGACTGGCACATGATAAAATGACAATGTGTATTCAATCTCTGTTAGCATACGTTTATAAAAGTGCATAGTTTGTTACGCTCTTGAAATGAGGAAAATGTCAGATAAAATAGAAAACCAGTACAAATAAGTAAAACGGTGTATTTACATTGTATTTATACCACATTTTATTTGTTGTTCTTTTATATATTGTTGTGAATTTTCCACAGAGCCAATGACAGCACAGATTTTATTGGATAAAAACTATTATTTATTCGCTCTTCAAAGGCACACAAAACTTAATCGAAGAAGATCAATATCAAGCGTCAACACAAGCTTCAATAACAACAACTTTGAGTTCGGTGATAATTCAGGTCAGGCACACTCAAAGCGTTCAGCTTTCATCGAGTTCCAAAGTGAAACTGTCTGTCGATTTTAGCTGCGGTCGAATTTATACAGGCGCGGGAGAATCTTCTCGAAATATCTTGCCAATTCGACGAAAAAAAAGAAACATATCGAAAATACCCGATTGCTCTAGGTGTTGCAACCTTTTTCTAACCTGTATTATATCTGTTAATAAATAAAATAAGATAAAATAAATTACAATAGAGCTTTAAATAATACGTCACTATTTACATCTATATACAAAAAATTTGTGCAACATTTCCTCCTTCTTAAAGACTGCACGTCCCGGGCAGTGAAGTCCTTAAGAGGAAAGGCCATTCAATCATTACTACCATAATATGGGGTTAGCCTATTGTAATGTACAACTCTAGGTTTACAGGAAGGTGTCCGTTGGATCCTTACCGCAACGTCGTTGATCTTCTTAAGGACCAAATACGGCCTTCATACCATATACTTCTCAGTTCGTCTGGAGATTAGGGGAGAGTCCTTTCCGGCGTTTAGGGTTCCATAACCATACTTTGTCACCTTCCTGGAATGAACGTTCCGTGGCCTTGTCATCGTATCGGATCTTCATTCGCTCCGTCATGATGTTGATTCTCTCTCGGGCGAACCGATGTACGGCTTTCAAACGCGCCTGGGTATCATCTAGATACTAGGCAGACGAGGAAGGAGTGTCCGGTGGTCGTCCAAAGAGGAGGACGCAGGGTAGACTAATGTCCCTTCCAAACATCATTTGTAATAGTGTAAATCCGGTGGTCTCGTGAGTAGCACTTCTGTAGGCCAACAGGAGAGGTGGATGTTTCTGATCCCCATCTTGCAGGTTACATGACTTTGAAATTGGTTGTTGATAAGAGAACGCGTGTGTTCCAGATTTGAACTCCATTTTAGATGAACGTCGTCTGCTCTCCGGGCATGAACTTCCGGAAAGAGCGTTCGTGTTCCCATTCAGCCGAACATCATTTTCAGTAAGCTGGTCTGTGATTGCGTCGGAATCATCCGCGGGTGCAGCTGATAGATCCTGGGACCTCCGTTCGATGCTTGTGACAGGAGCATGGGTACCGATTTCTTCTTCACTGACGCTGTCCATTCCCACACGAACCACTTCCTGGGAGGGTTTCATTAACGTTGCTTTTTTCGATTCTCTTTTCGGGGTTGGGGAGATACTTTTCATCGATGTAGACTCTGTCTCTTAAAATCTAGAGATCTTCGCGAACTCTTCAACATTCTCTAAGGCATTGTCTTCATGAGCCATAATCCGATATACGCACAGCTCTTTCATCAAAGGAACTTCGACTCTCCATGTTTGCAGTTTGCCTTTCCCAAAATTCAGCGTAATTCCATTTTCCTTTAAAAAGTCAAGTCCGAGAATGCACGGATCTACAATTTCGGCAACATAAACGGTGTGTTTATAGGTGTTAAATCCAAAGGCAATTTCCACTTCCAAATTCCCGTGCACGGAGATATTGCCACCAGACACAGTTTGTAGCGAAATAGAGGGCGCTGTGTAGAGGAGTCGGCTGTTCAGGCGACGAGCCACGTCCGTCCTTACGATCGTTACATTCGCTCTCGAATCGACGATTAGACGACATGGAGTTCCGTTGATCTCTCCCTTCATGAATAAACCCTGGTTTCCCCCTTAACGGGATGAAACGTGGAAACGACTGGTCGGGGCATCATCTGTTCTACATTGCAGCTTCTGCCCTGCGAGATGGCATCTTCTTCGATTCAATTGTTGAGATTCCGTGGTAGTGTTATCCCTTCTCTTTTTCAAATCAAGGCAGTTACGTAGTAGATGCCCTTCCCATTTGCAGTGCCAGCAAATGACGCTTGTCTTTCGATCCCTGGCTCCGGGATAGCTTCTCATCATTCTATCAGTTTTGCTTTCCAATTTTCGAAGCTTACTGGTGACACGGTCAGGAAAATCCTCGGCTAATGCACCACACACATATCGTCGGTCTTTTCTAAAACCTAGCTGCGCTGCTTCCATTCTCATGGCGTACACGAGGGCAGACTTCAGGTTTTTGTTTTGGGATAACCTTACCGCCTGCTGCACATTGAGATCTTGAAAGCGTCGATGAAATACTGCAGAGAAAGATCGACTCGCACATCCGTGGTACAATCTGGAAACTCCAGAATTGATAGTCTCTCTATATCAGTGCCGATTCTTGAAGAGATTTTCCTGTCTTCTGCCGCCTCGTTTTCAGTTTCAGCCTACTATAATCTTTCAGATGTTGCTCTCCAAATCGCAACTCCAAAGCAGACTTCAGAGCAGCGAAATCTTCTCTTTTGTCCCTCGGATGTATTTGAAGAATGTCGGCGGCTTCCTCGCGGAGTGACGCGGCGAGAGGGAATACCTTCGTAGTATCGTCCCATCCATTTGCAAATCCAATTATTTCAAACTGCGTTTGATAAACACGCCAGGACGACTCCCCATTCAAAAGTGACCACTTTGATGTTAGAACGTGGTGCAATAACGGGAACGGGAACCTCTCACGGGAGCAAAACTGTTGCTGCTTCAGATCTTCTATTTTCAGTAAATCGAATTCTTTCCTTCAAGCAGTCAAATTTCCCGTTAACTGCCTTCCTCACGATGGAAACATTTTCTTCAATTTCATTTCTCACAGTCACATAATCTTCTTTGACATCCGAAATATCGGCCTTCATTGACTGAAGGACATTTTTCGTGCGCTCTATAAATCCGTCAACGGACGCAGAAGTCGATTCTTGTTTGGCGGTTAAAGCTTTTATGTCCGATGATACCGCTTCTTGTAAAGATTTAATGTCTGATGATGTCGCTACTCTTAAAGCATTAATGTCACCCGTAATCGCTGCAGCGAATTCAGCATTTGTAGATTCTTGACGGGCTTGACCGGCGGCAACTGTAGCGAAAAGTTGGGCTTTCGCAGATTCTTGTCTGGCTTTTATTTCAGCTTTCATTTCAGCGGCGGTGGATTCTTGGCTGTCTTTTATTCCAGAAATCATTTCCATCAATAGCTTCATTTGTTCTTCCATCATTCCTCTAGCAGTCGGCATTCAAGATGAATAAACCCCAATTCTGACACCATTGTTGTGAATTTTCCACAGAGGCAATGATGGCACAGTTTTTATTAGATAGAAACTATTATTTATTTGCTCTTCAAAGGCACACAAAATTTAATCGAAGAATAGTGCAATCAATATCAAGCTTTAACACAAGCTTCAATAACAACAACTTCGAATTCGGTGATAATTCAAGTCAGGCACACTCAAAGCGTTCAGCTTTCATCGAGATCCAAAGTGAAACTGTCCGTCGATTTTAGCTGCGGTCGAATTTATACAGGCGCGTGATAATCTTCTCGCAATATCCAGCCAATTCTTCGAAAAAAGAAAGAAACATCTCGAAATTTCCCGATTTCTTTAGGTGTTGCCACCTTTTCTAACCCGTATTATAGCTGTTAATGAATGAAATAAGATAAAATAAATTACAATAGAATTTTAAAATAATACGTCACTATTTACAACTATATACAGAAAATTTGTGCAACACTATGCTGTTTTCATTACTGAATTACTTTTAGGTTTATGAGTTGCATTTCACAGAGAGGAATTTCAAACACAAAACCTCTGCATATGACCCGAAAACTGGAGCTCTTTTTTCTGTACCATAAAAATTAAACGTCCAGCATCTGATGCAGTTCCATCTATATATATGATTATCGTGGATATTTTCATCCTGAGCCAACTATGAATAGAGTGCCATCATAGAAAAAAAAATAAAACAACCATACAGAGAGATGGTTGGTTTGTAAGCTCAACGACACATTTTTATGTGCAATAACGGATAAGCAGACCAAGGCATACAACTTAATGCGGATTCTGAATCACAATGAATATCCGAGATTCGAACTCGGCATCTTTGGCATGCTAGACCAGAACGCTAACCACACGTCCACCAGGTGGGAACATGCATAGAGAATGATTGATTGCAGAAATTTTGTGTAAAACATTCTATAATGCTCTTATACAAAACATTTTCCCAGATATTTTTTTTTCTTGCTTTTCCTATTTAATAAAGAATTTTTTCATGTAAAAAAAGTGTTTGTGTTTATTAAAGAATGCACTTTATAGCTCTTTTTTTAAATAACGCATTGCAAACTTTCCTAGATTAGAAAACTTACTACAGAAGTTGATAATTCTATACCAAATCTTTAGGAACTAAGATGGCGCATAAAACATTTTAGTGATCTTTAATATAGTTTTAAAAAGAAATATGGTGCAAAAATGTTGTTAATGATAAATGAATTAAAGCGATGATTCCTATTCTTGAATTTGCAAGGAATTTAAAGTATAAGTTTCAATTATCAGTGAGAATTCCGTGCTCTACAAAGATTTTATTTCTACCGAGATGAAGCCTGGACACGATTTAGTGCCCAGGCTTTTGAGTATTAAGTAGGCAGGACCGATCCTACGCCCCCCCCCCCCCCACACACACACACACATTATTTTTGTTCCAGCCGGCCGAACATGTTCGTAAAGAATAATGCAAAACCAACGCCCTCTGTGGGCGACTTGTAAAACACTTGTAAAAACTGTGAGAAGGATGTTTAGCCACGATAGGAACAAGACGTTCCGAGTGCAATAAACCTGAACCGAAAGACGATTAGTCTTGCATTCTTCCAACGCATACAAATTAACCATAAAACTTACAGTCCACTCAAGAAGAATAACCATTTGTGGTCAGTCTATACCGGAGAAAAACCATGGAAAAAGTCTACAGTCTAAAAGAATTGAACAGAATGCGTGGGCGAGTAAAAGCAAAGCTCACCGCCATTGTCAAGTTTGACGAACAAGAAAAAGAAACCGACGAAAAAACCAAGATTGAAGGTGAGAAAAAATTGTGCGACATCACTGAACTTAAAAACGAGCAGAGCAGACTCTTTGAATGCTATGGAGAACTGGAGTTAGAAGAAAATACTTCCAATGAATGCGATACAGCTATCCAAGAATTAGAAACGTTATGCGACACTCTGGAGGTAAACATCAGATATTTTCTTTCAAAATTTAATACTAAAACTAATGCGTACAAAAATGAAAATAATTCCGCTATTAAATCTGTTAACTTTGATTTAGCTTCTAAATTGCCTGATATTCCGTTGCCTAAATTTAGCGGTAAAATGGAAGAATTTGTTAATTTTAAAACGCAGTTTGAATCCATGATTTGTATCAATGAACACATTTCTGAAAATCAAAAATTGTTCTATCTTAAAGCCGCATTACAAGGTGAGGCAAAAATGATAGAAACTAGTGAAGATACTTATCATTCATTATTTAATGCTTTAGAGACTAGATACGAAAATAAACGTGCTATTCTAGACCTACACATTCAGGAAATTTTGAAAGTAGAAAAAATTAATTTCGAAAATGCAAAATCATTGCGAAATTTATCCGATGTTGTTAGGAAATATATAAGAGGTTTAAAAGTTCTTAAATTAGAATCTAATGATCTTTCAAATGCTATAATTTCAAACATAGTTCTTCAAAAATTAGACAAAGACACAAGAAAAGCGTACGAATTATCTGTGACTACTAAAGAAATCCCGCCTTTAGAAGACGTATTACAATTCATTGATAATAGGTCGATGGTATTAGAACAACTAACTAAAAATGAATTCAAAACGAACAAATTTGTTAAAGGGTTCCATAATCCAAATTTAAAACCCAAAAATTTGTTAGTTAATTCTAATAAAGATGTTAAACCCTGTTTGTTATGTAATGAAAAACATAATTTATTTGGATGTTCTCAATTCAATGATATGGATGTTTCCAAACGAATAGAAACCGTTAAAGCCCTCAAATTATGTCGAAATTGCTTGAGGTGCCATAAAAATGTATGCGAATCATCTTTTAGCTGTTCTACACTCAAGAGCCAAAACATTATGACCACCCCTACATTTTGCAATGAACTCGCCTGGATGACGTGGAAGACATGTGATCGTGTGGAAGTGGTATTTAACTACTGCTGGTGAATCTGAAGAATCATTCTTTCACTTACTTTTGTGTGTGATGAGAAAGGCTGCGGATTTAAGCGACTTTGATAGAGGGCAGATTGTAATGGCTCGAAGGCTCGGAACAAGTATTTCCGAAACTGCACGACTCGTGGGTTTTTCGCGATCTACAGTTGTTAGTATTTATGCAAAGTGGATGAATGACTGTGAAAGCAGCAGTAGACAACATGGTGTTGGACGTCCACACGCTATCAAAGAAAAAGGTCGTCGGAGACTGTCTCGCATGGTGAAACAAAAACCGGAGCCAGACAGTAGCTCAGCTGACAGCCCAATACAATGCAGGGCCAAATAGAATAGTATCGGAGCACACTGTTCAGCGGACACTGTTAGATATGGGGCTACGCAGCAAACGTCCACTCGTGTGCCTTTGCTGACCAAGCGTCATCGCCAACTGCGCCTGCGCTGGGCCCGGGAACATCGTGATTGGTCCATGGATCAGTGAGAGAGAGTTGCCTGGTCAGATGAATCACGGTTTGTCATTCATCACGGCGATGGCCGTGTCAGGATACGCCATCTTCCAGGCGAACAGTTGCTCCCTCAATGTACAGTAGGTCATACACATGCCGGTGGTGGCGGTATTATGCTTTGGGGGACGTTTTCTTGGGCATCTCTGGGACCCGTGGTTGTGGTAGAGCAGACCATGAATGCTACAGGGTATCTGAACATCATTGCGGACCAGTTGCACCCTTACATGGCTTCTGTTTTTCCATCTGGAAATGGAATGTTCCAACAGGACAACGCCCCATGTCACAAGGCTAAAATTGTGTTGGAGTGGTTCCAGAAACATGATGCTGAATTCCAATTAATGTCCTGGCCGCCTAACTCACCGGATCTCAATCCGATAGAACACATTTGGGATGTCATGGGACGGAAGCTCAGATTTCAAAGACCACCAATTCGCAATATTTCGGATTTGCGTGACCGCTGCTTAAACATTTGGTACAATCTGTCTCCGGCCTTCTACCAAGGACTTGTGGCATCCATGCCAAGGCGGGTTGAAGCTGTATTGAGCGCCAAAGGTGGGTCAACTCGTTATTGACTGGTGGTCATAATGTTTTGTTTGGCTCTTGAGTGTAGATGCCTGCAAAGACACAACACTTTGCTTCATATTGAAAAAGAAAATTCCGATCAAAGCAATAATTCATCAGCAGATGTAAATAATACGAGTACTTCGTTCGTCCAGAAAATAAATCCTCCCACGCAAGCTTCTCTTACAAATATTCTTCGCAGTCATAAATCGGGCATTCTATGTACTGTTCTGATTCATATAACAAATTCGTGCGGAGAAAAAATAAAAATGAGAGCAATTCTTGACAGCGGGTCGTCTGTCAATTGCATTACAAATGAAGCATCAGAATTTCTGGGGTTAAAAAGAGAAATATATAATCTTTCAATTTCTGGAATAAATGGAAAGGAGCACTTCGTTAAGAATACTTTAACGGCTACTATTTCAAACGATAATGGAAGTTATTTTAGAACAACAACATTTTTGATTTTACCTAAAATCACAGAATTAACACCGGTAATTCGACTGGATATTTCGCATATAACTTTTCCCAGCGGAATACAATTAGCAGATACTGAATTTTTTGTACCTAACAAAATTGATATTTTAATTGGGTGCGAATTATTTTTTGAATTACTTATGCCTGGAAAATTTAAATCAAACGATAATTCGTTAGTCTTGCAAAACACTGTGTTCGGATATTTAGTTTCTGGATCTATGAATAATGTGCAATCAAATTCCTTTTCTGGTCTAATTTCGGAACGGGAAAATTTAAATCATTCTCTTCAGAGTCTTGAAACAGAGTCTTTTCCCGGTGATAATCAGGATAAACAAAACATTTCCGTCGAGGAATTATATTGCGAAAAACACTTCATTGAAACCACTAAGCGTGATATAACTGGTAGATATATCGTAAGGCTTCCGATTAAGGAAAATTGCAGGAGCGATTTAGGGAACTCCAGAGATGTTGCAGAAAAACGTTTAAATCAATTGTGGAGAAGACTAAACGAAAATCCAGACATGGCATCTCAGTACAAGAACTTTATTGATGAATATCTTTCTCTTAGCCATATGGGGAAAATTATAGACGGTCAGCACGAAGTGGACACTTACTATATTCCACACCACGCTGTGTTACGTCCGGACAGTTTATCAACGCCTCTTCGTGTCGTATTCGACGCATCATCAAAGACCAACCAGGGTATCTCTCTCAACTCCATCTTACTCAATGGTGGTACTGTTCAACAAGATTTGTTTTCCATTGCAACAAGATTTAGAAAACATCAGTTTGCCTTCAGTGCTGATGTAAGAAAAATGTATCGTCAGATATTAGTAGCGCCAGAAGACAGAAGTTTACAACGAATCCTGTGGAAGTCGAGTCCATCTACACCCATTGAAGTATTCCAGTTGAAAACAGTAACCTACGGGACATCGTGTGCGCCTTTTCTTGCTACCCGAACTTTAAAGGCTCTTGCTGATGATGAACAAGACAATAATCCTGTGGCCGCCGAAGTAGCCCGCAATGATTTCTACGTAGATGACGTTCTATCCGGTTCACAAACCTTGGAACAAGCTAAGAGCAAACAAGCTGGCCTCATTCAACTCTTACTCAAGGGAGGCATGGAGCTCCACAAGTGGATGTCAAACCATCCAGAATTGATACAGGGTGAAGCAAACTCCGAGTACTCATTTTCATCGCCGGATCCTACTGTCAAAACCTTGGGCATGCTTTGGTGCTCAAGTTTAGACTACTTTACCTTCAAAGTGACTGTGAATCTTGAAAAGAGTTACACGAAACGAGAAGTGTTATCGACAATCGCTCGGCTTTTCGATCCTTTGGGCCTGATACAACCAATCATTTCCAAGGCCAAGATTTTTCTTCAAAGACTTTGGGTACTTTCACTCAACTGGTCAGATCTTCTTCCACCAAAGGAGCTCAAGGAGTGTTTAAGTTTTCTGACTCACTTACCTCTCGTAAATCAAGTGCAAATTCCCAGGTGTGTTCTTCTTCCCAATGCCACTACTATTCAACTCCATGGATTTGCCGACGCGTCACAACAAGCTTTTGGTGCAGCGATCTACTTAAAATCTACAAATCAACAAGGGCAAGTACAGACCAGACTTCTGTGCAGCAAATCCAAGGTAGCACCCATCAAAACTCTGACGATTCCTCGTTTGGAGCTGTCAGCAGCTCTTTTGTTGACTCGCTTAACATCAAGAATTGTACCTATCCTACAGCTACCGATAGATCACATTTTTTTGTGGACAGATTCAACAATCACTCTTGCCTGGATCAAAACTCCTCCTGAGAAGTTAAAGCCATTCGTTTCAAACCGAGTGAAGGTAATTCAATCCCTGGACAACAACTACGAATGGAGACATGTGTCTTCAAAGGAAAACCCAGCCGACGTCATCTCTAGGAGACAAGACGCAAGGGCTCTAATCGCCAATAATCTCTGGTGGGAAGGGCCAGAGTGTTTGAAACAAGACCACCTAGAGGATTCCTCATTTGATCTAACTAATCTTAATGATAACTTATATTTCAGTGAACTGAAAAGGACCTCTGAAACTGCCTTAATTGCAACAAAAGATGACTTTTTGTTAAATTTCCTGAATGTTAGTAATAACTACCGAAAATTAATTAATGTGTTTAGTTATGTTCTTAGGTTCATTAACAATTGTAAGTGTAAGCCAAAAAAGGCTGGATTTCTTTCTGCAGATGAAGTCAATGACAGCGAGTTGCGGTTGCTATCGCTGGTACAACAAGAAAATCTTGGTGAAGACTTCAATCAGTTAAGTTCAGGAGACCCGGTAACAGCTACAAGTAAATTAAAAATTTTATTACCTTTTCTTCATAAATGCTCAAATGTCATCAGAGTTGGAGGTCGCCTTTCCAATTCAGAATTATCTTTTGATGAAAAGCATCCTATTGCTCTATCAAAAAATCATAGATTGTCAAGGCTCATCTTGTTAGATCTACATAAAAGTAATTGCCATCTCGGTGCGCAAGCACTGTTACATTTGTCTAGACAAAGATATTGGATTATTCATGGAAGAGATCTTGCTAGAAGTATTGTGCATGAATGTGTGGTTTGTACAAAATATAAACCACGATTCTTAGTTAAAAAATGGACGATCTGCCAGCTGAACGTTGTCAATAAACATTCCCCTTCCTTAATTCTGGTACAGTCTTTGCAAGTCCATTTTACATAAAAAACAAAAATCAATGTAAAGGGCCATTTCAAAAGGTCTTTATTGTAATATTTGTATGTCTAGTAACACGTGCTGTTCATTTTGAAATTGTATCAGATATGACATCCGACTCATTCATTGTATCATTGAAAAGATTTATGTCTCGTAGAGGAAAATGTTCAACTCTCTTTAGTGACAATGCTAAAACTTACATAGGCTCTCACAATGAGTTGAACGATTTTGTAAAAGACAATGTTTCAGTTGGAACAGTGGTCATAGTCAAGCAAAACAACATACCCATAAATTCATGGCTTATGGGAAGAATTATAAAAGTGTTTGAGGGAAAGGATAAATGTGTTAGAGTTTGTCTAATAAAAACAAAGCGTGGTAATTTAAAACGCCCCATTTCAAAGCTAGTTGTTCTACCTGTCCCAACTGACTCAAATGTCTAATTTTTTTATATGTATAACAATTGATATTGTAATTGTTTAATTTGTCTAACATTTTTTAATTCAATGTTATTTTAAGTAATATTCTGTTTACTGTTTCTCATTCTAATTCTGTATACTTTTCATAACAATTGTATAATTATTAATTTTGAAATTTATTAATTTCAACGCCGGGAGTATGTTCCAGCCGGCCGAACATGTTCGTAAAGAATAATGCAAAACCAACGCCCTCTGTGGGCGACTTGTAAAACACTTGTAAAAACTGTGAGAAGGATGTTTAGCCACGATAGGAACAAGACGTTCCGAGTGCAATAAACCTGAACCGAAAGACGATTAGTCTTGCATTCTTCCAACGCACACAAAATAACCATAAAACTTATAGTCCACTCAAGAAGAATAACCAATTTTCTCAGTGGGCAAATTGTGATATTTTTTTTTTTAAATGAGTCGTCAAATTAAAATATGGCCAGTTGTAAATTAAAAAATATATTTATCAAAACATTTCGAGCAAAAACACTACAAGATAATAACATAATTAAAAAAAGCGGCAATCCTTAAACGAGGATGACCAGTCTTTACCAAAAAGATACAAAGTCGGTTGAATCGAGTAGGTTGATCCTTGACCCCACACCTCCCCTTTCCGTCGACATAAGGAACCCCTTTGAAGATAAGCTTGGGAGGAGGGGGTCCCACCGTCCCACACAGCTACGAAAATACTTTATAGCACGAAATATCTCTAGGATCAAGGTGCCATTATATTAAATCATTTTCTGCAGTCGGCAAAACTAGTGTTTCAAAGAACCAGTCATTGCCTACTCGAATATATGTATGCATGTGTGTTTAGAGTCGTATGAGCAAACCATTCCACTTATAATCCACACCATGGTTGACTGACGGCAATTCCTAAATTAGTATAAAAAATAATAGTATTAAAAGAAAGAGACGAAGGTTGCAATGTCATAAGTGTGGTAGTTATTGTTTCGATGAGGATTGCAAGCAAAGGCGTGAATTCAGCGCACATGCAGGAAACATAGTTTGCTTATAACGTGTTGGTGCGCCAGCAAATCCATTTCAATATGCAAGTAAAATAAAAATTGCGGTAAGTCAATCTATTAATATTGTTACGAATTTTTGTATATTTGTAAATATTTCGTAGTGCTAATTTTGTAAATAGTAATTTATGTACATATTGCATAAGGCAGTGCAATAGTTCGTTAAATTGGCTTCCCTGCAGTGAGCATCTCAATGCTTGATAACGGGTTTTACAGCGGTAACTCTGGGAAGCGAGTTTCAAGGGGCAGGGCATTTAACATTATGGTAATGGGAATCTCGCCAAATTTGGCGAGAAATCGCCAAATGTCGCCAAACTTGGCGACTATTTGGCGACATTTTCGGTACATGTATAGGATTTTTCGACTACTGTCTGGAAAGTTCTCCAAATTCCTCTCTCTAGAGGTTTCAAGAAGGTTCGCAGCCTCCCCTTTATAAGGACGGCCGTGAGTAGAGTAAGTTAGTTCTTGAATTTTGAGTCACTGAATTAGTTTGTGGTGTACGAGGCTAAAAAAATTAAACCCATCAAAGTTTATTTCTTGTTCTTGGATGGCAGTTACGCGTTGCCAGGACAACGTAACTTGGTTTTTACTTTATTTTCCATTTTGTCGTGTTCTATTAATTTATGCAGTTATAAGACGATGAACGTATATCTTTTCCTCATATGAGCTGTGTTTTATAACCGAGGCTAATTATGCTTGTAACTCTATTTTACTTGTAAATAACTGTAAATATTAAATGCTAACATGTCGTCAATTGTCTTGAGTTTACTCATCTTATTGAACCGCATATTGTAGGAAGTTCTATTTATTCGCCTCCCCTAACAACTGGTGACCTGAGGACGTAGATTTTATTTGGATGAAAAAAGTTCTGTGCATTTAAATAGAAATATTATTATCTGATTTAACTTTATATTAAACATGAATGAGAGCGCAGACGATAATTTAAATTCATCAAGTCAAGATAATATACATTTAGAAGTAAACAGAGTGGCGATAAAGCCGCCAAATTTTTGGCGACATAAGCCTAAGATATGGTTTTTACAACTTGAAGCACAGTTTTCTAATGGAAATATTACTCGTGATGTAACTAAATATAACATTGTCCTTGCGTCATTGGATGAAAATGTTTTAGATTTTGTCGAGGATATTTTATCAAATCCGCCAGCGGATGGGAAATACGATACTTTAAAAAATGCATTGTTGAATAGATTAACAGATACTGAAGAATCCAGGTTAAAAAAGGTATTGACCGAACTTAATCTAGGAGATAAATGCCCATCTGACTTGTTACGACAAATGAAAGGTTTGGCTGAAACTTCCATTTCTTCTGGAATTGTTAAAAACACTTTGGCTACAGAGGTTACCGCAGCAAGTTCAAGCAATATTGTCAATAAGCTCCGAGCCTTTAGATAACATTGCGGAGATGGCAGATAAAATTATCGGAATATTTAGCTCAACAGAATTGTGTACAATGAGTAGAGTATCCAGTAAGGCTTCTGAACCGAATAATACTAATAACGAAAAAATTAGTTCTTTGGAAATTAGCATTGCAGAATTAACTAGGAAATTTGATACTTTCATGACAAGGGGTAGATCTCCAAATAAATCTGAAAATGCTCGCAATCGCAGCCGTTCGAGATCCAAACCTGCTCGTTATAAACTATGTTGGTACAGTACGCAAAAAAAAAAAAAAAAAACAGAACGATAGCTATATCTTCGGTTCTAATTATCGTAGAATCTTACGGTTTGCACCAAAATGTTTTGCTTACGATTTTCTATATATCTGATGCAATTTTTTTTTCTTGAGGGACCGTTTACTAAGTAAAAGTAACGCTATCTTCGAAAATTTCAATACGAACCCTTATTTTTTTATCATTTCATTCGATTCAGAATACATCATTTACCCTGTATACCAAATTTCAATGCATTATGTTGAAAAACACGTCACTTATGAGCGAAAATATTTCGACCATTTTTTGACCGATCTTCAGGGAGAATTTCCATAAAACGAAAGGTATTTTTAAGGTTCTTCTTCACAGAGGGAGAAATAGAACGGTCAATGTGGCGCGTTTCACGAAGATTAAAAAATGCAAGTATTAGTCTAAAATTGCATAGAAACTACTTGGATTTATAGTGTCATGTTTAAGATTAATACAAAAATAGCAAGTAAACGCAAAAGTAACATAATTTATTTACAACATTAAAGATGTGCATTCTTCACACGAAATAAATAAAATATCGAAAACTGTAATTGCAGAAATATAACGAATACTACTGATAATTAGAAAATTAATAAATATTAAATGTAGGCATTAGTAAACAGTATTTAGCAAAGCATGAATATTTTACAGAAATATTTCACTAAAAACACAAATGTAACTAGATCGTTGAAATTATTTATAAAATGAAAAAGTCACATGATTCAGTAAAATTTTTAAAAAATAACTTATTGAAATTGCTTAAAAAATGTTGTTTTAAATAAATAGAATTTAAGAAAGCAAATTAAAAAAAAAAAATGACAGTTTACAGAAAAAATAATAATTTTAAAAACTAAAAAACACGCTTTAATAGAAAATCAAACTAAAAAGTAGAAAATAATCAATAGATTAAAAAACTAAGAAACACGCTTTAATAGAAAAGTGAACTAAAAAGTAGAAGATAATTTTAAATAAGTTTGAAATAAGAATAGAGTGATTAACAAGAAATATTTATTTTATCGTACAAAAGCGTGGGGTGCTTTTTAAGATATTTTCATAATGGCTCTACTTTTACCAATATCTGTCATTAAATATTTACAAAAATTGACATCAAGCACCCCACGCTTTTTTACGATAAAATAAATATTTCTTGTTAATCACTATTCTTATTTCAAACTTATTTAAAATTATCTTCTACTTTTTAGTTCACTTTACTATTAAAGCGTGTTTCTTAGTTTTTAAACTATCTGTTATACGATAACTGAACGTTATGCGATTTTCCACACCTCTAGTTTACCTTGAATTAATCTTTGATAGTATTCAAAAGTCGTCTACTATACGGTCCCTTAAAATGAGCGTTTTTTACATTTTCTCTAAAAAATCGAGAACTAATAGTCAAAATGGAAAGAAAAAAATTATGGGGAGGGGGGGTTTAGACCATGGTAAATCTAATGAAAGCAAAAAAAATATATGTTTCTATTCAAAAAAAAAATTTAATTGCTTTATTAATTAATAATTAATTATTAAAAAAGAAATTGATTCAAAAGCTGATTGCTATTTATGTTTGGCCATTTACAAACTACCTTTTGAAAAAAAAATTACTGAAATATATTAATTATTTAAGTATTTATTGCCAAAAAACCAACTTTTTTATTTAACATTAATTTATCATTTTCTTTTTATCATTTAAATTACAAACCATTCATTAGAAAATTACGAATTTTTGTATTTCGCATTCTTTTTTAATGCTGAATCCAAATATGGAATAATATTATGAGGTTGCTATTGGACTTTTTAAAGTTTGGTTCTGTTTTAATATGTAGATGACCCCTCATGATAAAAAAAAACTACATACAATTATTAAAAACCTTTCACGATTTACAACGGTACCTTTTGTTTGTTATTTCAACAATTAGAACAAAAGATATAGCCATCGTTCTGGTTTTTTTTGGGGGGGGGTACTGTACCATTATAAATTTGGAAGCAATGAACTTCACTGTGTAAAGCCATGCGAATTTGAAGAACCTTCAAGTACTTCGGGAAACTAACAGGCCGGTCGATTGAAGAGGCCAACGACTACGGCCAGATAAACTGTCGCCTCTTTCTTTTTGACAAGTCTAGCAAGAAGGACTATCTTGTCGACACCGGGGCTGATGTGTCCGTAATTCCACCGCCAAAACCAAATAAGCTGTCCCCATCCGATTTTAAACTTTATGCTGCAAATTCAAGTTCAATCAAAACTTACGGCAAGCAACTTATCAGTTTGGATTTAGGCTTGAGAAGACGTTTCAAATGGAATTTCATCATAGCAGATGTCTCGAAGCCAATAATTGGCGCAGATTTTCTTGAGGCACATGGACTTTTGGTCGACATTAAACAAAAGCGTTTGATTGATCCTTTAACGTCATTATCAGTTCCGACTAAAATAATTAAAGGACCATCTTCATTTTTAACACCCCTCGATAGTAGTAATTTTGAGCCAGCTATAAATTCTCTTCTGCAAGAATACAAAAGCTTATCTTCAGAAAATATAGAACGAGATAAAGTTAGCGTCAGCCATAATGTCACCCATGCTATTGTTACAAAAGGGCCACCCGTGGCATGTAAAGTGCGTAGATTAGCTCCAGATAAATTAAAAATCGCCAAGGCAAAATTCGACTACATGCTTGAGCGGGGAATATGCCGACCATCAAGCAGCTCGTGGTCTAGTCCATTGCATCTGGTCAAGAAAAAGGATGGCGGATGGAGGCCATGCGGGGATTATCGTGCTTTAAACGCAGCTACACTACCAGATAGGTATCCCATACCCCACCTGCATGATTTTGCGCACCAATTAGAAGGCTGTACTGTATATACCACACTAGATCTTCATCGTGCATTTCATCAAATTCCCATGGAATCATCAGATATAGAAAAAACAGCTATTTGTACACCATTCGGACTGTTCGAATTTCCCTTGATGACTTTTGGACTTCGGAACGCGGCGCAGACATTTCAGCGATTCATGCATGCCGTTCTACGAGGCCTGGAATTCTGCTTCGTCTATCTGGATGACATACTTGTTGCATCTCGCACTAAAGAGGAGCATTTACGTCATCTCAGAACAGTTTTTGAAAGATTACAGCAATTCGGGTTAACATTAAATCTCAGGAAATGCAACTTCAATCAACCTGAGGTAAATTTTGTTGGCCACATTGTGTCTCTAAAAGGAATTCGTCCAACAAAAGAAAAAATCAAAGTCATCGAAGATTTCAATAAACCCAAAACAGTCAAACAACTTAGAAGATTTTTGAGAATTATAAATTTCTATCGAAGGTTTATACCTCTAGCGGCTCAGCACCAAGCAAGCTTATACGATTATTTAAAAAATAGCAAAAAGAATGATAATCGGGTTATTGAGTGGACAGACGAAGCGTCAAATGCCTTTACAATCTCTAAAGAATTATTGAAATCTGCTGCAATTTTAGCTCACCCAGTGTCATCAGCTAAACTTGCTCTTATGGTAGACGCTTCGGATATAGCAGTTGGCGGAGTGGTGCAACAACTTGTGAATAAGAATTAGCAGCCACTTGGTTACTTTTCTGTTAAACTGACACCGGCACAAAAGAATTACAGCACGTATGATCGGGAGCTGCTAGCTGCATATTCGTCTATCAAGCATTTCCGGTATTTGTTGGAGGGTCGTGAATTTACGTTATTCACTGGTCATAAACCGCTGGTGTATGCATTCCAACAAAAATTAGAGAAAGCCTCCCCTCGCCAACAAAGGCATTTGGAGTATATTAGTCAATTCACTCTAGAAATTCAACACATTTCGGGAAAAGACAACATCGTTGCTGATGCACTATCAAGACTAGAGAAGAGAAGAATTTCACCTCAAATTGATTTTGAATCTTTAGCCGAAGCTCAGGAAAGTGACGATGAGTTAAAAGAACTGCTGGCATCTCAAAACTCTTCATTAAAAATTGAACTAATCCCAATTTTCGGCTCTAATCGTTCATTATATTGCGATACTTCCACAAAATTTAAAAGACCATTTATTCCAGTTACCTTTAGGAAAGCAGTGTTCCAAAGTGTTCACAATCTCTCACATCCAGGAATTAAAGCAACTGTTCGATTGGCTACATCAAAATTCATTTGGCCATCAATCAACAAAGACATTCGCAATTGGACTAAAAGTTGTTTGAAATGTCAGAAATCTAAAATTTCTAGACATGTTCATTCTCCATTGCAAGAATATCCTACCGTTAGTCAACGATTTGAAGAAATTAATCTAGACCTGATTGGTCCCTTGCCGTCATCGGAAGGATATCGATATTGCCTTACAATAATTGATCGCTACACGCGGTGGGCAGAAGCTATTCCCTTACCTGATATTCGAGCAGAGACAGTTTCTGACGCTTTGTTGAAGAATTGGATCGCTCGCTACGGTATTCCGCTCGTAATTACAACTGATCAGGGTGCTCAATTTGAGTCTCAATTGTTTCAGGAACTTTCAAAATTTCTGGGTTTTAAAAGAAATAGAAGTACCGCATATCATCCGCAAACCAACGGCTGTATTGAGCTTTGGCGTCGTACTTTGAAAGCCAGTATAATGTGCGACGAAAATCCAAGTTGGACAATGTCAATTCCGATTATTCTACTTGGTTTACGCACGACATTGCGTGAGGATTGTCAAGCCACCCCTGCAGAACTCTTGTATGGGGAAAATATAAAATTACCATGTGATTTTTTCGAAAATTCAAATATTGAAGCACAGTCAGAATTTATCAAGAATTTAAAAAACACAATTGAAAAATTAAAACCCATTCCCTTTCATCATCACTCAAAGCAGAAGCCATTTGTATTCAAGGATTTAAAAACTTGCTCACACGTATTTGTCCGTAATAACAGTGTTCGACACAGTTTGCAACAACCATATCATGGACCATATAAAGTGTTAAGGCGAACCGACAAAATTTTCACTATTCGAATGAAACAAAAAGAAGTTAACGTATCCATAGATAGAATTAAACCCTATTTTTCGGACAATTCTACAGAACTTGAAAGGACTTACGAAGCACCTGCACTTAGGGAAAATAATTCCGGAACTGTTTCATCGTCTTCAAGTTCTGAAACAGCAACAGAGAAAGCCAAGAGAAACAAAAGAGTGAAGTTTGACATCCCGCCACAAGTGACTAGATCTGGACACACAATCCGCATTCCAGCTCGTTACACATGAAGTTACTT
Organism: Linyphia triangularis; assembly: GCA_963978545.1. NCBI lineage: Eukaryota > Metazoa > Arthropoda > Arachnida > Araneae > Linyphiidae > Linyphia > Linyphia triangularis. Next base: position 30,861,728 of record OZ021726.1, read on the forward strand.
CATCGTTCGAGTAGCTCACTAGGGAGAGAGTACTGTGGTGTACGAGGCTAATAAAATTAAACGCATCAAAGTTTATTTATTGTTCTTGGATGGCAGTTACGCGTTGCTAGGACAACGTAACTTGGTTTTTACTTTATTTTCCATTTTGTCGTGTTCTATTAATTTATGCAGTTATAAGACGATGAACGTATATCTTTTCCTCATATGAGCTGTGTTTTATAACCGAGGCTAATTATGCTTGTAACTATATTTTACTTGTAAATAACAGTAAATATTAAATGCTAACATGTCGTCAATTGTCTTGAGTTTACTCATCTTATTGAACCGCATATTGTAGGAAGTTCTATTTATTCGCTTCCCCTAACAAGTTGACTGGAGATACTAAGCGAACTGTATTGCATTGTCTTTTGCGGGGATTTAGCAGTTTGATTGTCAAGTGTTTAACTGCTGTGCTCTATTGATGTGAAAAGAGCTGTATTGTGTCTACTAGAACGAGAAGTTCTGGAGCTGTAAGAGAACTGTGAAGAGTTATTTTGGAATAAATTTCTGCAAGTTTTGATCTGCTTTGGCGTCAAATCTTTCGAACCCGTCCACGCAACAATATTTTTCTCTTCTTACTTTTATCATTCTAGTATGCCGTTCGACAACATTATTTGTACGGTGGGAGGGGGTACACTTCATTCTTTCAAGACTTGATTTTACAAAAATGGGAATCCTAATGAAATGTGAATGGGTATTAAATTTTTGTTCAGAAAATATTTAAAATATGGCTTCTGGTTTTCTGTGAATGTTATTGTTTTTTTCCTAATTTGAAACTACAAAAGTTAAGGAATGTACAAGTACCCAGGTGATATTTCTAGATTTTGTTTGGTGTTCTTCAGTCCTTATCAACACTACTTATTTTGCATTCAAAGTAAAGCTTAAAATTTTTATTTTCAGACACTTTTGGCACTTCTTACAGACTCTTCTTAACTATATCCTATTATTACCTATAGAAGTAGACATCTATTTTTTTTTTTAATAGTATGAGGATAAATGTCAAAAAGATTTAATATTTAGTAAGCAAAAAAAAAAAAAAATAGTAATAATAATAATTACATGAGTCTGCAGGTCACCTACAAAAAATGAAATGAACTTTTATCTAAACTGTAAACAGATGTCATATGAAAAAATGTATTTTAATCTGTCATCAACATTTATGTAGCGGCTGTGGTTCGGTACTTTTTTTAACTTCTGACTTGGAAAGGAAAAATCTTAGATCCGCTTTGAAATTAGTCGGACTATAATTTTGTGATTGATTAAATCAGAGAGCTTTTGTAAATGTATGAAATTATCGGGATTCACAAAGAAATCATCTTTCTAAAGACAACCCTATGGCCAGTACATACCAGATCTTGGCCAATCCTGCCCAAAGCTGAATAAAATATACTGGAGGGTTTGAAAGGTTGATATGCACAGTATTAAAATTGAAATATTTTTTATAAGCAAGGAGGGATGGCTAAAAAATATATTTTGCGATGCTTGTGTCATGTTTTTTTTGTAAAAAAAATCGTGCATTTTGGAATGATTTCCGCCCAAGATTAGTCAATACTTCCAGAACCCCTGTTCCCGACATTGGCCAATACAGCTGGTGAGTTCCGTGCCAAAGGATGTGGGGAGGGAAGGGAATATCTACTTCCAAAGAAAGAAAAAGCTGCAAAGCAGACCTAGTGCCAACCGGGCCCGTCGGTGTCGATAAAAAAATGGACCGGTCTGATACTTAAGTTCGTTTTTTAGAGTTCCAATTTTTATTTCAAAATAAGTAGTTGCTTTGCTTAGCGCTTTTTTTTTTAAAAAGCCCAATGCATTCCAATCCCAATCACTCCCACGACAATTATACCAATTCAGTGATTAAAATTAATTTATAAATAAAACTATTTAATTTTTGAATTTTATACATAAATATTTAAATAATAAAGTATAGTAATTATTGAAATTATTGTATATAAATATTTAAATAATGAAGTATAGTAATTATTAAAACTAATTATCATAATTAATTATTCAATTAATTATTGGAAATATTATTAAAATATGATTAATGATTTTATTGAAAATTTGGCCTCCATAAATCTAAAATCAACGAGCCGATTTTATGTCCCAGCACGCCTCTGGACAAGATCTGTAACAACGGGCGGTTTACAACGGTCCATATCAGGATTGTCTAATGTAGACAGATATTGGCCAGTTGAGCTACTGGTGTCTGTGTGATCGCATCTGTATCACACACTTATAAACAGTCCTATACATATTTTTTTTTCAGCACCTCCTTCTTAAACGTTTTTGATACTTCACATACCACTAGCTCTCTAAAAGTTTCTACTCAAACACAAACTAGCGCTTCACTCGCTGAAAGGTTCTTGTACGCAAGCACAGGTTCGCTTCGCTGTTTAAAGGACCATTGCTACGTAAACCCTTATTATTAAAACCCTCCTGTCGAGAAACAAACAAATCAACGTTAGTACAATAATACAACCCTCCTCACCCCTCAGACTATTTTTTTTTTCCTAAATCCCTTACCTCCCCCATCCTCTGAAAAACAAGATACAAATGAAGTTTATGTACACTATCTGGCCAAAAGTATCCGGACACCCCTTAAAAAAGTGGTTCTGGAGAGTGACGCAATTTGATACGTAATTGAAAGCTATAAAAGTGTTGGTAGTGGTTTGTCAGATTGTATTTATGCGTTTCTGAGGCAATGAGTAAGTCAAAGGAGCTTAGTGAGTTTGATCGTGGCAGAATAGTGGGATGCCACCTTTGTGGGAAATCAGTTCGTGAGATTGCGGACATTCTACAGAAGCCTAAATCCACTGTGAGTGATGTAATAGTGAAGTGGAAACGTCGAGGCAGTAAAACGGCAGAAAACGAACCGGTAGGCCGAAAACACTTGGTGAACGCAGCCGCAGAACTCTGAAAAGGGTTGGGAAACAAAATCGCAAGTCCTCGTTGGTGGAAATTTCTCAGGAGTTCCAAAGTTCATCAGGCGTTAGTGTTAGCAGCAGGACTGTCCGTCGAGAGTTAAAAGACTTGGGATTCCATGGTCGTGCAGCCGCTCACAAGCCGAACATCACTTCACAGAATGCGAAGCATCGATTGCAATGGTGTAGAGCTCACCGTCATTGGACTATGGACCTGTGGAAAACTGTTCTTTGGAGTGAGGAATCTCGCTTTACAGTCTGGACGAATCTGGGTTTGGCGGATGCCCGGCGAACGTTTCTATAGTGACTGCATTGTACAGACTGTTAAGTTTGGTGGTGGAAGCATAATGGTATGGGGGTGTTTCTCGTGGTTTGGCATGGGTCCGTTAGTTCCTGTGGTTGAAAACATGAACTCTGAGATGTATGTGGACATTCTGGACAATGCTGCACTCCCAACTCTATGGCAATATTTCGGGGAAGGCCCATTTTTCTTCCAGCAGGATAACTGATCCATTCACACATCGAGGCTTGCACAGACTTGGTTTGACGAAATGGGTGTTCAAAAACTGGACTGGCCTTCTCAGAGCCCCGATCTAAATCCCATAGAACACCTTTGGGACGAATTAGAGTACAGATTACGTAGCCAGCCAAATCGACCATCTTCACTGCAAGCACTCACTTCAGCTGTGATGGACGCCTGGAAGCAGGGGCGTACTGGGACATAAAATCGGCCCGGTGATTTCAGATTTATGCCGGCCAAGTTTTCAATATATAATCACTAATAAAGTTTTAATAATTATTCTTAACAAAATAAAAGAACTCTACTGATTAATAATTAATTTTAATAATTAATATTTTTTTATTTATCAATTAATTTTAATAATTGAATGGTTTTAATTAGTTTAATCATATAAAATGTTTTCCGTTTCTACTAGTATTTATAGTTCCCTTGAGTGAAATTGGTTTCCATAAAAACCATCGATTGTTTCTTGCAAAAACTAAAAAAAATAAATGACAATGCATATTTAAACTTAAAAGTTATACAACAAGTAAAAAGGCGTACTTTCTCTCTATAAAATAGTCTGTCGGAGACTATATCCTTTTGTCTTTACAGAAAATAACTCCCAATCTGCATAAAACTTTGAATTTATACACATAAGTAGTTTTGACCTTTTAATTGTGCTTTTGACAAACAGAATGTTAAAATTGTTATGAGTTTTTTTTTTTTTTTCTTCATTAATTTTTTTAAAAATTTATAAATATTGTTTTTACAATGTGATTTTCAACAGTCATAGAATTCTGAAATTTTCAATATGAGTAGTTATTGCCTTCTAATATTGATTTTGACAAACATAATGCTAAAACTTTCATTAGCTTTTTTTTTTTTTTTTTTTTTTTTTTTTTTTAATTATTGCAAACGGTAAATAAAAATTTGAATTTTTTTGCTATATGTTATGGAACGTGCTGAGCCCAAAAAAGTGATCTAGAAGAAATGTCTGTGATCAGCATAACTCATGAAAAAATTGACTTACGATATTCAACTTTTTTTATACGATTTTGTGGTGGACATGGAGGATAGAACCGGTCATTAAAGTTTGTATCAAAATTGCGCATGCACATAAAGTAGCTGCATTGAAAAATATGTTTTTCAGCATTTGCCAAAAAACGGCTGTAATGTTTTTGACCAAAATCAATGTGGTAATGTCTTTTAGGTTTCTCTAAATATATCCACCTTCGAAATTTTCGTGGAAATGCGAAAATGGTGTAAAAATTTTAAATACGAATGACTTTAATCCAGAGTTCTCTTTCTTGAGCATCACCCATCAGCAACTGTTTTTGTTCTGTTTCATTTACAAAAAAGAATAATGTAATATTTATCGAAAAACTTGTCCCCATATTCGTCATTTGCCAGTTTTTTCGTCATTTGCCAGTTTTTTCGTCATTGGCCTTTTCATTTGCCGTATTTTTTTCCCTTACCAATGCATTAATTATATCCAAAAATATCGCCTAACTAGCCCTATAAAAAAAAAAAAAAAAATAATAATAATAATAATAATAATAATAATAAAAAAAAATAATAATAATAATAATAATAAAAAAAATAAAAAATAAAAATAATAATAATAAAAAAATAATAATAATGATAATGAAAAGAGAAAACGAAAACTTTAAACTACACCTATTCATGTCAAATTTGATTGCTGTGGCCAGCATTAAGTGTAATTGAAAGTTATGCGATGTTCCACACACCTAGGTTTTTTAATTTTTTAAAGATTCTTTGCAAAGTGACTTCCATTAAGCATATAACTCTAAATTTCAAACATAAGTAGTCTTATCCTTCTAATTTTGCTTTTCACAAACAGCAATAAATGCAATTTTTTCTCTAAACAGCCAGCCTGGTTCGCGAAGTATCAACAATTGGGACTTTTACACAATGGGGCCATGCAACTAGTACCATTATATAATTGGCTGGGGAGAATGTTTAGGATTTAAATTCATTGGGTTCAAAAAAAAAAAAAAAAAAAAAAAAAAAAAAAAAACGTTCAGGAAGGTAATTACTTATATTTAAAATTTAAAAAAAAAAAAAAAAAATTCCCTGACCGGCCCATTTTTCACAGACTCTGACCGGCCCGGTGATTGCACCGGAAAACCCTATGGCCAGTACGCCCCTGCCTGGAAGGCAATTCCTATGGTCACCAATCAAAAATTGGTGGAAAGTCTTCCCAAACGTGTGCAGGCTGTCATCGATTCAATAGGGGGACCAACATCATATTAATATATGCCTCAGGACGCTCTAAGTCCATACCACTGGGTGTACGGATACTTTTGGCCAGATAATGTATTTGCATTGTACAGTCAAGATGATACCGGTCCTTTTTTTTTTTTTTTTTTTTTTTTTTTGTCGACCGGAAAGGGTGCTGGCACTCTAACTATTTTTTTCAATTGACCATATTTCAAAAACTTCTAAAAAATTAATTTAAAAAAGAAATTAAAATTTTAACATTCTGTTTGTGAAAATCAAAATTAGAAGGCCAAACTACTTATGTTTAAAATGTCAGAGTGCTACGCCTTTTGGAAGTCACTTTACAAAAAAAAAATTAAATTAAAAAATAATCAATCAAGCAAAATTAGCAAAGTAATTAAAATTTTAGCTTTCTGTTACTCAAAGATCCAATTTGAAGGCTAAAATACTTGTGTTAAAAATTTCGGATACCTACATCTATTGGAAATCGCTTTCTATAGACCCGAGACTGTTTGTTCTATTTTTCCGCAACATTATAGAAAGTAAAATGAGTCGGTTAACTTTCATTTAAAGTCGGCATTTTCAGCGGTACACTCTCTCCCCCCCCCATAAAAGTTGTATCGATCGTCAGTGTAAAGCTTGGCGTCCACTATCGTTGAGCAGAGCAGAGCGGAGTGGACTACAGCCAGTTACACGGCTGCCAATGTCTACTGTAGCACGAGCCTCGTGCTACAATGGAATGGCTCTAATCTAATCCACTCCTCTCTGCTCTACTCTGCTTAGCGATAGTAGACGCCAAGCTTAACTGGTGTGGGTGCAACACAGTATTACAGATAGAAAATTGGCAAGGTTTTTTTTATTTTTTTTAGATTTCAAGCCAAAAATCAAGTGTGAAATCTTTTGTATATATAAATCTTAAAAACATGCTTTCATCTAATATTTATTCCAAACTGGGCCCGACTAAGAAAAAAATATACACAACAATTGAAACTTAATTGAACAATTGTCACTCTTTTAAAATTATCATTGTGACTTTTTTTCTATTAAATGAGCATGGTTTTATCAACATTATTATATTTCTTTGACGTCATATACATAAATTCTACTACATTTCCACTGTACAAGAATATGTCAATGATAACTGTAGCTTTAACTTAAAACTGATATGTTTGTAAACAACACATGTGTCTGCTGTTTTGTATAAGACGTGTTAGTTAAACATTTTTTAATAATGTTTTTTTTTTATTAATGTGTAACATTTCAAACTATCCTATTTTACTTTTTGCACAGAGTTTTTTAATCACTAAATTTTAGTTTGTATCAAATTTTGTTCTCTTATTTTTGGTCTGGTTACAAAACTTCAACGAAGTGTATATCCACCCGCCTGGCGTGTGAATTAACTTAACATTTTTAACGGAAGTCACGTGACCTTTGTTTACTTCCGTAACACATTGGCCGCCAAGGCCGTGTCTAAACCACACGACTGTCGCCAAGGCCGAAAATCGAGGACTGTCTGTTACATTAAAGTCTGCTAACTTGCTGGGTTTTCGGATGATTTTGTAAATATTATAGGAAGAAAATATCTGCCAAAACTACTCATAGTTAAGTTTGTTTCTTTTGACTTGTTATTTTTTTCAACGTAATATCTTAAAAGAATTATCTAATCACTTGTTGGAGATTAACCAAGGAAAGCAAATGTGTATCTTATCTTGGATTTCATATGATAGTTTTCAGAAATAATTAAATTATATTAGAAGTATTTCTGTCATAGTATAATATTCAAAAGCAGTTAATGAAGGCAACAAGTATTTGTGTCAACGTTATGAATGACTGGACATAGAGACGCGTTGTTGACATTTGTGTATTGTTATTTTGGTAAAATGTGTATGAAATATATTTGGTGTTGTGTAATATTCAAATATAGTTTTAAATTTTTAAATCTTGAATAAAAGCTACTAGAAATATTAGTGCCAACGCTAGAATGTAGAAGTAAGATATTTGTTTACATTTGTGTAGTTCAAATCAAATCTTGAATTTAGTTGAAAAACTGGGGATGTATTTATTGTAGCGTCGTGGTTCTAATAGTGATTTTAGAACTGTTTTAGTTGGAAAATATATATTGAGCTTATGCATTTTTAGTCATAAATGTACTCTTATATAATAAGGTAGAATTCATATATACTACTTAAAGTGTGTGTTTTTTATTTGTTAGCAAACTCTGATGTGTTTATTTTATTTAAGAACTAAGATTAGAATTTCAATATTCATCTTCATTTCATATTTCCATTCAGCTGCCCAAACATTCTCAAGAAATGAGTGCGAAATATGAGAAGAATAGATTGGACGACCCTTTGCCTAAAAGTATTCTGTAAAGTGATTATTTCAAGATTTAATACTTTGATTGCACTTAATGAAGACGTCAAGTGCTGGTTTTAGAGTTAAAAAGGATTTAATGCTAAGACGCTGTCGTTGAGAAGGATTTTTCCTGAACATGAAAGAAACACATTTATAACTAAATAATGTTTGTTTTTGAATGTCATTTAATGAAAAATTAATGACATCAATAACTGATGTTTTTTGGTTAATGATGAATTAAGTGTACAGGACTAAAGGGTAAGTTGAAAAAATTCTTTGAAGACTAAGTTTCTAGATTGTGAAAGAAAAAAAACTGCCGAGCTGAGTGTAGTTTTTTTAAAACAATGCTCCATCTACATCCCTACTATAAATGAACTTACTGTTTGAAAGTATCACTTTACAACTCAACGTTAAGCTCTTAAAGCAGAAGGTTCGTTAAAACCTAACAATTAATAAAACCTGTTTCAGCAAAATATATGGCAGAGGGAAAAAAAGGTTGTAACTTGACTGAAATTGTCAACGATTTTAGAAATCAAAACTTTGTGGCAAAACTGCTGTTTCAGGTATACGTGAAAAAAGGCTGACGAATAACTAAAGAAGTTTAGCTAGATAAACGTATGCTGTCTATAATTTTTTTCTATACGACATTGCACCACGTATGTAGAAAAAACAGACATTATAAAAGGAAAGCTTGTAAGAAAAAGGTGTCAAAATTAGTTTTGCCCAGTAATCAGTGAATGTGATGATATTTTAGTAAATATAATTAAAATTTCATACAATAATATAACTTCATCAGTTCATCCAACTCTTTGCTTTTTTTTATTTTTATGAAAATAATAAATCAAAATATACCAGCTGTCACATTTCTCTAATGTATTATATTTAATTTTTTATGCCATTTGAATATTTTATAGTATATCTTTATTTCATACTAGCGCCATTAAATCCTATTACATGCAGTTTTATTAAAATCCCTTTAAACATATTTCCCACCTTCACTTTCTCATCAACTTCACTTTGTTAATTATTATTTTCATACTGCAGCATTAGCTAGAACTTTTCAAAACCTTTCCAGGATTGTAAACCACTTAAAATTCAAAACTGTAACATAGAACTCATTCAGTTTTAGAGTTTCTACCGTCTTGGTGTTTTTGCTTTACAATCTGATTTACTCACAGGCACTTGTTTCTAATGAGTTCTACAGTTAGCAATACAGTTTTAATTTTCTTTTGAATTTTTACCTGCTTAAACCTGTTTTTATTGCTCCTCTTTGGTTTCTGTAAATCAGTTTTCGACAGTAATAATGATTCCCTCTGTAATAAAATTGATTCACATCTTTTATATATATATGCTCATATTTTATTTATTTTTTTATATATAAGGGGAAATTTTAATGTTTTCAGTTAATGAATATTTCAATTTTATTGCAAGAACAAAACTTTCCTATTAAATTTATTTAACTGACTAATACACTGATGTTATTTCAATGTATGAAAAGTAAAGAGATTTCAAGTGCAATACTTGGACGAATAAAGTGCAAAATAAATTCTGGAAATTTTTTATAAAAAAGCCTCATTTCCTAATTAACGGTATTTAATTTGTACAAATTTTTAACATTAAAATATCGATCTTTTTCCTCACTTATCATTATAAACTTATTGTACCTATAAGAGAGAGCTTTTTAAAGTAGACCTGATCGTCGAAAAATTGCAATAGATGGCACTACAAGCAATTTGAAAAAGGGAATAATTAACAGGGAGAAAATAAATCGTAAAAGATATTCCTTCGCTTTTTCCCTAATACCGGTCATTCTCTCCCCCCCCCCCCCCCCGTACACTCAGCCCCGACCCCCGACAGAGTGGTTGATAGTGTTCGTAATCTGTTGCTTTTTTCACCGTCGCTCTACCATTTCCCCTTTACCTTCAGGACCTAGTGGGTTGTATCCGGTCTTCGGTCTCCCTCATTGAGAGAATGGAGATATCGGCGCCAGTCCTCTAGCCATATTTCCACTCCAACAAAGAAAGAAAGAACGGCTTGTGGAAATTCTGCCTTCGTCCCACGTCTGCTAATGAGAAAAGAAGGGCAGGGAGAGGGGAGCAGTCTATTGTATTGATATGGTTGATTGTTTAAGATGGGTTTTTAGGCTTTTTTCTTTTCTATGAGTACTTGGAATTCTAAGAATAATGCCGGACGGCGGATAGAAAAAGAACCAAATTGTGAGGATATATGTAAATGATACAAAATGTGAAATATGTATGATTTATTTTCTGTTGGCCAAATGTGAAAAAAAAAAAAAAAAACACGTTCTAGATTTCTTCCTGATCCAAACAAAACATTAAATTTCATAAAAAAATTAATTAAAAATATTTTGTTCTAAAAAGGTGTATTTTCTGTGGGATAAAAGCCTGTTTTTTTTACACGCTTTTATTTGCTTCGTATGTATCTATGTATGTAACGGAATCTTTGAACTCGATTTTCAACCACTTCAAAACGTTGGATTAATTTTAAATTTTGCACAGTTATCAAGGACCGATCACAATACAATAATTCAATAAGTTTGTCGCATTATCCTTGCAAGGATTGGCGATTTGTCATATTCAGAGACACGGTTGTGTTTTGTGCCAAGTACTAAGGCATACACACATGACTTAAATTTGAGAAAAGCATGTGACTATTGGCAGAAATAACTGGAGAGTTTGTACACTTTACTAAAAAAATTATAGTTTACAATAAAAAATTCATAGTTTCAAAAACTAAAAAACACGCTTTAATAGAAAACCAAACTAAAAAGTAGAAAATAATTTTAAATAAGTTTGAAATAAGAATAGAGTGATTAACAAGAAATATTTATTTTATCGTAAAAAAGTGTGGGGTGCTTGATGTCAGTTGTTGTAATTTTTTGCAAATATTTAATGACAGGTATTGGTAAAAGTAGAGCCATTATGAAAATATCTTAAAAAGCACCCCACGCTCTTTTACGATAAAATAAATATTTCTTGTTAATCACTCTATTCTTATTTCACACTTATTTAAAATTATTTTCTACTTTTTAGTTTAGTTTTCTACTAAAACGGTGTTTTTTAGTTTTTTAAACTATTATTTATTCTCTTCCAATATGACTTCAGAATATCATCCATAATGATAAGACGTTAAGTTCTAGTGTCCAACACTAGTTTTAAAATATCTTCTATACGTCCACAGGCATCCACACACATACATACGTCCACATACATCGAGTGGTCAACTCTCCCTCCCCACCCCATTAGGTCGAGAAAAAAATTAAGCAAATATACTGCATTTTTTCCCCAACCAACTCTTTGTTGATTATTACTCAAATTATCAATTAAATTTCATTATTGGGATTATTCAGTGATCAGTGTTTTACTCCGTCCCTATATGTATTGTATTTTAATAATGTACTAAATGTATTTCATTTATCTGATCTTGTACAGTAAATATTTGAAAATTGCTTGTTTAAGTGCAATATTCATTTGTATTATTTTTCGAATTAAATCTTTTTTTTTTTTTAATTATTATTATTTTTTTTATGTTTATATTGGGGCTATCTTTCAGTATATTTATAAGATGGATGCTCAAAGTTTATTTAGCTTAATTTTTTTGTTGAGGAACTATAAGTTATTGTACATGTGGTATTTTTTTTCGAACACTTGCATTTGACTAAATTGGGAACCAATTCAGAGGCCTAACTTTGTATTTAATATTTTATATTAACGGCAGGCAAATCTGTAGAGTGAATAATTAATCCACTTGCTGTCATTTGAGTTGAAATTTTGCAGGTAGATTCGTTGTCCAAAGCAATGCATTCTATCAAATTTTGAGGGTTGTCACTCAAAGGCTGCTTTTACACATGCTTCTATTACCCATCAGAAGATTAATTAATGCAATTCCCGTCATCCAATCATGCTGAAACTGGACAAATAGACTCATTATCGGTCACGATGCATTGCTAGCTTTGGGGCAAATAAAATTAGTCCATGGCATGGAATCGATGGTTCTTTTCGTAATAGTCAAACATTAAAAGTCGATGTTAGCTCAAAATTGCTTAAATAAGCAGCGATTCCGTGTAAGCATATAGAAGGTTCATAGTGAACATTTTATTTTTGTGGGTAGCTTTTTCGTTATTAAATGGACATTTATTTCTTTTAATTTATATTATGTTACTTAAGATTTGATTTTTGCATTTACAATTACCTAATATTATTTGAGCAATTTCAGGACCAACTTGATTTGCATTTGCACGTGATCTCTTAAGACTTTTGTACCTTTTCACTTTGTAGTTCTTAATAAAACAAAATGGTATGCATTTGAAAATCGTGGAATCAATCTTTCTGGAAGAACAACTACATTATTTTCTATTTTAAAGAATTCATTAGTTATTTATCATTAGTTATCAATATAGAGTAGAAGTTATTTTTAATACTTTCGAGACTGTAGATAACATTACAAATAATAAAGAAATAAGCTTATATTATTTAAAATTTATTGATCTGAACCAGTGACCTAGCTAGGAATATATTTCGGGAGGGGATACGAAATCAAATTTTGTGTTAATATAAAAGTTAAAATTCATTCCCGCTCATATCGTATTCAAGTATGAAAATATATTATAATTATACGTGGAAAATCAAGAAAAAAATTTAGGAACATATATATATATCGAGCTTCTGTAACTTGAGATCGAATTGGTTACAAAACATAAGTCAGAATGTTGTTGTCCATTTGGTAACATTAGCGAATGATTGTAAGTAAACCATTGGCTTAATGATATCGTCTTTCAGTGCAAGCATACAAAGACCGCTTAGCAGGAAATGTATTAAAGGAATTAATCAACAACTGTGTTGTTAAAATATGTAGCCTATAACTGAACACATGTTTGTATGAGTTACCAGCAATGTATGTAAAGCAGGCATTCTCTGTAGCATACCTAGGTATTTATAATGCACATAGTTTTTAGGTAAAGTATGAAATATGAGAATTATTATATATTTTATCTAGACATTGTATATAATACGATAATACCTAGGCATTCTATTGAGTGATAAACGCTCTTCAAACAAACTATGAAAAAAGAGTTATAATAAGGCTTTAAAAAAAAAAAAAAAAAAAGACGTTTATCCTCAAAAATACGCGTGTTATTTTGAAAAACTAATGAAAGACAGCCATTAAAAACTTTTCTTTAAAATACGTAAAATAGAAAACAAAATGTATTCCTTTCTTTTTAATAAAACAAAATTAAATATGAACCTAATTGTTCCAATAAAAAAGTTAATAATTTACTTATTTTCAATTTCACTTAATTTTATTTCTTATAAAAATTAAAGCAGGGTCATTAGATGAACTTTACAAAAAATTGATGTTATATTTTATACTTTGTCATTTGCCATTCTATAGAATTCCTAGACAATATATAAAATGTTTAATCGTTTCATACTTTGCAGGCAAGTTTTCATCATTATATAAATTGCCTAGGTATTCTATAAAATGCCGGATTAAATACATTGCCGATAACACAAATGCAATAGATTATTTCCTTTCATTCAATTTTTTTTTTCAATCAATCATTGATGTTGAAAGGGAACATCGTAGTTGACTGTTTCTAATCCATTCCTTCAGCAAATTTTCCTCGTATCACTTCTAGTATTAAATTCCATGAGCCTAGTAATACAATAAAAAATATCTATATGTAAAACTCATATTGAGTCGATGATATCAACTTATAACTTTTGGAGGAGATATTTCCCCTTCCTGGTTATGCGACTGATCTGAACGTTCTAATTACTTAAAAGTATGGAAACTTGAAGTATTTTATAAATGGTTATGTTTTAAAACCAAGCAAATGTCGTACGACCAAATGTAGTCAAATGTCAAGTGACATTCATTTCTCATTTTCAGATATTGAGCTTTAAAGATTTGTAAGTTCTACACTTGCTCTATTGCACGAAATTTTTTTTGTGTGTGTGATCAACCATGATATGAACGTAATACTAATAAATTGAATTACACAGTTCAAAAAATTTGAGAAAATGCTATAAAATGTTTAAAAAGTCAATTAACTTCAAGCATAAACACAGGTCCTGGATTCGAATCTTTCATACACAAAACCGCATAATTAAACTGGTTGGTTTGTGCACTCAACGACCTATACTTGAGTACATTAACGGATAATCACGCCGGGATCAACGGCATACAACAAATAACGTGGATTCCGAACCACAACGAACATTCATGCATCACCCAGGTTTCGAACTCGTCATCTTTAGCATGCGACGCCAAAGCGCTAACCCACTAAACACACAGCCATCAGGTGGACCAAAATTAAACTGGATTTTATATAAACAGGAAGGATATTGTCTACCAAATGTGCAATTTTATTTTTATAGCATAACATCCAAGGTAGATTTCTAGAACTAGAAGGACGCTAAATTGGCTAAACATTTGCAAAGGATTGATTGACTTGGTGTTGCTGTATCTCATTTTATGGACATTTCGTTTTAATAACCCACTCCTCATTTTCGATTTTAAATAAACTCGTCTTGTGTCATAAAGGACCATCATTCTTCAAAAAGTGTGCGGGACTTTCAACTTCGGAACTAATATACTTCTTTTGTTCCTTTATTCAAATACTTGGAATTCTACATTTTTGTTTGGATTGACCGTGAAAATTTCATAGAGTTCTAAGATTAAGCTAAGTTAGGTTACGCAATTTGAAGTCAACCATGAGAGGGGTTGGTTGGTTTACAATCAGCAAACTATTTTTATGCACAATGACGGTTAATCAGACCGGAACCTACAGCTTAACGTGAAATCCGAATACCACGCATGTCGAATACATACATACGTGCCGAACACTGCATCTTTGACAAGCCAAAGCGCTAAACACAACCATCAGTTGTGCATCACGAGAGGGAAAAATGGAGGCTTATTTCTGAAATGCATTAAAAACGCATGCACTTTATTAATATTAAAAATAATAATACAAAAGAGAACTTAAGAATTGTCGATTGGAATTTTTATTTATAGTATAGCCCTTGTATAGCTCTGACACCAATAAATATTTCCAATCTAGCACATCTGTTAGATTACCAAATAACCTACCCGACCCCCCCCCCCCCAAATATTACTTTCATTTATAAATTTCCTCAAAAATACCCATTAAATCCTACCAAAATTTGAACAATTATTTATGCACTAAAATATTTTTTAGCATATAATGATATATGAATCAATGCTAGCCTCACCCTTTGTTGATTAAGTTGCTTATTTTCATGAAACGAGCAATTTAAACTGTGAAAAATTAACTTGAGAAAAAGGTTAGATCATTTTCAAATATAGTTCTTAGCTCAGCTTAACCAATCTTGGCTCTTGCGCCATTAAAATCCATACAACCAACCAAATATAGCACTTTTGCACCAAAGTGCTCTTCCCCAGTCTTTTTTTTTTTTTTTATCATCTTACTCAAAATTTTCTCCAACATAGAAATTCTATACAAGGAAAAAAATTCTGACGATCTATATAATTTAGAAATAAAATTCAGTTACTTCAATAAGAAAAGAAGTTTTCAGAACTCCGAGTTTCTTTTCTTTCAGATGTGGATGAAATTATAGTTTGATCTTCAGAGAAAAGACAAAAAAAAAAAAAAAAAAAAATAATAATAATGGCAAAATGATCAGAAACGCTCACACCTTTTAAAAGTACCCCAAAAAATAACAAAGATAATTTGATTTCCTCATTATAAAATACTTGTTGCATAAACTTTTATTTCTATCACAAAAATGTGAAATACAGTACTACGGAAATTCAACAGTTCATAAGTCTTTGAATAGATAATCCGGCGAACATAATTAGTGAGCATCATATAGTAGCAAAAAAATTTGTGTGTCTAATTTAATTTCAGCAATGGAAAGATTGAACAGCATCAAACATTGCAATTTTGTATTAAGAAATTATTACTTTATTTTGAAAATGCTACGGGGAATGAATAGCTTTGAAATAACTATAACTCTACCCAACTTAATCCAATTCAACAACCACACCAATGTAGAAAGAACACAAACGCTTCAAGCAGGAATTTCTGGTTCCCCGTGCCTGTCTTTTTGGGAATAATGTAGGGACACTCAATTGATTGTTGCCGATAACCCCCAGTCTTCCTCGCGGGTGAAATCTGAGGGGAAAAAATCCCTTTCCCAGGGAAAATTTGAAGATGGCGCTATAGTATGGGATTAAAAAAAACGACCAAGGAATGAACGAAATATATCCCATGATTTATAGTTATTTTTGGTTACTTGGTTTTAAATGAAGATTTTAAGATATGTCTTGTTTTAAACAATAAATAATAGTATTTTAAGTTTATATCACACAGAAATTTTATTTTGTTGATTTCTCTTATCATTATTTATACATCCTGTCAACTTCGGCCGTTTTTTAACACGCACGTTTCTAAAAAACGTGTGCATGTAAAATCAGAATATAAAGTAGTAAAGATGCAGATATTATAGATTGTAAAATGCAAGAAAGCGCAAGTGAAAATTTTGATAGTTAAAATATATGTCTGCTGGTGTGGCTTTAGAAGCTATTAAATATGGCTTTCAGATATAGCTCAGCCTCAGAGTCATAAGTTGAAAGTGATTTAAATTTTTTTGGAAATAAAATTATCCTTTACTAGTTCACATTTGTACAATTATGCCACTGTATGCTTCTTTTTTTTTTTCTTCTTTAAGGTTTCAGAAATTTATACAGTTTTATATCATAAAGTAGAATATTTACGTCCATAATTTCATCTTCTGCAAAAAGAGCTCCTGTGAAGTTTTTCTTGACTATACAAATAAGATAAACCGACCCAACAGAATAAAATAGTCCACTGACATTACTTTCGAAACAAAAGTAATACAAAACGACGTTTATTTATCTTAGAATTAAAAAAATAAAATACTTAAATAATTTTAAAGTCCTTCTGCATGAATTAACTACTTATTTCTCAACAAATATGTCAGCGAACATAAGAATTTCGTCCAAATTCCTTCAAAATATATTTTTACCAAAGAATATCCCCGAAGAAACGGTTGGTGGGTTGTTTTCAAATTTATTAGGCAAACTGCGCCAAAAGAAAACGGGAGGTGATGGGTACCCAGAAGAAACGGAAATCATTGGCAAAAAACAGACAACCCCTGCCAAGTGGCACAAACGACAGGAACAGCTCCTACGGATGCAGCCAATCAGCGCTTACACGCTAGTCTACGTCATTACACGACTGTCGTGTGGATATAATCGGCCAAACTTCAATGGATAACTCAGCGATAGATTCTTCAATAGATGAATTAACTGTTAAGTATCAATGGACTATAGCTAATAGACTATCTACTACATGCCCAGCTGCATCTAGGTTTTATTTGTGAGTATGTTTACTGAAAGTAATTATATTTAAGCTGATATTTTAATTTCGAGGAACAGATGTAGTATAGGACAGGTGGCAATTTTTTTCATTTGGCGTTTAGAAAATTCACCAAATTAAAAACACAGTAATTGAAATAAAATTTAAATAATGAGCAAACTAAAGTAAAATATTACTGAAAACAAAACCCGTTGTCAGATACAGTATTTATTTGGAAAAAAAAAATTGTGTCAAAGAAATGTCTTATACTACATCGATACCAATTTGGATATTTCCATTCCTTTATAGCGGGAATAAATTTTTTCGTGTTTTTAATTTTGAGTATTCATTTGTACCTGGCAAATTTTTTTCGCTGAAAGAAGTATTTTCGTATTTAAAACTTCAGTCTTCACTTTCTAAACAGTTCAATAACAATCGTAAATAGTTATTGTCTGCTTTTTTTTTTTTTGCTCCAGTTACTTAAAACTGGGCAGAGAAATTTGATGCAAATTCACTATAATATAACTCAAAATAATATGTAAAAAGATTTTTATTTTATTAACTACAGTAGTACATCAAACATGTTTATGGACAGCACTTTTTTTTGGGTGGGTAAGTAAAGATTAAAAGAGTAACAAAGCATATATTTAAATATGTATGCATACATCCACAGGAGAATAGAAATCAACAGTCAAATAATATTTAATACTCACAGTTTTAACGTAAATTTTTTTAATTAATATCATACTGGCCCAGAAGTATATTGCCCAGAACTCTTTTATTCCTTTTAGCTTTTATTGTCCAAATTTGTAGCTATCTCTTAATAATTTGTGATATTCCATAATTTGAGAAATTCGTTTAGTCATGTTCAAAATTAGAGTGTGAAAAAGATTTTAGTTTCAAAGAAACCCAAATATGTTGTAGTTGTAGCACTTGTAAGAAGTACCATTGTTTATTGACAAGCATTAACATACATATCGCCTGCTAATCTCCCCCCAGGGATTCTCCAAAGGGTTTAGATCAGAACTGATTCCTGGCCACTTCAAAACAGTCACATTATTACATTTAAACCACTGTTTTGTTGTTAGATGTGTAAATTTAAAGTGTGTGAAATATGTCTTGTTGATGTGTCCAATTTTCCTATCCTAACAACTTTCAAAATTGAATTGAAATGACATTCAAGCACTTTTTGATAATCACCTAAACCAGTATTTAATGTGGTGGCACAAAATTTCTTTAACAAAAAGCTAAAATCCCAATTTTAATTTTAAAACAATTACGACTTCCATCACTCTTAATGTTTAATTTGTCATAGCACTTTTTATTATAAAATAGTGGAAGTCGTGATTGTTTAAAAAAAAATTTTAAATTAAAATCTTATAAAATGATTATTAATTGTTAAATATGCTATTTTGAACCAAATATCAACTGGAAAAGTAGTTTCACCCTTCAGCTTACTTGTTTTTTTAGATCACTGACTAAACTCAAGATAACAAAAATGTTGATTTAGCACATTTTGTGTCAAAAGGTTTAACAAAAAAGCTAAACCCCACTTTCTAATTTTTGCATTTAACAGGGTTGCCACGCACCTGGAAAACATGAAATTGTCATGGAAAATGCCATAAAAAGGTCAGGGAAAACTAAAAAACCTTATATTTTTTGGAACAGTCAGGGAATTTCTTTCAGTTTTAAGTTTTCTTCCAAAAAGTTTAATAATTTTTTTTAGGACGGACATCTGCGTTCTGAAAATTTTATATTTTCTTATAACAATGTGTAAAAAGCGCCCACTGGAAGCATATTGACTGAAAAATGGATGAAAATCTTTTGCTTTTTGGCTGATGTCCGGTTTTTTTCTGAGAATTTTCACTTTTTCTACCATTTTATTATTTTTAATGGACTTTGTAGGGCTTTATCAGACTAAACTTACCTAAAACACCCCTCAGAAAAAATTTCTAGCTGCACCACTGTTCTGTACACAAATATATTCTTATTCAGCCACCTGATTGTAGTTTAAAATAACGTTGCATATATATTTTCCTCTATTTTTATATTTTGACTGCTTTCACCCCTGGGAAAAATAAAGAGAGATTGCACAGTTTGTTACTTCTACCGTCTAATCAATTTATCTTTGTGTGCAAGTACATCAGTGTTTGATGACAAATCGCAAATATTTTACAGTTCCACAAAGAAGTGGATTTCCATTTTTTTTGCCAAAAGTTTGATTAATTGATAAAATGCACATTAAAATAACTAAAAAAAAATTGTTTATAAACCTTCTCTAAAATTATGATTTTAACTGCAATTGCATGCAAACAATTTTGTTTACTTTGGCTTGAAATGAAACCTGGAAATTTTAAAAAATTGTCTGGAAAAGTCGCTGCATTTTGTTTTGGATTTTGAGTGGCAACCCTAATTTAAGAAAGTTCTGAAGCAGTTTGCTATAAAAGCATCCACTGATTAATCACTTGATCTAAGCATTAATGACCTTTCAAGCAGGCAATAACAGTTAAGCTATTGAAGGAGATCATGAAAGAACCTTGTCTATATTGCTGGCTGAAAAAGTGTGTGTGACTCTAAGCGAAGATCTTGCTAATAGAATACCCATCAAAACTAAATTGAATTTATTTTCACCACTGAAAAGAACACACAGCCATTTGTCCTTCCAGTGTATGTTTTCCGTAAAATATAGTTAGTCAAAGCTAACAACACAACATAAAGATGCTTGTCTTTTGTGGTTAAGAAAAATTAGGAGGTGGCTCTTTTATGACCATGGCAGGATTATTCTCCTTCAATTGTTCAACCAATATTGCTTATTTGCAGTATCGTTTATGCTCGAATAATTATCAGAATATGCTTGAATGTCATTTAATTCTATTTCGAAAGTTGTTAGAATAAGACATTTGGTCATATCAACAAGACAATACTTCAAATCACACCTCTAGCTCAACTAAACAGTGGTTACATAAAATCACATGACCATTTTAGAGTTGTCAGAAATCATTCCTAACCTAACCCCCTTCGGAGAATCTCTGGCGGTGATTCCTTACATGTGATGTGTATACTATTAAATGTCAATTTACAATGATACAAGTGCTACAGCTGCAAATTGGACACATGTGGATTTCTTTGAAGCCAACATTTCTTCACACTCTATTTTTGTACATGTCTAAACAAGTTTCCAAAATATAAAAAAAAAATGGCTTCAGAATTTGATCATTAAAAGCAAAAATATGAATAATCCATAAAAAATGTTAGGACAGTATTACAATTTTCAATTTAATGTTTGCACATAAAGTCTGTGAATATTTAATATTATTTGACAATTGGATTTCTATTCTCCTCTGGTCTGAAAAAAATTTATGGAAGAAGCACTGTACTATTACAGTTATATTTGGGAAATTATACTGATGTTTAAATGCATTATTTTTAATTGATAATGAATTATTTTGATCGATATTGTGATTAAGAAAATATATTAGCTTCGTAGAGCATTAGAAGACCAACAGTCACTATGAAACTTACATTACATAGTGCCTACAATTTAGAGAAATGGCAGTTCTAGAAACCTTGTTTGTAATGTCATGCAACTGGATCGTTTAGAGTTCAAAGGGGCAGCATATATTTTGCCATGTATCCATTTTATGAATGTTAAATGTAAGATAAAAACTAGTTTTTCGAAACTATGAATAGGTGCTTAATTGAAAAGAACTGTATAGAATTTAAATTTAAAAAAGTTACTTATGCAATACACACTTCATATTAATTTTAAAGTGTTTATAACTTTTTTCACTGTTTCTTGACAGTATTGATACGAGTACAATCTTTTTATAAAAGCCAACTTGATTAACTAAGCATCAGCTATTTCAATACTGATATCTTAGCTTTTTACCAGACTAATTGAAAAATTAAAAGTCCTAAGCACTTTTGTTAAGCATATTGGAGGATCTTAATTCAAAAGCTTTTTTTCACTAATCTGTAAAGAAATTTTTATTTCTTCCAGTTGCATGTAGAAGAAAACTTTTTCTGCATAATTTATTTGTTCTTTAGCAGAGATATTTCCAACAGCAAATACTAATTATAATGGTAAAATCTATTTAAAAAAAAAACTTTTATCCTAGTGAATCAACCAAATACAAGCGTGATGCCCAACAAGGTTGGTCCAGCAAAGAGGAAGTTTCTCCTTTCTGTATTAAACTGTGATTTAACAATTTAAAACCATGACCCCTCATTTTATTATCTGTAATAAATTCCAAACCCTCAAGCATGCTCATTCTGTTTAATAATTTGAGACAGAAAACTAATTTACTTTCTCTTTTATAGGTCGAATTTGGAAAAAAAATTACTTGATGAACCCAAATGTACGTAAAATTTTGTTTTTTAACCTCTTTATCAAATTTAAGCTCACTGTTGAAATTTAGAATAAGAAGCTCTCTAATGCAAACTTTGAACTTGGTGATTAACGTTAGCATCTAGTTATTAAAAATTAAACTTTTGGCATCTTGATATGTAGAGTAAAGCTATGTCAATAAAAAGCTTTAAAATTTTTCATTGTTTATATTTTTTTAACTTCAAAATTAACTAGCATGCATCATGTACCTGAAATTTTCTATACGCATATAATTTTCCAATTTACTGTAAGAAAAAAAACTATATATTTTACTTCCAATCCAAAAATTAGTGGTTTATTAGAAACAACCATAATTAGTTTTTTTTTTTTTTTTTTTAAATTTCATGCTTGATAATAATTGGTAAATTAACCAATTCCTACTCTTAATGTTTACTTTACTTTCCTTAGTTGTTAGTGCCCCTCATCTATAATTAGATGTTAACCAATATTGCAAATTATGTACACTCAAGGGTAGTTAAGCCGTTGGATTTCAGAGGTTTTAGAAGTCGGGGGGGGGGGGGGGGATGCATTTGTATTTTCTTGAAAAGTGGGGGGATGTGTCACCCTGCTTCTACCCATACTTCTAGCACAGCGCCTGTTCTAACGACAAAGTTCAAATAAATTTTATTAAAGGTAAAGCCTTTGTCTAAGGTCAAATTATCAGATTCTGTCAAACTGACTAATTGTTTTTCTAATAAACTATTTTGTTCATAGCAACATATCATATGTTGGTATAATAATTACATTGCAGCCATAATGTATACTGTTTATTTTTTAATGTCAACACATTAACTTTTTAAACTGTAAAGATATAATGAATTCAAAATATATATATCTTTCATTTAAAATATAAATTGTATTACTATTTAGAAATATTTCGAAGCTATAACTTTATAAAAAAAAAAGTTGGAAATTAATTACATATATAGTGAGTTTCATTTTTTTTTTTTTTTGTAGTGTTAAAAAAAGATGTAAAAAGAAGTTTTCTGTACTGCAACCATTGTGGGAATTTGTGGTCACCAGGAAATCACAAAATTCGAGTATGCGCTCCTCCAACCATTAACAACCACATAAAAAAACTTATGAAGTGTGAAGTAGAACAACCATGGCGACTGAACAATCGTCAAAAAAAGAAGCTGAAAAAGTTCAAGGAATCTACTAGTAAAATTGTAAATTTTCTTTTATACAATTTATTTTAATACTGAATTTATTCTTTTTAACATTTATAGTCTTCGATAAAAAAAATACTTTATTTTAAATATTTGAAGGGAAAAAGTCACTGAAATATTGCAATTTTTTTTATTTTTTTTTTTACTAATCTACTTTCTTTTATAGGTTTATGTGTGCAATATTTGCAAAAAAAACACTACTTTTCCAGGAGCAAAGAAATATAACGCAAATGATAAGAATGTATCTTTTAGCACTCCTGTTCCAAAAATAATAAGTAAAAAAGGTGACCTTAATGCAGGATTGTTTATCAAAAATCCAAACCATAAAATGTAAGTATTAATTTTTATCTTTCTAAACTCAATATCTATACTACAATTTCCAAACATTATTGTAATTTGTGTAAAAAATAGTTTAGGTTGAAATGGATATCCTAGGTTTTCTGAACTAGAAAACTTCCAGGCCAATACATGACACTAAGGGGTCTAACTATTTAAACAATTTGTGAAGATATTTTCTATCGGTCTTTGATAAGTAAATGAAGATGGAAATTAAGCAGCTTTCTTACGAGACGATAGATTTTTAATGCAAATTTATGCCTTCTATTAAAATTAGAATTTCTAACACGTCATAATTATTGTATTTTTATTTAATAAGTTATTCAAGAATATTTTCCTGATTTGAAATATAATTTCTATAAAAGCAAAACTAAAAATCTTTTATAATAAGTTATACTTTTCTTTTAAATGCATATTGGTAGAGGGACATAAAATGCATATCTAAAAACTAATATGTATATATATTCTTTTAGAATATCAGAACCTCAAGGTAAAAAAGATTCTCCAAACCAAACAAGACCAGAAACTTCAGAAATGCTGACTTCTGAAACCACAAAACTAAGTATTAAAATTAAAAACAAACCAATTTTGGCACACAGACCTTTTGCACAAAAAAATGCTGTAAAATCCTCCAATAAGAAAAAGAAAAAAGACTTATTGAAACAGATTTTAAATCAAGAGCAAGATTTGAAAAAGAAGAAAAGTAACTTGTCCAGCTTTCTTGTTTCTTTGTGAAATAATAAAAATAAAAAATCCAACCATTTCAATTTTATTTACAATCAACAATATATACATTAATATACAATACTTTTATTTAAATATGTGATACAAAACTGATTATTTCAATGAGAACAATGTGATTCATCGAAAATATATGAATTTATCAAAAAAAAAAAAAAAAATAATGGACTAATTATATAATACTCATAACACATGAAACTGCATTTTCATTGATTTTTAGTTGCATGCTTTATATTTTATTGACATTGAACTATTAACTTAGTCATTGGCATGGTCAATACACACTTTTCCTTATGCTTTTCATAATTCAATGAAAAATTGTAAGTTATAAAAACAAATGTTCATTGTCAAATCTGGAACTTGCTGAGTTATAAAATGGAAGCCAAATTTCCACTTTTTATAGCAACTACATATTTTAGGATTACAGTTTACTTTTTAAGTTCTGGACCTTTTTTGGTGTTATTTCAAATCCACCCTCAAATGCTGCTTGTAGAACCTCATTGACATGAGAACATAAATAGAAGTTCATATCATTCTAAAACAAAAAACCAAAAAAAGAGTTAAAAGTTTGAAGAAATACAAACAGACGAAAAAATTAAAAAAATTTTAAACACATTGATAAAGTAATATAGTTGGAAAAAAATAAATAGTAGATACAGTCAACAGTATAACAGCATATTCAAAAATGTTTGGAAAGGTAAACAGTGAAAACTCAATTTAATTTTTCCATAGGTGCAAAATAAAAACGTTATTTGGGAATATACTTTTAAACAAAGATTTTGACATTTCTTGATGACTAGCAGCACATAAAGACATGGTAAAGGAAAAAAACATTTTGTTAGTAAGAAACTGAATACATACAAAAGACCTAGTCACATTAAATAAGTACTATATATGATTATTAAATAATTTCAGTTAGAATATAGAGTACTTGTGTAAATATTTTAATCGGTTATTTCCAATTATTATACTGAATTTGATTATAGTGGAGCATTTTCTTTGTTGCGATAGATATGCTTGTCCAAAGAAGTAATTTTTAACTACTTTGTCCATTTAGTGCTGAATTGAAAGAATGAATGGTTTATGAAATTTAATCTAAGATTTACCCTCCTGCTATTGATGTAATCTAATTTACTTTATCAATAATTAACAGAGTTGATACAGCTTTTAAAAATTAAAAAATAAGTAGTTTTAATGACTTTTTAAATAAATATTAAAGGACCTCTTATTTTGTAACAACAAAAACTTATTGTTTTCTTACACATAAATTCAAAGCATTACATTATCAAAATCGATAATTTAAATAAAATTTTATTTATACCTTCAGCAACTTTTTTTATCAATATTAATTTTAAAATATCAACTTTATATAATTTTTCCCTTTCATATATTTTCTTAAATTATTAGATTTAATAAAGAAATATCTTATGGAATTTCTACTTTTACAGATATTCATTTGCCAACTTTTTCAATTCTAAATATTTGTTTGAAACAAAACTTCATTACTCGTTACTCACTAACATTTTCTGGTTTTGTTAGAATTTTAATTTCTTAATGCTGTTGTGTTCAACCAATTATTCTTCATATTTTAATTGTCCTGACGATGTAAACTTAGGCATATTGCTTTAAATTTCTCTCTTATGCATATAGCTGTATATCTTAGCGTAATCACACACAGGTAAGCATACAATTAACAAAAGGAAACAAATAAAAAAGTTAAAACAATCTCAAAAAAGAGTTATTTGTTGAGAAAGCTTTATAACCAGACTTCAAAAATAACAAACTTTATAGCCAAATCTGCACTTAAACCTTGTCTAAAATATCACTTCTGCCAACATTCGAAATTTTAAATTATACAATTTTCAAGGGAAAAAATATACCTCCCACACCATATTAAAATACCAAAATAGCATCTCAAGTATTTTCATATACAAGAAACTTAAAATTATTGCACAGTTTAAATTAAAATATATTCCATCTATATAAAAAAAATTAGACAGCATAAATACAAATTTTAAGATATAATTCCTTTCCACAAAAAATCAGATGTTCAAGTTCTGATATGAAATAAATCTGAACAATGAGAATTTGTATCAATCTCAACAAACTCGAATAAGAAATTCTATTACCTTGATTGATTGCGGCACTTCAGCTAAATCTTTTTCATTACGAATTGGCAAGATACAGCTTCTCATTCCTGCTCTGTGCGCAGCAAGAACTTTATCTTTTATTCCTCCAACCTAAATGAGTAGAATATTTTGAAAATATTATTAGAAATAGACTGTTATAACAAACTGCTAAAAAATAAACATTTATTTCAAATTTATAATAGAACAGGAAAATAAAAGATTTTTCATGTAATTTTTTTAATTCTGGTAATGTTGGGATCCTAATATTTAATTGTTAAAACAGCAAATAGTATAGTCAGTTCAAGTTTCTTTGAATATGCTGTTATTCTATAAATATAAGCCATTACTACATAATCCTTGCCAATCTCGGTGCACAATATGTAAAATATAGTTTATTTCCTATGGCTAGCTAGTGATGTTAACTATTGTATACAAATATTCTACTTATCTTGGAATTTTTTTATACACTTTTATAGATAAAATTTTTAAAACCATCTATTTTATAATTTTTTACTACTTTAACTATAAATCTAAAATGTCCTTCTATGACCAACCTTTAAGCATACTTTATTTTTTGCATCAAAAATAAAATATTGTTACAAATTTCTGTATATTTGTAAATAGTTCGTAGCATTAATTATGTAAAAAGATAAATTTCTGAACATTTCGCATAAGGCAGTACAATAGTTTGTTTTCTTGCAATCAGGGGTCAAAGTGACAAAATAAGAATATATAGGATTTTTTTAAAAAAAATATAGGACAATTTAAAACATCAAATAACTGCACACAGTTGCTACTGAACTTAAAAATTAACTCGTTATACATTTATATACACGTTATATTGTATTTAAGAGAATCAAAACACACCTTTAAAAAAAAAGAAATCGCCTGATTCTGAATATGTCATCCGTTATTGTCTCAATATTCCATCCCTAAATGAAGTTTTATTAATTACATTATTTGCAATCTATTAAGTCTTTTACTTCCAGCATCTATAACTGCTCTAATTTCTTTAACAGGGTGTCCAGAAGCCTTGAAAGTCGGGAAATGTACTTGAATTTTTTGCACCTCGGGAAAGTCGGGAATTATGCTTGAAATTTTGGAATGCGTCGGGAAATTATCTCTTCTCTTTTTTATCGGAAAAATCTTTATGGATATTTAAAAAAAAATGAAAATGTTTTCCAAGAGATGCGA
Source organism: Linyphia triangularis (assembly GCA_963978545.1). Lineage (NCBI taxonomy): Eukaryota > Metazoa > Arthropoda > Arachnida > Araneae > Linyphiidae > Linyphia > Linyphia triangularis. The sequence goes on from OZ021726.1 coordinate 30,889,127, forward strand.
TTCTTCCGCCGATCGACGGATTTCTGCTCTCTCTTTTTGTAATGCCATAGCTTCTATCAGCATTATTTATGTTAATACGTGATGACCATTTTGCTGAACGTTACAGTCATGTAATAGCCGCTATTCTCGTGATTATGTTAGGCGCTATGACCGAGAATTAGGTTATTGCGTGATAATTTTCGTCGGATACTATTACTGCGCCGATATAAAAGTCACTGACGCTATCGCAGACATTTGCACCTGACAGACATGGTAAAGTTCAGACATAAAAGCGGATTTCCGTTTTTTACTGAAATTTCTACCATTTCTGAGATAGATACGAATTTGCATTACAATTTTATTGGGTTTACTTGGAAGTTTGACAGCCAAGGAACCTGCTTACTTCAGAGTTCCTCCTACTAGATTTTATTACAATTGGTGCTGCGACCACAATTAATGAAGGATTGACCCAACTTAACCAATACCTATGATTGATATTGACTTAATTCGATGTTCCGGCAAATCGTCCATCATTTGGGGTTGGGTAGAGCTCCGATATCTGAAACAAAGCATGCATCTATTTACGCAAAAGCGAATCAACCTTTTCCCTCCAATAATTCAATCCCGCCATATTGTTTTAGACTGTTTGAAAGTAGTTCCTGCATGTAGATGCGAAATGTGAAAATGTTAAATTCTATTGAATGCTCAGAAAGAATAACAACAGCATTCAAAAAAGGAGTCAATGGAACTAATTTACTTCTCTTTGGCAATTTTGCACCTTTTTTTACACAATCGATCTCTACTTTGAAATGTAAGTTTTGAAGACAACTAAGGACAGAGATTTTGGCGCTCTTTATTTCCAACAGAAGTAGACGTTGAAATTCTTTAATCTTTTCTGTGTCTTGAAAACCTTTCAATCTCTAGATCAACCTTTGCGAGTTAGCACTTATTTATAAACCGCTTGCAATAGGTCACGACTCGTATTATATTGGTGAATGAAAAAAACCTTTTCAAATAGTATATTTTAAAACGTGTCGTTTTCCAAACTCATGTGAAAGTTAAAGAGGGGATTCTTTCTTTCCTCATTTAGAACCTCGAGGGATGGATTGTCTACCAAATTACTTTTGGTCGGAAAATTCCTCTGCATGTTTCAGAAACTTAGGGCCTTTTGGCCATAAATCGCGTTGGGGAAATTTATTTGGTGCAATCCTCGGGACGCCATATCAACAATATTTTGCTTTAATGTATTGACCAAGATTTGTGTTATGTTTTCCGCTATCGCCGATATTTACATTGGAGTAACGATAGTTTTCAACTTGGTTTAAGCCGTTTCAATAGTAGCTATTGCCGAGATTTGGGATGCCTTTTTGATGTCATTCGCTTCCCCTGATGTAATAGCTGCTATTTTCCGTGATTAGTGTCTGTATGAAAATCGGTTTCGCCGTTTGGTTTGAATCGATACAGAATTTCTAGAATTTCGATTTAATTTTGTGTAAGAAAATAGTCCCAATTTTACTGTTTATCCTTTTTTTAAATTGTAATTTTTACTGTTATTGTATGTTAAATTGTTTTTTTAGCTTGAAAAACAATTTTTAATTTTAGCTATAATGGATGAGAGTTTAAAAGTTAAAGCAATTTTTTTATATAATAGTTTAAAATTAATTAACTTGTGCAACTGTGTGAAAATTTGAAGTTTTTTTTTGCTTTGGCCTTATCAGTTACATGCAGAACCACCCTCCCTTAACAACAGAAATGTTTGTTACAGCAATTTTTTATATAATAGTTAAAGCAATTTGACAAGCAATCATGCTTAAAGTAAACGATTAAACTGCACGTTTAGGTTTCCTTTTTTTTTTGATCTGCTAAGGTTTAGACATTCATATTTTTATAAATCAATTGTTAAACAATGTTATGTCTTTTTACTCGCCTTAAAAAAAAAAAATCTTCTCTTATTATTTTCAAAGTACATAATCTAATTTTTACATGATGATTAGATAATTTTTAATTTCATAAATTTTTGTAATTTGTAAAATTAGTTCAACATACTACTTGGTGGGGGTATACTTTGAAAATGTGGTGGTAATTAATTGGTTGCGAGAGGGGTCCTTGAAAATTTTTGGGATGAGCCTTGAAATTCTTGAAATATGCTTGAATTTTTATCAGAAATTTTGCTGGACACCCTGTTTAAGTATTTTCTTTTTTTATCTCTGTTTGCAGACTTTTGTTGGTTCAGATTTATTGTTCAATGTCGGTTGGATTGACGGCGAAAATTGGGAGATTTAGCGCCGAATGTGGCGAACCGGGGACTTGGTTTTCCGGAAACCCTAGTGACCGTTTGGATTTGACAACACAACGTATTAACGTCATTTTCAATTTTGACGACTTTTATGAAAAAATTGTGACTAATATTCCGAATACGGTACTGATTCTGCGCGACGGTGATTGACAAAAAATGGCAGCCCTGCCATTTTTTTAAAAGCAAGAGAACTGCATATGGTTGTCATAATTAGGCGCGGTTTGATGTAAACAATTCGTAGCGCAGAATCCGTATCAGATTTGGAATAAAAAAATCTCCATCCAACATCATACAGTAAATCTTAACCCTTTTGTTTCCTTCATCAATTATTGACTGAGCACTCAAAATGTTCTATAGTAGTCCTGTAAGTTAATCACAAGTTGTTTTCATCCGTTTTTCTAGAGGCAGAGTTTTGTTGCTGCATCTCTCTATGTATTATGACCAATTAATTTACTACGTTGGAGGAGAAAACAAATCAGAAATTCAAGACCGCGTGCTATGGAAAAGTTCACATGTTTACACTTTACAACTCCCGCTGGTCCAGTAGAGTTGAGTTGTAGGTTATGTAGCGAGTGACGTCACAAGAGATAAAACGCCGCCGTAACAAACATCGCTTTTGTCAGATTTTTTTCACCTACGATTGCGCCAAAGAATCCGAAATATAAAAAATGGCAACGATCGGCGCCGTTATTACGAATTCGAAGAAAATATAGATCGAATCAATATAGAAATATAGAATATATAGGACAATTGTAAAATATAGGACAATATAGGACGTTTTTGCCGATTTTTAAAAAAATATAGGACGTCTGCAACCCCAGTGCAATGAGTCTCTTGATGCTTGATAACGAGTTTTACAGAGATAACGCTGGGAAGCGAGTTTTACAAGGAGCAGGGAATTTAACATTATGGTAATAGCAATCTCGCCAAATTGGCGAGATAGAGCCAAGTTGGCGACGGTTTTGGTGAGTATTTTTTGTTGCCAAACTTGTCGACCATTTGGCGAAATTTTCGGTCCCCATGTACATGTATAGGACTTTTCGACAACGATCTGGAAAGTTCTCCAAATATCTCCCTCTGGAAGTTTTGTAAAGATTCGCCTTTCCTATATAAGACTGGCCAAGTGAGCAAGGAGTTGAGTTGAGTCAGTGAATTAGTTGAGTCCGTTAGTTGACTGAAATTACTGAGTTAGTTGAGATACTGACTGAGTGGAGTTACTGTCAGCGAGCATTCAGAGAGTTCTGAAAGCAAACTGTATTGCATTGTCTTTTGCAGTGATTTAGCAGTTGTGTGTCAAGATTAACTACTGTTTGAGCTCTATTGTTGTGTAAAGAGCTGTATTAAATCTTCTAGAACGAGAAGTTCAGGTTTTGTAAAAGAATCTGTGAAGAGTATATCGGAATAAATTTCTGCAAGTGTTAATCTGCTTTAGCTTCAAATCTTTCGAAACCAACCACGCAACAATATGTTAATTGAATTAGACAACTTAAACATTCAAGATATTTTTTTCCAAATTTAACAAGAAAGAATCATTTAATTTAGCATTAGATTATAGCCAACCCTTTGGAACGTTATTTGCCATCCTCTAACGGCTTTTAAAAATTATTTTTACTATAGGTAATATGCTCTACAACAAACTTGGAGCAGTTATGGTACAAACGGAGAACGACTTGTATAAAATCAATAAAATTACTATACAGAGTACTGAAAGAGGAAGATAGATTCTCTAGCATTGATACAGTTTAGTGGAGGAAAATTGAAAAATTTATGGCAAGTTAAAAATGCTGCATTGTGGAGGTAAATTCCTTTAAATAGCTAGTTAAAAAAAATAAAAGCTAATGGCTAGGTTGACCGGTAGAAATTAACCCTTTAAAAGGCAATTGCATTGGTAGTATAATAAGATGGTAAATACCAGTATTAATCTAATGATTTAAGTAAATTTGTTTCCTTTTGACTTGGGCACAATTTACTGACAAGCAACTTGGAACAAATTGAAAATGTGAGTGTACATCACCAGCCCTACAATTGCACATAACATAAACAAGTGACCACAATTGTTTAATAGTTCATTTAATAAAATTACAGTGAGTTATTTTTTATTTTAGATTCACTAAACATTTATGCTAAATTTTTGATTAATAATTAACCAAACAAATGCAAAATAAATAAAATTAGGCAAATGAAAGAAATGTGTTTAAGTACTACTTACCGGCAACACAACGCCCCTTAATGTAATTTCTCCTGTCATGGCAATATCAGACCTCACAATGCGTCCTGTAAATAATGACACCAGTACTGTCAGAATTGTCACCCCTGCAGATGGTCCATCTTTTCCAACAGCTCCAGCAGGGAAATGGATGTGAATATCTGTACTCTCCATTAAATCTGCACCACGTGTGATTTTAATTCCAAACTATATTTAGAAATAAGGATGCACTTACTAAACAAAATGTAATAATTAAAACCAAGTTTTAAAATTTTAACTTCAACCTGTTATAAATTTTAAGCTTAAATGAATTAATTAAGAAAATTTTCAAACCAAATCAACCTCATTTGAAAACTTTATTGTTGAAAGGATATTTGTCTAACTCTTTTGTTATCACTTTGAAAAGTTTCTTGTTCCAAATGCTCAGGGAATTTAAGGGTTAAAACAACCTATGATTCAATTAAAATTGTAGAATTGTAGAATTGAAGATAAATAAGGTTGTTTCTTCACTTTTTAAAGATTTTGTCCTCTTTACATTTAGTTCAAAACTGTACGTTCACAACACAAGTCAAATGAAATGCTCGTAAAAATTGCAATCTCTTTTACTATTTGTATTGACTTTGTAGTCTAAAAAATTTTTAAACATTTTTTTCTGATAAGAAAACTCAATTAAGAAAACCTTATGTTTCAAGTTTTTTCTACAGCAAGAGCACTTTCTGAGATGTAAAACATTAAAATAAAACAATTCAAACATCACTATAATTCTTTTTCCATTCCAACAATATAGAAACTTATATAAAAAAATTCATAATATTCCCACTTACTATTAGTAAACTTGCAAATAATAAAGACATTCAAGTATATAGTTAATATGTTTCACAATAGTGTCATTAAACTAAGTTTACTTAATTCAAAATCAGGAAAAGTCATTGAAAGGGCATTTGCACAGCACAAAAATTACTGTGTCTAACAAAAAAGGAATGTCAAAATTCTCAGAGGTTATTAATATTAGCAATTACTAATAAACCATTTTAAAACTGACATCTTAGAAACAATTACAAAAGTTTTATAAAAACAGACCCAATCCTTGCTAAATAAAATATCATTTATGAGGCATAAATCATTGTTTACCTCATGAATGTTAGAACGAACCAAATTCAAAGCCAGTTGTGCAGACTCCTGCATGATACTCCCAAGTTGCCCAGTAAGAATGAGTTGTCCATCTCCATCCATCTTTGTTGCTTCCACATACATTATTTCACCACCAACCGTTGTCCAAGCTAAACCCACTGCTACCCCTGGTTGACCCAATCGTCCAGTTACTTCGCTGTCATATATAGGGGTCTGTAAAAAATATCAATACTTTTGTAATGAACACATTTCATATAATCAATTATTTAAATTTTGTTCCTGATTAAAGTTTAGTATCAACAAGACATTTGAAACATATAATACCTACTTAATATTTTCAATCAAACATAACAAAATGAAACTAATCAACACACTTAATATTTTGTGATTAAAGTTGCATTGCAACAATATTACTTTTTCTTTAAATTCCAGTCACAGAATAATGATTTGTAAGTAGAAAATGTCAATAAGATTTGTGGGATAGCAAGTTTTTGGTTTGATTATCTTATTACTTATTCAAAATGTTAATAAGTTACATTTAATATCGACATTTACTTTTATAGCTGCAATAATTCTTCATGGAAATACATACGGGTAATTTAGTTTACTACAAATAAACTTTATATATTTCATGTTATTCCTATTAGCTTGATTTTTCATTAAAACGACTTCATAAGACGTTAAATTTTATAAGATTATTTGTATTTATTTTTTACAAAAAAATAGAGTGAGTTATTTAGTTATTACTAGGTATCCCATCAAATGTTCGTTAGCCATTAGTTAGAGGTAGGTTGCTAGAAGCACCATCGATTTCTTGATTCCTTTCTTTACATCAAGTCTAAAAAGCATATGAATTTAAACAAGACATTGTTTCTCAAAACAATAATTTTCACTTATAATTTCTTATAAAATAATGTCTTTTCAGACAAATAACAGATATTTTTAAATATTACAACAGTAACAAAATGGAACTTTTTTAATTGAAAATTATCAGCTTACAAGCAACTATATCTGTACAAATTTGAACACTCTATAAAGTGGTATACATGTATTGAGTTAAAAACTGAATACATACCCCCAATATATCTATAACTGCTTCCTCATCAATTATGATAGGAAGTTCGGGTGGAAGATCTAATGGACTTAAAGCTAAATTTTTATCATTCTGTGGAACTTCTTTCGAAGCGCCCCTATCTTCCACAACAACAGGAGAACTTTTTCTGGGTGTGAGAAGTCTTTGCTTTTCTATAACTTTCACTGCTACAGCACGACACACAGCGCCTAGTTTCCTTTCTAGACCTCGAACACCAGCTTCTCTTGTGTATTTAGAAACTGCAATAAGTATACTTTTTAGAATAGATAATATTTAGCATTTTAAATATATAAAGAGCATTTAGGGAGACTATCCTTTTATTTTTCCTGATGAGAGAGGGCAATTTTAAAACCCATAATTATATAACCGATAAAAAAAAGTTAATATAAATCCTTTATATGCATTGCCAACTTTTATATACAATTTCAACTTATTAAGCTCAGATCGAGTTTTCATAGTTTTTGACCACTAGGAACAAAACATCCATTCCAAACTATTAAGTAACTTCTTTTTGGAACACAAAACTTGATTGAATACACTGTCATCCCCAACGAGTGTGTCTGCCGAGTTTCAAAGTTTCGGCTCGATTAGATGACGCAAAGTAGATTTATATATTACCCAAAGCGTGAATTAAAGTGTATTTAAAAGCAGCCTTTTAGTGACAGCCACACCCCCACGATTTGTTGCAATGCATTATCTTCAACATCAAATCTATCTGTTTCAGTTCGATTGAACTAGGAAGTCAAGTGTGCAATAAATTATATCATCCAAAACAATAGTAACATGAGTAAAAGCAGTCTTTTAGTGACAGTGACGGACCGCAACACTTGATATAATGCATTCTTATCGACAACGATTCTATCTGTTAAATTTCAGAATGATCATATGACTGCAAGTTGGTTTATTAGTATTCTGAAGCGATAATAGAAGCATGTGTAAAAACTACCTTTTAATGTCCCTAACAGTCCCCAAAACTTGATAGAATACATTTCCATCGACATAAATATATCTGCCAAGTTCAACCCTGATTGGATGATGGCAAATGGGTTAATTAGGCCTCAGCAGATTTGCCCAACAGCCACACCCCACACACAAAATCGAAAAAAGACATAGCATGGATTGTTAAATGGATATAATACAATAAATTGAATAAATTTTTTACAACTGATTGAAGTCAATTTACCAACAATATTATCCATACTGAAATCATCATAAGTTGATTATTTTGATTTTTTATTAGTGATATTATTATAAGGTTCTGTGCAATAGAGCTACAGAAAATTGGTTCAATTGAATGTTATCTGACACAAGAGCTACGTGAGGGTTATGTTGCAGCCGAACACTGGTAGATCATTATCTACGAGAAGGTATGACAGTCTTAGATTTTCTTACATTTGCATCTCCAATAAGAGGAAACCTGGAAAACTATTATCAAGCAGTCTAACAATAAAGCAAGATTCGGCTGTTCCAATTATCGTCAAACATTTATTCCTTTTTTTAATCCGATATTTCAGAGTTTCGAAGTAAAAATAGAGTTCTAGTTCTTTTGCATGCCAAGCGAGTTTTTGACCTCTGAGTAATTAATTTAGCTGAAAAATAAAACTGGCAATTTATTAAACGAAAGCAGTAAACTAATCACTAGTACTGTCTCAAAGACAGAGTAAAACTACACTGTAATTATCAATATCATAATAAATCAAACCACATTTTCTCATTTATACTTTTTCTAAAACTAATAACAAAATATTTTACCTAAACTATTATTCACGATAGATATGAATATGAAACAACATAGATTGTAATCTAATACTGTGTTCTATAACCAAAACAATTATCAGAGTTATAGTAATAAATTACAAGCGACCCAAGCTGTGTAATGTTTTTACAATTGGAAGTTTTAAATTAAATGGAAAATACTAAACAACAATCATTTCTTTGAATTTATACACCAATAACAACTTTTAAGAAAAATAGATAATTTAGATTAATGTACAGAAAAGAGGAAATTTAAAATAGTAAAAAGCTCAAATATCTTTCATACTAATAGTTTTGATGGCTTCGTCTGTAATTTGTATCATATCATAATTCAGGCCATGTTCTTTCAGCTGTTTTGGAACCAGATGATTCCGTGCTATATGTTCCTTCTCATCATGAGTATAACCTGGTACTGATATAATCTGAAAATAAGGTAAATTTTACACATTAAAAAAAATTTAAATAGAAATTCTGAAAGTGTTCTTATAAGTAAAAACAAAAGATATGCATTTCTTAATGATATAAATAACCAATTAAAAATATTGAAGGAAAATCTAATAAAAAATAGTAATAGAAAGTTGATTAAGAAAGTTAGAAGCAACAAACTGCTGTACAGAATGTGAAAAAACGGGAAAATCTATTTCAGCATTTAGAAGAGGAATGTAATTCTTCTACTGTTTCCAAATAAATTGTTATATTGTTGCGTTGATGGGTTCGAAAGACTTGAAGCCAAAGCAGATTAACACTTGAAGAAATTTATTCCGCTATAACTCTTCTTAGATTCTTTTACAACTCCAGAACTTCCCAACTAACAGATTCAATACAGCTCTTTACACAACAATGGAGCACAAACAGCAGTTAAACTTGATACACAACTGCTATTATCAACGCAAAAGGCAATGCAATACAGTTCACTTTCGGAACTCTCTGAATGCTCGCTGAGAGACAACTCACTCAGTAACTCCACTCTCTCAACTCACGGCCGGCATTATATATGAAAGTCAATCTTTGCGAAACTTCCAAAGATAGAAATTTGGAGAACTTTCCAGATTGTAGTCGAAAAGTCCTATATATGTACATGGGAACCGAAAATGTCGCCAACTTTGGCGACATTTGGCGATTTCTCGCCAAATTTGGCTACAAAAATTAGTTGCCAAAACCATCACCAATTGGTTCTATCTCGCCAACTTGGCGAGATTGCCATTACCCATAATGTTGAATAGCCTGGCCTTGTAAAACTCGTTTCCCAGCATGATCTCTGTAAAACTCGTTTTCAAGCATTAAGAGACTCATTGCAAGAAAGCGAAGACGAACCCTTGCACTGCCTTATGCGAAATGTACATAAATTTCCCCTTTTACATAATTAATACTACGAAATATTTATAAATAAACAGAGATTCGTAACATTATTAATGAATTATAACTGTTAAGTAATTATCGTGATTTTAAACAATTAAAATCTAATCAAAAAGAAAAAAAATCTTATTTAAAATCTACTATTTTGTGTAGAAAAGCACAATTTCAGAGTAGGTAATGTAAAACACTAAACGAAATGCACGTCACTTTTGCTTCCCATATCTACCGAGTAATTAATTTTGCAACTGAACAAAAAAAAACATTCATTCAACTTGTTAAAAGATCAAAATGCTGTCATAAATTGTGACCAACCAACATGTATGTATACTAAGGTATCACACACAAAAAATTGCCCATATCTAATAATAACTTACCTCCATTCTATCCAGCAAAGCAGGAGGGATAGTTCGCACACTATTAGCCGTAGCAATAAACAGGACTTGCGACAAATCAAAAGGCACATTCAGATAACTAATTTCGAATTAAGAAATAAATACATATTATAATACTTAAACTTTAGATTTTTTTTTTTCTCTAATTCTCTAAGAAAATCAAATCTTATGACAATTCTAGCTTTCTGTTACTCATCAAAGTCAAACAATAAACTAGATTATTATTTAACTTCATAAATCTCGTTCCTAATTCATATATCTCCCTCAAAAGCAGTTAGAATTATGTAAAAAAAATTAGTAAGTACCAATTAGTACGGAATTTTCGACATACTTCAGTGGTTTAAACAAAAAAAATCATAAACACACAAAACTCTGCATGCCACTTAGTTTTCTTACAGAATTACTGTTCCCCAAAATAAAGAATAAAACATAACAAATTCAATCCATAATTAGAGAGAAATTAAACCGGTTACTCAAGAGATGTGTTTAAAGTTGGAACTTATCTTATCATACTACTTAGGTCTCAAAAGATTGTTGTGCGTAACGAAAATATTACTTACAAAAAAAAAATTTAATACAGGTAATATAGGCTGTGGTTGAAATTAAAAAAAAAAATATTTTGAAATTTAAAAAGGATACTGGTCAGTAAAATTGCAATTTTGTTCTGGGTCTAGAACTTCCAACATAGCAGCAGCAGGATCCCCATGAATACCAGTACACTAAAATGTAGAAAATAAATAAAATTACCTCAAATACTAGATATTTTTATAACTTCACAAATACACTTTTATCATCTTTTGCAAATTTTACTATTAGTTACAATGAAGAAATAAATTATACAAAAACATCAGTACAAAAATATAAAAACATTTCTTAACTATGTTTACTTATTTTTAACTTTAATAATACTGGAATGCAAGGCATTTATTTTCTTAAAACTCACCATTTTATCAATCTCATCAAGAAGAAACACTGGGTTTTTTACGCCAACAGTTCTTAAACCTTGAATTATTCTACCAGGCATAGAACCAATGTAAGTCCTCCGGTGCCCCCTTATATCAGCTTGATCACATACACCACCTAGTGATATCCTGGTATGAAGTAGATTTTTATTTTAGAATTTACTCTATTAATAGGAAAACAATCTTAATAATTCAGATAATCTAAAGTTATATTTCAGATATTGTATTACTAATGCATTCCTAAAAAGCATCATTTTAACAAAGGATTAGTTATAGTTCAAGTTATAAAACCATTAATTATTAATTTATTTACCACACATTAGTTTAACCTTTATTACAGTGCATTACAAAATGATAGTGCCACCCAATAAATACTTAATTACTCTTGTGTAAAAAAGAAGGATATGTTGCTAACATTTTAATCCATGCAGAACTTGAAAAAAATTTACTTTATACATTACTTCCATCATACAAAGAGTATTTGAATTTAAAAAAAAAAAAAAACAGAAATAGAGAAATCACTGTTTCAAAATGACAGGACCACTGATAGAAGAAAACAAAATTAAAGTAGCATCAGAAAGAAATTTTTCTATCTTTTTTCCAAAATTAGTTCGTAAATCTTCTTGACATGCTTTCTACAAGCTTTTGAATATAGTTTTTGGAAATTTCTGCCCATTTTAACAATATATTAGTCCTTAGATCATCAATGCAGTTCTACTGCTTACCTCCTGCATAAACAGCTCTTGCAAGAATGCTCCACGTTTTCCACCGGATTGAGGTATGGACCATTTAAAAGTAGAATTTGCCACATGAATAGGTGTGTTATCCTACTGAAATTTGAATAATGGACTACCAATGTTTGCAGTATTGGATAGCAAGTAATGTTCAAGCACTCTTTGGTATCCTACAGCATTCAGACGATTATTTATGAAGGATATATCAGTATTTCAGTCCCATCTGAATCAAGTCCATATCATAACAAAACCACCATCAGCTTGCCTTTTCAAAAAAAAAAAAATCCCTTTGTCATTGCAAAGGCCATGCCAATAATACTGGCAACAGTCTGGCTTATCCAAATTAATTATTTTTTCATCACTAAAGAATACTCGATGACAATCGTGCTGCTAAGCTATAACTTCCCATGCAAATTTCAAGTGCTTTTGTACTTCTGTCAGTTTTGGAGTAGCTTTTATTGCCTGCTTAATACAGAAAAGCTTGTATTACCTGATTTTAAGGACCTTTTGTTATTCTTTCAGAGGATTTCTGTTGGAAAAAAAAGTTGTTAATTACATTATGTGACCTAATTAAAAGTATGGCAATTTCACGGTTTGATTTTCCACAATGTTTACAAGCAAGAATTTTGCTTCTCTCCATTAATAACAAACTTTGATAACGACCCATTGGTTATTTTGTACATGGTCAAAATTATCAATGTAAAAACAGTTTTACTATAATTAATTTACAATAGCAAACATTCGAAAAACCTAGTGGACCTATCATTTTGTAATGCACTACAGTTTTAACACAGGAGCTATTTTTGCAGACATGTCTTTAAAATTGTACATTGTAATATAAACACACACAAAACCATTATTCATATACAAAGGAATTAGTTTTAACTATTCCAACTGTTCTTCAGTCAATAACATACAAGTATAAACATAATAGAATGATATATTAGTTTATTCTCATTCTTTTAAACAAATAGCAGATATATACTTGCCTATGAAACTCTCGACCAAGTGATTGAGATATTGATCTACCAACACTCGTTTTGCCAACACCTGGAGGTCCCACAAAACATAAAATTGGACCTTTTAACGTGTTTTTCAATTGTTTAACTGCTAAGTATTCAAGAACTCGTTTCTTTAATTTTTTCATTCCATAATGATCTGCATCTAAATCTTCTCTGCAACAAAATAAGAATAAGACAGTAGTGGATAAAAGTATAGAAACTTAACCTTAACACATGAAAATTACTGTTTATGTTTATAAAACTACCTCTTTTAGTATGATTTTACCATCCATGCTTTTAACATTTATTCCTATTATATTCATCATTTATCTTTAACAAAAACTAACAAAATGAAAAGAAAAATTTTTAAAAAATAAGACTAAATACCAAATATTTGTTGAATAAAAAAATTAACCCTAATATGCACATGCTGAGTGACATATCATCACTAATATGTGCATGCTGGGTGACATATCATTTCATTCATCATTTATATTTAACGGAAACTAACACAATGACAAAAAAAAAATTCAAAAAAATATGGCTAAATACCAAATATTTGTTGAATAAAAAATGTAGCGCTAATTTGCATATGCTGAGTGGCAAAGTAGCATTTCATTAATTGAAATCATGTTTAGAAAGCGTGAACCAAGATTAACTTTGTGTCTTGTGTAAAAATCTTTAGTAAAATATATATATAGCTGTACTCTTGAGCACAGCCATAGTACTTCTTTTTAAATTGTACATAATAAATATTGCTAGCAATTTTTTTATGAAACATATTTACAGATCTAATTAGTCATTGCTTTGTTTTAAGTGTGGTTCTTGGAAACATTGCCCATCCAGGGGTCAAAGTGACAAAATAAGAATATATAGGATTTTTTGGAAAAAATATAGGACAATTTAAAACATCAAATAACTGCACACAGTTGCTACTGAACATAAAAATTAACTTGTTATATTGTATTTAAGAGAATAGAAAACACACCTTAAAAAAAAAATTAAAAAAAAATTGCCTGATCCTGAATATGTTATCCATTATTGCCTCAATATTCCATCACTAAATAAAGTTTTATTAATTACATTATTTGCAATCTTGAGTCTTTTGCTTCCAGCATCAATAACTGCTTGAACTACTCCAATTTCTTTAAGTATTTTCTTTTTATCCCTGTTTGCAGTCTTTTGTTGGTTCAGATTTACTATTCAGTGTCGGTTGGATTGGCGGCGATAAGTGGGAGATTTAGCTCCGAATGTGGCGAACCCCTACTGACCGTTTGGATTTGACAACACAGCGTATTGACGTCATTTTCAATTTTGGCGACTTTTATGAAAAAATCGTGGCTAATATTCCGAATCCGGTACGGATTCTGCACCAAAGTGATTTTCGCCAAAAAATGGAAGTCCTGCCATTTTTTTTAAGAGCAAGAGAACTGCCTATGGTTGCCATAATTAGCCGTGGTTTGATGTAAACAATACGTGGTGCAGAATCAGTATCGGTATTGGAATAAAAAAATAGCCATTCGACATCTTACAGTAAATCTTAACCCTTTTGTTTCCTTCATCAATTATTGACTGAGCATTCAAAATGTTCTTTAGTAGTCCTGCAAGTTAATCACAAGTTGTTTTTCTCAAGGCAGAGTTTTGTTGCTGCATCTCTCTCTGTATTATGACCAATTAATTTACTACGTTGGAAGAGAAAACAAATCTGAAATTCAAGACCGCGTGCAATGGAAAAGTTCACGTTTACAACTCCCGCGTCCACCGGTCCAGTAGAGTTGAGTTGTAGGTTATTGCAGCACGTGACGTCACAAGAAATAAAACGCCGCCGTTACAAACATCGCTTTCGATCGCACCAAAGAATCCGAAATATAAAAAATGGCAACGAACGGCGCCGTTATTACGAATTCAAAGAAAATATAGATCGAATCAATATAGAAATATAGGATATATAGGACAATTGTAAAATATAGGACAATATAGGACGTATTTGCCGATTTAAAAAAATATATAGGATTTATAGGACATATAGGACGTCTGCGACCCCTGCCCATCACTCACCAGTCTCCACCTAACCTCTAAATACTTAAATCTTAATTATTTTGCCCCACATCTATCTCAATATTAATTAAAAAAGTCAATAACAATGATCATATATGTGTTTTGTTTAGATTGAAAAGCAAGAAAAAATAATATTTTGTTTAATCAATGTTAGCTAATGTACTCATATCCTAAAGTTAAACATAACTCATGTGTGGGCACGCATAGAAGTTCAACTTAACATTTGAATTTGATTGTGGAAAAAATTCCACACTCTTTTAACTAGCAGAAAAAGGCAATTATTTTCTAAACAAAACAAATATGAACCAATGCATGAAATTATTAAATAAATACCTTGATTTGTTAATATCAATCACTTCTGGGGACTGTTTCGACCATGGCAATTCTGTCATGAGTTCAATATAATTTCTAAAAAAAAAAAAAAAAAAAAAATTTAAATGATTTATTAGGAAGATAATTTGATATTAAAACATACATTTATCTGACTATGAATAAAAACTTTAAAAATTCAACTAATTTTTCAAATAAGAATCAACATATTACCGAGTTACAGCATGGTCTGGCATATGAGGTGGCATTTTTTTAAGTCTCTGAAAATTAATATATTAAAAGTTTTCAGTTTCAAGTTTTTACAAAAGTAAAAAAAATCATTTTTCGCAATCTAAATTACTAAAATTCAGAAACAAACAGTTAAACTTTTCCGTTTACCTGTATTTCCCGCAAAGAAACATTTTTGGCATGCTCTGGCATTTCAGTATCTCTAAAATTAAAATAGAATAGTAAAAATGGTTAAATTTTGGATATATTATACAATCTGAATTTATTATATGATCTGTAAAAATACAAACCTAACTTTCTTTTCTAGCACCGCAATCTCATCTACTTTGTCAATATCTTCAAAGAACTTGCCACGAGTAAAAGGAAGTTTAGTAATATCTAGTGGACCAATATCATCCTTTCGAGCTTTTTGCAACAATTGTAATCCCTGTTTTGAGGAAAAAATTTATCTTGAAATGAAAATGCTACTCAAATTACCTTTTAATTAGCATGAACAATTTATATACATAATATCAAGATCCCATTATGCCATTACAAAGCAAATATCTAGTTGAATTATTTTCTCAGACAACAAAAAATAGTATTTTTTTTGTTTCATATTTTTCTATACTTAGTACTCTTCCATTTAAAGAAAATAACACTAAAACTTAAATGAGTAATGCCAATTCATAACACTGCTCCAAAAGTTTTTTTGCAGTGTGCAGTTTAATTTTTTTCTACCAGACAGTTAAAACACAAAATATAATTTCACTTTCAATCAGAGCAAAGCTAATGCTTAAGAAACATTACACTATAAATTCATAAGCAAGGCAGTGTTCATACTCATTTTCAGAAGAAAAAAAATTCCCTGAGTTTTTCACAGCCATATTTTCCATCATAGTCTTAATTATTTTTAGCGCCACATAAATACTATCAAATCTCGATTACAGAAATTCTTCCAATAACTCGAAGAAGAAAAATCTTTTTCTTTATGAATAACTTTCTGCAAGTCTATATTATCAAATAATTCTGAAACTTTAACTCCTTGAGTTAGCGTTAAACAAATAGCACCGAAGAGTAGGATTTTTTTCCAGAGTAATAGTGACTTTTCCCAGGGTTTATTGGGGATTTTTCTCTTTTCCCTGAGTTTTTAAGGCTGATTTATTTTCCCTGGGTTTTCCAGGTTTTCCCTGTTCTCCCTGAGGCGTATGAACCCTGCAAGTTAATATTAATGTATAATTTTAAATTGCATTTACTATGAATATCTTGTAGTAACCTCAAACCTAAATTGAAAAATAATTTATTTTAAAATAAATAATAAGTCACATACCTCAATTTGCCTCACTAATAATGGTAAAGTTTTTCTAAATCTCTCAGCTAAATCTACAGCATCCAAAATTTGTAGCCTCTCTGAATGTGATGCTCGAACAATAGCTGCACATACATCAGGTAAACTTTCAGTGGGCAAGGAATTCAATAAGCGCTTTAAAAAAAGTTAGAACCAACAATTAAAGCTATAGTAAATAAAAAGTATACAAAAAAAACTTTCTGTTAGACTAAATAAATCTGTTATTTTAATTTAGTACTTAATTGATAAAAAAATGTAATTTATCAATTTTTTTTTATCATTTCACAAATATTTGATGCCTGAAGAAATAGTTACTTGAGTTAATTTCATCCTTTTTATATAAGTAATGTAAATCGAAACTTCAACTAATATTTCACACCTAAAAGAGTGGATTCAGATCACAACTACTTTTACATTTACAAATTAAGTACAGAATCATGTCGCATGTTACTCTTTGATGACTAAATTTCAGAAAATTTACGTAATAATAAAATTGCTCTTAATTTTATAGGTAGTATGCTTAACTGAATGTTACTATGTGAACTAACTACTAATTATCTACATAAATAAAGTACCTGAAAGCCTTCTTAAAGGTAAAATTTTTATAATATATCTATTTACTAATTGAGTACCTGAGTTACGCTACAAAATTTAACTATGCGTATTTTAGCAATCAAAACACATTCATGTATTCCACATTTTAGACTTTTGTTCCTGTTTCAACATCTAAAAATTGGTTTAACAAAATCGTATTACCTTACTTTATCTATGCTTGCCATAGTTGACATTTGTTCAAATTTTATAATTGGGAATATTTTGTAAGTAGGACATTGAATATTCCTCGTATGGAGCATTTCGACTTCTTTTCGAACTCTTAAAATTAGTTTATCGAGATCACAATAGCTTATTTATATGTGCGAGGTCCCTCTTGGTTCCAATTTTCAGAGATGCGACGATAGTGGAAGTGAGACCTTTGAATATTCCTCATTTAGAATGTTTAGACTCTTTTCGGACCTTCTTCTAAGGCGCTAACGCCTAGAGCAGGCCAAGACCGTTCCAATAAGTTTTGGCCATCTTGATCTGTTGGATGCAATGGCTTTCTAGTTTATGACTCCAAACTGTCTTTAGGTCTCTCTCAACACTATCCAGCCACCTAGTAGGAGGGCGACCTCTTTTTCTAATTCCATCTGGTTTAGAGAATGTTATTTTTTTCATCGGATTATAAACTTCAGATCTGTAAATGTGTTCCAGCCACCGAAGACAGTTGGCTTTAATAACATGAACTATGTCTGGTTTAAATTTTCTATAGATCCCGTGGCTGGTATAGGGTGAGCCATTTATTGTTTTCATAGACTGCTCCAAAGATTCTTATTATTTTTCTTTAAAAAATCATCAGTTTCTTCCGATTTATTCAGGGGCCAACACTCCCTACCACACAAGATCACAGATCGTAAGAGTGTTTTGTAGATATTGATATTTGTTTAAGTCAAAGAAATGTGCTCTTTAGTTGGCGGACCTTTAAAATCAATTAATAGAGATTGCAATAGTTTACTTTCAGTGGTGTAGTGTAAAATAAAAAGGTGTGGGAATGCTGTGTCGCGTCTTTACAATAAACGTAAATTTTTTTTTCTGTAAAGAGGGGGGGAGGGTAAAAATTACAGCTAAGAATAAATAACTTTATTAATACTACTTTAATAACCTCAAAACAGATTATGAGCACCTCAAAAATTTAAAAGAAAATAAATTGTGTTTTGACATTTTTTATTTAAATAATTTTTTTAACTATTAAGTTATAGGATTTTTAAACAATTTACTTTGCACAGCCCATTTTAATAGATAATTTAACACTTTTTAAATAGATTATCAAGACATTTTAAAACATATTACTGGCACAATACTATACAAAATCTTTTAAACAGATTAATTTCATGATTTTTTTAACAATTTTCAATCAGAAAAATTTCTATGAGAGATCGAATTTCTATTCATACACATTTGACTTAGAACTCCTTCTAATAGGGTTATCACCTGATATGTGTTTTCGGGACCTAGATTTAATATAATCATCTGACTTCCATAATTTCAGAGATGCCTTAACATGCAATGGGTTCGGATAAATTCCCAGACTCTAGCTCCTCGAAATATGTTTTCAAAATGATTTTAAAAGATTGCGATTGTTGCAGATGTCAATTAAGAGTTTTAAGGTTTCTCTCCTTCTCGAGCTGAAAATGTAAATATATTTATATTAAAAATTAATATGAATTTTTTTCGTTTATTTAAATGCAATTACAGAGGGAGTAATGTTTTCGGTAAAAGAACAAACACCAAAATCAGGCTGATTTTACTAAATATTTTTGGCGCCTTAAATACAAGGCATGTAGCACCGATACCTTAAATCAATTATAACAACGTTTGAAATATTCATAGTTTTACATTTCCTTTAAACGACACTTTATATTGAATTTAAGTAGACAAAAAATAATGCTTAGTGATTTTTTGATGCTAGGAGATTTACAAATCCGTTATTTATTTCCAAGTTCTTGTACGTAATAGCTACTTGATTGTGATACGGTAGGCAAACTCTGTCTGAATAATATTTTAAAAAGTATTATTTTGAAATTATTTACGATTGCTAAGAGTTTATTATTTAATTATTATAAAACACTAGGATGTTAGGGATCCTAGGGGAGTCTGACCCTAAAAACCCTCCCTCTGGATGCATGTTTGCTTGATAGACCCTTTCTTTCCTTTTTCAAAATTTGCTCCATGAATTAAAATGAAATTAACAGCTAGAAGCTCAATTGGAAAGTTAAAATCCATCAGTCGATTTAAAATTTCTTGATAAAATATTAATTTGTGTAGTATTCCAATCATCTCTAATTTTAAGGGGGATAACCAAATGTAGACCCATCCGGGAGCAACTTCTCCTTATCGTCGCCAATGCACAAGAGAAAATAAATTTTTCTTAAAGAATGTCTGCTGCATTTTTGGAATAAACTCTCAAATAACTATAAATGTTTATTTCTAAAAACCCATTTCCAAATGGAAAAATAATTTACTTCTACGTTTAAAAATAAAATATGTTTGAATTGTTTTCCTACTATTTCACAATCCGATTTCGATGTATTATACCCATTTAAAAATATTAGAAATTTATAATAAGGAAAATGAAATATATAACATCAACAAATGTGAGTACTTTCACTTTTTGGAAAAGACAGACTTATTAGCTTAAGTGCCTGCAGCATTGTTTGTGGAAGTTTGCAAAGGGAAAAAAATTGTTTTTGTTCAAACCTTGATTTTTCAAAATATTTTGCTTCTTACAATGGCAAATATAAAATCTATTATTAAAAGGCACATAGTTTATTTTTTCCGGTGTATTTTTTCTTTACTCTACTTTTATAAGACTTTAAGCAATTAGGAGAATGCCAAGCGTCCTCCCATGCACCTTCCTGATTCCTCCCAATTTCATTATTTTTACATATTAAGTTAAAGTAAGTAACAGTTAAAAAATCAATACAGTTATGAAAATATTTTGTCATGTTCAAACAACGTATCAATTTGATTTTCCCAATATCTGGCAAACCAATATAAATGCATAATTTCGCGATCTCAAAACACCCTAAAAGCTCATACAAAATATCAACATTCTACACTTATTTATCTGGATTCTTAGGGCCCAAGTAGTTTATGTTGGGGATGGTAGCAGAGCGTGGTTGAGAGAAGCAACAACACTAGCGGTACAATTAGTTTATTAAGTCATTAAACCGCCACGGACACAGGAACACACACATAACATTGGACAGTCAGAGGTAAATGAATAGAATACAATGAATGAATGAAATGAATGGCATACAGGCTAGAACAACAGTTTATATAAGCCAGCCACAAGGCGGCGCTGCTAGGCAGGGCAGTCCACAAGCAAGCAAAGGGGTGGAAATGAGTGACAGTGGATAACAATATCCCAACACTCCCCCACAATGTCAACTCATTTATCAAAATATACAACAGTATCATCAATACCAAGTAATCTTAAACACTTATAATGCTTACAAGAAGGTAATGCTTTAGTTAAAATGTCAGCACCCATATCATCTGTTGACACAAACTTTAAGTCAATTTGACCATTTTTTAAAGCATCTCTTACAAAATGATGTCTAATATCAATATGTTTTGTACGTTTATGAAAAACTGGATTTTCAACCAATTTTATTGCTCCCTTATTGTCAGTGAGCATACGTACCTTTTCCAAATTACTATTACACAGTTCATTAAGTAACTTACAAAGATATATCGCTTCTTTTGTACCATCAGAAATAGCCATATATTCTGCCTCCGTAGAAGACAGAGCCACAGTACATTGTTTTCTACTTTCCCAGCTAATAGCACTTCCGCTAAGAATAAAACAGTACCCTGTGTATGACTTCCGGTCAAAAAGACAATTACCCCAATCAGCATCTGTATATCCAAACAATGATACTTCTGTACGTTGAAAAATAAGTCCAAAATTAATTGTTTTCTTTAAATAACGCAGAACTCTTTTCGCTGCAATCCAATGAGAGTTGTCATAACAAGTTAGGAACTGACTTAGCTTACTAACTGAATTAGAGATATCAGGCCTCGTACACGAAGCTAGGTATTGAAAACTACCAATCAATTCGCGGTAAGGAATCCCTTCCTCGCATTTTTCGGCCTTCTCCAATTTAATACTAACATCCATTGGACAGGTAACAGGTTTAGCTTCCAACATATTAAAACGGTTTAAAAGCTCCCTTATGTAGCTCTGTTGACTCATAGTCACAACTCCGTTTTTCTGTTCAAAATTTATTCCTAAACAATATTTGACTAAACCAGCATATTTTACATCTAATTCTCTATTCATGTGAGTTTTAAATTTTTCGATCATATCCGGATTTTGAGAAATAAACAAAATATCGTCAACATAAACCATTATTATAGTTAAGCCCTTACTATCTTTAATGTAATATGTACACGGATCTGCCTCGGTTTGTTTCGCACCAAAATTATTTAAAATTTCATTCAACTTAACATTCCAGCAGTATCCTCCTTGCTTAGTCCCATAAATCCCTTTCTTTAATAAAAGAACTTTATCACCCTGATTTAAAGAATTTAAAATTTCATTTGCTCTTTCAGAAATTTCCCCATGGAGTTCCCTTTTATCGATTATTCGTTTCAGGATTTCTCCAAAATAATCAGGACATTCCATAAAAACTTCTTCCTTTATTTCTCCATTCAAATAAGCAGTAGTTACGTCAAACTGATGAATTTCTAGGCCTAAATCTGCAGCAAGTGCACATAAAACTCGGATTGACCCTTGTTTTACCACTGGGCTGTAGGTGTTAAAATAATCAACATTATATTGTTGTGAGAAGCCTTGCGCAATAAAACGCGCCTTATACTTTAATAATGTTCCATCATCTTTAAATTTATTCGTAAGAATAAAGCGGCTCCCAATACATCTTTTAGAATCTGGCCTATCAACAATTTCAAAAGTATTATTTCGAATAATACTCACGACTTCATCAATCAAAGCATTAAACCATAACTCACTATTTTTATCTATGAGCGCATTTTTAATCGGTACTTCCACATTAAAAATAAAATCTGCTTCGTCACGAATGATATCCCTATTGCGCAATGAAAGAATTCTTTTTCTTGATTCTTGTTGATCTAAAACTAAAGGTTCACTATCACCCATAACTAAAGTATTTTTCAATTGCTCGCTTACCAAAGATTTATTTACATCTAACTCCACATCCGGTTTGATTGACTGATATAGCATTGGATCGCTTCCAAGTTTCGATTCGTTTTCAATTGAAATTGAGGTTTCATTTATATTTTCTTTTTCTAAGAAATCTTGCAATGTAACGGATTTATTATCGTATTCCTCAAAGAATTTTACGCTACGGGAAGTTATAACTTTATTTTCGTTTGGTAAATAAATTCGAAATCCTTTAGATGTTTCGGAATAACCACAAAATATTCCCTCTTTTCCCTTCGCTGAGAACTTATGTTTTCTATAATTATCGATATAAAAAGCTTTACAACCGAAAATCTTAAAATAACTAACATTTGGAGTTACACCATTCCAAACTTCATAAGGGGTTTTTCCATTAAGTGAGCTAGTCGGGCATCTGTTTCGCAGATAATTAGCCGTATTTATCGCCTCTGCCCATAGTTTAAGAGGTAATTTTGACTGAGTTAGTAAACATCTTGCAGTTTCAACTAAACTTCTATTTTTTCTTTCCGCTAAACCGTTTTCGGAGGAAGAAAAAGGTACGGTTAATCTATGCTCAATCCCATTTTTCCTAAGAAAATCGTCGAATTCCTTATTTAAGAATTCTCCCCCATTGTCGGTCATTAGTACTTTAATTTTAATCGATTTTTGGTTCTCCCATAAAGCCTTGATATCTCTAAATGCACTTAGAGCTTCACTTTTATGCTTTAAAAATTTAACTGCGCAATATTTTGATTCGTCATCAATAAAAGTCATAAAATAAAAAGACTTACCAATTGATGGCACTTTCATTGGACCACAGAGATCCGAGTGAATTAAATCCAACGTGTTTGACACTCTCTCTGATTTCTTAGGATAAGGGGCTCGTGTTAATTTGCTAACCGCACAAATATCACAATTAAATTCTTTAGGGGATTTTACTAAATTTAATCCACGAATATTTCCCTTACCACTAGATTCCAATAAATCTCCTATATTTAAATGACCCATTCTTGCATGCCATTTTTCAATATCTGCAACTTTGCTTTTACCACTATCAAAAGATTCACTAGCATGACTTGCACTTTGATTAACACTACAATTACCACCACGTAAATAATATAAATTATCTTTTCTATCAGCAATTAGTTCCAAGTTGGATTTAGTGTCTACAATCTTAGCAAAGTCACTTTTGAAAGTCACAGTGTATCCACGATCACAAAGTTTAGAAACTGATAATAAGTTTGTACGCAGGTCCGGAACAAGAAGTGCATCGAAAACATCAACATCTTGAATTTTCTTGTTAACTTCCGCTTTGATGACTGCTTTACCGGAGCCTAAAACTTCAGTTGTTTCGTTGTTGGCAAGATTGAGAATGTTGATTTCTGTGTCGCCAATGTTAACAAACTTTGATTCATCATTACATAAATGTCGCGTGCATCCGGAATCTACCACCCACTGTGTTTGCATTTCACCATGATGTGTAAACAATGCATCTCCACACTTTTTGGATTCGGCACACGTTAACAGTCCAGCATTTTCTTGCTTGAAGCGAGAAATATCCTTTTTCTGGTAATCCTGGTCACACGTGGCTGCTCGGTGCCCTAAACGTCGGCATTTCCAGCAACGGATTTTCGAAGAATCTCTGGCCTTCGGGAACTGATTGTTATTCTTCTGGAAGTTTTCGCTTTTTGTTTTCCAATGAGGCTTGCGTTGAAGATGAGTCACAGCAAACGCTCCTCCACTCTCGCCGTTTGATTTCCGGTCCTGGCGTCTCGCATCACATTCTTCCACTATTTTTATTCGCAAAACCTCTGGTTTCGGTAACTCGTCGCGGGATTCTATCGCACATCGGAAATTTTCAAAACTTGGTGGAAGGCTGTATAATAACATCACTGCTAGCAGATCTTCGTCGATGCGTATTTCTATTTCACTGAGCTTATCAACAATGTCGAAGAACATTCGAAGGTGCTCTCTCACATCTAGAGTTGTTGTGTCCGCCATCTTGTGTTGAATCAGCGATTTCAACAACGACGCTTTTCTGGCAGGTCCTTTGGATTCGTAAATCTGTTTCAATTTAGTCCAAACGTCAGATGATGTTTCACAACTTTTCACTTGTTTCAGTTCAGATGGAGCTATACATAGGATAATGTCCGACTTCGCTTTCTCATCCATTTCTGCCCACTTTTCACAAGCTTCTTTCGATTTAACGTCATCTTGAATGAGCACAGGTTTTGTTTTGATTCCAGAAACATAAACCCAGGAATCGCTTTTGATAAGCAAAGCTTTCATCTGTATTTTCCATGTCTCGTAATTATCCTTGTTTAACGATTCAATCCGTGTTCCATTCATCGTCGTTTTTAGTTCGGTTTTCGTTCCAGTCCGTGTGTTGCTCTCTCTGCTAAGGTATGGCTATTTACCTGGGCCCATAACCTGTTGGGGATGGTAGCAGAGCGTGGTTGAGAGAAGCAACAACACTAGCGGTACAATTAGTTTATTAAGTCATTAAACCGCCACGGACACAGGAACACACACATAACATTGGACAGTCAGAGGTAAATGAATAGAATACAATGAATGAATGAAATGAATGGCATACAGGCTAGAACAACAGTTTATATAAGCCAGCCACAAGGCGGCGCTGCTAGGCAGGGCAGTCCACAAGCAAGCAAAGGGGTGGAAATGAGTGACAGTGGATAACAATATCCCAACAGTTTATTCCGTCAGAATCGCAGGTTTACTTCGCTTTTTTGGATTGTCCAAAAAACAGATCTCTTATTGTCATTAGTTTTATCCTCTTGAACGAATTCATTTCTTAGGTACGAAGCGAAGTTTACAAATAAATTATTAAGAGGGTGATATATAAAAAAAAGTGACATAACTTTATTTGATAAATCGGTTAGCGTTCCCATTAAATTTAGAGGAGAAGAGACATTCTTCAAGGAAAGGATGCAAGGAACTGCATATGCCAAACCACAGTTTTGTTCTTTAAAAATGGAGAGAGTTGGCATCAATTTGTGTGTGGAAATTGTAGTCCGTATTCATGAAGAACCATACAAATTTAACGGCTGGAATTAATCCACAAACACAAATCATTCGTTGAAGATGATAATTGACATTGGATGAATCATAGTTAGATGTAAACATACGTAAGTTCATTTCTAAAGAAGTAGCATAGAAACATTGAAGGAGAGGAGGGGGTGGGAGTCTAATGCACGTATCGGATTGTTGATGGAATGGCCATGTGCGGATTGCCGCGCCACTTTCAAGTGTTTTACAAACACTTGAACTTCCTTTCTCAGCTCTGAAGTTGTGGATCGAAAACGAAAGTATATTTCTCACGAAAGAACTTTTTCATTTTCTTACTTGAATTTTCGTTAAGTTTCATGTAAAGCAAAAAAAATGTAAAAAAAAAAATTGCAAATTTAAAAAAATTTAGGTGAGGGAACGCCGTTCCTCCTTCTAAAAAGGTGAAGGATCGCCGTTCCCACTCCACTATACCCCTGCTTACTTTGCTTATGTTTGCTCTGATTTTGAAATTTCCATATTACGACTGTATTGGAAGTTTGACATTGGAATATTTCTCATATGGTTTACATGTTTCAACCCCTTTTCTTCCATTAAAAATTCATTAATCAATATTGGAATAGCTTGCTTTTTACAGTCGAATCCTACTATAGTGAACTATCTGCAGACCCAACAATAAGTCCACTATAACCGATGGTTCACTATACCCAAATTCTTTGAAAAAATATTTTTTAGCATGTGGCAGTAGTATTGTCAGATATTGTTCATGTTTGACAATTTTAACCTTATCCTCAGTTGAAAATGCTTTTCTTTTTACAGAATTCGTTATTTTTAAGAAATTTTTAGCTGCTCTTGAAAAAACGTCTGCTTATATTAGTGGATACCCAGAACTAACGAGGGGGGGGGGGACGAAGAAGAAGGTTAGTTCCTACAACGGGTGAAAGGGAAAGAAAGGAATGCTGCTTAAGCAGATGAACATGAAAAAATGAAATTAGACATAATGTGACGGAATGCTATCATTTGCACTACCGACTTGAGCAAAATTAAAATTGGAGATCTGAAAAAAAATCTATGGAAATGAAATTTGAGTCCACTATAAACGAATTATCATTTTCTCAGCTGTCCACTATAAGTGTATAAAATAACATTTATTAAATGGGAGTTTGGTCGGAACCACGAAAAAAGTTCACTATATCCCGTGTTCATTATAGTGGGGCGCGGTTAGACTATATATGCTTGTCCTTGTTGAAATTTGTGCTAAATATCAGAATTATGGCTATATTGAAAGTGGAACATTCGATTATTCCTAGTTTGAAACGTTAGACCCTTTTTCAACCCATTAAAGTTGGACTTGTGACTACATTGGAAATGGAACATTCAAATCTCTTGTTTGGAACTTTTAGATCCTTTAAAGTTGATTAATCGAAATCGGAATAGAACAGTTTTTCTATGTTGGTCCCTGTTGACATTTGTATCAAATATCGGAATTGTGAGTACATTAGGAGTAGACATTCGAATATCCCTTGCTTGAGACATTTGACCCCTTTTCGACCACTTAAAATTGTTTAATCGAGATTAGAATAACTTACTTTTTCTATGTTTGTCATAGCCGAACTTTTTATACTAATTTCAGAATTGTGACCATATGGGAAGTGGGTGAATTAGTGCTGAGTGAGTGAGGGTTTTGCCTTATATACAGAGATTTTTTAGAGTTTATTTATAAGCAAAAGAAAAAAGCAAAAAAAAAAAATCTTTGCTTTTTCTTCAAAATTTTTCTCAAGAGCAAATTTTTTACTCTAATGTGAAAACTTTTTTAAGTTACAATAGTTAAATATCTATATTATAAGAATTAAATATTTTGCTTTTCAGTGGAACACTGCTTTGGCTTTCCATCTTATAAACACTTTTTTAAAAAAAATTATGATTATTTAAAAATGCCAAAGCTCAATATATTGTAAAAAAAACAACTGAACAAAATTTAACAATTTTTACAAATTTACTCATTTATTTAAACACTAAGTTGTTTAAGAAAAGATTTACCTTTCCGCTAAGTCATACAATATTGAAACATACTGGCCAAGTTTCAATTAAGTATTTTAATAAATTTAATATGCACTAAAAATACTATAACATTGTACATGAAAAAATCATATAAAAATATGTATTTTGCAAAAACATTTTATGTAATAGAAATGTTTGTTCCCAGCTTTTTATGAATCTCATCCACATTTGTAGAAAAATAGAAATGGGTTTAAAAACCGAGTTAGATGAAGTAAATTTGTGATATTAGATAATATAGAATAATGTGAATATATGAAATTCTCACTTTCAGCCTTACAACAGCTGGTAATGAAAGATCCAGCATATCAATCAATTTTGTAGCCTGCTCTCTAAACTGCTCCATCAGATCTGATAACTCAGCATTACTTTCCTCAATCTCAGCTATAAAAATTAAAATAATTAAAAATGTATACTCACATTTAAAAAGTTCATCAACTATATACTACCAAATTAAGCTCATTAAAATCATACTTGCTCACACATTTAATTTGCATTTGAGAGAAGAAAACTAAAAGTATACCAACATTAATAAAATAAAATTAACCAGTACATTTCTGCTACTAGGATATAGATAAATAAGTCACCAAATATGGGACAAACTGATAAATATGGTACAAACAACATAGTATAACCAACAATAAAATTGCATAATACAATACAAAGAAAAAATGGAAATGAAAATATATATATATTAATTTTATTGACATTCAGGGTGGTCATAAAATTTCAGCAATATATGAACACCTAGAGACCTATCTGTTGAACCAATCAAAAGGAAATTTCGGATATTGTTATTTAAAGGTATGTGCTTGAGATTGGGATGATTTCAAACATTAGAGTTCTCATGGTTACAGTGAAAAAATTTCAAAATTTTTGAAGGACAACACACACTTTTTTTTCTGCACAAATTGATCAATGCATTGAAAAATCATAAATGGTGTAAGAATGATACACATATGACAAAAATTGCCAGTGTAAAACATTTGCGGAAAAAAAAAGCATTAAAAAGGACCAATGAAAACACAAGAGAGGAGAGAGAAAAAACTTGTATTGAAATTACAAGTTTTCGACATGCCCACATTTACAGACCATATCGCATTGCACGTGGGAGACTGTTGACAAGACTGACGAACATAACAACGCAGGAAGAACCTACATAACTTCATGTTTTATGGCAACTTTGGATTCCGACAAATCTCATGGATTTGATGTGTATACCTTAGATTTCAGAAATCGATCGGAGTGAGGTGGGAGGATAGCAGTGGCCATGATACTGCAAAGTTACAGGAGATAATACCGAGTTCTGTGACAGCACTTATCGAACACATGTAGCAACGTATGGAATATCTTGCACCCATATAATGTTATTAATAACATTTTGCAGCTGCAATTCTGGAATTATGTAATTCTGTAACATTATTTTACACTGACAATATGTGATGGAGCACGTTTGCATACCAACCTGCAACTTGCAAATGTATCTTTCCAAAAGTTTCTTTAATAGTGCTATACAATGTCAAGTCACCAAATCAGCTCTATTAAGAAAAAAAGTCGTCAAATGCATATCTAACATAAAAGTAATAAAATAAGCCCAGCCAACAAAAGAGTAGTAATTAACCCATCCAATTATTCATTAGGTAGAAAGAATCAAAACGAATGATGACAACTTTTTTTTAAATTCACAGAAGAAAAATTTGAAAGAAAAACATATTACCTAATTCTTCTCCTGGAAGTCGATCCAACTGAGAAACACTAGCAATTAAATAGGGTGACTTCTCTGTTATTCTTTCTAACTTAAAACGACACAATCCAGTAACAAGAAGAGTGTATGCTGGTCTAGGCCAATTCGTACCAGTTACTTGAATAACAATACCAGCAGTTCCAACAGAATGTAGTACATTTCCACCAGCCTGTAAAAATGTACAAATCAAGCAAAGTATTGCATAAGTTCAAAATAAATTTACAAAATGTTATTTTTTAAATGATTAAAAAACTAATTTCATCCACAACAAATTCAAAGTGATTAGGTCCAATCCATCTCATCAACTGGATGGCAATCAGGTCACTATTATACAAGTTCATCTGTACAATAAATGCCTGAAAAGTTTTACTTTTGTAAAGTGATAAAACATTCCAATATCCAAATTTTAAGTCCTCAAAATGTTTCCTTGGTTGAGAGAACAGTCCGGTATTTAATTCTTTGGATTTTGTAATAGTGGGAGTTTCACAGGGTAGTCAGCCCTATGCCTAACCTGGAGGATCAGGCTACTTCTCCTTATCTGATAGCTTTGCTACTGGTAGAGGCTCATAGCGCCTGCACAGCTCAAGTGGGTCATAAGCATATGCAAGCCCATTCACCATGTCAAGGTGGCAGAACTAATCATTTATACTTAGAATAACAAAAAATCTAATAATTAGTTTTTGCCAAAATCAAATATAATTAAAATATGTACTATAATATATAAAATAAAAACCTAACATTAAGCCAAGTATTCATATTTTTAAATTGCAAATACAATAGTTGTTTCAAATATGATGCCTAAAAAAATATAAGAAACACAATTTTCATGTCACCATTATTTATATATACCTGACACTTCAAAATTAGTTACCAATCTAGTTGCAGATTTTAGAAATCTTTATTTTCCCAAAATTTAATAGTATTGTGCAAATAATTTCAAACATCAACTTACCTCATCAGAAGAGTGCGACTCTCGAGGTACTACTCCAATTATAGCACTGCTAAGGGTACTCCTGCTCAACAGATGATTTCTCACCATATTCATGCTGAAATTGAATAAAAGCTATTTCAGATGATGAAAACAAATTAAAGAGTACCAAACATGCTTTGAAGCTTTACTTCATACAGATGTTAAATTTTGGGTAGCACTCTTTCGTTAGACGGGTACCAGTTAGCAGCAAACCTAAATGTTTACTCATTTAAATGACACGTAAATGTATTGCCAAGTCTAAATGTTTACACAGGGTTGCCACTCAAAAGGCAAAACAAAAATCCCTGACTTTTCCAAGTTTTCCAAACAATTTTTTTAAATTTTCAGGTTTCATTTCAAGCCAAGGTAAACAAAATTTTTTGAATGCAACTGCAGTTAAAATTGTAATTTTAAAGAAGGATTAAACAGAAAAAATTTTACGATATTTTAATGTGCATTATTATCAATCAAAAGTTTGGTAAAAAAAAGCGGCAATCCACTTTTTTGCGGAAGTGTAAAATGTTTGCAATTTGTGTCACCAAACACTGATGTACTTGCACACCAAGATAAATTGATTAGATGATACAGGTAGCAACTGATGGTAGAAGGGATAAAAATATTAAAAAAAGAGGAAAATATATACGCAGCGTTATTTGGAACTACAAAAATAGCTGAATAAGATATTTGTCTACTAATGTATAGAACAGTGGCTTAGATAGATATTTTTTCTGAGGGATGTTTTAGGCAAGTTAAGTCTGATAAAGTCCATTAAAAATAATAAAATTGTAGAAAAAGTGAAAATTTCCAGAAACAAAAAAGCAGAAATCGTGGTAAAAGCAAAAGATTTTCACCCGTTTTTCAGTTAATATGCTTTCAGCGGATACTTTTTACATGTTGTTACAAGAAAATATCAAATTTTCAGAATGCACTTCTGCATTCTGAAAAAAAAAATTAATGAACTTTTTGGATGAAAACTTGAATCTGAAAGAAATTCCCTGACTTTTCAAGAAAATATTAAATTTTTTTAGTTTTCCCCGATATTTTTTAGACATTTTTGTTTTCCCTGTCAGTTCTCGGATTTCCTTGTTTTCCAGGTGCGTGTCAACCCTGTTATAGGGTTGTGCGTTATAGAATTGCTATAGAACCCTATAACAAACAGTTGTTAGTTTGGATGAGTTATGATTGCAATTTGGCTGTTTTTATCTGGCACCAGTCAAATGGAAGAGCACCAAGTTTTGATATTCAAAGAGATTTTTGGTAGAAAACCAGAAATACTGCCAAGTGCTTTTTACGTGCAAACACTGAAAGGGAAAAAAAATCCATAAATCAAAATCTTTCCAAGATAAAAAAAAATACAATATCTGGCAATTTTTAACTTCTTGGAGATTCCTGTTTGTACCATTGCTGGTAGAAAATTTATAGAAATAAAAAGATTTTCATAATATCATAAATATGTCAAAGAGAATAATTTAAACTTAAAATACAGAAAGAGTAGAATACTTGGCATGAAAAATTTAAATTTAATTGGGTCCAATAGAAATGATTGAGGAAGATCTTATGGTAATGGGCTTTAGCAGACAACTTCACAGAACCATCTTGCATTGAACAAATTAAATACTGGAAAATATGAATATTCCTACGTATATATGTCGAATATTCTATTTTAAAGTACTGTTATGTTTTTGAAGTATTCACGTTAGCAATTTTTATTATTTTTAAAAGTATAAAGTATTCGAAGCGGTGAAATAAAGACATGCAAAAATAACTTATGAAACCAGTTCTTGAGATTATACAACACAATTGTTGTGGTATATTTGTAAAAAATTGTCTAATTTTAGCATGTCTTCATTTCCCTACTTTGCAAGTCACCGTTTTACACTTCTTGAAATAATGCATTGCTGCTGTACAGATACATACATATTATCCTTTCAACTGTTTTTCGCAAAACCGTCACCAAAAGCCAGCTTCATAGCATGTTTACTAAGGCAAAAAAGGAGAGTTTCAATCACTAAGGTTTCCACAATTTGTTTTTATGTCATTGTTATTCATTATTGTCGTTGAAGCTGTCTTTTGGCAACAGCTTGGGTTTTATTGAAATTGATCGACGGGATATGCAATTACCATTATACATTTGAAACGAGTGGTTTCAGAAGTTATTTTTAAATGTCTAAACATTAACACTACAAGTCCTTTAAGCTCTTTCTAAAAAAAAAGTTAAGGTTTAAAAGCTCAGCTATATTAGTGGAGAATAAAATAATAAGACAGTGGAAAGCTATAATCAAATATAAAAAATTCAGCTGAATGAGAGTGAATTTTTATACTTATGAAAACATATTAAAATTTGGTACTCTTTTGTTCGATGGTTAGCAGATAAAAAATGCCAAATTGCAACACTAACTCATCCAAACTAACAACATTCAAACCATTTATAATTCCTATAACAAACAGTTATAGGGTTGCTATAGTAACTCTAAAATAAACTGTTATAGGGTTGCTATAGTAGCTCTATAAAAAAACTGTAAACATTTAGGCTTCGCTATACATTTACGTGTCCTTTAAACATGTAAACATTTAGGCTTGGCGCGAAATGGTATCCATCTAAAGGAAGAGTACCTAAAATTCCATATTATCTTCCTACTACAGCACTACTCTTATAAAAAGGTAGTGAAATGTGTTTCTGATCCACTATATTCCAGTTTAGCTATTCTTAACTTGTACAAAAATCAAATGAAGATAAATTTTTTAAAAAACTTTCTATAACTAAGAAAACTGCATCTTTTATCAAAGTGAGTGTCATTGAATCAAACATTACTTGTTGTTTGTTCGTTAAAAATGAAAATGTTTATTAAAAAAACTATTTTTATAGATGCTGTAGAGAGGAATTATGCTTGTGCTTCAATAAGTAAACAACCAATCTTTCTAAAAAGAGTACAGATGCACTATAGGGACCTGGCAATTTTTGGCAACTTAGTTTAAAGCTCTTAAGCAAATCAGTTGAATGTTATTGAGGATTGCTATAAATCTGTTTTGAGAGTGAGAACAAAGGGTTGCAGTTTGAACCATTAAGTAATTTAGTAATCCGCAATTATTAAGGTAACGATTAAAAACTTGTTTTGAAACCTGTTGCGAAACGTTTTGAAAAACGAATTTTAAATTCATTGCAGATCAGGGTTCCCTCCACAAATCATAAACTAAACATCGCAGAAACTTTTTAAAATTTGATGCAAAATAATAAATAAAAAAAGCCTCGGCATACTTTATGCCTCTAATTAAACTATAAACTCCAGTATCAAATTGCGTTTTGCTGGGTATTTTCCTTATTGTAAGCAAATGATATTTACTGAATCTCTGATCAGAAAAAAAATAGTTTTAAAAATAGTTTGTAAATCAATTTCCAGCGAAGAAATCGCTACAAATGTAATTAAATAAGATAAAAAGTTAGAAATTTATAAGGAAAAATCTAAGCAAACATTGGGATTACAAACATACTTCAAACACGTTATTTACACAACCACATTGATATATTTTGTTTCATAAAAAATGTATACCAACTTTTTTTCAGATGACACGGGTATTCTAATAGAAGCCCCGGGAAATAATACCCCATCGATTAAAAGCAAAGGGAGCCTTCGCGGCAGCTTGATATTGGAAGTCGCCATCTTTGATGCTAACACTACGCCCTCTATGGAGTTGAGGATTTCTATCATCACTGACGGAAAACTTCGGCTACTGAAGAAAAACGAAACCTGTTGCAGACTAAAATGAAGTAAAAGTGCATGATCCACCAAACAAACGCAAATGAAGGAGGAGAGTTTTGACCGGTGGGAAGGGTGGAGGCGCAAATTGAAGGTTTTGTTCAACTTCGATTCTTAAACTATATATCTATATTATATGGAATTTCTTACAGAAATTTTAATTTAGAATTAAAAATAAATTTTTTGTTGAAATGAATAATCTATTTCAAACGGTATACACGGCTATTCTTTTTAAGCTTTTAAGCGATTTCTCTACGATTTTTAAATCTTTCATAATTTAAATCTTTATATAAATCTTTGGTTTTATATGTTTATGGTGGGGAATAAATCTTTGGAAGGATAACAGAGCCATAAGGGGGAAGAGGGGGGGAGGGGGGCTTTATAATAACAGGTTCAACCTCTCCTCTCCCCGAAATATATTCCATTATATATTACATTAAATAAAATTACTATCCATTAAACTACTCGGGCATATAATTTCGAACTTCTTAATAAAAAAAACTGATTGGTTTTTTTTACAACTTTTTTCCTATTCGTTTAGGGAGAATAAATAAAATCTTGCGCAGAATGGGAGGGAGGGAATTGGTTCAACTGGACAGTGATTTGGTTGGAGGGTGGGGTAATCAGTAATATTACGTAACAATTTTACTTTTACGAAAAAAAATTAATATAGTTTTTTATTAATTTGAAGTTTTAATTAAAAAAAGTTTCAATCATTTGAATAAATCTTTTGACCAAGAATTACATGAAAAAGGTTATTCATCTACAATAAGTCGGACTTTTTTTTTTTTTTTTTTTTATTTTTTTTTTTTTTTAGTCTCATGATCAAAAGGATTGAACAAACGGGTTGATTAAACGATCGAACGGGACTAAACGTGATATGCGAGGAAGAGGGTGTAAAAAAAATCAAAATTTTACATGACGTATAGTTTATGTACGTCGTCTAGATGCAGGGCCTAATTTCCAGGATTGGGCGCATGGGACATCTACCCATGCATGACCCACTTTTTGTAATGCTAACTGATATTAATTAGATTATCTATTTTGTTAGTTTAGAAATTGAAAGTATCGATCATGTTATCACATTCGAGAAGTGAAGCAGCGTGGATTAGCGGAAATCTTTCGAATTTTCTCGCATTCTAGTTGCAGATGCGAAACAATTCCTTATAAAATATTTCAGTATTTCGGAGTTTGTTTACTATCAATAGTCCACATGTTATTACAATGTTATGGCATAGTATTTAGATATTATGTTAGCTCTATCCGTGGGAACCTTTCTTACCAAAATGTTAAGGAAGGCGCACCTTTCCTTAGGATCCTCTTACATTCGAGGATGGTTTGGTGAACGGATATTATTGAGTATTCATGCAAAAAATCATTAATTCACACACTACTGTACTAAATTCGCAGTTTTTATTGTTAATTGGTTCGTTGGAAAGAGAGGGAGAAAACTTGGATTATCAAAATGAAAGAATAATTCCATGCTACATAGAGACGAGTTTTTACGCATTTCAGTATCTGTTAAGAATCTAAAAATCTACTATCTAAAATTTAATAGAAAACCAAAAGTGGATTATCAACCGTTGCTTCACACAAATGTACCAAATTTGAAATCTCTACAGAAATCTGTTCACTAAATATGAATAGAAATTAAAACTTAGCCGCCAATATTAAAAAGAGTCTTCCATGCAAGATAAAGATATGGAAATTAGTAGTAATAACTAATCTCCAGATGAAATGAAAAGGTGCGTTGGATTATTTTTAATTACCAACCCAATTCAGTTTCAATTTTCTCAATTAATTTTTATTATTATTCTCCGAACAATGATGTTTACATAAACTCTCTAACTTCTAATAATATTCAAGAACCATGATGGTCAAAACTGTAAAAAAAAAATGCCAAATTTCATATTTCTTGCATTGATCAATCAAGAAGAGGACTGAGATTCATGAAGCTCCAAATTCAACTTGGTATAAAAAAAAAAAATTAAAATTGTTCTTAAATTTCTAAAAAAATAATACAAATTTTGTAGAAATATAATTAAAGCTCATTATATAGAAATGTATTATAAGCATATTTAAATCAATATCTTTAGGAATAGCTCTATTTTTTTATTAAGGTCGAAAGTTACCAATACAAGAGATATCGACTTTTGTCGCAGGCAAAAAGACCTCAAAATTGTTGCTTTTGCAATATGTTTTTTTCTTCAAAATTTCACAAAGCTTCAAATGCAATAATGAATGTAAGTGTATAGCTATCCACGGAAATACTTCAACTAAGAAGGCAGGAGCTTCTTAATTCAGGAATTGAGAATGAGAAATAGAGAGGAGAAATAGATAGAAATGAAAGGTTAAAGAAGTAATAAATATATTTTAAGGGAGTAAGAGTTTTAAGAGCTAATAATTTGTTTTTAAATCCTGATTTTTTTTATTTTATTTTTTCTTATTTTTTTGTTTTTTTCTTAAATTTTTAAATGAGTAAAAGCTGAAATAACCACGAGAGTTATTTAGAAATCTAGACGGAACATTTCACTTTTTGGTGCTCTGAAAGATCAACAACAAATGTTTAGCCTTGGTTTGTGCATTTTTCCTATATTACTAGAACCAATTGTTTCTCACTTGTTTACTAATTAGCTAGTTGTAAATAAAGTATCTAAATGAATGACGCATACAGTAAACAAACCTCGTTTCATTGATTATACAAAGAGAATGCCAAAAACATAATGAACTGAAAGCAGTTGTTCGAGGCGGATACTTTGTATAATTCCTTTCAAACTTCATTCCTCATATAAGATAGCAATCTTTTTTTTTTATTTAACAAGCACTTGTAATCTATTGAATAATAAATGAAGCACAGTATGAAGTAAGTCATTAGGTAAAGTTACCATCAGTTCCTGTTAGATGTGTTCTATTCCTTGAACTGTTTAATTTAAAGCATTTGCGTTAATTTCATTTCTGGCAATCTTTATTACTATTTATTTAAATCCTCGTGTTTTTTTTTTTTTTTTTTTTTGTGTTTTTTTTCAATGAGGAACTTGCACAAGTGAGGAAAATGAATATTTTTTGTATTTTCTAGTGTTATCCAACGAATATATTTGTGCAGTGCAATTATTTGTTATCTTTATGCTTTCAATTAATAAAAAATCGAGTTTGAAACTTGCCGAAATCAAAGCAAAAGTCACGTAACCAAAAACGCATAAAAAAAAAAAACGTGTCGTGGTTACGCCTAGATAAAGTCGAAAATCTGAGGAAAAACCAAAAAAATCTTTCTCATTCCTCGTCTAAAACAGGTTTTAGACTGGTACATTATCTGCGCGTTTAAGTCTCACGCAAAAGTGGCTTTTTCCCGCCAAATCACCAATGTGAAAAACTAAATATTTTTTTAAACTATCTATCCGAGCTCAAATTTTTAAAAGAATGGTATTGTTTTTCATGATTTTTTCTCTAATTTTATTTAAAAATAAAGCCAAAAAACGTGAAAGTTCCTCATTGGTGAAGAATAAATTTTTTACGGCAGTGTATGCTCACATGTGCTATTTTGACGAAAACATAAACATGTCTGATGACCCCCTCTGAATCATATGCAAAAGGTGAATATTGTATTTCAATCCATTTAAGAGTTATGCTGACTACAACCATTTTTCCTTAACCCTTTTCTTTGGATTCAGAAAGTTCCAAAACGGCTAGAAATACAAAAAAAATACCGAATGCAATAACTCCCTTACCCCCCCCCCCCCTCCCTCTTGATGGCCGTATACACACCCCTGAAAAAATTTCTGACCATAGAGGCCCTATTACCGTACGCAACCGGTGTTCGGCGAGGCAGTACCGAACCCTTGATCTTCCGATCATCAGCAGATGATAGAAGTATATGTTCAGTTACCGATATCGAATTGCAGTCAGCAATTGGTGACAATAATTCTCTATCGAAAACACAACAGTGAAAGTGAAAATTTGTTTATGAATTTAGTATCATCGCAGATGATAATAGTAAGTTCAGTTATTATTTAGTAAATGAATTTAGCCAAAGTTAAAACTATATGAAAATGTTCATCGATCAAACACATGAATGGCTGAACTCACTTGCCTTACGGAATTCGTCATATTGCAAAAGGTAGACTTCCAAGATATCATTTGCTATTGGACTAACAGAAAAGATGAAAAAAGTTAATTTTTGCAGTTTTGCTGATTCATTAAATAATTGTTATTGTATAAAGGTAAAATATAATTACTGTGATTAAAATATTTTGTTTAAAGCTATCGAAACACATAAACTCAAGTTTTAGTTAATTATTCCCTTCTGAGGGTCATGGGCGTATATATACGTCCTTTGATCCCCAGTTTTTCCAGCAATACACAACCTTTTTAAATTTATTAATAAAATGTAAAATGAAATCTTTTTTAAATCTTTTTATTAGGATAATAATTTAAAACCTACTTAAAACAAAATAAATAAAAAATAATTTTTAAAAATTATATATTTGAATCAGAAATACAATTTTAAAATTATTGCAGGGAAAACAACTGTATAATTTCGCCCATTCCCTGAACGCTCAGAGGGTTAATGCAATTACAGTTTGAACAAAGTAACTGGTTAGTTTAGAAATTGTTAGTAGATAATTTGTGCTGAAGCCCCGATAATGTGACTGCCTACGTGCGCTACAGAGATAAATCCGTCGCTATTTATGTGGAATCAAAGGTCATTGATTCACTGTCAAATTGGGCAAAGATCAATATCTGAATGTCTCCACATTAAATCTCAACACCCCCCTCTAATTCTTTGGAAGTTATATTTACCACATGGGGGCTTCCCTTCTAAGATAACATAGGCAATGAACTTCCCATCAATGACTTGCGAAATATAAACTCGTGATCATGCATTTGAAGGATGCAGTGACATGAAGTACGATCATCGAAATGCAGATCTGAAGTCACCCGCTTTGCTTCGGACGCAATAGCAGCCTTGGGTGTCTGAAATGGAATCTAATTACAGTTAATTAACATTCAACTTTAATTCAGTAATTTGCTTCTATAAAACATCGGGTTTCATATACCAATGCAACAACTAATACAAGTTATTTCCACTTGGGTATACTTTAGATTTAGATTTAGATTAGAGACTTCAGATTTTACCGACAAAAAATATCTGTAAAATTGCAAATGCTTTACTGACATTATCTTTGTTGAATCTGAACATGCCTGTCCATGATACCTCATTTAAAATTGACTTCAAAAATGTCAGAGGAGATTTTATTCGTTGAACAATCCTTTCGGCCAATCATATCACATGATAAAATAGTTAAGACGAATAAAACTCGTAACCCTGTGTTTTTACGTAGTCAGTTTTTACTTTCAATAACCAATATATTGAGGCGAGGCTGGATAACAAAAATATTGCATTGGTCATCGGTCAAAAAAAAAATCGATATTTTCCCCCCATTTTTACATCTTTTAGAACGTCCTGAATGCAGCTTTACACCCCCAAAGGATTGATCTATAATGTTCAACATCTGTATATAGTTATAGTAGTGGCCATGGAATCTGCATTAAGATTTTCCGCAAAATTACGCATGCGTTTATGGTAGCTGCCAAAAAAAGGTTCTACCGATTTTGATCAAAATTAGTGTAGCAATGTCTTTTAAAGTACTCTTAAGCATCCCCACCGCCGAAATTTCTATATAAATACGATAAAAGCGTAAACAGTTGAAAACGAATGTCTTAATCGAGAGTTCTCTGCTTGAGTATCGCCCATCGACGATTATTTCTCCTTTGTTTCACTTAAAAGGAAAGATAGCCTTCGAAAAGTATATCGTCAATTTTGCTATTTTGATGGTGTTTTAATTATTTTTATTTTTTTATGGGTCAATCAAAGCCCAATTTTAAAAAATTTGCCAAACTGATCATTTTTTTAAAACTAAGGAAAATATGAGAACGGTAAATTATAACTATCCATGTCAAATTTAAATACAGCGACCAGTATTAAAGTGTAACTGAAAGTTTTGAGATGTTTCACACCCCTAGTTTTAAACTAATTTCACTCTACAAATATACACTGTCTACACACATCCTTCACGGTTTTTTTTACATTTGAAATGTTTTAATGATGTAAAAAGAATTCAGAAACTTTTAAATTTTTAAATACGTCTTTCTCAGAAATTATTATTTTCAACTGTCATCATTTGCTGTCCTCTAAATCCTACTTCAGAGTTCTGTTATTCAGCAATTATCGTAGCATACAATACCAATATAAGAATATTTCATTTAAAATTTCATTATTTTTTTTATTTAATTTTTTGTTTGATAGT
Organism: Linyphia triangularis; assembly: GCA_963978545.1. Lineage (NCBI taxonomy): Eukaryota > Metazoa > Arthropoda > Arachnida > Araneae > Linyphiidae > Linyphia > Linyphia triangularis. Next base: position 30,929,571 of record OZ021726.1, read on the forward strand.
TTTTGGACTACAGCTATGTGTTACAACTTCATTTAAGCTTTTTAGAAATCTAACTTATAATCTTTCTTTGCTTATATTTTTATGTACATTTCTTTCTTCCAAGCAATTGAAAATCCATCCATTCCATTATTTCGAGAACACGAAGGTTTCATGAAGGCTATTTGCACGTGCCACTTTGTTTGGTCATGAACTTTTAACAAAACCGGAAATTAGGACACTTGGTTTCGCAAAGTCCAGAGCATACCTGCCGAACAAGTTTTCTGATGAGATAACGAAGTCGGACAAAATAGGTTCATGCAGTAAACCTCAATTAAATTGCCTCTGAACGTATTACAGGCAGCAGACAACTTGACAAAGGAAATCTCCAAGTTGTGTTTTGTAACGTTTCTCTGTAACAAAACAATTTAGTTGGCCCTTCAGCAAGTCGGTCCTTTTTTTTTGTCTTTGTTATATATATTTTTTTTTTTTAATTTTTACTTTCAGCCCTCCTGCTTTGTTAAATTCTGAAAAAGAAAATCGCATTTGTATAAAAATTTTAAGATTATCTCAGATTTTTATTTAAATGATGCTTTCTAAATATTTTTTTATTTAAGTGTACTTCAGTTAAATTACAAACCAAATTGATAATCTTAAAATAATATAATATATTTTTTTTCCAACACTATTGCTGAGCGTTTAAAAGCAATGAAACCATTATTTAAGACGATATTAACTCATAAATTCTAGAATATAGAATTATTTAAATGTATAACATTGCTTCAGAGGCGGCTGGTGCAGGGGGCCGGGGGGGCCCAATCTCACTTTTTTAGATCCTGGTCCCATTTACATATGCTTGATAATATTGTTTTGTTGTGGAATTTTTGTAAAATATTCAAAAAATGCAAGACAAATCGGTTAAGCAATTATTAATTTCACAATATTTACTATGTGAGTGGAGTAATAGCTCTCTTTCCACAAACTATTGAAAATGGCAATCAACGGCAACCATTTCAATAAAAGCACACTCTGTCCATCTCTCCTCTAAAGACCCCATCATAATGACCTTAAAGTCTACCCGGGGGGAACGAAATTCTTTCAGTCGGGGGATGAACGATCTCCATTGTTTTTTTTTTTGTTTGTTTTTTTGTTTTTTTAATCTTAATTATCATAAAAGTATAATTTTTCTTTTTAATTCATTCGATTTTAGAGGTGATTAGGTATATAAGTTATACAGCAAGCAAGATTTTGCTGTCCCCCCATCTTATTTCACCATCTAATTGCTATTAATATAATAGACAACAATGGTAATCATAACATCCTCTCATATCCCTTGACTCACGTCTAAATTTACCTCTGAATGTGTAGATTGCAGACATTGGACCCATTTATACTGTTGAGTGGATGGGTTCGAAAGACTTGAAGCCAAAGCAGATCAAAACTTGCAGAAATTTATTCCGATATAACTCCAGAACTTCTCGTTCTAGTAGACTCAATACAGCTCTTTTCACAACAATAGAGCACAAGACAGCAGTTAAAAACTTGATAACACAACTGCTAAAATCGCCGCAAAAGACAATGCAATACAATTCACTTTCGGAACTCTCTGAATGCTCGCTGAAAGACAGTAACTCAGTAACTCCAGTCAACTAACTAACTCAACTAACTCACAGCCTCTCTCTTGGGCTTATATAAGAAAGTTAAACCTTCGTGAATCTTCCAGAGATAGAAATTTGGAGAACTTTCCAGATCGTAGTCGAAAAGTCCTGTACAGGTACATGGGGACCGAAAATGTCGCCAAATGGTCGCCAAGTTGGCGACATATGGCGATTTCTCGCCAAATTTGGCGACAAAAATTAGTCGCCAAAACCGTCGCCAAAGTGCCTCTATCTCGCCAATTTGACGAGATTTCCATTACCATAATGTTAAATGGCCTGCTCTTTGTAAAACTCGCTTCCCAGCATTATCTCTGTAAAACTCGTTTTCAAGCATTAAGGGACACATTGCAGGAAAGCAAAGTAAGACAAACTATTGCACTGCCTTATGCGAAATGTATATAAATTTATCTTTTTACATAATTAATGCTACGAAATATTTACAAATATACAGAAATTCGTAACAATACCCTCTGCATCTTATTACTTTGGCGTAGCAATGAAACCTCATTTTATGGGTAGCAAAAAAAAAAAAAAGATTTTTTTTTTTTTTTTTTTTTTGAGCAAATGAAATATTATTTTAAGTATTTTAATTCATATAAATGCGTTTGCCATCCCCAACACAGAATATTCTAATATTATTATTTAAATAATAAAGCTTCATTTTAGTCCTCTTGAAGGTATTAGCGAATTTATTTTTCACCAAAAGTAAAATTCATAATTTAAATTACAATTCACGTTAGTCACTTAATAGGATATGATGGTGAATGAACTTGTTTCCAATTGATATAAAATTATTTGAGGTAAAAATATTAGGGTGAAGAAAAGGCTTCTTTTTGACCTACTACTTACAAATAACATATATATTTAACAGCAATCCCAATTTTGAAAACTTTTCTGTCCCCTCCAAAAAACAAACACTGGATCCACATTTTATTGCAAAAATTAACATAAAACCTTTGGTCCCAGTTTTATTTTAATTTTAAACTAAAGCATTGATAAACTTGTTAACGAGATTTATTTGTTTCATTTTTATATCAAATTTGCATGAAACAAAGAATTTTGTTGAATTGAATTTTTAAAATCTTGTCGTTGATGTGCTGCAACATTAATTATCTTCACTTGCCTGAAATATCCATTTCTATAAGGATAACAATAAACGAATTTTTTCTGGTACATTCCACAAGTTTTTTTTAAACAAAAGGGCTCTAGACTGAACAACCAAAATTTTTAAGAAATAAAAATATAAGATTGAAAATATTTTTTTGTTGAGTAATGAAATTTTTGACTGAAATATTAATGAATCAATATGGTTTAATTTTATGTTTAAATGAATAATTTAAAACCCATACTATACTTTTTTTTTAAATTTTACCAATTTTTTTCACTTCATTTTTAATTTTCAAAAACCATGAGTCATGAAGTTCAAAAGGAATGGGACATGGGGGTTAATTTTCAAAAAGGCAATGATTCAAAACGAAATGCTGCAATGTTAAATTTGTTATAATCATTCGTTTCATTAAAATTCATGTATATTTTGAAATTTGCTCCCCCTCTCCTCCCCCCCCCCCCCACTCCTTAAAAAAAATGAAATTTTTCATTCGGGCCCCCCAGTGGTAGAAGTGGGGGGGGGGGGGGGAAAGGTGGAGGGACGGCCAAAAGTTGGTGACAAGTGCACCCCCTCAACGATAAATTTTATAATTTCGTTTCTAATAACAATAAATTTATAACAATTAAATAAATAACAATTAACTAGTAGAAAGGAAACAATTTTCACCACGAACAAGGGCCCAAAATTTATTGTTATTTTAATGAATATTCTGCAACTTAGTTTTTTTACTAGGAAGTAAAAGATGAAGTGAAGTAATAATTCAACATTATATACATAACTGTTTATTTAGATTTAAATATTGCTTCTAAATAAGCATACTTTCATAAAATTAAATTAATAAGGAATTCTATTTTTTTTTTTTTTTTTTTTTTTAAATACTTTGTCTTTATATTTTTTTTCTAGTTCCTCCAAAGTTAAAATTTGACCAAGTGAAAATACCTATATATTTATACAAAGTAGTATAATACCTTTTTATAACTCTATGACATAAATAGTTTTTTTTTTTTTTCACTGACTTAAAACTTTTTCTCAGTGTCATTACATTTCGCATTTCCCTACATGCTTGGTATATTTTTTAAGAAGAAAATCTCTGCTTAATTAATTTTAGTACTATCTAATATCCCATGCCCAGTATTTCTTAATGGTCAAAGACATTTATAAACAAAATTAGTGATAAAAACTGAAAAATATAGTCGGGAATAAATAAAAAAAAATTATACAATTTTGAATTACATGACTCGGAAGACAGTGATAAGATGAATTTGTTTCAACAATTTTGGCATTGATAGTATATACAAGTATTGTATCGTGCATTCAAAAATTGAAAGTAAAAATATTGCAAAATGATATTTTACCTTCTTAAAGGAAATGTTTGCATTTTTCAGCTCTCTCGTTTGGCTTCATGGATAATTTTTCCTGTATATTTATGAGTTTTACTGGTTTTGTGTTTAAAAATCTGCTTTCTTAAGGATTCTCGTTAGTCAAATTGCTTGTCTCCATGTAGCAAAATGTTACACCCTACCCATTCGTTAGAAAGTTTCAAACCTTGTTTTTTTCTGGTTCCAAGCTTTTTAGCAGCCTTTTATATGTGTTGCATCCAAGTTTTTGTTCTTCACAAGTAAGCCATGGATACTCGTTGTATTTCTGAAGATGAGTATCATTTTGTGTCCAATACTTTGGATAATCATTACTGCAGTGCGTTTCTGCTTACTGTTGCTGCCACGTGCTAAATTCTCTCTCCAATTGGTCTCTTCAACTTGATGCACTTGCACATTTTTCACTGTTCCTTCCTCAACGTTCTGTAGTGTATCGGAATCATTTTTCTTATAGATTTGAAGCCAAATATATCAATCTCATCTTGTTTTGTATTAGATGGATTACGAATACAAATGCCGTTTAGAATCAGAAGTAAGAGTTAATGATGGCTAAGTTGGAGGAATACACGGTTTTCTACTAATAATCAACAAAACGCAAAACATTTTAAAGTAAATGGTCGAGGACTAAACAGGAAATGATAGGCAATAAATATGCCTTTTTCTATCCACTCCTCAATAATCCCAGATAACGGGCGCCGAAACTCACAGCGCATTTCCAAGAAAAATTGACTGAATCTGCTTTAAACAAAACAAAATTGAAATTATAAAAAATAACAAACAGCCAGAAAAAGCTATAATTCTATTCCCCTCTCCCCTTTTAGTTTTTAGACGGATTGAATGTTTTTTAAAATTGGGGGAATAGATTTCGGTAGTTTTAGAAGTGGGGATGGATTTCAGTGGTTTTAGAAGTGGGGGATGGATTTCAGTATTTTTAGAAGTGGGGAGACGCATGGGTATTTTCTGGACAAGTAGGGGGACGCGTCACCCAGCGTCTACAAACACTTCTAGCACTGGGGCCCCCTCACTTTTACTATTCACGAGCTGCCCCTGATGTATTACTTGAAAAGAATGAGTGTAAACTTTACATAATAAATCATTATTTCCCTTTTTCTTCAGTTTATTCTTTCGATCACCCGCATGTACTTAATTTACAACGCCCCAAATATGCAGCCTACAATTAAGAAATTTCTAATCTAAATAATGTTTCAATCTAACACCATGACGAATATATAGAAGAATGTTATCAAAAAATATATATATTATTGTAAGGAAGAAATCTTACGCAGGAAGAAGGAAAAATAAACTAGTCATTCTCAATTAAGAAAAATACAGGATGGATAATGTATAACTATCTAATTATCATGTACTGTCTGGTTGACTGTTCGATATCCTAAATTGAATTTCCTCAATATTTCTTCATCCAGGGACTCCTAGTTCCGTAGACAAGCGTTCTAACCCCTAGGCAAAAGTAATCACTAGTGCCTAGGTGCTGTATCTGTGTTTTGCACAAGAGACCACCACAACTTCTACTCATGTTTCCATTTGGATATGCATCCATTTGGATATCCTAGCATGTACAAAATTAACAATAGCGACATCTGATGACTGATTTCTCTCTTTATTATGACTTATGATACTAAATACCCTACTCATTTGTATTTGATTTTTTTTATATAAACAAAGAATTTCAACAAGTTCACGAGTAGGACGCAAACTTGACGGAAATCCAAGTTCTAATGAATGGATAGAGCATTTTGTTATACATAAGCAAAATCCATTATTATTTTTCAATTCTAATATTCTTAGCCATCATTCTTGAAGTGCATATTAATTTCATATTTAAAATGAAATTATATAGTGAATTTAGAAAGTAAAATTTAGAAAGTAAAAATTTAGAAAATAAAAAACGGTGCTCTAGCAGAATATTATCAAGCCATCATTACTAATCTTGTGGTTTAGTTAGCTATTCAATTAATACAGTTAACTTGACACACTGTGCAATGCAACCAAATGGTCCAACCTAAGTGCAATTAAGAAAGCACATCCTCTCATTCAAATAAAAACATTTTCTAGCTTCGTATTGAAAGTCTGGAAAATCAAGAAAATAACCCCTTCGGCTCACTCCTATCCCACTCTAATCGCGGTGAATTTAAAAGCAAAATTGTCTTTTTATTGTATGCAAATGGTGTTAGTTATATCTCAATCGAAAGTAATTGATCATGATTAAGAACTTTATCAGCAAGCAGATTTTCAACTAAGGTTAGGAGAAAAAGGGAGGAAAATTCTGTTTGGTGGTGTCGCCATCTATTGGCATTTATCATTACCATTTCATTAGCTCACAATTTGGATATGAATTTGGAGGATGAAAACGACAAAGGGGTACCCTACTTATATTTTAATACCCCCCTCAAGAAAAACTATTTAACTTAAAGTTATTAACTAATATTTTTTTAAATAAAAATGTTTTTTTTTTTCTTCTCACCACAATTTAGTGACAAGTTTTCATACAAAGACTATGTGTTCGTTTGTTCGAGATCAACATTTTCAGACAAATCTACTAATGTTACAAAAACGTGCGATATGTCAAATGAAAGGTATTATTATAAAAATTATTAGAGTTTTAGCAGCTAAAATTGAAATAAAATATCAGGAATTACTGACGGCAAAAGACATGTACCATACATGAATTTCTACACCGAGATTAAACAGCTTGAATAAAATTCAAATTCGAGGTGACGACAAACTTTAGTTAAAAAATTTGCTGGAAGAGTACTTTCTCAGTAACTGTAAGTGAAATTATCATCTTGGCTATAAAGTAAGATATATTGGGTTTGTATCAGGGGCGTAGCCAGGATTTTTTTTCAGGAGGGGAGATATAATCATCCATATTCAAGAATTGCTTGCATAGTGGTGCATATAAAATTCAAAGATAGTATTTTTAAATTAAATATCCTTAATTACTTAGTCAATTAAATCTTCGACACTATTTAGCAACAAATAGTTTCGTTGTAAATAAAAGATATAAATTTTATTAATTTACCCCATGCACAAATTTTGCAATAAATTAAGTTAAACACATATTTTTCCTCTTAATTTATAACAGAAAACCTAAATATCGAGGCTTTTTGAAAAGTTTATTGGTCAATGACTTGGTCAATGTCAATTTCTCTATGGATGGCGTTGAAATCCAAAACATTGAAGCAATTTTGGGCATTAAAATTCCACAGGTAATTTTCCAGTTGCCTTAAAGATTAGAAGGACTTTTCCGCAGTGGCAATTGTAATATACAATGTTGCCAATTACAACCGTTTACTATCTGTTTTCTAGATGAGAAGGATATATGCATTAAGAATAGGTAGAACTAAATAATTAAATATTCTCATTCAAGTGTGATCTTAGAATTTACGTGACCCAGGGCAAACTTATCTTTGACCAATCAGTTGCGCATTAAATTGGAGTGATCAAAATATGTTCATATCAAAATGACTAAAAGGGTAAAAGGTTTAACAGGAATGAAACTCAAATCTGTAATAATAAAACAATCGGTGTGTCTATCTGTCTGTGTCTGTCTGTCTATGGATCTATAGAAACCTACTTAAAATTGGAATAAAGCTCAGAAATTTTCAACATACCAAGTTTCGGCCTTCTAATTTTATGTATTCCAAACAGAATGTTAAAACTTTAATTAGTTAATGTTTAATTAATATATATATATTTTTTTCTTCTTTCTACAAAATGACTTCAAATAGAGATACAGCTCTGAAATTTCCAACATAAAGAGTTTTAGCCTACTATTAAACTTTTGAAAAAGATAATGTAAAAATTTTAATTAGTTATTTTTTAATTAATTTTCTTAATTAATTAACATTTTTTTTTTTACAAAACGGTTTCTAATAGGGTTACAGCTTTGAAATGTTCAACATAAGTAGTTTTAGCCTTCTAATTGGACTTTTAAAAACAAGAATTTCACATTTTTATTTAATTATTTTGAATTAGTTCTATTTTACAAAACGATTTCTAATAGGGCTACAGCTCTGAAATTTTCAACATAAGTGGTTTTGGCCTTTTAGTTGGACTTTTTAAAAAGAGAATTTTAAATTTGTATTTAGTTCTTTTTTAACTAATTAACAAAACGATTTCTACTTGGGCCACAGTTCTAAAATTTTCAACACAAATAGTTTTGGCATTTTAATTGGACTATTGACAAAAAGAATGGTAAAATTTTAATTTCTTTTTTGATTAATTTTTTTTTTTAATTAATGTTGTTACCAAAAGCGACTTCTAATAGGTCTGGAGCTAAGAAAGTTTCAACGTAAGTATTTTTGGCCTTCTAATTTTGCTTTCCATGACACACGTGTTAAAGTAATCTTAAGGGTATTAAAGGTTTTGTGTGTGTCGACAGGGGAGAGGCTTCTAACATTAAGGCTTTACGAATTAATTAGATTTTAGTGAGTGAAGCGAGCTTATGCATACGCAACAATGAACCTTTCAGCGAGAGAAGCGAGCCTATTCTTGCATAGCAATGAACCTTTCAACAAGTGAAATAAGCCTGTTTTTATGTGTCCATGAACTTTTCAGCGAAAGAAGCGAGCTCGATTTTGCGTAGCGATGAACCTTCCTGCGAGCGAAGCGCCAAAGACTGGGTCCTATACACGAATGACAGATTTCCGCAACGCGAGGCCTCACACCCAGCTAAAATATTGCACATGTTAAAATTTCGTAGCGAAGCACGGGTATTCAGCTAGTCTATAAGTATAAAAGCGAATAAATGTCTGTTTGTCCTTTATGCATTACTACACCATTCATTCGATCGCCCTGAAACTTTGGAAGGTTATTGAGTACACTGCCGCAAAGGTTACTGGCATAAATTTTTTTTAAATATCGCCCTCCCTTCCCCCCCCCCCCCCACGAGTCGAAAAGAAGTCAAACATTCCAAATAAGTAATCTTCAAATGGCCCACTTACAATTTAGCCACAGCTCTGATATTCGGTACACATGTCAACAAAGGCAAGCTTAGAAAAAGTAAGCTACTTTTAATATGGATTAAAAAAATTTAAAGGGTCGGAAAAGGGTCAAATTATTCCAAAAAGGAATATTTAAATGTCCCACTTGCAGTATAGTCACAACTATTATATTTTGTACAAATATCAACAAAGACAAGCATACAAAAGTTAATTATTCCGATGTTGATTAACCAATTTTTAAGGGTCGAAAAGGAGTCGAAACGTTCCAAACGAGGAATATCCCAACATAGAAAAAGTAAGCTTTTTCGATCTCGATTAACTAAATTTGAAGGGTCGAAATGGGGTCAAATCGTGCGAGGAATATTTCTATACACTACTTCCAATAAAGTGACAGTTATAAAATTTAAAACAAATGTCAACAAGGGTAAACACAGATAAAATTAGGTATTCCGATTTTAATAAAACCAATTTTCAGGGGTCGAAATTGGATCGAACTTCCAAGATGTGGAATACATGAATACCCTTTGATTGCTAAAATACACAAGGTAAAACGAAGCACGGGTATTCATCTAGTATTATATAATTGAATATATCATAAAATTAGTTCATTTTTAGTTGTACTAAATAAATCTAAATCTAAAAGATATATTTCCACTTACAAAAAAATAGTAGAATACGTTTAAATTAATCTATAAACATCTATCATAAATAGTTTAATATTTGTTATTAAGTTCCTTTCGCATTTTTTTTACTACAAATTAGAAATATTATATAGATAATCTGAGAAAATAAAAAAAATTTAGAAATTATTTTTACAAAATTGTTTGGAAATAAACTTCCTCAAATTACTGACTATTTAGACAATTCATTGAACTTTATAATATTACAGTAATGTCAATCATCATTGTATTTTATAAGTATATAAAATAAAATTATCGCAATTAAGTTATTTTAGTTAGATAATTAGCTAATTAAAATGTAATTAATTAAACGTTTCTTACACATTGTATGATACAGTTTAGCACTTGTGAAGAACGCAAAATATTTTACAATATCGATACCAAAAGCTATGTCGAGTTTACACAATGCTACAAAACCTATTGTAAAACAGTAATATTCATGTACACTTTAAAAAAGAGCTGTGAAAAAAATTTAAATCACAAAGGTGCATAAAATAATGTCTTATATTGAACAAATATTAGTTCTGTTTTCTTTCCCAATAAGCTAATACTTAAAATTGATCAGACGAAACGGTCGTTTCGCCGTCAACCTTAAAAAAGGCAGAAACGACAGTAAGTATCTATCTCTGCACAACTTCCAGCGAAAAAGCCGAAATTGACTATTTTCTAGCGCGCTTACGAAACTTCACATAATTATACAAAAAATACCATAGATTCGTCTCGATGATATCTTTCAAAGAAAAAAAATTGAGTACCTAGGACAAAAGACAACGAAGAAAAAAAATATTGAAAATTCCAAAACGAAATAAAAAAACGAGTTCTAGCCCGATTTTGATATAAAAATTTAGACAAACGTACAGCCCTAACTAATCTATAGATCTTCAAACGGATTGAATTATAGGATGCGGAATGTTTCAACTTAAAATCCTACGCTGGTTTGAACTTCATTAAATAATTCTTTCTATTTTTAATTAATTTAAAACCACTTTTTTTTCATTTCATAATTTGGCGACAGATAAAGGCGATCAGCTTGTAACTGAGGTTCAGATATATATGCCAAAAGTTGCCAAACAGGTTTGCTATCATTTGGAAGTTAGTTTTTCCGACATGTTAGGCTTAAGTGAGTTTTAACATAATGTTAAAGCAGTGATTCTCAACCACTGTGCCGCGGCACTTTTGTGTGCCGCCAAATTCTTAAAGTGTGCCCCCAAATTTTAGAAATGTATATTTGTAATTAATCCCTTAATAAACGTACTGTTGTTTTTGTAGTACATATTATATTATTTTATTATACATTCCAAATTATTATCATAAACTATTTTACACACTGTGTAATAGGTACCTATAATACACGTGTATTACAGTGTATTATAGGTAGGTAAAGTAAACAACTTTTAAACTTATCTTTTTCTTTGTGTGCCACCAAATTTTGAAATATCGTTAAAAGTGTGCCGCGACAAAAAAAAAAGGTTGAGAATCACTGTGTTAAAGTATAGGAGAACGAATTGGACTATAATTATATGGCTTATAACATCTTTAAAATTTAAATAATTTAATTTTTGAAGGAAAAGAATTAAAGAGAAATATTTGTTCTTTAAGTTGCATGTGTTATTTGAACTGTATGACAATTTAGAGAGAGTTAACTTTCAAAAACATTTTAATTTCGGGAAATCTCCATTGAAAAATGAAAACAATCACATTTTGTTGCAAGATACTATGGGCTAAATACAAAGTATAAATGTGGAGGTTATACGAGCTGACATCACAGTCAACTCATTACAGAGAACTAAATGAACCACGCATTGCGATTGGCTAATGGAATTTGCAAAAATGTCATTCGTTTTTAAAGATGTGTTGATTTTTACTTTCCGTTGTAAAATGAAATTGTAGAATCATATATCATCAAAATTGTAATTTCAGAGTGAATTTTAAAATTGTTGTTAAGAAAATATTTTAAATTTTGTCAAATATCAATGGGTTATTATGTGAACCAAAATAATGCTTGGTATAATAAAAATAATTTATACTGCAATATTTATTAGACTGTAAAAAACTCGTAATATTTATTTGTAACAATTTATTAGTATAAACTTTCAATGGGATGCACGCTCTGGCCTTGTAAGTTAAAGGTGCCGGATTTGATTCCTGTGTTAGGTGTGGATGTTCGTTGTGATTCGGAATCCACGTTAAGCTGTGGGTCCCAGACTGATTAGTCGTTATTATACACCAAAATAGGTCGTAATAGAGCTGAAACTTGGCAGACAGAATCTTTGTCAATGGCAACGTATTTCTTTAAGTTTTGGGAGTTGAGTTGCCATACACAAGTTTCTAGTACTCGTTCGTGATAGATTTTGATGGTTACTGCCGTCCGCATTCAACCAATTTGTCAATTTTCAAGTAGATTTTGACATGCAAGATATCATTGAATTCAACTTGAAGAATTATGAATATTCATGGCACCAGGTGTACCATAGGTGGTACTACTTCTGATTTATCAATTTTGAAGATAAATATGGCATGTTGGGTGTCGTTAGGCTTGTATTGAAAAATTATGAATGTTTAAGATACCAGGTATAGCATAGGTAGTACCACTTTCGGTTTATCAATTTCCAAGATAAATATGGCATGTTGGACTTTTGTTTTGATGAATTATGAATGTTTAAAGTACCAGGTATGCTATCACTTTCGGTTTATCAATTTTAAAGATAATTATTGCATGTAAGGTATCGTCGAACTCAGTTTGAAGAATTATGAATATCCCTGGCACCAGGTTTACCATAGGGGATATATAGAAAAACGATGAAACGGACAAATTCAAAAAAGAGAAGAAGTCAGTGTTTAAAAAAAAGTTATGATATCCCCCAAAAAAACACTTTTGAAAGGTAGAAAAACCACCAACCTCAAAAACACAAAAAACTTTCTTACAATAAAAAAATCATAAACATGATGAAAATTTTCAGCCACAAACACAGTGATATAAAAAAATGGCCAACCTCTGATTAGAACTCTCGGTTGTGACTCGCTAGTAGTTAGAAATTGGACATCCTGGGCCAGGGCGCAATACGCAAGGGACGATGGACGATGACGTCACCGGAATGGGCGTGACCGGATATGACGTCAAAGAAAGTGACATCACCGGAAGTCATGTGCCCGGAAGTGGAGTTGAGTTGTTCCCCTCCTGCTGTTGTTTTAGTTTCGGTTTCGTTATAAGCTGTTTGTGTATGACGTCACAGTGGGAATGATGTCATAATGTATTTTATATCAAAGTTTTGATTGGTGGCAACACTTTTTTATTTTCGGTTTATCTAGCAGACGGAGTTGAGTTGTTCTAGGACTGCTTCTTAGTGAATAAGTTAGAGTGATAGGTTTTTATTGCATGACGCCACAGTGGGTATGACGTCATAATTTGCTTTATATCAAAGTTTTGAGCGGTGGCAACACTTTTTAGTTTTTGTTTCCAGTTAAATGGAGTTGAGTTGTTCTAAGGCTACTTCTAAGTGAATAAGTTAGAGTTATAGATATTTTTACTAGTGACGTCACTGGGGGAATGACGTCATAATGTGTTTTATATTAAAGTTTTGATTGGTGACAAAACTTTTTAGTTTCGATTTACCTTTCAGACGGAGTTGAGTTGTTCTAGGAATGCTTCTAAATAAGAATATTATGGTGATAGAGTTTTATTGCGTGACGTCGTAGTGGATATGACGTCATAACTGGCCTTACGTTAAAAGTTTTGAACCGTGGCAACACTTTTTAGTTTCGATTTACCTTTAAGGTGGAGTTGAGTTGTTCTAGGACTGCTTCTAAGTGAATAAGTTAGAGTTATAGGTATTTTTGACTAGTAACGTCACAGTGGGTATGACGTCATTCATGATTTTACAAAACTTACCTTTAAGACAAAGGCAGCAATAGGATTATGCTAAGTTTTAGGTGGGATGGAGTTAAGTTGTTCTAGGGCTACTTTTAAGTGAATAACTTAGAGTGATAGGCTGTTTTACCAGTCACGTCACAGTGTTAATGTAGTGGGGATGATGTCACGATTTGCTTTATATCAAAGTTTAAGGAATGGCAACATCTTCACTCAAGCTTAGGTCTTGGAACAGAACTTGATACAATCCACGAGGAACCTGTCAAAAGCCTTTTGACCTTTCTTAAGGAATCTGGTTTTCTTTGACAGGGGGTCGTAAAATAAAGGGGTTGGTGCAATATTCCCTAGTGGAATCAGCACCTAGGCTCAACTGACCTCCCCATTCACTATGACTATGACTATGACTATGGCAACATCTTGTATCCTGATATAGCTAAGTCTCCTTTGATTGGTTGAAATAAAAGCTCGCTTCTGATTGGTTAGAATATGTCACGTGATTTCAAATGCTCTTCTCATTGACTATACAGTTTAGTAAGACAGTTTTCTACTAAGTTTAATGTAATTGCGGCGCCATCTAGTAGTAGGAAGGAACATAAATTACACAGTTTATAACTTTTCATGCTTCACCATTAAAAACTTCAAATACATGCAAAGATAATATATTAACACAAATGCGTAAAGTTTCGGATTGAGTTGATTTTTTTTTTTATAAGTGCTTAACACATTTAAACTAATGTTGAGAGATATAATCGCAAGACACTTTTAAGGAATCAGGTTTAATCAATGTTAGACACATAAAGTCTCATTATTTTCTCAATAACAGTATGAAATGTAAATATAAATTAAAATTTATGAGATAAAAAATTTAAACTTTGCAATCTTAACGTGAAAATTTCTTTTACAGAGCTTAACATGTCATTAAAAAGTTTTTCTTTCTTTTATTGTCATAGTTTTTGAGGGATTGAATACACAACAAAAAGACTATAATTAATTTTTAATATTCAGCAACTGAAACCCATTATGGAAGTTAAAGCAATGATTTTACAATTATTTTTAGGTTGAGTTAGTATGACCCTGTTGAAGGGAATCAGTAGTTGTAGTGTGTTCACACGTGACTTTGCAATACAATATTAGTAATATACATTTCCAAAAAGAAATATTTATCACTTTGAATAGAAAAATGACGATTTTTTTTTTTATTTATATAAGTATTATTCTCAATTTTGTAAATTTGACATGTATTATCCATATTTTATTGAGGAATCTATAATTTTTTTATTCTTCTTCCAGAATGGCTTAGGAAAAAACATTTCAGTTTAGTCAGAACAATGTTTTCAAAGAGATGGAAATACATAACTTTTCGATATATCAACATTCAAATACTTTGAAATTGATTCTATTTGTTACAACCGATTGTAATTCAATGTAAACCCATTATGGAAGTTAAAGCAATGATTTTACAATTATTTTTAGGTTGAGTTAGTATGACCCTGTTGAAGGGAATCAGTAGTTGTAGTGTGTTCACACGTGACTTTGCAATACAATATTAGTAATATACATTTCCAAAAAGAAATATTTATCACTTTGAATAGAAAAATGACGATTTTTTTTTTTATTTATATAAGTATTATTCTCAATTTTGTAAATTTGACATGTATTATCCATATTTTATTGAGGAATCTATAATTTTTTTATTCTTCTTCCAGAATGGCTTAGGAAAAACATTTCAGTTTAGTCAGAACAATGTTTTCAAAGAGATGGAAATACATAACTTTTCGATATATCAACATTCAAATACTTTGAAATTGATTCTATTTGTTACAACCGATTGTAATTCAAAGCTATACTCTACTATACGAGCGATATTATTTATCTTAGCTACTTACTGTCTATGTTAAAATTTATATTACCAATAAACTTATTAGAAATTAATATATCTATGTTAGTTATATTAATCAAGATAGTTTTTATTGTACAATGATACTTACTTAAGTTGATGAATAGCAACACAGAACTAGCTGCTAATGCTGAATAGAGATGTGATAACTGATTTTGGATACTCTAATGTCTAAATAAGAGAGAAAAAGTAACATACTTGAACATCTTACAACTAAGAATTCAAAAGTGAACATGAAAATTTACTTTACGAATAAAAATCATGTCTTTAAAATGTGTACGAATATCACTAAATAAGAAAAAAAAGTAACAAACTTAAACTCTTTACGACAAATAACTTTAACATTAACGAAAAAAAATTTACTTTACACATAAAAATCACTTTAAAATGTGTAAAAATATCACTAAATAAGAGAAAAAAAGTAACTTACTTAAAATTTCTAAGATAAATATTTAACCTTTACGCAAAAATTCCCTTCATATAAAAAAATCACGACTTTAAAAAAAAACATGCAAGAGAAAAGTAACGTACGTAAACTTTCTACGACAAATAACTTTAACATTAACGTAAAATTTTACTTTACACATAAAAATCCCGACATTAAAATATGTAGAAATATCGCTAAATAAAAGAAGAAAAAAATTAACACACTTAAACTTTGTACGACAAATAACTTTGACATTAAGGTAAAAAATTTTCTTCACATATAAAAATCACGACTTTAAAATGTGACGTGTAAGAAGAATTAGCATACTTAAAATTTCTACGACAAATAATTTTAACCTTTACGCGAAAATCTACTACATATAAAAAAATCATGTCTTTAAAATATCTCTAAATAAAAGAAAAAAGTAACATACTTAAACTTTCTATGACAAATAACTTTAACATTAAAGTAAAATTTACCTTACACATAAAAATCACGACTTTAAATATGACATGTAGGAGAAAAGTATTTCATACCTATAATTTCTACGACAAAGAATTCAAACATTACCATTCATGTCTTTAAAATGTATAATGGCAACTCTAACTATTAGAAAAAAGAAACACTAAAAATTTATAAGGCAAAGAATTTAAAATTGAACGTGAAAATTAACTTTACATGTACAATCATACTCTTATATCAACGATAAAGATAAAAAAAAAAAGAAGCCCTAAAAATATATAAGACAAAGAATTTAAATAATGCGCGAAAATTTACCTCACATATAAAAATTATGTCTTTCAAATGTGTAAGAATAACGTTAAATTAGAGAAAAAGAAATATTAAAAATTTATAAGGTAAGGAATTGAAACAATACGCGAAAATTTATTTCACACATAACATTTTTATCTTTAAAATGTGTAAGAATAATGCTAAATTAGAGAAGAAAAAAAGAAATAACATACTTAAACTTTCTTCGACAACAATTTAAACAATACGCGAAAATTTCATACACAATTATTTTCTTAGGTTAATGTTAAATAATGGGAAATTTAACAGAATAAAAATTTCAAAGATAAAGAATTTTAACCTTTACACTAAAATTTACTTCACATATAAATATCATGTCTTTAAACTTTAACATGACAATTTACTTCTCATATACAATTAAACTCTTAGGTTAATGTTAAATAAAAGAAAAAGTAACATACTTAAAAATTTCTAAGATAAGCATGACGTAAAAATTTCGCATCATGTGTTTAAAATGTAACATATAAGAGAAAAAAAACTAACATACTTGAACTTTCTATAGCAAAGAATTTAAGCGTTAGCGTAAAAATTTACTTTACATATAAAATTCACGTCTTTAAACGGGATGATAAGCATGTGACGGTAATTAGCCAATCAGGTTAGCGGTAGGTGATACGCCACTTGCCGGCATTTTTAGACAGGAGGATGAGTCACGCTAAAACTTGTTCAAACAGGTCGGCAGACTTGTACAGCAAGAACAGCAGCATCGACGCGCAAGCAGCGGGTGATGCTGCGGTGTGTCAGCAAGTCTTTGAGATTATCGTTTTCCTACTTTGCCTTTTTCATAATGAAATGTTTGTGAAAGCTTGGAATGAATGAAGTGGATTTCAAAGAGACATTAGTAAGTGAAGGTAGAATTCGCATGGACTTTCTTCCAAAAAGTATGATTCACTTGGAGAATTTAAGATCATTTCTACTTGAAAACTTTTCTATTATCTAAAACATTGAATATTGTTCAAACTCAGTGGGATTGTATGCTATAATACGGGTAAAACTTAACAAAATTATTACATAGAAGAAAAATAGTAAGAGATTTAAAATAAATATTAGTTATAGATACTCCAAAGAAAAAATTTCACCTCTACTTTTCAATCGGAAAATCAATACAAGTTGGAAATTTATGTTACTTCAAGAAAGACTTAGACAATTTACTTTGTAATAATATACGTTAAGGTGTCGTATTAACTCGTGCAATACATGCTGACTAAGGTTTATTTTACTTATCAATCTAAGAAAGGTGAATTGGGGGAAAATATTAAATAAATTGTAGATATTAAATACATTGTAGATATGCATTCAAGTTTTGAAAATCGCCTGCAAGACTTTTAAAACATCTTAAGAATTTGAAAGAAACTTGCGAATTATATGTAAACTACATAACTTTTTATACTCCGAAAGGAAATCACAAGTAATTTAGTTAACTTTTTTCATGGTAACACTCATATTCAATGACATGTTTTTAAAATTTAACCTTCTTTACATGATATTAGTTATAAATTTGTTCAATCTCAGATGCGATATACTATTATTTCTAACATATATGTTACGAATTGTGTAAAGTTTTTAAAAGAGTATATGCAAATCACCAATCAGAAACATAAAAATCTAACATCATTCAAACAAACTAAAATAATAAGATATTTTCCTTAGTGGAAATAGTTAACTACTCATGCGATGGAATATACTTAGAAAATTTAAATACTGGAAAAAGTTTGCTAGGCAAACTTAAAGAATATTTTATTTTCTTGTGAAAAACTAGCATAAATTTGAAAAATGTAGAATTTGTTACTACGTAAAATTGAACATCATCTGGACAAACTAAATTATACGTGAATTTTTTTTTTTTTTTGTATTTGAGAGGTGCTGACAATATATCATTAATATAGAGATTTTTAACTTCCACCCATAATTTCTAAATAACTTATACATAAATACATAAATTTCAGAAAACTGAAAATGTGTTTTACAAGACGCTTATTTTGTAAGATGAATATTCAATATTAGTATAACTGAGCAAAGTTCATTCCGGAAAAAAAAACTTGTAAAAGATACTTATATTTTGAAAATAGTTTGAAATATCCTTTTAAATTTATGAATGCTGGCTTTCGAAAGACACAAATAAAACTGATATTACTCATGATAATTAACACATGCATAACATTAGTCAAACAAAGTGAAATTTTTATTGCTTGTGACCGATAACTTTTCAGTGAAGCAGAACTTACATAGGAAATTTGTGCAAACTTTTTCAACTTTTAAACCAAGTATCATGTAAAATTATAAATTACGATAGGAAATAGCATACTTCAGAATCGGAACAAGTCTTGTAGTTAAGCTAAATTTATTTCTCAAGGAATTGAAAGCATACCAGAGAAGTCCTTATCATTTCGCATCTTTTCTCATGTTGCAAGAAGACACTCTTTGTAAAAGATCGTCGTAGCACTTAACAAAAATCAGTAAAAATAAATATATTTTCTATGCCAAAGATAAAACTTCACAACTTAATTACTGAAATTTAGCTAAGTTGGATATGGTTTATTCACATAACTCGCATATGCTTCGAATGTTGAAACATATTTGTCACTTGAAATCAAACTCATCGAAAATAAATGCTATATACATTTTCAAGTCGGAAATTACTATTAAATAAACTTTACATGTAAAACATTGTCATGTTAAAAAGAAAAATCTACAAAAATGTAAATGATAATTTTACTGTTGGTACATGAATGATGAATAATTTATGATTTTATTCTAGGCAAACGTTTTAGTGTCTAACAGAGAACTTAAACTTTACCAGAAAAACGAAAAAATACAATTTTTATATCCTATCATGCTTGTCGAAAATTGAATTTATAAGCTGTTGTAATAGATTTTTATTGTCGAAATTTCTATAGTTTTTCTTCCCAGTGTAATAAAATTAAGTTCATGTGTAATGAGTAGGTTTTTTTTTTATGAATCTTATAAATTTAATCAAATTATTATGGCGTAAGAGATTGAGTGAACTGAATAAATCAATGATGTAAATTTCAACAGTGACTTGAACTGATACATACTATAACTGTAAAGAAGTATGACAAAGTGATAGATGAAGTAAAAATAGAAGTTGAGTGAAATGTGTTGAAAAAAGTTGAAGACGACAAGAAATTCATAAATGAGAATTATCATTGACTTATATTAACTTCGTTTTTTTTTTGCTTATGACAAAAAAATACACTTTTTCTTATTAAGAACCAACTTGATATCTTATCATAGAATGACAATGATGAAATATCTATACATTAAAAAAAAAAAAAATACCAAACTTAGACATAGCAAATTTCTTGAAATTCATGTATAATGTGAGAAGTTTTACTGGAAATATAGAAGATACAACATTGAAAGATGTGAATGTTTCAAAGTACTTTATCAGAAATAAAAAAAAAATGCCCTGAGTTTCGCTATAAAAAATTTTAGGAGAAAGTTTAAACAAAATTTAAAATCAAACATGCTTTTAAATGGGAACACATATATTAAAACTATAGCACATTAAACAATTTATATTACGTCATCTCAGTTGTATCAAACAGAATAACATGAAAAACAACCACAAACTGAATAAACATGAAAATTATCAATATATGTGGAAAAGTTTCCTTTTTTCACATATAAAAAAATAACACATTGACGTACGTTAAGATCACGAAACATGCGTAATCATATACCGATAAGAGCAACCAATGTTGCGGGGAGATATTCACGTGATGGTCAATATCCCATGAATAAATTGATTGATTGAATTTCTAATGCTAATTCCAATAGTATTCCACGTAACTTCAACTTTATATGTTACACTATAGATATATTTATTTTTCAAATATATTGACTTTCGAAAAATCATCCTTCAATATAAGAATGATCATAGTAAGAATAAAAGAAAAGATACTAAGCATTGATTTAAAGTGTATTTATTTCAACTTAGCAACAAATCATATGCGTGAAACGAAAATTGCTTCGAACCAAAGTATAACTATCCAATATCATTGATTCCTACAAGGAAATTTTTCTCATCTAGTAATTGAATTTTTTTTTTCTCGTACACATTATAAGTGCTGTCCAATCAGGTGTAGAATAGCTGAAGATATCCGACCTCTTTCTAAATATTAATAAGTCACTGTTGAAAAACTTATAAAAATTTCAATTTGCACTTAAAGTTTTTTTATATATATATTTCAAAGAATTTTTTCAAATCAATATGTATATTTAAATACTGAAACTTATTCACTTCAATAAATGCATGTTTAAGTTATAAAACTTGTCGTATGTATTGAAAAATTGTAACTTTTCGTCTTCGTATAAATCGATAACTTATACACTAGTTCTTCATCAATTAATCTTCTAAGTAAATCTTTCAAAGGTAAAAACATACCTATAGCTTTGCATTTGTAACAAGTTAAATTGTACATGTTTCATGTGAAAGTTACAAAATTTTATATATTTTCATGAAAAACATATAAAATTTTAATTTCACGAGAAACATGTACAATTTAACTTGTTACAAATGCAAAGCTATAGGTATGTTTTTACCTTTGAAAGATTTACTTAGAAGATTAATTGATGAAGAACTAGTGTATAAGTTATCGATTTATACGAAGACGAAAAGTTACAATTTTTCAATACATACGACAAGTTTTATAACTTAAACATACATTTATTGAAGTGAATAAGTTTCAGTATTTAAATATACATATTGATTTGAAAAAATTCTTTGAAATATATATATATATATATATATATATATATATATATATATATATATATATATATATATATATATATATATATATATATATATATATATATATATATATATATATATATATATATATATATAAAACTTTAAGTGCAAATTGAAATTTTTATAAGTTTTTCAACAGTGACTTATTAATATTTAGAAAGAGGTCGGATATCTTCAGCTATTCTACACCTGATTGGACAACACTTATAATGTGTACGAGAAAAAAAAAATTCAATTACTAGATGAGAAAAATTTCCTTGTAGGAATCAATGAAATTGGACAGTTATACTTTGGTTCGAAGCAATTTTCGTTTCACGCATATGATTTGTTGCTAAGTTGAAATAAATACACTTTAAATCAATGCTTAGTATCTTTTCTTTTATTCTTACTATGATCATTCTTATATTGAAGGATGATTTTTCGAAAGTCAATATATTTGAAAAATAAATATATCTATAGTGTAACATATAAAGTTGAAGTTACGTGGAATACTGTTGGAATTAGCATTAGAAAGTCAATCAATCAATTTATTCATGGGATATTGACCATCACGTGAATATCTCCCCGCAACATTGGTTGCTCTTATCGGTATATGATTACGCATGTTTCGTGATCTTAATGTACGTCAATGTGTTATTTTTTTATATGTGAAAAAAGGAAACTTTTCCACATATATTGATAATTTTCATGTTTATTCAGTTTGTGGTTGTTTTTCATATTATTCAGTTTGATACCAACTGAGATGACATAATATAAATTGTTAAATGTGCTATAGTTTTAATATATGTGTTCCCACTTAAAAGCATGTTTGATTTTAAATTTTGTTTAAACTTTCTCCTAAAAAATTTTATATTGTCATAAGCAAGAAAAACGAAGTTAATATAAGTCAATGATAATTCTCATTTATGAATTTCTTGTCGTCTTCAACTTTTTTCAACACATTTCACTCAACTTCTATTTTCACTTCATCTATCACTTTGTCATACTTCTTTACAGTTATAGTATGTATCAGTTCAAGTCACTGTTTAAATTTACATCATTGATTTATTCAGTTCACTCAATCTCTTAGGCCATAATAATTTCATTGAATTTATAAGATTCATAAAAAAAAAAAAAAAAAAACCTACTCATTACACACATGAACTTAATTTTATTGCACTGGGAAGAAAAACTATAGAAATTTGGACAATAAAAATCTATTACAACAGCTAATAAATTCAATTTTCGACAAGCATGATAGGATATAAAAATTGTATTTTTTCGTTTCTCTGCTAAAGTTTAAGTTCTCTGTTAGACAATAAAACGTTTGCCTAGAATAAAATCATAAATTATTCATCATTTATGTACCAACAGTAAAATTATCATTTACATTTTTGTAGATTTTTCTTTTTAACATGATAATGTCTTACATGTAAAGTTTATTTAATAGTAATTTCCGACTTGAAAATGTAGATAGCATTTATTTTCGATGAGTTTGATTTCAACTGACAAATATATTTCAACATTCGAAGCATATGCGAGTTATGTGAATAAACCATATGCAACTTAGTTAAATTCCAGTAATTAAGTTGTGAAGTTTTATCTTTACCATAGAAAATATATTTATTTTTACTGATTTTTGTTAAGTGCTACGACGATCTTTTACAAAGTATGTCTTCTTGCAACATGAGAAAAAATGCGAAATGATAAGAACTTCTCTGGTATGCTTTCAATTCCTTGAAAAATAAATTTAGCTTAACTACAAGACTTGTTCCGATTCTGAAGTAGGCTATTTCCTATCGTAATTTATAATTTTACATGATACTTGGTTTAAAAGTTGAAAAAGTTTGCACAAATTTCCTATGTAAGTTCTGCTTCACTGAAAAGTTATCGATCACAAGCAATAAAAATTTCACTTTGTTTGACTAATGTTATGCATGTGTTAATTATCATGAGTAATATCAGTTTTATTTGTGTCTTTCGAAAGCGAGCATTCATAAATTTAAAAGAATATTTCAAACTATAAGTATCTTTCACAAGTTTTTTCCGGAATGAACTTTGCTCAGTTATATTAATATTGAATATTCATCTTACAAAATAAGCCTCTTGTAAAACACATTCCGTTTCAGTTTTCTGAAATTTATGTATTTATGTATAAGTTATTTAGAAATTATGGGAGGAAGTTAAAAATCTTTATATTAATGATATATTGTCAGCACCTCTCAAATAAAAAAAAAAAAAAAAAAAATTCACGTATAATTTAGTTTGTCCAGATGATGTTCAATTTTACGTAGTAACAAACTCTACATTTTTCAAATTTATGCTAGTTTTTCACAAGAAAAAAAAATTATTTAAGTTTGCCTAGCAAACTTTTTTCAGTATTTAAATTTTCTAAGTATATTCCATCACATGAGTGGTTAACTATTTCCACTAAGGAAAATATTTTATTATTTTAGTTTGTTTGAATGATGTTAGATTTTTATGTTTCTGATTGGTGATTTGCATATACTCTTTTAAAAACTTTACACAATTCGTAACATATATGTTAGAAATAATAGTATATCGCATCTGAGATTGAACAAATTTATAACTAATATCATGTAAAGAAGGTTAAATTTTAAAAACATGTCATTGAATATGAGTGTTACCATGAAAAAAGTTAACTAAATTACTTGTGATTTCCTTTCGGAGTATAAAAAGTTATGTAGTTTACATATAATTCGCAAGTTTCTTTCAAATTCTTAAGATGTTTTAAAAGTCTTGCAGGCGATTTTCAAAACTTGAATGCATATCTACAATGTATTTAATATCTACAATTTATTTAATATTTTCCCCCAATTCACCTTTCTTAGATTGATAAGAAAATAATCCTTAGTCAGCATTTATTGCACGAGTTAATATAACACCTTAACGTATATTATTACAAAGTAAATTGTCTTTCTTGAAGTAACATAAATTTCCAACTTGTATTGATTTTCCGATTGAAAAGTAAAGGTGAAATTTTTTCTTTGGAATATCTATAACTAATATTTATTTTAAATCTCTTACTATTTTTCTTCTATGTAACAATTTTGATAAGTTTTACCCGTATTGTAGCATATAATACCACTGAGTTTGAACAAAATTCAATGTTTTAGATAATAGAAAAGTTTTCAAGTAGAAATGATCTTAAATTCTCCAAGTGAATCATACTTTTTGGAAGAAAGTCCATGCGAATTCTACCTTCACTTACTAATGTGTCTTTGAAATCTACTTCATTCATTCCAAGTTTTCACAAACATTTCATTATGAAAAAGGCAAAGTAGGAAAACGATCATCTCAAAGACCTGCTGACATACCTCATCATCACCTGCTGCTTGCGCGTCGATGCTGCTGTACAAGTCTCCCGACCTGTTTGAACAAGTTTTAGCGTGACTCATCCTCCGGTCTAAAAATGCCGGCAAGTGGCGTATCACCTACCGCTAACCTGATTGGCTAATTACCGTCACATGCTTATCATCCCGTTTAAAGACGCGAATTTTATATGTAAAGTAAATTTTTACGCTAACGCTTAAATTCTTTGCTATAGAAAGTTCAAGTATGTTAGTTTTTTGTTCTCTTATATGTTACATTTTAAACACATGATGCGAAAGTTTTACGTTATGCTTATCTTAGAAATTTTTAAGTATGTTACTTTTTCTTTTATTTAACATTAACCTAAGAGTTTAATTGTATATGAGAAGTAAATTGTCATGTTATCATCGCGTATTGTTTAAATTTTTGTCGAAGAAAGTTTAAGTATGTTATTTTTTTCCCTTCTCTAATTTAGCATTATTCTCACACATTTTAAAGATAAAAATGTTATGTGTGAAATAAATTTTCGCGTATTGTTTCAATTCCTTACCTTATAAATTTTTAATATTTCTTTTTCTCTAATTTAGCGTTATTCTTACACATTTGAAAGACATAATTTTTATATGTGAGGTAAATTTTCACGTATTATTTAAATTCTTTTTTTTTATCTTTATCGTTGATATAAGAGTATGATTGTACATGTAAAGTTAATTTTCACGTTCAATTTTAGATTCTTTGCCTTGTAAATTTTTAGTGTTTCTTTTTTCTAAAAGTTAGAGTTGTCATTTTACATTTTAAAGACATGAATGGCAATGTTTGAATTCTTTGTCGTAGAAATTATAGGTATGTAATACTTTTCTCCTACATGTCATATTTAAAGTCGCGATTTTTATGTGTAAGGTAAATTTTACGTTAATGTTAAAGTTATTTGTCGTACAAAGTTTAAGTATGGTTTTTTTCTTCTTTTATTTAGAGATATTTTAAAGACACGATTTTTATATATGTAGTAAATTTTCACGCAAAGGTTAAAATTATTTATCGTAGAAATTTTAAGTATGCTAATTTTTCTTACATGTCACATTTTAATGTCGTGATTTTTATATGTGAAGTAAATTTTTACGTTAATGTTAAAGTTATTTGTAGTACAAAGTTTAAATATGTTACTTTTTTCTTTTATTTAGCAATATTTTTACATATTTTAAAGACATGATTTTTATATATGTAGTACATTTTTGCGTAAAGGTTAAAATTATTTATCGTAGAAATTTTAAGTATGCTAATTCATCTTACACGTCACATTTTAAAGTCGTGATTTTTATATGTGAAGAAAAATTTTTACGTTAATGTCAAAGTTATTTGTCGTACAAAGTTTAACTGTGTTAATTTTTTTTTCTTTTATTTAGCGATATTTCTACAGATTTTAAAGTCGGGATTTTTATGTGTAAAGTAAAATTTTACGTTAATGTTAAAGTTATTTGTCGTAGAAAGTTTAAGTACGTTACTTTTCTCTTGCATGTTTTATTTTAAAGTCGTGATTTTTATATATGAAGGGAATTTTCGCGTAAAGGTTAAATATTTATCTTAGAAATTTTAAGTAAGTTACTTTTTTATTCCTCTTATTTAGCGATATTTTTACACATTTTAAAGTGATTTGTATGTGTAAAGTAAATTTTTTACGTTAATGTTAAACTTATTTGTCGTAAAGAGTTTAAGTATGTTACTTTTTTCTCTTATTTAGTGATATTCGTACACATTTTAAAGACATGATTTTTATTCGTAAAGTAAATTTTCACGTTCACTTTTGAATTCTTAGTTGTAAGATGTTCAAGTATGTTACTTTTTCTCTCTTATTTAGGCATTAGAGTATCCAAAATCAGTTGTCACATCTCTATTCAGCATTAGCAGCTAGTTCTGTGTTGCCATTCATCAACTTAAGTAAGTATCATTGTACAATAAAAACTATCTTGATTAATATAACTAACATAAACATATTAATTTCTAACAAGTTTATTGGTAATATAAATTTTAACATAGACTGTAAGTAGCTAAGATATATAATATCGCTCGCATAGTACAGTATAGCTTTAAATTACAACCGGTTGTAACTAATAGAATCAATTTAAAAGTATTTGAAGGTTGATATATCGAAAAGTTATGTATTTCCATCTCTTTGAAAACATTGTTCTGACTAAAAAGAAATGTTTTTCCTAAACCATTCTGGAAGAAGAAGAAAAAAATTATAGATTCCTCAAAAAAATATGGATAATACATTTAAAATTTACAAAATTGAGAATAATACTTATATAAATAAAAAAAATCGTCATTTTTCTATTCAAAGTGATAAATATTTCTTTTTGGAAATGTATATTACTAATATTGTATTGCAAAGTCCCGTGTGATCCACACTACAACTACTAATTCCCTTCAACAGGGTCAGACTAACTCAACCTAAAAATAATTGTAAAATCATTGCTTTAACTTCCATAATGGGTTTCAGTTGCTGAATATTAAAAATTAATTATAGTCTAAGTTCTTTTTTGTTGTGTATTCAATCCCTCAAAAACTATGACAATAAAAGAAAGAAAAACTTTTTAATGACATGTTAAGCTCTGTAAAAGAAATGTTCACGTTAAGATTGCAAAGTTTAAATTTTTTATCTCATAAATTTTAATTTATATTTACATTTCATACTGTTATTGAGAAAATAATGAGACTTTATGTGTCTAACATTGATTAAACCTGATTCCTTAAAAGTGTCTTGCGATTATATCTCTCAACATTAGTTTAAATGTGTTAAGCACTTATAAAAAAAAATCAACTCAATCCGAAACTTTACGCATTTGTGTTAATATATTATCTTTGCATGTATTTGAAGTTTTTAATGGTGAAGCATGAAAAGTTATAAACTGTGTAATTTATATTCCTTCCTACCACTAGATGGCGTCGCAATTACATTAAACTTAGTAGAAAACTGTCTTACTAAACTGTATAGTCAATGAGAAGAGCATTTGAAATCACGTGACATATTCTAACCAATCAGAAGCGAGCTTTTATTTCAACCAATCAAAGGAGACTTAGCTATATCAGGATACAAGATGTTGCCATTCCTTAAACTTTGATATAAAGCAAATCGTTACGTCATCCCCATTACATTAACCCTGTGACGTCACTGGTAAACCAGCCTATCACTCTAAGTTATTCACTTAAAAATAGCCCTAGAACAACTCAACTCCGTCTGAAAGATAAAACATAACTAAAAAAGTGTTGCTACCGCTCAAAACTTTGATATAAAACAAATTATGACGTCATACCCACTGTGACGTCACTAGTCAAAAATACCTATCACTCTAAGTTATTCACTTAGAAGCAGTCCTAGAACAACTCATCTCCATCTTAAAGATAAACCGAAACTAAAAAGTGTTGCCACCTCTCAAAACTTTGATATAAAACAAGTTATGACGTCATTCCCACTGTGACGTCATACACAAACAGCTTATAACGAAACCGAAACTAAAACTGCAAAGGAGGGAAACAACTCCACTCCACTTCGGGTCACGTGCCTTCCGGTAAAGTCATATCCGGTGATGTCACTTCCTGTGACGTCATATTCGGTCACGCCCTCGTCCGGTGACGTCATCATCCCTCATCCTTTTGCGCGCTGCTCCATGGCCCAGGATGCCCAATTTCTAACTACTCATGAGTAGTTAACTATTTCCACTAAGAAAAATATCTTATTATTTTAGTTTGTTTGAATGATGTTAGATTTTTATGTTTCTGATTGGTGATTTGCATATACTCTTTTAAAAACTTTACACAATTCGTAACATATATGCTAGAAATAATAGTATATCGCATCTGAGATTGAACAAATTTATAACTAATATCATGTAAAGAAGGTTAAATTTTAAAAACATGTCATTGAATATGAGTGTTACCATGAAAAAAGTTAACTAAATTACTTGTGATTTCCTTTCGGAGTATAAAAAGTTATGTAGTTTACATATAATTCGCAAGTTTCTTTCAAATTCTTAAGATGTTTTAAAAGTCTTGCAGGCGATTTTCAAAACTGGAATGCATATCTACAATGTATTTAATATCTACAATTTATTTAATATTTTCCCCCAATTCACCTTTCTTAGATTGATAAGTAAAATAATCCTTAGTCAGCATTTATTGCACGAGTTAATATAACACCTTAACGTATATTATTACAAAGTAAATTGTCTTTCTTGAAGTAACATAAATTTCCAACTTGTATTGATTTTCCGATTGAAAAGTAGAGGTGAAATTTTTTCTTTGGAGTATCTATAACTAATATTTATTTTAAATCTCTTACTATTTTTCTTCTATGTAATAATTTTGTTAAGTTTTACCCGTATTATAGCATACAATCCCACTGAGTTTGAACAATATTCAATGTTTTAGATAATAGAAAAGTTTTCAAGTAGAAATGATCTTAAATTCTCCAAATGAATCATACTTTTTGGAAGAAAGTCCATGCGAATTCTACCTTCACTTACTAATGTCTCTTTGAAATCCACTTCATTCATTCCAAGCTTTCACAAACATTTCATTATGAAAAAGGCAAAGTAGGAAAACGATAATCTCAAAGACTTGCTGACACACCGCAGCATCACCCGCTGCTTGCGCGTCGATGCTGCTGTTCTTGCTGTACAAGTCTCCCGACCTGTTTGAACAAGTTTTAGCTTGACTCATCCTCCGGTCTAAAAATGCCGGCAAGTGCCGTATCACCTACCGCTAACCTGATTGGCTAATTACCGTCACATGCTTATCATCCCGTTTAAAAACGTGAATTTATGTAAAGTAAATTTTTACGCTAACGCTTAAATTCTTTGCTATAGAAAGTTCAAGTATGTTAGTTTTTTTTCTCTTATATGTTACATTTTAAACACATGATGCGAAATTTTTACGTTATGCTTATCTCAGAAATTTTTGAGTATGTTACTTTTTCTTTTATTTAACATTAACCTAAGAGTTTAATTGTATATGAGAAGTAAATTGTCATGTTAAAGTTTAAAGACATGATATTTATATGTGAAGTAAATTTTCGTGTAAAGGTTAAAATTCTTTATCTTTGACATTTTTATTCCGTTAAATTTCCCATTATTTAACATTAACCTAAGAAAATAATTGTGTATGAAAATTTCGCGTATTGTTTAAATTTTTGTCGAAGAAAGTTTAAGTATGTTATTTTTTTTTCTTCTCTAATTTAGCATTATTCTCACACATTTTAAAGATAAAAATGTTATGTGTGAAATAAATGTTCGCGTATTGTTTCAATTCCTTACCTTATAAATTTTTAATATTTCTTTTTCTCTAATTTAACGTTATTCTTACACATTTGAAAGACATAATTTTTATATGTGAGGTAAATTTTCGCGTATTATTTAAATTCTTTGTCTTATACATTTTTAGGGCTTCTTTTTTTTTTTAACTTTATCGTTGATATAAGAGTATGATTGTACATGTAAAGTTAATTTTCACGTTCAATTTTAAATTCTTTGCCTTATAAATTTTAAGTGTTTCTTTTTTCTAAAAGTTAGAGTTGTCATTATACATTTTAAAGACATGAATGGTAATGTTTGAATTCTTTGTCGTAGAAATTATAGGTATGTAACACTTTTCTCCTACATGTCATATTTAAAGTCGTGATTTTTATGTGTAAGGTAAATTTTACGTTAATGTTAAAGTTATTTGTCATAGAAAGTTTAAGTATGTTACTTTTTTCTTTTATTTAAAGATATTTTAAAGACATGATTTTTATTATATATGTAGTAGATTTTCGCGTAAAGGTTAAAATTATTTGTCGTAGAAATTTTAAGTATGCTAATTCTTCTTACACGTCACATTTTAAAGTCGTGATTTTTATATGTGAAGAAAATTTTTTACGTTAATGTCAAAGTTATTTGTCGTACAAAGTTTAAGTGTGTTAATTTTTTTTCTTCTTTTATTTAGCGATATTTCTACATATTTTAAAGTTGGGATTTTTATGTGTAAAGTAAAATTTTACGTTAATGTTAAAGTTATTTGTCGTAGAAAGTTTAAGTACGTTACTTTTCTCTTGCATGTTTTATTTTAAAGTCGTGATTTTTTTTATATGAAGGGAATTTTCGCGTAAAGGTTAAATATTTATCTTAGAAATTTTAAGTAAGTTACTTTTTTTCTCTTATTTAGCGATATTTTTACAAATTTTAAAGTGATTTTTATGTGTAAAGTAATTTTTTTTTCGTTAATGTTAAAGTTATTTGTTGTAAAGAGTTTAAGTATGTTACTTTTTTTCTCTTATTTAGTGATATTCGTACACATTTTAAAGACATGATTTTTATTCGTAAAGTAAATTTTCATGTTCACTTTTGAATTCTTAGTTGTAAGATGTTCAAGTATGTTACTTTTTCTCTCTTATTTAGACATTAGAGTATCCAAAATCAGTTATCACATCTCTATTCAGCATTAGCAGCTAGTTCTGTGTTGCCATTCATCAACTTAAGTAAGTATCATTGTACAATAAAAACTATCTTGATTAATATAACTAACATAGACATATTAATTTCTAATAAGTTTATTGGTAATATAAATTTTAACATAGACAGTAAGTAGCTAAGATAAATAATATCGCTCGCATAGTAGTGTATAGCTTTGAATTACAATCGGTTGTAACAAATAGAATCAATTTCAAAGTATTTGAATGTTGATATATCGAAAAGTTATGTATTTCCATCTCTTTGAAAACATTGTTCTGACTAAACTGAAATGTTTTTTCCTAAACCATTCTGGAAGAAGAAGAAAAAAATTATAGATTCCTCAATAAAATATGGATAATACATGTCAAATTTACAAAATTGAGAATAATACTTATATAAATAAAAAAAAATCGTCATTTTTCTATTCAAAGTGATAAATATTTCTTTTTGGAAATGTATATTACTAATATTGTATTGCAAAGTCACGTGTGAACACACTACAACTACTGATTCCCTTCAACAGGGTCATACTAACTCAACCTAAAAATAATTGTAAAATCATTGCTTTAACTTCCATAATGGGTTTCAGTTGCTGAATATTAAAAATTAATTATAGTCTAAGTTCTTTTTTGTTGTGTATTCAATCCCTCAAAAACTATGACAATAAAAGAAAGAAAAACTTTTTAATGACATGTTAAGCTCTGTAAAAGAAATGTTCACGTTAAGATTGCAAAGTTTAAATTTTTTATCTCATAAATTTTAATTTATATTTACATTTCTTACTGTTATTGAGAAAATAATGAGACTTTATGTGTCTAACATTGATTAAACCTGATTCCTTAAATTATTTACTTATTTTTGCGATTATATCTTTCAACATTAGTTTAAATGTGTTAAGCACTTATAAAAAAAAAAAATCAACTCAATCCGAAACTTTACGCATTTGTGTTACTATATTATCTTTGCATGTATTTGAAGTTTTTAATGGTGAAGCATGAAAAGTTATAAACTGTGTAATTTATGTTCCTTCCTACCACTAGATGGCGCCGCAATTACATAAACTTAGTAGAAAACTGTCTTACTAAACTGTATAGTCAATGAGAAGAGCATTTGAAATCACGTGACATATTCTAACCAATCAGAAGCGAGCTTTTATTTCAACCAATCAACGGAGACTTAGCTATATCAGGATACAAGATGTTGCCATTCCTTAAACTTTGATATAAAGCAAATCGTGACATCATCCCCACTACATTAACACTGTGACGTCACTGGTAAAACAGCCTATCACTCTAAGTTATTCACTTAAAAGTAGCCCTAGAACATCTTAACTCCATCCCACCTAAAACTTAGCATATTCCTATACGTCTGCGGAGTGATGACGTCACAAAATGGCCGCTGGGTTTTTAAGAAATGGACGTCAATCTGAATTAACACTGTGCTGTTTTTATTTCCTGAATTACCAATTAATTAATTGTTATTTTTAATTTCTAACTTTCAAACGTTGTAGCCTAAACTTTCCGATAAGTGGTCCAATAGGTGAGTAAGCATTTTATGCACTA
Source organism: Linyphia triangularis (assembly GCA_963978545.1). Lineage (NCBI taxonomy): Eukaryota > Metazoa > Arthropoda > Arachnida > Araneae > Linyphiidae > Linyphia > Linyphia triangularis. The sequence continues at coordinate 30,962,468 of OZ021726.1, forward strand.
GTTTTTGTTTTCTGTGTAATTAAAGAAAGTGTGTTTTTGATTTGTCGGTCTGGATTGTGGTTTTTATTTCATGAATTGTAGATAAATAAATTATTATTTTAAAATTTTAACTAGCGAATGTTGTAGCGTAGATCTTCCGATAAGTGGTCCGATAGGTAGATAAACTTTAAAAGCAGTAGTTTTTTTTTTTTTCTTTAATCAAACGACGTTTGTTTTTGGCTTGTCAGTCCCCAGTCAAGATTAACACTGTGTTATTTTATTTCATGAATTATGGATAAAAATTAAAAATAATAGTCTATTTAACTAGTGAAAGTTGTTGCCCTAACATTCTTATAATTAGTTCCATAGGTGAGTAAACACTATTTTCGGTAATATATTGTTTATGTTTTAAGAAAAAGTTTGTTTACATTTCATTGTTGATATCCATAGCATTAGGCTTTGACACCAACAACTGAGATTGTTAATTGAACATTCAGTATTGCTTGTAAGAGTTAAAAGAACTAGTTAGCAACAAAAATGAGTTACACATGCACAATTAAACCCCTTGGCATATTTTGTTAGTAATCTATTTAATTCGCCTCTTCAAACTTGGATTTTATTAATAAGTATTAATGGAAACACTTATTTCTTTGAAGTTATGACCATTGTTTTTATTATTTTCGATTATTATGTGTTAAAAAGAGATGTTTAATAAACCGTTGATTGGTAAATCTTTCTTGGTACATGCTAAATGGTGTTTGGTTTTTGGGAGCCATGTTATTTTACAACATGCTCTCATTACTAAATATCTTTTGGTTCTAGCCTCGAAAGTAATGTAACACGGAAACCTTATTGCACATATTTTTTTCTAAAAATATGTTTCGGTAGTTATTTACTATTAATATTGTTAATTCTTGCTGTTCATATTTCTTAGGAAAACTTACTAAAATTTCAACAAATGGGCTGCCCTCTATCCTCAATTATCATTAATGTGGATATATGAAGAACACACCTTGAATATCAAGTTTCGCATTTCATTACAGGATGGAATTTTTGTTATGGTGGTAGGGGAATACTGTGGTAGGTTTTTCTATTTCAAAATGTGAAACTTTTGATAAGAATGATAAATAAACTATAATTCCATGTAGTTTGGTTATTTGATTTCCTAATTCAAGTACTACCTGAGGGCCACTGCACTGAAACAACTACACAACATCTACAATTATGCCTCATGACCATACCACAACTACAAATTTAATAGTAGTATATAATTCATAAAAAAAATAGCCAGATGCTAAAATGGGTAAAAAATATGCCATAAAATGTAAAATAATACATAATAAGAAACTTTTTAGAGTAATATTAATACAAACTTTTGTTTTTCCTAAAAAAAAAAGCTATTTTATAATAAACATTTAACTAGACTAGTACTTTTCTACATTCAACTTGTTCGCTTCTTTAGGTCAATGACTGTCCACTATGTTCAATCACCATTACAGGGTATGTTGTAAAAAAATCCCACTCAAATATCAGGATTCGTATTTCATTACAGGATGAATATTTTGTAGTGCTGGTTGGTTCTGTTTGTTTCAAAATTTTAAATATTATAATATCTAGGACAGAGAACAAGTAATATTTGACCAGAATAATATGTGAACTAGTATAATGTACATTATATTGGTTTGGCTATTTGGAGTTTTTCTGATGCAAATATTACACAAAGGCCATAGTGCACAAAAACATTTTAATAATAATACACCATGTTTTTAGATTTAGCCAGATGACCAACATTCATAGGTGTTGCAGGAAGAGTTAAAGTGGTGCCTTTACATTTGAAAATTAGAAAATAAGTAGAGAAAAGTGGTAAATTTGCAAGAAATGAAAATATGTACACTTTTTTTAAAAGAAAACTAATGCTCAACTATTAACATTTGGGTAGGAAATTCATTTGTTTTTCAATCTTGCATTCCGCTGAATGGAATTTGCTGCTCTATCCAGCAAATAAACCTGCTGAGAACTGAGCTAGCATTTCAATCTCTCCAAATCCATGTCTGACCAAACTGACGTTGAGGCCTCGGAGGATTTTATGTGTAGCATTATCATACAATTTTGTTACGGCAAAGTACTGGTTTGTTCCCAGAGCCTTAGCTAGCTGAGACAATGGGGCTATGTACACAATAGAAAACTATTGCAAATACTTAAAAATCCTTCTTTAACATTAAAGAAAATATAATTTTTAATGAATAAGAATCATAAACATCTTGAGGACAGTAATCAAAACATGCAACTTACTGTAATTTAATAAGTATAGTTAACTTTGTTCCTACCATTAATTTTAGTAAAATGAAATGAACCATTTTAGTATCTTGCCAAAAAGAAAGTTTGAATTATATTAACTTGTTAAAGGTATTTTGTACTCCACTGCCATAATTTTCTTTTTTATGATTTATATACAATTAAACATATAGTTGCAAAATGTAGCATATTTGATCAGCAATAAGGAATTAAAGATTAATTTATTATGATATCAACTCAAAGGACAAATGAAAATTGTTCTTAAGCATGCATAATAAATCTTCTAATGTTTTCAATCATAACATTTTCTATTCCTTAATACTAAGCAATATTTTAAAATAAATTACAGGATCATTATTTGCTAACTCAGATGATGGTGCCTGATCATCTAGCCGAGTCCAAAATCATGAAGCCTAGTTATAGATGTTGCGTAATTGTTTCAGTGCAGTTGTCCTCGGGTTGGTTTGTACACTCAACAACCTATTTTTATGCACAATCACGGCTAATCAAGCAGGGACCTACAGCTTAAAATGGATGTTGAACCACAACAAACATCCAAGTCTAACCTGGCACCTTTGTCATGCGAAATCAGAGCTCTAACCACACAGCCATCAGGTTGGCCAGTTCACCTTTAGTAGTACTTGAATTTGACAGCCAAATCTACACAGTATAAATTATAATAGTTTATTTATCATTCTCCTCAAAAGACACACCTTGTTTACTGTCCTCAGGCTTTTAAATATTATGATAAGGTATAGTAAAATTCATATTTTACAATAGAAAAACCTACCGCCACAACAAAAATTCCATCCTGTAATGAAATGCGAAACTTGATATTCGAGGTGTGTTCTTCATATATCCATATTAATGATAATTGAGGAAGAGGGCAGCCCATTTGTTGAAATTTTAGTAAGTTTTCCTAAGAAATATGAACAGCAAGAATTAACAATATTAATAGTAAATAACTACCGAAACATATTTTTAGAAAAAAATATGTCCAATAAGGTTTCCGTGTTGCATTACTTTCGAGGCTAGAACCAAAAGATATTTAGTAATGAGAGCATGTTGTAAAATAACATGGCTCCCAAAAACCAAACACCATTTAGCATGTACCAAGAAAGATTTACCAATCAACGGTTTATTAAACATCTCTTTTTAACACATAATAATCGAAAATAATAAAAACAATGGTCATAACTTCAAAGAAATAAGTGTTTCCATTAATACTTATTAATAAAATCCAAGTTTGAAGAGGCGAATTAAATAGATTACTAACAAAATATGCCAAGGGGTTTAATTGTGCATGTGTAACTCATTTTTGTTGCTAACTAGTTCTTTTAACTCTTACAAGCAATACTGAATGTTCAATTAACAATCTCAGTTGTTGGTGTCAAAGCCTAATGCTATGGATATCAACAATGAAATGTAAACAAACTTTTTCTTAAAATATAAACAATATATTACCGAAAATAGTGTTTACTCACCTATGGAACTAATTATAAGAATGTTAGGGAAACAACTTTCACTAGTTAAATAGACTATTATTTTTAATTTTTATCCATAATTCATGAAATAAAAGAACACAGTGTTAATCTTGACTGGGGACTGACAAGCCAAACACAAAGGTCGTTTGATTAAAGAAAAAAAAAAAAAAACTACTGCTTTTAAAGTTTATCTACCTATCGGACCACTTATCGGAAGATCTACGCTACAACATTCGCTAGTTAAAATTTTAAAATAATAATTTATTTATCTACAATTCATGAAATAAAAACCACAATCCAGACCGACAAATCAAAAACACACTTTCTTTAATTACACAGAAAACAAAAACTAGTGCATAAAATGCTTACTCACCTATTGGACCACTTATCGGAAAGTTTAGGCTACAACGTTTGAAAGTTAGAAATTAAAAATAACAATTAATTAATTGGTAATTCATGAAATAAAAACAGCACAGTGTTAATTCAGATTGACGTCCATTTCTTAAAAACCCAGCGGCCATTTTGTGACGTCACACTCCGCAGACGTATTGCTGCCTTTGTCTTAAAGGTAAGTTTTGGAAAATCATGAATGACGTCATACCCACTGTGACGTCACTAGTCAAAAATACCTATAACTCTAACTTATCCACTTAAAAGCAGCCCTAGAACAACTCAACTCCGCCTTAAAGGTAAATCGAAACTAAAAAGTGTTGCCACGGCTCAAAACTTTTAACGTAAGGCAAGTTATGACGTCATATCCACTATGACGTCACGCAATAAAACTCTATCACCATAATGTTCTTATTTAGAAGCATCCCTAGAACAACTCAACTCCGTCCGAAAGGTAAATCGAAACTAAAAAGTGTTGCCACCAATCAAAACTTTGATATAAAACACATTATGACGTCATTCCCACTGTGACGTCACTAGTAAAAATATCTATAACTCTAACTTATTCACTTAGAAGTAGCCCTAGAGCAAGTCAACTCCATTTAACTGGAAACAAAAACTAAAAAGTGTTGCCACCGCTCAAAACTTTGATATAAAGCAAATTATGACGTCATACCCACTGTGAAGTCATGCAATAAAAACCTATCACTCTAACTTATTCACTAAGAAGCAGTCCTAGAACAACTCAACTCCGTCTGCTAGATAAACCGAAACTAAAAAAGTGTTGCCACCAATCAAAACTTTGATATAAAATACATTATGACATCATTCCCACTGTGACTTCCGGTGACGTCATATCCGGTGATGGCACTTTATGTGACGTCATATCCGGTCACGCCCCTTCCGGTGACGTCATCGTCCCTCGTCCCTTGCGCATTGCACCCTGGCCCAGGATGCCCAATTTCTAACTACTCTCGCTTACGAATGTATGCTTACTTAATTTATTTTTAACATTTAAGTTCCGCTCCCATAAAAATTTACGCTGCTTGAGGTTGGCGCCCGTCTCAATTACTAACCTTTAAAACCCCCCACACATAAAAACTTTCCAAAATGTATGTATCAACCAAACAAAAGCTTACCAGAAACACTTTAGTTTCCTGCTTAAAAAATTCTTAATAACGATTCAAATGCAAGCGTTTGAGCACAGTTTCTCTATACTATTTTTAAAATTACACGAGCATGAATATTTACACCACTTTGTATTTCCCACCCATCCAAATGAAATCATAAACTCGAATATTCGTGCAATTATCCATAAATTAGTTTAAACGCATGCATTGTTAATATTCCTATGACGGGCGCCAACCTCAAGCAGCGTAAATTTTTATGGGAGCGGAACTTAAATGTTAAAAATAAATTAAGTAAGCATACATTCGTAAGCGAGTCACAACCGAGAGTTCTAATCAGAGGTTGGCCATTTTTTTTATATCACTGTTTTTGTGGCTGAAAATTTTCATCATGTTTATGATTTTTTTATTGTAAGAAAGTTTTTTGTGTTTTTGAGGTTGGTGGTTCTTCTACTTTTCAAAAGTGTTTTTTTGGGGGATATTCAATACTATTTTCCAAGTATCTTACTAACAATATTTAAATAGTGCTGACCAAATACTAATTGATGGTGCATATTTTAAATGGATCATTATTTTTTATAAAAGAGTTAACTAACACAGTGTCGTGTTCTGTTTTTTAAATAAATAAATTGGTACTTATACTTCAATATTAAGAATCTAGTTTTCCAAGCAAAGCCTCGAGTGCAATGCAACACATTACGCAACTCGCAGTACTGCACTTTCTGTAGGAAAATATGCAATTGTCAGTCAGGAACTTTCTTAATCAGGTCAGAGGTCAATATGGTGCCAAGTATCAAGCCGAGACAGAGGGGGAAAAGACAACGGGTTGAAAGGGGTGGATTTGTCCAAAAAAAAAAAGAAGGGAGAGAGGTTTTTCAGCTCAAATTCCTTTAAAGTCTCCCTGAAAACGAGAGGTTCTCAACATAGAAGCGGACAATTTCACTACATTTTAGAATGAATTTTTTTTGGGGGGGGGGGGGATTGGTTAATTTTTATTTTGGTTTTTAATTTTCTACTGCTTTTCTAAAATCTAAAAATTATCCCCATATCCCCCCCCCCCCCCCACACACACCTGGCTACGTGTATGGTTTGTATTTAGACTTTTAACGACAAATTTTCTCACAAAAATTTTGCTTTTTATCAACTTTGACATGTTTGTTCATATAAAAAAATACTTGAATTTTTTTTTTTTTGCAGAAGTCGTAAACCTTTTGTAAGAAGAGGTGGAATCGAACGCAATGTGCTAGATGTGAACACACTGAAAAAATATAATAAACACATTATTAAATTCATTTATACAACTACCAAGTGATGAACATTATGCTAAGGGGAATCGAAAGAAGAAAAAATACATGTTTCTGAAAATAACAAGTATTTGACATACAGTTAATAAGTGAAGAGAGATGGCGCAATCACTTCTATCTACTAGGCAGACTAAATGCGGTCAATAACAAATTAAATATTTTTTTTTTTTTTTTTTTTTTTTTTTTTTTTTTTAATTTAAAGGAAACGTGCTCTTAAGGAAAAGCACGTTACTAATCCCCATAAGTTTGAATTATTGTTGACCACTTCTAATTCAATGACCATTTGGAGGATTGGTTAATTAAATCCCCAGTTTTGCACCTAGAGCAGTGATTCTCAACCACTGTGCCGCGGCACTTTTGTGTGCCGCCAAATTTTAGAAATGTATATTTGTAATTAATCCCTTAATAAACGTACTGTTATTTTTGTAGTACATATTATATTATTTTATTATACATTCCAAATTATTATCATAAACTATTTTACACAGTGTGTAATAGGTGTATTACAGTGTATTATAGGTAGGTAAAGTAAACAACTTTTAAACTTATCTTTTTCTTTGTGTGCCGCCAAATTTTGAAATATTGTTAAAAGTGTGCCGCGACAAAAAAAGGTTGAGAATCACTGACCTAGAGGTACGAAAGTTTGGTACATAGAAGCGTTAGTACATTGAGGTTGTATAGATTACAAGTAAAATTCGATTACAAGTTGTTTTTATTAAAATTTAATGACATGAAACAAAAAATTCTTGGAATGGTGACGATAATGTTTTATTACATCTGTATAAAACTAAAAGTTATTTTACTGTGTCCCCCTTATTTTTTAAAATTATTTTTATGTATTATAATCGTCTGTCCAATAAGTGCTTCGAATATTCTTGTAATATCACCCAGGGCATTAAGCCCAAGAGTATTGTTTTCAATTGGTCAAAAGTGTGGTCCGGTGTCCGTCCCCACTTAACGGTTGGGCATGCGTAGGAAAGGCATTCGTGGCGCGGTTCGTGGTTGAAAATGTTAATGCAGCCAGAAACATGCGACTTCCTAACCCTTCCCCCCCCCCCCCCACTCTCCAATCACACTTGAACTTTTTATTTTTAGCATTTTAAAAATCAGATTTTTTTTAGTAATGATGTTTACTTTAAAAAAAAAAAAAAAAAAAAAAAAAAAAAAAAATTAAAAGTGATTTAACTAATTAAGATTTAACTCGTTATAATTAGCATATTTTTAAACAGGGATTACTCGAAATTTATGGGACCAAGAAAAGAAATTATGGTTAGAAATCGTTCGTAATATCATTTTTAATGTTATAAGCCTCCCTCTAGCTTCTAGAACATATAGTGTTTTTTTATAGAATTTTTTTAACATTGGAAGTAGAAAAAATCGCAATTTTTCTAAAAACTTTTGCATTTAGCAAAATTCATTTTCTTTTCCAATCAATTTGATTGAGGTTCAAAACGTCTAATAGTTAATGCAGATTTGAATTCTCAAATTATTTCTCAAAAATATTATATCAAACTTCAGTTATCACCTTATCACTGTTTAAATGAAGTTTCACGAGCCAAAAACACGATTTTTTAGGTAATGCGTTTAAAATATTCAAATTTATTTTCAGAACAAAATAGTACTTCAAACTAATAAATAACTTTCTAGCCTTCAAATTATACCATTATCTTGCAAAAATTGCATCTAGAGATTATTTTAAAGCACGAAAACTATAGGGTGTTTTAAAACTCGCGTACATCTACATGGCAATCCTTGTTGCTGAAAAAACAAAAAAAGGATGGTTCAGATTTCTATCACTAGATGGCAGCAGGGGCCCTATAATAAGAAGTTTTGAATGTAGCTGGGATTGGCCCCAGACTCGTCAATTCTGGATCTTTTCCTTTGGGGATATCTGAAACATGTCGCCAACAGCAATAATCCCCATACGCTTTATGAAATTAAGAGTAACATCCTTCATGCAATATCAGACATTACTTCTCACACACTTCGTAAAGAGTCGACTAATCTGGTAAAAAGAGTTCGATTGTAGTGTGTCCAGGAAAACGGACTTCATTTTGAACATTTACTGTAATTTGACCATGTCTGACACCTGACAATGAAGATAATCGTTCAACATTTTTTGTCCTTTATTCTGTTTGTTTACATAATTCATCTATCTTTAAAACTCAACCACAAAGGTTGATATGCACAAGTTTTGAAACACTCTGTATAAACACATTTAACCCACTTTTGTGATATTTCCAAGTGTGTACATACATCTTAATGAAAGCAAATTCTTTAATACTCAAATCGAAGTTTCGTTTCAATTTGTACAAACTAATAATATATTTATAACATAAAGTCATAAAATAAGAACAATTGAGGTTTAGAAATGGAAAACGACCCAAGTACCAAAAAAAAAAAAAATGAAAATCTTTTTCACGGAAAAATGTCCTCAAGACCAAGAGAGAACTAGCTAGTCAAAGAATGAAATAATTTTTAGCTGCTGTGTTAGAGAATCAAATAACATTGAAGTGTTCGCATGCATATATTTCTTCATTAATAAGATATTTTTCAAAGATCAAATTTTTTAATTTAGAGATTATCAAAATATTGCATATTTTTGCAAAAATAAAATATTTATAAAGTAGAAATTGTACTGTGGTTAGAAATATTGCCACATCAAAGTCTTACTTATTATCGTATCACAAGAATAGCTCCCACAAAGTTGTCTCTTGCTGTGGAAACAAGACTAGCCCCATTTTTCATGGGAGAATTCAAGAGAAATACATCTATATTTGCTATATTGTAAGATTTTTAAACACCAATTTCCTGCATGCACTACCCCTATTCTAAATTGACAAGTTTTGTTCCTATAGCAACTGCCATCATTTAGACTATCTGGTGAGAGCTATCCTTTTTATGTTTTAAATTAAAATGAGCTTTTCCCAAAAGTAGAGGCACAAGTAAAACACAGTATTTCCATAAGCAACAATACAATAAGAATTGTTCAATACTCTAAACTGTATTTCAAAATAGAAAAATTGCCATTCGTTGCAATATTCGAATTGAAATGTTAATTGTAATGTAAGTTTTGAAAAAGTCAAGCATGTTATTCAATAATATTAAATTTTGCACTAAAGCCAATTTTATAAGTGTAACATTTAAATGCTAGTTTTCTACTATAATTAAAAAGATGAGAAAATGAAATACAACAAATTTATTGAAAACAAATGCTATTCAGAGCCATATAGATAATAAAAAAGTTTTTCATCCATTTACAAAAGAATATTTCTGCGTACAATTACACCCTTACGGTTCAAAAATACATTTTATGTCTGGATAGGTAAAAAAAACATACAATACAAATTTGAATTTTTAATGCATAATATTCATCATATAAGGACAAGAATTTTCTATCATATATTTTCTTTTTCATAATAAGTTTTCACAACATTACAGCAGACTTGGCAGCAACCTGCAAATTGAAATAACAAATATCTTCTTAATAAAGTTTATAATCTATAAATAAAATATTACAAGATAATGGTATAAAATCAAATTTTACATAAAAGTTTTGAAACTATTTGAGTTGTTTTCTGAAATATCATATACAGAATACCTCAAATCCGGAATTGCCGGGACCTCGGCGATTCTGGATTTTAGAACATATCATTGTTAATACACAAAATCAATGGAATAGAACATATAAATGAGATAAACTAAGAAAAAAACTTATATAACTTGATGTGGTTTTGAAAAACATTTGTTTTAAAGTTAGCTATTTTAATAGTTTTGACTTTTGGCTAAACTTTTCTTCTGTTTCTTGAATCCCCATTATTTCCGATTCTGAAATTGTCTCTTTGTTCTATACCTTTAATTGCAGCGCCTAGTAATTCCAACAAATTGCTCCAAGCGAATTTTATCCACAACCACTTTGTTTTTGCTGCCATCACTTTTGTATTTAGACTAACTTCCGTAATTTATTTTTTTAAAGATAGCAGTGCTGGAAAAGATCTGGATCTTAGATACTTCCCTATTTTGGGAGACCGGATTTCGGATATTTTACTGTACTAGTTTTAATTAACTTATAAAGTTTAGGTATGCTTTGAAGTAAAAATTGCATGTTATTTTTATTCATAATGACACTATTTCAGTAAGAAAATTTATCAAAGAGCGAGTTCATTAATACATGCATTTCTTGACTCTAAAAAATTCTAATCAAGGAAATGAGAGAGTAATCGGGGCCATCGTGAAACCGCTCTTTCCCTCTTTAGTTGATCGGGCCAGACCACAGCAATAGTTTTCGCAGATGACGTCACACTTTCAACTCCACCAGGCTTGATTCTTCCTTCAAGGACTTTTCGCCACCAAAAATCATTGCATAAAAACTCTTGCACATAATATAAAAGTTATTATCAGCTTTATCCACCACAGTAATAATCCAATTTGAATTATTACACTGCTGGATAAAACTACTAATAATTTTTGTATTATTTACAAAAGTTTTTGTAGAAATTTAATGTTTAATGATTTTAAAGGAAATGATACTTATGTTAAAGTTCATTAGACCAAGAAGGAATTGGATGACAGGATTTTGGCTTTTGCAAAAAGAAATTATATATATATATATATATATATATATATATATATATATATATATATATATATATATATATAAGTTTAAGATTTCATGCATGAAATATCCTTATCTTTTTCCCTCAGTTAAATTTTATAAATCTGTTTTGAAATTTCGTTTCGTAACTTACTCTACAAATTGTTACAATGATAATCTAAGATTTTTATATATATATATATATATATATATATATATTTAAAACTTGTTTTGGACAAGATAAAGATGTTTAAAAATCATTTCTTGATTAAAAATAATGAGATTTTGTATTTTATTAATAATAACAATATTGAGTTTTTGTTCATACATTTGATTTCGAGAATTTATTCAACAGTATATCACATGATGATTTAATTAATACTTGCTCTGATATTTTTGATAATTTTCTTAAAACTCTGATTTAAATAAGATAGAATTGTTAGAGTTTTTCTAATTTAATAGTTTTGAAAATAATTTATTTAATGGAAACAATTATGATGGACAAACTAAAGGAATTCCTAAGGAAAAATAGCTTTTCTAGCAACTTTGCCGATTATTATTTACTCGAAAGGAGATTTCTAGAATATAATAATGTTGAAGCTTTTAGATATGTTGATGACTTTGTTACGTTAGGTGCTTATCGGTTGGTTTTATTTAAGTAGAGATCATTGATGAACATTGACAAGCACATAACTAACTTGAAAATATAAAGGACATTACTTATGGTAAATAAAAATTGTTCTTAACAATGCAAATTAAATTTTAGAAAGTTGTTGAGTCATGACTGTCTGATTAGTTCGCTAGTTAAGTTCGTAGCACGTTGTCCAGGAGTTCAGAGTCATCTCATGTTTTCTGCCGGATTGAGTCGAGTTGAGTTGTTGCTTTAGAGTTGGTGGGCATGTGACACCACAGTACCCCCCTGCCAGAGTTTAAGTCAGGAGGTGTTGGGGAAATCTGGCACGTCTTCCAGACCTTGTGGTTGTCTGGTGTTGTTCTGTTACAACATCTTGATGAATCAAAGGTCTTGGTTCGCGTGGCTGTTCCTCTGCCGAAGACGAATCACTAATGGTGAACGCTGGCTTGAGTCTATCAATGGAGACAGTAGATTCCTTTCCATTGACCAGCAGACGGAAGGTTTTGGCATCACGAGAAAGTACTCGATACGGACCATCATAGGGTGGCTGAAGCGATACTCTCACTTATCCAACTCGGACGAACACATGGGAGCAGGTGTTCAGCTCTTTATAAACGAAGATTTTCGGACGCGTGTGATGGGAGGCTGGAGTTGGTTTGATCCTGTTCATAGTGTTCCTCAACGTTTCAACGAAAATGCTATGATTTGGATCTGCGTCGCTGGAGACAAAAAATTCACCTGGAAGTCGTAAACCTGTGCCGTATACCAGCTCAGCTGAAGTGGCGTTGATATCTTCCTTAATTGAAGATCGCATGCCGAGGAGGATAGTAGGAAGAACTGCACTCCATTTCTCTGTGTTGTGACACATGATGGCGCTCTTCAGAGGACGATGAAGACGTTCTACCAAACCATTGGACATAGGATGATAAGCGGTGGTGCGCAGCTTGTTTATTCCAAGAAGCTTGGCTAGTGACTTGAAAAGTGTCGACTCAAATTGGCGTCCCTGGTCACTGGTGATGTGGGCCGGAACACCGAATCTTGAAATCCAACCAGAATACAAGGTCTCTGCAACACTTTCAGCTGTGATATCTGCGAGGGGGAAAGCTTCTGGCCAACGGGTGAAGCGATCGACCACTGTCAAACAGTATCGAAATCCTTGGGATGGTGTGAGTGGGCCGACTAAATCGATGTGGATGTGAGAAAATCTAGTGTCAGGGACTGCAAATGTTCCTAAGGGACTAAATACATGTCTTTGTACCTTGGAGCGTTGACAAGAAGTACAGGCTTTAGCCCACATTCGACAGTCTTTCTGCACGGAAGGCAAAATGAATCGTTCGCTTACGAGTTTCGCTGAAGATCGTATTCCAGGGTGATTGAGATTATGAAGGGTGTCGAATGCCAGTCGTCGATGTGCAGCTGGTAAGAAGGGACGGATTCTCTTTGTAGAAACGTCGCAGTGTAACTCAACATCGGTTCCAGGAAGTTTAAGTTTCTGCAACTGAAGACTTGATGATGTGGACAAGAGAATTTCTTTAAGATCTTCGTCGATGGTTTGGTCCTTAGCAACTTGTTCGTAGTCAATAGGAGAAGGAAAAGTGACTGTAGCAATTCTTGACAGAGTGTCAGCTGGGATGTTTTCAGAGCCTTTAATGTGGACGATGTTGGTGGTGAATTGCCCTATAAAATCCAAATGTCGCATCTGGCGTGGTGAGCATTTATCGTGCTTCTGTTTAAAGGCGAATGTCAGGGGTTTATGGTCAGTGTACAGTTGAAATTCTCTGGCTTCAAGCATGTACCTGAAATGTTTAACTGCTGAATATGCTGCTAAAAGTTCCCGATCATATGTTGAATAATTTCTCTCAGTTGGTGTAAGTTTTTTGGAGAAAAATGCTAGTGGTTGCAGATAGCCTGATGGAGAGACTTGATGAAGAGCAGCTCCGATTGCAAAGTCTGAGGCATCAACATGCAATGCTAAGGGGGCATTCGCTGAAGGGTGATGCAGAAGAGTTGCTTGTGCCAGCTCAGTCTTACACTTGATGAAGGCCTGAACTGTCTGTATTGTCCATGGGATTGGAGTTTTGTCATTTCTACGACTATCCTTGAGAAGCTCATGAAGAGGTGCTTGAGTTGATGCAGTGTGAGGCAAGAAACGTCTGTAGAAGTTGATGGTTCCAAGAAATTGCCGAAGTTGTTTCTTAGTCTCAGGCTTAGGGAAATCTTGAATGGCTTGGACTCGATCTGGCAAAGGTTCAGATCCATACTGGTTGACGAGGTATCCCAGGAATGGAACTTCTTTTGCTGCAAAGACGCATTTAGAGGTGTTAATAGTCAGACCGTACTTGTCCAGACGCTTGAAGACTAATCTGAGGTGGTGATGATGCTCCTCAATATCAGAACTGGCAATCAGGATGTCATCGATATAAGGAAAGCAGAAGTCTAATCCTTGCAGAACTTCGTTGATGAATCTTTGAAAGCTCTGGGCCACATTAGAAAGACCAAAAGGAAGACACAAAAATTCAAACAAACCAAACGGTGTGGTGATTGCAGTTTTAGGTATGTCATCCGGATTAACTGGAATGTGGTGAAAAGCGCGGACGAGGTCAATTTTTGAAAAAACCTTGCAACCCTCTAAATTCTGAGAAAAATCTTGAATATGCGGTACTGGATAGTTATCAGAAACAGTGATTTTGTTAAGAGCTCTATAGTCGCCGGTAGGTCTCCAGTTATTATCCCCTTTTGGAACGAGGTGCAGTGGAGATGCCCAATTTGACTTTGAAGGGCGGCATATACCTTGATCCAGCATATACTGAAATTCCTGCTTTGCTATCTTAAGCTGGGCAGGATGTAATCTACGTGGCCGAGAAAATACAGGCGGACCTTCTGTTTCAATAAAATGCCTCGTGTTATGAGGAAATACTCCCGCAAATGGGCAGGGTCGAGTAAGGTTGGGGTATTCTTTTAAAATATCATGTACACATGAACCACTTGCAATAGTTTTAATTGATATGGGCGGTCCATGATAAGATTTTCCTGACGTCGTTAATGAAGTTAAAGGGTCAATGAGCCTTTTGTTTTTAATGTCAACAACCAGACCAAAATGTTCTAAGAAATCAGATCCAATTATAGGCTTTGTTACGTCGGCAACAGTAAATTCCCACCTAAATGGACGTCGCAAGTTTAAATTTAATTCCATCATTTTTGTTCCATACGTAGCGATTTTAGAATCATTGGCTGCAAAGAGATATATGGGCGAAGGTTTATTATTTCCGCATTGAGGTATAATGGAAATATCAGTACCAGAATCAACCAGAAATTTCATGCCATTGTTAAGATCCAAAATAAACAAACGACGGCTTATATGTTTGGTGTTAGGGCCATCATCGCAAGCCGCTACTGCAACTGGTCCTGCGCGTTTCCCGACGCATTTTGAAAGGAACATGGAGAGTTGCACTTAAGAGCCCTTGCTCCAAACTTACAATGATACCAGCACATACTTCTATCATTTAAATTGTTTTGTGTACTATGGGGAGTTGCGGAACGATTACGGGAAGTTGCGTTTCTACGGTAGTTATTACGCCCGAGTGAATGGTTGCGTTCACGATTTAATCCAAAATTTGTACTCGGTCGCTCAAGTTTTTGACTCAATTCAGAGATTTGACCTTTCAATTCAGCGAGGGTAGTATTTTCTGACACTACAGATACGTATGAATTGCTTGGTTCAGTCAATTCTGCAACTTTATCGGCAAGAATTGCCAACTTATCTAACTCATCCCCACTTATAGCTAGCACTGTTTGAATGTTTTTAGGAAGTCGTTGCAACCATAAATTTTTCAAAAATTCGTCACCAACTTTGCCATGTGAAAGTTCCTTCATTCGACGTAATTAGATGCTTGGTTTTTGGTCTCCAAGCTGTAAATCCTCCAACAGAATTTTTGCCTCTGTGACAGCTGAGTGTTGAAACAAATCCAAAAGCCGCGTTTTTAAAGTAGTAAACGGTTTGTCATCAGGACATTCAAGAACCAAATCACTAACTAAAGCCAAAATTTCATTATCTAGCGCGTTAATTAAATAGTTGTATTTAGAAGTTTCGCTTCTAATTTGATTAATTGAAAATGCAGCATCGAGTTGCGCTAAAAATAACTTTATATTTCCTTTATGAAATACTGGTAATTTTATATGCACGCGGTTAATTTCCACATTTTCAGTAGTGTTATCAGCAACAGACATTTTGACTTAAAAACAGAAGTAGTTGGAAAAATCAAAACAAAACCAAAATAAAATAATGCAATTAAGAAATAAAGCAATCACCACTCCGAAAGAATTAATGAATTAATGTCAAATCCTTACTTTGTTCTATTTGCCGTGGACTTCAATGCAGCGATACTTCGGGTTTCACCACGTGTATTCATTCAAACGACGTGTATCCATTTGGGAAGTTGGTTTTCATCATTTCTAATTCGGCTCCAAATCGTTTAAAAGTCAGGTTTAAAGTCGTAATCCTTTATCACCACAGTTGTAATGCTCACCATATCGCTCAAAAGTTATTAAAATGTTCGTTAATACACAGGTCACCACTGTTACGTTAGGTGCTTATCGGTTGGTTTTATTTAAGTAGAGATCATCGATGAACATTGACAAGCACATAACTAACTTGAAAATATAAAGGACATTACTTATGGTAAATAAAAATTGTTCTTAACAATGCAAATTAAATTTTAGAAAGTTGTTGAGTC
This sequence comes from Linyphia triangularis, assembly GCA_963978545.1. Classification (NCBI taxonomy): domain Eukaryota; kingdom Metazoa; phylum Arthropoda; class Arachnida; order Araneae; family Linyphiidae; genus Linyphia; species Linyphia triangularis. Next base: position 30,979,008 of record OZ021726.1, read on the forward strand.
ATGACTGTCTGATTAGTTCGCTAGTTAAGTTCGTAGCACGTTGTCCAGGAGTTCAGAGTCATCTCATGTTTTCTGTCGGGTTGAGTCGAGTTGAGTTGTTGCTTTAGAGTTGGTGGGCATGTGACACCACAACTTAATTATTTTTAATGTCAATGATTTGGACAAAATTATAGAGATTTACTTGAAGGATTTAATTTAAAAAAAAAAAAAAAATTAAAAAAAAAAAAAAAAAAAAAAAATAATAATAATAAAAAAAAAAAAAAAAAAAAATAATAATAATTACGCTCAGTATCTGGATTTAAATTTAAAGATAATTCAGTAAATATTGGTGTCTATGACAAAAAACAGGATTTAAAATTTCAAGTTATTTGTCTTTCGAATTTTAATAGCAATTTTAATTTCAAGATTTTTAGAAATATTTATTATACGCAACTAAATAAAATTAAGAGTATTTGCAATAATGCTACAGGCTTTAATTTGACTTTTGGAATTTTCAGGGACAATTTGAGATAAAATGGATTTACTAAATATTTTTTAATTTTCGTCTTTTTGAAAAAAAAATTTGGTTTACGATTCCATTCTTCGGGCGATATGGAAATCTAGTTAAATAGCCCTAACTGGTTTAAATATTTTATTATAATTTTTTTTTCATTTTTTCGTGGAACATAGATGGCAGTGAAGTTTTAAACGTTTTATGCGAGGCAATTTTGGGAATTAAGTTTTTAAATACTTAAACACTTGGTGCTGGACTGGGTTCATTTCGAATCAACGTGGACATTAAACTTAGGAAGACAGCTATTTTGTTACGTTTGGTTTACAAGGTACATTTCGTTTTAGTATTAGTGAATATTTTTGACTTCTTGTCTATCCGGCTGGATGCGTAGGGGCTTGAATGTGATTGAAATATTACATCAGTTGCATTTCAGAAACGCCTCCATTAAAATCCCGGCTGGATTCAAATCCCCTGACGAAGAAACTCAGTCGGGATTTCAAATATTTTTAAGATTCATATTTTAATATCTGATTTTTGGCTATTTAAGGTCTAACTGTATGCTCTTTATTTTTATTATATTTTAAGATTACTCATACAATAATATTTTGCAGACTCAATAAATAATATTTATGAATTAGCAGTTTGATCGTGTAGATTTTTATGAATTAGCAATTTGATTAGCAGGTAATTGAATTGTATAAGAAATAGAACAAAGTATTCAAGCCAAGTATATAAGAAAAACAAATTTGTTATGTTGCATCCACAAAAGTTTGTAACTGCACTATTTATTAAGATTTCTCTAGTTAAATAAATGTTATAATACATAACAAATTTTAGGAACAAAAGTGAAACATTAACTTTTTCATATTTGTAAAAATTATGTGTGAATTTTAGCTTTATAAAACATGTGCAATTCGTCCCGCATATAAGGGATAGGACATTTTTCTTGCTATTTTAATTTACTTGTAAAAATAATACATTATTAATTACCATCATATTTATATTTTTTAAGTGAGTAAAAATGTTTGAATATGTTATTCTTAATGTTTCAATGCTGTAACGGTGGAAAATAGTTTACAGGAAATATTTTTGTAAAAAAAAGTCCCATCCCTCTCTATTCTCCCCTATCTGAAATGGTATTAGCGAGAGTTGAAGTTGTGACGTCACGAAAGCTGTGGTCTGGCCCGATCAACTAAAGAGGGAAAAGAGAGATTTCACAATGGCCCCGGAGTAATGCACCTTTTTAATAAATTTTAGATTAATGTATGGTTGGTATAAGTAATAAAACTTCTTCCTATATAATAGCACAAAAATATTATTACTTAATTACGAGTAGAACATTCTCAAGTTTTTTTATAATTAATACAATTAAGTAAACCAATATGACTTTCCTAACATTAGTTATGGTTTTGTGAATTTCTTACATTTTCTTAGTTGCATTTGCTAATAAACTAAGGGAGGGTGTGGGGAGGGAAGGGGGGTATATTTTAATAATGACTGATCAAATTCCTAACAGGCAGAATGTACAACATTTTTCATACACTAATTAAAATTTCATTTATGCAAATACAATTTTCTAAAGAAAACTATGGGTGTGGAACATTGCACAACCTTCAATTACACTATAATACTGACATGGATAGGTGTCATTTACCGTTTTTGCTAATATCGTTCATAATCATTAATTTTAAAAAAATGGCCAGTTTGGCGATATTTTTACCATAATTCTTTTATGGGTCTAAAGAAGAAAAAAAACTTTGCCAAAGTGGTGATTTTGGCAATATACTTTTCTGTAATCCTTATATTATCCTTTATTATAAGGAAGAAGAAAAACGATCGTTCATGAGGTATGCTCAAGGAAAGAAAACTCTGTGTTGAAAGCATTCGTTTTTCAACTTTTTACGACATTAAAACATTTTTACAGAAATTTGGGAGGTGGGGATGTTTAGAACACCTTAAGAGGTATTACCACAGCGATTTTGAACAAAATCGTTAGAGCCGTTTTTTAGCAATTTCTGAAAAACATGATTTTTTCAATGTCAGCTACCTTACGCCCATGCGCGATTTTGACGAAAACCTTAATGGTAGGTCACATGGCTACCACCAACCCGCACACCAAATTTGAACATCGCAGGTCAATTTGTTCGGGAGTTATGCTGACCACATACACACACACAGACAGACAGAAATTTTTTCTATATCACTTTTTTGAGATCAGGACGATCAGGATTTTTTTTTTTTTTGACCGAATGCTATACTTTCATTACCCTATGTATACATATGGGTAATTGAAAGTAAAAATATGTAAATACAAGTTCAACAATGGGAATTTTATGTGGTGGAAAAAGTTTCAATGCTTGATAGAAAACTGGAATGACTTTATGCAAAAAGTAATTGTTAACTATATTTGAATAGTATTGCACTCACCTATAATTTGCCTAAAACCACCTAATATCTTTTTAAAAAATAGCAGTAAAATACAGTAATTCCTGCATAAAAGTGGACCTTAAATAAAAAGCTGTCTTTTCTCAGAACTGTAAAAGAGTACTATTCAGCACTATAAAAGATTAAATCTTATGCAAATTATCCAAATTAGAAAAAAAATTAACAAATTCTTTGGTTAAAGTACAAAAATAATTTTTAAGATAATAGTTTATCGTCATGGACAATCAATCTAAACTTATTAAAACAACGAATTGTAATGTACAAAATTGTCAAATTAAAATAACTTTTCCTTTTCTTTTCCATTTTTAATTTAAAATACTATAAATCATCAAAATGTTTTGTTAAAACACCAGTAATTATTCCCTTCTAAATCCCTGTCAATTACTATATATGTTAATTACTAACTAATCTAAAGAAAGAACTTTCACTTAGTTCTACAGGAGAGCTGTAATTTTATCACTTTAAAAACATACAGATAGTAAAATGGGACAAAATGCAAGTTTTTCTAGTCATACAAGTGTTGAATTTACTTAACCATTTGATACTTGATTAAATAGATGAGATATTATAAGAAAGGTGAAGACTGAACTTTTAGAAAGATCAGAACATTTCACTATTATAATCCGTAAAATAGGCAATTATTTGTCAGGCAGGGAGTCAATGAATCAAATTTCTTAGCATTAGCAAATGGCACCTTTCGCGTACCTTAAGTGTTTGCAGTTTGAATCATGAGACCATTTAAAATTTGTTTCAAAAAGCTGGAATTCTGCTGATTGGCAGAACTCTTTTATGCTTGCATAGTAGAGGAAAAAAATTTACAGTCACATTTAAATTCACAGATTCATTACAATATACCCTTTGAACTAAAGAACTAGAAATATTAGATTTTTTGGTGAATATTTGTTTGACATAAATAGTTAAGTTAAATCCTACTCATATCCTTACAAAAAACTATCCCACATAATGTCATACTATAATCCCTTTATCCTAGATGATTGGGAGGGTAGCAAATTTACTTTAATAATAATAAAATAAAAAAAAATTTCATAAAAAAAATTATTAAATGAAGGGTTAATACTTACTGAATGGCTTTTCAAAATATCTGACCAGTCTTTCTTTGCAATTTTAGGAATGGCAGTTAAAATAATCTTTGTAGCTTTATGGGCATTATTTTTCATAGTGGCCATAACATCTTCCACACAAACCTATATGTACAATAAAAAATTACAATATAAACAGACTTTAGGAATATAGTAGTATTTCAATTATTTCTAAAATTGGTCTTATAGGTTATTTTATAAATGTTCATAACAAAATGGAAAAAGTATTTGTAGATGCAAAACAAATTAAAGTGTCTTACAAACCTATTTTTATTTAAACTCAATGGTATGATCATTTACCATGAATGACACATACTTTTAATTTTTTTATGAATAGAGTAACTTGGTAGTGTTTCAAGGTCCTCAACTGACTAGATGCAATGGTCTCTGATTAATATAAAGTTGGTTGTTTTCAGGTTATCTGGCGCCGTCAGCAACACGAGGGCTATAATGCGCCAAAACATTCATCATTAGACAAGCTAGCATACATTTACAAACACCCAAGCAAAGCATGGGACTCGAACCCGCAACCGGGCGGTCTAGAAGCTAGCACGCTAACCACTATACCGTTTGGTCGGCCTGATTAATATAAAAGAAATTTTTAAAAAAAAGGTCCCATTTGTTAAAAGTTTGTCACAGAAACAGATTTGTTATTGAAGTTTTAAGGCCATCATTATTGGTGTAGTAAAAAATAACATTTATGCAACTAGTTGAGAAAGTATTACTTTTTCAAACGAGGTAAAATGCTTATTTGATGAGTGCATTAGCACAAGTCAAATAATTTAGCGAGTTTGAAAAAATATTTTCCCACGTGTTGCATACAATTTTTTATAATCATGTGCAAAAAATATGTTTAATGTTGGCAACTCCAGTCAATGAATTTCTTCTGAAAATATGCATTTTAATACCAATACTATGTAATATTTGAGCACGTGCGGGAAAGTATTTTCACACCAGTGCGAGAAAGTTACTTTCCCGCATTTCTCGCGATAAAGTGACGCTTTCGCCATTATTTCTGATTAAAAATGATTAAATAAAGTTAAATTTTTTGCATGTTGTTATAAAATTAATCATTTAAATATATAACATGTAGTCAAGATACATCAATTTCAAAAGTTATGTAGGAAATTCTTTTGACAATTCAATTAACATTTTTGATATTTTAATGTATATGTTTGCTATACTTACAGAGGAATCATGTTGCCTCCAACAATCATAATCAGTTGGCAATGCAATAGTCGCGTAACAAAGTCCAAGCTCATTTGCAAGTACTACCTAAAATATAAGAAGAAAAGTCTTTTTTAACTCTAAAATCCAGATGCTGAGTAAGATTATCTAAACAATAACCAAAATATCTTCAAGAATTATAATAAGTGTTATTTAAAATATCCAAGATGATTAAATCTGTTTGAAATTAAAGTAGCTAAACTAATGTAGCTTAATTTTACTTTGAACCTTTAATGAGCATTAGACTTACAAGAATGAAATTGGATAAAAGATATTTTCTCTATAAGTATACTTTGTAATTTGAAGGAATAAGAACGAGTAGTAAAAGCTAAACTCAAAAAGTTTTCCTGTAATAATTTTTATAAGAAAAGACAAAAATTGGTTAAATTTTACAAAGAGCAGGGATTTTCCATTTGAAGCCTTATTCTTGATAAAGAAAACTTTCAACTGAAGGTTACCTTTAGTAAGGCCTAATGATACAAATTATTAACACTTTTTTGTTGTTGCTAAACTAGATGGTAGCTTTCTTTTTAATTTTAAATACAGTTTTCCAAATACTCAAGCATGGCTAAGAGCCAAGACTTTTTAACCTTAGCACAGTAGGATAACAAAAATGTGATTGTAATGTTTAGACATGGTGCAAAATGTTAGAGAAACGAGATACTTCAAACAAATAAATTTGGAGGAAAGTAAAGTAGGTAGTGGTCTTGTGAAAGAGGAGCATGGTGGAATAGTATTTTGTCACCTTTTTAAAAGTTGTTTGGTTTGTACGCTCAATGACCTATTTTTATGCACAGTAACAGCTAATCAGGCCGGGATCTACAGCTTAACGTTAATTCCGAACCACAACGAACATGCATACTTGCTTCGGGATTCGAACCCGGCACCTATAGCATACAAAGCCAGAGCGCTAACCCCACAGCCATCAGATGGGCTCCCTTTTAAAAGAGATTGATATTTGTACATAAGAGATAAAAGTTTGTAATTTCTAAGGGAATTTTTTTAAGATTTGCTCCTATTCTACCAAAGTAGAGATATACGTATTACTATATGTAAATAAAATATTGCCTAATAAATAGGGAAATTATTTGCACTTAATATTAGAATCCCTACTTCCAATACACCAAAATATAACAATATATCCCCAAATTGAGAAGTGTATAAAAAGGTGAACTTTGTACTTTCTTACTTCAGGAACTGTTGTCATGCCAACTAGGCCACAATTCCATGAGCGAAACAAATGGCTTTCAGCTTTGGTTGAAAAGCGTGGACCTTCAATTACAACGATGGTGCCTGATTCATGGCACGAAATACCCAATTCTTTAGCAGTTTCAATCAAAATCTAAACAAATACAATACAATAAGAAACTATCTAATAAACAAATAACTAAAAAAGATAGTAATTATGAAATTATTATTTTTAAGAATCTTGAAAGTTTGAGATAGATATACAATACAACTGAAAAACTGTTAATCCTAATAAAATGTATTAGTATTTATAATTATATCAGGTAATTTGCATAAAGATAAATTTAATCTTATTTACAGATATTGCAATAAATATTTCATTTTTTTTTGTGTCACTTTTACATTCTTTTCATTTTGTGTTGCAAGAATTACTTAAACAAGCAGAAGTAAGAATGTTAAACATTTTCCAAGTAGATATTATATTGCATTCAAATGTCATACATCAATCTTTCCAAAGAAGCACCTGGTATCAATTTGAAAAGATAAAGCCAAACCAACAAGCTGTTTTAATGACATCTCGTGCAGTTTAAAAATAAATATGTAATGCAGACCATCTGTTTTTTCAGGCAGTGACGAAAAATACCTTGTAGTTAGAATTAAGAAAGAAAAAAAGAATTATTCCTAAAATATCATGAACTAAATATTGCAAAGAAATATTGAGGAAAATTTAGTAATCAAATTAAACTTTAGATAATATAATTAAAATATTTTCAAATATTAATATAACTTTGTCAAATTATAATTTTTTAACATTCAATTCAGCGTCTTCTTATAATTAATTTTAAGAGCAAAACTATTATTTAAATTAATAAGACTATCATTAAGGAAATAAATTAACAGAAAATATATGGGTAAAAAAATATATGAAAACAAAAATGGAAAGATATTTAAAAGAAAATTGCATAAAATGTACTGTTGCAGTGATAAAAGATAAAACAACAAACCTATAATTCCAAATTTTTGTGGAATTTTCATGACAACAAGGTAATATACTACACTCAAACTAATGGACTAGTGATAATTAATTCTAAATTCAGGGAGTAAACCTGGTAAGAGGACTTTTTAAGATAAAAAACACTTTCTGCATTTACAAGAAACCATTTTTAAAACTCTACAAGAAACCATATTTATAACTCTCCAAGAAACCATATTTATAACTCTCCAAGAAACCATTTTTAAAAAGAGAAATCTAGAACTGAAAACTTACTTTGCGTGTATCTGGACAAAAAGGTTCATGCATTGGTATGTGGCAAACACCTTTAAGAGAAGTGTCTTTCCCATCATAAAAAGTGCTGTGTCTTTTTGTAGTGCTATAAAACGATAAAATAAAAACTTAATTTTGAGATTAAAAGAATTTCAATATATATGCAATCAATCAATCGGAAAATTAGATAAACTAGGTTTGCATGAAAGATACTTACTACAATCATTGAGCTTAAATTTTTATCCCTAACTTAAAAAATACTATATAGCTATTTCAACCCAAATGACAATGGACAATTCCCGCATTATTACATTTTTTTTTTATTCAATTCTAAATGTTTCGAAAAGGCCACAAATACAAACATTTCTGCTTAATGCGCTTTTTCTTTTTTTAATTTGCAATCAAAATTCCACCTGTTAGACTTTGGCAAGAAAACGATTCATTTGGCTCGAACTGAATGTGACGTCCTTTGATCTCAAACAACTTGGCTTGAAATGCTGCAGCTGAAACCAGTTTTGCAAGTTTCTCTCAAAACGCGCTAACCTGTACGGGATATGGCAATGGTCTACCAAACCAGCACCAACTATTTGGCGGAAACCTCATGATAACCATAGAAACTGAAGGAAGTTTTGACATCGCAGCTATAGTTGAGTGTTTTGATAGGACTGGTTTTGGCTTGGTTTTGGGGCATTTTTTTTTCTTAATATTTCAATAACTAATTTTTTTTTAAAGAACTTTTGTTTGCATATTTGGAATCGAAAAGAAATTCTTCATAAATATAAACTAATTTCACTCGTTTTTAAAAAATGCGGGAATTGCCCATTAACATTTCTGTATAACTAGCATTGAATAATACTTGTAATACTTATTGAATCACAATTCATCACATTGAATAATACTTGTAATACTTATTGAAAAACAATTATTCTTTATAACAATTATTCTTATTACTTTATTGAAATTAATATATACATAAAACAGATTAGTACCAGCCTCTGTCCTATATATCTCCTAATCATAAAGTTGTTATTGCCATATCAGTATGTAAAGCTCAAAAAAAAAAATTAATCACTAACTTACCGATCAATAAACTGATCCGGGAAAACTATTTCACCAGGCACTATTTCTTCTTTTAGTGAACCACAAGCATTAGTAACTAGTACATGGGTGCATCCTAATTCTTTTAGGGCAAAAATATTAGCCCTGTAATTTACATTGCTTGGCATAATTGTGTGTTTCCTTCCATGTCTGAAAAATTAATAAAATAGTAAACAAAGTAATGAAATAAGAAACCACAAACAAAGCAAAATTGAAAATCATGTACCTAGCTAGTAATACGCAATCAACATCGTTAATTTTTCCTTGTATTAGGCAGTCAGATGGCTAAAATAATAAAAATAATCAGTTAACTACATTACATAATCTATAATTATACAAATAGGTTTAATACTGCAAATCTAACAAAACTTTTTAATTGAATTAATGTATACAAAGTATTTAAGAGCAAGATTTATATTTAAAAATAAGAAAGTTTATAATTGGCTGGATTTATAAACAAATAAGCTCAGATCTAGAATTTGATGAAATCTATTTCCTTAACGAAAGGACAAGGTGAACAACAAAAATGGCAAAGAAAAAATCATGTGGAGACTAATGCTTTTCAGAATTTGTAGACAAAGTTTAGAATAGGAAAAGAAAATATCTCCTCACAAACCAGAATAATTAAAAATAAAATATATTATTTCTTGTGAAAGAAAAGAAATTAAATAAAAATAAACTAGGCCATCCGTTATTTTTTAATTGCATTACTTAATAAAAAAAATAAGCTCATTTTCAAAATTGTTTTGATGAAAATATGTAGGGTAACAGTTTCTCGAACCAAAAATTCGATCCTTTTGAATGAAAGCAAAATTGATCCACAAAAAATAAAACTATTTCTATATACCTTATCTTATACAGGGTGGCCGCAAAATTCAGAAAAAAAAGTCCCCTGATTTCCCTGACACATTTCTAACAAATTCCCTGATTTTAGGGCAAACTTTTTTTCAAATTTCCCCAATTTTCTTAGTTTTTCTAGATGTCTAGACACCCTGATCAAATAGAACATGTATGCTAAAGAGATATTATGCAAACTTTTTAAAAATAGTTTTGCTGATAATGAAAAGTTTAAATTATTCCGTAACATTAAATATCTAATGGCTTACCACCAGAAATCTCTGGGTAAATAGAGCCAAAATATGGATGAACGCACCTTAAACGATACAAAATTTCCTTGATTTTCATGAAATTTTAAAAAGTTCCCTGACATTTCCCTGATTTCCAGGTTTTCCCGGTTCTGTGGCTACTCTGTTATAAGCATGCATAATTTAGTTTTACATTGATATGCCAAATTTCAACTCTTCTGTACAAGAAATAAAAAATAGTCCCTCAAAGACCAAAAAATAATAATTTCAGGCATGATACTTAGATGACCAACTAATATTCATTTACACAGATTTATTCATGTTAAAAGAGTTCCCAATGTAAAAGAACATATTGAAATAGGCTGAAAACATTTTGATGTTTTTAATAAGGATATTTGAAATCAATATGAAGATGCTTTGAAAGGGGCAGTCAGAGGATGTTCTCACGATTGGAATAGCTTGATTAGTAAGTTTGTTAAATATTCCAGTTTTAACATATCTATGATAATAAAACAAGCTGTGTATCTGTCTGTGGCTCTATAGAAACCTACTTAAAATTAGAGTAGAGCTCTGAAATTTTCAACACAAGAAATTTTGGCCTTCTAATTTTATGCATGTCAAACAGAATGTTACAATTTTAATTAGTTCTTTTTTAATTCATTTTCTTAATCAACAATTTTTTTTTACAAAACGACTTCTAATGGTGTTACAGCTCTGACATTTTCAACATAAGTAATTTTGGCCTTTTAAATGGCTTTTTGAAAATAGAATTTTAAATTTTTATTTTGTTCTTTTTTTAATTAATTAATATATGTTTAACAAAACAATATCTAATAGGGCTACAGCTCTGAAATTTTCAACATAAGTAGTTTTGGCCTCTTAATTAGACTTTTGAAAAACAGAATTTTAAATTTTTATTTAGTTCTTTTTTAATTAATTTTTTTAATTAATTAATAAATATTTTACGGAAAGATTTCTAATAGGGCTACAGCTCTGAAATTTTCAACATAAGTAGTTTTGGCCTTCTAATTGGACTTTTGAAAGGCCGAATTTTAAATTTTTGTTTAGTTGTTTTTTAATTATTTCTTTAGTTAATTAAAAAATATTTTACAAAACTATTTCTACATGGGCTACGGTTCTAAAATTTTCAACACAAGTAGTTTTGGCATTCTAATTAGACTATTGTCAAAAAGAATTTAAAATTTTTAACTGGATTGATTAATTTTTTTAATTAATATTTTCACAAAAAGCAACTTCTAATAGGCCTAGAACTCTGAAAGTTGCAACATATGTAGTTTTGGACTTCTATTTTTGCTTTCCACAAACACGTATTAAAATAATCTTAAAGAGGTGTTGTATTATTGTATTAACGAGGGGATTTTTTTTTTGTGGTTCGACAGGGGAGGGGCTTCTAATACTAAGGCTTTACGTAGCAATTAATGAACGAAGCGAGCTTATGCTTACGCAACAATGAACCTTCCAGCCATGCCCCCCCCCCCCAGGAGGGTGCAAGGAGGTGCACTTGCACTCCCTGGCTCTTGAAAATTAAAAAAAAAAAAAAAAAAAAAAAAAAACGATTGAAAAGATGTAAATTCCAAGATAAAAAAAAAGCACATGTGCTGCTTATACTTTTATGTTACAATGAGCATTTTTTTTTTCTATTAATTTAGTCTTTTTTTTTCCTATGTTGTTTTTTTATAGTTTCTTGCATGACGATTTTCTGGCGCTTGTTATTGTCTATGATTATTAGAGTTTCATGAGTAGAAGTATTTATTCCTTTCATTGTATAATCATTTCCTGTGTAGTTCTCAAAATTCTAGGAAAATATTGTGTTTCTTAAGTCATCAGGTATACTATCTTGAAATCTATTTTTAGAATTCAATTGAACATATTCCAATACTGCCTTTGTGTTTCATTTTGAATATTTTTTTTTATTATTATTATTATTTTCGAAAACTTGGAAGAAATAAAAAAATTTTATACTTCTGCATTTTTGCATCCTTGAGTTCCTCTATACTAAACACTGTCTCTTGGGTGTCGTGGCACGAGCCGACGTGTCATGAGCGCATCGTACCAAGAGCGCACAAACACCTGCAGTATTTGGGGGGGGGAAGAGAGTTGCATCTCATTTATCAAGCGAGTGGTACCATGAGCGCACAAACTGCTAGTTTATGTGCAGAGGGTAGGATCTCCATTCTTTAATTTTATGTTATAATTTCAAACTTCTTAACAGTACATCAAAATTAAAAATGTTGCATTTTTAAACGTAAACTTTATTCTTCCGTTAATTTTTTAATTAGCTAATTGCAATTAAAATGACTAATTAGGATGTTATTAGAACGGACATGCGGATGTGCGAGACATGAAGAATTGTGAATCTGGCTTCAATATTTATTTAATTATAAGTTTTTAAATAAAAAGTTTGAAAAAATACACAGTTTATAACAAATGTGCTTATAAGGTGTTTTATAATGTGTTGGTTATCTATAATAATAAAACAAGCTGTGTGTCTGTCTGTGGATCTATAGAAACCTACTTAAAATTGGAGTAGAGCTCTGAAATTTTCAACATGAGAAGTTTAGGCCTCCTAATTTTACTTATGTCAAACAGAATGTTAAAATTTTAATTAGCTCTTTTTGAATTAATTTTTTTTTTACAAAGTGACTTAAAATAGAGATACAGCTCTGAAATTTTCAACATAAGTAGCTTTAGCCTTCTAATTGGACTTTTGAAAATCAGAATGTTAAAATTTTAATTAGTTATTTTTAAATTAATTTTTTTAATTAATTAATATATATTTTACAAAACGATTTCTAATAGAGCTACCAGCTCTGAAATTTTCCGCATAAGTAATTTTGGCCTTCTAATTAGACTTTTGAAAAAAGAATTTCAAATTTTTATTTAGTTCTTTTTTAGTTAATTTTTTTAATTAATTAATAAATGTTTTACAAAACAATTTCTAATTGGGCTACAGCTTTGAAATTTTCAAAATAAGTAGTTTTGGTCTTCTAATTAGACTATCGAAAAACAGAATTTTAAATTTTATTTAGTTCTTTTTTAACTAATTTTTTGTAATTAATTAATAAATATTTTACAAAACAATTTCTAATTGGGCTACAGCTCTGAAATTTTCAACATAAGTAATTTTGGCCTTCTAATTAGACTTTTGAAAAACAGAACTTTAAATTTTTTATTTTTTTTAAATTTTTTTTTTTTTTTTTTTTAACTTTAACATATATTTCACAAAACTATTTCGAAATGGGTTACAGTTCTGAAATTTTCAATACAAGTTGTTTTGGCCTTCTAATTGGACTTTTGATAAAAAGAAGGTTAACATTTTAATTTGTTTTTTAATTAATATTTTCACAAAAAGCAATTTTTATAGGCCTAAAGCTCTGAAAGTTTCTAAATAAGTACTTTTGGCCTTCCAATTTTGCTTTCCACAAACAAGTGTTAAAATAATCTTAAAGGGGTATTGTATTAACGGGATATTAACGGAGATTTTTTGTTTCTTTATTAAGGCTTTACCTAGCAATTAGATTTTAATGAGTGAAGCAAGCTTATGCTTACGCAACAATGAACCTTTCAGCGAGCGAAGAGAGCCTATGCTTGCATAGCAATGAACCTTTTAACGAGTGAAATAAGCCTGTGTTTATGTGTCCATGAACTTTTCAGCGAACGAAGCGAGCTCGATTTTGTACAACGATGAACCTTCTTCCTATGTGTTGCATTCAATATTTTTTATAATTACGGGCAAAAAATATTTTTAATATATATATTTATTAATGTTGCCAATTCGTGTCAAGGAATTTCTTCTGAAAATATGTCATTCCAATGGCAAGACTATATGTTATTTGCGCACGAGGCTTGCGAGAAATTTCATTTTTATACTAGTGCGAAAAAGTTACTTTCCCGCATTCCTCTCGAAAAAGTGATACTTTCGCCACTATTTTTGATTCCAAATGATTAAAAAGTTTAATTTTTTGCACGCTGTTACAAAAATTTATTTTCTTCATTTTAGCTGGCGGTGATGGACTTAAGTTGACTTCTTTTCAAAATTGCTGCCAAATAATAATAGCCTTTTTTGCGTGTCGCCATAATAGCAATTTGTATAATTATAGAAGAATCGCATTTTTTTTCTTTTTTTCATTCAATAACTGAACCGCATCTCACCTTTTCGATCTGCTTGATTTTTTGTAAAACTGAATGCTTGGATGCCCATATGTGGATGAATTAATTAGACTTGTTTGAAACTTCTAAAATGACTGTACACGCGTCTAATTTTGTTTTATATCATTCTCAGTCGAAAAATTTATTATTTCCCCAACAGTTTTACATATGTGATTAAAAATTGCGTTGGATTTACCATTATTAGAACATTTTTTCAGACAAAATTCCAAAAGGTCTCTGATTTTAAATCTACGCATACTTACAAATAAGAAGCATTTTCGCTAGTATTCAAAGCTAATTTTAGCCTCAAAATAAGCAAGAAAGAAGAAGGTTACAACAACTTAAAAACATTCACGTAAAAACTCGTTAAGGTATAACCAATGCATTTTATTTTTTTTTAAGTTACTTTAAATATTTTCGAAACAAAATTTTATCCGTTGGATATTCTTATTTTTTCAATGTTACCATCAAACTTATGATATGCCTTTAATATAAATGGATATGTCCATACACCATCTTATATGTCCATACACCATCTTACATATCCGTTTTGTATAATATGGATATGTTCCATTTGATATAAAATAGATGTGCGAGGTGGTGAACTTAAAATTAAAAACAATGGGGATGATAAGTATAAAAATGTCGCATTCTGATTGTATTAAAAGATGAGCATTCATGTAAAACTGCAAACGTGCAGGCCATTTTATTGGCAAATGTAAAATTTACAACAATACAGAACACAGTGGAAATGAGGAACTCTAAATAAAGCAATCAAACTAAACATATGAAAACCAAAAACTTATCAGAATTTAAAATAAGCCCCAAAAGTGCAACGGAATGAAACTTCGAATTTAAACAGAACGTTTTCATCATAAGAAATATGAATCGGCTCTTCAATTTAAAAACCTAGTATCTAATAAAAACATAAAAATGCGTATTTTGTTATTGTAAGTTCTATTAATATGTACTGCATACACTGAGTAACAAATTTAGCCGCAAAAAAATACAGTTTTGGAGATTTGTCTCTTTTTAAAATAAAGAAAACCTATCGTTTACTTAGTTGAATAAATCTGTTTTTGTTCGCTCCTGTAAAATGAAGAAGTGAGCCCCTGGGAAACTAGAGTTTGTGCGCTTCTGGTACCATGTTACCTTGTAGCGGATTTCCTTCCCCTTATAAACAGGTGTTTGTGCGCTAGTGGTACCATTTTACCCCGATGCGCTCATGACACGTCGGCTAGTGCCACGCAACCGTCTCTTGAATACCTTGAGATCTAGTTGGATGATAAAAAACATCGTTACAAATATGTATTTTAATATTTTTACTATTTTGTATTTTTTTCTCTTTAATAGGGTTAAGCTTTCAAAAATAGATACCATGAATTTTAACTATTCTAAAAGAGTATAATTTTTAATGTATTAATTATTAATTAACATTTCTAAAAAAAATTATGATTTTGATAAAAATCTAGCCTTGCACCTCCTTGCAAATATTCCTGGGGGCGCCCATGCTTTCAGCGAGCCCATTCTTGTATAGTAATGAACATTTCAACAAGTGAAGTAGCGTGTACTTATGTGTCAATGAACTTTTCTGAGAACAAAGCGAGCCCAATTTTGCGTAGCGATGAATCTTCCTGCGAGCAAAGCGTCAAAAACTGGGTCCTACACACTAATGACAGATTTCCTCAACGCGAGGCCTCACAGCTAGCTAAAATATTGCACATGTTAAAATTTCGTTGCGAAGAATGGGTATATTCAGCTAGTACCTAATAGATATGTGAGATTTTTCTGAATAAAAATATGGAAATGAAGAAGGGGTCGTTTTTAGTGTGTGTTTTAAGGTATTTGTGAAGGTGGGGGTTTTTTTGTGTGTGAGCGTATTATATTTATGGAGCACACTCGGTGTAACGAAAAAGCTGGACAATTTGGCGTGACATCAAGGTGAAAAGCAGGAGTGTCCCGCCAAAATTAGGACGTCTGATCACATTAATTAAAAAACACATTCTAAACTTACCGAACCAAAAGCATTTTTTACTGTTATTTCTTTCCTGTCAATCAAGATATCAGGATCATCTAGACCAGAACCTCCGATAATTCCAATCTATATGGATAAAATATGTTGTTAAAAAGTAAAATAACACAATTCACTTAGATAAAAAAAGGCAATTAATTACCTTAATTTTGCTTTCTTTAGCCATGAATTTTCCTATTTCTTTATACGTAGCACGTGATGTGGATTGAAAGTGTGATATGCTTAACTCTGAAGCCGCCGAAATAAGCAAAACAATGAATAGATTCGGTTTTACTACTACGATTGCGGTTACAGATTCTTACAACCAAACTTTGTGTAAACATACAGAAATATGAACAAGTAAAATTTACGTCATAATCTGTTACATGGTTACAGCAGTGCCAGATATTTTTGGAAGAGAGGAAGGAAGGAGATAGAAATTATAAACTTTTTTAACAACTGCACAGAAATAATTTGAAAACAACCTTTTTTTCACAGTGATGGAGATCAAGGGACTGAATTGTTGGAGATTTTTTGTACTGTGGATGCATTACCCATTTATATTTTGTGGGTTTGCCAAGAAGGTGATTTGCTTTAAACTAATCGGAAATTTAAAATTTAAGAAGTGAATAGAAATGTTTAAAATGCAGATGGATTAAGACTATTTGTAGTTAAAAAAAATTACATTCATGAATTAAACTACTTAAAATTAGTCAACTCTATTTTTGTTAATCCATCAGTTTCGTTCTAGCGAACCGTTAAATTTGGATTTGACTACAAGAAATAGAACTTAAAATGACAGACTAATTTTTATTTAAAAAAATTGATTGACACTAAGTTTGTATAGGAGCTTCAGTTTGCCTTTCATGAAAAATCATCAAATATAATATCTGTTATTCATTCATGTATAAATATTGGAAGTCCATAGGTAGAAAGATTGAGTGACTCATAATTTGGGACAGATATGTTTAATTTCAATTTCCAATGAACGAAGCGTAAAAAAGAAACAAATCGAACGGCCGGTTAGTTTTTCCTATTATATATAGGAGAGGAGAATTAAGATGCATGTGTTAAATTGATGGGTATGATGCTCACCTGTGTTATTATAATGCTTGAATTCGACTGCTAGGCTCTGAAATTGTGAACTGTTTGTTCTAAAAGGGAAAACTTGTCTCCACAAAACGCAATTCTTTTTTGTTCTTTTTACTATACTTCGAGTCGGTAGCTAAGTAATTAAAAAAATATAAAAAATTCTGTACTTTAAAAAATTTCAGAAGTGATAAAGCTGTTTTTATAAAGATAAGGGAGCACCCTCTACTGTATCCCTGTGTCCGGCACCTTTGTGGCCTCTGGGGAAATGTGAATCAAATTGAGTCCGCCCCCCCCCCCCCCTAAAAAAAATACACTTTACTTAACGCATAGGGTGCACTAGCACCAATAGAGTTTGAAAATTAAAAGTAAAGTGGGGGAAATTGATAAAATTTAAAGGGAAAAATGGGTTTTAAATTATTCATTTGATTAGAAAATTAATCATAACTTTTAAAATCCAATTTACATCATATATAAAAAGTGGTTTGAACAAAATCTTTTAGCTGCTTTAGCCCCACCCCCTCTCCACTCCTTCCGCTTTGCAAAAATTCCTGCTGGCTCTCATGGTATTAAAATATTCCTTTAATAATAAAAGTAGGCCTGTGGGCAGGTGCTCTATGGTCATCTCATACGGATAAAAAGGACTGCATGTAGACTAAGAGGCGACTGCAATTTTTGGACCCCATCGAACATCATTCTGAAATTTTTATAGAAATTGGAGAAAAGTGAGTAGATTACGAATCCGCACTGGTCTGCCGTGGCAAAAATGGCCGAAACTGATAAAAAATCGACTTGGAATGAGTTGAACTAAAATTCAATTTCCAAATGCTCCATAACTTGCCAAATAATGAGCATTTTTTAACCCTCACTCTTTAATTTTCAATTAAGAAGGTTGCAGACGATTCGGATGTGTGACTATGGTTTACTTGCATCTCTTCACAAATGAGCCAAATTGGCAATAAATATTACGTCACTGATGGCGTAACAGATGTCGCCAATTTGGCTTACTCTTAAAAGATAAGTTTTCCGAGCCATAGATTAGAAATCGTTTGCGCTTTTCTCATTGAAAATCAAAATGCAGTGGGTTACCAGACGAAAAAGTTTTTCTTTTTGGCAAGTTATGACATATATATTTGGCAATTGGATTTTAATTCAACACATTCCAAGTCAATTTTCGATCAGTTTCGGCCATTTTTGCCACAGCAGACCTGTGGATTCGTAATCTACTAACTTTTCTCCAATTTCTAAAGCCGACCAAACGGTATAGTGGTTAGCGTGCTATCTTCTGGACCGTGAGGTTGCGGATTCGAGTCCCGTGTAAGGCATGGGTGTTTGTAAATGTATGTTGGCTTGTCAAAGGACGAATGTTTCGGCGCATTATAGCCCTCGTGTTGCTGACGGCGGCAGATAATCTAAAAACAACCAATTTCTATACAAAATTCAGAATGATGTTCGATGAGGTCCAAAAATTTCAGGCGCCTCTCGGACTAGCCAAATAAATCAAGCGAAGCCTTCACATTAAGGTTAATATGAAACTAGGTTCATCGCGACTCCAATAATTTATTAGTACAAATTGTTATGTAAGCAACCAGGTACTCACTAACTTAACTATTCTAAAGAACAATCAAGACTGATACAAATTGAAGGGTTACAGGATAATTTAAGGGAAAGAGTATTGAACAACCTCGTTTTAGAATTTCGTATTTTCTTGCAATTAAATCAGAGATGAACTTTTCCAGTTCAAAATGACGTAAATATGTTCACATCATTTGGTCACCCTTTGCTTTAAGAATAGTGTTTATACTGCAGTCAGATATGTTAACTTACACCTACTAGGTAGTTCAACTAAGACCATCAACTTGCATGCAACACATCTTTTGACAGAATTCAAAATTACAAGGCGTATTGGCTGCGTTAAGTACAAATGTGGCAAAAGTAAGTAGGAATCTAACTAAACTGTAATTTGACTAGCATTTCCAGTCATTGAAAAACAATCCCAAAGCATTAAATCAGGTTCAGCACTTGAAACTGAAATATCTTTTTACTTGATTTCGTACAATAATTTATTATCTAGAAAACAATATTTAATGATGAAAACGAGCTTTCTTGCATCGGACAAAAAAAGTAATTTAAACCAGAAATATTTAAGATATTTTCATTTCAAACTCTCCTTCAACCCATCTTTGCCATAAAGCAGTATGTCATTCTCATTAAAACACCATACTATTCAATTATTTTCAGAAATGTACTCGAGGTATTGATTTAGAAATTTAAAAATGTATAAAAAATTAAGAATTTATTAAAAAAAAAAAACTGTTAATTGGTATAAAAAAAAATGTAGCATTCCGAGAATACTGTTATATGTGCAAGACTCCACAAATAAAGGATGTAAAAAAAAATCCGCTTTTAAATTGTTATATTTATAGAATGAACGATCTTGTGAAAGTAATTTTGCTGAACCAGGTGTAGCTGTAATTTTAGGGAATCAACATTTGTGTTATTTATTAACACATCATTGAATCAAGCCTTTGTTTTCTTCATTATAATTTACTTTTTATTGCCCAACTTTCTAGAATAAAAGTTTGTGAAATTCCCCCCCCCCCCCCCCTAACTTTCACTCATAGACACATATAAATTCCGCCAAGCACAGAGGGAAGTGGGGGCCTGTCCAATGTGATGGGAGTGTCATGGAGTGAAGGGGTAATATCTTAAGTAACTTAGAAATTTCCCATTTGAAGGGGAAATGTATTAATTTTTTTATTTTTTTTTCATTTAAAGTTTTAAAAAAATATTATTTACAAATGTTGTTACCAAGAATCACACCATAAAACTAGAAACTTTTTTTTTTTTTTAATTTTATAAAGATGGTAAAATGAATTATTTTACCAAGGGGTGGCAGCAACATGAAGTAATTTTAGTGAAAGGGCATGATTCCTATGACATAAAAGGGTGTGTGTGGGGAAAAAGTCTAATAAAGTATCAATTTTGAGCGACATAATTTATATAGGTTCCCAGATGGGTAAATATATTTACAGTTATCAGTTACAACATGCTCTTATTTATACTAACAGCCTTCAAAATCAAAAGTTGGATATTCAAGTTTGATTGGTAGTATTAAAGTAAAAAGCATATTTTTTGAGGGAAAACATAATGGTACTTATAAAAGTCATTGGTGTACAAAGACAAAGCTCCACTTGCACACATCAAAAACTTATAAATATTTTCTTTAAATATATTATATTATACATTAATGCATTGTAAGTACTCAAGTTAAGGTAATTTACTTAATGCTCATAAAAAAAAAAAAAAAAATAGTGACTAAATTTTTAATTTTTTAAAAGAAGTTTTTATTGTCATGTTTTAAAGTTGTGTGAAAAACATCTTTCATAAAATAACAATTTTGAATCCATTTCTTTCGGATTTCTGCATGCTTCATAAGTTTTGTTAAACATGTTTAAGTTACAAAACTACTAACAAAATAGCATATTTTATTCAAATTATAAACTAAACAATATTTGATACCATATTTTTTCTTTATGTATAAGTAAAAACCATTTCTCAAAACGTTAACAATCATAAAAAGAGTATTGCTTTCATATCAACACCCAATTTTTAATTTGGTACATTTGTTGATTTTAAAAAGCCAAAAAATCATATAAATCCAACACACAAAACATAATTTTAAATATTTTTACATGTTGAAATATTACCTCTAAACACTATAAATTTTGGCATTCACTAAAGTTGTCAATGAAATACAAAACACACTTTTAACCTTAAAAGAACATGGAAGATTAAATAAGATTTCCAAGTATGATGTTTTGTAGTATAATACTTCTAAAAAAAAAAGGGAAAAACATTAAGTATAAATACTGGATAACTCAATTTAAGTACAGATTAGAAGTTTTAATAATTATATAAATTTAAGATTCAGTAAATTTGATTCTAAATTTAAGGTAAAGTACACAAAAAAAGTTTAAAGAAACAATGCAAATGAAAATAACGAACATAAGTTTAATTCTAGGAAGCACTTCTTTTTAGGTGTAAGTAAAATAATTAAGCATGACGGAAGAGATAAATGTAAATTATTTTGAAGGAAGACCTTTAAAACAAAAGTATGAACACACTAAAATAATTAAATCAACTATGACATTTTACAAAAAATTTTAAAACTGTTTTTGGTTATAAAAACAAGAATAGGTGCATACAGAAGAAATGTATTTATAAATGAACTTTTCATTTAAAAGAAACTTTTTAAGTTTGACATGTTGGATCATTTTATAAACCAGATGTACATCAATTTTTACATCTACTACCTTAACATTTTAACACAAAAAATATTAAAAATTTTCAGAATATTTTCTGCAATTCATTTATTTTAACTGCCAACCATTGCAAGAAATTTAGAATTTATGAGTAAATTACATTTAAATTGTAAAATAACTGGTAAATATATATTTATAAATACTTAGTTCAATTGTGCAGGATTGGGAAATGCATGCTTGTGCAACATAAAAATCATAAAATCCATCAATGAGTTCAGTTTTGAAAATATAAAATTTTCATACAATTTCAAATGGAATGACTTCTTTTCAAATGAGGTTTTCTTTCACAAGTGGAAATGTCCGATAAAGAGAAAAAGATCCATCACAATGAAACCCAGAAGAAAGGAATTTAGTTAACTTTCTTAACATCTTTTGTAGTCGAATCTGCCAATACAGGTTCTTCTTCTGGATGATCGTTATAACTAAGAAAAGAAAAAATAGTAATAGGTAACTTAAAATGATTTATAATTTACTGGAAAAAAAAAAGAACTATACATGATTCAGATGGCCCAAATTAACCCCCTTGCCGTCATCTAATCGGGTTGAAACTTTGCAGATATTTGAAGTTGATGACAATGTATTCTATCAAATTTTGGAGGCTGTCACTAAATGGTCGCTTTTACGTAATACTAATAAACCAACTTGCTGTAATCCAATCGCACTGAAACGGCATTTAACCGATCATTGAAGAAACTTTCTTGTTGCCAAAATTGTTTTAATAAATAAATAAAATTGTTTTGATCAGAATAAATAAAAGATATTTGGATTAAAATTGAGTAGCATGTAACCATTTTTAACTTAAAACTTAAGAACTTCAATTGCTTAAAAAAATAGTAATGTTCCTCTGCTTTTATATAACCACAACTGAAATATAGAATGAATCAATATTTTTTTTTTTATTAATCTGGTTTCATAAATTTTTAATTGACACTACTTACGAGAGTAGAGCATTCATGTCGCCTTTAGCAAGTGCAATCAATCCAGGAATACCAATACAAGCTGGCACCAGGTAGAGCAGGGCAGGCTAAAATTATTAATAATTAGGATCAAAATGCTAGTTTTATAATAAAGGGTTTTAACAGCAATGGATATAAAAGGAATATACAAGCAATAATTGAGATATTTGGTAATAGTAATAAATACAAACATGAAAATAA
This sequence comes from Linyphia triangularis, assembly GCA_963978545.1. Classification (NCBI taxonomy): domain Eukaryota; kingdom Metazoa; phylum Arthropoda; class Arachnida; order Araneae; family Linyphiidae; genus Linyphia; species Linyphia triangularis. Next base: position 31,001,660 of record OZ021726.1, read on the forward strand.
TTCAACTTCTGAAAATGTTTTTGTTAAATTTTTCTCAATATTAAAAGTTTTTATGGACATTATGAGAATGAACCTCAATTTATATTACAACAGTCAAGCCAGAATTCATCCTAGGTGTTTTTGGGGCGGCGGAACAATCTGCCTGCCCATTTTCTTACAAAATAGCGCCCTTCTTGCCTTTTTTCAAAAAAATGCCATTCTGCATGAATTCGCAAAACTTTTGTTTTTCCCCTAACAGTAACAATATGTGGATCACCCTTACTGAGATCACCTGTTAGGCATGCGCATTCATGTTCAAACGTGCAACACACAGACCAGGAACTGAAATCATTGAATGGCTGCCGATATAACGAGCGTCATTAGTCAGTGAATTGTAGGGGCCATCTTAAATTTTGGGGAATGCTACTTAATTAGCATGGAGGACTATTTCATATGTACTTTGGTTAAGCGTATTTTGCTGGATTTTTCCTATTCCTTCTTTTTCAGAAGAGAGAAGAAAGGAATTTGTAAGGGTTGATTATGGTACTTAAAAGTGTATAACTATCAAATGTTTACATTAAGCATTTAAAAAGGACATTAATTTTCATTCGGAGATTAATTTCCGTCTTCTTATTAAATTTAGGGAAGTGTTTCTTATAATTTACCTGTTGCAAATTTGTTTTTAAATAGCCATTTCATATTTAAAATTAAATATCACAAGAATGTATAAAAAATCCCCGATTGTTTCTGATTTTTTAAACTTCTATTACTGTCTTAATAATAGCAGAATGTACGGTGAAAAAATGCATGACAAATAAATTTATCAGATTTGGAAAATAAAAAAATGCACAAATTTGAGAACATAGATTAAGTCTAACTCAGAATACTCAACATGATATCCTACAACAAATATTGTTAAATTTGGAGAAACGCTATTTCCTGTGACAATGTTAAAGCCTAAAAAATCAAGTTTAAAGTTGATTCATTCAAATTTTAAATAAATTTACAAAAAAGTTGTGAAAAGTTCTTATCTTACATTCATTTTTGACAAAAGTCCTCATTCATTATATAAATTTTACAGTATAATAAATTTATATTTTTATAAAAATGAATACTTTTAATTTTAATATGTAGTTTTTTTTGTTTTTTTTTTAATAATTTTATGATCCCAGTAGAAGCAAGTCTGTACCATTTTATAAGTATTTTGATATCACTTGAGCAGTGATGAAAGTGCCAAAATGTGATTTTGGAGCACTGTCTGAGCAGTAAAAACACGATTTTGGAGCAGTAAATTACTACATTTAAATTAGTGATGCACCAAATATTTGTGTATATTTAAACATTAATATTTCAAATTAATTTAAAGTAAAAAAAAAGGTGCAACCTGTTCCTTATATAAATACTATGCATTCTAAATTTACATTTTACTCAAAATATAAATTAAAAAGCACAAAGTTCATTTTCAAACAAGGCACTCGACTTATTTTTATCAGTGCTCAGGTAATAAAAATTGATTGTTAACATCCTTCCCAACAGTTAAAATATAAGGAAGTTTTCAATGATTTCATTGCGTTAGGTTCATCACTGAAAGTTTTTCGAAATAATCTCAGTTTGAGTTACTTTAAACAACCAATGAAATAAAAAAATTTCTTTAAAAACTATAACCAGCCTAACACCAATTACCTATAGAAGTTCTTCCCAATAATCCTAAATAAGTTGATTCGATGCAAAGTATAACCCCCCCCCCCCAAAAAAAAAAATTAAACACGACTGCTTAGCAGCAAGCATTAGATTTCATAACTTGTATGGACTGACAGCTTTATTTAGCAGGGTTTTTTTTTTTATTGTTACTTGTTCATTGGGAGATTAAATTTTATTTAACTCACCCAAGATTCTAAAAACTTTCTTTAATGGGAAAAACTGATTTCTTATAAATATGTGATTTGAAAGAAATTTGATTTGCAAAAGTCTGGATTTTAAGTACAAACCCTGTAACATATACAGATTACTGGCATCAATCTATACATACAAATTTCAAAAAAATAAAAATTTAAACTAAAATTTAACAATTATACCAGCATTTAATTTTATATAATAAAAGAACTTCTAACGTAATTGAATAATGAAGAAAAAAATTTAAATAAGGTAAGTTGAAAAGTATAAATTTTTGTAATGGTTTGCTCTCTCCATTGTCTAAATAGATTATAGAGGGCTGCCATGTTAAATCTTAATGCCAAACAAAACAGAATGAAGGTCTTAAGTCTGTGCTTTGTGTAATTCTTACAGAGAAAGACACATTTAGTTTAATTTTTTTAATATATGCTAAAAATAATCATGTACTTTTTTAAGTATAAAGAAAAATATTTATTCTCTTTAGTTACAACCAAGCAAGAAAAAAATCCTGATCGGATGCATAAATATTGATTTCATGCCTTCTACAATTTGAACATAAAGCGCGAATCCCTGAACTTCCTGACTGCAAATTTAATGGAACAAATATTTGAAATATAGTTTAAATCTCCTCACTTGTCCCATTCAAGTTCATCGCAAAATTTCTAGTCAACGGCACGACTTGGCGCTTTTTGTGGGAATTTGCGACAAGAATGACATGATTTGCGTTTTCCCGTTTGCAGCCAAGTCAAAAGCATGATTCAACAATCAGGGTTGCCAAAAAAGCATTTACTAAGTGTCACCAATACTCAAATCCCGTTGTTCTGAAGACTTAGAAATTATGCACGGGGAAAGAGGAGGGGGTGACAATTGGATTACAAAATTTAGATATTTTTAAAAATATTCGAGATTTTCTTTAAGCATGAAGAAATATATATATTCTCTATTAATAAAACCAGGCAAGAGAGCAAACCTAAACCAGATGCACAAAGATTACTTGAGTGAGAAATACAAAACCTTTATTCTATTTTCAACCCAACAAGAAAAAAAAAAAGAAAAAAAAAAGAATAATAATCATGTATTCCATAAGCATAAAGAAAAATATTTATTTTCTATTATTAAAATCAAGCAAGAAAACTGATTTAAACCAGATGTACACAGATTCATGAACTACTTCGACAGTTTGAAAACTTGGAACATAAAACTGAGATTGTATTTTCAAGTGCTCGAACCGTTTTCCAGTCCCGCTCTGACGAAAAACGTCGCTGAAAAGCAAGATACACTCTTCATCACTTTTTTGGCGACGTTTCATGATAATTTTTATCCAAAATTCTCGCCAAGTAGTTTTTGAAGCCAAAAAATTATCTTTTGGCGCAGTTCGACGCAATTTTGACAAGAAAAAGGATTTCGGCGCAGTTTGGAGCAGGGTAATCAGTTTGGTGCATTTCGGCGCAATTGGAGCAGCTCTTGCATCCTTGCTTGAGTTTCTGAGCAAGTTTTTGATTCACAGCCAACATTAATTTTTTTCAAAAAAATAATAATTTAAAATTTTATTAGGGTGGAAAAGGGAAGCAATACATAATTATGGCAGAAAACTGAATGCAATTTTCTACAATTTACCATAAAAGTGTCCTCGGTAACAGGAGTTGTCTTTTTTGGAAAATAGCACCCTGTCCTTTTTCATTTCTAAGATGAACTCTGGTCAAGCTGATATATAATTTAGTAAATGTCATTTTACATTTGAGTTTTATAAATGATTAAAAAATGCTTTTCAAATCAAGTAAAGTTAAAATATTCTTAGGTGAGCAACATTTAATAAAGGAAAGCAAATTAAGTGTTATGTATTTTTGAGTAAATTGTAGACTGCTTTTTCAAAAATAAATGCAATGGAATAACTGAAAAGGAATAGAAGAAACACCAGAAAAATTTAAACTAATATTTTTTTTATGAAAGTTTTTACTGTACCTGAGCATGCTTAAAATAAGACATAATAATTATAGTAAGCACCAGTCCAAGGAAATATGCAACGAAACTTGAATAGAAGTACAATTTCTGGTTCCGTTTTAAACTGAAAAATTAGATAACATATTAATATGTTGAAATGAAATTATGTACAAAATGAACTTGTATTTTGTATCTTACTTCTCCAAAACAATAAAGGAAAAAAATATTTCTATAGACAGAATTCCTCAAAATAAAACGTATTTAATATTTACTTTAAAAGCATTTTCTCAAAAAAGTTCATGAATCAATTGGAATAGTTAAATACTTGGATTACCAGTTTGGATATTTGTCGCATATTTATATAAAAAAAAAGTTGTTTTTTAAAATAAATAAATATTTTATGTAAATTATGCAAATTTATAATTTAATAAAAACAACAGTTTATTACAAAGATTACAAATACAATTATAACAACCTTTTTTGTAGTATTTAAAAAATACTGTATGGCTTTCAATATTGGGTAATTTTGTGAGGACCATTGTTTGAACAAAATGGCCATTTAACAGACTGTAAACTGGTAATAAAACGTTGCCATCAAGAAGGTCTACGTAAAGCAAATATGTGACTTATGGGAACATTTTCTTGTTCACTAACTTAGACTCACCTAAACCAGCTTATCTTTTCCTCTTCTAGAAGCTAAATAATTAGAATAAAACAAAGAATCTTGACAATAATATGTGCTTTTTTTTAACTGTAGCAGTTACCTGTAATCAAATCGCAACAGAAGGGCAATAAATATCCCTGGAATAACTACATCACCAAGACCCAACATAGCAAAATTGCTGCTTTGCAGCCAGTTTTCTAGTATATCTTGTGGGAAGACCACTGAAAAAAATTATAAAATTGTATACAAAGTAAAACTTGCAAATTGGATATTGAAATGTCAATAATGTCCTACATGCTTAATTTATATAAAAGCTTTTAATATTTGTGTATGCAGGATTTTTTTTAAGTAGACATTATACTCTAGACACTTAAGGACTGCGTTTACCTTTAAAGATAATTTGGATAATGAGCAGTGGTTTATGACCAATGATTAAAGTTTTACTTAGCATTAAATAAAATTATCAGGTCAGACTCTGGCATGGTTGGTCCTGCCAGAATACTAAAAGCTATTGCCCAACATTCCAAGGACGTGTACAAATTGGATCAGACATCTTCATTGAACCAACAACAAGTGGTGTCAAATATCTTCTTTTTGAATATGCAATACAATTAGAATATATATAATGGAAGTTTCTTTTTTATATAAATACATTTTTAAAACAAATACCTGTACAATAATGCAAAAAGTTCATATAAAATAAGATTGAAAATAAAAATTTAAGACATAAAAAACACTAACATTTGATAGGGGCTTCGAACGATTTTGCAACAGTAACCATGACATCAGTGGCAAATACCTAAATTAAAAAAAAAAAAATAATAATTATATATAAAGAAAAGCAATTATTTAAAACAAGTTTAAAAAATATGTTGTTTTGAAGTAATATTTAATATTTTTTTACCCAAAATATATCATAAATGAATAATCCTCCAAGTAGAGTGCAGCCAATGACTATGTTGTTCAGATGGAGAAATTCGACTCCATTCAAAGCAAAGGCTAAACCAAATATGTTGTTAACAACCCAGTGCTAAAAAAATGCATGAAATTGTTAAAGATAAAGATATTACACATTTAAAAATGTAATTCCTCACCTAATATCTGTAACACTGAAAAATTAAAGAATGATTGGAACTAATATAACCAAATAAATAAGTATTACAACTAAAGTGACACTTAAAATACAAAGAGCTGAAGAGAAATCCGAGTGAATTTAAGGAAGCAAAACTAATAATTTTGTAGAATCTAAGTAAAATATCAAATTTAAAAATGCTTGAATTCATATTGGATTAACTATAAAAAATAAGTTTGTCAAGTATATTTTAGTAAGGAAATGTAAATTATTGCTTCACCAACCAGTACAACATTCAAGCACAATAGGAGTCCTAGACTAAATTATAAATTTATTCAGCTAGAATAGCGAAAGATTACAAGACATCCCATTCACAGAATTTTTATAAAATAGAAGCTTCTGTAAAGCAACTAAAAGCAAAAGCCAATATAATAGGGTTTAAAAGCAATCCATTTTTTTCAGAGTATGCAATAGGGTGGATCGAAAAAAAAAAAAATTCAGAATTTCAAATCCGACCTATGGGGAAAAGATGTTCTATGGCATATAGATACATGGAAAAATAATTAAAAAAATTAAATTTTAAGTTCAGTACTGACACAAGGAGGATGAAGTTTAGGTATTTGAGCATTTTTATAGTAAAAAGTCAAAGTCAATTAAATTTTTTTTCTGAAGAATTTCAAAACCTACTTGTATGGAAAAGATGTTCTGAGGTACATTAATTAAGGGAAAAATAAAATAAAAATAATAAATTTTATGTTAAGCTCTTTGCAAGGGGGATGAAGTTTTGGTATTTAAGCTTTTTAATGGTAAAATTTCAAAGTGATTTTTGTTTAAGTGAAACAGGTCTTTAGTACTTTTAAATGTTTATTGGAATGAGAGGACATATACTAAATGGTTATAGAAAAAAAAGCTTTAGGAACATATTACAGCTTCTTAAGAATTAAATCAAGAAAAATAAAAAAATCTTCGGAATTACAGTGAACTGTAATCACGTTTGGTGTTGAAGACTGGCTTGAGGTTTCGTGATTCCAGGCTATTTCTTTTTAACCCATCTCTTCTGTATGATCCGCTTACAGCAGAAAATGCTTCTGTGATTATTCGTTCTGTAGCTTGAGTACGACAGGGACACCCCTTGATAGTAGGTAATGCTATAGTATTGCCTTAGAAATGATTGCTGGGATTACTATTGCTCCCGAAATCATGTCATCACTCAATCGTTCTGTCACATTCTCCCACTTAATCAATTTCACTTAATCTGTCACACAAGGGTCAAAAGTTGGTATGTTTAAGATACGGATATTAATCGCTAAAAGGGTTTGGGTTGCAGCAGACCTTTTGACTTTGCGCAAATTCAAAATTCTTTGGAGGACCTATTCCTTTGTGTTATTTCTGTCGTCAGCTAGCATTGATATCAGGATATTTTCAGGAAAGCCCAAACCCCCGTTTCAAAAAATACTGGATCAATGACTTTCTTCAAATCAATTGAGAAATAACGCGATAGAAAGATTGATCAATGCAAATGCTCTGCACCATAGATTACCGATTGTTTGGTTTTGATCTTGAATCACATAGGTGCCTAGACTTTTACGATGAACGTAATTAATGTCAATAAAGCTTTGGTTAGACTTCTTCTAAGCCAAATAGAACATGAGAATTCTGTTGGGGGTTGTAAACCACCTTGAGTGGCGAATCTTTCCAGAGTTTCTCTTCAACAGCCCTTTGCTGCTTTGTCCGCAGTGATGGCTTCACAAATTTCCATTAAGCAAAGTTGATCAGTACTTAAGTCTTTCTTGTTAATCAGTTGGCATAGGTTGGGTTTACGTAAATGAAACTACAGGTAGTATCTCGTATACGGTCACTCTTTGGCTTGTAACTGGCACACAAACCATTGTAGTGGACCCTTCAGAATCAGTTCCATATTTCGTATAACACCTTCTTTGATACCTGTGATGACAGACTACCTATTATCGCAACCAACATTGTTGTATCTATATCATTGTCGACGCATGACCTAGCCGACCAAACTGTATAGTGGTTAGTGTACTAGCTTCTAGACCGCGAAGTTGCGGGTACGAGTCCCGTGTAAGGCATGGATGTTTGTAAATGTATGTTGGCTTGTCAAATGACGAATGTTTCGGTGCATTATAGCCCTAATGTAGCTGACGGCGCCAGATAATCTGAAAACAACCAAGTTGACGCATGAACAAAACTTAAGATGTGCTTTCCTTGAGATAGCTTTCAGTTAATTTTCTAGCTTTGAAAGCGCGATATTTGTCGTAGTATGAACTTATTTTTCTCAAAATGCTGTAGTGGTCATTTATTGGTATTAAAACTTGTTTCCAGGTCTCTCCTAACTTACTTGCAACTTATTGACACACGCGGAGAAAAGTGTATTTAAATACACTGTATTTTGCTTCTCTTTTTGAATGCCAATATACGCACCTTATTACGTTTTTCGTACGTAGGAAGCATAATCGTGGGCATATTACAGCCTGACCAAAATATAGGACAAATCATGTCTTTTCTTAACAACACCACAGTACAGTATATGTCCAAGTATACAAACAAACGTCACATAATAAAATTGTAATTTAATTTACTTTACAAGAACAGCGCTCACCGATTAAGCGTTGAATTCCGTAAGCCGCTGACAACTGCACTATAGGGTTGTAGGGCTGATTCAACGGTGATATGGGGGAGGGAGTTGGTTAAAAAAAAGGTTGAAATGTGCATTGTACTACTAATTATTCAGTAATCGTAACTTTTTTAGGATTTATATTGTAAAAAACAATTATTTTTAGTGTAAAATCATTTAACGAAAATTAGGACTTTTTGCATTTTTTTCGAAAATTCAACCCTTTTGTGGCAGTGCAAAATTTTCAAATTAATTTTTTTTCCCCTAATCTCTATATCATAGAACATCTTTTCCCCTTAGGTAGGTTTTGATTAATAATATTTTTTTTTCCTCCATAGAAGAACGATCCACCCTAGTATGCAAGAATTTTTTCTACAAAACAGACAGTAGGCAATTTGTTAGAAAACTACATAAATAAATCATTGCATCTGAAGGATACAATTATTAGTTTTTGAACTATACAAGAAAATTTAACCCATTTTAAATTATACTTTTTTTTAATTTCAAAAGAAATTTTTTATCACACACACAGCTAAGTTTTCAAAGATTGCATTATTTTGAAGTATGCTATTAAAATATTCCAGTTATGAAGTATTGGATATCAAAATCAGAAAAAACTATTGTTTAATATTTTTACCAAAACGTTTTGAAGACATTTCAAATAATAAAATATTGATCATTGGACTATGCTCAGAAATGACTGAACTATAGCTAATAATTATTAAAAAAAAAAAAAGAGCTACGTACCTTATTCCATAGATAAACACCCCCAACTAGGCAACATAAACACAGAGCAATCAAATCAGCATTAGAAAAAGGGAAATTAATGAGTTCTGAAATAAAGCATGATTAAATTAAAATATATACAACTTTGCACCATAAGTAATCATGAATGATCTATATAAAAATTTTAAAACATAAAATATAACTGTCAATTTAGCAAAACCTAGCAAGATTGTCATTTTATTTGCTAAAAAATATTCAAAAAAGAATTATTTCTTAACCAGAAATTATGATCTGATTAAAATAGTTCAATTTGTATATGTGTATTAAAGAATAAGAAAACTTAGGTTTTAATTACTGTGTCCCTCATACAACGATTTATAAAAAAATATTATCACCTTCTTTCTTTGCTTCTGATCCTTTAGAGTAAACAATATGATGGTAAGATTGGTAGCCAGCTGGTAAAAAATTAGAAATAATGGGACTGAAAGTAAAAAAAAAGACAAATATTCATCATAAAATTTCTAAGTTGAGATGATAATATGGTATGTTATAAATTCTAACAGACATTACGCTTAAAACCAACATTTTACCCAAAGTGCAACAAAAACAAATTCAGTAACTTCATGATTAACAATCTTATTTTGTTTTAAAGGAAAGTGCAACTAGATATTTGCTGTTGATAACACAGATGTAGTACATTACAATTTTAAATACTTTTCATTCTTTCAAAGCCACCTTTGTTGATTTTTTTTTTTTTTTAAACCAAAAAGTCTTATTTTTCTCCCAATAAGTTTTACTAACGATGCATTACTTTTTGTGCTTCATACCAGTAATTAAGCTGTAGGGGCTTTTTTAGGAAAATGCTTAAGAATATTCTTAAATGCTAAAATTAGAAATCGTGGTTGAGCTCTTTTGTTAAAACCCTTTGACGCAAAATCACCATTATTGCTATCTCAGGTTTAGTCATCGACCTAAAGGTATAAATAAGCTGAAGGGGGAAAGTGTTTTTTCCTTTGATATTTGGTATAAAATAACATTATGTTTAAAAGTTAATAATGCTTTTATAATAAAAAGTGCTTTGACAAATTAAACCTCAAGTGTGATGGAAGTCGTAATCGTTTTAGAATTTTGCCAAAATGAAAATTGCGATTTTAGTTTTTTTGCTAAAGACATTCCATACCCCAACTTAAACACTGCTCTATACATTAAAGTTGTAAAGTAGCAGTTTTATGCATTTACAAAGAGAAAAAAAAAAGATTTGCAGTCTTATGTGGAACAATTATATTTTGAAATAACTATGTACTAATACAGGATTTCACAGAAAAGTTATTTTAAATTCCCTGACATTTCTCGATTATTCCTGTAACAGCCAATTCTTTCCCTGATAATAAGTTATTGACAAAAAAATCTATGTATAGTAAATTTTCAAGTAAAAAAACATTCAGATTTACCATCATAAAAAAAAAATACGATGCAAGTATTGTTTATCTTAACACCTTCATGACACAAACACCAAATTGCACCAATGAGTATAGTGTACTTGTACTCTGCGCTTGTGGGCAAATATACTTTAAAATCATACTTTTTTTATTGTTTACAATCTAATTTCAAGGAAAGAGAACTCTAGTATTAAATTTCAGATTTAATACACTATTTTCTAAGTAAAATTTAAAAAATAAAGACAAACCATAAATCATGTCAAAGTGGATGAAACATTCAGCAAATATTCTATATTATATTAACAATTTTTGTTTTCAATACTTGAAACTTTATTAAAAATTGAAAAAAATCAATAATTACTTTAAAAGCTTTTCGTAATGTATTTTAAAAAACAATCTTCCAATGAGGTTGGATTGGGGGAGTTGCGCTATTTCACTTTCTTTTCAGTTTGCATAATTTCACTGTCCAAATTGTTCTATTGCATCATTTGCATTTTCTTTCCCATTTGTTTAAGTTCAACTGCACCCACTGTTTAGGTACAGCACCAAAGCAAAATTTTTACAAAATGAACAAATTTTCACAAGACAAATTCAAACAATTACATAAAAAAAAATTGCTTTCACTTTTAAACTATTACTTAGATCTATATTTAAAATGTAAAACTTTTTTCAAGCTAAAATATTTTTTACATACAATAACAATTAAAATTACATTTTTAAGTAAGGATATAGAGTAAAATTGGACAATAGGGAAAAATTTCTTGTAAAAAATTAAATTAGAATTCTAATCATTCTGCACCAATTCAAACCAAACGGTAAAACTGATCCTCGGATACACACTAATCATGAACACAAGGGTGGGAAGTGCTAAAGCCCAGTTTGGAGCAATTTTGGAGCAGCAAAATTTAACATTTGGAGCAGATTTGCAAAAAGTTGGAGCAGCAAAATTTAATTTTTGGAGCAGAATAAAAGAAAGTGTAGCAGCAAAATTCGAAGGTTAGTACTAGAAATATAATAAATTGTAGCTGATTTAACAACAATTACAATAATTAAAATTTAAACTAGTATAATTTTATTTTTCTACATAAAAAACATGTTATTAAGTGTAAAATTATAAGATGTACATAAAATTACAAAAATAAAATATAATTTGCAAATTTAAAAGATATAATTTGTAAATTTAAAAAAAATAAAATAAATGATTTTTAATTTTCGACATTTCGCGAATGGGTTTGCTATGCAAAACCAAGCTCTTTTTGCTCGCTAAGAGTTTCATTGTAACACAAACACAACTCGCTTGACTCTCTGAAAAGTTTAATTGCTACATAAGCACAAACTCGCTGAAAATTTATTGCTATTCAAGGACAGGCCCGCTTCACTCACTAGAAGGTTCATTGCAGTGCAAACACAAGTTCGCTTGACTCGCTAAAAATTAATTGTAATATAAACCCTTAATATTAAAACCCCCTCCCTATTGAGAACCAAAAATTTGCCCTTTAGTACAATAACACAACTCCCCCTCAGTCTTCTGAATTATTTCAACATGTAATTATGAAAAGCAAAATTAGAAGGCCTAAACTACTTATGTTGAAAATTTCAGAGCTCTAGATCTATTAGAAATCACTTTGCAAAAATATTAAATAAAAAACAGATTAAAATTTTAAAATTGTGTTTTTAAAAAGTTTAATAAAAAAAAAAGCCAAAACTACTTATGTTGAAAATTTCAGAACTGTACCTCTATTTGAAGTCGGGTTAATACAATATAAAAAAAAAATTAATTAAAAATAATTAAAATTTTGACATTCTGTTTGTCACAAATGTACAATTTGAAGGTCAAAACTACTTATGTTGAAAAATTTTGAGCTGCAGCCTTATTAGAAGTAGTTTTGTAATTTTTTTTATTTAAAAAAATTTGTTAAAAAAACTAATTAAATTTTAACATTCTGTTTGTCACAAATGTACAATTTGAAGGCTAAAACCACTTATGTTGAAAATTTCAGAGCTGTACTTCTCTTTGAAGTCAGTTTGTTTAAAAAAATTAAATTAAAAATGAACTAATTAAAATTTTAACAATGCAACAGGCCAAAACTACTTATGTAAAAATTGTATTATTATAAAACTCATTTGTGTAAAAATAGCAATTCTTATAGCAAAAATAGAAATACAGTAAAATTAAAATAAGACTGTTTCTAAATTTTTGTGAATGTTCTAAAAATTTGAGAATTTTTTTTATTTTCCAAATCGGGTCAAATTCTGCGTCAAAACGGCGATTTTACCCTACATGCCGTTCTATAAACTTATAAAAAAGTATTACTTTTTTTTTTTTTTTAATTTGAAACATTCCGGGATTTTGATTACATTTTTGTGGTACTTAATTTCAAATGTAAAACGGACGTTTAAAAGTTAATGACCAACAGTCGACAAATAAATTATAAAAATCATCTCTAAATTTAATAGAAGGCATCGTCACTATGCGTGTCCGAGCGGAAATATTCTTTTTAAATGCTTAGTAAAAACATTTGATGGTTATACACCTTTAACTTTTTAGTAATTCTGCCCCCTAAATTCTACTTCGCAATGTCGCACGTGATATCAGCTATCATTGCTTGGCAATTTCAATTTGTACCGATGCAAAGAGTGTTTGAACATGAATGCGCATGCGTGAATGTTGATTTCAGAGGGATAATCCAGACATTGCATTTTGTTGGGGGGGGGGGGGAATCGAATGTTTTGCAAATTCGTGCGAAAACGGCTCTTGAGATTGCCGTAATTTCGTCTCCGCATAGATTTGACGTGCGGGAGCTGGTTTGGTGCTTAAGCGTGCGCATTTAAAAGATTTAGAGAAAATTGGCGCAGAATTGCACTTAAATGTGGTTTTGTAGCAGGTTGGCGCAGGATACCATTTTTGGCGCGCACTGGCGCAATTGGCGCAGAATTCCCACCCCTGTGGACATAACAGCTATCTACATCAGCGGAAGCCTAGGCAAATAAAGCGTCTTAAATACCTAGGTGAAAATTACCACTAATCCAACATAAATATTGGTGCAAATCTCAACAGTTACATTAAGGCAACAATCCGCAAATATGACTATTACACCAACATAAATATCAAGTTTCGCACCCATTATATCGATGGAAATCTCTGAAATAGAGGCAATTATACCAACATTACAATCTGCGAAATTGACTATCAAAACCTTAAATCTCGGTGATAGCGACAACTATAGAGGTGCAAACCTTCGAAATAGTGGCTATTATATTGGTGTGATACTCGCCAAATATTAACATCACAACAACGTAAATCTCGGCGATAGCTTTCGTTGTAGAAGAGCAAATCTCAGCATAGCAGTCCTTACATCATCGTAATGCTCAGTAAAAATAACCACACACCAATGGAAATAATGTCAATAGATTGGCAATTTGCAGGAAAAATGGTCATGACACCAGAGCTTTGAGGACATCTGAACACAAGTAGGTTTCGCTGTTGCGAGACCTGCAAGCACGTCCAATAAAGTTGTAATGCAGATTTGTATCAATCTTGGGAATGATCAAAATTCCAGCAAAAAAGAAAAAAATAATAATCTAAAATCAGTGTTTTAGCTAACTGTACTATGTCTAGCAGGTGCAAATCTCTGCAATAGCGTCAGTGACTGTTATTTCAGCGTGACATCCGATGAAAATGATCATGCAATAACACGATTTTGCCCTAAATAATCATGGCAGTAGTGGTCATTTCATCCCTGTAATGCTCAGAAAATTTGGCCATCACATACCAACATAAATAATGCCGATAGAGGCTATGACATTAAAGAAAAATACTCATTCCATCAGGGTTTTGGGGGGAAGTCTGAACGTGTGCAGGTTCCTTTTTGAATTTTTCGTTAGCTGTCGAAAAACACTAACTCAAGTGAAACTTTTTCCACTAAGACACTACCGTAATTGTCCATAATTGAAAATAAAAAAATTACGGAAATCCGCAACAATACTAAAAACTTTCACCAATGATCGGAAGTTCGGAGAAGTCTGAACGTACACAGGTTCTGTGGTTGTTAAACTTGCAAGTAAACCCAATAAAATTGGAATGAAGATTTGTATCGATCTTGGGAATGATTGAAATTTCAGCTAAAAAAAGCTGGAATCCTTGTTTCCGTAAAACTATATCATGTCTGACAGGTGCAATCCTTGAAATAAAGTCAGTGACAACTATATCATAACACCCCCAAAAAATGAGTACAAGAACGTAATTCATGGCGATAGCGCCAGCCATAATCAAGAAAATAACCGCAATTTCATTGCTGTGACGGTCACAAAAATTGCGATCGCATACCAAAGTAAATAATGCCAATAGAGACTATAACATTAACGAAAATCGAGGGGGAAAGGTAATTCCATCAGTGATTTGGGGAAGACTGAATGTATGCCAGTTCAGCGTTTGTCAGGAAATTTTAATGCGAGAAGTTATGTGGTCGGTCTTGTGTTCGAATTTTTGCCGGTTTTCTTTTTTAAACTTTTTGTGCAAATTGTTTTTGGTACTTTTGCTAGTAGTGTATCTTCAATTGTCAAAATTAAAAGTTTGTTTACTTTAGAAAAATTCCCCGATTCCTTTAAACTTTTTGACAAAATTCCTGATAATTCCCGACATTTCTCTAAATGCCAGATTCCCTGACTTTTCCCGATCGGTGGACATCCTGTAATAATACACACAAAAAAAAGCAAACATTAAAACTAAAAAAAAATAATTTATTTCTTAAACAGAAGTTGTACTTTATTGGCTCCATAACATTCACTTGAGTTACAAATTGATCAACAGAATAGTGTCAAATCCTGAATGCTCTGAAAATTACAGAAAGGCGGCATGAATATTCAAAGAAATATTAACTTTATCCACTTACCTCATAATATGGGCTAGAGCCAACACACCTAAACCAAAGAAGTACAAAGTCACAAGAAGATTGATGTATTCCTTTGAGAAAACCTATAAGAAGCACAATATTACCATTAAGGCTAGTTGTATATATTAACAAATTTATACTCTAATCTAGTTTTGATCTTTTAAAAGATATAAAAAGATGGATAAAAAAAAATATTAAAAAAAATACAGAAGGCATCAGTACTTAATCTTTTCAAACAGAAACTCTAAGAATATTTTAAATTGCCTTTGAAAATATGGATTTCCACCTTTTGACAGAACTCTTATCTTGATAATTAAAGTAATTTGCGTTTCTTACCTTGAAAAATATGTACAGTCCCAACAGTGCTCCACTTGCTATTAAAGGAAACATTGCTGCATCTTTTTTAGACATTGTTTCTGGCTTTTCACCGGAGTCCTAAAGAAATGAGGGCATAGTTCAAAAATATTGAACATTAAAAATAAAAACAGTAGAATTTCAAAGATGCATTTTTAGTTTCTAAATAACTATTTTAGAATTTTTATCACAACTCTTTATGAGTATCATGAAGACACAGGGTTGGCACAGCTTCACGTGCCACCAGTACCAGTTTCATATCAGTTGAAATCAGATTTTGTATTAGCTTCGTATCAGCCGAAATCAAAATTTATCAATTTCATGACAGGATAAATCACATTTTGTTTCTGCCTAGCACAAGTTGAAATCAAAATTTGAATTGATTGAAATAGATTTTTGCAATAGCTGTACACTAGTTTAAATCAGCTCAAACTATTATATATAGTTACAGTTAAAATGTAAAATGGTTTGTCAAGCTAAAATACAAACAATTTTATATACAATTGTAGTAAAAATTACAATCTAAACAAGGACTATACATAAAAAAATTGGACAATTTGTACATTTTTTTTTGCACAATATTATATTAAAACTTGAGCATTTCTGAATCAAATAAACTAAATAAAAATAGCGACCTCAAACATAAGTACTAATTAAGGGTACAGCGGCTATCACATCCAGCGAAAGTCTTAACGAATGCCACCAAAACGGATTCACATCTCGGCAATAACTGATATTACTTCAGCAAGATTCTCGACAAAACTGACAATCACAGCAATGTAAAATACTAACGATAACACTTACCATACCGGCTCAAACCTTGTTAATATCAACTAATAACATCAGAGAAAATCATAGTAATATCGAATATTACAACAGCACTCAACAACAATGTCTTTACAGAAAAACAAAAAGCAATGTAATTGCCCAATAAACAGGTGCAAATTCCTGAAATTACATCGACATAACCGACAAAAATGATCTGTCGGATCTGGACGTATGCAGGTTCTGAGGTTAGACTTGTAAGCAAGGTGAAATCAGATAGTAACAACTGCGTAACACCTGCCAAAAACGATCATCACATCAACATAAAGGTTAAAATGTGCTATATGGTGGCACTTGGCGTTTTTTGAACTTCTCCGCAAAACGTAAACAATGGCGAACTCCGACGCTACAGCAAACCCAAAACGGCGAAAAACACGATGTTTCCAAGTGAACTGGCAAACCCAAAACAATAGCGGAAAGTGAAAAATTGAGAATCGAACCTGCTCCATGAATTGTGGATGGTATAGGAAGGTTGAAGTCCAATGCCAAAGCCGTTAGGCTATGGTTGCGATGCAAGTTGTAGCAAAATTAAGTGTTTTCACTATTCATATCGATTACATTTATATTAAAAACGTACATCCCGGGAAGAAATTCAAATGAATTGCGTAAATATATTCGAAATCGGCGAAAATTCAAATGTAATAAAATTGCAAACGATATTTGAAAGAAAAAAAAAATAAATGGTTAAACAATTTAAATGTAAAGGATAATTGAAAAATAGTTTTAGCATTTAAAATTTAATTACAAATAGTTTATAAGGGATTAAATTTTTACATCAATGACAAATATTTAATCCCTTCCAGAATATTTATATTTTTAATTGCTTACTAAAAAAAAGGTGTGCGCGCGCTTCGCGCTCTAAAAGGAAAAATTTCACCCTATTTCGTTGGCCTTACGGCCAATTAAACCTAAAAAAAATACCCCTACCTAATTCGGGCAGTCGTTTGTGGCATTTCACCCCCAAAATCAATTGTTTTTTAATTACTCGGTACTGTAAAAATGTCTAAAAAGTCAAGTGTGCGCGCGCTTCGCGCTCTAAAAAGAAAAATTTCAACCTATTTCGTTGGCCTTACGGCCAATTAAACCTAAAAAAAATACCCCTACCTAATTCGGGCAGTCGTTTGTGGCATTTCACCCCCAAAATCAATTTTTTTTAAATTACTCGGTACTGTAAAAATGTCTAAAAAGTGAGGTGTGCGCGCGTTTCGCGCTCTAAAAGGAAAAATTTCAACCTATTTCGTTGGCCTTACGGCCAATTAAACCTAAAAAAAATACCCCTACCTAATTCGGGCAGTCGTTTGTGGCATTTCACCCCCAAAATCAATTTTTTTTAAATTACTCGGTACTGTAAAAATGTCTAAAAAGTGAGGTGTGCGCGCGCTTCGCTCTCTAAAAGGAAAAGAGTTCAACATTCCAAAAATTACATTTTTAATCACTTTGCTGTTATAAAACAAACAAAATCCATTTTAACGCCTTATATTTTATAAACTACACTTTGGTGGCCTAACGGCCACCAAAGTATAGTCATAGCATACCAGTTTTATTCCTAAGGTAAAAATCGCTATAAATCAAGAGTTATATTTAATGCAATATAAATACCTCAATCCTCTTTATCTTCTCCCGGAGGGTAAACCTTGATAACGTCATCCAAAAACGCGTTATATAAATTTTTAACCCTCCTTGCCTGTTGCTTTTTTCGCCAGATGTACTCGGCCAGGTAATATTGTAAGCCCGCCTCTACTTTACTTGCGCTTAAATCTCAAATATTTCAAAAATTCTTAAATATTTCGCGCTCAATAATTTCAAACATTTTAAAATAATCGCCATCCTTAAGAGTCTACACCTAAAAACATTGTTTCTGCATTCCCACAACTAATAATACCCACAAATACAACTCGAATTCATGACGTAAACGGAATAAAGACAATATATTTCCAACAGGTCAGCTTCCAACAAAAAAAAAACCACTGAAATGAAGAGAGAAACATAAATCACACAGTTTACCATATTTGTAACTAAATCAATCGGCACCAGACAAAATTAAGCGTTTTTTGGCGAAAAGAGGATGTATTTGGCGTTAATCCAAAGCAGCAGTAATTCTAACCAATCACGACTCCGGAATACCGCTGACGACAACGAAACAACAAATTTTGCCAGTTTCCTAGGATTGGCGAATTATCTTTGCCACCATGTAACACATTTGAACCCAACATAAATAGCGCCGAATGTAATCTCTCCGAATGCAAATCTATTATTATATGGGCGCAACACTCGATGAAAATGATGATCATCACACAACAATGTTAATGTCAGGGATAGCGATCACCATAGAGAAGCTAATTTTGCAAATAGTGGCCATTACATAAGCGTTAACTTTTAGTAAAATGTCCAACATACCAATGTAAATAATGAGGCTAAAACATTAGAAGAAGCATGAATCAGCTCATTCATAATCAAAATTTCAGTCAAAAAACTGCAATTCACAGATACATTATGCAGCTGTAAATCCTAAATTCCTGAGCAGTAATTTGTCAAAATGGCTACTACTTAATAGATATAAGTTAAAAGTGCTATTTCTTTGTCAAAAATGTCATCATACATTTTTCATTGCCAAACATTAAATTAAAACTCTGTAAACTGGAGGAGTTGTTTTCTTTTTCATAGAGAGCGGACCAATTACAGTGATATACTCCAATTCTCATTATGTCACAAGAGAAGAATTAAAATGTATGATTGGTTGGGTTTAATGGCGCAAAGGCTGCACAGGGCTATACGAATGGATTTGTACTTTATGCAAGTGAAAAATCGTATTTGTGTATAACACAATAAAATTTTACATTCCTAGAAAATCAATAAGAGATTAAGATATGATTTTCATAACAAATTAATTGTATGAAATCAACATAATTGTGTTTGTGGTTACCCCCTTATCACCAATGTGTTGTTATTTCAATGGCCTAAAAAAGAATTGCAGATGTAATGCATGCCATGATCATTGTATGTGTGTTCATTGAAGTGTGCAAGATTAATTGGGTTTTTTTCAAAGGAAATTTAAAATAGTAAATGTAAGTAAAGGATGGTTTATTTAAACTTCTATAATTAACTTTTACTTTTCATCCTGGTACAATGGATTGGTTGGGTTTTCCTGGTACAAGAGTAATATATAGGCCATACTGCGCCGAAAGAATAAAAGCATTAAAAATAAATGTTATAACTATTTGGAGAGGTTCAGGTTAAAAGTATTAAAGACATTTACAACATGGAATAGCTCAAATTAAAAGTATATAAAAAGAATATCCACAAACAAAGTATTAAATAAAGTGGGAAAAACCAATTTTGAATAAAAATTTAAAAAAGGTGAATATGCAGAGATGATCCTAATGTATTGTTGGTTGGGTATTATAAAAATGACACATATGCATGGAATTAAAAACTGGACAATTAAAATGTGCAGAGCAATAAAAGAAACAATAAATGAGGTGCATGTGGGTGAACCCTCTGCCAGCAGAAGATGAACATGGGTGAAACGAGTGTGGCTTATGTGTAACCGCGAAAAGATAACCTGCTTCTTTCAGTTTTTGTAGAAAAGATCAAGCCCGGTTACGACAGGTTGTAGCGAGTGTGATTTATTGGCTTGCTCGGAATCCCACATGGCCTGCCATGATTTATACAGAGCACTCGAACACAACTGGAATATATCGCTGGGACAGAGTCGATTAATCCTTTGCACAGATGCAGTCTTCACAATTATGTCTGCTCATTGCTCCCTGGTACAATGGAACCTTGGCCTAGTAGCTTCATATTTACAATGCAATTTAGAATACTGCATAGAAACAGGTTTGACTCCACCTTTTACATGTATGTGGAAAAGCAATATTTGCTGAAACCTAATACAGGACATCAATTTGTAGTTGCTTCAGATTTAGAAAAGCTGATTTCGACATTGCATCAATAAATTGGATATACGTATACCTAACTGTATAGTAAATTGTATACAGCCCATTTTTTAATGCAAGCACCTCATTCATTTTGGGTATCGTACCTTGTGGGTTTAGTAGTATAAGATAGAATCATTTTTCTTTACCCTTGTAAGTGTTGCAAGTTTAAATCATGCTTTTCACAGAGTTGCTGAGATATGAGAGAAAGCACATCTACAAGCAATTTGAAGTTGCTTTAAATTAAAGAGAAAGGGAAAAAAAACAGGGCCTTTGCTGAGTTGGAAGAAATAAGGGCAAGTCACCAAAATTCAATTGTATAAAAAAAAATTCATTTATAAAATTATATCAAATAAAAACATCGAAAAAACGATTCTCAATCATAATGAGGTATTAAGGTTGAAAATCACCAATGCGGAAAGTGGTTTGGCTAATAATTGGGGATGATAAAAAATACTTGAATTTCCCCAAAAACATCTGAAGCTAGAGGTCACATAATGTGAATTATTGTAACTCCGAAAAACAAAAACTATAAATGAAAAAAGTTTCGACACTTTTGCTCTTTAAGAATCTGCTGGATAACCAACTTTTTAAATTGTGTCAACTGTATAATTAGTACTTAAACACAACAAAAGTTAAATGCCAAAATATTTCTGAAGTTTTTATACGAAATATTCAATTACCACTTCAAATTGCTATGCAGAAACAAATATAGAAGAACTAAACAATAAACATATGGTCAAATTTAGTAACTGGTACTTACTTTCTGCTTCTTCAAAAACTTAACAGAACGAAATGAGCCAAAGAAAATTGGTAGCATAGCCATGATCACAAGGCTGGAATATGCAATGAGCATTCCTTCAGTCGATGCTTTAGGTTTAGCGGTTCCATTTTTAGCAAGCGCTTCCAATGTTTCATTTACAAAATCAGCCATATTTTACAGAATTCGATTTTGGTGACTTGTCGTTGTCACAGCGAAACTAACTATTCGAAAGCCACCAGGTACAGTAACAGTTACGTTGCACTCGGAAACATTGCAGTTACAGTTACAAGCAAAAGTTTAGTTTTATAAGTCATAGATTCACAAATTTTCGCACATTTTATTGTTGAAGAAGAACATAAAAGTCAGAATAAACTTTTTATAATCCAAAAATAATAAAAATATGATTTAGAAATACTTTAATATTTTTAGATATCTGTAATTTGGCAACACAGTTTTATTAGCAGAGTAGAAACAGAAAACAAAAACAAACAGAAGTGGAATTTCAGCTTCTTTATCCTTTCAAAAAGCTGCGTCATTGGTCAGTTCATCAATCTAGTTGCCTAAATAACTGCATCACCTGTTTGTGAGTGACTAAAATCAAGGAAGTTTCTTGAATATTGTAGAAAACCTTGCATCATTCAGTGAAATATTTTTCTCATATAAATATAAAATATTTCTTCTAATACACTAGATAGTTGCCATTTATTCAGATTGCATATTACGTCGTCTAATTTGGTGAGTATTTGATTTTTACAAAATTGTATAAAAGCATTAAAACTCGTGCATTTTTTATAGTCGTTTTTTATTCCTGCGTTTTAGCGACTAAACTTTTAACAATTATTTTCTATTCTATAAATTTTATTCTATCTTTCCCTTCCCAATGGAAAATCTTTAGAGGAACTTCCTCTTTAGAAATTGTGCTGTTTTATAAAAGCGACATTTCGTGATATTGCTTATTATTAAGACTAACTTGGTATTTCATTTGTCCATTGTCTGTTTGTAGTCTATATTTCTTTGAAAAGCAAAATATTCTAAAGAAAGCTTAACTCTCTTGCAAAGTACATTCAAGAATACTTTTTTTATTATTATAATTGTATTTCATTATTCATATATATATTCATTGATATTTAGATTGTATAGTGATTAAAAAAATCCTGTCCAACTACAGTATATTCATCCAAATTTACCAAAGTTTATTTAATTTACTTACCTCTGCTACATCATCATTGAAGGTTAAAATTTAGTCTAATAACCAACTTGTAATAGATCTAGTAGTATAGGAAATTTCTTTGGACCAATTTTATTTGGCAGGCATTTTTCAGCTAAATGCAGTTTCTGGCAATGGATTTTATTGTTTTTCAGTTGTATTTTTTAATTTTATTTATTATAATTTTATGTCATCATATTTTAATTTGCATTCTAATTTCGTTTTAGTTACAGTGTGTTTAATTTTGGCCCTTTTTCCGATTGCCTTATATCCTATATTACATCTGTTCTCATAAAAGAATTATTTTAGCATTAGAGATGATTTTAAATTCCTCCATTTATTATTATTATATTTATAATAAAAATTTGATTGTTGGGCATTTAAATCTTTAGTTTATTTTTCTAAT
This sequence comes from Linyphia triangularis, assembly GCA_963978545.1. Lineage (NCBI taxonomy): Eukaryota > Metazoa > Arthropoda > Arachnida > Araneae > Linyphiidae > Linyphia > Linyphia triangularis. The sequence goes on from OZ021726.1 coordinate 31,024,391, forward strand.
CTTTGAACACCATTCCTGAGGGAGAAGTAGTTTATATTTTTTGTCACTTTTCGCCCCTTTTGACGTAATTTGGGGATTTTTCTGGATATTTACGTATTATCTAATTGACAGTTGATGGAACATTTTGTTGGTTTTAAAAAGTTTGAATTGGTCTGGTTTGTCTTGAACCAGTATTAGGGTTTTTGCGTGCAGATTGGCCACAGAACCTGTAAATCAGGGAAATGTCTGGAAGCTTTCTGATTCTGAAAAAATACAAAAATCAAGGAGATTTTCTATCGTTGTTTCAAAAGTGTTTTCCCTTTCATCCGTATCTTGGGACCATTTACCCGGAGAATTGTAGTGGTAATCTTTAGAAGTGTATATTACAGAATAATATAAACTACTTTTCATTACCACCAAAACTATTTGAAAAAAATTGGCATAAATCTCATTAACATACATGTGCTAATTGGGGAAATTTTTGATAATTCATCAAATTAAGTAAAAAACTTGGTTATGTCAGTTGGTATGTGTTACAGGGTGGCAATATTTGAATACTTCCCCCCATAATGCTCTGAAATAGGTTGCCCATAGTTACAAACAAATTTTGACTAGTTTTGGTGGAAGTTACTAGTATAAATCTCTATTGTGATTATTAAACCGTCTTCAAATCAATAGCCAAGCATGTACTATCCAGAAGTTGAAGTAGATATCAGTGATTTTAACCTATCATTGTTGAAACTCTTTCCTGTTGCCAAAATTGTTTCAATAAATAAATTTATTTTCATTAGAATAAAAGTGAATGCATAAATTCACATTTGTATTTAATAAATAAATTTTGAATTGTAGTTTATTGCATATTTTGCTGTTAGAGGTGATTTTAATATTTAAAATTAGATGCTACCATCAAGCACACGCTGACAACAGAATTGACGCTATGTTAATGAAGAGAAAAATTGTCAATGCCTATAACGGATTTATATTGAAATCTTTGTTTTTATGAGTTATATTATTTATGTGCTATTTTATATCCTTATACATGCTGTTCAAGCGTTCAGATATAATGAATGGTAGGGCAGATCTGTATAGCCATTAAGTTATTTATTTTTGCAAGTCTTACCCTCCAAGTTTGTTCCTTTTGATATAAAAACACCATATAAGAAGTTTTAGCAATTGGTTTTAATATTTACGGATAGCCCAATGGACTTAAAGTTTATAAAAATTAATATTATTAGCTTTACCTGTACCTTAACCAGAGTTCATCCTAGGCGTTTTTCGAGGGGTGGCGTGCCCTGCCTGCCCATTTTATTAAAAATAACGCCCTTCGTGCCCTTTTCCAGAAAAAATTTCATCCTGCAAGAATTCCCAAAACTTTTGTTTTTTTCTCTAACAGTACGCAATATGTGGATCACCCCTACTGAAATTGCCTGTCGCACATGCGCATTCATGTTCAAACGCTCAACGTATATATCAGGGACTGAAACCATTGAGTAGATGTCTATATAACGTGCTTCATTAGTAGGTGGATTGTAGGGTGCTGTCTTGTAATTTCACAAATGCTCGTTAGTAAATCCGGATGGCCATTTCGTATGTGTCTTGATTAAGCATATTTCGCCGGATTTTTACCATGCCTTCTTCAAAATAGAGAAGAAAGGAATTTTGAAAGTCTTGATTAACTTAGTTAAAGGTGTACAAACATCAAATATTTACACTAAGAATTTAAAAAGAATATTTTCGTTTGGACACACGTAACTGCGATGCCCTCTTGTTAAATTTAGGGTTATTTTTTTTGTAATTTACCTGTTACCTATTAATTTCTAAACGCCCGTTTTATATTTAAAATTAAACATCACAGGAACGCAATCAAAATCCCTGATTGTTTCCGTTTTTAAAAAAATAAAACTTCTATTAGAGCCTATATAATAGTGACATGCACAGCAAAAAATTGCCATTTTAACGCTAAATTTTATTCAATTTGGAAAATAAAAAATGCCTGAATTTTAGGACATAGTCCAAGTTCTTTAGTCAAAATACTCCTTCTGATACCCCACAATGAATAATGTTAAATTTGGAGAAATATTTTCTATCTGACAATGGCAAACCTAAAAAATGGAGTTTAAGGTTGATTCAATCAAACTGTAAAAAATTTTGTAAGGGGATACATTGTGAAAAGTTCTTATCCTAACTTTCATTACATCAAAACATTCTTATCTAAATTTTACTGTATTATAAATTGATATTTTTATAAAAATTAATATTTGATGAAAATTTTACTGTGTAGATGTTTATTTAATTTTAATAATTTTCTAAGTCTCATTCCAGCAGAAGTCGGACTGAAGCATTTTATCAGTATTTTGATATCTTTTGAGTTTTTGATTGCAAGTCTTTTGCATTATTATTTTTTCAAACAATCGAAAACTTAAAATTATTTATTGTGGTGGAAAAGTAAAACAATATTGAATTGAAATTGTGGCAGAAAGCCTGTATACAAATTTCTGCAATTTGCCATAAAAGTGCCCCTATAAACAGGAGTTGACCTTTTTTGGAGAATAGCACCTTGCCCTTTTTCATTTCTAGGATGAACTCTGCCTTAACATATGCATTTATTTACCCTGTATTAGTATTTAATGCATTAATTTTTAATAATTTATTTAATTTATTACCAGTTTTTTATTTACTTTTAAAATTTTATTGCCTTTGTAAAGGCTAAGACTGAGTTTTTCCTGCAATTAGGGTAGGGTACATTTTGCGATGATCGTCAACAACTTGTAAATAGAATTGTAAGCTCATCATGAGCTATCAATCCACTGTTTTCCTGAATAAGTGCAACTACACATTCTGCACTGTCACTCACTACTTGTAAAGATTTTATCTCTTTAGCCTTTTTATAGTCCTCTCTCAGCTCTTACAAGTCTGGATCAATTGCAAGATAGCCAACTGGAAGTTTCAACAATTAAAACAATATCAATGACTTTGCTGTGACAAAGTCTTCCAAGCTTTTTTTCTTGAACAAATGAAGAGAAACACTGATTCACTTAGAATAATTTTGGTCTTGCATGAGCTTCATTCTACATAGCATTCACTATCCGTTTTTTGGTTGATATACTGGCACGACTAACTAACAAAACTAAACCAACGAGTCCTTGTGACAAATACCACAAGTGATTAGCAAATTTATGTGATGTTGACTTAGAAAAGCACATTGCACGAATGTTGTCTGCCTCACCCCAGTCTTCAGTGACTTCAAAGACAGCTGCAGCGTGGCCCTCTGCTGTTGCAGATGGAAACTTGGCAACTGCCAGTAGTTGAGAAACTCCTTTCCCTGAAACTAATACTGACAAGTGATCAACTGTCTCTTTTCCAGTGAGGTCATGCAACAATTTTCCATCCCAATGAGTGACAAAAGATTATTGCCTTAAAACTTGGCTTTGTTTAGAGCAGATTCATTAATGTTCTGTCCTAAGCTTTTGGCAGTTTTTGATATAATAAAAACATCCTTTCAGTCTGAAACCTTCGTGCAACCCTAGTGCTGCAGCAAGTTCTGGCATAACTATGGTTTTTCTTCCTCGCTTTCGTTTTCTTAATTCTCTAACATGAACTGGAATGGCCTCAGTTTCCAACTTTTTATCTCTTTCTTCTGAGCTCTCTATTAAAATCAGACACATCAGTAGAGGACAAAGTTCAACTTCAGATTCTGCTAATAGCTTCCTGTTCTTCATTCGCTGTTCTCTGGCAAAGCATGTTTTGTTTCTTTCAGATGCTTTTTTATCTTTAATGGCAAATGATTTATCTATACCAGACGTTTATCCTCATCTCCCCTTTTTTCTCGGTGATATTAAAAATTCCTATCTTTTAATACTGATTTCTTTATAAGTGCTTTCATTATTACTGCATACTAATTTCATTATTATTGGCATTAAAATATAATGTTGAAGGAATTTTAAATATATTCTGGTGGTGGTATTTAATTTGATTTCCCATGACATTGCATGCATTCATCCTGTACATTAAAAACTTTACCATCATTGAGCTACCTCTAAATATTTTTCAATTGTACTAATATTTTGCCTAATTTCTTTTTTTGTAAAAAAGGAACAAAATTATATAGTGAAAAGACCACTTATTCATAGTTAAAAAATAAGCTCCACCCTAAAAATAGTGTTAAAATATTATACTTTTTTTTTATTGTTCTTTGAATTTAATATTTTCAACTGTTTCCCTAATTTAGTTCAACTTGCAACTTTGGTACTGTTGAAGTTTTATTGTTAAAATTACAAAACATTTTTAACTGAAATCCCAAGCTGCACGAATAAATTAACTTGGATCAAGCGTTTTACAAAATTGTGAATCACGGCTATGGCTTAGTAGTTTTATTAGCCAAAATCACTGTGTCTTAGCTATAGTTAATACTGGAGCATGATTGATTCTTGCATTTTTCTTTTTTTATTTAAATTAAAATAAAAAGAAAGAAACAGCAATTGCCAAAACCACCTTCAATGTTCTTGACTATTGTTTTGGTTTTTTTGTCCAATTTGATTTTGTGCTTGCCACTATTGTATGTTAGCTTTTTCTTTGGTTTGCTGTTGCTTACATTAAGCAATAAAATTCAAAAAATGCTGTGTGCAAGTGCGTGACATTTTTATTTCTACATCATTCAATGTTTTTGTGTCAACAATTAATCTTTTTGTACAATTGTGTGTTTAACTTGTGTGGAAGCATTAATTTAGTGCCGGTCCCTAATTTGCTTAATCTATATAAATAAAACTGACTTTCTGTCACACGGATTTGGGGACCGTTTCACGTAAAAACTACCTAACGGATTAGGATGAAATTTGGTATATCGCTTAATTAAACGGCCATGAGTAAAATAGGCGATATATTTTTAATTTTAATTGAGTTTTAAAATTTTCGAAATAATTTTTTTTTTGTGTTTTTAAGCAGACACAATTTAGTATTTCCTGAATGGCAACTGAATGACAATCTTCGTTTGGTTTGTTTTGAAAATCGTGGGGACCGTTTCACGTAAAAACTACCTAACGGATTAGGATGAAATTTGGTATATCGCTTAATTAAACGACCAGGTGTAAAATAGGCGATATATTTTTAATTTTAATTGAGTTTTAAAATTTCCGAAATAATTTTTTTTTTGTGTTTTTAAGCAGACACAATTTAGTATTTCCTGAATGGCAACTGAATGACAATCTTTGTTTGGTTTGTTTTGAAAATCGCAAATGATATTCTACATTCACAATGCCTAGAAAAAAACGCCCATCATTAAGCAAAATCGACAAAAAGTTTTTCAAAAACGTTTAAAGAGGAACGAATTACAAAATGACAACCAAAAAGCTTCGACTTCGCGGCAGCCGGACATTTCCCCAGAGGACAGGTTAGCGTCGCAACGGCGGTCTGTAAGGAGTGGAGTCTGTAAGGAGTAGAGAAACATCAGAGAGGCGTGCCGTTCGTTTAGAAGCCGATCGGCTAAGACATGCCGAACTAAACGAACAAAGAATGAATTTACAATGGGGTGATAAACTTTTATATTACTTTTATTTAGTACCAAAAACTGAGTTTATCCGTCAATGACGGGCCACGCAGCTAGTAATGAATAAATAAACCCTGCATTAGTATTTGAAATGAACTGTCCTTTCCATGGTACACTTCTTGAATGGACTGTCTTGAAGTCAATCACTTTTAAGAAGTTTTGTTATTAGCAACTTTAAGCTAAGATAAAAACTAAATATATTCCCTCATAAATTATAATGTTCTTTTTTTGCATATTTCAGACTTGTGCTTAAGAAGCAAATATGGTTCACGTTATCAAGGTGCATCTTGAGGATGCCAAGAATGGAAATCAAATTCGTAGATTGGCGGTTAGCAGTGATGTTGTTTGTGATTTCAAACTTTTGAAAGAGAAAGTCAAAACCCTCTTTCAACTGGAAAAGTATTGTTTTGAGATGAAATGGAAAGGTTTGTGTTGATTAAAAGAAATATAATCTTTCTTTACTTCATATCATTTGTATATTTGTAAAACATTGATTCAAAAAGTTGTAATATGAAAACTTTTTGTTGATAATTATGTATAATTATGTACATCGATTAGTATACTGAATCTCAGTATCTAACAAATTCTATTCTGACACAATAATTATCCATTAGAGTTGTAGTATAAGGTCTCGGCTATGATGAGAGTGACTTACAACAGTGTGGCTTTTGCTCTGTTTAAAGCTTGTTGAGCCTACTTTTCTGATGCAGTTAGTTAAAATTCTTTTATGAATGTTCCCCAAACGAATACAGTTTTTTTTTTTATTGTTTCAGATTCTGAAAATGATTTTATTCTCATGTCAAGTGATGAGGAACTTGCCCAAGCCTTAGCAAATGCTGAAGATGGATTACTCAGAGTATACCTTTATTTCAAAGATGGTGCGCAAACAAAACCCAAGACACCTGAAACTGCTCAGAAAGTTACTGGTTTACATCCATTCATAACATGTGATGGATGTGAAAAGGATATTTATGGTGATCGCTACAAATGTCTACAATGCACAAATTTTGACCTATGCTCACTTTGCAATGCTGCCAGCAAGCACCCGGAGCATGACTTTGTTAAGCTTGTCAAACCGGCTTCTGTAAGTGAAATAGCATAGCATTTTAGTACTTTTGGAGATTTATTTATACAAAGCTGCAGTTTGGGGGAAGAACTTGATTTCTGAAACTCTAAATAGTTATAGAAATAACATCAATACACTATAATAAATAAAGTAGTAAAACTCTAAAAATATATTCAAAAAATTACGCAAATTTCGGATTGCATTTGTTAGAGATCTAATTATTTTTCAATGAATGAATATAATGTCAAGTGCTTAAGAGGGAACTTCCATCTGTCTTGCCTTATAGACCAAATGTTCGATTTTTTTTGTCCACAATTTCTGCCAGAGTATTGCTTTAAACCATATGAAATTTTACAACACGCATAATATCAGTAATGAAAGTGTGGTGAATGATATCTCGCTAAGATTTAAAGTTCAATTGTTCTATCTTAAAATAAACGATCGCCATTAAAGAGATTTATAACATTTAATCAGGAAATTAAATAAAACTAACGGGCAATTCTTTGCTGTATGCACAAGACATTTTGGCTCTTTTTTTTCTACTCGTAAACAAATTAGAATTCTAAAATTATAATGAATCTACAGATATGTGTTTCTTTTATATAACTCTAGTTGGTGGTAAAATTATATTGAAAATAAATTATCTTAACTAAGTCAAATATACATTTATAAGCTACTGACGCATGGACATATCCATGTCCTGTACTTCAGTGGATATAAATGCATATTTGATCTAGTTAAATTGTTTTTCATATAAGTTTTTCACCAAGTAATATTATATAAAATAAAAAAAATAACTGTTAGATTTATCTTAATTTTACAATTCTTATCTGTTTACGAGTAGAAAAAGAGCTAATGTCAGCCAGAGTATTGTCCTAAAAATCTTTTAGTGCAATGCCTACATATTTCTAAATTGTCACGTTTGTCTGTTTGTGGTCAACATTCCCATATAAAATTAAAGTGCTGCTTGCATGTGCTGTGTGTCAAATGAAAGGTCTTGTTCCCTTAGATAAATTTAACCGGAAATTACAACCACAATTTTTGGAAATGGCTGACTGGAAGTTCATTTGAAATTCTGTAAGCCTAGATTGTAAATGTTATGGATATGTGTAATTGATCAATTTGAAAGGTCTTTTAAGATTAGTGATTGCATAAAATTTAACTGGAATGACTTAAAAATTCAGTGAGATGAGTACTTAATTTTGTATCTCTGCAAAGAGAGATCAGAATGGAACTTGGATATTCAATGTTTTTTTTTTTTTTTGCTAAACTCGCTTTTTTGACATTTTTCCAAAGTGAAATCTCCAAGATGACAGGGTTTTTGTCATCAAGTGTAGTTAGCCTTAACCATAGAAAGATTTTAGTCACTAATGTTTTCAAATTGAACATGCTAGGTAATATGATGTGCAAGAATAAAAAGATTTGATGTTTAAGAATAAACATGTGTAGAATAAGCAATCTATGATAAATTAAAAATGTTCTAGTGACACGGACTGTCACAATCGATTTTGTTTAATTGTAGCTAAGGTTAGTCAAATTTTTGTGTGCAAGCTGCTAATTTTGTTAGTTCAAACAGGGTTCCCACAGTCATTAAAAGTGCTTAGTATTTTTTAGCTTGTTTTCAAGGTATTGAAAATGCTTAGAGGTCCTTAAAAGTCTTCAATTTTTTGCCGATGTTGTATGCCCAATTGCAAAATTTATAAAAATACAAATCAGACTTGCTATCTCTGTGTGACTGTCTCTTATCCACACCGTATCGGAATTCTGACATATTTGCATTACTCATGTACCAACTTGTAACTTTTTTGGCAGAATATACGTAAATAAAATTTATACATAGACACGATGCCTGAGAGAACTTTCAAAGGTTCTTAAAAACATTATTTAGGTCCTTAAAAGTAATCGATTTTTATTCTGTGATTTGAGTGGGAATCCTGTTCAAAGCGTATTTCATTGATCTATGCTTAAAGTACATCACTGTACTACTCTATTAAAAATGTATTTCTTATTTTTCAAAATAAAAATAATTTAAATTTATTATACTTAAATTATTGATCATGATTATTTTAAAGGCTTATCTATAGACTTGATTACACAATATTCACCTGATATACCAAGTGACATTTAATTAAAATTATTAAATTTTTTTTACAGATCCCTCGCGAGTGGGTTTTTTGTGGATCTCGTAAGATGTGGAAGTCCATGTTTGGTCTAGCCCATATGATGCATTATCAAGAGGATAAGGCAGAGAGTAAATCCTCAACTCCCAAAAGTCCTAACCGAGAAACCCCTCGAAGGCAATGTAACAACCATCAAAGATTGCCCGATATTTTTTCTAATATAATAAATGGGGACATGGCTGAATCACAGAGACTATTTACTGAAGCAATTGGAACTATTACAAACCTTTTGCCAGGTTCGTGCTTGAATAATTGAATAGTAAAAACTGACTGAGTTATATTTATTTTTTAAATCCTTTATATTAACTTCGATTTTGTGTTATGTGTGTGTCGATGGGCAAATTTGCGGACGCCTAATTACAGCTTTTGCTGATATCCAATTGGGCTGGAACTTGGCAGATAGATTCAATGACAATGCATTCTATCAAATTTTGGGTCTGTTACTGTCACTAAAAGGTTGCTTTTACGGAATACTAATAAATCAACTTGCCATCATCTAATCGCACTAAAATAGTTTTTAACTAATCGTTGTTGAAATTCTTTCCCGTTGCCAAATTTTTTTTTGATAAATAATATAATTACTTTAATCAGAATAAATAAATGATATTTGGATGTGAGAGCATAGATTCATGTTCATTTTTAATAAATTTTGAAACCTAGTTTGCAGCACATTTTGCTGATAAAAATATTTTTGATATTTAAAATTAGATACAAACATCAAGCACACGCTGTTTACAGAATCGGCCCTGTGTTAATAAATATAAAAATTGTCTATACATATAAAGGATTTTTATTAAAAACTTTGTTTTTATGGGCTATATTATTGATGTTATTAAATCAGTTTTTAGGGTGTATAACTGCAGCCTGATTCGATTTTTTTTTTTTTTTTTTTTTTTTTTTTTTTTTTTATAAACATGACAAAAAAATTTATAATTTATTAATTTTAAAACTAATAATTGTAAGCATTTATTAGAAAATTTTAATGGATTAATACAAAATTTTCTATTTTATGTTGATAGTATTTTATTCTTAAAGAAAGAAGTAACCTTCAGGGTTGACATCTTTTTGTCAATTTATATATAAAGTTTTTCTTGTAAGTTATTAGAGAAACCTTAATTAATTAAGATTAAATTTACTTTGTACCATTTAATCTATATGATTATCTACATTCATAACACATTTAATGAAATTTAATATTTTTTTTTTAAGTAGGTAGTATTGAAGTTAAATTGCAGCAAAAGCCTTTTAAAGCCGAGTGCAAAACAAAGCCCTGCCCAAAAAAAGCTAAGGCTAAAAAGGAATCAACCGAGACTTGCACTAATACGAAGCAAGATGAAAATGTTTCAAAACCAGAAGATAAAGCTGCTGAACCTAAGAAAGTTGAAACTTCAGCTGATCTAATCAAAGAAACAACTCTACCAGTCCCTACTCAACCAAAGAAGGTTGAAATTGTAGATTCAACTTTATTTCCACCGAAGCCCCAACCTGTAGGTCTCTTTCCTGTTCCAACACAAGTAAAGGATGAAACCGCAGAAACTAATTCAGTTGCCGAAGCTTGCATCAATAAAGTCTCAGTGGCTGGATATACTGAGAGGGTTGAATGCAAGGAAAATTCTCCCTCATCTGATGTTGTAAGGCTACAAAATATTATTTTATAGTCCCTTTCAAATTTTTTTTAGTTGAGTGTCTTGGGAATAAAAAAAAAAAAATTTACGAAAAATATAGATTAAATACACTTGCTAGTATACTTAATATGCCAGATGAATGATGTCACAGTTTTAAGGATGTATGCTAAACATCTTTTTTTCAATTTAACATATTATTTATATCGAAATCTTAACTTTTTTATAAAATCTTTGTAATATAGAAAACAGGTATGCAAATCGGCCAACTAATCAATTAGCAACCAAAATGATAAATTGCACAGATTGCAAGTTAAGTGTTTACAATTTTTATTCCATCCTTGATTGTTGATGTTGAAAAAATTTTCAGTTTTGAAAATTATACTTTGTAGATACTTATTTCATAATATGTTATCACTGCACAGAATTATTTTTCCATCTATAGTTATGTTCTTTGAAAGTTTATTTTCTATTATTGAAATTCTTTTATTTTTGAGACATATTTGTTTTTAGGATTCTTCAACTTGTGCTGAGGGTTGGACTTTTATTCATGAGAATGAAACTAAAAAGCAAGAGTCATCCTGTTTTGCAGATGCTTTAATCGAAAATTTTGTAGAAGCAGCTAAAGAAGTCCAGTATCCGAAACTTGGAGAAATTAAGAGCAAGTTGGAAGAAGGAAATGTCATGTTAGGGGAAGGAAATGTCATACAAACCAATGGTAATGCTTTAAAATAATTATTTGAAACTACGTTATTAAATGTTAGTATCTCTAGTTGCACTAAAAATGTCCAACATTTAATTTTTTTTAAATATTGTTGCGTGGATGGGTCCGAAAGACTTGAAGAAATTTATTCCGATGTAACACTTCGACGATTCTTTTACAACTCTAGAATGTTTTCGAGTTGTTGCAGGCTTCTGCTCAATCGTTTTCGAGGTATCGCCAGCATTTGCCCGTTAGTTTCACAGGACACCAACGGGGTGTCACCGAATGGCATAGTGTTAAGAGTTAAAGGTTTATAACCATCGTATTTTAGTAAGCATTTAAAAAGCATATTTTCGCTCTGATATGCGAAGTAGCAATCGTGCATCACTGTTATTATTGTAGTTATTAGTTTTGTTAAAAACATATTTTGCTTTAATTTAAAAAAGTTTCAATTTGAAAAATACCCCTTAAAATTTAGAGCGGGGCAAAAATACCCTTTGGAAATGTTTTACTGGTGAATACTGGGCGTTCCGATCAAGCCAAAACCTAATGATCAATTGACCCTCTTAACGCCGGCACACTTTGGCTTTGCGACCGAAGTGATTGTTTTATGTAATTTCGGACTTGAAACAAGAACTGTGAGTCAAGTGATATCATACGTTATGTACAGCAAAGGTCAAACACTTCTTTCACTTTAAAAAAAAATAAAAAATAGTTTAATATATTATGTTAAGTTTATTGATTTTAAATTTTTGTACATAGTGATTTCAAATAGATACAGCCTCTGGGAATATTCAACACAAGTAGTTTTGAACTTTTCGAAAACAATATGAAAATTTGAATTAGTATTTTTAATTAATTAATTTTTTTTTTTTTGTTTTTTTTTTTTTGCAGAATGATTTCTAATATGGCTACGGCTCTGAAATTTTCAAAATGAGTAATTTTGGCCTTCTAATTGAATTTTTAAAAAACATGTTAAAATTTTGATTACTTTTTTTAGTTTGAAATTTTTTTTCAAAGTGACTTCCAATAGGAATGGAGCTCTGAAATTTTCAACTGAAGTAGTTTTCGCCTTCTAATTAGATTTTTGGAAAGCAGAATGTTAAAATTTGAATTAGTGTTTTTAATATTTTCTTTTTTTTACAAAATGACTTCTAATATGGCTACAGCTCTGAAACTTTCAACATAAGTAGTTTTGGCCTGCTAATTGAATTTTTAAAAAACATAAAATTTTGATTACTTTTAACTAATTAAAAAAAAATTCACAAAGTGTCTTCCAATAGGAATGGATATTACAGGTTTATATAGCAATTAATCATTTAGCAAGTGTAACGATCATATGCTTACGAGCAATGAACCTATCAACGAACAAAGCGAGCATGTTATTGAATATTATTTGATTAATTTTTTACAAAGCGACTTCTAATAGGCCTAGAGCTCTGAAATTTACAACATAAATAGTTTTAGTCAGCTAAATAGACTTTTGATTAACAGAATGCAAAAATTTATGTAGTTTTTTTACTTTTGTTGATTAATTTTTTACAAAGTGACTTCTAATAGACGTACAACTCTCTCTGAAATTTTCACGAGAAGTGTCAAAAGCTGGGACCAATACATAATGACGGGAGTCCACAATTTGGGGTCACGCAGCTAGTTCAAAATATAATTTTTCAGGATTGTCACGCTATTAATTTTAGTATTTGAGGATACTATTTTGGCTATTATTTTTTGTCTGAGGCTTCTAAAGCAACTATTTTCAATGCTATTAAGCTGTGGCAGCTCTGACTATACTCTTACAACGACAATAATCCATTAATATTGCTTCTAATTTTATACTCGCAACTATTTGAACACTAAATATGCTTTCTCTGATTATCACGAAATTACTACTAATCTAATTACATTAGGAAATGTTTACTTTGTTACAAAACTTCTAAGACTTAATTGGCCACCTTTTAAACTTTCTTCAACTAACTAGATGAGACTTATTATGTCACAGTTTAAATTCTTCTATGTCCTAAAATTAATGTTTATTCTTTATTATCATTAGTTCATCTAATACTCAATTTGTTCATGATTCTCATATTTCTCTTGTATTTTAAAGTACTGCTACCACATATAATTTAAATAAGGCAAAAGGTCCATTTATTAAAAAATATCTCCTCTCACTCCGACTACCATTTCTTAGTAATACTACATTTCCTTATACTACTTCAAAATAACACAGAAATATAACTAAAATAATAATACAATAAGACTTCATATAATGTTACATAACAAACTTTTTTAAATGTTCCGGTATACACTTAACGTTAAGCAATTCACAAAAATAATTTTTTAATATTCTATAATTCCCAATAATAACACAAATAATATAAATTCACAATAGTAATTTTATACATATAGTACCTTGATATTATTAACCCTGTTTTGTAACCTGACTTTGTTCATGGCCAAGTCTGGGGGAACGAAATGGTCGCAATTTCGACATGTGGACCGTCTCAGGTAATTCAGTAACAAAGTCCATTTTATCAATAGTACAGTTGATGTTTTCTGAATTTTATGGGTGTCAGATTTCAATATAATTCTTTGGTTCTAATTTAATTTTCGTTAATACTATACCCGTCGTCTGAGAAAATAGCATGGAATTCCTAAAGCAAAGTAGTACATACACCAGATGTATGAACAAACTAAACGTTCAGGGATTGCAGTGGTCCGCATGATGTGCTACCCTATTCCACAACAAATGATCCCATTACTAATCTTCAAAATAGATGAAGTTATATTGATAAAATACAAAAATTAAACTACTTATAAAATTAAAAAAAAAAAAAACTAAAATGTACTTTTAAAATGCAATTTGTAAACAATTTAAAATGACACATGGCCAGACTTATAACCAAATTGAAAAATCTGTAAGAAAATACTTAAATTGTTTCACAACACAGTGTTTCATTGGCTGGAAATTTGTAAGTAAACTTGTATATCTTATTCCTGTGTAATACTGTCAATGAAACAAATTTTTACTGCCATTACAACTGAATGGACCAGGAAAATTTTAAAATTAGTAATTGCGCAAAATAATTTTTTGGTAAATGAGAATAAACATAATATATGCTGCTATTTTAGAATATGTAGAATGATGAATAAAGAGGGACGTGAAAAATTGTAGAAAATTATGTTTTACATGCCAGTGTACCATGTACCTGACGAAAACCATAACATGTTTTAGTTTTTAAGCAACAAATTTGTTTCAATGTTAACAATTATCTGGCTTTCCCTAAAGCTTACTTATAAAAATTTAAATAACTGATTTTGAAATTTTTACTCTATCGTTATAGAAAGTGACCAAGGAGAAGTAAGTACATTAAATTTTCCAAATGTTCGTTATCGTATGTTCTATTTTCCGAAACTGGAGACTTGTGTTTTTATCTGTGTTTGAATGAATTTTAATTTGTCCTTGCAATATTTATTTTAAAGCTTCATATTTATGCATTTTATGAAATTTTTGTTTTTAGATCCAAGGATCATCAATGCTTTGATTAAAATGCAAGCTATGGGATTCACCAATGAAGGAGGCTGGCTGGAGAGACTTCTGGTCACAAAGCATGGCAACATTAACGAAGCACTGGATGCTTTGTACCCATTTGGCCAACGTCAATAGATGTTTGTTCTTTTTTATTCTCTGGACAGTGGATGTAAAACCCGTTTTAGATTTCTTGTCACTGAAATTTGTAGTGATATATTTTAATCTTTATTTTAATAGGCTACACTGGACACTCATGTCAAGGATCCCTTTTTTTACATTCTAGGCGGTGGTTGTCTAAATCTGTAGAAGATTAATTTTTTTTTAAATATTTTATTATTTAAAATTCTACGATAGAATTTTTAACCCATGAATTTGGCACAAGTATTGTGCAATTTTTCTTTTTCAAAATAAATGTTGCTGAAGTTGTAAATTTCTTCTTGTTTTAGTTTCTAAAACTATTGTACTCTGCTTGTTATTTCCAAAATTTTGGTTATTTTTTTGAATTTTGTGATGGAAGTTGGGCACAAATTTTATGTAATTTTTCTTATGCGAAATAAATGTTGAAAATTTAAATTTCTTTTTGTATTTACTGCAATCTCTATACATTGTTTGTTATATCTCACAAGTGTTTATTTTGTGCTTTCTGAGTGTTTGTACATTCACACCCTAACCATGCTTTTTTTTGTGCTCTTTAAGCTCTTCGAAGCTGACTGGTAACTGAGGTTTGCAACATTCATTTTTGTGCTTGAATGTTTGCAAATAAACTACCAGTTAAAATTTTTGACACTTCAAAAATTGCAAACATTAAAAATAATTTTTTCTCTTAACTACTTTTAAATAGAGTTTAATATGCTGCTGTAAGTTAAATACTATAAAAGTGTGGAGCACCCCAATTTTAAAACACTTTATATGGGTGCTATGCTTTTATTTTTAAAAGATTACCCCAGTTTATTTAACATCACTCATAAAGACTGTCACAGGGCTGCCACTGACTATTAGCTTTTAAAATAGTTGCTTTAGTAGCCTCAGAAGTTAAAAATAGTAGTCTCGGACATTAAAAATAGTAGCCCCACTTTTCATAACTTAATATTGATAGCTTTTTTCAAATCGGCAATGACCTTCCTCCTGTTTTAAGTTATCATAAAGATCAGAATAAAACTATTGATTTACATAAAACACGAAAACCCAGAGACATTATTCTTTCGATTCAAAATAGTGTTTAATACATTACATCCATACGGTAAAAGACATTCGTCACGTTATAGTACTTAAATATTGGCAGGCCGGCAATCCATATAGTAACACATTGTCAAAAAAGCAAGTGACCATCTTAAGATACTCCTTTATTCATAAAGTCATAAAAACACTGATCATTTTGAACAAATAGTATATGAACGTAAACTCCATAGAATAATCCGTAGTGTGGAATAAGGCAGTATGAGCAAACAAAACTTTACTACCTCAAGCAAGCAACGGTCCGGGACTGGTATGGTAGTACTTCAGAACAGCGAGACGAAGCAATAACCCATAGGTCACTTTGAAGTTGTAGCAGGCACTTGGGAACTTGGACTTCAGAAAATAGCGCAGGGTCGGTAAGGCACTCCACTCACAAGACATTTGCTAACAACTATTTGGGCAATCTTCGCCGTAAAACACGAGATCCATTAGAACTGTGAAAAGCCGCACTTATATATACCACTTGCATCATTTATATTGCATAAAGAAGCCAAAATGTCTATAATATAGTCAACCAATGCTTCACTAAGGGCAAAGTCCCAATAGCCTAAAATTCCGAAAAACCAAACCAATATTAACCAGTGATGGGTGAGGTCATCACAGGCAATGATCTTCCTCCTGTTTTAAGTTATAAAGATCAGAATAAAACTTGATTTACATAAAACGAGAAAACCCAGAGACATTCTTTCGATTCAAAATAGTGTTTAATACATTACATCCCATACGGTAAAAGACATGTCTTAACGATACTTTATACGGTAGAACGTTCAAAAGGATCTAGTATCAGGAAACTTTTTCGTGCTTTTTTTTAAAAAGCCAAGAAGTTTTATTTTGGTTTGGAAAAAATCTAAATTTTTGTTTTCTATCATTCCATTAGTGTTCCTTAAACATCGATAGACTATCGATACTATCGAAAAACAATCGATACTATTGTTTTCCAAAACAATCGAGTGAAAAAATCGATAGTATCGAAAACGCTCGATAGTATCGATACTATCGATTGTTTTAAGCAAAGCAATACTATCGATTGTTTTAAGGAAAGTTGAAATATGAAAACAAACTTATGTAAATGTCTATTTTTTTTCTCGGAACAGTATTATCGGACAATACCTGATTTATTCGGGTAAAAAATTTTGTTATTATGCTCTACATTACCGTAAGAAGCTTTTACAGAGGCTATGCCTTTTTTTATGTATATAATATTGCTTGTACTACATAAAGCTATTACATGCAAAGTGTGCAATGCACATATACTAGTCCGAGAGGTCACTGCTAGTACCGCATACAACATCGCTCTGAAACTCATGTGGAATGTAGAAATATGCTAGCTGACCACCAAACACTTGGTCTGCCGAAATGCATTTGACCGGAATTGTAAGAAAAGCCCTACGGGGAAGTGCAATTATTAGGTACCTAAATATACCATCGAACATCACTCTGATATTCACAGAGGTTTAAAAGGATTATCAATCGAATAAGAATTAATTGGTCTGCCGAACCGCATTTGGCCGGAAATGTCCGGTAGACAATTCCGAAAGTGCAGTTTTTAGGGAAATACGTCCTCGAACATGACTCAGAAACTCACATTGAATGAAGTGGATTACCTTTAGAATTATTTGGTCTGCAGAACCGCATTTGGCCGGACCTGTCTTACTCGATAGGTTATCCACTTCATTCTCTGCGAATTTCTGAGTCATGTTCGATTACGTGTTCAGAAACCTAAAAAGTGCCCTTTCGGATTGATCATCCGGACAGGTCCGGGCCAAATACGGTTCGGCAGACCAAATGATTCTTACTGTAAGAATCATTTGGTCTGCCGAACCGCGTTTGGCCGAAACTGTCCGCAGCCGAATCCTAAAGTTGATCTGACCAAATATCGTATCGTATCGAATTGTACTGTATCGCATCATACAGAGTATCGTATCGAATATCGTATCGCATGGAATATCGTATCGTAAGGAACATGGTATCGTATGGAATACCGTATCGTATCGTATATGAAATATCGTATCGTATGAAAGATCGTATCGTATGAAAGATCGTATCGTATCGTATAAAGTATCGTTTCGTATAAAATATCGTATCGTGTGTAAGATCGTATCGTATCGTATAAAATATCGTATCGTATCGTATAAAATATCGTATCGTTTCGTATCGTATAAAATATCGTATCGTTTCGTATCGTATAAAATATCGTATCGTATAAAATATCGTATCGTATCGTTTCGTATCATATAAAATATCGTATCGTATCGTATAAAATATCGTATCGTTTCGTATCGTATAAAATATCGTATCGTATAAAATATCGTATCGTATAAAATATCGTATCGTATCGTTTCGTATGGTATAAAATATCGTATCGTATAAAATATCGTATCGTATTGTTTCGTATCGTATAAAATATCGTATCGTATAGAATATCGTATCGTATAAAATATCGTATCGTATAAAATATCGTATCGTTTCGTATCGTATAAAATATCGAATCATATCGTATCATATAAAATATCGTATCGTATCGTATGAAATATCGTATCGTATCGTATGGAATATCGAATCTAATTGCAGTACATATATCTGCAATACGTATTGGCCACATTGGAAAATACCTAACTAATAATACCTAACTACAATACGCATCTTCAATATATATTTGCAATACATTTATATTCGCTAGATATTCATAAAATACATATACATGCAATACTGATTGGTGTGCGTTGATTACCTGTAAAACACCTTCGCATTATTCCTATTTGTAATTCCTACGTGCTATGCCTATATTTTAAATACACACGTGCAATACATGCACGCAAGGAATACATGCAACTTATATGTACTTTATATAAGCTATTCTTTATATCGCAATGGACCTTATAACGAGCGAAGCGAGCATTGTTCACTATATATGAAAAGTTAGGAGTTTTTACAAAAACGTGTCACAGCAACGCGGGGCCACACAGCTAGTACATATAATACTCAAAAAGGTTTTAAAAATAAACGACCTCCTCAATAGATTTAATTAAATATCGACAATCAATGGTATTGCCTTGCACAAAACCATCGATACTATCGCCCAATATAAAACAATCGATACTATCGATTGTTTCGATACTATCGACTGTCTCGATACTATCGATTGTTTTATGATGGGCGATAGTATCGATTGTTTTGTACAAGGCAATACTATCAATTGCGGTCATTTAATTAAAATCTATTGAGGGGTCCGATAATTTTTGAAATCTTTTTTGTGGATTTGTAAGTACTAGCTGTCTGGCCCAGCGTTGCTGTGGCCCGTCATTGTGAAAAGATAAGCTTTAAAGTTTTGTGAACGAGGCTCCTCTTGCTTGTTATACAGTCCACTGCGAAATAAAAATTGCATAAATGAAATATAATTATGTTGCATGTATGCCTTGCTAGCATGTTTTTCTAGTGTGCATTTTACACAGGTAGCGTAAATAAGTATCGCATGTAAGTAATGCAAATAAATATTAAACATGTGTAATACCTATAGGAATTGCACTTAGGTAATAACAGCACGCCAATTAGACATAACTTTGTTATTGCAAATCAGTATTGCATGTATATGTATTGTATGAATGTATAGTGAATATATGTGTATTGCAAACAGATATTGCAGATGCGAATTGTAGTTAGATCTTGCATTTGAGTATTGCAAATATGTATTGCAGATATATGTATTGCAATTTTTAGGTACCTAAGTAGACCATCGAACATCACTCTAAAATTCATAGGGAATGAAGTGGTTTACCTATCGAATAAGAATCATTTGGTCTGCCGAACCGCATGTGGCCGAAACTGCCGGCAGATCAATTCGAAAGTGCAATTTTTAGGTGAAAAAATATCATGTTGAATCGAATATTGTATTGAATATAATATCCTATCGAAAACTGCCATGCAATTTCTATTCGCAGTATTGCAATACGCACGTGTTGTACCTACTACCTACGTACTTTTCAGATTTGTAATTCCTAAGTATTATGTTTATGCGCAATACACATGTTCAATACACATGTTCAAAACCCATGTCTTATACAAACTATAGCACTAAGGTATTCGGTGTATGTTTTAATCCTTTCTCTAGAGCTGTAACTATATTTTATTTGCATTCGAAATATATGTGTGTTATACCTATATACAATACGCAAAAAGAAGAATGCGAATGATGGCTATATCTAGTATTCTCTATTTAGGTACCTAAAAATTGCAATACATATATCTGCAACACATATTTGCAATACTCAAATGCAAGATCTAACTACAATTCGCATCTGCAATATCTGTTTGCAATACACATATATTCACTATACATTCATACAATACATATACATGCAATACTGATTTGCAATACCAAAGTTATGTCTAATTGGCGATCTGTTATTACCTAAGTGCAATTCCTATATGTATTACGCATGTTTAATATTTATTTGCATTACTTACATGCGATACTTATTTACGCTACCTGTGTAAAATGCACACTAGAAAAACATGCTAGCAAGGCATACATGCAACATAATTATATTTCATTTATGCAATTTTTATTTCGCAGTGGACTGTATAACAAACAAGAGGAGCCTCGTTCACAAAACTTTAAAGCTTATCTTTTCACAATGACGGGCCACAGCAACGCTGGGCCAGACAGCTGGTACTTACAAATCCACAAAAAAGATTTCAAAAATTATCGGACCCCTCAATAGATTTTAATTAAATGACCGCAATTGATAGTATTGCCTTGTACAAAACAATCGATACTATCGCCCATCATAAAACAATCGATAGTATCGAGACAGTCGATAGTATCGAAACAATCGATAGTATCGATTGTTTTATATTGGGCGATAGTATCGATGGTTTTGTGCAAGGCAATACCATTGATTGTCGATATTTAATTAAATCTATTGAGGAGGTCGTTTATTTTTAAAACCTTTTTGAGTATTATATGTACTAGCTGTGTGGCCCCGCGTTGCTGTGACACGTTTTTGTAAAAACTCCTAACTTTTCATGTATAGTGAACAATGCTCGCTTCGCTCGTTATAAAGTCCATTGCGATATAAAGAATAACTTATATAAAGTACATATAAGTTGCATGTATTCCTTGCGTGCATGTATTGCACGTGTGTATTTAAAATATAGGCATAGCACGTAGGAATTACAAATAGGAATAATGCGAAGGTGTTTTACAGGTAATCAACGCACACCAATCAGTATTGCATGTATATGTATTTTATGAATATCTAGCGAATATAAATGTATTGCAAATATATATTGAAGATGCGTATTGTAGTTAGGTATTGCATTTGAGTATTGCAAATAGACATTTCCAATGTGGCCAATACGTATTGCAGATATATGTACTGCAATTAGATTCGATATTCCATACGATACGATACGATATTTCATACGATACGATACGATATTTTATATGATACGATACGATACGATATTTTATACGATACGATACGATATTTTATACGATACGATACGATATTTTATACGATACGAAACGATACGATACGATATTTTATACGATACGAAACGATATGATACGATATGTTATACGATACGATATTTCATACGATACGATATTTTATACGAAACGATACGATACGATATTTTATACGATACGAAACGATACAATACGATATTTTATACGATACGATAATTTATACGATACGATATTTCATACGATACGATATTTTATACGATACGATACGATATTTTATACGATACGATACGATATTTTATACGAAACGATACGATATTTTATACGATACGAAACGATACGATATTTTATACGATACGATACGATATTTTATAAGATACGATACGATATTTTATACGATACGATATTTCATACGATACGATATTTTATACGATACGAAACAATACGATACGATACTTTATACGATACGATACGATATTTTATACGAAACGATACGATACGATATTTTATACAATACGATATTTTATACGATACGATACGATATTTTATACGATACGATACGATACGATATTTTATACGATATGAAACGATACGATACGATATTTTTTACGATACGATACGATATTTTATACGATACGATACGATCTTACATACGATACGATATTTTATACGATACGATACGATCTTACATACGATACGATATTTTATACGATACGATACGATCTTTCATACGATACGATATTTTATATGATACGATACGATACGGTATTCCATACGATACGATATTTCTTACGATACGATATTCCATACGATACGATATTCGATACGATACGATATTCCACACCATACGATACGATATTCGATACGATACGATATTCTGTATGATGCGATACAGTACAATTCGATACGATACGATATTTGGTCAGATCAACTTTAGGATTCGGCTGCGGACAGTTTCGGCCAAACGCGGTTCGGCAGACCAAATGATTCTTACAGTAAGAATCATTTGGTCTGCCGAACCGTATTTGGCCCGGACCTGTCCGGATGATCAATCCGAAAGGGCACTTTTTAGGTTTCTAAACACGTAATCGAACATGACTCAGAAATTCACAGAGAATGAAGTGGATAACCTATCGAGTAAGACAGGTCCGGCCAAATGCGGTTCTGCAGACCAAATAATTCTAAAGGTAATCCACTTCATTCAATGTGAGTTTCTGAGTCATGTTCGAGGACGTATTTCCCTAAAAACTGCACTTTCGGAATTGTCTACCGGACATTTCCGGCCAAATGCGGTTCGGCAGACCAATTAATTCTTATTCGATTGATAATCCTCTTAAACCTCTGTGAATATCAGAGTGATGTTCGATGGTATATTTAGGTACCTAATAATTGCACTTCCCCGTAGGGCTTTTCTTACAATTCCGGTCAAATGCATTTCGGCAGACCAAGTGTTTGGTGGTCAGCTAGCATATTTCTACATTCCACATGAGTTTCAGAGCGATGTTGTATGCGGTACTAGCAGTGACCTCTCGGACAAGTATATGTGCATTGCACACTTTGCATGTAATAGCTTTATGTAGTACAAGCAATATTATATACATAAAAAAAGGCATAGCCTCTGTAAAAGCTTCTTATTGTAATGTAGAGCATAATAACAAAATTTTTTACCTGAATAAATCAGGTATTGTCCGATAATAGTGTTCCGAGAAAAAAAATAGACACACAAGTTTGTTATCATATTTCAACTTTCCTTAAAACAATCGATAGTATTGCTTTGCTTAAAACAATCGATAGTATCGATACTATCGATAGTATCGAGTGTCTTCGATACTATCGATTTTTCACTCGATTGTTCCCCTGAACAATCGATTGTTCACTCGATAGTAAAACAATCGATGTTTAAGGAACACTACATTCCATAGACAAACAAAAGGGTAGAATATAGAAAGGAGGGGGGGGGGGGGGAGAGGCACTATCATATTTACATACTGCGATGGAAGTTAGCAACTCAACCTTACTCTCAGACAGCACTTAAGCAAAAAAAGCTCAACTTCACGCAAAAACAACAGTAAAAATCAATTAGCAAAACAAGATTTTTTTTTTAATTTCCAAAGTCAAACAACTTTTTGGCCAAAAACAAATTTTATGTTTGAACAATTATACTATATATTGACAATGACAGGCAAATTTAATTTTGCTCAATTTTTAAATTTTTAACAGGGTGGCTACAGAATTTGAGAAACAAAATTCAATGACATTTCCCTGATTTCCAGAAAATTCCTGTAAAAAATCCCTGACGTGCATCTTTGTCGACGTTATCACTAAAAAAAATGAAGAAAATAATGGCCAATTTAAAAATGTATAAATTTGACTATTTAGAATTACAAATACTTATCAAAGTATAATTGCACCAAACTATAAATTTAGACTAAAAATCAAAACAAGCATCTTTAGAGTATGAAAAAGAATGGAAAATATTAATAAAAATTTACAAAACTCGGATATAACAATTTACACCCATACTTGCTAACTTCAAGGAAAAGCAAAACTAGTACAATACTTTTCTTTTTAATTTAAAAAATAACACAAATAAAACATGTTATTTTCTTCAAAATATGTCAAAGGCTGTATCTTGTTCATAACATAAATTTAAAACAGTGTCCTTAATATTTACTAAACTTGGGCATGCAACTTACATAATCGACATTTTGCTATTCAGTCACAAATTTCATTCAGTACATATATATTTCATGAAAAGTGATATCTTTTGGATTTTGAAGTTGACAAAATATATAACATATATTGCATGAAAGAAAAGGCTTGAAATTAACAACTTCTTATAAAAATTAATTACTCGTATATAGAAATAAAATTTTGTACAAGAAAAAATATTATCTTAAACCACATAAGTGCATATTAAATAAGGCAAAAAATCGTTTTCGTAAAACATGACAAGCACAGCATTTGGCAGGAGGAAAAATGCAAGCACTTTTTTTAAAAATTCCAAGATTCTTTCCCTGAATGTACACAGTGGCACATTCAGATTTTTTTATTTTTTGGAGGAGGATTCAATTCTTTGTGTGATTTATATTACATACATAAATCAAAACCACATATCACTTTCAGTTAATTACGTTTCATAACATATAGTGTAAAAAAAAAAAAAAATGAAATACAGGATCTAAGCCATTTTGCTTATAAATGCCTATAGATTTGTTGTACATCTATAAGACAGTACTGTAAAGGGTTAATAAAAACGAATAAATATAATGGAATCAGTTTGAAATATTAAGGAATTTAGGGTTCTAATGCATTCTATTGACATAAAACATAAAGAAAAATAATCATGTCTCTAAAGGATGTGGTCAGATTTGAGTTTGAGGATATTTTTTAACAATAAGGCCATTAGTGGTCGCGCTTCTAAGTTATAGGATAACTAAAAATTTAACAGAAATAATGCGTAAATAATTATGGTTCTAATATATTCTGTTGACAAAAAACGAAAAATAATCATATCTGTAAAGGATGCAGTCAAATTGAAGTTAGAGGATCTTTTTCAACTATAAGGCGCCGGCGGTCGCGTAGTTATAGGATAACCAAAAATCTAACAGAAATAATGTATAAATAATTGTTCCAAGCATAACAATGATCTCGGAAACTAAAAAAAAAAAAAAAAAAAAAAAGCAAAAAAAAAAAAAAAAGCAAAAAAAAAAAAGCATACACAAGCAGTTTGTGGGCCGAGGAGAGGGGATTAACCGGTTTGGCTCAGCTGCTGAGAGTAAAGAAAGCTTGGATACTTCATACTCCCAAATCGGCCAACTAGCCAGACGTTGACATTACGGCATCCACTCCTTGCAAAGCGTCGGAATATATCTCTGCACTCTGAAAACTCAAAAATTTAAAAATTCACTGGTTAAAGAGTAATTTATGAAATTCCCTTACATTTCCCAGAAGAGAGAAATTCCCTGGCATTTCCTTGAATTCCCGGCTACAACATTGAAATTCTAATCATTCTGCATCGATTGACCTACACAGCGAAACCGTTCATCACACCGACACAAATCTCGGACATAAAGTCTGTCGTGAGGCTAGTCAGTGTATGAAATTATAAATATTAAATAAGCAATACATGTTGCACGTCACTTAATGAAGTATATTATTTAAGGAAAAACTTTACAGGCATTTTACGTTAAGCAGTAACACAGCGAGGATTCATTAGCACGCTAATAAAAAGAAGCAAGTGAAAAAGGTGGATTGTTCGAAATCCGAAGTAGTATTAATCCAACCGCACCGTAGTAGAAGTTGTAGTTATTACGACGTCGCATAATGTCTGTTCATCATGACGTCATGTCCACTGCACACTCCCTCCCCAGTGTCAAACGTATGACACGAGATGCCTTGGGAAGTGCACTCGTCTACCTGATCGAGTTGTCACAGGCTTGCTCAATAGGACCCTGGAGCTTTCTAGATCACTTGAGGCTGAAGTATTGTGCTTTGCTGGTGCATTGGCCGTGGCTGGAGCACTGGGCGTTGCTGGCGCATTGACCGTGGCCGGAGCACTGGGTGTTGCTGGCGCATTGAGCATGGCTGGAGCACTGGGTGTTGCAGGGTTCACCGCGTCAGACTCTTGTGAAAAAAATGCTGGTTTCAGCCTGTCTAAGGATATGGTTCGCCTGCTACCCTTGATGTTGATGTCAAACGTCTTATTCGACCTTTGCAGGACCTTGTACGGTCCATTGTAGGGGGCCTGCAGAGGTCCTCGGACAAAGTCCTGGCGAACGAAGACGTGTGTGCAGTCTTTCAAGTGTGGATGGACGAAGACTGATCTCCTTCCATGGCTTGATGTTGGCACCGGTCTGATCTGTGCAAAATGGTTCCTTAGATCCTCCATTACCTGTTTGGGGTCAGTTTCTGTTGGTGTTGGGTCGAAGAACTCTCCCGGCAGGCGCAGCGTCGTTCCGTAGACCAGCTCTGCTGTTGATGCTTGTAAGTCATCCTTCAGCGCTGTCCGGAATCCCAGGAGTATGGTTGGCAATGCCGATGACCAGTTAGGAGTATCGTAGGCTTTTATGGCTGCCTTCAGGGGTCGGTGCAACTGCTCGATGAGTCCGTTAGCTTGGGGGTGGTACGGTGAAGACCGGATTCGCTGGATACCAAGTAGGTTAGTGAGGCTCTGGAAAAGTCGACTTTCGAACTGCCGGCCCTGATCAGTGGTTATGCGAGAAGGTACTCCGAATCTGGATATCCATGTGCTGAAAAAAGCAATAGCGACAGTCTCTGCTGTGATGTCAGCTACAGGGACAGCTTCCGGCCAGCGTGTAAATCTGTCGATCATGGTCAAGCAATAAGATTTTCCATTTGATGGGGGCAAGGGCCCAACCAAATCCAAGTGGACATGGCCAAATCTATCCGCCTGGCCAGGGAATTTGCCTAACGGGGTTCTGGTGTGTTTCGTGACCTTACATTTTTGGCAAGCTATGCATGTTCTTGCCCATTGATTGCAATCGGAATTAATTGAAGGCCAAGTGAAACGAGAACGTACCAATTTTGATGTTGCTTTTATTCCTGGGTGTGATAATTTGTGAATTGAATCGAAAATCACGCTACGGAATTTTTCTGGTATATAAGGGCGCACATTTCCGGTGGAAATATCGCAAAAGAGTGGGATATCAGTTCCAGGTAAAGTTACTTTTTTTAGTTCCAAACCGTTTTTAAAATCCTTCAAAAGCTTAAGCAACTCAATATCGTTTTCCTGACTTTTTGCGATTTCGCCATAATCGATTGGTGAAGGCATTTTGATCGTGGCTATTCGCGACAGAGCGTCTGCCATTATATTGTCCGTACCTTTTATATGCAAAATGGTAGTTGTAAACTGGGAAATAAAATCCAGCTGACGAAACTGTCGAGGTGATGCCTTCTCTGGCCGTTGTTGAAACGCAAAAGTCAATGGCTTATGGTCCGTGTAAACAGCGAATTCCCTTGCCTCTAACATATATCGAAAATGTTTAATAGTGGCGTAAGCTGCTAGTAGCTCGCGATCGTACGCACTGTATTTACATTCGGCAGGCGAGAGTTTGCGTGAAAAGAATGCTAGTGGTTGTGATTCTTCCTCAACAATTTGGAAAAGTGCCCCGCCTATTGCGAAATCCGAGGCGTCTACCTGCACAATGAGTTTTGCATCCGTTTGTGGATGAGCTAAAAGCGTTGCTTCGGACATAAGTTTTTTGCAATTTTTAAATTGTTCTTCAGCCGACGTAGTCCAATTGAGGGGCGAGTTATCATTCTTTTTTGAACCTTTAAGAAAGTTATTTAACTCATTTTGGAAATATGCTGCTCGAGGCAAAAACCTGCGGAAAAAGTTTAGTAAGCCAAGAAATCGTCTGAGTTCCTTAACTGTTTTTGGCAACGGGTATTTTAAGATTGGTTCCACCTTGTCTGGCAGCGGCTTAGTGCCATCTTTTGTAATTAAATAACCCAAAAAAGAAATCTCTTTAACTCCAAAAACACATTTTGAAGCATTGATGGTTAAACCGTACTCGCTTAGTTTTCTACAGACCATGCCGATATGTTTCCTGTGTTCAATTACATTGTCGCTAAAAATCAAAATATCATCCAAGTACACAAAACAAAAATTGAAATTGCCTAGCACCTCATTCATAAACCTTTGAAAAGTTTGGGCGGCCCCACACAATCCAAAATTTAAAAATGGAAATTCGAATAAACCGAATGGTGTACATACTGCAGTTTTAGGGATATGTTCCGGATGAACAGGTATGTTAAAGTATGCACGAACTAAATCAATCTTAGAGAATATTTTTTTTCCACTAAGAGCATTCGAAAAATCCTGAATATGAGGGATGGGGTACCTGTCTGGCACTGTACAAGCATTGAGCCGACGATAGTCACCAACAGGTCTGATACTATCTGTACCCTTTGGCACAACATGAAGAGGAGATGCCCATGGAGATTTCGACGGTCGGCAAATGCCCTGATTGACCATGTATTGAAATTCTTCCTTTACCGCCTCGTACATCTTTGGATTTAGTCTGCGCGGACTACTGTGAATTGGTGGACCTTTGGTCTCGATGTAGTGAACTGTAGTATGCTTAACTTGTTTTAGTTTTGGTGAAACCTCAAGAATACCAGGAAACTCGGACAAAATAGCGTGATAATCTGACATTCCTGATACTAACTTTACCGAAGACACGTTGTTGTTTTCTGTTTTTATACCAGATTGAGTTAACTTTGTTGTCGTGTCTACCAGTTTCTTGTTTTTTAAATCTACCAGAAGCCCAAAATTTTTCAAAAAATCAGCCCCGAGGATTGGTGTGGGAACTGATGCAATTAAAAATGTCCATTCAAAACAACGTTTTAGCCCTAAGTCTATTTTAAATCGTTTTGAACCATAAGTAAAAATTTTGGTGTCATTAGCAGCAAATAGTTGTAACGGCTCTGGCTTTAGTTTACTTGCATTGTTTGGTGCCGGTATACATGAAATGTCTGAACCAGAATCAATTAAAAATTTCAAATGCGTGCGTTTGTCGAAAATGTGTAAGCGACAAGATGTTGTGGCTACCGATTCCGTCGCTTGAATTCTTTGCTCAGCGGCAGCCGAATCTAGTTTCCCTGTACCGCAGAATTTTGCTGATCAGAGCTATCGAAGTTGCATGGCGGTTTGCATTTAAAGGCCCTGTCACCAAATTTAAAATGATAGTAGCATTTGCCCTCGAAATTTTGTCTTTCCCTTGATTGCGAGTTTTGTCTCCTATTACGACTTTGGGATCTATTACAATATCGTCCTCGATAATTCTTATCTCTTGGACGAGAGAGACGTTCGACTTGCTTGGCCAATTCCGCGATTTCTAGTCGGAGGTCACCGATTTCTCCACCGGGGGAATTTCTATTTATGTGTTGGTTCATAGCCATAACAGCATTGCCTGGGTTATCAATCCGCACCTCGGCAATTTTGTCGGCCATTTTGGCCAAGTTATCTACACTTTCAGTGCTGATTGACAAAATAGTCTGCATTTCTGAGGGAAGTCTCTGTAGAAAAAGAGTTTTTAGAAAATCATCAGAAAAAGCAGTTCCTGCTAATTCTCGCATTTTTCGTAACAGATGTGACGGTTTTGCGTCACCTAATTGCAATTCCGATACTAACTGCCGGATTTTTTGCGTTTCCGATTGCGAAAATTCCTGTATTAAGCGTTGTTTCAAAGTTTCATATTTGTTTTCATTAGGAGGTGATAGTAATATGTCACTGACTGTGGATAAAGTATCCGGATCTATTGCGGCGACTACATGATTGTATTTTGTTAAATCACATATGATTCCAGCCAACTGAAAATTGCTTTCTACTTGAATAAACCATATTTTAATTTTACCCTTCCTTAACGGTGGGAGTTTAGCTGCCACCCTTGAAATCTGCTGGTTCTGACTAACCTCATCGCTATTCTGATTATTCAATCCTGCATCACCGTTATTCATCGTTGTTAGTTTTCCGAATATTTTCAAAAACGAAATTAGGATAACACATTAAACTTTCACTTGCCAAAACGAAACTAGAAAAACGTTCACAATAAACATTCTTTTAAAAACAAATTACAGGACACAAGAACCCCATTTGGAACGAAATACATCCTAGCCATGCGGGATAGAGAAGAAACATGTCTCACCTGTAATTATTTGCTGCTGCGTTAATCAGTCATTCCAGGTCACCAGTGTCGTGAGGCTAGTCAGTGTATGAAATTATAAATATTAAATAAGCAATACATGTTGCACGTCACTTAATGAAGTATATTATTTAAGGAAAAACTTTACAGGCATTTTACGTTAAGCAGTAACACAGCGAGGATTCATTAGCACGCTAATAAAAAGAAGCAAGTGAAAAAGGTGGATTGTTCGAAATCCGAAGTAGTATTAATCCAACCGCACCGTAGTAGAAGTTGTAGTTATTACGACGTCGCATAATGTCTGTTCATCATGACGTCATGTCCACTGCAAGTCCATGACATCAATACTGATGCCCATACTTATGGCATTTTCTTCCGGCGTTCACGGCAAATTCCAAATTTTTTTTTTTTTTTAAGTAGAGTAAATAAAGCGAAATAATTTGATATTTGAGAATATAATAGCGTATGCTGTTGAGCCTTGCACGGCGAAAGAGAGAAAAACATTGGAACTTAACAGGACAGGTAATCAAAAATGACAGCGGTTATCGTCAAAAACAACTATCTCGCGTGAGCGGTTAATATCGTCGGACTAATAAAGTAACCACTCAACTCGCAAATATGAGCAATTATTTCGGTAGCATTCGCTCTCACCCCCCCCCCCCCCCGTAAAAAAAATCACCCGTTCTGACAAAACTGTGTTAGTACTTTAGTGCCGATTTTTTTCCCCGCCTCCATCCTACTATCGGACAATAAAGCCTTGACTGAAGTCACTCAGTGCCCACCAACAGGTAGGATTTTAAATTATGAAAATATATCACTACAAAAGCATGCCGATCAAACGGTTTAGTGGTTAGCATGCTAGCTTCTAGACCGCGAGGTTGCGGGTTCGAGTCCAGTGTAAGGCATAGGTATTTGTAAATGTATGTTGGCTTGTCAAATGACGAATGTCTTGGCACATTATAGCCCTCGTGTTGCTGACGGCGCCAGATAATCTGAAAACAACCAACCACTACAAAAGCATCTTGCTACAGCTCGGTACGTGTGGGTAAGCCGTGCTACATTGCTCCCTGGTCAGCCACTAAAAAGAGGCTCTCGACTAGGGTCATGGTTCGTACAGATTTGTTCGTTTACATGGTTCGTAAAAATATGCATAATTTATATTGCTCTCGACTAGGATCATGGTTCGTACAGATTTTCAAAATAAAAAATAAGGACTTTCTAAGTACTTTGTTAACTTTTTTAAGGACCTCAATTTTCTTTGTGATTTATACGATGGGGAGAAATTGAATGAAAAGAAAATTTTTAATGCATATTAAAATTCATGAATGAAATTTCTTTTAATTCCTTATGATTATAACCAATTATTTTGAGAAATAGATATACTTTTACTAAATGTAGTTTAAATTTTTGAAGTGCAATATAAATTATGCATATTTTTAATAATCTCCTGTTTCCGAGGGTACTTTTAAAGCAAATTGCAAAATTTCGTAACTGGTTTTCTGCCATAATTTCTACATTATTTTATTTTTCTACCACGATGAATACATTTAAATTAACAATGATTTCAAAATTTTAACAATGATGCTCAAAAGGGCAGGAATTAAAAACTTCTTCAGAAAATATTTTATAACTCAAAAGTTAAATGATATTAAAATACTAAAATATCAATTAAAAATGCTCCAGTCCCACCTCTGTTGGAATGTGATTAAAAGAAAATTATTGAATATAAAGAAAAACATCTACACTTAGTAAGATTTTCATCAAATATTCATTTGCAGGGTGGCTACAGAACTCAAGAAACAAAATTCCCTGACATTTCACTGATTGCCAGAAATTTCCCTGTTGTCTCTCTGTCGATGTTATCATTCAAAAAACGAAACAGAAAATAATGGCTAATTTAAAAATATACAAATTTTATAAGTAAATGTAATTTTAAATAGTCTAAGCATAATTGCTCCAAAATAAATTTACACTAAAAATCAAAACAAGCATCTTTAGAGCATGAAAAAGAATGGAAAACATTAATTAAAAGATTAAAAATTCACACACATCACTTTCAGTTAATTGTGTTCAATAAAATGTCAAAATGAAAGTACAAAAAAAAAAAAAAAATATCAAGTACAGGTTCTAAGCATTTTTGCTTATGAATGCTTTTAGGATTGTTACAAAACTGTAACACAGCGTTAAAACGGATAAAAAAAAACGAAAAAATCAGATGGAATCAATTTTAAATATTAAGGAATTTAGAGCTCTAATATATTCTGTTGACAAAATATCCAAGTCAAGAAGAAAAATAATCATATCTGTAAAGGATGCAGTTAGATTAAAATTAGAAGATTTTTTTAACCGAAGGGCTACTGGCGGCCACGCTTCTAAGTTATAAGGTAACTAAAAATCTAACATAAATAATATGTAAATAATTTGTGTTCTAATATATTCTGTTGATAAAAAACGCGAGGCAAGAAAATAATCATGTCAGATTGAAGTTTGAGGATTTTTTTCTAACAATACGGCGCTGACCTCACGGCATCAACTTCACGTGACGCGATCCGAGATAGATGTCCGCACCCGCATAGGGAATGCGAGAAAAGAACCATGTTGTTTCAATGTGGTGTCAACGTTAAATACCAACATGCACAATGTTGTTTCAACGTGGAACTGCAACGTTGTTTTCAAGCGGAAGTGTTCACTTAAAGGAGCGTGGATTCAACGTTGAGTGCCAACGTTGTTTCTACGTAGATATATCACACTGCTTCCACATGCTAGCTTTTGCCCACGTGGTTTCAATGTTGAATGTCAATATTGTTTCAACGTGGATTTATCACATTGTTTCCACATGAGAGTGTTCATTTTTGCCCATGTGGTTTCCACGTTGAATGTCAATGTTGTTTCAACATAGAGGCATCCCATTGTTACCACATGATAGTGTTCACTTTTACCAATGTTGTTTAAACATGAATCTTCCACATGAGTGTTCAATATTGAATCTTGCCAATGTTGTTTCAAGACACACATCCCATAATGCTGTTTTTACAGGACTATAGTTCTTGAGCCCAAGAACTAGTGCTGTAGAAACAGTTTTTCTGGAAAGTATGTCTTGAAACAACATTGGCAGGAATCAAGATTGAACACTCATGTGAAAGATTCATATTTAAACAACATTGGTAAAAGTGAACACTATCATGTGGTAACAATGTGGAACACCCATGTTAAAACAGTATTGCTCATATTTTTCATATTCACATTGCTCATATTTTTCGGAAGGGGTTATGAAATTAAAATTCAAAATACCATTTAAAGTTGCAATTTTAAGCAAAACAAATTATTGATTTTTGTATTTTAATAGATAACAGAAAAAATTTGGAAGCGAATGTATCCTGCCTACTTTCCTAAGCGCTTGTTTTGACACATTTTTTTTCACATGAATGTGTTTAGTTTTATTAGCACTGTAAAGTTTAAGAGTATATGCATTATAGAAACTCTCATTTAATGAAAAGAAAAAGTTAAAACTAGAATATTTTCCAAGTATTGGCTTTATGAGTTTCCAACTACTGTTACACAATGTATCATCTTTTAGTAGGTAGAATATCATTTTGTGAAAAATTAAACTTTCCTTTTATATGCAGAGGATTATTCTGTACAAAAATTTAATTTTGCTCCAATGAACCACAATTAAAATTAATTATAATATTTGCTTCTTAATTATCTCTGAACTAATCAAATTTGAATAAAAATTATACAT
Source organism: Linyphia triangularis (assembly GCA_963978545.1). Lineage (NCBI taxonomy): Eukaryota > Metazoa > Arthropoda > Arachnida > Araneae > Linyphiidae > Linyphia > Linyphia triangularis. The sequence continues at coordinate 31,058,126 of OZ021726.1, forward strand.
ATATATTTTTAAACTGTAAAAATAAATCATAATGTTCAAAATAATTTTATTTCAAAAATAGCATGCATAACATTAAAACAAATGTTAATAAAACAAATATTAATAATTACATGTAACAGTAACAGACATAGTCCTAACACAATTACATAGGTACAAATACCTTTCAAATTGTTTCTAAGTTCACACTTTAAACCAGCAAATAGAAAATTATAAGATGATTAAATATATATGTGCTAATTTTTAATGACATATCCCATTCAGAGCAACAGTAGGAACTTAACTTCAAGACCCCATTTAATGACAGTAAAATAAGAAAGGAGATACAAAACAATTATTTAAGTTTATGAACCATATGTTATAATCCATGTTTACAATCCACAATATCATTCCCAAAAATATTCCACATCTCTGTCACAATCAGCAGCCTTAATGTCACTCCACGAGCTTCTTTCGCCTCCTAATTGGTTGTTTTCATAATCTCTAAAATAAAATTACCTTTATTTAATACAATAAAGCATTCAAACATATATTTATATAGATATAACTGTTTTCCAATTTTTAAAAGTAGACACCATGCCAAAAATAATAATAAAGAAATACGACGTGTAAAAATGCTCAAATCCAACTCTGCTACTTAAATCGCCAACCAAATTCAAAGATTGAATATATTAATCAAAATAATCTCCCTTTTGTATGACTTAAAAAAATCCCTCTCTCGCGTTGAAAGCGATCCCCTTGTTTTGGATGGTTTTAAGTCAATGCCAGTATGCAGAAGCACCCTTCATATTATGGTTTGCACATTGGACTGACCAAAGATCACACGACCATTTAAGGCAATAACAGACTTATTTCAGAATATCATGCAATGACGATACACAATATAGTTTAATCAAAAGTAGATTATGTAAAAAAAATTCGAAGGCAGATGCAGAATACCAATGTTGCCTACTCCCACCCAGTATTTGAAAACTAAAATGAAGAGTAGAAAAATTTAAAAGAAAAACATATAATATAGGTTTTTAATTAATGTTATATTTCAATAGGAAACCAATTATAATTTTTGAAAATTCTAGATTGAAACAACTTAGTTGCCTTTTACTCTTAGGTATACTTTTAGAAAAATTTACTGTATCATACAAATTTAGCTTTAAATTCAAAAACCCTCTTTACTACTTTGAGGATAAATTAAATGAGCTGCTGCAACCAAATTGAAGCCATGCTTTCTATTGGTTTCCAGTTCAAAGTTAGGAGCCCTTTTTTCATTACATAGTTGCCTGGAGGTTAAAATAGTCAATTAGGATATTTTGGTACTTGCGTATTAACGCCACCGCAGCTACAGATTTGGCGGTTTTTAATTACTTACAAGGAATTAGAGTTTTATACTTACAAAGAATCCAAAAGATAACTGCATGCGAACAACAAGATTGCTCTTTATTAGCGGCACTGAAAAACCGTCAAATCTGTAGCTACAGTGGCGTTAACACGTAAGTACCGATATTTTTCTTACCAAAAAAAGTTTTCTGGAGGCTAAAATAGTCACTTTAGTAAACGCCACTAGCAGCCTTGTTATAATACTGCCATAATTCAGACATGTTCACAACAGCAAAACTAATTAAAAAAGAATAAAAAAATTATACTTAATATATAAATTATAGAGGATTATCAAAAGAACTATCAGTGTCATTTAACATGATGGCCACAAAATTCAGGTAAAAAGTTCCCTGACAGATTTCTAAAAAATTCCTTTCCTGCAAACTTTTTCCGAATTCCCCCAATTTTTCCAGATATGTTGACACACTTATCGAATAGAACATGTATGCTAAAGAGATAATATGCCAATTTTTTAAAAATAGGTTTGGTGGTAGTTAAAAGTTAAAATTATTCCATAACATTAAAACTTTTAATGATTATTACAGCAAATCTTCAGGAAAATGGTACCAAATTAGGGATAATGGATAAACATACCCTAAACAGTAACAGTAAATTTTCCTGAATATTAAAAAAATTCCCTGATTTTTTCCACAATCGAAAAGTTTCTTGATTTCCAGGTTCTGTAGCCACACTGTTTAAGTACAACAGCTCTAACAAAGGTGAAATAAGCAAGTCCACAGAACACTGAAAAAAAAAAAGAATGTTCAATTCTAATACAATAAGTAAATTTATTCTAAAAAGTATTCCCAAATATAACTTTGGTACAGTCAAACCCTGTTAATGTGAAATCCGTTAACCTGAACTCCCGTTTAACGCAAAGAAAAAAGCAGTTCCCCGTATTTAAAACTTGACGTTAATTTATTCAGTTAGCACAAACAATTTCAACGGCCCCATCGACTTCGTGTTAATGAGATTTGGCCGCAGAGTTGGACCCCTCCCTCCCCCAAAAAATGTTTTTTTTTGTTGTTGTTTAAAAAAAAAAAAAAACAGGGTTTTTTTTTCCTGTTTTTTTTTTTTTTTTTTTAAATCCTTTTCTAATTAAAATGTATACATATTTATAAATAAAATTTTACATTAACTAGAATAATAAATTTTCAGATAACAAATAATATATCTTCTGAAAATAATTTACACTAAGTAAATAAACATTTGCTACTTATGTGAACAATTAAATCATTAAATTTTAATATTATATTTAGAGATATGTTTTTTTAAATCCAATGGAAACTATATAATACAATAGTAATTGTTTACTACTTCTACATGGAATATTGCTCTTAGATTCATCAGTAATGGTGATAAGTTATACATAATTATATTTTTAAGGTTTAGAAATAAGTTATTTAAGCACAAAACCTCTATTTCACAAACAAATTTAAAATGCAGCATATAATTTAATTTTAATTAATAATTTTGAATAATTATAAAACAGTAATAAAACGCTTAGATAAATATAAAAAGTTTTTTTTGATACTTATAAAAAGTTTTATAGACTCATTATAAGATTTATTTAAAAAAGTTATTTACAACAAATAATTTAAAAAATCTAATTATAAATAAACAAAAAAAAAAAAAATGCAATTTTAAATTAGTCTTTAAAAAGAGAAAAAAAACTATTTGGTTTAAACCATGCCAACCCTGTTCGACTGTATAACAAAAAGGGAGATTTAAATAGCGAAATATGCTATACTGTACTGCATCTTTTCAATTTACCACAGTACCTGAAAAGGATAGGATTCAGTTGTTAGGGGCCAGCGATCAGATTCCAGGCACTACCTGTTCCACAGTGTTGTACATGGAGGCAGTAAGCTGAAAATATGTTAACTATTATAAAATGTATCATCCTTATGTACATGTATATATTTACACTGATGACGTCTTTTTTAAACCTTACTTTGAAATATCGATTTGATTACCAGGTGGGATAGAGAGAAATTCTCAATTTGTTATCCATCACTGCTTGAAAAAGAAAATTAACGAAAGAAATTCATTTTTTGCACACAAAACATCAGTTCATTTTGCAGCTATATTTTTAAATAAACATTTAATTTTACATTAATTAAAACAACACATTACACAGAGTGGCCACAAAATTCAGGAAAAAAAGTTTTCTGATAATACCCTGATAGATTTTTAAAAAATTTCCTGATAGATTTTTAAAAATTCCCTGATTTTACAGCAAATTTTCTTCAAATTTCCTGAACTTTTCCAGATGTGTGATCGAATTGAACATGTTAAAGAGACTACGGGTGTGGAAAATCACATAACTTTCAATTATATTATATAACATTAAGAAATGTTCTATACTACATCTGTATTCCACCTGAAATAAATTACTGGCTCTGTTGTCCCGATCCCTATTACGGTGGAGATTTTTTTTTAACTGAATCAGTTCATTTAATTACCGCAAAAATTCTTTCAACAAGTATAGAAATAATATTTATACAGCATGTTTAATTCTCAGTGATCAATCGTTTTAGAAAAACATACTTCTACAAGACAGCCCATTCAGTTTTATAGCTCATAAAAATACGTGAAATATACAATAGGTTTATTTATTTATGTCACACGCGTGTCCCAAAAATCAACAAACCTCACTGATAAGAACATCATTATCTAATTTCATTTATAAATAGAAATACATCTAATTTAGAAAACCGGCAAATAATAGAGTATAATTTAATAATGTAATGAAGAAAACTTACCAGAAAAGGCATAAATCCAATTGTCAACACAACGACATCGTAAAGTTTCAAATCAACTTCAAAAGTGATGCCAGCTACGTCATCACTGAAGGTAAAAGCGTATTGCGCATGCGTCGGATGATACAAATCGTGGATCAGTGGTGTAAGGTTGAAGTATAGTTGAATTATCACATTGAAGCCATATTAAAAAACCACATTGAGTAAACGGATTTTTATTTTTTGCTTTTATAAATTGCTTTTACCAAAGTTTTCAATTAATATGATTCTTGGACAAGATTGGGGCTTTCCAAAAACCAAAGAAGACACTTGTTTCATGTCTGGTTGAAATATCACATTGAAACAACATTGTGATACAGTGGCGGTTCTAGGCAAATCACAAGGGAGGGGCTACAGCATGCAAAAATGTTCCATAATGAGAAAGCAAAATTAATTAGAGCTACTGTTGTGGTCAATTAGATTTTATCACAATCAAGAAATATTACATTAATATACAGAGTGGCAATTATTTAATTAACTTTAATTATATTTAAGTAATTAAGTGCAAATAATTATTTTAATTAATTATTCAAAATGGTGTTTTTTTAAAGCAATAGTCTAAGTGGATGACATTAGCTAAAATTGAACAATAAAAAGAAAAGAACTGGTATTTAGACATAAAAGAAACAGGCATATATGTAACTAAACCAGGACGACGAAAACTTTTATATTGACAAAAAAAAAAAAAAAACTAGTTTCTCTATACATAAATACAAAAACAAAACATCAAATTTTGTGGAGTCTGTGTCTGTGCTTTTAGACATTCCAATTTGCAATTTTCATTCGTCTTGTTTTTTTGCGACTGAAGATGTTAATGACGTCTTCTATGGAGATGCTTCTATCCTTTTGAATATTTGCCAGTGCTAGTCCGTTTAATCTTGCCTGGCCCATGGTGCTTCATATATATGTTTTAATCCTTCGTAATGTGGAGAAGCTTCTTTCCTTAGTGCTTGTTGTAACGGGAATTGTTCCAAATATTTGTAGAAGAATAAAAATGTTGGGAAAAATTGTTGATCGCAGTTCTTCAGGGCCTCAACTGCTGTATAAGGCGGCGCAATCTCACTATCCCATTTGTTTTTCCATAGCTTTACTTTTAACTTTAGTACAAGCTCAGAGCCATCTAGGTACTGCTAGTAATTTTTTGCAGCCTTAAGGATTTCTTCGTCTTTGTACTTCAAAATATTTTTTGGAACAAGGCCTTCTAAAGGTAATATATCCACCAATTGTTGGGAAAATCTCGATTCCAGTTCTTGAATCAAATAGTCTACCAAAGGTAAAAAAAACATTCGTCTGTTAATACTCCTCGGGATTTGAAGCATCAATATTTTCTCGATGAGTCTGTCAAAAGAATTTTCTTGGTATGCGTAATTCGCAGTCGATTTCGCTTGCTATTTGCAAAGCGTCTTCGAAAATATACTACCGAATTCGATATCCACAGTTCTTCGTAGATTTCTGAAAACCTCTAATATGCAGTTTATATTTTGCATAGCATTTCCAAAATCTAACTGTGGATTTTGTAGTTTCTCACTTAGCCTTAGAGTTATTGCCATGAAATATGCCGTTGTATCCAAGGCTATGATGAATTATCCTTTTTGAACAGCCGAACTGAGCATTAGAAGCTTTGCTTGATGTTTCCGAGTTGGTATCTGGTGAAGTTGAAAGCTGATCAAGCAGTGTTACAGTAGGAAGAAATAACTCTTTAAATCTATACAAGCTATATCGTGTCGTTCAACCGATCTAGTGGGGCACATCAGCTTTAAACTTTTCTTCTTTGTTTCTGGAAGTTGATTAATTACCTCCTCTTGAGCATTTTTGTGTAAAGCAGAAAGAAAAGTTGTTACCACTCCTACGGGTCCTAACATGTTTCGTATGGCAGGAATGTCACACGATTTTGAAATAACCAAATTCAAGGAGTGGTGAAACAGTGACTGTAAACAGCCATGGGTTGCTCGTTTGATATCAGGGCCTGCACTCCTTTAAACTTTAATAAACTCTAACCTTTTTTTAAACTCTAACCTTTTTTTTTTAGCCATGTTAGAACCCCCATCATACCCTTTTCAGTAATAAGTAAATGATAAAGACCATATTATTACCAATTAAAGTTAGCTATGTCAGAAAGCAAAACACAAACTAACTTTTATAAGTCTTAAAAAATAAAATTGTTTGGATAATTTTTAAAAAATTACATGCCTGTGAAAGGTTACTGAATCCACTATTTCAAAATCAATCTTGCATCCAAAACCAGTATAGTATTTTGGCATTTTTTCGGCATTCAAGAAAATACAGTCTTCAGCTTTCAAATGTTTAACCTCTAAGTCAATGAAAGAATTTTTCTCCGGTTCCGTTTTGAATGCTGTCGTCAAGTCACAGCACTGTTCGTATTACTAGGTTGCCATACAGACTTGGTCTAGTCGGTTTATTCTTAGTCTATGGGTACTTTGGTTACCTATTAACAGGGCACTTGGACTTTGGCCAAAACGCCGAAAACTACGGCATTCTTTTACCTTTTACGGAGAATTGGGGTGAGAAGGGCAGGCGCGTCATTGCATATATTCTTTGGGAGGGGAGGGCAAAAATGTGATTTTCTGCCAGGAAATTAAACTTTTTCTTAAATATTTGTATCTGGAAATACATTAAAAAAAATTCCAAAATCTTAGGGAGAGGGGGGGGGGGGGCAGGGTAGTCATGAAAACCATTTTATCCAGTGTAAGTTTCACCCTCATGGAGGGGGCTATAGCCCCCCCCATGGAACCGCCTCTGTTGTGATATCACATTAGAAAAGTGAAGAAAACGAAATTCTGACTTTATTCGTACTACATAATTAAAACCCCTAAAAACTATACGAGATAAATTGATTTATGCTAATATCTGTTATAAAATATCAGCTTCCTTAAAAATGCATTGGAATTGCACATTGATACAATGTGGTTACAATGTGCCTTTCTCACTTTCAACGTATCCACCAAAAAACCACATAGAAACAACATGAGTGTGTTGCTTGGGTCACCACCCTGATTTGTACAAAAATAACAATTTATAACTTAATATTTAGCTAAGAATGTTAATAAAGTATTTGCAACCAACTTCAATGAAAAAATTTCTAAAATTTGATCAACCCCAACCGTTTAACTTTACTTTTTAGGCTTAGCCATTGTTAGACAGGAGATAGAATTTCTTCAAATTTAGCCGTACTTTTTGCTGGCTATTAAAAGCATACCAGATTCATGATATCACAAAAAGAATATTCTAATTAAAGAACTTGGACCATGTCTTAAAATATGTGAATTTTTATTTCCAAAATCAGATCAAATTCTGCTTAAAACTGCAATTTTTTGTCATACATGCAGCTACTATAGGCTTTAAAAGATGTGTATATATATTTTAAATCGGAAATAATCCGGGATTTTGATTACATCCCTGTGATATTTAATTTCAAATATAAAACGGACGTTCAAAAATTTATTAGCAATAGCTAAAATTACACAAAACGTTCCCCTAAATTTAGTAAGAGAGCATCGCGATTTCGCGTATCGGTGCGGAAATATATTCTTTTTAAATGCTTCGTAAAAAACACCTTAGAATAAGTTTTAAACTACCGTTTCCAATAACTTTCATCTCTATTTTGAGTAAGGAGGCATGGTAAAAAAAATCCAGAGACATACCCTTAATCAAGGTACGTATGAAATAGGCATACATGCTTACTAACACTCGTAATTTTTGGGACGGACCCCAGCAATCTACCTACTAATGATGCACCTGGCATCAAAAGCCATTCAATGACTTCAGCGAGTCACTAGTCTGTGCGTGAATGCGCAACAGGCGATTTCGGTAGGGGTGATCCGCATATTGCATTCCATTTGAAAATTTTGCTTTTTTTCAGAAAAGATGTTATTTTCGGAGGAAAAACTGCTTTTTTTTTAAAAAACAAAAAAAGGCAGGAAGGATGAAAACACTTTAAATGATGATCTCCAAATTTCGTTAACATTGGTTTTTAACTTCGAAAAAAATAAGGACTTCTAAGGATTGTTTTAAAAAATAAGAACTTGACCGTACGAACCATGAGGGTGTATAATTCGTTTTGGTGTATGTTAGTGTGGGAAATAAGCAGGGCTTCCCATCTTTAATAGGAAGTCTGTCCTCAGCTTTCCCATAACTGATGCTGATTAGATCTTGTAGGCGCAAACGCTGAAGAGTCTTCCATCCTCGATAGAAGTGTTCACCCAAGTCGTGCAATCTTGACTAGACTTACTGTAAGTTTGTCAATCTCTAATTCTGACAGCTTACCTGAATCAGGCTCTTAAGTTCGCCAAGCACAAATTTAGTAGAGACCGTTATGACTATTACTCACCAGAAACTCATTTTGTTACCAACCTTTGCATGTCTGTCTCATTCAGTCTATACCAGCGCAGCACTGAATGCATTGGACCCAACTTGGGGGGTAATGCTACTCCTCTCCCTCTTTTTTTGAGGGCCGCCTTTTTATCAAGTTATGTTACATGAGGAATCCCTTTTCTTGAGTCATACAAAATTGATTATGTGAATTTTTGTTGCACTCGTATACAACTCCTGCTAAAATTTTGACTTGGCAAGCGAAGGACTGTGTTTCCAGTTTATTACATCATAATTAGAATAGAAATTTATCACAACTATTTTTTAACGGAAATTCAATTAACAAATCAAGGTTTCAACAAAATTAAGCCCCTTTGCACCCCATAAGTGTGTTAGCTGCACCCCCTTGAAGTTGGTGCTCGCCCAGTGTCATACAGAAAGGAGAAAACATTACTTTAACAATAGGATATTGATGAATGGAATTGTTTGTCCGTGGATATAGTAAATTCAATTGGAAGTGGGTGGTTTTAAGAGGAAATTGCATATTCATTAGAGGATAGTTTAAAGGCCATTGATTTTACTTTAAACTGGACCAACCTAGCTGCCACATGCCTGTAAATTGGTCGACTATAGTATTTTGGGTCATCTTCACCCTGAATGGTGAGCGACAATCACACAATGGACAATTCCCGCATTTTTTTATATTCAATACTAAATGTTTCGAAACGGCAATAAACAGAAAAATTTCTGCTCAATTTTTTTTTTTCTTTCTAATTTGCAATCAAAGTTAGTTCCGCTGTTACACGTTGGCGAGAAAACGATTTATTCAGCTCGCATTGAATGTGACGTCAAGACTTCTCAAACATCTTGGCTTGAAATGCGGTAGCGGAAACCAGTTTTGCAAGTTTCTCACAAATCGCGCCAACCTGTACAGGATATGGCAATGGTCTACCAATGACAACTATTTGGCAGAAACCTCACGATAACCATAGAAACGAAAGGAAGCTTTGATGTCACATATTTTGTTGAGTGTTTTGATCGGATTGGTTTTGGGGCATTTTCTTTTTGTAATATTTGAATAACTACTTTTTTTAAAGAACTTATATTTAAATATTTGGAATCAGAAAAAAATTCTTCATAAATATAAACTAATTTCATTTGTTTTTAAAAAATGCGGGAATGGACAATTCCCGCATTTTTTAAAAACGAGTGAAATTAGTACATATTTATGAAGAATTTCTCTCCAATTTCAAATATTTAAACAAAACTTTTTTAAAAAATTAGAATTTTTTATTTAAATATTAAGAAAAGAAAATGTCCCAAAATCCTGTCCGATCAAAACAGTCAACAAAATTCGTGACGTAAAGAATTCCCTGCGTTTCTATGGTTGCGAGATTTCTGCCAAATAGCCATCGTTAAAAAAGTTGGCATTAGTAGACCATTGCCTCATTCCGTACAGGTTATTGCGTGATTTGAAAGAAACTTGCAAATCTGGTTTCCACTACTGCATTTCAAGCCACGATGTTTGAGATCTCTTTACGTCACGTTCAATGCCAACGAAATGAGCCGTTTTCTCGCCAACCTCTAACAAGGTAATTTTGATAACACATTTAAAAAAAAAAAAAAAAAAAAAAAAAAAAGCGCATTGAGCAGAAATTTTTATGTTTATGGCCTTTTCGAAACATTTAGAAAATAATAAAAAAATAAATAAAAAATGCAGGAATTGTCCATTATGGAGACCCATGCTTTAAAGCACTGCCACTGCACCTACACCAATTAGAGTTACAAACACGGCCTTGGTTATCGTGTTGTCTAGTTTTCTGTACCCATTGAAGCAAGCAACCACTGTGGGCGGTAGCCCGAGTTTCGAAATGTGCCGTTAATTTTTCCGATTGCTTTATACAGGGATTGCACATGCTGGGGAATACAACTCCTATCGAGTTGTGTTCCCCTGCACAATGTCAGTGAGCTGTTCATAACTTTTCTCTTTTTGCCAATAACCCCTCACTGGGGTTAGCCTGTCACTTGGTATTTTAATAAACATCATAACTTCTTCTGGAAGCTACCTTGTTTTGATTCAATTTACAAACTTTTGAGATTACCCATCTCAAAAGTTTGTAAATTGAATCAAAACAAGGTAGCTTCCAGAAGAAGTTATGATGTTTATTAAAATACCAAGTGATTATGCTATGACCATTATATAAATACCAAGTGACAAGCTATGTGTTTCAGTTAAAATTCTAACTTCAGACTGATTGCAGATGCAAAGATGAACAAAGTAAAGATTTTATTCCTCTATAAATTCTATAATTTGTTTGATTTCTATGAAAATTCATGTAGTTGTGCAAAGCATCCAATGAACGACACACATTTCATAGAATGTTTTAATCATATTTGCATTCTATGCAGTAAACAATTATACAAAAGTTTTTAAAATGTTATAATTTACAAGACCTCTCCTTTGAATACCCACAAAAAATATTTTTAAATACATTTCATTTTCCCAATTTCGAGTTGGGCATTGTTATAATTTTTTCTGTTATTTGATATACAAAAACATTAAACACTTTTTTTGAACTCTTTTCAATGATGACCAATACCTCACGATCAACATGTAACTGATAGTCATTATTCTCACATAAACTCTGTTGGAGTTGAATGGATTTTACTTTTTTTCCAGTCGCACTGTCATACAAATTGATAAAACCAATATGTTGTGGATCATCCAAACAAACACCCAGAATACCAAATAACTGAAGTTCATCATCATAAGCTGTTGCCATGATGCTTCTATCACTTACGAAAGACCAAGCTAAATTATTATTTCCAGTTATTCTTTCACCAAAAGAATTAAAAATGGGTGCGACTTTATTTTCTCGAGAATCCTGGAACTCCATACAATACAATTCGTTCAGTTTCAGCTCGCCATCACTATAATTTATATCGTAAACACGCACTCTAAAAAATTCCTTCGATATGATTCGATTTGAGTAATCAGGAAAAAAAGTTACTATGTTCGGCTCCTCATTCCACAAATTTCTATCAACAAATATGTCCTTAGAATCGTCATCTTTCACATTTTGGATGATAAATCGTAGATAATTTTTTGGGTCAGGAAATATACAGTGATAAGGAAATCCACCAAAGCTAACACTTTGTCCAAAGCATTGTATGTCAAAAAGGAGTGGAGGAGCAGCTTCAATGTTTAGATTCAAGGGTAGGCCAGCTGGATACATTCCTACCTTTCCATCAATATATTCATCACCAATCTTATATGGATATAAGTTGCCTGAAATTATAAAAACTATTATTAGATGTTTTTTAAAATACAAATAATAAATAAAAAAAATCTTATCAGCTTATATTCAATGCTCTCATTGAAAGAAAAAAAAATTAGCTGGTTTGTTCCTATTATAGTAATCTATAATTATATTTTAATCTTAATGAAATGTTCCATGCTTGACAAGTAAAACAAGAGGAAGGTTACGGTCGATAGTAGATTTTGAAAAATCCCTGTACTACATTCCCCTTTACAAATATGGTACATCTCCCATGAAAAAAAAAAAACTAAACGTCACTCAAAAGCGTAAAAACTGACAAAGCCAATTATACCACATTAACACACAGGCTAATCTAATGATACACAGTTTTCTCAATTTTCAAGCTACATTCACTGACAAAAATTGCTTCAACTCTTAAATTTAAGCTATTATTATATCGTTAGCTAAAATGCCAAATTATTGGTCAAGTTAAAATAAGCAAAAAATTAGTTTGCACAGAATTGTAGAAAAAACTACAATTTTAAACAAGGATGATCAGGAATGTAATTTCATTTCAATGTGGTTAAGATGGAAAATCGAGATCAAGTGAAAGAATTGTATGTTCATAATTAGTGCAAGATCACAGCCATTTACCAACTGGGTAAAATCAGGCACTTCAGCTACAAATGATGAAGGACATCAGAATCATTCCTCATATATCCCAAATAATAACTTTGAAGTTTTGACTTATGCCGAAAATGAGGATTTAGTGGCGTTTCTACTTGAAAATTAGGTTTTTCCACAAACTGTTCAAGGGTTTTAATGCCTTGTACGAACTTCAATTCTAGACTTCTATGGCACAACTTGTGCAATAGTGACGCAAATGCAAAATTTGATGAAATTAAAATAAACTTGTTAAACGTATATATATATATGGTAACTTTGATTTATCGAAAGGAACAGCAATTTAGTAGTAGTATGTCAATGCATCATTGTTAAAATGCTACCCAATTTTAACATCTCCCAAGAACAACAACCCTTTCGTTATATAAAAAAATAATTAGTGAGATCTTGTAGCCTACTATTGACCAGACGATTTGAAAGGTACAAAAACATAACAGCTTTGAAAGGGGGTAATCAGTGAGTTAATATTACAGAAATAAAATAGATTTTTTTTCTTCTGTTGGCAAGATCCAAGAGTGTAGGAGCATTTTACACATACTCAAGCTAGGCGTCCACTATTGCTGAGCAGAGAGGAGTGGATTAGAGCCAACTCCAAGGCTGCTAACGTCTACTATAGCATGAGCCTCGTGCTACAATGGACGTTGACAGACTAATAATTAGCTCTAATCCACTTTGCTCTGCTCAGCGATAGTAGACGCCTAGCTTAAATTTGAAAAATGTCTCTTCTATGTACTAGTAATTCTAATTATTTCATACCAGTTTTTTGTGTATAATATAAAGTAAAATAAATTTCACGAGTACTGTAAAAAAATTAGCCAATAAAAACAAAATTTTAATGTAAGCCCTTTAAATGCATTACCAGTATTTGAGCTTAAGAACAAAATTTCTTTAGTAAAAAAGTTTAAATTCCTATTTTCTTTTCAGCAAAATGCTGTACCAGTTCCATTACTCATACTGTTTTATATAAAATAATTAAGAAGCTTTTTATAGCAAAATCATCACGAACTATCAATATTAGGCTATTAAACTAGAAAATACTTTTCACTCTTCAGCTTGTTTGGTCTTTAAGGGTGCTCACACAGTGGAGCCGGGATGGGTGCTTACTCGCATAAAGGACGGTTTACCTGGATGGTTACCAGGCAGCATTTTGGCATTCCTCACTTTGATTCAAACCACAGAAGGGAATGAGAGTGCGCCATTGGTCAATCTTCCTGTCAGTCTGGGAAGAAATTAACGCCCACACAAAATGGCGGCTGCATGCTGAATGGAAAGATGATAGTTCTAACAGAGAATTCGTATTTTCTTCGTTTGTCGTTTGTTTTTGAAAATAGGATTTGAAAAAAAAGGAAGATATTGTTTTCACTACAAGCAACGTCAAATCATTGTATGAAAAAAAATCCTGAGTGGACGATTTTTACAGTATTACGAAGTGCTGAATTCGACGAAGCCATATTCTTATTAAATGGGAAAGGTTATGTTTGCTGGTATTTCTTATTGATGTAGCTTTTTTAATGAAGTTTAATGATTTTATAGTCGCATTAAGTTAGTTTGTGACTTCAAAACTGTAATATACTTATAAATAATAGTAAAACTGATTTTTAATAATACTTAATTGAAAATTTGAATGGTGGTGCCATCTATATAAAAATTTAGCAAATCCCAATTTAGCTTTAAGGAAATATTTTTACCATCTAAGAGTCGTGATAATTAATATTCAGTAAAGACATTTTATGTGAAAAAATATTAGTATAATTAATATAGTCGAACTAAATTATATTTATATTTTATTTTTTACTTATAGTTAAATTATAGAATAGACATGTTTATAATTTCTATAATTTCATCTATCATAAAATAGATAAATATAAATTAATTGTCATAACTTATGTTCACAGTAAAATATTTCTTATTAAATACAAGACAATATTAAAAAAGCTCAATATTTATTAACATTTATTATTATTATAAAAAGGGAACAGATGTAGTATATAAGAGATTGGTCGATATTTTTTATTTGACAATAGAAAAAGGGTCAAAATCAAAATACAAATAATAATGGAATAAGGTTAAAATATTAATAATAATTAAATTAAAATACTAATAGTAATAAGGTTAAAATATTATTAATAATTAAATTAAAATACTAATAGTAATAAAATTAAAATAACACTAAAATTAAGTTAAAATGTAAATAATATAAAGTGTCAATTTTTAAAATAAAACCTAAATCTGTTTCCAGAAACCACATTTATCGGGAAAAAAACAACACCTATATAAAATCATGTTGAAGAAATGTCATATTCTGCATCTGGTGCCATAAAAATTATAACAAAAAGGCTCTAAAAAATTTATGCGTCGCATTGTTGCTGTCATTTATTCAGAAATATTTTAGTTTCTTCCTTATAACGGCAGTAAACAAATGACTATTAATAAAGTAATAAGAATAAGAATTGATAATTTCAAAAGTAGCATTCGAGTTTCTGAGTCACCCGAATTTTTCTTTTATGTCTAAATGTTTACAAAAAGAAAATAAACTTAGTTTCAAAAATGTATTCCAGCTGCATAATTTTCCTTGATAAATATCCAAAATTTATACTTTGTTGTTAAAAGCAGTTAATTAGATTCAATTGGAGTAAAACATTAATCAGGTTTAAAATTATCATTTATAAAGCATTCGCCATTTAAAAATCAGTTTTTAAACTCAAGACATAAAACATGCATTTAATTCTCTGTGTCAACACAGTAAACATTGTCAGGTGTTTAGCGGCTTCCATGAAAGCAACGTATCAGCCAATGGCGCACTCTCATTCCCTTCTGTGGTTTGAATCAAAGTGAAGTATGCTTAAATGCTACCAGGCAGCATTTAGGCATTCCTCACTTTGATTCAAACCACAGAAGGGAATGAGAGTGCGCCATTGGTCAATCTTCCTGTCAGTCTGGGAAGAAGTTAACGCCCACACAAAATGGCGGCTGCATGCTGAATGGAAAGTTGATAGTTCTAACAGAGAATTCGTATTTTCTTCGTTTGTTTTTGAAAATATGATTAGAAAAAAAAAGGAAGATATTGTTTTCATTACAAGCAACGTCAAATCATTCTACGAAAAAAAATCCTGAGTGGACGATTTTTAGTTTTACAAAGTGCCGAATTCGATAAAGCCATATTCTTATTAAATGGGAAAGGTTATATTTGCTGGTATTTCTTATTGACGTAGCTTTTTTAATGAAATTTGATGATTTTATTGTCGCACTAAGTTAGTTTGTGACTTCAAAACTGTAATATACTTATAAATAATCGTAAAAATGATTTTTAATAATAATTGAAAATTTGAATGGTGGTGCCATCTATATCAAAATTTAGCAAATCCCAATTTAGCTTTAAGGAAATATTTTTACCATCTAAGAGTCGTGATAGTTAATATTCAGTAAAGACATTTTATGTGAAAAAATATTAGTATAATTAATATAGTCGAACTAAATTATATTTATATTTTATTTTTTACTTATAGTAGTTAAATTATAGAATAGACATGTTTATAATTTCTATAACTTCATTTATCATAAAATAGATAAATATAAATTAATTGTCATAACTTATGTTCACAGTAAAATATTTCTTATTAAATACAAGACAATATTAAAAAAGCTCAATATTTATTAACATATATTATTATTATAAAAATCGAACAGATGTAGCATATAGGAGATTGGGCGATATGTTTTATTTGGTAATAGCAAAAAGGGTCAAAATCAAAATACAAATAATAATGGAATAAGTTTAAAATATTAATAATAATTAAATTAAAATACTAATAGTAATAAGGTTAAAATATTATTAATAATTAAATTAAAATACTAATAGTAATAAAATTAAAATAACACTAAAATTAAGTTAAAATGTAAATAATATAAAGTATAAATTTTTAAAATAAAACTTAAATCTGTTTCCAGAAACAGCATTTATCGGGGAAAAAACAACACCTATATAAAATCATGTCGAAGAAATGTCATATTCTGCATCTGTGCCATAAAAATTATTATAACAAAAAGGCTCTAAAAAATTTATGCGTCGCATTGATGCTGTCATTTATTCAGAAATATTTTAGTTTCCTCCTTATAATGGCAGCAAACAAATGACTATTAATAAAATAATAAGAATTGATAATTTCAAAAGTAGCATTCGAGTTTCTGAGTCAACCAAATTTTTCTTTTACGTCTAAATGTTTAAAAAAAAAACAAAAAAAACATAGTTTCAAAAATATATTCCAGCTGTATAATTTTCCTTGATAAATTTCCAAAATTTATACTTTGTTGTTAAAAACAGTTAGTTAGATTCTATTGGAGTAAAACATTAATCAGGAATAAAATTATCATTTATAAAACATTCGCCATTTAAAAATCAGTTCTTAAACTCAAGATATAAAACATGCGTTTAATTCTCTGTGTCAACACAGTAAACATTGTCAGATGTTTAGCGGTGTTTAGCCAACGTATCAGCCAATGACGCACTCTCATTCACTTCTGTGGTTTGAATCAAAGTGAAGTATGCTTAAATGCTACCAGGCAGGTTATACTCGCATAGACCCTGGATCACTCCTATGTAAACCACGTGATTTTCTTAGCAACCACGCGTAGCAACGATCTCTGAAGAAAACAAAAGCCCCAAGTTTCGAAAAAAGAATAGAATCGGAAATTAAATAAAGAATTTTGCTATGAAATTGGTTTTTAGATACAGTGAAAAGTGTATATTTACAAATTTTAGGTCATGGAACTTTTATTACAGAATGTAGTTGAGCATTTTGTTTGGCTAATATAGAAAAAAGGGTAGATTCGTTGTTGATATGGTTGCACTATATCAAGTTTTGGTGAGTGCCACTGTCACTAAAAGGCCGCTTTTGCACACACTTCTTTGAACCGTTTTGAAATATGAATAAACCAACTTGTAGGGAAGCAATTGTGCTGAAATTTGAGAAATACATTTTTGTAGATAAAGATTGCATTCCATCCAATTTTGGGGACTACCACTGTCAATAACAGAACGTTTTTACACACGATTTAATTGGGACTTGTATTACTAATAAACTTATTTCCCGTTATCCAATCGAACTGAAATTTGGATGGTAGACTCGTTGTCTATGAAATTTTTTTTTCTTATTAAGTTTTGGGACTGTCACATAAATGCCGCTTTTACGCACTTTTTATTGCATTTCTTCAGACCTGTAAGCTTTTACTCACGTTCTATTATCCAGATACTAAGCTGTATTCAAACATGTTCAATTTGGCGATTTTTAATGAAGGAAACCTTCCCCTATAAAATTTGACGAGCAAGATCTTCGCACAGCAAAAATCTTGGTAAATAGACTTGTTCTATATATGATGCATTCAATAAAGTTTTGGTGTAAAAGAAATAAAAAATTAGTAAATATTTCGGAGTGGATGTTTTTTAGTAGTTGTCAAGCTCTATCAAAATTATCTCATTTCAATAAGTTGCAATTGGTGCATGAAAATTAGAAATGCATATAAAAGGTTGATATTAAAATTTTAGTTTTTTAGGGGTTATTTTTAAATATTTTATATTAACTTCGATTTTGTGTATGTGTAT
The DNA here is from genome assembly GCA_963978545.1 of Linyphia triangularis. NCBI lineage: Eukaryota > Metazoa > Arthropoda > Arachnida > Araneae > Linyphiidae > Linyphia > Linyphia triangularis. The sequence goes on from OZ021726.1 coordinate 31,076,170, forward strand.
GCCTGATGCCGGGCAAATCTGCTGAGACCTAATTAACCAACTTGCCGTCATCCGATTGGGCTGAAACTTGGCATGTATATTAGGTGTCGATGAGTACGCATTCTATCGAGGTTTGGGGGTTGTCACTAAAAGGCAGCTTTTACACAGGCTTCCATTTTGGCTTCTGAGGACTAATTAACCCACTTGCCGTCATTCAATCGAATTGAAATTTGACAGATAGATTAGTTGTCGATAAGATGCAGCCTATCAAGTTTTTGGGCTGTCACTAAAGGGTCTCTTTTACACAAGCTTCCATTTTGGTTGGTTTGTATGCTCAACGACTTATTTATGCAAAATGACGGCTAATGAAACAGAGACTTATAGCTTAACGTGGATTCCGAACCACAACAAGCATCTATGCCAAACCCAGGATCCGAACCCGGCACTTTTGGCATGCGAGATTAGATCACTAACCACACAGATATCAGGATATTCAAAAAAATGTCAGAATAAAAATTGTAATATCTATTTGCAATACCCATGTGCAATACTTATTTGCAATACTCATGTGCAATACACATACACAAAACTCATATGCAATGCCTATTTGCTATACTTATGTGCAATATCTACTTGCAATACTCATGTTCAATGCCAATTTGCAATACTCATGTGCAATACACCAGAGTTCATCCCAGGCATTTCTCGAGGGGCGGCGCGCCCTGCCTGCCCTTTTTCTATAAAAATAGCGCCCTCCTTGCCCTTTTTTTATAAAAATAGCGCCCTTCCTGCCCTTTTTCAGAAAAAATTTCAAACTGAAAGAATTAAACTTTCGTTTTTTTCCCACCCAACAGTACGCAATATGTGAATCACCCCAACTGAAATCGGCTGTCGCGCATGCGCATTCATGTTCAAACGCGCAACGTACATATCAGGGATTGAAACCATTGAGTAGATGTCTTATAACGTGCTTCATTAGTAGGTGGATTGTAGGTCGCCGTCTTACAATTTTCCAAGTGCACATTAGTAAACTCCGATGGCCATTTCATATTTGTTTTGATTAAGTGTATTTCGCTGGATTTTTACCATGCCTCCTTCAAAATAGAGAAGAAAGGAATATGAAAGACTTGAATAACTTAGTTAAAGGCTTATAACTATCAAATGTTTACACTAAGAATTTAAAAAGAATATTTCCGTTTGGACACGCGTAATCGCGATGACCTCCTGTTAAATTTAGGGGGTGTTTTTGGTAATTTGCCTATTACCAATTAATTTCTAAACATCCGTTTTATGTTTAAAATTAAACATAACAGGAATGCAACCAAAATCCCAGATTATTTCCGATTTTTAAAAAAATAAAACTTCTATTATAGCTTACATAATAGCGGCATGCACGGCAAAAAAATCGCCGTTTTGACGCTAAATTTGATCCGATTTTGAAAATAAAAAAATGCAAAAATTTCAGGACATAGTCCAAGTTCTTTAGTCGGAATACTCCTTGTGATATCACACAATGAATAATGTTAAATTTGGAGAAACTCTATTCTCTATCTGACAATAGCAAAACTAAGAGATGAAGTTTAAGGTTGATTCATTCAAACTTTAGAAAATTTTGAAAGAGTGAAAAGTTCTTATCTTAACACATTTTCATTATACTAAAACATTCTTATCTTAATTTTACTGTATTATAAATTGATAATTTTATAAAAATTGCTATTTGATGAAAATTTTACGGTGTATATTGCACTTTAATTTTAATAATTTTCTCAGTCTCATTCCAGCAGAATTAGGACTGAAGCATTTTATCAGTATTTTGATATCTTTTAAGTTTCTGACCGAATTTTTGATTCACGGATATTTGCATTATAATTTTTTTCTTCAGAATATTGAAAATTATTTATCGTGGTAAAAAAGTATAACAATATTGAAATTGTGGCAGAAAACGCGTATTTCTGCAATTTGCCATAAAAGTGCCCTCATAAACAGAAAGTGCCCTTTTTTTGGAAAATAGCACCCTGCCCTTTTTCATTTCTAGGATGAACTCTGATACACATATGCAATACTCATGTGCAATACACATATGCAATACTCATGTGCAATACACATATGCAATACTCATGTGCAATACCTTTTTGGAATATTCATGTGCAATACCTATTTGCAATACCCATGTGAAATACTTATTTGCTATCCTCATATGCAATAACTACTTGCAATTCTTATGGGCAATACTCATGTGCAATCCCTAATTTATAGAATACACATGTGCAATAACTATTCTCAATATGGGCAATACCTATTCGCAATATCTAATTGCAACAAGCATTTGCAATATACACGTACAGTACCTATTTGCAGTACACATGTGTTATTACTATATACAGTAACTATGTGCAATACACATAATTATTAACACTAATAACCTCAATTTTAGAAAAATCCTCGATATAAAGCAGCAACGGATCAAAGTTGCACATGCGCATTGAGTACCCCCGCACTATGCCAGTAAGCATCCATCCGAGAAAAACCTACCTGGATTCATGCGAGTATCCCAGGTAAACCGACCAGCCTCCACTGTGAACGTCTCCATAGAGAAGCATGGTTTTATTTTACCTCGCACTGTGCGAGTATGCGAGTAAGCACCCATCCCGGCTCCACTGTGTAAGCACCCTTAGGTTTATGATTCGGATAACAAAAATGATGATATTGCAAATTTTGAGGCTAAATACTTTAGTAAAGAGGCTAAATCATATATTTTCTACATTTAGCATTTAAATAAAAAAGCAACTTTTGCTTTTCTTACTAACTTCGATTTTGTGTGTGTGGGTGGCTGTGTATGTCGATGGCAGGGCAAATAGGATGCAGTCAGATTGAAGTTTGAGAATGTTTTTTAACAGTAAAGCTACCGGTGGCCGCGCTTTTAAGTTATAGAATAACTAAAAATATAACAGAAATAATACGCAAATAATTAAGGTTCTAATATATTTTGTTGATAGAAACGCAAGGCAAGAAGAAAAATAATCATGCCTGTAAAGGATGAAGTCAGATGGAAGTTTGAGAATTTTATTGAACACAGTAAGGCTACCGGTGACCGCGCTTTTAAGTTATAGGATAACTAAAAATATATAACAGAAATAATTCGCAAATAAAATAAGGATTCTAATATATTTTGTTGACAAAAATGCCAGGCAAGAAGAAAAATAATCATGTCTGTAAAGGATGCAGTCGGATTGAATATTTTTTTAACAATAAGGCGGCGGCTGCACCCGTGCAGAAAAAGCAAGAAGGGGAAACTCCAAAGTTTCAAAATTCCTTGACATTTCCCCGATTTTTATAGAAGAGTGAAATTCCCTGACATTCCTCTAATTTTCCAGAATTCCTGGTTCTTTTGCCACCCTGTCAACCCATGAATCCATATTGTGGATGAATGGATTTTAACTGTGTATACGCACGTGATTACAAAATTTCAAGAAAGGGAAGGAAGATTTTCATTGATTTGGAAATTTCGGTATATTCGGTAACAATTAAAAAAAATCGTAGGAGAGGGGAGAAACAAAAGGTGGCTGGTTGATTAGTTTATTTAATCGTCTCTTCACGCTGTTTAATCGACATGTGGGGAGTAGATATTTTCAGGTCTATGGGCTTATAAGTAAAACACATTAATTTTAATCCGTTTTGGAGTAATTTTCCTCCTCCCACAAAGGTTAAATGTTTACTGAAAATAAAAATTCATTTAATAAAATTTGTTATGAGGAAATTTTTTTTACAAATCATGAAGTTTTAATTTTGTCTTTTATTTTGTTTGATAAGTTAGTTTTTGGACTAGGTGTGTTTCACTTGTATGCCGACGATATGTAAGCACATACTTATACTAAAAACTGCGTATTATATGTTTGAGGAATATATAATACCGATTTAAAATCATGTGCTAATTCTTCAGTAAGACTTTAGCGTTAAATAGAATATAAGCAATAAGCTGCAAAACTTTCTACTACAGGAACAATCAGTGACAACAAACCAGATTTAATCCAACAAGCTTTCAACATCTTAAGATCCCCACAGCAATTGGTACAAACATATGAAAAAATATCCATTTAGTGGTAAAATAGAGGGTGGCTTATACTTAGGAAATATAGGAGTTCCTATAATAGAATTTTTAGTAAGTATTCTAAGAGCATTTCCTGAAATTAGTTTTAAAAGTCATCTTATCTATTTAAAACACAATTTTCATTCGAATAAAGAATTAGTACAGATGTAGAATAGGACATTTCCTTGGCACGATTTTATTTGTTTTTTTTGGGATAAATAAATGTGAATGGGCATAATTTTATTTATTTTATAAATGTTTATACTTCATATTTAACTTCTATTATTATTCATGATTTAATTTAGTAACACAATTTTTTATTTTAATATCGCCATATATTCTAAACTACATCCGTTTCCAAGAATTTAGTAAAACATACCTTCAGCCAAAATATCTAATAGGCTATAAATGTGAACTCTATCATAGCCCATTCCTAAGAAAAGAAGTTGCTCGGCAGTGTTGACTTGCTCACACGCTTTTCCAAAGACATCCCGCTTTATTTCAAATAAAGCACTAAATTGTAAAGGAAAAATAGTAAAGATTGACATATTTGCAACAACGTCAGGTTTCGTGGAACGTGCTTCCTCACAACAATTCAATCCTGAAGTTAAAATAACTCTTGATGCATATATATCCCAATCACAGTATTGAAACTTTAAATTAGATCCAATGTAATCAACATATACTTCTTTTGTAAGTGCTCCAGTGCTAAGATTATACTGGCATAGCCAATGATCTTTAGTAAGGCACAGAATAAACCTAGAAACACCACAAGTGCAAAGAGAGTATTTACATTTGCAGTTTTCAAATGCCTTACAAACTGGATTATTGTATGCAATAAGATCAATAACTTCTTTCTTTGCACTTTCTGGTTTTAAAGTATGTGATTTGCTGGGTTTGCAACCATTCCCGTAAACTGTATAAGATGATGTATAGTGATTGAAATACAAAAAGCCATAGTCATATGCGATGGGATTTGAAGATTTTTTATGCCAGGTATACTCATAATGGGTTTGATCTGATCGGATAAATTGAGAAAGAATATTTAAACGTAATTTGTGGGATTCAATACTGGAATTCAACTCTCGGTCTTGCAAGGAGTATAATATATTTCGCGATTTTTTTCTAGGTGACATGTTTATGTGTAAAAAGGGAAAAGGTTATTCAGTTTTATGCGAACATAACAAAAGATTTCAGTTAAACAACAACACAACAACATTTTTATCAGAAGTTGTTGTTGAGCTGCAATGAGTTGACTGCTAACCTGGAAGAATATTTCAGTTTGATTGCTTAAATCTGTATACTTAAATTTTTTGAACTAAAGTTTTCTTCTAATTATATATCTGAATAAAAAAATTACAACTCAGTTAATATGTGTTAAAATTTCAATCGCTATCGATTCGATTTCATAAGTTTTTATTTCTAACATTTACAATTATTACTTTGGAATTTGGCAACACAACAATTTTAATTTCGAAAGTTGGTTTGGTTGATGGCATCGATCGTTGAACATCAACATCTTAGTTTAAAAGTTACAATTAAACAATTTTATTTTTAGTTAAAACTTTTAGGTATTTAAAAGACGTTTTCATTAAAAAATTCAATACAAAATGATAAGAACTAAAACTTTCCTGTTGTTAGGTTTTTTGTTAAGTTATTTAGTTCAAGTTCATGAAGCATATTTCACATTTGGATTTTTCTTTATTTCAGTTTAATTTACTCTGTTTCAAAAACAACTACTTGAAAATAAATCTTGAAATATTTAAGTTTTCAATGGCTTCCAGATCCACCAGAAATCAGGGAAGGAGTACTCAGGTGCTTATATATTCTATTTCCTCAAAAGTTAACTATACAGTATGGTTAATCACGGCTTCACTCGATCAAGTTCTCTACAGTTCACTTATACGGCTGTTGCAATCACTTAAAAACCCGCAATCGACGGGTGGTGCTGAATGTCCTCTCCACTTTTTGAAGCAATGGCCGATCGGTCTAAAAAAAAATCTAAAGGAAATACATTTTCTAGGATTGAAAATGTCTAGACTTTTTTTTATTTCTTTAGAAAAGGACTCTTTATTAAAAAAAATTGAAAGAAATGATTTTATTTAATAAATGGGCACATTAATTCATTTAAATAAACATTTGATTTTGTAAATGTAAATAAACACAAAATACCACACGTAGTAAGTACTATCAGCTTTGAGTGGAGCTTTGCCCCTGCACTTTTCGGTCCCACTTTTTTTTCTTTTTTTTTGACGACCAAACGGGATAGTGGTTAGCGTGCTAGCTTCTGGACCGTGAGGTTGCGGGTTCGAGTCCCGTGCTAGGCATGGGTGTTTGTAAATGTATGTTGGCTTGTCTAATGACGAATGTTTCAGCGCATTATAGCCCTCGTGTTGCTGATGGTGCCAGATAATCTGAAAACAACCAACCAACCCACTTTCTTTTGTCGATTTTTTGCCAAGTATGCTAACCCGGCCCCACTACAACTTGGCCATTACAATATGGCTCCATTACTACTTGGTATCCATTTTGGCAAACCTGTAGTTCAATTCAGTAGTAGTGTTCATTCAACTTGACGGCATTTTGCAGAGTCGCCAGGAAGGGGACGTATAACGCATTTTAACCCACTTTTCAGACGTTAAGCGGTGTGCATTGCCTACTCCACATGCGATTCCATTCAGACTGTATTAAAAAAAATGATTCCGGGAGCCATGTAAATGAACTATGGAGAACGTGATCAAGTGTAGCCGTGATTTGATAATAGGGTCATTCCCTGTAAAACTCGTAAAAGCTTGTCGCAACAATTTTTTTTACCACTAGATAAGTTGGATATTTCTGTTAACCATGGAATATATTTTAATACAATCAAAACTCCTCAAAACAAGTAATATAAGATAAAAAATATTTTTTTAATATTAAAAAATACGTTCATGGACATGATTTGCCATGTCCTCATGGTTGCTTGTTTTATTAGTATTTTAATTTCACTTCATAATTCCTTGATATCTATAATTTATTTTCAACTGTAAGGTATGGTGTAAAGCTTTTATGAGTAATAATTTCATTACAATTAATGTAATACCTATCCTCTTATCGCAAGATTGACTCGTCATTTCCATTTTCAGCCGTTTTAACAGCCCATCAAGTGACAACTAGTCAACTGTAATGTAACCATTTTGGTTCCTATACACATTGTGTATTCTATTTTTCAATACAAGAATCATATTTTATTATTTACATGTGAAATAGGTTCAACTGTAAAGATCATAATGTCATGTCTGTGGTCAAGATAAAATTAGTTAAGAATAATGGAATATTATCAGTTACTTATTTGATGGTATTAGTTGTACAGATATCAATTTAATTATCGCATGTTTATTAACGTAAAGTTCCATGCAGAACTAAATAGTAACAAGGAAATTGTCCTTTCCGTGGACATCAACCAATGAAATAAATATGGACGATCTCTGCCTATGTCATAATTGGATTGTAATTGATAAGTGTTTATGGGAGAAAAAAGTTTCTTAGCATTTAATGATTTAAATTTTTTTATTCAGAATACGTTATACCCCCCCTTTTTTTTTTAGTGATTTCGCACCATGTATGGTAACCCGGCGTCTATATGGTTCCATTACAACTTAGCATCCATTTTGGCAAATCTGTAGTTCAATTCAGTATAGGGTCATTCCACACGAAATCAACCAATAAAAAAATAAATTTTCAACTCAATGTGTAGGAATGTTTTAATATTTTGTCTGCGTGTTGAACTTACTTCTGAGATGAAAACAGTGCGATTAAAAAAAAATTCTGTCGATTCCTTCCATAGTTGCAAATTTTTTAAATTTTGAAAAATTCACGAATATTGCATAGTTTCACAATCTTTAAATGGCTGTAACTTTGGTACTATTTGATCTAAAGGGTTGGTATTTGTGTCGTTTTGTTCAGTTTTTTTCTGTCTTTCATTGAATATATAACATGATCAACTTACTTGAAACAATATTTTTTTTTGTAAATTTGTCTTATACATTTTTCAAAAACTTGAAAACGGAATTTTTAATTTAAAAAAAAAAAAAACGTATTATATTTGGCCATCTCTTAGGAACATTTTCACCAAATTTCATGATGGTACTCTTATTTTATCATAAACAAAAAAAATTATATCTGTATGTAGGTTTGGGTATTTTAAAAAAAACAACAACTAATATCTGATGTTAAAATGTAATTTGTGTATAAATTCATTTCTAAAATAATAATATTTTCCATTTATGCAAGTTTAGCTTAATTACTAAACAAAATATTAGTGTTTATTTTCTTATATTTTATTTACTAAACTTTTGGTAAAATTAACCATTTTATAGCAAAATTTTTTCCAAACTGTTACAGTACTTTTATTACTACTCTACATTAATAAAAATATCTGTTCTACATGTTTGTAAATTCTGTAGAACTCTTGCACATTACCATTTAAACTTAAGGGTTGTAATAGGTAAGCAATATAAGGTGATGAACTTCAAAAATAAACCGTTTACTTACATTCTAATGTTAAAAGTTTGCTAAGTTAAACTCCCACATTGCTGCAATGAAGCAGCCATCTTAAACAGTATATTTTTTTTCTGGAGCAACAGCTTTGTAGCTCTTATCATTTCCTGTTTCTGGACTTACCATGTTCAATCTGTTGCAGTAATAGGACGCCCAATCCACCAAAAAGTGGACATGAGGGTGAAAATTTAAATTTCCTTATATTATGTTGAAGTTTTGCAATATAATCTACAAAAGTGCTTTTTCATATTTGATTGAAAAATAATTAAATTTTTGCCATTAACATACTTATTTTAATTAATAAAGTGACACTTTGGCGGCATGAAATAGATTGCGCCAAAAATCTTTGTTTCATGCTCTCATACAGCTTAACAAATGATTCTGCAAATCTTTAAACTTAAGATATATAATCTGGCATCTATTGTTGAATGTTTTTTGCCAGCAGATAAGTGTTTACTAATCTTCATTAAAAAGGTAAGCCTTATTAATTATTTTTAATTATTGTGTCACACCCGCAACAAAAAGTTACATTTATAACTCCACAGAGAGATTCCTTTGACTTTAAGTTACAAGACTTGGTATTTAAAAATAGGTTACTAAGGTACTTTGAATTACAGATATAAACAAAATTAATTATTATTTTAAATATAGTTATTAAGCGTTGCGGGTGTGACATGTTCGTGTTGCGGGCGTGACATTTTATTAGTCACACCCGCAACATCTTTTAAAATTGAACACAAATGTAACCTGAAACAAATTATTTGTAAATTTATGTACTTGCGTTTGCAAATATCATGCAAACATGCACATGGCATTATTACTTGAAGACCTCAAACTTGGTAAAGACAAGAGACTTGATAAAAGACACTGTATGTGATACAGGAAAGGAAGGCTGCATGCTAAGTTTGTGTTTAAACTGTGCTAATGTTTATGATGTAAAATTCCAGAAGAGGATCACAGTCTTTACATACAATGGTGATAGAGCGTCTCGAACGGCAATTTCCAGATTGGCAAGTGGACACACGAAGAGTCTCTTGTACTCTGAGGGTAAAAAAACTTACCCTGTCTGCTCCAAATATGAAGCTCAGCAGGCCTCTGCCAAACATATCCTGGACTGCTTGGGTCTTTCCAAAGAGGACTTATACGCTACACCACTTCTTGTCATCGACTTTTTGAGGATCAACAATTTGTTGGATCTTGTCTGACTTCGTCAGACAGGTGAAGGATAAGAAACAACAACATACAATGGAAGCAATGGAAAAAAGTGGAGATAATTCAGGATCAATGTTAGACGCTGCTAATGAAATAGTAAATCAGTTTAAGAAATTTAAAAAGCATTGCTTTGTAAAAGATGTGCAAGATGAACATTTTCAATTTGTAAAAGACAACTTGGTAGAAGGTGAAGTGACCTTACAAGTAGACTTAGCGGAAAATTATACCACAGTTGTTCAAGACAAAATTCAATCAGCCTATTGGGCACACTCACAAATTACAATTTTTAAGGCTGTTGCTGCATTCTTTGATGGCCACCAATCATACATAATAGTATCAGATAACTTAAATCACTGTAAAGAAGCAGTCTGGAAATATATGGATATACTGATTAAAGATATTAAAGAAAATCACAAAGTACAGATGCTCCATATATTTTCAGATGGCTGTGCAGGTCAATTTAAAAACAGGTATAATATGTTAGCAATTTCATACATCCAAAATGATTATGAAACAAATATGACATGGTCATTTTTTGCAACATCACACGGTAAGGGAGCTGTGGATGGAGTAGGTGCAATTGCCAAAAAAATTGTATCTCTAGCTGTACTTCAACGATCTGCAACAGTACAGACAGCTTCAGATTTTGCTGTATGTGCAGAGAAAGTTTTGAAGAACATAAAAATATTTTTTTCTCCAGAACATCATATAACACCAGATGATGTAAAAATGCTTGACAATTGCTGGAGCCAAGTCCCAGCAATATCAGGCATATACAATCTGTCCATCATATTGTTCCTCTTAATATAGGGAGAATTAAGGTGGCAACAACAACAAAAAATATTCATAGGAGAATTTCCTTAATTCTGAAATCGAAGAAATCAATGAAGAATCGAAGACAATGAAGCATCTTGCAAGTCAAAATATGAAATTGGAGATTTTGTTAAAGTGGTTTTATTTTCAAAATCAAAGAAAAACAGCGATCATTTTGTTGGACAGATTAAGCAAATTGATGGCAATGATATTCAGCTAGAATATTTGAAAGAGGTTTCAGATAATGTGTATGTCTGGCCAAACAAATCAGAATTATTCTGAGAGAAAATTACATCAATTGTAAAAATATTGCCAGCACCAGAAATTATAAACTTAAGATTGGAAATGAAATTTGTTCATTAATAGCTTTGTAATTGTTTATTCATGTATTATTTCACAGTGTTTTTTTGTACAAGTCACACCCGCAACATGGTGTCACACCCGCAACAATTTTTTTAAATATTTTTCTACAGTAAGTGATTCTAGTAAGTGATTTGATTTGTTCATAGAATAAATATTTAAGTATTACTGTATAACATAAAAAAAAATCGGTTCACCCAGTTGCTATAATTCACAGAGTTTTGAGGTTTTGTGCTGGAAGATGAAAATGCATGTCCTTTTTACGTCACACCCGCAACGGGTAGAAATTATTTTTTTTAAAAATAAATAAAATATTTGGCAAATGGCAAATTGGTATAAATATATATGTAATTAGTCTACATTAAAATCCATAAAAATTGAAACCAATGCTATAAAATATTGTAGTTGATGGTTAATTTAGTTTGTCTAAATGTCACACCCGCAACTTTGGACAGGGCGAGGATTCAATTTACACAAAATAAAGTTTTTTGGAACTGATGGTCTGCTTTTCTTGGATATGTGAATGATATTGATGGTCCTTTTGGATGAAGGAAAGAAACTTTAACCTCTTCTTTAACTTGATCTTTTAAAAGAATCATTTTTTTGCATTGACAATTCTTTTCAGAAAAAAAAAATTGATTGTCGTTTTAGATGTGTTATTTGGTTACCAAACTTTTGCTTAAAATCTTCAAGTGGTTTAGCAATGGTCTCAAAGGTGCAACGATCAACAATAAACCATTGTTTATACATGATATTTTTCATCATTCATATCTTCTGCAAGACATCCCATCAGAGCTTCTTTAAAATCATCAATTTTGGAACTGTTTTCATAGTTGTTTAAAACCCATGACTGTTCTGGAGGGGATTGCACATAATGTTAGCCATGCATTCATTATATGTTGTAAGAGGATTATCAGATTTAGGTAGTTTGATTTTACGTAAATTACCTCTAGCAATCATCAATTTAATATTATGGTGTGCTATGCAGACACACACAGAATGTGTACCGCTGACACCAGCAATCTTACAGTTTTTCGGTCTCAACTCTACAAACTTTGAAAAGCCAATTAACTTCTCGTAAGTTTCCTAAAATGAGTCTCTTTTGTATATGAACTGTCTTACCTAAAGTCGCCAAGGGGAGCATATAACACATTTTAACCAAAATGTTCTCTCCTGCTGCTGAAATTGTGTGTTCTGTAGAGAATTACCTAATACTGTTTCTTATTGCAAATAATATTGTATTCAAATATAATGTACTATACTTAATTGAAACAATGTTCAGTTAAATATTTTTAAAGTTGTTTTAATAAAAAAAATTCCGAAGACAAGCATCGTGTTTGATTTAGTTAAACATAATTTTTGTTATAGATACAATTAATCCCTTTTAAAGTTGCTTGTTTTATCAGTAAATTCCTAGTTTGCATGATAGGTTGTCGCCAATCCAATATGACGACTGATTAAGAATCCACAGTGTATAGTCGTTAAAACTAAACAACAATTAAAAACATAACGAATATGCAATAAAACATAACATAAGCTGTTAGTTAATCACAAAAAATATGAATAAAAAAGTATACATTTGTGAATAGGGTTCCCACGGTCATTGAAAATCATTAAAAGTGCTTAGTATTTTGAACTTGATCTCAAGGCCTTGAAAATGCATAAAAAATCCTTAAAAGTCCTCAATTTCTGCAGATGTTGTGTGTCCAACTGCAAAATTTATAAAAATACAACTCAGACTTGCTATTCCCGCGGGACCACCACTTATCTTCACTGTATCGGAATTCTCCGATACATTTATACATACACCAACTCTTAACTTTTTTGGTAGAATATACTTTACTAAAAATTTATATATAGACATGATGCTTGAAAACAAATTTTTGACGGTCCTTAAAAACGTTATTTAGGCGCTTAAAAGTCATTGATTTTTATTCTGCGATTTGAGTAGGAACCCTGATGAAGTGATCTTAATATTAGATTAACCATAAATTAGGGTTAAAATAAAATCGATGTTGCACATGTACGTTTCAAGAAGCAGCATCGCCTACCGATAAACCAAATTCACTTGGCAATCTTGACACGAGTACTAAGAATAGACCATTTTATCTCGTTTTCTTTAACTTACACTATATCTATGCTTTCAAGGTTAAATATGGTCATCTATTTTTGAGCTACTTCTCATTTCAAAAGTCGAATTGAAACTGCCTACTTGCAGAACAGTAAGCAGTGGTTAAGATTTACTGTACAATGTCAATTGGCGATTTTTCAAAAAAGTTGCCAAATTGAAAATAACGTCAAAAGGTTGTGTCGCCAAATTGAAAATACACTGTATTCTAAATCCAAACGGTCACTAGGGTTGTCGAAATACTTTGACAACGGGTTTCCATGTTTGGTGCTGAATCAGAGTTCATCCTAGGCATTTTTCGAGGAGCGGCGCGCCCTGCCTACCCTTTTTCTATAAAAATAGCGTCCTTCCTGCCTTTTTTCAGAAAATGTTTCATCCTGAAAGAATTCGAAAAACTTATGTTTTTCCCCCTCTCAACAGTACGCAATATGTGGATCCCCCCTACTGAAATCGCCTGTCGCGCATGCACATTCATGTTCAAATGCGCGACGTATATATCAGGGACTGAAACCATTGTGTAGATGTCCATATAACGTGCTTCATTTGTAGGTGAATTGTAGGGAGCAGTCTTACAATTTCCAAGTGCACATTAGTAAACTCCGATAGCCATTTCGAACATGTTTTTATAAAGTGTATTTCGCTGGATTTTTACTATGCCTCAAAATAGAGAAGAAAGGAAATTGAAAGACTTGATTAACTTAGTTAAAGGTGTATAACCAGCAAATGTTTACACTAAGAATTTAAAAAGAATATTTCCATTTGGACACTCATAATCGCGATGTCCTCCTGTTAAATTTAGGGAGTGTTTTTGATAGTTTACCTGTTACCAATAAATTTCAAAACATCCGTTTCATATTTAAAATTGAACATAACAGGAATGCTTTCAAAATCCCAGATTATTTCTGATTTAAAAGAAAATAAAACTTCTATTACAGCTTGCATAATAGCAGCATGCACAGCAAAAAAATCGCTGTTTTGACGCTAAATTTGATCCGATTTGGAAAATAAAAAATTCACAAATTTCAGTACATAGTCCAAGTTCTTTAGTCGGAATACTCCTTGTGATATCCCACAATGAATAATGTTAAATTTGATGAAACTCTTTTCTCCATCTAACAATGGCAAACCTAAGAGATGAAGTTTAAGGTTGATTCATTCAAACTTTAGAAAATTTTGAAAGAGTGAAAAGTTCTTATCTTAAAACATTTTCATTATACTAAAACATTCTTATCTTAATTTTATTGTATTATAAATTGATATTTTTATAAAAATTACTATTTGATGACAATTTTACTGTGTATATGCATTTTAATTTTAATAATTTTCTCAGTCTCATTCCAGCAGAATTAGGACTAAGCATTTTATCAGTATTTTGATACCTTTTAAGTTTCTGAGCGAGTTTTTGATTCACAGATTTTTGCATTATTATTATTTTCCTTCAGAATATTGAAAATTATTTATCGTGGTAGAAAAGTATAACAAAATTGAAATTGTGGCAGAAATCACTTATGCAAATTTCTGCAATTGCCATAAAAGTGCCCTCGTAAACAGGAATTGCCCTTTTTTGGAAAATAGCACCCTGCCCTTTTTCATTTCTAGGATGAACTCTGGCTGAATCACCAACTATCAAAAAGTCACCAAGGAGTATCGTACAGTAAATCTGAACCTAAACAGTTTCTTATATAAAAAAAAAAAATAAAAAAACCACTAATAAATTTTTTATTAGAAATTACAATTTAGTTAATAGTTTTAAATAAACTTTTGACCATTTTTTATTAGCAGCTTGGTATTGTACCTAGTAAAATTACTTTAAAAAATTCATTCCTAATCCACTAATGAGCTGTCAGTCCCACTGTTGAAGATTTGATACCTACTAGTATTTAGAAAATTCCATTATCAGTATTTACCAAAATGTCTGTTGGCAACTTTTGGAAGTCTGTTGTGGTCTGTTTTGGAAGGTTGATGTGTAACTTGTGTACATAGTTAACACATCATTAAATGAAGTCTTATATTTTTCACTGTGATTGACTTTTTATTACCAACTCTTTAAACAATTTTTCCGTAAAGGAAAATTTGCTAACTTTCACTCATTCATATTTTTGATGATTTTTCCAACCGCCAAATGTCTTGTACTACGTCTATTCCACTTTTTCTTAAATGTTAACTAACTTCTCTGTCCTTCAATGGGTTCCCAGCTGCGCAAGGCCACGCGCCTATTTCTTTACAGTGCTCTTTTATATTCCACTTAGTTTTGTATTCATAATTATTTTCTTTTTCTAGTCAACATCTGCAAACAGCCCATTGACTTCAACTCCTCTCCTTAGGAATCGGGCTAGAAAATCCATGGGCAAACCTTCTATTAATAGAGATGTAACATCTAAAAAGGTTAGTACTGGTATGAAGTTTCCTTTAGTTTCTAATGCTGTTTCCGCTGTTTTCTTTTATGTGATATTTAAGCTTTTGTAATCTTATTTTTTGAAACGTTATGATCTTCATATAAATGTAAATTTGAATTTCAATATTTTTCTCTTGTTCTGAAACAATCAGTCTAAGCGGACTAGGAGTTCCAGTGATTCCTCCAACGATTCTTCAATGGTGAATGTCCAGAGTACAACTGCAGGTCCTTCACAAGTACATGACTCTTCCGATTCAGAGGTATATTTACTTTCATACGAAAGCATTTTTGAGATATAGTAGTCAAAATTTAAAGAGAAATATCTATTGAAAATGCCTATCACATAATCAGTTAACGCTCTTAAAATGCATAAAAAATATTTATAAAGTGCCTGTACCGTCCGAAGCTCAGTGTGTGTATTTTTGCAGCAACAAATGGTCTGGCAAGTTCTAATTGTTAACAAACAATCTTTATTAGTGGACTGTAGTTGTAGGGGGCTTTTCAAAGCTCTATTTTCACATCCACAGAGAGACCTCTCTATTACATAACCGCTCAAGTGGCGGGATCCAATTAGAATGAATACATAACGAAGGGGAAATGGTTAGAGGGATGGAGCTGCGCAAAAGGAATGCGCAGTACATTAATTACAGGCGGAACCATCCCGGCCCACGTTGAAATAACATTTCAATATTATTACAACAAAATAGAACAATTAAGAAGTATAAAATATAAAATTTAGCAAATACAATGCAGAAAAATTCAAAAATTTATGAAATACAATAATTATAAAAATATAATTATAGGAAATACAATTAAACAATTGAAAACATGATACAAGACAAGTTACTTGACAGGCAATAAACAAATTTTCGAAATACTTCTTTTATATACACCGGAAGGAGTTTTGACAGTAACTACTCTTATTTTACCATCTGATCCTAAAATAACATCCTGAATTCTACCCATAGTCCACTTACCAGGAGGTAAGTTGTCATCTTTTAGCAATACCATTGAACCACAGGTAACATTATTTTTATCAAATTGCCATTTATTTCTGGCTTGCAAATTATTCAAATAATCAATTTTCCATTTGCGCCAAATGATTTGCACCAATTTGTTTACCCTTTGCCAATGATTCAAATAACTATCCTTTTTAACAGTATAGTCGTGTTCAGGAACACTATTTATGGGTCTGCCTATTAGAAAATGTCCTGGTGTTAGAACTTCATAGTCATTTGGGTCAGAGGACAAAGGAGTAAGGGGTCGACTATTAAGTATTCCCTCAATTTGTGTTGTCACAGTAATAAACTCTTCAAGTGTTAACCGTGTACTGCCAATTGTTCTCCGAAAATGACTTTTAAATGCCTTAATATTTGATTCCCACAGACCGCCGAAATTAGGAGATTTTGGAGGAATAAATTTCCATACTACTTCTTCATTTATTAAATAACTTGCCAAATCATCTGTAGGTTTTTTAAATAAGTTGTACAAACGCTTCAATTCTTTGCTACATCCAACCAGATTCGTACCATTATCTGAAAAAATGGTTGAACTTTTTCCTCTACGACTAAAAAACCTTTTTAATGTGGCCATCATAGTTTCTGATGTAAGATCAGTGACAACTTCTATATGTATTGCCTTAGTAACAAAACAAATAAATAGAGCTATGTAACATTTATGATAAATGCCCTTACGTTGTCCCTTAAATTTTATTTGAAATGGGCCTGCAAAATCTATACCTACATGAGTAAATGGAGAGCTAGGAGTTACTCTCTCGGTAGGAAGATTGCCCATAATCTGTTCAACAGCTCTTGGTTTATTTTTAGAACAAGTGACACATTCATAAACTATTTTTCTAGCAAGGTTTCTACCACCTAAAGGCCAGAATTCTTGTCTCACTAGATAAAGTAAAGTTTGTGCACCTACATGCAAATATTTAAGATGAAAATAAGTCACTATAAGCTGAGTTAACCTGTGATTTCTAGGGAGTAGAATTGGGAATTTCTTATCATAGGATAAATTTGCATTATTTAATCTACCACCTACACGCAACAATTTGTTTTCATCAAGAAAAGGATGTAAAGAACTCACCTGACTTTTCTTTAAATCTTTACCCTTTTTTAATGAATTAATTTCATCACTGAAAACCATTATCTGTACTTCTCTAATTAAGTACCACTTAGCTTCTTTAAGCTCATTAACTTTAAGGGGACCTGTTTTTCTAGCTGCATTTCTCACATTAAATATAAACCTGAAAACATAACTTAGAATTCTAATCAATTTCACAAAACTATTAGAGATCTGAAGAATATTTGATATGAAATCTGCACTAGATGACACAGTTAATGAAATAGTTGTGTTCCTAAGTTCACACAAGTAAGGTTTTTCTTCAAATGAGCCTACGGGTAATTCCACAGGCTCTTGTATGAGAGGGTCATTCACCAGAGGAGGGCCTTGCCACCATAAACTCATTGTTATTAATTCTTGAGGGGTGGCTCCCCTCGAAATAATATCAGCTGGATTACAGCTGGAAGGAATATGTTTCCATTGGCACTGCTCAGTTAGATTTTGTATTTTTGACACTCGATTGGCGATAAAGGTTTTCAACTTAATTGCTGGTGTGTTTATCCAAGCCAATGCAATGGTTGAATCTGTGAACAGTATTATATCATCAATATTCATTTTTAGAGCAAGACGAACTTTTTGCACTAATTGAGACAATATGAGACATCCACTTAATTCGAGACTAGGAATCGTGAGCACTTTAATAGGGGACACACGTGATTTACTAGCGATGAGCTTCGTGGTTGTTAAAGATTCACTAGTTATGCACTGCAAGTACACTGCTGCACCGTATGCTGCTTGCGAAGCATCTGCGAAGCCCAAAAGTATGGCTTTTTCAAATGTATCTGTTAATATATATCTATCTATTTTGATATCCTCGATTGCCTTTAAGGAAGAAACAAAGTTTATCCACTCACCCAAAACTGATTCAGGAAGAGTGTCATCCCAGTCCAGTTTTTGTAGCCACAGTTTTTGTAGAAATATCTTGGCCTTCGTGATAATGGGTCCTACCAGTCCTAAGGGGTCGTAAAGCCTTGCGATGACACTTAACACTTCACGCTTTGTGTAGGACGATTTCTCAGCAACTGTAACTTTGTATGTAAATATGTCTTCTCCAGGGTGCCAGCTCACGCCAAGTGTCTTCACTGCCACCTCAGCATTCGTAGAGAAGTGGTGCTCCTTTTCTGTCGACTCCGTGCTATTCATCAGTTGTTTCGAGTTTGAGCTCCATTTATGAAGAGTCATTCCACATGTCTTGAGTATATCTTGTAACTGCTCCTGCAGCACTGCAGTAGAGTCCAAATCTTGACCACCGGAAACTATGTCATCCATGTAGACATCCTGCATTAGTATTGTAGCTGCTAGTGGAAATTTCTCAGCTTCATCTTGAGCCAACTGCTTCAGTGTCCGGATAGCAAGGAATGGAGCACACGTCGTGCCGTACGTTACTGTTTTAAGTTGATAAGCGACTGGCTCCGAGTCCGCTTCTTCCCTCCAGATAATTCTAAGAAGATCACGTTGTTGAGGATTAATGAGAATCTGCCGGAACATCTGGCGGATATCAGTTGTAAAAGCGTATTTATGCTTTCGAAATCTAGTCATTATTTCAAAAATATCTTCCTTGACCTCACCTTTCAATAGACAGTCATTAAGGCTATTCCCATTAGTTGAAGGTGCGGATGCATTAAAAACAACTCTTAACTTTGTTGTCACATTGTCAGGTTTGTATACTCCGTGGTGAGGAAGGTAATAAATAGGCTTAGATGGCTCAGTAGCAACTTCGCTTAATTTCTCCATGTGATCCAGGTCCAAGTATTCCCGCATGAAATCTTGGTACATAGTTTTCATCTGAAGATCCTTTGACAGTCTCTTCCATTGTTGATTCAACCGTCTTTCAGCTAGTTGTTTAGAGTCACCCAAAGTCTGTATGTCTGAAGTTGGCATCTGCACAATAAATCGACCATTTTTATCCCGTTGATGAGTACTTAGGAAGTGATTCTCACAATAGAGCTCTTCTTCACTCGTGGGGATGCTCTCTGGAATAGCTTCCATTTCCCAAAATTTTTGTAAACAGTCATCTAATATTTCCGGTTGTGAAATAAATCCACAATAGTTTGTTGCACTAGGCGATTCGACAGTCCCAGTTGCTATGTACCCGAAAACCGTATTTCTAAATATTAATCCGGGACTACCTGGTTGAGTTTCGGGCTGAATAATGTCATAAAATATCTCTGCACCAAGAAGGATATCTATTTTACTGGGCGTGGCGAAATATGGGTCAGCTAAATCCGTTGGCACTTTCAGATGGTCTACATTTATACTGGAAGTTGGAAGCAAATCGGTAATTTTATTCACTACATGAAAGTCAAGTGCTCTGGTAAATGTCCGATCCCTATTTCCTATGATAGCTTCTATCTGAGACGTTATTTCCATTTGAGCGCCTCCCAACGTAGACACCACAAAATTCAGCTTCTTTTTTTTAATCCCTAAGCGAGCAATAAATTCCGACGTTACGAAATTCAATTGGCTCCCTGAGTCAAGAACTGCCCTCCCAGATATGTATTTTTTCGAAGATGGATTCCATACACAAATTAATGCAGTTGAAAGAACGGCTTGCTTCGATTTATCACTCACACAGGAAAGAGAGGGGGAAGGAATGATTTGCATGCCCTCGTATGGCGCCGCTGTCGGGTTAAGCGAACTTGTTGATTGAATTCCTATTGCTGATTCAGGATTCTTTATGGGGCATAATAAAGAATTATGTCTAGCATCTCGGCACCATCTACAAACATGTTTCGATCTGCAGTTGTGATAATAGTGCAATCCTAAGCATTTAAAACAGAGCTTGTTTTTTAAAACTATTTCTTTTCGTTGCAGCATATTCATTTCTAAGAATTTATCACATTTATAAAGCACATGATTCTCGTTGGCGCTATTTCCCTTACACAGAATACAGGGCAAAACTGGGTTAGATGATTTCACCATAAGTGACCTTGGTTTGTTAAAGTTACGCTCTTGAAATTTGGGTTTTATGGAAGTACTTTTACTCACATTATCTAAGACTTGGGAACGCTTTTCCAAGAATAAAATTAAATCATCAAGCAGAGGAACTTCATTTGAACTTATTGATAATTCATATTGCTTTCGCGTCTCACGATCTAATTTTTGCAAAACTAGATTTAATATTAATATATCCGAAAGATTATTGGTTTCAAACTTAAGAACTTTTAATGCACGAATGTTCTTTTTAACATTGTCAATTAGACTTCTCAAATCTTTCGCCGACTCCTGATTGAGTTTATCCATTACTAAAATAGCCTTGATGTGAGTTTCAACAATATATCTTTTGTTTTCAAATCTATCCTCCAATGCTTTAAACAAAGAAATAAATGTATCATCGGTACTAATTAATGTTTTCGCTTCACCTATTAATGATGCATTAAGATAATGTAGTTTTTGTTCTGAAGACAAACTATCATTTAATCCAATTATGTTATTAAACTGCAATTTGAAACTATTCCAGTCCTCGTATTTACCTGAAAATATAGGAAGAGGAATTTCCGGAAGTTTAATACTCGTAGTATTCTCACGAACCACAGAGTTCTGTGAACTGTTGTTTTCTGAGCTCTCACTCCGTGAGGGTTGCACTTGCGGTTTCTCTAATTCTCTAAGAACCCTTTTTAACTTAGACCTAGCTCGAATTATCTTATCGTCATAGCCCTCATTTCCAGAGAGTTCCTTGCCGAAATCCTCTGGAGTAGAAACCAAGTTCAGAACATCATTATTTATAGCTTTTAACGATTTTTCCTTTTCGTAAAGAAAGTCTAACAGTTCTAGAACTTCATCTTTGTTTTGAAGCGATTCGTCTATTTTAGAAATCAGTTTCGTGATGCTTGTCCTAAGCGATGCACGAATGTTTTTAAGTTTCTGCAATTCTTCCATAATTTAAATTCACAAATTTAAAATAAGAAGCCACTTGCCTACCTTAAACAGTCACTCCAAATTGCTTATAGTATCCAATTGTGGGCATTCCAATGCGTAGAATCCAACTTGGTATAGTCCAACGTATTGTTTTCGTTTAAACGAATAACTCATCCAAAGGTTAATGCTCAGTTCTCTCCGCACGACCAGGACCAAATGTACCGTCCGAAGCTCAGTGTGTGTATTTTTGCAGCAACAAATGGTCTGGCAAGTTCTAATTGTTAACAAACAATCTTTATTAGTGGACTGTAGTTGTAGGGGGCTTTTCAAAGCTCTATTTTCACATCCACAGAGAGACCTCTCTATTACATAACCGCTCAAGTGGCGGGATCCAATTAGAATGAATACATAACGAAGGGGAAATGGTTAGAGGGATGGAGCTGCGCAAAAGGAATGCGCAGTACATTAATTACAGGCGGAACCAGTGCCCTTTTCTAGGATGTTATTTCGTGGTGAGGTAATTGTTGCTCTGACTTTAAAGATGTTATTTGCCAAGATTGTTAACCTTGAATTTTTACCACTTCAATCTTATTGCTTACATAATCTGAATTTTCCACAGTATGGTAATGGACCTACTGCAGCGGTCTCGGACCCATGGCTGCGGCACATGAGTTGCATTGTACTAGGCCATAGATGCTGGCCAAGATATAAATGTTATTAGAGCTTCAGGGGTAGATGGGTACAATCAAGTCACTCGATTGTTAGCAACAATCCAACAACTCAATTATATGTTTCGATGGTGTAACTAGTGAATAATGAGTGGATTCAGCAGCATTGCTAAAACTATGCAGTTTTAATCCATGCATTGATTTCTTTGTGAGGGATAAGCAATGTAAAAAATGCTTTTGACTTTGTTTTTCTAACTTTGACCACTTTTTTTTAGTTTTCTAGTTGTGATAGCAAAGCGACTACAATAAAGTTACTTTCTTTATAAAAAAATTATTTTTAAAAATCTTGTACAGTATGTTTTATTAATTAATGATGCACGTACGATCATATTCTATTAGCTAGTGAGCATCTAAGCTTTTTTTACAAAATAGGTGGTCCGCTCAACTAAAAAGGTTGGAATCCTCTGACCTACTGCATTGCAACAAAGAATAACAATAACTGTATGCAAGTAGAAAACTTGTATTTAAAAATAAAATAACCTGTTGAGTGAAGTAGTCATAAGAGTGTTCTGTTTTCCAAAATTTGACATCTGATTACCATCACTCGAACATGTTTGTACGGCACATAACCCTTGTAATAAGCCAACAGCTAAAAAGCATATGATTTTTTTTTTCAGAATTCATTCAAATTATTCAACTTTTAGGTTTATTTAGAAGAAATTTGTGTTGTTTACCTGACTTATCCCAAAATTTCGTTTCTACTAAAAAAAAAAACACAAAAAAACCTTTCACAAAATTCTAGGTCTGAAAAAAAAACATTTTATAAAAATCTATCTGTAAAAGAGACCCTTCTCAAAAATCTATGTTAGATACTTTGACTGCTAACCATTAGAACATTTGGGATTGTGAACCTTCTGGTATAGTTACACGGTTTCCGTGCATATGGAAAGTGAGGAAATGTCATGGAAAGTTATGAATTTGGACATTGGGTAAATATTGTCATGGAAAGTCATGATTTTGAGCGAAAAAATGGCTATAAGTCATGGAAATACAGTGAATTTCATTTAGGTTTTTATTTACGTTTTGACAGAAACAACGGTCACAGTTAAAAACCACGGCCAATGAAAACATTTCTGAACTCCCAATTTGTGACATCACACAAGTAGGGTCTCGTAGGTGAAATTTTTTTTTCATACTATGAAAACTGAAATGAACAGTTTGGATGAGCTTACGTTTACATTTAAAAAAAAACCTCTGCCTTTTTTCTGTTTTGCTTTGTTGATATCAAAACATTTGATTTTTGTTGATATAATTTATTATTATTGACTTATTCTTTCTTCAAATATTTCTTTATTATTAAAGATTGATTAGCTTTTTTAACACGGAAATATCGGGAGAATGGAAAATTATTTTTCCCTTTTTTTCTTCTGATTTGGAAGTTACTGAAACAAATTTAAAATGAAACTTTATAAACATCATTTTGTGGTACATTGATTTACTTACTATGTTCGTGTTAGTAAAATTCATATACAGTCAACTCGCAATAACTCAAAGTCTCATAAGTCGAATATTCGTTTATCTTGGAAGTTTTTATTAGGTTCCAAGAATATGCCTTCAATAGAAAATGACTTCCGATAACTCTAACTTCGGATAACTCGAAGAATTTGGCCAGTCCCTTGAACTTCAAGTTATTGCAAGTTGACTATAGGTTATTATTAATATTATTATTATTATTATTTTTTTTTTTTTTTCTTCTTGAGTCATAGAAAATTATTTGCTTGTCTCTTGAAAAGTCATGGATTTGTGGCATTTTGTTTTGACAGAAACCCTGTAGTTAGCTTGGCAATTACCATGTTAATTTTTTTTTTTTTTAAATTAATACTCAATATATATTTGTATGTTTCATTGAAAAGTTTCCCTCTTTGGCTTGTCCCTTCTTCTTTTAGAAGAAAATTTTTCAATTTCACAAATTTATTTAGAAATTGAATTATTTTTCACAAAAATTATTAAAAATTTACAAAAACAGGACCATGTAATAATTCTTAGACGGATTCTTGAATTTTTTAAAAACAATTTTTTAGTTTTTTTTCTTTTTACACAGAGCCATCTTCTAGCAGTACTGCTTGAAATATCCTAGATGGTTTTAAAAACTAAAGGTCACTGACTATAAACCAAGTGTAAACGTTAATAAAAACGATTAGTCTAAAACATTCACACCATTTATTTTCAGTTTCAAGACGAGATATACAAAAAACCAAACAACCATCTCCATGGTAATATATGTTGCCTTCATGAACGAAGTTAAATAAATCCAAATGATCACACAAGAATAGTCCATTTAATTAACAAGGTTCCCACGGTCATTGAAAGTCCTTAAAAGTGCTTAATATTTTTTAACTTGTTTTCAAGGCTTTGAAAGTGCTTGAAAATGCTTAAAGGTGCTTCAAAGTCTTTGAAAATAATTAGAGGTCCTTAAAAGTCCTTAACTTTTGCTGATGTTGGGTGTCCAATTGCAAAAGTTATAAAAATACAACTCGAACTTGCGATTCCCGCATGACCGCCACTTATCTGCACTGTATCAGAATTCTCTGTCATATTTGTATTATGCATCCACCAACTTGTAACTTTTTTGGTAGAATATACTTTATTAGAAATTTATATATAGAAATGATACCTGAAAACAAATTTTCAAAAGTGCTTAAAAATATTATTTAGATCCATAAAAGTCATTGATTTTCATTCTGTGATTTGAGTGAGAACCCTGATTAACCAAATCAATAGTACTTCCATCTTTCAAAAAATACTTGATTTGAGAATTTAGAGGTTCAGTTTTGTATTATTATTTGTCAGTAAGTTTGATCCATTTCATCTTCAAACCTGTGACAGGGCTAAGCCTTTTGACTAAAAAGCGAGTTAAGTGACTAATTTCAAGGGAAGGCGACTTTTTCACTAATTTGTACTTTTTAAAAATTAATTGGTGATAGTTTTGAAAAAGAAATTATATATTTTTTTTCGATTCACAAAACGAAACACGTGAGGAATGTAAATGAAATTTATCACCTTTCAACTTTGGTACATGGCACCAAAAGGATTTTTTCAATACTGTTTAAAGTTTGTTGGCATGGGGAATTTTTTGAGCTGAATTGTATGTAAAAATTATTGAGTTTGATCACTTTCCTGTGAAGTTCAGCTTTCCTTCCTTGGTACCATGTCTGAAATATATTTCCTCTTTGTGTATGGGAATTTCTTCAAATCAGCAGTCATTCATTCCATAACCACTTATGTGTTGTAGTCCCCACTATTATAACCTGTAAGCAACATGTTCTTTACTGTCTTATTTTGTAGTTTCTTACTGAAAATCATATATTTCTTACTTTATTAAAAAAAGTAAGAAATCTAATTCTGTGTCATTTGTATCTCAATTTCTGTTGCAAGGAGAAATGTGAAATTTTAAACATAACTAATTTTTAAATTCGTTTAGTTCCAAAAGAAAAATGTTGAATTTTTAAATAGTTTTTTTTTTTTTTTAAATTAAATTTTAAAATTTGATTGTAATGGCAATCCAATGGGAAAAAAGTTTCTCCCTACTCAGCTAACCGATGCGAACGCATTCGGGGGTTGCGAAGTAGGGTGGTTCAACAATACATATAAAAAAAATAAAGTTTCTCGTACTTGCCAGGCCACCCTTCAAATTTTTTAGACTAGTGGACAGTAATATTCTGGTAGAATTTCAACTGGAAGAGGGTGCTCAACACTCACGAACTTCATAAGTTAGTGCATTCCATTGTAATTTTTCCATTACTTTTTTTTAAAAATAAAAATCTACAAATTTCATGTGTATTTTTTTATTCTACAATCTATAACTTTAGAAGTAAAAATTAAAAAAAAAAAAAATTAAGTATGTTTTGTTCTTTAATATTACAAAAGAATGTCTAAAAAATTTTTGTGGCTCCTACCAAGAAGTGCTTTTCATCTTCATGATTTGTTGCAATTTTATTGAAGTCTTCAATAAGCTTAGCATCTCATTCTGCACTATCATTCACTACTTGTAAATTTTGAAGCCGTTTTTTTCTTTTACTGTAGTCATCATTGTTATTCCATTTGTCAAGAGAAAGGCTTAATAAATAACTTGTCTGTATTTAAACGAGATAAGAATTCTGATGTTCTCCTTGTTGCAAAGTCTGACAGTCGTACCCCATCTTTGAAAATATCAATTTCACCTCTTACATTACACTTAAGTTTTTGCATAGCTGTCATTCCCATTTGCTCTACAGTTCTTTATTTTTCTTTTGTGGAAACTATCAGAAAAGAGATAAAGTCCTACTAAATCATCAGATAAATACCACATATGACATTCCATCACTTTTCTAGCAGAAAACGCAATCACTTAGTCTATTGATAGATAATTTTCAAGATCTTTCAAAATTGTTTCAGGTGCTTCAATTGTAAGATGTGCTTCTACCCATGCTTTTGTATATAAAAGAGTATGATATTGTACAAAACTTAATATCTGATTTTCTTCTCTTGCTGTTATATTAAATCTCGCTGATCTTGAAATAAATATATCTTTAATGCATATTGTAATTTAGTCATCCGTCAAGCATGTTGAATTGGTCTTGGTCGAAGCACCATTCCAAACAGCCTTGAATTGCTTAAAGATTTAAATGTTTGGGGAACTTGAAGGCCCAAAACATAAAGTAAATGTTTTTGTCCAACTAATTCCATTATGTAATGGCAGCAAGTTAACCAGCGAAGTTCAGATTCAAGTTTTCTTTATAGTAAAGCACATGCTTTATTTAAACTACCAGTATCCAAGCTCGTTGTGTCAAAGCATATTGCTTGAACCAATTCTGTGACATTCCACATGTATAGCATTAGTTGCATTTTCTCCATCCTCCTTAGATTGAGCTTATTAAGACCATCTCCAAATACAAATACTGGTAATCGATCAATGCTTCTACATTTCAGGAAGTACTTTGCCAGTGAACAACTGTAGGGAAATTTGGTTTGAATTAACCTTTTATTGATTCTGCATACTCCTTCCAGGATTTTTTTATATATTTGCTGAATATTACTTCTTGAAACTGGAATGCAAGATAGATTGTGGCTAAGAACTGCTGCGAGTAAAACAGTTAGATGAACTGCTTCACTGCCATTCATTATGTAAATAATTATCAGAAATAAAGTTACATGTCATAAAATATTTTAGAATTAATAATAATATACTTATATGATACAACAAACTAAATTTCTACAAAAATCTTCTGGTAAAAATTAAAAATATTTCTGAACAGTAAATTATTGCTGCGTTTCCTATTCGTCTGCTAATGTTAAATTGTGGAGGTCATTGAGCACCCTCTTAGAATTTGAGTAAGAAGTTAAAACTTTTCCAACATTATACTACTGGTGAGTCTAAAAAAAAATAAGGCGGTGGCCTGGACTCTAACTCAATTTTAATTTTTTTTTTTTTTTTAAATCTCCCTATTGGGGAGCGTTAGCAAGAGTCGAATCAAGAGCATCAATCCACTTGTGAATCACAGAAATTTTGCTTTACCAATCCCATGCTGTTCCACTTCTTTGGTATTAACAATACATAGCCAAGGTAAGGGGTCACCGAGAAGGGGGCGCATCCCCCTTTGGAGATTGCTGGTTTGCTCCCCAGGTTTGGCAAGCATTAGTTCTGATTGAATGATAAAGGCTCTTGAGTAAGCACCATTATCTACTTCAAGTTTCAGTTTTAAGTAAAAGAACAGGATTATTTTTATTTGTGGATGGTAATTTAT
Source organism: Linyphia triangularis (assembly GCA_963978545.1). Classification (NCBI taxonomy): domain Eukaryota; kingdom Metazoa; phylum Arthropoda; class Arachnida; order Araneae; family Linyphiidae; genus Linyphia; species Linyphia triangularis. Next base: position 31,104,119 of record OZ021726.1, read on the forward strand.
GTTTGTACTTGAAGTGACTTTTCTACTTCTATAAAACTACTTCCAAAACCAATTGCAGCACAGATAATTAAAACATTTTTACAGAATTAATAGATACACTTATGGTATTAATTTTATTACTTGAGGATATTATTTTTGGCTATTTTTTACATATTAGGATACTAAAGCAACTATTTTCAATGTTATTAAGCAGTGGCAGTCCTTTTATGAATTCCCATTTCTCTTTAAATAGTCTTTCATTGAATGTTAATTATATATAGGATGCTGGAAAAATTATTAAGAGAAAACCTCAGCCGAAAAGAACACAGAGACTTGATTCAGATAGTGAAGGTTTAGATGACACTGATTGTGTAAGTAGAATTTTATGTAATTTTTACGAAGGGTTTTCAATGCAATTTAAAAAAAATTCTATATTTTTATTTAAATTATTTTTACCAAATAAATTAAAAATTTCACATTTAAGATTGTGCTTTAAGTCTACAATTTTGCTTTCTTAGGCCCCTTCAGTTAAGGGTACTGGAAGGGGTAAAAGGTCACTTCCTTCTTCAAGTGGAACAAAACCCACCATTAATACTCCAGTAAAAAATGTTAGTCGAGGGATTGCAGATGTGACATTGAATTCATCTCAAGTTTCTAATGCGGTATGTTTAATATTCTAATAATTTTTTTTAGTTCAACCTTGGGGGTTCTGCCTCCTGCTGGCTAACGCTCGTCAACCCCCGAACTCTTGAATAAAAAGAATTCATAATTAACAATAGAATTCACACAAAAACCAAAGTCATACATTAAATGCCAAAGAAATATTGGTAATGATGCAGTAAGAGACCCCGTTTGCACATATAACAATTAAACATATGAAAAAGATTTTCACTTTTGAATAAAAATAATTCATAATTAACAATAAAATGCGCACAAAAACAGAAGTCATACATTAAATGCCAAAGAAATATTGGTAATGAAGCAGTAAGAGACAGCATTTGCACGTATAAATTTTGTACCCAATTTCAGAATTTTGATTACAATGGAAGTGGGCGTTGGGATATTCCACATTTGAAATATTTAACTCTTTTTTTTTTTTTACCCCTTAAAATTTAATTGAGATCGGAATAGCTTGTTCTATGTTTGTCCAATTGTTGACATTTGTACTAAATGGGAAGCTATTTTGGCTGTATAGGAAGTGGGAGAGAAGGGATGAATCGGTCATTCAGTGAGGGCATTTGTTTTTAAGAATAGAGATTAAAATTTTTGTATTGTTGCACTTAGGTTTATTGACTTAAAATTCTAAGTTGGCACAAAATAGATATTTTGTCTCTTTTTAGTTTCAAGCTGGAACAATAGCTTGGATTATGATTTCAACTACAAATTTTGTTATTTTTCTTAAATCGTAAAAAAGTGTTTTAGAAATTATCATTCTGTCAATAAAATTGTTTAAAAGTTTGATCTTTAAAGATTGTGAAAAAAAAAAAATATATATATTATTCAACTCATTGTATTTTTTTTCTTTTATTGCTGGTAGAGTATGAGCACTTCAACGCAAGGCAGATTCATGAAGTTGGTAATTAGTTTTTATTTTTGTTTTGTTGAAATTTTGTTTTAAAAATATTATTTTCTGTATATAAGTGACAACTTTTATTGCAGTTTTTTATTTTATCAGTATTTACCATGTAGTTTAGCTGCTGAATTAAAATGTTTACACATTAGTTTTTTAAAGTATTTTTCAATATCTAAGTGAACAATGTGAACAGTCTATTTTTTTGTTTGAAATATTTTGTAGTTATCGTTATATATAGTTTACCTTTGATAGCATGTGCTTCTTATTAATTTGGGTTGATGCATGTTTTGCTTTTAATCTGAGTTTAACAAATATTTATTTGTTATTAATCTTGGTTAACACATGTTTATTTATTATTAATCTAGGTGAACAAATGTATTTTTTACATTCTAGTAACGGATCAAAAGAAACATGCAATTAAAAAAGTTGGTAAGCGCTTTACTGTTATTATTATTTATAAAAGGAGTTTGCTTTCAATATTTACAAAAAAAATAGGTTATGGTAATTGATGTTTCTTATAAAACTCTAATTTTTAACCCTCTCCAATGACATGTCTAAAGATATGAATATAACCTATATGAGAATGTGGTAGCCTCTACGACCAAGTCCCAATGGCAGCAGCAGAACCTGCAAGTTATGTTGAACAAGTTCAGACTGGTTTTCAACTTCTCATAGTTCGGTCTCTATTATAGTCGGAACACTGATTTTTTTTGGTCATCTTTTTACTGTAGTTGAGTAGAAAAAAAATAACACTATAATTGTTAACATTGAACAAGGGAGCATGGCAAAAAATTATTCTGAAAATTGTTCAAATAACCTGAATTTTGTTCTAGTTGTGACCAAAGCTTTAGTCAAGACTCGACTTGAAATAGTCTGAATTTTGGCACTTACTTTTCTCAAATCGATTAGATGGTTTACCTTTTGTATGTTTCATTGAAAAAAGGGTATCAATCTTCAGAAATGATTGGAAATTTGGAATTTTAGACAAAGCAATTAATGGAACTAGTCTTGACATATTTCGGATAAACATCTTTAGCTCCAAATAAAATAAAGAAGTGAGTGACTTTGTTATTTAAAGTTGCTTTGTTAAAATATTGTACTTCAGAAAAGCGAGAAAAAAAAATCCAAGTAAATTGCATGCTTAGTAAAACTCTGTAAATACATGTTTCAACATTAATTAGACAAACAAACTTGCTTCCTGATCACCAGGCTGTCATCTTAATAATTAAACTACTGAAGTCGCTTAAACTTTCGTCACAATTATTTTTTATGCATTTCATATGTATAGAAAATACTCATTTTGGATTGTCATAGCAAATTTTTGTACTCAAATTAAAGCAAGTAGGTGCTTATTTTTATTTTTGAATAATTTTTTTTTTTTGCTAAAAAGGACCCTTATTTAAGTAAACAAACCAAAATTGGGATTTTGAGTAAACATCCAATCTCAATGTAGTTTTAAAATATTTTGAAAATGACAGAGATAGTAAACTTTTCCTAAAAATTTTTAATGATATTTGTGATACTTTATAATAATTCATCATGATATTTATTGTCACTCTCAATGCAAAGAGGTATATATGAAGCAATAAAAGTTGTCTCTTATGTCTCTTTGTGTTAAAAGCGATGATATGATTATGCTTGCTAAAACATCTATCAACTATATTTTACACTGAACAAGTATTACAAAAAAAAAAAAAAAAAAAAAAAAAAAAAAATTGATATCTCAAAAAACAACTAGTAGTCCAGTCATTTTAGGGCTAAAAATCGCCGAACCTCAAACAAATTGCAACGAAAGATTTTTCGTGTTTTTCAATTCAGAAAATGTCTTGAACAACATATCAAAAGTCTAGAAAAATCTAAGTGGCAGAAGGGCATCATCTTGAATTTCTGTAGTAATAGTAAAATACCAATAGTTAATGCTACAAAGCTCCGATTTCCTTCAAATATGTCCGAATGAAAGGCTTTTTAATGCTTAATCTTATCAACTAGAATCACATCCTATTTAAATAGCTTTTTTAGAGTAATAGCAAAAAAAAATACTTTTATTTCTTGTTTTGATTCTAGTTCAGTCATTTTAGAGTTAAAAATGGCCAACATTAAAAAAATTGTAAGAAAAGATTTTTTAGACTCAGAAAAATGTCCTGGACAACATATCAAAAGTCTAAAAAAATCTAAGTAACTGATGCCCACCATATTGGCCATTGGTCACCATCTTGAATTTCTGCTTAATAGTAGAATGTCCATAATTGATACTACAGGACTCCGATTTCCTTCAAATAACTTATTGAATCGCAAATACATTACTTTTACAAACAGTTTGACTGAAATCACAAAATTTATTGTATTTTATAAAATTTTTAAACATGGAAGTCAAAAACTACTCATACCAACTTTATTATTTAAAAATAGAAGAAGCAATTTGATGCAATTTTTACCAAAAGAATGGTAATGATATGACATAAAAGAAAATTAGTTTTCATTCGACTTTTTCACAATTATTTCAATTGAACACCAAGGAAATAGTTTAAATGATTTAGTCCCAATACTTGGTGATTAACATAATGAGGGGAAATTTTTGGGATGCATTGGTCATCATATGATACAATTTGGCTTAAAAGGAATTTTTAAACAAGTTTTGCAGCCATAGAGTGGTCTATATGCTTAGTAAGATAGCAGTAGAACAAATTAGAAGAGACATATATTTTTAGATGTATACTGCCTTGAGTACATTACAATTACAGAGGCTTTGGAAGTATCACTTCCATTTCAATAGACAATTTTCACCAATTAAAAACAAGCAGACACGTAATAAGTTGCTACCAAATACAATAGAATTCCTTAGATGTGATTTACCTTATATTTCCTTAGATATGATTACTGCTAGAGAAAAAATATGCCTGAGAAAATATTGTCTTGAATTGTTATAATGATTTTTGTATTATATATTACTTGATGTACGTAGTAAAATTGACTCTTTATGAATGAGTTGATTAGTTGAACTATTTTTCTTTTCTTTCTGGATTAAGTGCGTGAAAATGGTTGACGTTTAAAGAAGAACTTCCGAGCAGAATGCTCTAGGAAATGGAATATGCATTTACTTACTCTGAAATAACTTTGAATATCAACTCAAAATAAGTCTGAAATAATTTTCAAACATGATACAATAAACAAAATCGTATACACACCTCAAATAGGTCGATAATCCTCACATCCAATCATGTAGAAATTCTTTCAAAAAGATCTACTGTGTTTTCATCATAGTAATGAGAATTGGGAAATTCCTGTCATTGCCTTTGTTGTATTGAGCCGACACTAATGAATTGAACCATTATATTGAAACGACGTTAATAACCATTACAGGAACAGAACGATCAAATAAAAGAACAAGTATACTAGAAGTACAGCGACGAGTTGGGGTTAAATCTATGGTTCCTTGCACAGATGTTAATATTGCCATATATGTATTGACTAGTGTCATGTGTCACACTCGTTAACAAATAATAAGAGGTTTCACACACCAGGTAATGAAAAGATACAAATAAAAAGCCTGACTTTTTAAATAAAAAGAACCTTTGTGTGGTTAGACATCCGTTCTGATATTTATACAGGGTTCGTACAGTTCTTGAAAGTCCTTAAAAACTCCTTATTTTTACTTTATGTCTCCAAGGGCCCTTGAAATGTTCTTGAAAACTCCTTATTTTTAACCTGAAGGTTCTTGAAAGTTTTTTAATTTTTGAGGGCTCTTGAAAAGTTCTTGAAAGAACATTTTTTCCCCCCTTTTTTTTTTCTTTCTTTGCTTGTGTATTTCAGAAACTTCCATAGAAAAAAAAATCCTGATCTCCTAATTAAAAAAAAAAAAACCTTTCTTAATTTATTTCCCTTTATTTTCTCTTTCCGTAGTTGAAAAGTATTTATAATAAATAATGTAATTCTGAATTATGAGGATCATCATAGTAATAAATTATTCATGATGAAAGGAAGCATCTATTAAACTGTTTTTCCTGGGCATGTCTATTTTGAACATTACAATGTATGAGCCTTCTGCCCTTGTAAATGATTTCATGGCTGGTAAGTGAAGGTCACCATTGTCAACTTAAATTTCGATTTGTTGAAACTTTTTTTCTTGTTGCAGCCGTGTTCAGCGTACAAAAATATAGATCTGCCAAAATTAAAACAAAAAACTAATAATTCAAAATATTTCTGCAACATGAAACTAACACCGTTCCAGTACGGTTGTTCGGACAATACGAATTATAAAAGGTGAAGCGTTAAAACAATTGCATTAGGATCTTTTTTGTAAGTACTCACTGATTTCGTATTTTTTACTTTATTTATAATTTTTTGCACCACTAACCATATCAGGACTCTTGCTGCCTATGCATCCAAGTTTCCCACTTTTAATTTTTATTTTTAAGTCCTTCATTTTAACTTCGATTTTGTGGGTTTGTCGATGGTGGTCAAATCTGCGGATGCCTAATTAACCCCCTTGCTGTCGTCCAATCGGGCAGAAACTTAGCAGATGATGTCAATGACGATGCATCTATTAAATTTTGCGGTTGTAACTGTCATTAAAAGGTTGCTTTTACGGAATAAAAATAAACCAACTTGTCATCATCCAATCGTATTAAAAAAAAAAAAGCATTGAACCGACCATTGTTGAAACTCTTTCCGGTTGCCGTTTTTTTTTTTTTTTTTTTTTTTTTTTTAATAAATAAAAAATTACTTTAATAAGAATAAATAAGTGATATTTGGATATGCAAGCATAAATGTACGTTAATTTTTAATAAATAAATTTTAATTTAGTTTGCCGCACATTTTGCTGATAGAAGAGCTTTTGATATTTAAAATTAGATGCAAATACCAAGCACACGCTGCTTAGAGAATCGGCGCCTGTGTTAACGAAAATAAAAATTGGCAATGCATATAAAGGATTTATAATGCAAACTTTGTTTTCATAATTTATTTTATTGCCATCTTATTTTAAACTTCAAATATGGTTTGAAAACTGAATTGGAGAAAATAAGGTGTTTGTTCCTGTCTTAACTAATGTGAACAGAAGTCATTTGATCTTTGGTTGTATTCAGATTATCTGGCGCCGTCAGCAACACAAGGGTTATAATGCGCCGAAACATTCATCATTAGACAAGCCAACATACATTTACAAACACCCATGCCTCACACGGGACTCGAACCCTCAACCTCGCGGTCTAGAAGCTAGCTCGCTAACCACTATACCGTGTCGTTGGTTGGTTGTTTTCAGATTACCTGGCGCCGTCAGCAACACTAGGGCTATAATGCGCCGGAACATTCGTCATTAGACAAGCCAACATACATTTACAAACACCCATGCCTAATACGGGACTCGAACCCGCAACCTTGCGGTCTAGAAGCTAGCACGCTAACCACTATACCGTTTGGTCGGCCCACTATACCGTGTCATTTGATCGTATTGGTATTTCTGCTTTTGACTTAAAATTACACTAAATTCTACAGTTGTTGGTTTAGTATTCTTTTATCGTTGATGAAATTTAGTATTAGGGTTAGTTGTCAGTAAAATCCTTTTTTTTTTTTTTTTTTTTTTATCGAGGTGTTATTTAATGTTTTTTTGTGAAATAATCGTTGAGAAATTAACCTGCATTCCATGGCACTTAAAGAGTTTATATGGGCAGGGAAGAATTGTATGATTGGGTTGGTTGGTTTAAGTTTAACTGTGCAAGGTCTACACGAGGGCCATACTGCACCAAATTGTATGATCGGATGAGTTTCACGGAGAGTCAATTCAAATGCTCAGGGGAATGATTGAAAATTAAGGATTTTACCCGAAGTTTCTACCTTGATAGCGAAATAGAGACTGTCTTTTAAATAGAAAGTTGTCTCACAATTACAATGCTTAATGCAACTGGGTTCTACAATTTTTAATAGTAACGATATTTTTTTAACATTTCAGGTGACGAGAATACACCATACCATAGTCAACTGATTTATATAGCTTATCCAAATCGTATTTCTCCCTTCTGATGGCTGTTTGGTTAGCTGTCTGACCTCGCATGACAAAGATGGCGGATTCGAATACTGGGTTGGGCGCGTATGTTCGTTGTGGTTCGGAATCCAGCTGAGTTGTAGATCCGCCCTGATAAACCGTTATTGTCCATAAAGATGTCGTTCAGCGCACAAACTAACTAACCATGTTTCCCATATTTCAATTACAAAATGAGATTCATTACGATCTTGTTTAATCCAGTGGTTATGTAGGGTATTAATTTCAAGCGTACAAGCTAACCATACACTACTGCAATTTTTTGAAATTTGTGGATAAGCTGCCTATTTGATGGTTGTTAGGTTTGCACTGTGATGGTTTCGCATGCTAAAAGTGTTAGGGTTTATCCCCCTCCCCTTTCCACGGAACCCCCCTGGTTGGCGTTATTGTGCTAAGGTCGTCGTTTAGTAAAGTAACAAAGTCGTTCAAGTTAAATATTGTAAAAGTTCATGATATAATTGTTTTTACTTGCAACGCATTATCTTTCTGCAAAGTTGGGAAATATATTTTTATTTAGTAATTTGTTTGTGATTGTTTTCAATGCTTAATGGTTCCTCGTAGCAGAAAACACTCGACAATCTGATTTTGACGCAGCTTTTACAGACCTGTATAAAAAAGGATCGCCTCAAATTACTTAACATGGAATTAAATTTTGAATCACTTGCAATTGTGATCTGGAGATTTTTATTATCTCTTATATACTGCCCCTTTCTTTGCCTTTAAGGTTAGTTTGTTTGTACGCTCAACCATTCAATTCCTTCTTAGCCCAGCCACTTCAGCGTTATTGTTTAATAGTTCGCATAATATCGTAAAGTGATGCATCTATTTAAAATACACTTAACTTTGCGGTTTTCTAACCATTAATAATGTACAGAAAGATATCCCTACTTATATACTTAACATTTTAATAAGTTTTTTTTTTTAAACATTGGTAGCTCTTGCTTCAAGGTCCAGAATAATTAAAAAGAAATGTGGAAACTACATTCAAATACAATAATTTTTACGATACACTAGAAGTATTTTCATTTCAGGATGGCCGACTAAACGGTATAGTGGTTAGCGTGCTAGCTTCTAGACCGCGAGGTTGCGGGTTCGAGTCCCGTGTTAGGCATGGGTGTTTGTAAATGTATGTTGGCTTGTCTAATGACGAATGTTTCGGCGCATTATAGCCCTCTTGTTGCTGACAGCGCCAGATAATCTGAAAACAACCAACCAATCATTTCAGGATGTTTTCTTATTTAGCAATGACGTGATACTTCAGACTTATGAATGCATGATTTTAACCTTCCGTTAGTTGCATTCCGCTTTCCGACATGGTTAGTCGCGTTGACCTATGAGGTGTTTCCGGTTTTTTGAAAGCCAAATGAAATTTATTCTAGTTTAAATAGTTGATTGTTACCGATTTAAGATTCATTGGAGATATAAAGTATTAAACAATCTATTTAAATATTAAAATTTATTAAAAAATCGTATCACAAGTAATTCAATAAAAATAAAGGCAGAGGAGGAAAAAAGTATAGAGATGCCCCTGTGAGGTGCGCGTGACTAACGGAAGGTAAAATGTGAGGATTCCAACTTTATACCGTCTAGATCAGATGAGGTTGGCTTTAGGGAAGATTTTTTTTTTTACATTGGTAAGCTGTACATCACATGATGAGAGGTTAACTATTCAATCTAAGCAATTGCATTTATTGAAAAGTTTTTGTAGTAATAAGGGTTGTATATCCTACTATTTTAGATTTCTAAATTCAAAAATAACTTAGCATTGAGAATGTTAGAAAGGTAATATATATTGGATTATTGATTTTCAAACACACCATCGAACATAAGTTCCACTCTCGAACCCTTATTGTCAAGCAAGGTAAGAAACTAATAATAATTATCGTTATAAAGACTGTTGTGACCAAATTTGCACTTTTAACCCGATCAGCTCCGTGGTTACTGGATGCATTTCAGTTTATCAGTGATTAACAAATTATTTAGATGCGATTTACGCATCTAAGATTTAACCCGTTTTGCGTAATTAAAAAATTTCAGAAACTGAAATCGTCCTGTGAAACACAATTCAATAAAATTGTCGTTGTATAATGTACAGTAACTAAAGTTGTTGTATTTGATGTGACTGACAAAATGATTAAATTTTAATAAAAATGACATCTTCGAATCTAAATGATACTGAATGCTCCAATCAAATTTTTTCTATTTTCTTAAAAATTTAAAGTTATAATGAATTTTTTGTCAAGTATGTTAAGTAAGAATTAAAATGCAATATTTTTCACAAATTATATGCTATATTTCCGTCGTCGATCATTATAATTTTTTTAAAGATTTTTTTAATTTAATTTTAAGGTCCTTATTTTTTGTTTGGAAGGTTCTTGAAAAGTCCTTAAAAAGTCCTTGAATTTGTTTTCAAAAAATCTGTACGAACCCTGTTATAAAAGGTAAAAATATTTGGTCGCTCCATTCATCGAAAAAAAATTCACAGGCTATTACAATGGAAAAGAAGAAACTTTTTAACGCTATAAGACTTTATATGCCCTGTATGGCTGAACTACAACTGGGTCATTCCACGTCAGATCGACCAGGCCATGACACCCACCCCCTCCGATTTTGATGAAATTTGGTGTAAACCTTCTATTTATGGTTATTAAGAAGAATCTCAAATATTTTTTGGATATTCCTATTGGTTAAAATTTTACAGCCCTTTAAAATTTGTGATTTTAGGAAAATTTCGATTTCTGAAATTTTTGAAAAAAAAGACATGTGTTAGGAAAATAATTTTTTTCTCAATAACTACTGAATATATCTTTACGAATTTTTTCCCCCAATACCATGAAACTATAACAAATCCATAAAAAAATATCAAATCGTTCCAAATTTGTATAAAATTTCACAAAAAATTAATAAATTGTTCTAACTCGTTTTTTTTCTGCAAAAAACGTGTTTTTTTGTAATTAAAAAAACTCGAAATACGTCATTCAGAAATTAATTTTTTTGTACATGAAAAGTTTTGCAAGAACATATATTATCTTTCTAAAAAATAAACTCGGTGGGACCCGACCTTTTTATAGTAAAATTTTTCACTTTTGTCAATTTTTCTGAAAAAAAACGTGTTTTCTTAAATTTCAATTTGAAGCATGAAAATATTACTAAGTCTAAAGATGATACATATGTAAAGAACTCTTAATATATATACTATCTTAATAATTAACAAAAAAAATTGAATTTAACAACCTTATATTTTTAAATTGCAAATTTTTCGTAGTAAATTTGGTTTTTAAGAATTGAAATGTTCATCACAAGGGTCTGACTTATCCTAAAATAATAAGACACTAAAATTATTATGTGAAGATTTACTTTTTGATAAGTTAAAATAATAGTTTTTCCACACTTTTGGTTGAAATTTTGTAAGTTTGCCAAAAGAATTAGAAAAATTTCGTTTCTTGAAATCTCTGAACTTTCAATATAAATGTAATTCCTTGCAATTGAATATTTTAAAAAAGTATATAAAAAATAATAAACATATATATAATTGCTTTATATTCATATGAAAACTAAATGATTGTGGGAAAATTGTATTTTGCAATGATCAGAATTAATGTTAGCTTCATTCATTTTACAAATAATTACTATAATATGCCGTTTAGAAAAACAACTTTAATCATAGTTTAATAACTAATCAATTAAACTTATGTTTGACATTTTACAGTTAACAAAAAACTTGTTTTTGACATTTTAAAGTTAACAAAGAAATGCCTGGTTCATTAACTGTTTGAGAATGTTAAAATATTTAATTTAAAAAAAAAGTTTTCTATGATTATTAAAGGTAGGTAATACAAACATTTGTATAATTAAACATATAGTGAAAAGTTGAACATAAAATTTCAAATGATGTTAAAGGTCTTTTACACATATTGTTGAAAAAGTTCAGTCTATATATATACGAACAACACTTGCATACAGTACAAAAAATTATATTAATTAATACCGTCAGTCCTTGCCTCATTGAATGGGGTGTTGTTTCATCTTGTTCTCGATCACTGCCATACAGTCCTTGGAGAAATAAAATTTCTTATCAATCGATGCATGTGGTGGCTCTACAGTTGTTACTATGTGTGGAAATGGTATGGAACAAAAATCGTCACGATTAGGGAAATAGAATGATGGTGCGGGTCCGTTAGGATGAAGTAATTTAACAATTGCATCCTCTTCTTCTATATTAACTTCACATATAACCCCGAAGTACCACAGTTGATTATACGTGCAAGCAACATAATATCCAGAATATAAATCTTCGACACAAATAAAGAGCTGTGGAAGACTTTTCATGTTGAAAGTGAGAGATGGCTCTTTATCTAAGCTTGTTCTTCTAGCAGCAATATTTCCGGCTGAATCGATTGGTACAAAGTTATGGAAGCTTCTAGTTCCAGGAAGAGTTTTTACGAGTGCAAAGCGAGTTTTTAAGAAACAGCGAGTTGCATTTATCTCTTCCCTTTCAATAAAATGAATATTGATGTTTTTTATGTTTGTTGCACAGTAATCATAGAAAGACTTTGGGGTAGTTATCTGGTTTTCCATTACTCTCTGAAGACTTTCTTTCTTGGCTAAGCGTTTTATAGTTCCACCAATACCATCACATTCAGATTTTCCATGACTTGTGGCGAAGAAAGACCATTGGGCTTCGATATGAAAATCATTTTGATGAAGACACAGATTGAAAAAGTTGAATTTATTCTTGTACTGGCCTGCGCAGCCGTCACTGAAGTAGTGTACATGTTTAATGTGAGGAATATTCTTTTTAAGAAAATTTATAATGACTTCTTGAGTTTTATAAACCATATTTACATCATGCTTTAAATCATCACTTATAATGCAATGAGATGAAATTGTCTTAATTCCATTAACATTTTTATAGTGCACTACAACAGGATGCAAAGTGCATGACTCTGAAGTCCAATGGTAACCCTGTACTTCATCTTGGATTACAAAAGAATAATTCTCACTAAAATCCATAAGAATGACTGAATTATTTAGAGAAAGGTTTTCTTTGAGGTTCTTTAAAAACGAAGACTGTGACTTACTTATATAGGAGTGTGGAATCAACAGTTCAATTTTCTGAGCTAAATCCTTGATGTATTCATCTACTGTAGAAACTATAGTTATTAATCGTGTTCGATCTGTTGAAACCCATTGAGAAAATTCAATAGGTTCATTTCCATCAAATTCATCAAACTTGGATTCTAAAAAGCTGAGCAGACTTTGCTTAGTAGGGTAATTGGGACATTGTCTAAGTAAACATTCTTTCTGCTCATTTTCACACATAACAATTTTCATCAAATCTTTATAGGTCTCTTCGAGTTGAGCTGCATACAAAAGTAAATTTACATTCTGATGAATGGTGCACCCACAAACACTGTGGGTTCCACTTGAACCAGGCAAAACACACCACTTTGGCCTTAAAGTACAAAATTTTGAAAAACCTATTTTTTCGTCAGGAAATTCTTTCTTGAAAGCTATATAGATTTCTCTTAGGTTACCCAACAATAGCCGCTTTCTTTCAAAAGCTTTTTTTCCCATGCTGATCACATCCTTCATTCCAGGCATTATTCTAGAATACTCATCACTCTCATAGAAGGTTTTCACTCTCTGGATGCTTTCGGCTTTGAGTTTTTTGCCCTGCCTTGGATCAGGTACTGCTAGCAATCCTTTTTCATTATTTAGTTTCTGTGCTTGTCGAACTAAAAATCCTGACACACCAAAAGTGTCTTTTATTTTTTTACGCGACCACGATAGTGAAGCTGGTATAGTAAGCATCTGCATTTTCTTCATTCTAGGTGCTTCTTTCACGCTTTTCTGTAAAATTTCCACCAGTTTGTCCATATCATCAGCCTTTTCTTTTAAATTTTTCTCTATTTCAAGTTCTTCAATGGGAATTTCTACATCCAACACCTTTTTGAATTTTTCTCGAACATTTTCTTGGAATTTTTCTAATTTTCGTTTCCCATACGATGTCTTGCTGTGCTCGGCCAAACCATGTAATCGTAAAGGTGAACAGTCGACTTCTGTAAGAGATGTATTGAGTTTTATTAAAGCTTCTTCTCTTTTAACGATAGGACTTTCATCTAAACGGGATTCTTCATTAATAGGACTGTCACTAAAATTTATTTCGTTTTCTTCCAATACTTTTCTGCATCTTCCGCATAGTTTTGCCCCTGGTTTCAATTTCAATCCTTTCTTTATGGTTTCTCTCGATTGCAATAAAGTAATAGTTCTCAAATCTTTTCTGATTTTTGTTTTATGTCTCTTCAATGGATCACTGCAGATTTTTTGAAGAAATTCAAATTTATCTAAAAAAATAGTTTTGTGGTATAAACAAATAGTTTTTAAAGTTTCGACTTCGACATCAGCTCTTAACTTCAGCAGAACTCTTTCTTCTTCACTTAAACTTTCAATTGTCTTTATGCCTCTTTTACAACCATGACTAAGTTTATGACACTCATTATCAGTTAATTCTCCTACACTGCAATTGGGATACTCCATGCTGAGTATAAAACCAATATATAATCAATTTAATAGCGAATATACTTCATCAATCCCCGAAACACTTTCAGTCCTTGCAGTTCTGCTTCACATTCTTCAACTAACTCGATGTGGGAATGAGTTTCGAGTCATGTTGTACTAACCAATGAAACTCAAGCTTGGTGTAAACAACCCACTCCTTCTTAGAACCCCCCCCCCCCCGCTCCCCTCTTTCTCCTTCCTACCGCTCAAAAGCAATAAATATTCTCTACTCAAACGTTGGCCGTGACATTTATTGCTCGCGTACCGATGGTACCGGCCCGACAAAAGTCAGCCCTTTTTTACCTTTGACTTGAAACTTACCAGTAGAAAGAGTAAAACAGAAGTATCCATTAAAAATGACATTTAAGTATTTATTCATTAGCGCTATGAAGAGTAAAGTTTAGTTTCCTCCAAAATTGAACATATTAGCAGTAGAGGTATAATTTAGATAATAAGAAAATGTTTTCCGTTGAAGAGTTCTTAAGGCAGATTGGCACCAATGTCATTTGCACCTTTTCCTCATAGATGGCACTGATTTTCACTTGGGCGATTAACATCATGGTATGGTAAACCCCACCACCCCGAAGCGGTTTGTTTCCCCTATTTCCGTCAAGTGTCCGAATGGTGAGGGGAAGGAGGATCACTTCCCCCTTCTAAGAAATAGTGTGGGGGAAATAGGGGTCGACCCTAACCAGTGTTTTTTTTTCTTTTTTTTTTTTCTCATGGACTTTCACAGAGAATTCGTATTTCGTTTGTTTGGAATGGCATGATGTAGTTATAGTGGTTGACTGCATTGAAACTTGTCTTCCTTAGGTAAACATCAGTTCGTTTTCCAAGATTGAATAATTTAGAAGAAATATACTAATCTATATTTAAGGAAATTAGTGAAATAAATAATCAAAGTTGACTAGTAATTAGTAAACTTTAATTTTAAGCGAATATAGATGCAGCCCGGCTGTACTTGCTGCACCCCACGATTCGCCACTGTTGTAGAGAATATTCCTGGCTTTTCAATTATTATTCCTAGGATGGGTTTGAAAAACGTGCATTTGTTGTTCGTTAAATTTATTTGCATTCAAACACATCGAAATAAATTTTCAATATACATTTTGTTAAATGCATATTTTATAAGTATTATCCATAGACAATTCTCCACGGGGCATTTTGACTCTTTTTTTTTTTCTCTTGTTAGTTAACAGATTAGAATCATAAAATTATGATGAATCTAGTAGTTTTTACATTATATTAGTTGGTGGCAAAGTTATATGGAAAAATAATTATTTTGATTGTGTGAAATATTTCTTTATAACCACTGACGCACACGACATTTTCGTTCATCAGTGGGTTATAAATATATATTTGAAAAAGTAAGAATAATTATAATTCCTTGTAATTTTGTAACCAACTTAATCTATAATAGTAAAACATAGTTTATGTGTCTGTCTGTTCAGAGTGGCCACAGAACTGGGAAAACCTGGAAATCAGGGAAATGTCAGGGAGTTTTCTGATTCTGTAAAAAATCAGGGAAATGTCAGGGAACTTTTTTAAATTTCATGAAAATCAGGGAAATTTTGTATCGTTTAAGGTACGTTCATCCATATTTTGGCACTATTTACCCGAAGATTTGTAGTGATAAGCCATTAGAAGTTTAATGTTACGGAATAATTTAAACTTTTCATTACCAGCAAAACTATTTTTAAAAAATTTGCATCGTATCTCTTTAGTATTCATGTTCTATTTTATCAGGGTGTCTAGACATCTGGAAAACCGAAGAAAATTGGGGAAATTTGAAAAAAAGTTTGCCCTAAAATCAGGGAATTTTTTAGAAATCTGTCAGGGAATTATCAGGGAACTTTTTTCCTGGTATTTTGTGGCCTCCCTACCCTGCTGTTGATCTATAGAAATCTACTTAAAATAGGTTAAGATCTCAGAAATTTCCAACATTAATAGTTTAGACTTCAAATTGTACCTTTGACAAGTAGAATGTTAAAAATTTACTTAATGTTTTTATAACATAAGTAGTCTCCGCAGCACGGTTCCGCCGTACAGCTAGAATTATATTAAACAAAAACACAACTCCTAGACGGCTCTAAATATTGTGATATGTCCTTAGCTCATGAATAGTGAAAGGAAACTTTGACTTGCTATCATCTATAATCGAGCCGAAACTTAGCAGATAAATTCGTTGTGGATGACAATGTATTCAATCAAGTTTTGAGGGTAAAAAAAGTTAGTAAACAGTTTGGAATACATGTTTTCTTCGTAGTGGTGAAGTGGTTTTTAACACTACGAAAACTCGATTGAGCGTAATAAGTTGCGATTTCACATAAAAATTGGCAATGCGTATAAAGAATTTATTTTACATTTGAACACATGTAACGAATATATTTAATGAAATAATAAATGGTACAAACAGAAAAATATGTTAGCATACAATGCATACAAAGGATTTATAATAAAATTTTTGCTTTTTATAAATAATAATAAAACAAGTTGTCAGTGTGTCTATGGATCTATAGAAAGCTACTTAAAATTGGAGTAGAGCTCTGAAATTTTCAACATAAGTAGTTTTGTCCTTCTATTTGTACCTATGACATGCAGAATGTTAAAATTTTAGTTAGTTCTTTTTTAATTTTTTTTTTTAATTATTATCATTATTATTATTATTACTACTTTTTTTTTTTTTTAGAAAATGATTTCAAATAAAGCACAGCTGTGAAGCATATGAGCATATGTACAGCTATGAAATTTTCAACAAAAGTAGTTTTAGCCTTCTAATTGGACTTTTAACAAACAGAATTTTAAAATTTTGATAAGTTTTTTAATTAATTAATAAATATTGCACAAAACGATTTCTAATAGGGCTACAGCTCTAAAGATGAATATTATAAACTATTCATAAAAACAATTAAACGAATTTTTTACGTTACTATTGAAATTACTAAAAAAATACATTTGCATACAGGGGAAAACATTTAAGGACATTTAAATTTTTAACCGTACCCCCCCCCCCCCCGTGTTCCATATATGTTTCGTCCAATTCTTGAGACAGTTAAGAAATTTTAATTTTCTCAGTTTCATAAGACAACGATAAAAGAAATTTCTTCAATCAATTTCAGTTATCAAAAATAATAAGATTCATATTTAATCTTGTAGTTATTTCATTTCGGGGAGGTCCAAGTCACTAAAAATGACAACCGCTCACCTCACTCTGAATTTTTTTTACTAATACATTAATTTCTTCATCAGTATCAAAATCAGTTATAATCTTTTGCTATATTTTTTTCTTTTTTGAGTTATTAATAAAAGTCTGTGGTACACACTATTTTAAGACAATATCAAGTGTTCATAAAGCTCTTTCATTTCGTAACGATAAACGTAAAAAAAGTTAAATGATCATTAAAAATCTGCATCAACAGTAAATTATAAATATATCGCGTTTTAACTCTCTGTTAGTTTGCGCGGTTGACAAATGTCCCCTACAATCAATTTATAAATCTATTGATAAATTGATTGTAGGGCAGCACATAATCAAAGCATTCGTACAATTTTTTTTCAAGTTATTTCAAAAATATTTTTTAATTCTTACTTTTTTCTGCTCATTAATGTTGTGTTTTTAATTAAAATACCACTTACTTTGATATTTGGTCACGAATTGAATGGTATGCACGAAAATTTGAATTTGGGGGAAATTTGTCCCCCACGCGACTAACCGCAAGACAAAAGATTGCGCGTCTAACCAAGGGTTAATTTGGAAAAAAAAAATATTCATTATAATATTCTGCTCTCTCTCCTCTCTAGAGAGAGAGAGAGAGATCTTGTATCTTTCTTAGTCATCATATGAGCAATTTGTGTTTTGTATTGTAACTTGAAATTTAATACATAAAAACAAAAGCTTTCACTCAATTCTGTTCATTTCTATACGTCTGGGAATGTGCCACATTGCGGCATCACGGGTAGTCCTAATTAACAGTAATGCCGCAGTGGCTCATGCAAAATGTGTGAATTTATTCATTGGTGAGGGACAAGGCCGCAGACAGGAGGGTCCCCCCCCCCCCCCCGCGGAATTGTGGGAAATCTTATTTTTCCACTTCCCCTTCTTTTTTATTTGTGTAACTTGTTATGAGTATGTAATCAAATCTTCGACCATAACCTCCTCCCCCCCCCCCCCCCGAAAAGAAAACCTGACTGCTAGCTTGGTGAGAGAAGGCAACGCGCATTGGTAAAGCGCCCTCTCGAATGTTGGTACACCGCCCTCAGAGGTGACCCAGGCCGACCCTGACTCTATGTCAGGAGAGATATTGTTCAGCGCCCCTCTCAAGCTAATAAACATGAAGTTGTGGACTTTACAATACTTGGAAGTCACATCTTTATGAAAAAGATATCACATTTATAACATAGACTTCTACTGCATGAAGTAAACTTGATTGAAAGAAGCATTTAATTATATATTTTTTTTACTTTTAAAAATTTATAATTAAAATTTTGTCTAATATTCGTTTTACGGAATCTAATATTCGTATATGGGAAATCTTAAATTATCTTTTTTGGCAATGCAATTCATAAAGAATTTGATTTCAGGATTAATTAGATTTTTGTCCCGCGGGGGGGGGGGGGGGTCCAATAGACCCCATTGTAATATATATTCCCATAGAAACACACCAGCGCGTGATCTCGAGGGTTAAGATGTAAATAAAATGTAGAACTTATTTTTCTGTCTTCAATATTGAAAATATACTATAAAAATCCTTCGATCTTTTAAAATATTTTAAATAATATTGTTACTATTTACATTTGAACTACTAAATTAATTTCAATTTTAAATGAGTAGTTAATTATTAGTGCTAAAAATTGCAATTAATATTAGTGTTTATTTATAACAGAACAGTAAGTAAATTGTGCTTAAGTTTCATCTATATCAGAATAAATAAAATTAAAGTATAAAATATAAATTAGCAATTATAAAGGTATATATTCGTAATTATCAAGGTAGAAAGTTTTTACATAAAGGTTACAAATTCACTCTGGTTAAAAATAAATATTTGTTAAATAATTAAAAAGGACTCATTTTATAACAATCTCAAATTTTTAACATAACATACTCTTAATGACCAATTAAAAAATCATACATCTTTAAATTGTTATACTTTCTGTAGGAAAAGTTATTTATCAAAATTGTGCGAAGCAAAGTAATAACATATACAAAGTCTTTATTCAATTGAAATTTTGTTTCAATATGAATAGAATGAAGTAGTAAACATGATTGTATTTTTAAGATATTTTTTTTATGATTTTATAGAGGATAATGTCCTAATATGTGCTTGTAGAGTGTAGGAATTTGAAAGATCACTTTTCTTCTGACAGGAAATATTGCCGTATGTTTAATGTAAAAGAACACCAATACGTTCTGATAACAGAAAATGTAAACAATAATATTGTTCCGTTGCGAAATTATTTGCTGTTTCTATTTTTAGTTATGTTTACTACTTAATTATGTTTTGGTAGCCGGCCAGATAAAAGATGCGGCTATCTTTTTAAAATCAAGCAGTATTATATCTTCAAAACATCACATTAAAAAACAATGTGCTACTATAACAAGTACTAATGGCGATTGCTGCCTGTTGTCAGATCCCGTTCGTGACATTTCCAGAAGGTAGGATCGGGCCCGGTGAAAAACGTTAGAAACGTGAAATGCGCTCTCGACTAGGTTTCTGCCCCTCCCCGGGCAATAAAATGCAATTAACTTCTTGTCAGTGTGACCTTTGGGGTCAAATGGGGACCATCTCTTCACTATATACCCCTTTTGCTGACCATGTAAATCAACCACTGCTGTCCACAAAAGCCAATTGTCAAGAGCTTCACGCTTCAGACAATTGCCACAGGGTGGGTAAGGGCGTCTTGGGACTTGTGTTTCTTGACTTATCCTCCTATAGGGTTGCTATATTCTGAACAACGATCTTCGTTTTGCCATGGAAAAACCCAAGAATCTAACTAAATATAGGTTTGATCAAAGAAATATTGTTAAGATATGTTTAAATAGTAATAGATGAATTTATTAACACTAAAGAATTGGGAATAATTAGCCCAAAATTAAGGAATTAGTCGAAAATAAACCACTTCCGAAGTGATCCAGGAGATAATGGTGCTAGTGACGCCATCTGGTTATAGCTAGGGAACTAAATGAGCAAAAAATATCAAAGTTTAAAATTAAATTTAAAAAAATTGAAAATGAATATCAATAAATAAATTACGTAGCATAAAAGAACGAAGTAATATATATTATAGAAAAAAATAGGGTAAAGATCTGTGCGATAGGAAATTCTGTGGAATGATTTTGGTGGAGTGCTAATAAACAAAATGAATAAAAAATGCAAAAGTTTAAAATTAAATTTAAAAAAATGGAAAACAAATATCACAAAAAAAAATTACGTAGCGTAAGAGAAACAAGTCATATCTATTATAGAAAAAAATATGGAAAAGATCCGAGCAATAGCAAATTCGATAGAGTGATTTTTAAATTTAACATTAGGAGCATAGGCCAAGGAATGACTGCCGATCACTCTTAACGCATAAAACCATAATTAATTTACAAAAATTAAACTCAAAACTTGCAAATATTTAATTTAACTATCCTACTTAAAAAATTCTTACAAGATGTATTTCAGGGCGCTCAAAAATAAATTGCAAAGTTTGCATTATATGGATCACTGGATTATTAAAAAAAATTCGATTACACAAAGAGAAAATTGTGAAAAAATTTTGACAAATTTCCAAAATTTCAACCACAAGGGTAAAATACCATTACATTTTACTTTTCAAAAAGTAAATTTTACAACAATAATTTTAGTGTCTTATTACTTTAGGATTAGTGAGAACCTTATGATGAACATTTAAATTCATAAAAACAAAATGTACTACGAAAAATTTGCAATTTAAAAATATAAGGTTGTGAAATTCATTTTTTTTTGTTAATTATTAAGATAGTACATATATTAAGAGTTCTTTACATGTGTATCATCTTTAGACTTAGTAATATTTTCATGCTTCAAATTGAAATTTAAGAAAACACGTTTTTTTTTTCAGAAAAATTGACAAAAGTGAAAAATTTTACTATAAAAAGGTCGGGTCCCACCGAGTTTATTTTTTAGAAAGATAATATATGTTCTTGCAAAACTTTTCATGTACAAAAAAATTAATTTCTGAATGACGTATTTTGAGTTTTTTTAATTACAAAAAAACACGTTTTTTGCAGAAAAAAAACGAGTTAGAACAATTTATTAATTTATTGTGAAATTTTATACAAACTTGGAATGATTTGATATTTTTTTATGGATTTGTTATAGTTTCATGGTATTGGGAAAAAAAAATTCGTAAAGATATATTCAGTAGTTTTATTGAGAAAAAAATTATTTTTCTAACACATGTCTTTTTTTTCGAAAATTTCAGAAATCGAAATTTTCCTAAAATCACAAATTTTAAAGGGCTGTAAAATTTTAACCAATAGGAATATCCAAAAAATATTTGAGATTCTTCTTAATAACCATAAATAGAAGGTTCACACCAAATTTCATCAAAATCGGAAGGGGTGGGTGTCGAAATCCATTTTTTCTGGTCGATTTGACGTTTAATGACCCAACTGCATCATTGGATCATCTACGATGCAAATGCTTTTATGAAATCTCGGCTAACAAAAATACACCCATGTATTTTTACTGTAACTCAAAAATAATCACTTTCTCTTACAGCATCGCATCTACTGTTAAATAATCACTGAAAAAGAAAACTTTAAATCTGTGATTTAAAAAGCAATCAAAACAAACAAATGAAAATACATTTTAATTCTTTTACAGTGAAATAGTTGTTTAAACAGGGAGTATTTCTAGTTGATAAGGTTAAGTATTAAAAATCCTTTCATTTGGTACATAGTTGAAGGAAATCAGAGCCCTGTAGCATTAATTATAGACATTTTACTATTACGAGAGAAATTCAAGATGGTGGCAAATGGCCAATATGGTGGGCTTACATTGCTTATATTTTTCTAGACTTTTGATATGTTGTTCAGGACATTTTTCTGAATCTAAAAATTCTATTGTTGCAATTTATTTGATGTTTGGCTTTTTTTAGCTCTAAAATGACTGGACTACAATCAAAACAAGCAAATAAAAGTATTTTTAATGCTATTACTATCAATAGTTATTTAAATAGGATGTGTTTCTTGTTGATAGATTAAGCATTGAAAATCCTTTCATTTGGTACATGTTTGAAGAAAATCGTAGCCCTGTAGCATTAATTATTGTCATTTTACTATAACTACAGAAATTCAATATGGCGGCCTTCAGCCACTTAGATTTTTTTAGACTTTTGTTATATTGTTCAGGACATTTTTCTGAGTCTAAAAAACCTTAAAAACCTTTTTCTGCAATTTGTTTGAAGTTTTCATCTAAAATGACTGGACTATAAACGTTATAAAAAAACGATAATCAAAATGGTCACCAGTTAAAAGCTATGAAACCTAATGATTATCCCTAAGGTACCGAGTTCCATTTCTTTGGTGGACTTTGCACACAATGAATTCAATTTGATTTGTTAGGAAAAACTCTTATAGACAATCAGAACTCGACAGGCTAGTGTTTTTTCAAAATAATCTCAGCTCATACATTTCTGCTACTTTATACCCATTAAACTGAAATGAGATTAATTCTATAAAAATTTTAGCCTGTCAAGTATTGATTGTTCATGAAGGTCCTTCTGAAAATAATCCAAATTGACTTCTTTGTATGCTAAGTACCCCAAGGAAACCGAACTCGCTGCTTGGTTGATATCCATTAGATTTTGCAATTTTCTGGCTGACCATTTTACTTGGCAGTTTTTGTGCAATGTTTAGTTGTTTTTATAGGGGTTAGTTTGTGCAAAGACCCATTTTGTATTACTTTAGGCATTGACTATTTAAGGGGATTTAAGCTACAAATTTTCCATTTATCCTAAAAAGTGTAAGCTATAAGTAGCTAAAAGCATACACATTAAAGAATTCTGTAGCAAGATACACTTTTTGAAAAAAAAAATTTATCGAATCGACTTGTTTGAAAATCGCAGTTTCTTTCAAATAACTTAACTACACTTGTTTTTGGCTAGGTTTTGTACATAATTTTATTAATTTTGCAGATATTGTAAAAAATGTTTTTGAAAATGCTTCTAAAGAAAACTACTCTGCTGTATTGTTAAAAGCAAATGAAATTCTCAAAAAAGTAAGTTATGCTCTTAATATCTTGGCTCAAGGATAAAATCTAAAAAGGTTTTCTTGTGTAAATTATAATTGGATTAAATATATGTCCAAAAATTAAAACCTTAAAAATTTCCCTTTAAAATATGTAAATTATCTCTTTCAGACTTTTGGTTTGGAAATTTTGGAGATAAAAAACACCAAAAACAACTATATTCTTGTGAATATTCTCGATCCAGATCATGGAATCAGAGAATTTGCTGAATAGTAAGTCATTTTTATATTACAGTGTACTAATTAGCACATAATTTGAAACTTTTCAAGTGTCACATTGTATTTAAACTCTTAAGTTGTCTTATAATTTTAGTAACTAATAAATTAGTTATCATCAACCATTTTGGTTTGATTCAACAATGCTTTTAAAATAGATGAAAAGTATACAAATGTAAAAACTAAAACAGTGATAAAAGATGACTGATAAAATACAAACTTATAACTTTTTTTTTTAGTGAATAAAATCCACAAAATAGTGTTTTGTTAAAATTTTAAATGCTTTATTTGTAGCTCTCCAGAAGAACTCCAGAAGCGAGGTTTGATTTTTCTGCTACTGACCATCATTTTCATGAATGGAAATTCCATAACTGAAGGTCTAACTTCCTTATATATTTAGTTTGATTTTGATTTCTTGAAAAGTATTATTCTTTAATATACTATGTGGTATTCTGATCGAAATGCTCTATTTTATTGCTGTGTATTTTGTCCTGCTGTTTAAAAATTTAAACCATTTGAATCAATTCAATATAATGTTTTATTTTTCTAGATAAATTGTGGAAAGCATTAGAACCTCTTGAGTTATATTCAAAGTAAATATTTATAACTTTTAAAATTATATTATTAAACCTATAAATTATTTTGTTTGCTTAATACAAACAACTGAAACTTTAACTTTCTACATTTAAAATCAAGCCATACTTTTTTTTTTTTTTTTTTTTTGATGATAGTGTTCAATAATCCTGGTTAATATTTTGACAAAAATTTGTTAAAATGTCTAAATTGGAACTTTTCACAATTATTCACTTTTAAGTATACCTAAACAGTATTCCGAAGTATCATGTGGTTTTGATGCCAATTTCTGAAATTTATAATTTGGTACCAATTTTCTGGAGCTTTGCAATAGTTACCAGTGTCTTACAAGTCAAAAAAAAAAAATCAAAAAATCTAAGATTTGTACAATTTAATAAAAAAAGATTGAATTAAAATAATAAATTACAAAAATATAATATACTTTTACATATGCATGTGTACATATTTCTGAAATTAATGACTATTTTAAAAGAATTTTTAATATTTTTACTATTCTTTAATTCTTTAAATTCTTTTGGTGTTTAGCTCTACAATACCTCACCCGATATTTGGAAATGTAAAAAAATGCATCACAATCGACCTGGTCAAAGAAATGTACTTAGAGTATACTTGTGTAAATAAAGACCCGATTCAGTATGAGTTTACATGGGGTGAAAGAGCTGTCCAAGAAATCAAAAAAGAAGATTTACTTGAATTTGCATGCGAGGTATAAATTTTAAATATATACCAATTTTATACAAATATGTTATCTTACATTCGTAATTTTGTTCAAAATTTGATTATTGAAAAAAAAAAAGTCATTGACATAATTTTCACTTAAATAACAAAATTATTTAACTTTTCTAGAAGATATTTGAAAATTAGCTGACAAATAATTTTATGAAAAAAAGTTTGAATTCTTTGAAAGGATTAGATTTCAGTTATTTGACATCCGTAAACATTAATCGTTCAAAGTACTGCATATCAGGTCATTTTATTATGTTATTAATTAGTAATTCTGGACACAAAAAAATTGTAAACTATAGAGGAAAAAAAATCCTGAATTTTCTAGAAATATAGACCGACTTGCTCAAGTCATTTTTATTTCCTTTGAAAATTCTAAAATTTCCCCTGTTTTGCAGGCCACATGTCGTGGTCTTTTAAACAATCAACATATTCTACATGATGACTTAAAATTCTGCTTCAATTTCATAAAAATATAAAACAGAAAAATGTAGTCATTTGCTTTCTGCTTGATCTAATAAAATATATGAAAGAGTGCATGTTCGATTGGGAATGATGTCATTGCCCAATACTCAATAAGTCATTTTTTTAATAAAATCGTTTTGATAACAGGAATGAAATTTGACAATTGGCAAAATTTCCGCTTTGCCAAAAAGGTAGAAGGTTAATACGCAAGTACTTTTTTTTTTACCAAAGATAGCTTCAGTTTAAATAAATCAAATATAATAATTGTTAATGTAATATTAAGTGTGTAATGTAGGGTATTGAAACCTAGTAGAATGAAAATACATCTGTAAACTAATTATTAACTTAGTTTAGAACCTTGCTGTTTTCATAAAAACTGTGCATTTTTAAATACTTTCAAAACAAAATTCTGGAAAAAAGCTTTTTAAATTATATTAAATTCTAGTAAGTTCCTTGTAGCAAATCTTTGTGTATCACTTGTAATTAAAATTTTAAATAAATTACATATTGAGTATTAGACAGTTTCAAATTGAGTATGATTGATTTTTAAATAAATAGCAAATTGAGTATTATGTCTGACATTATGACTAGTTCATTAAAAGGCTCACAAAATTGACTCTATCCTAGAGGCATAAACTCATCAACATTACAACATCTCGCAGCATATAAAGTAAGTTTTGCAGTAAAAAATTGTGTGAGCAGAATTTATTTCAAGCAGCACCAGAAAAAGAAGAATCTGCAAAGAAAAAAGGTTCCTCAAACTAAAACACTATGTATAGTAAAATGAGCTGTTTCCTGGGATGAGATTTTTCCTCCCTTTGGAGGATTTCCTCCTTTTTTCTTTTTATGCAACATTTTCATCCTTTTTGTCGTTGTTTCGAGTATCCACATTTTTCTGATCTCAACCAGTTTTTCCTTCAAAAAGTATATAAACAAAAGATATACCCTCTTCGCACCTTTTTCCTTGCAGATTTTTCCACAAGCTCCTCACGACCGAGATGCTCTTCGTACCGTGATTGGTTGCAAATGGCACTGCCCTTCTACGATTGATTAATGGAGCATATGACCACCTCCATGTTTTAAGGTTCTGCACATGTGCTCAGACAACCAAAACAAATGTTGATCGAGTCCAAAGCGTTACGATATTGCTTTTTCCGCAAGCTTTTTTTGCACTTTTGGGTATAATCCCTTCCACTTGCTTTTTAACAAATTTTTGGATTTTCTCCTTTTTGCTATGATCACTCTCATCCCTGTGTTTCAATAGATTGGATTTTTGTTTTGCCATATGGTTTTCCAAATCACAAGTCCCTTATTTTATTGGGAATTAAGTAAATATATCCTTTAATAGAATATTATTTTTAATAAGTTTTCAGATACTTTTTTTCTTTCAAATAACAAAATGACTTGTAAGTACATTCTAAACATGGATTTGCTGACTTCCTTTCCTTTTGTTATCAAATTTAAAAAGTAACATGAACACTTAACATGGTTCACTATAACAATATCATAATACAAGTAAGTGTAGACACAATTAATTCTAGATATTGAAATGGATGAAAAAAATACTTATTGGATTATTACTCTTTATGTTGATTACAAATAGTTGTCCTAAGTTCAGCCTCTTTACATTTCATAATTAGTTAATAAGGCATACCTTTACCAAATTTAAGTTCTCTATCTTTGTGGTGTACTGGATGTATGGGAAGTAGGGCAATGGAAAATTTTACACTTCAAATGTCCCTTTAAAGTTGGTTAGTCTAAGTTCAGTATTGCTTCTTGGATTTATGGGAAATGGGACATAGAGATATCTTACTCTTAATGATTAAATACATTTGGACTCTTTAAAGGTGGTGAGGATAATAATGATTTTATTTTCACTATGCATATATATTTAGGAAAATATTGGCTACTTTTCAGGTTCCTGATTTTATGGAAGGTAAAACATTACAGAAATTCACACTTAGAGTATTATTTGAATCCCCGTTTCAACTCTGAAAAGGTGGTTAATTGAAATGGTGCTGGTTTAATGTTGCAATGTTAAACTATGTAAACATGTATCGATTTTCAATATCCTGGCTCTGTGGGCAGTAGGATTAATGGATATTCTAAATTTAGAATGTCTCACTTGTTAAAGTCGGTTAATCGAGATTGAAGTACTTACTTTTTTTTATGCTACTTATCGTTGATATTTGTTTCAGATTTGTGGGTACATAGGAAGTTAAAGAATCAGTGATGTGTGAGTGAGTCAGGGCTTTTGCATATGTATCGAAAAAAATAAAAACTGCAGTATTTTTGCATTGACTTTGTGCTGTAAAAAGCCTACATGACTTTTTAAATAGCTAGAGGTAATTGTTTTAATTTTGTAGCAAAAAATGATGTAGAAATTGATTAATCGAGAAATCAGGATTGAAGTATGTTTTAAAAAAATTATAGCCATTGGTGTAGAGAGAGGAATACTGTTCATGTAGATTTAATGCATTTACTTAGAATATGTTCATAATTAGGCAAATAATGTATAACAAAGATATTAAATTGGTCTTGCATTTCTCAGTTCTTACAATCGCTCTATCAAAATTCATTAACCAACCTATTCAAATAGCTGTTGCCAAAATATACTATAATATTTATTTAAATTAAAATAAATAAAACACTAGTGCCCAACCACATTCAGCTATATTCTGCAACTAGTCCTATATGTCACCCTTTTTCTCTCAATTTTTATGTGAGCTGATGAAAAAAATGTTTTTAAAAAAATCCTGTTGATGATATTACATCATAGTATTTATTTTTGAAGGTATCAACTAGTTACTGGATTTAAATATATTTCTTAAATAAGTAACTAAATAATTATATTTTTCTAAATGAAGAAAAAGATAAGTTCTTACCTGTGTTTTCATTTCCGAATTTTTATTTAGTCGAATTTTTCTTATAGATGATTGGCGATAATACCAAACCAGAAGATTGGAAATTACAATTTATCGATGCAAAAGGCAAACCTTCTACTTCTGAAGCCTAAATTTTTTCAATCAACAATAAAACTTTTAAAATTTTACTTAGTTTTATATTGGATTTAAACAAAATTGCATTTGTAAAAAAAAATTATGTACGAAATAAAGTGTATATTTCTTTGTATAAAAATAGTGTTTGTCATTCTTTTTACAGGTATAATTTGTCTCTTAATCCAAGGATGGCTAATGGTATCTTGTTCAACACAAGCTTATCTTTTAATTCAAGTTGCTTTCTCAGTGAAGGCTGCATATTATATTACAAGTGTACAATGTCTATTAAATCTTAATAGTTGGGAGTCTGCTGCTAATTTAGGTATTTCAGCTAACATCGTTCAGGAGCTCACATGAAATGCAGAGACAAACTAGTATATCAATAAGCGCATAGACAGCCGGAAGTGCAGTTTTCAGGTGTCAAAATACTTCATGAACATCACAGAAAATGTAAAGAAATACTATTTGCAAAGAATTTATCTCTTGGTTAAGTTAAAATATACCTTTGCCAAATATTCTTATAAACTATTTTGTACTGCTCATGAATGGTGTTACTCAATGTTGCATTAACCTTTCAGAGATTTGTTCTACACATTGATTGTTCAGCTGCTGGAAAACCCTGTAAAGAGCAAAATTCCTTGCTGTTTCAAATTGTTAAAAAATGCACACGGTTTCTGAGCATGTGGAAAGTAAGGTAATTTCATGAAAAGTCGTGAATTTAGACATTGGGTAAATTTTGTCTTGGATTTTGATTTAAAAAAGACAATAAGTGATGGGAAACAATGAATTTCATTGATTTTTAAACATCTTAAATAAAATCACATGACTATGACGTCATAAACGTTGATCGCTATTCATCTTTACTTTGATGATTCATCTGCGTTTTTATTTACTTTTTTTATAGAAACAACGGTCACAGTTCAATACTGCGGCCAATGAAAAGAATTTCTGAACTCCAAACTTGAGACATCACACAACTTGGTCTCACTGAAAAATAAATTCATAATGTAAGAACTGAAATAAACTATAAAATAAAAGTCTAATATACACCAAATAAAGAATTGAAATATCCTCCAGAAAATAAAAAAAAACCTAAATGGTGCTACTGCATACATTCAGGTAAAGTGTCGTTGAATTTTTTAAAACAGTCCTTACATTTCTTTATTCTGCCAAAAAAGTATGAACCCTGTGCTTGTCTTGTTTTATGAAAACGATTTTTTTTCGCCAGTTTAAAACTTTTATTGTACAAAATTTAATTTCTATATATCTATGAGTAATTAATTTTATAAGAAGTTATTAATTTCAAAGCTTTTCTTCTTTTATACAGTACATATCGTTTACCTTTTGTCAACTTCAAAATCTAAAAGACATAATTTTTCATGAAATATATGTACATGGTAAAATATGTGACAGAATAACAAAATGATCATTATTTAAGTTTCATGCTCATGCATGCCCAAGTCTAATAAGTATTCAGGACTGTTTTAAATTTGTGCTATGAACAGGATACAACCTGTGATATATATTAAAGAAAATAACATTTTTATTTTTATTATTTTTGAAAATAAAAAGAAAGGTATTGTACAAGTTTTGTTTTTCCTTGAAGTTAGCGAGTATGGATGTAGTTTGACGAACTACTCAACCAAACAATTCACAAACTTAGTGAACTTTGTATTTTTTAATTAATTTTTTCCTGCTCTAACGAATCTTGTTATGATTTTTAGCATAAATTTATATTTTGGTGCCATTATACTTTTACTATGTAGAATTACATTTACTTATTAAATTTATGTACTTTTAAATTGGCCATTATTTTACTTTTCGTTTTTTAACTTAACTTTTTTTAACGTTTTTTTCCTTATGATAACTTCGACAAAAATACACATCAGGGAAATTTTCTGGAAGTCAGGGAATTTTGTTTCTTAAATTCTGTAGGCACCCTGTGTCTTCTTATCACCGTATGCTACCGGTTTAGATTGTTGGTACCAGAACGCTTGATTTTTTATATAATTTAATTTATTAATATTGACTTATTTCTTCTTGAAATGTTACTGTTAAAGACTACCTGAATACCCGTGCTTCGCTACGAAATTTTAGTGTGTGCAATATTTTAGCTAGCTCAGGGCCTATTCTAACGGGCAGTCGTGGCCTATTTGGGCAGTCGTAAATTGTATTTGGGCAGTCGTAAATCAGATATTGGGCAGTCGTAAAAAATAGAAAAACAAGGAAATTAAAAATATGATTTTATTAAAGGAGTGCAATTATTATTCATCTTTTTGAATTTGAGTATAATAAAATTTAAAACGACTTTTTTATTTGTTTATGCAACCCTTCCTTCTTTGAAGTTTCAGCTTCAAGAAAAACTCTTACCAGGCAACCCAATAATTGGCATATTTGACGTAATCGAAGCTATTCTGGCGGTTATTCGTTCCCTTAACTCCTCGAATTTAGTAGTGTTTTAAGTTAAATAATTAGGTTTAAATTTTAACAACTTTGTGTTAAATTTAAAAACTAGGAAGACCTGAAATTATAAACGTATAAATGGGGACTTATGGATCGACAACATGACGAATCACAATTTTAAATTCCATACATAGGAGGCGAAAATATCATTATGAGACTGCTTAATAGGCCAATTTTTTTAATTTTTTTATTCTCTGTTTAGCGTAATAATGTTTGTAATGTCGGGGGGGGGGGGGACGGAAGTTTGGGCAGTCGTAAAAATTCCTTAGAATAGGCCTTGAGCTAGCTGAGAGGCCTCGCGTTGCTGAAATCCGTCATTGGTGTACAGGTCCCAGTTTTTGGCACTTCGCTCGCAGGAAAATTCATCTCTATGCAAAATCGAGCTGGCTTCGTTCGCTGAAAAGTTCATTGACACATAAACACAGGCTTACCTCTCTCGTTGAAAGGTTCATTACTATGCAAGAATAGGCTCGTTTCTCTCGCTTAAAGGTTCATTGCCGCGTAAGCATAAGCTCGCTTCACGCACTGAAATCTAATTGCTATGTAAAGCCTTAATATTAGAAGCCTCTCCCCTGTCAAGAAAAAAAAAATTCCCCTTAAAACAATAATACAACACCCCTTTAAGATTATTTTAACACGTGTTTATGGAAAGCAAAATTAGAAGGCCAAAACTACTTATGTTGAAACTTTCAGAGCTTTAGGCCTGTTAGAAATCGCTTTTCGTAAAAAATCGGGGAATTTCGTAAAATAACTCTTTAATCGGGGAATTTTGAAATTTTTAAGTTTCCCTTTTCCCTCGCATCACATGAAGTGGATACCATATGCTCGCATATGCCCCCGCCTATTGATATTCCGCTCCCCCCCCCCCTTTTTTTTTTACTACCTGGGATCATAATTACGCCTGGAGCAATTATTTACATATTACTATTTCTGTTAGATTTTTAGTTATCCTATAATTTAGAAGCGCGGCCGCCTTATTGTTTAAAAAAAAAAATTTCAAACTTCAATTTGACTGAATCTTTTACAGGCATGATAATATTTAACCTTGCTTTGCGTTTTTTGTCTACAGAATATATGAGAACAATAATTATTTACTTATTATTTCTGTTACTTATTCTATAACGTAGAAATGCGGCTGCCTTTATCCTTATTGTTGAAAAGAAATCCTTCAACTTCAGTCTGCCTGCATCCTTTACAAACATTATTATTTGTCTTCTTCCCTTGTGTTTTTTGTCAACAGAATATATTAGATGCCTAATATTTCAAATTGATTTCATCAGTTTTTTTTTTTTTACTTCTTTTTTTCCACCCCCCCCCCCCCCCCGGTTTTATTAACCCTTTACAGCGCTGTGTTACAGATGTGCAATAAATCTACAAGCATCCATAAACGAGAAAGCTTAGATCCTGCACTTATTATTATTATTATTTATTTTTGTAAAACATTTTATTCAACACAATTAGCTGAATGTGATATGTTTTTTTGCTTTATATATGTAATATTTTGTGCAAAATTGACAATTATTTCTTTTTTCGCTCTTTGAATCATAACGTCGGCATAGGTGTACATCAGGGAATTTTCTGGAAATCAGGAAAATGTCACGGATTTTTTTTTTCTCAATATTGTTTCGATATTTTTAATGTGATTTCTTGAGTCATGAAAAATCATTTGCTTCAGTTTTGGAAAAGTCATGGATTTGGGACATTTTATTTTGGCAGAAACCCTGAATGTAACAAACCTTGAAAAATTTAACCCTTTGCACTCGAGCGACGCCCCGGAGGTAAAATTCAGGGGCCAAATTTCGTTCATCTCGTATAATCCGAAAAGATCGATAATAGGGTATCCGAGTTTATATTCTCTAGCTGACTTAAACCCTACTGGCTACATTTGTTGCATTTTACCACATTATGAATCACTCACAACCGAGCTCTTGATCAGACCTGATTTACCTGTTTCCTCAAGAATTCCGATACACCTATATAAAATGTTGTTGGAGAAAATTCCAAATGCTCAGGGGCACCAAATGTACACTAACCGCTACTATATACACATCTTATGTCTTAGCTCAAGAAGTAGGCAAACTAAAATTTCATAATACCGGAACGATACTAACGAACAGGAAAAAATTGCCCAGTGGAATAAAAAGCCAAAATTTTTCAAAAAATTCACGGTAGGGTATCGACGAGGCAACACCTTAGTTTTAGGGTGGAAGGATAAAAGCATCGTCACTTGTTTGACTAGTAGGAGTGACACCAGTGGCCGCCTGCGGTCGAAAATGTTAGTGCAGCCGGAAACATGCGACTCTCCAACCCCACACTTTCCCCAATCATATGTACTATTACACTAGAACTTATTTTTTCAATTTATCATGTTAAAAATCGTTTTTTTTTTTTTTTTTGCACTTAAAAGTACATAATTAGTGCTGATGTTTACATGAAAAAAATTTCAGTTTTACATTTAAATCGTTATAATTAACATATTTTTGAACAATTACTCGAGTTTTATAGGGCCAAGAAAATAAATTATTTTCAAAAATTATTCGTAATATCATTCTTAATGCAGAGATGAGATTCTTCAGCTTTTTGACGGATTTCCGCTTTTTTGTCATTTTGGAGAAAATCCGCTTTTTTGTCATTCTTTCCCTTGAACTTCCGCCTTCTTTTTTCTTTTTTCCACGAATTTCCATTTTTTTTCCTCCACTGCAAATGCTTTTCTTCCCCAAAATTCCGCCAAAGAAAAGAAATCTTCCGTTTTCGAAAGAAAATTCTCGACCCCGCTGCATTACTCTTACTGGCATCGCCGGAAAACACATCGAATTCTCAAATCATCGCCGGAAAACGCATGGAATTCTCAAATCGCCTATGTTGGCATCCACTTCGGAAGGAGCAGAGGGGATATTTTTCTATTATGTAGCAAAAAAATTGTTTCTAAGAAACCTGTGTCCTAATCTAGGTGTTTTACGCGTGCTTTACATTCTTTCCTTTTTCAATCTATTCGTATGATCGTACGTCTTTTGCGCATTGAAATTGTAAGATGATTATTCAGGGTGTTCAAAAATCACCGCACTTCATATATATTTTCATAATTATGAGCGAAAATGAATAATATTTGTGATTTGAACTATGGTCTGCAAATCAATATTTATCGAGATATTCGCTATCAAAGTTTAATCAATTTTAACCAATTAAATCTTTTCAATCCATTTTTGGAAACTCTATTTGTTCAGTTTTCTTTGGAGGTTACTAGAATTTTAATCGTTCGCTGATTGGAAAAAAATATTTAAGTGGGCGTGGTGGACCAAATAGCAAGAAAAATTAAAGTTTTTTTTTTCCTTTTTTTTTTTTTCCTTTCTTTTTTATTACCTTTTGGCTAACAGTTGATTTGAAAATATTTACAATTTTTAATGCTTGAATTTGAAGTGAGCATATGATTTGGAAACCCTAACTTTTCAAAAGAAATAATTTATAGTTGGGAATTTGAGTTGTAATAAATAGCAGATAATTTTGAATTTTAGTGTTATTGTTTAATTAATAATCTTCGTTCGAACTATAAGAAACATTTTTTTTTATAAAATGAGAAACAATTATCATAAATACACGTAGAAACTTATCTTACTATAATTAAATAAGTTGTTAAAAGGCAGAATGTTTGTGCAACATGTAAAAGATCCCGCGATCGAACCTCGCCGACACTCTTCACCTCTTCAGTCTTTCTTTAAAATGAGTATACACGGCAGTGATCGTGACAGATAGTATTGTGTTAATTGTTTGGCTATATTAGGGAGTTATCTCAATTTTTAAACTCTACAGACTGAAAAAACTAGGACAGTTTCCATTGAAAACCTCCCGTAAGGCACCACCTTCACACAGTTATCGATTTAACGACATTCCGGTGCAGTATTGCCTCCATATAGCTATTACGCTATTAATCTCTGGCCAATGCTGAAAGAAAATACCGGTAGCGGGTGCTGCAGTCGTTTCTGAATGTATACTGAATCGCATAAATTGTATTTGATTTTTTTTTTTTTTAGCAAGAGGGCTACACTTCATTAAAACAGTGTAACATTGGACAACTCAGAGATATGAAAATGCCTTCCAGGCAGTGGCGGATCTAGGATTTTCCTGAGGGGGGGGCGCAAGATTGTGCCTTAGCCAGGACAGAATTGAATATTAAAAAAAAAAAGGGGGGGGAGGGGAGAAAGCTAAGCAGTGTTCAAGAAATATATTTTAAGTTAATCCATAGCCATTGATTGACCCCCAACCTCTTTTGTCACATTTCTGACTTGCTATTTTAGCGTAAGGTTAGCGTGGTAGCGGTTAAGTATCTTAGCGCGTTAACACTCCCCTTTTGTTTTTTCATTATCTGTTTTATTTTAAAAACAAATTGTATTAAAAATGTATCGTGCATTTTAAACTTTTTTGTAAGCTACATCCCCATGCAGAAGTATAGATTATACTGAAGAAATTCCAATGAAAGTGGGAACTTGCGTCTATTATTTGTGACTAACTGACTAAGTATAAATCCTATACTATATTTACATCAAACTGGGAAATCAGTAATTGTACATCAAAATTTAACATATTCATAACATATTTATGCAGTGAGCTTAGTAAGTAAAAATACCTTGTTTTACTGGATAATCCATTGCTACACAAGTAATCTAAAGTAATCAGGGAAAAAATTGTGTTTCAAAGAGAACGTTTTACTAATAATTATAAGTATTAGTTTTAAGAAGGCAATAGGAAAAAAATACAATTTAAACATTGAATAATTAGCACAAAACAAATTCCAGTCTTCCTTTTTTTGATTTAGCAAACTAAACTTAGTTATCTTATACTTATCCATCTATGGATAATTATAATAAAGTAGTTAAAGAAAAAAACAACTACACGATGTAAATGTTAGTGTATTAAGAAGAGCCGAATCTTGCTTTATTATTTAGCTTAAATATGTCAAAGTCTAATATTTTTTTAATAGGTAGAAGTTCTCTATAGCATCGAATATAAATTGTTTTATATTTCTTGATAAATCTCACTTGTTGACAGTTCATTTTCATATTTTCTACTCTTGTTCTTCAAAATTTAATTTAATTTTCCACTTTTCTGATACAAAATCCTTTTTTTCCAATTCCTGGCTTTTATTTCAGCCAATCAGAGCATTTTTTACATAGATACAATGTTACACTTATGTAGTCCAGTGAAAAAAAATGTGTCACCTACGTGTATAAATAATTCATAAAAGTAAAATTTTCATATAAATCATTTAATACATACACAAGATTTAGAGTGTTAATAGAAGCATGAGTAAAAGTTTCTTTTAGTGAAAATCTCCGAAACTTGATTGAATGCATTCTCATTGACTATCTGCCAAGTTTCAGCTTGATTGGATGACGGCTAGTGGGTTAGTTATCCTTCCACAGATTTTCCCGCTACAAATAAACAAAATCAAAAGTAAATATAAAGGATAAAGTAAAAAGCAAACGATAGAAACCAGGAGTAGCAAAATTTTAAGTTAATTTTTTAAGTTAAAGGAATGCAAGTCAGTGAGATCCAGTGTGGTAGGTCAAATAGTTCATGTTAAAAAAATGAATCCATAAATACAAAGTTTTTTTGGTATTCTTTTTATTCCTTGCCAATTTTTATGTACAATTGCAATTTACTTAAGCTATTTTGATCTGAGATTCAATTTTCATGGTGTTTGATGACCACTGCGAAGAAAATCGTCAATTCCGTCTCTTTGGCTAATTTTTTTTTTTTTAATTATTATTTTTTATTTATTTTTTTGTCCGAAAATATGGTTATTGTTATTGACAACAAGTTATTTTAGCTCGATTGGATAACAAGAGGATTAATTAGTCCTCCACGGATTTATTCCTCACAGACACAAAAAATCGAAGTTAATTTAAAAAAGGGTTTAAAAATTAAGCCACTAGACAACAAAGATTAACTGACTTTTCTTGTAGAAAAGTATTCCCAAACATATGACAAAAATGGGTAATGACAGGTACATTTCCAAAAATCGCTATAGAATAACTTTTTTAAACTATTTTTTGAAAGCCAAACACAAAGCAATTCTTTTTAAAAAGTCCTCCACGCCAGTAAAGCGTTCTTTCTGACTTCTCGTAACGATTGCTTTCATTTTTAAATCAAATAAATAGTATTTATAATTTCAGAATAGAAAAAGAAACGCTAAAAAAATTTGTTCCCACTTACTTTTTGTCGCTTGGATGCATTTATGTATTACAACCTACTCTACTCTTTGGTTAATTTCGGAAGTGTACAGTTTGTAAACCGAACATAAGTCTCAACACTCTCACCACGCATTCAAAAATTTCTTCTCCTTGTGCTAACTAGTAAACCACACCACAACCATTTAAAAGAGGGCTTCAAGGACAAAGACCCAGAGGGGTGGAGATGTTATCTCATTCAGTGTCCAGTGATACTCCTCCCCACGTCCATCCCTTGTGCGAAATCAGGAGAGAAAGACGACATCCGGTGTATTCCCCCTCCCTTCCCCCTCTTGTGATCGTCTAAGTTAGAAGTTTATAGAGGAAAATTCGCTTTGGTTTCGGCTCCTTATTGTTACAAAATAAAAGTAAAAAATTATTATTTTGTAAAAGAGTTTTTACCTAACTCAACTCAACTCATATGGTAAAGTGTTGTAGAGATGTCTTCAAAGTCAAGGGGGTGGAGGTTTGAATACTTGTACAGTCATCTAACGTCCGTTTGAATGGGAAGGGAGAGGGCTATAAAAAGAACCTTGAACCAAAAATAAGCTCTTTTTTTTTTGGGGGGGGGGGGGTTTCGGAAATTAGACGAAGGTCGAAATATACTCGTTAAGTGAACTTATTAAAAAAACAAATTTAAATTTTTTGTGTGAAAATTCTAAAAAATAAAAAAAATAAAAATAATAATAATCTGAGGAGGGGGCGCGCGCCCCCCGTGCCCCCTGGCTGAATCCGCCATTGCTTCCAGGAGGTCTAACAAGGGGAAAGTTACACTCATTTTCGTCTTGAATGGGAAGAAATATGGAAAACTTCCATCTAACAACTAATTAATCAGAACGAAATCATAACAAAATTCAGATAACAAAATAAACTACTAACTTCAATATGTTACTGTTACAGGGTGCTATATTCTCTTCGAGAAAGTTTTGAACTGAATTCATTGCATGTGATTTTTTTAGCAACAGCTACAAGAGGACTATACAGTATTGATTGATCAAACATGGACTACTCATTATTGGATTATCCATACTATAAGGTGGAACGTCTTCCGGGAGGTCTTTCAAGCGGAAACTGGAACACATTTTCGTCCTGAATGTAAGTAAACTCCCAGTAGCACATTAATTCAAACGCAATCGTAATAAAATTCTGATAATCAAATAAACCAACAAGTTAAATTTAATACTGTTAGGGTTCGCTATGGAAAAGTATTGGTTGGTTTTATGTTATGTCTTAGCAACAGCTACAAAACAAGAAGACTATACTGCGCGGAAACATCGTAAAATATGGACAGTTAATTTTTAGGTTATCCATATGTAATGAGAATTGCCTTTCGAGAGATCTTTTAAAGGGAAACTAAAAAGTATTTTTTTTTTTTTTAATAATTTTATTTTGTGAATTTCAATGGTCTTGTTCTGGTTATTGTATTGCTTGACTATTCCCTATTTCCTTTCATTCGTACTCAAGAGCACGTGCGTCTGGGTTTTGTGTACGTGGTTGGTTGCGGTTGTTCTTCCTGTAGTTTTTAGGGCTTTATGAACTTCAAACTGCGGTCTCCTGTCTTTTTCTAGTCCGGTTGGGCTGCTTAAGTATTATTTACGTCTGCTACTGTTTAGTATCAAGTTTTATTGCTATTGTGTTTATTTTCTGGAACACCCCCGAGAAGAGAGTGTTCCACGGTGATAATGCAGGAGTCGCCCAAGCGCTCCCGCGAAGAATCGGAGGAAGATTTATTTCTTACCCCCAAAGAAAGCACGGCTCAGCGATAGAGTTTACGCGGCGAACATTTCGAACATCGAAAAAGCGGATTACTCTTTTTCGAATGGTTTCTCGGAAGTCCGGATAATCTTCTCAGCGACACAAGGTTCTGGCTTCATTCCGACATCAAAACCACTTCTCATTAGGGATACTTTCTCGAGTATTAAAGGAGTTAACGATTTTTTGTCTGTAACGAGACAAAATAAGTTGTTGTTAGTGATTAAGAACCTAGAAACGGTTCATAGGTGGAAAAGATCGGAGTTGTGCCGGTCTCGTGGCATTTAATAGAAGATAATATTGTAACAAAATTTCTGATCCGAGGGATCGACCCGGATGTACCTCTTGAAGATATCGCTACCGAACTCGAAGAGGCAGGTGTGCACTTTTCGCAAATTGTCAGATTCACAAAAAAAGGTTCGGATTCCCAAATTCCCATCGTGTTAGTGAAAGAGCTGGGTCGAGTCACCCGTCAGAATATCTCCCTGTTTGGAATAATTTATAAAACTACTCCCTTCGTGGAATCCCCCAAAATTTGCCACAAGTGTTTAAGATTCGGACATTTTCAGCGATCATGCACTAATAAAGATAGGTGTAAATCTTGTGGGGACAGACATCCACCCTCCGAGGAGTGTGTGAGGGACCTTGCTTGCTTCCGTTGTGGTAGTGCTGACCACGAAGCCACCAGTTCGTCCTGCCCAGTCTACATTAAAGAAAAATCGAAGATCAATAGTTCCAGTCTAAGAGGCCCGATACAATTGGGGAACAAAGTTTACTTTCAAAGTGGATCACCACCGCCGGCTTGGTCCTCCTCCGAGTCCCCCCCCCCCTCCCTAATCAAGACTCCCTTGCTAGTCTAAGGAATGAAGTGGAGGATTTAAAAAAAGTCGTCGAAGATTTGAAACAGATAGTAATATTAAATTGCGTCCCGACTCAAAGTCCTGATAGAGCCTCAGAGTCCCCTATTCTATTGAAACAAATCTCGGATCTTCAGAATCTGAACCTCAATCTTGTTCAAGAAATCAAGCGCCTCAGAGAAGAACTTGAATTAGCTAAATCAGGCTTCAGTCCTAGCAGAAGGATCAACGAGGTTTCACTTAACGAACTGAACTTCCCTGATAGTCCTCTCCCTGTGCTGGACCCGGGTCCCTTCCAGAGAGGAACTTAGCCAATTTTCCTTTTTAGTATCACTAGTGTTTATCCTGCCCAGGGAGTAAGTTTCCTCCCTTACGTTTTTTGTAGCATCATTTTTCTTCTTTCTATTCATCTCAGTATGGTGTTCCTTATGTCTTGGAACTGTAGAAGTATTGCTTCGAATCTCACCTCATTTTCTTGTTCAACACCTTGATCCTCATATTATCTGCCTTCAAGAGACCTGGGTGGACGACGCCAGTTCTCTTCTTTATCTGAAAGACTATATTTTTTTTCAGTAAACCTAGGGTTAACAGGATTAGAGGTGGTGGCCTGGCTATTTTGGTGAAAAATAATCTTCCGGTGTGGCTCTTGCCATCCTTTGTGAGCTCGACCACAATGGAAATCCTGTGTGTAAGGGTGGCCTTTGAAAATCATATCTTTCAAATCGTTAATGTCCATAGGACATCGGGCCTCTTCTCCCCTGGTGATCTCCTACTTCTTTCCAGTGCTGTTTTCAACCCCTGTTTTTTCTGTGGGGATTTTAATGCAAGGAGTCGTTGCTTCGGTGACTCCGTCTCAACTCCTAGTGGCAATAAATTAGCTAAATGGGTGGATTGTAATACACTTATTCTCCTCAATCATGGCACCGTCACAAGAGAAAGCTCAGCCTCCTCTGGTAGTGTTTTAGACCTGATCTTTGTGTCTCCCTCTTTTTTCTTTCGACTCTCATGGGGAAAAGCCTCTGAAAAGGGCACAAACGACCATTTTCCCATTTATTGCGATTTTAAGGCTAAAGGCCCTCCCCGTGTTGGGAATCTCAAAACTTATACAAATTGGATGGCTTTTGCTTCTTCCATTGAAGACGCCTTTCAAGTCCTTCCCCTCGTGACGCAGTCGACTGGGGCTGAAGTTAACATTATCGCTTCCGGAGTTCAGAAATCCATCTCGCGGGCCGTCAGGTCCAATTCTTCCCTTGTTCCTTCTGCTAAAGAACACAGTCTTCTCTCTTGATGGAATCGAGCCTGTTTTAAAGCAAAGAAGATAAAGAATAGCGCTTTTAGGAGAGCACGTAGATCACTCTGCAGAGTTGATTGGGATGAGTATAAGAAACAAGCTTCTATCTTCAAAAAAGTTATTCTTGCAGCTAAACGTTCTTTCTGGGGTGCTAAAATCTGCGCGATCTCCTGCCCTAAAAAGCTCTTTGGCTTAGTACACAGCATCAACAACTATCTCTTCCCCAACAAACCTGACAGCAACTTCTTTTTCCTTGAAGGCAGCAACCATATCACCTGTCTGTATCTGCACGCTAATATGCTTGGTAAGTGTTTACTTAAAAAATCTCCTCTTCTTGCTTCGAGACGGCCCGTTCCACCTGGCGGAGGGAATTCTCCCTCTTTTCCGAAGTTCTCACTATCTGAGCTTAAAAGAGCTATCGCTCTCCAAAGGTCCTCAACACCGGGCTGCGATGGTATCTCGGCTAAGGCATTCAAAATCCTCCCTCCTTCCGCTCTGCAAAAGCTGCTGGAGATTTATAACTTTTGTCTCTCCTCGCTCTGTTTTCCTGCTCCTTGGAAAAGAACCATCATTGTCCCTATCCAAAAACCCAAAAAACCCGTCTCACTCAGTGGCAAGTTACCGTCCCATCGCTCTCATTCCTGTTATAAGCAAAATTTTAGAACGCATGATTCTTTTTCGTCTCTCTTGGTTTGCTCTGAAAAGAAATCTATTCCATCCCAATATGTTTGGATTCCTCCCAGGGCGTTCGGCCACGGATTGTCTTCAGAAAATGGTGTTTCTTATTGACTTCCTAAGAACAGAGAAGAAATGGGTTACAATCTTATCCTTGGGTATAAAGGGTGCTTATGACGGAGTTTGGGTGCAGGGTCTCGTAGAGAAACTGCATTTGGCTGGTCTGGAAGATAGCCTTCTTTTCCTATTGCAGGATTTTGTTTTCGAACAACCTTTTCAAGTTAGATTGCGAGGAATCCTTTCGGACCCTTTTGTCATATCTTGTTTGCCGCAGGGCTCAATCCTTTCCCCGTTTCTCTTTAATGTTTACATGATGGATCTTTTTGAATCCATCCCGGTTCACTCTCATCCTTTTATTTACGCTGACGATATCTTCATCATTATTCCTGGTTCCTCTGCTGAAGAATGCATTGGTAACATCCAACAGACCTTAATTGAGATCCAGTCGTGGGCCTTGAAATGGAAAATCTCCTTTGCGGTGGAAAAATCGTCGCTTCTGGATTTGTCTCCCAAACGTGTGAAGCTTTCATCGCCTTGTAATATCGGAGGGGCCCCCATCCCGTGTGTCACTCAAGCAAAGATTCTTGGCTTGATATTTCAAGCCAATTTCAAATGGAAGGCACACGCGGTCTCAAGCTGTGCAAAGGCTAAAAAATTTCTTAATATAATTAAATTCATTAGTAATAGGAGAACTGGATTAAAATCCAAACAGATCACCCAAGTCATTTCCCAGGTCCTCCTTCCCCGCTTGGATTATGCGAACTCACTTCGATTCAAAGAGAGCAACTCTATCCTACGGATGTATGAAGTGGTTGAGAATTCAGCTATTCGATTCGCCCTGGGTGTGTTCATTTGTGCCCCAAATGAAGTTATACGGAAATTGGCGGAGATTCCTCCTTATCGTATGCGGGCCAAATGGGCTCAGATCTCCCATTTCCAAAAAGTCATCTCCCAACAGCAAAAGTCGAACTTTCTTGAAACTTGCCTCTACAAACTCCATATTTTGCATGTGGTTACGGACACGGCTAAGGCTTTTTCCCTGGAACACAACGTGGTTCGCCTGAGCCTTCCCCCTCATCCTTCCACCTCTCATAAACTTCTGTGCCTCACAGACTTTTTTCCAAGCAGCAGGTCTAACCTTCCCCAGCTTGTCTCGGCTTCTTATCTTTCTCTTCGGGAACGCTTCACAGATTATGAATTTTGGGCTACAGACGGATCCAAGAATAATGGTGGGGTGGGTTTTGGAATTTCCAATTCGGATTCGTCTATCTCCCTCTCTATTCGGCTCCCGTCTCTTTCCTCAATCTTCACGGCAGAGACAGCGGCTCTGTTTTATCTTGTTAAATTTCTTTTGAAAGAGGGTCCAGTTGTTATCCTCATCGACAACAAGGGGGTAGTGGAAGCGGTTAAAACTGGTCTTGCAAAAAGAGGTTCCCTAATTTCTGAAACTATCCATCTCTTACATCGTTTCTCTGTGCCATCGCCCACTATTCTCGTATGGTGCAATGCCCATTCTGGTACCCCCCTTAACGAGGTGGCAGACAAGTTAGCAGTTCAGGCAACGTCTAATCCCTCTCTGCCAGTCATCCCTATTGTAGACTTCCAAGACGTTAAACGCTACATTAAATCAAGTCTTTCAACGGAATTTAACGAGTCGTGGGCTTCTTCGACTTACTTTCATCGCTTCTCAAAACAAACTCTCGAGCGGCCGTTCTTTGATTGGGTCCCTTCTGGACATCTAGAGATTAAGATCTTGCGCATTCTTGCCAATTCATTTCCGTTGAACAGCATCTTACACAAAATCGGTTTGACTCCTTCGCCTCTTTGTATTTCTTGTAAGTCAACCGAGAACCTTTCGCACAGTTTACTGTAATGTAACC
This sequence comes from Linyphia triangularis, assembly GCA_963978545.1. Classification (NCBI taxonomy): domain Eukaryota; kingdom Metazoa; phylum Arthropoda; class Arachnida; order Araneae; family Linyphiidae; genus Linyphia; species Linyphia triangularis. Next base: position 31,147,742 of record OZ021726.1, read on the forward strand.
GTTTCTGTCAGTGGCGGCTCGTGAGTAGTAAAAGTGAGGGGGCCCAAATTAACAATGGCATGGGTGTTTTTTTTCAGGGGGGGGGGGGGGTGCAAATTTCAAAATACACGAGTTTCATGCAATTAAATGTTATTCAAATATACATAAAACAAAGCTATAAGAGCAGTTAAGGGGACTTGGTACTCCTTCTTTTCACAAAAAATAATCAAAATATAAATTTTCTAATTTTTGCGTTTTTATAATCTTTGAAACCTTCTTATTCTGGCAAGTTTTTGAGCTGATCCGATAACTTCAATTGCAAAAAAACTATATTTTTTACGGAGAATTTAGCATTGCTGCAATAGCTCCTTTGATGTTTCGATCGTATTTTTCTCAGTTCGTGAGTAAATAGGAATGAAATCACTAGAAAAAAAAAATTGTGTCATTTTTAATATCTATTTGACAAAAATAGGCATGGATTATTGAGTAAAAACATTTTTTTTAATTACTTTTTTTTTACAAATTTAAATGTTGAAAAATATCCTTTTTTTACATAGAGGAACATTAATTATCGTTTTTCTCGAAAACTGTTTTACTTATTCTAAATCCGATGCCTAAAACGTTAGACTATATTACTAAAAATTAAAAAAAAAAAAAAAAAAAAAAAAAAAAATGAGGGAAAAATATTGAAAAATGAAAAAGAAAATAGAATTTTAAATTTGATGAATTTTTTAAAAAAATTTGAAAATTTAGAGTACTATGTAAACTTTTTTTTTTTAAATAAAATTTAATTTTTACTTAGTAATACTTCCAGCATGTAAAAATTATAATTTTCTATGCTTAAATAAAAAAAAAAAAAAAGTTTGAAGGGAACCTAGTCCCCTTATCCAAATAAATTTTAATAAAATCTGTATGTTTTTATAAAATGAATGATAAAAACACAAATATCTACACTGCAGCACTTCATTTGAGCCAATGGCTTATGAAAATTAACCCCATGTCCTATAGCTTTTGAACTTTATGGCTCATGGCTTTCGAAAATTTAAAAATGAAGAGAAGAAAAGTGGTGAGATTTTCAGAAAAAATTATGGATTTTAAATTATTCATTTAAACTCAACAGAAACTCAACGGAAAAATATTTTCAATCTTATATTTTTACTTATTAAAAATTTTGGTTGTTTACATTTCAGTCAAAGCCCTTTTGTCACTTGTGGAATGTACCACAAAAAATTCGTTTATTGTTGTCCTTATAAATGGATATTTCAGGCAACTGAATGAGTTAAAGAAAGCTAATATTCTGTGTTGGGAATGTCAAACATATTTATATGGATTAAAATAATGTTTCAATTGAAAAAAAAATATTGTTTTTTGCTACCCATAAAATGAAGTTTCATTGCTATATACCAAAGATGTCGGCCTACTCAGAAGCGGATTTAGACGTCAGTCAAGTCAATGCGGTTGCTACAATGACCAGGTGACCAGGTAGTGAAATAGGGTTGGAGGAGGGAGATAAGGGCAGTCTAATTTTACTTGCTGCATTACTCATTTACCTAATCACCTCTAAAATCGAAGGAATTAAAAAGAAAAATGATATTTTTATGATAATTAAGATAATGAAATACATAACCAATTTAGCGAAGGGACATGGGATTACCCGGACAAAATGCGTCTCTAAATATTGTTTAAAAAATCTCGATTCTGTTAAAAAATTTATTTATTAAGAAAAGTGTACGCTTATATTTGAAATATAAAGGGTAAAATTAAATGATCTTACCGAGTTTTTTGTTGAAAAATTAATTCCCTTTTCACCACGTATAATTGCAGTTTTCTCTGGCTGTCCCAATTTAATTCACCGTCATTTCCTTGTACGCTTGCGTTGTAGAAACTTCCAACACTTCTTTCGACAGTTCAAGCTCGTGCTCGACTACTTTGTACCCTTGTAGAAGAAAGAACCCATTCCTCCCCCCCCCCCCCTAAAAACACAGGAAGTGAAGGACCTAGCTACAAGCTCTAATCTATTTTCTTTTCAAGGTTTCCGAGAAAGGGGTCATAAATCCCTCAAGAATTGCGTCCCCTCGGATAGACTTCAAGGTCATTATGATGGAGTCTTTAAGAGAAGGGATGGACGGAGTGTGTTTTTATTGAAAATATTGAAATGCTTGCGGTTGATTGACATTTTCAAGAGTTTGTGGCAAGAGAGCTATTGCTCCACGCACAATAGTTAATATTGTGAGATTAATAACTGCTTTCATTTATCTTGCATTTAAAAAATATTTTATAGAAATTTCAAAACAACATTATCAAGTATATATAAGTCGGATCAGGGTCCCAAAAAGTGAGGGGCCCCGGGCCCCCTGCACCAGCCGCCACTGGTTTCTGTGTTCAACGCGCTCTGCTCTTTCCTCTCCTCGGCTTTTCTCCTTCTTCCGTCTCCTCGATAAACGACGTCATCTCAACTACGAATTTCCAGTCTCCAAGAGTGGGTCGTGCCATTCTCTCTATGTTCCCCTAGTTTGTTTGTTCTACTTCAGTTTTTTTTTTTTTTTTTTTTTTTAGAAGTCTTTTGTAGTTGGTTCTCTTACATATGTACGCGGAGGCAGGTGCTTAGTCACAAAGTCCTTCCTTTCCACCCTCTGCCTGGGGGTTCAACCAACCAACCAACCTTTCATTCGTAGAGGAAAATGCGTTTCAATTTCTCCTTGAAAGACCTTCTGGAAGCTGTTCCTCCTTATAACATGGCTAAGCTAATAACGTTTTTCTCATGTTTTAGGATGTTTCCATGGAGAATAGTCCTCTTGTAGCTGTTGCTAAAAAATAACAATCTACAACCAAATGAATTTTATAAAACCATTATAGCGTTCCCTAACAATAATAAATTGAACTTAGTAATTTATTTGAATATATGAATTTCGTTAAAATCGTATTCTAATTTCTATCTTGCTTGATGAAAGTTTTCCATATTTCTTTCCATACAAGACGAAAATGCGTTTCCTCTTTGAAGACCTCCTGGAAAGCATTCTTTATATTCTTGTATCTTTGAATTGTTCTGTTGTAACGATGTCTCAATGTCTGCTGCTTTAAAAAAAAAAAAAATCAAGTATTATTTATTTAATTCAATACTTTTAAAATCGATTGCAGCGTCACCTACCGAAAATAGAGTCATATTTTTTTATCTAATTTTCATAAATTTTATTGAATATTCAATAAACTCAAAAGTTGTTTAGTAATAGTTTTGGAGGTATAAATTTTTAAGGATGGGGTGTCACGAATTTATTAAGAATGAATCGAATGTTAATCGAATTTATTAAGAATGAGGTGCATTTCAGAACAATCGTAAATGGAATCAAAGAGCATTTAAATAAATAATAATAATAAAAAAATAGAATTCAAATTTTTTTTTAAGTATCACTATACGACACGCTTGACTGATTCTGAAAATAATAAAACAAATTAAAACAACAAAACGATATTCAAAACAAATGAAATAAAAAGTGCGAATTAAAAAAAAAATATCTTGAATAAAAGTAAACATGCAATATTACGATTTGGCGTCAAGTTTATCGCCAATTTGATGTGGGCGGTGTTTAAGTCATTTCATTGGAAAGGCGGGGACAACTAGCATTTCATTCACTGTCATTGGTACGTTAAGAGTCGGTAATTCGGTTTTTATCTTTGCGCTGCCTAAAAAGAGTCCCAGCTATACATATGTTAAAGTTGATTCGACCAAAAAAGAATTGGATAACAGGATTTTGGCTTTTGCAAAAAAAAATTTAAGTTTAAGATTTCATGCATGAAATATCCTTATCTTTTTCCCAAAGTTAAATTTCATAAATCTGCTTTGAAATTTCGTTTCGTAACATGCTCTACAAATAGTTACAATGATTATCTTAGATTTTTTTTTTTTTGGGGGGGGGGGGGGGATTTTAAAAAATTGTTTTGGACAAGGTAAAGATGTTTGAAAATCATTTCTAGATTAAAAATAATAAGAGGGTTTTGGATTTTGTTCATAATAACAAAATTGAGTTTATTCATTCGATAATTTATTCACCAGTATACCACATGATGATTTAATTAATATTTACTCTGATATTTTTGATAATTTTCTTAAAAACTCTAATTTAAATAAGGTAGAATTGTTAGACTTTTGCAAATTTAATAGTTTTGAAAATTATTTATTTAATGGAAACAATGTTTATAGACAAACTAAAGGAATTCCTATGGTAAATAGCTTTTAAAGAGGCTTTGCCGATTTTTATTTGCAAATCGAAAGGAGATTTCTAGAATATAATAATATTGAAGCTTTTAGATATATTGATGACTTAATTATTTTTAATTTCAATAATTTGGACAATTACCTGAAGGATTTGATTTAAAAAAAAAAAAAAAAAAAAAAAAAAAACCACCTAATAATAATTACTAGAGCGCTCAGTATCTCGATTTAAATTTAAGATAGTTGATAATTCAGTAAATATTGGGGTTTATGACAAAAGACAGGATTTTAATTTTGAAATTATTATCGAATTTTAATAGCAATTTAAATTTCAAGATTTGTCGAAACATTTATTATACACAACTAAATAAAATTAAGAGTATTTGCAATAATGCTACGGACTTTTATTTGGCTTTTGGGATTTTTAGGGACAATTTGAGAAAATTACATTTACTAAATATTTTTGAATTTTCGTCTTTTTGAATTTTTTTACCTTTGGTTTCTTGATTTCATTCTTCGGGTGGTATTGAAATCCAGTTAAAAAGCCCTAACTGGTCTAACTATTTTATTATAATTTTTTTTCATTGAACATAGATGGCAGTGCAGTTTTAAATGTTTTATGCGGGGCAATTTTGGGAATTATGTCTTTCAATACTTATACTCTTGGTGCTGGACTGGGTTCATTTCGAATCAACGTGGGCATTAAACTTTGGAAGACAGCGATTTTGTTAAGTTTGGTTTACAAGGTACGTTTCATTTTAGTATTTGTGAATATTTTTGACTTCTTGTCTATCCGGCTGAATGCGTAGGGGCTTGAATGTGATTGATATGTTATATCAAATGTGCAAATGTGATTGATATGTTATATCAATCGCATTTAAGAAACGCATCCATTGAAATCTAGGCTGGATTATAGCCCCCTGACGAAGAAACTCAGCCTTTTTTTTTTTTTTTTTGCTGTTTAAAGTTTAATTTTGTGCTCTTAATTTTTATTATATTTGTGGGATTGCTCATACAACAATATTTTGTAGACCCAATAAATAATTTTTATAAATTAGCAGTTTGATTGTGTAGATATTTATGAATTAGCAATTTGATTAGCACGTAATTGAATTGTGTAAGAAATAAAACAAAGCGTTCAAGTCAAATAAGTAAAGGAAAAAAAAATTTACATGTTGCATCCACAAAAGTTTGTAACTGCACTACCTATTTTTTTTATTAAGATTTCTCTAATGTTAAGGGAAATAAATGTTATAATACATAATAAACTTTTGGAACAAAAGTGAAACATTAATTTTTTCGTTTTTATAAAAATTATGCGCAAATTTAGCTTTATAAAACATGTCCAATTCGTCCCTCACATAAGGGATAGGAAATTTGTTTTGCTATTTTAATTTACCTATAAAAATAATATATTATTAATTACCATCATTTTTATATTTTTCGAGTAATTTAAAATGTTTGAATATGTTATTCTTAATGTTTTAATGCGGTAACGGTAGAAAATAATTTACAGGAAATATTTTTGTAAAAAAAGTCGCATCTCTTACTATTCTCCCCTGTCTGAAATGGTATTAACGTGAGTTGAAGTTGTGACGTCACTAAAGCTATGGTCTGGCCCGATCAACTAAAGAGGGAAAGAGCGGTTTCACGATGGCCCCGCAATAAATTGGAAATATGATTTATTTTTGTTCTAGAATACGCGGATTCTAAGGAAGTCCAAACGTTTCTGAACACATGGCGATTTCTTTTGAAAACCAACTATTTTGATTGATTGATTTTTATTTATGGCTACTATTAGAATTGGCCTCTATTCTCGTGATTATGGCGGATACTATCATCGAGAATTAGGTTGTTACTTGATGATCATTTTCTTCGGATGGTACGCCAATATAATAATCGCTGATGTTGGTGCTAAGATTTCACACGTCAGACAGGGTACAGTTATACTGAAACACAGATTTCAGCTTTTTTTTAAATTAAAATTTCGATAATTCCTGAGATCGATACAGATCTGCATTACAATTTTATTGGGCTTCTTGCAAGTTTGACAACCACGGAATTTGCGTACGTTCATATATTTCCAAACCTCCGATGTAATGACCACTTTTCCTGCAGATTACCTGCCTCTATCGGCATTATTTACATTGGTATGTGAGAGCCATTTTGATGCGGTATACAGTGATGAAATGGCCGCTATTTATGCGATTATGGGGGCGCTGTCACAGAGAATTACGTTGTAGCGTGATGATCATTTTCCTCGGGTGTTACACCAATATAGAAACCACTGACGATGTTGCAGATATTAGCATCTGTCAGACATGATACAGTTAAACTAAAACGTGGATTTTCGCGCTTTTCTTATTGAAATTTCGATCATTCCTAAAGATTGATACAAATCTGCATTGCAATTTTATTGGGCTTGCTTGAAAGTTTCGCAACGACGGAACCTACGTACGTTTCAGACTTTCAAAAACCTCCGATGTCATGACCACTTTTATTGCAAATTCCCAACCTTTAGCGGCATTATTTAAGTTGGTGATTATTTTCACTGAGCATTACGATGACAAAAGGACTGCTATTGCCCTGATTTGCGCTCTACGGTGAATGCTATCGCCGAGATTTTCGGTGTTGTGATGCTCATTTTCGGCAAGTATCACGCCGATATAATAGCCACTATTCCAAAGGTTTGCGCCTCTATAATTATCGCTATCGTCGAAATTTACGTGGTTGTTATAGTAATTAATGTAGAACGATATGTCGATATAATCGCCTCTATTGCAGAGATTAAACTGATATATTGGGTGCTAACTCTGCTGTTTGTGTTGGTGTGATGGTCAGTTTGCTGATTGTTGCTCTAATATGATCGTCGAGATTTGCGCCGGTATGGTGACCGCCATCGCTGATATTTAAGTTGGAGTAGTGTTAATTTCCATTTAGATTTAAGCCGTTTTAAAGTAGCTGTTGCGGAGATTTGCAAAGACGTTTTGGTGTCATTTGGCTTTCGTTAATGTGATTGCCGCTATGTCATCCGTGATTATTGTAAGTGAGAATTGAGGGAGTGGTCCTTGAAATTTGTTTATGATAAGCCTTGAAATCCATGAAGAGTACTTGAAAGAAGCATGCTTTTTTTAACTACTAATTTGTATCAAAAGGTTATTACATATAATTCTTCTCGTACTTCTTTTGGGTGAATGTTGCATCATGGTAATGTACAGGTCGTAAATATGTTTTAATGCCTAATTTTAAATTTCTGATGGCCTTAATGATGTGTTAAAGTTGTTTGTTAATAAAACTTTTGATTTAGTAATTTAATATTCTTTTTCTTTTTTATTACTTACTGAATAAAGCGTCGATTTCCGCGTATGATTTCAGTCTTTTGGAAAAAGCGGAAATCACGCAGGCCTAAAAATGTTGAAAAACCATGACTTGCATTTATTTTGAATTTTTTCATGGTGTTCCGATTCATCCCGCAGAAAGGGGTGAATCAGAACACTCGTTGTAGTTTATGTCTGATCTTATTTTTACGTTTACAAGGTGAAAAAAATATAAAAAATAATAATAATGCATTGTGATGCATAGGAACAAAAAATTATCATAAAAAAATCTTGAATCTTGACAGACAATTTTTTTTTTTAATTAAATTATTGCACAATAATATCTTTGTAAGTGTGTCAACTTTTCTCCTAACCTAATGTAAAACAAGATTATCCAAATAGTCTTCAAACCTAATAATATTCCTCCATCTACTTTATGTTTGATTGCCGTTTGACAGCAGATTCCTTAAAATATCTTGAGGAAGGATAGAAGCATCCTTGCTTGTTTCAGAAAGTCTTTTCATTCCTATGTGTTTTTTTCTAAAACACGCTAATATCGCCAAAATCTTGTGTGGGTGTAAAACTTTTTTCTCATAGAGTCTTCATACATATGTAAATCTACTGGAACAACTGGATTTTCTGCCATGCTGAAACTAGGCTCCTCTTCTGACATTTATTCAAGCCTGCAATCTTGATTACTGTCTTGAAAGGAGTAATTAGACCCCTCTTTGGTCATTGAATTTTGTGTGGAACATAATCTTGCAAAAACGCTTTTTAATGTCACTTTTCTTGTGTTCGGATTCACCCCGCCAATCTCAAAATCAAGACGAGGCAAAACATAAAAATTCCTAAAGTAAAAAGTTTTTAAAACCAAATTAAATTAAATATGGCATTCTCTTTTGGATATTAATACTTATCTAAAAAAAATCATTAATTTTTTCTCTATTTTCGAAAATAAAACTCTACCGTTATTAAATTAGTATGAAATAAACAAAAAATTGCACTATCTGGTAGAAAAAAAAGTTATTATTTTGAGGCAGTGTTTTAGGTATGACTTTTTTTCAGGAAGTTTACATCAGGCTGTATAAAACAGTAACTGTCGATAACTGTTAAGTAAAACTTTTTTAAATGTAAGAGATAACTTATCTAAAATAGTATTAGTTCTTGAGAATTACATTACCACCTGGTGACTTCTCACCTCTCTCAAGACGTGTCAGTCAGATTTTTCCAATACTCTTTAGGTTATAGAGGACGATTTAAAATCATTTGTATTGACATTCTCACTCTTATTCATTTCCAGTGATTTTAACGCCCTCTCTTAAACATGCAAATGTTACTCTTAGTTTGCGTCTTTGGAGTTTTGTTGAGTTTAAGTGGTAAGTTTTCCAATTTTTATATTGATTTATAATTTAACAAGCATAATTTTCTTTTTTTGCAAAACCGAATTAAATATCCACGGCATAAATATAAAATCTCTAAATTTTGTCAAAACTTAACTTTTTTTTTTTTACCTACAAATGCTCTTACAAAGACCGTACTGCTAAAAACTTGTGAATTATCTTCTTTTTTTTTAATGAAAATTTTAAAAATACTAGTATGCAAAGTGGAAAGTTGGATTAGGATTCTACACCTGCAAACCACTCTGTCGAGATTATATTCCTAACATTTAAGGCTAAAGGTTGTAGATTCGAAGCGGGCGTCAAGCATGGATTACTACAATGTACCCCACTCCTTCTCGAACTTTTAGTAATTTTGTTTTACGGTGAAATTGAATATGTTTCCTTTATGAAAAGCCAATATCCAACTATGACTCAGATACGGTCAAATATGGACTTTTATCTGAAATTGGAACATCATACATGTTTATTTATGGAAAATTCCTGAAGTAATATAATTATATACGGCTGCGTATGGTTAATATAAGGAGAATTACATACTTATACATGAGTTTTTTCCTGATGAAACACTTTCTAATAAAAGCAATAATTGACTGACGATTTCACTAAAAATGGGTGGAACACTATGCACCCCTAATTGTAGACTGTAATTCGATATCAGTATTAGAATTTATTTCCGCCAATTGCTGAAGAAATCCAGTTTTCTCCCCTACCACTTCTGGAGATTTTTAAGTTATGTCGTCGCTACTGTTCCTTCTTTACCAAATTAGAAGATTTTACGACCAACCTCGAGAAATAATTAGGACGAATTCGGTACTTTTGTTATCGGAATGTAGGATATTCATAATTCCTCATTGGAAATATGTATCTTTATCCTCGCAATTAATTATGCCATAGAGGTTAGAAACCACGTGGCTGTCAAAAATTGTGTATAATGTTAGTTGTGACATATGCTTATATGTTGAAGAATTCTTATGTCTAAAAAATTTACACAAATTATATAATTGGGACACTTAAGTAGAATTGATTTTCTATGATATTCCATCTCCCTCCTAGCATTTCAATCAGATTTCTGTAGCGATGTGCACTAACGGGTAGTCGAACCAGGAACTCCTAGATCAGAAGAAAAGCGGGCTAACCACTAGACAAAAGTGACCACTAGTGCTTAGGTGTTGTATCTGTCATTTGTGCATAAGACCATCACATAGCCCCTTCCCAGTGAGTCGCGTAGAGGCAAACGATTAAGTTGCTTACGTGGGAGTTGACTACGTTGCGTGTGGCAATGAGTCGTCAGAGGCTGCTTGCTGAGGTGGTAGTGTGGATGTCGTGTAGTATTTTCAGAGGGAGCTGATAGATGGCAGCATGATTCGTGGACCTGTAGTTACCAATGTAGCGATGTGCGCTACGTAGAGCCGAACCAGGGACTCCAAGATCAGTACACTGGCGTGATAACCACTAGACAAAATTGAACCACTTGTGTCAAGGAGTTGTATATGTCATTTGTACACGAGACCACCACATTTCTTACAAACGAACCCCAACTTTTTTTTCCCTTTCGGAACATATTACACTGTTTTCTCTATAAATGATATTGGAAACGACGAAGCTTACTTTTAATTATTAAAAATTTGTATTGCCCTATGTTCTTCACCACATATATATTAATAAATAGTACTTCCAATTATCCTTTGTGGTTTTGTTATACATTATTTCAGAGGTTCATACATTTTTGATAGAAAAAAAAAGCTTGTTTATTTTAGTCCTTGATTTTATACTCTACATTATATATTTTCAATCTTTTTATCATAGTCTATGAGCTATAGCTATTTCAGCCTGGGAAACGATAGCACTTCAGCTAGTAGATTAATGAATAGATTTTCCCTTTCTTTAATAAAAATTCCTTATTAAATTCTATTGATGCATTTTACTTTTTGCTTTGATTTTTCTAAAGGAATATATTACCACTCCATTTAAATGTTATATTAAATACTTTGAAATTTTGAAGATTAGTTCTCTGGTATTCCATTTCTTTTTCTTTTTTTTTTTACATGTTTTTAACAAACTGTTTACACATGGTGGACTTTAATTACTTTCAATTACCCATATGTATACATAGGATAATGAAAGTCTAGTATTCGGCCCCAAATTTTTTTTGCGTTTTTCCAAGTTTTGGGACATCCTGATTTCAAAAAAGTTATCTAGAAAAAATATCTGTGTGTGTGTCTGTGGTCAGCATAACTCCCGAACAAATTGACTTATAATGTTCAAATTTGATGTGTGTGTTGGTGATGGCACAGGGTTTTCGTCAAAATCGCGCATGCGCATAAGGTAGCTGCCATTTTAAAAATCATGTTTTTCAGTAATTGCTAAAAAATGGCTCTAACGATTTTGTCCAAAATCGCCGTGGGTAATGCCTCGTAAGGTGTTCTAAACATCTGCACCTCCGAAATTCCCGTAAAAATGCTTTGATGGCGCAACAAGTTGAAAAACTAATGCCTTTAACACAGAGTTCTATTTCCATGAGCATACCTCATCAACGATAATTTTTTTCTCATCTCCTCAGTTTCACTTATAAGGAAAGGATAGTATAAGAATTATGAAAAAGTATATCGCCAAAATCATCTAATTGGCGAAGTTTTTTTCTTCTTTTTTTTAAGACCCATACAAGAATTATTGCCAAACTGGCAATTTTTTCAAAATGAATGATGAAAGCATAATAAAGTTAAATGGCCCATATTGATATCAGTATTATAGTGTAATTGAAAGTTGTGCGATGCTCTACAACCTTAGTTTTTTTTTTCTCTCTCTTCTTTTTCCTTCTTTTTTTTCCTTCCTCCCCCCCCCCTTCTTTTTTCTTTCTTCTTTTTCTTTCTTCTTTTTTCTTCTTCTTGCCACCACTGTTTTCTAGCGTGTAGCCTATTAACATATACTTTTGTCTGCGTCTAATATAACGAACTCTTTTAACTGGCTTTTTTAGGTGTTAATGCAGAAATATCGTACACTTGTGATTTTGAGAGAGACACTTGTGGATTCACGAATGAGGAGGGACACACTGCAAACTGGGATAGAAGGGAGTTAAAACTTGGAGGAAGAAAAGGTAAAAGGAAACATTTTGCAGTTGCAGTCTAAATAATTATTTTTCATAAATGATTGGCCTGTGGTGGTCATTATAACATATCTTGTTTATATGCACCTTATTGGTTCATCCAAAATGACCTTAATTATTTACTCTAGAAATTCTACATTGATCATAATTTTACAGATATTTTCAGATTTTGATGCTGTTGCTGCTATATTTCAGCTATTTTAAAACTGAAATATATGTTTTTAAAGTAGCTAGTTTATAATAAAAGTCACCAATTTGACGATATATTGTCCAAAAATTAGCACACTTGGGAATGGAATTTTAAAAAATTAAGAAACAAACAAAAATTCGAATTATTGATAAAGTATTATATATGTATATATTTATATGTAAATTAAAAATATATATATTGATATTGTGTTTGGGTCTTACTACTAGAGGTCGGAAATATCGATCAAAACAAATATCGATACTATATCGTTGCATAGAAAAAAATATCGATACATGCTTTTTTTATTTGATTTTCAATTTTCTCAGAAACAAGTTTTTCGGGGCAAATTTCTACTTTTCATGATTGCTTTTTTGTAAGGTGACTATTTTTTTAACTGAAATGGATCTATTACAAAAAAAAGAAGAAGAAAAAAGTTATATTTTCGCTTAATTGGTGCAGTGGTTTTAAGAAAAATTTAGAGAATTTTCAATAGCTTTTAAGTGTATGGAAAATATTGAATATTGGTGCCGTTTTAACTGTCTCTCACCCAAGTTCAAACTTTAGTTTTGCAGTTTTTGAAAAGGGAATAAATAAAATCGAAAAAACACATGGAACTACAAAACGATCATCAAAAAACTAAGAATGTTAGAAAATATCAATATATCGGTGACTTTTATCGATATTTTTATATCGATATTTTTTTAGAAATATCGTTAAAAATATAGTCCTATCGATATATCGCCGACCTCTACTTACTACTAATGTGGACCATTTTGGAGATTAGATGAGAAAAGAGAGGTGCGTATTCTTCATTGAAATATGAGTATTGTTAGTGTACGCATTGTCATTACAATGTTTTTTATTCATTACTTGGTACACGCTGCGCGATACTTATCGATTAAAATGCAAAGAACATTTGATGTTCATAACAAAAGGGTATATTTCAAATTTTTATTATATTTAAGATTTGAACAATACTTACTAAAATTTGTAAAAGAAGACCATAACCAAATAATAAGAAAAAACTTAGAATACATGGAATGATATATATTCATAAAACATTAACGGTGCGTGATTAGGTAATACAAGTGATAGTGAATTATTTTTATCAGGAAATAAATTCTACAGTCTCTTTTTAAATATCTCTGTATGACTAAATTTAAAGGTATTTAAAAAAATAATAATAATTTTCCCGCGTCATTTTCATATCTTTAATTTCAGGATTGAAGATTGTTTCCAAAATATTAAACCAAGGTAAAAAAAAAAAAAAAAAAATTGCAGAAAATTAACCTATTCAATTTACCTTTCTTTTAATCCGTTTCAAACTGAATTAAAGATTTAAAATATTCAAGTGATTAATTGGAAAACCATTGAATTAACAGAATGAATAAGATCTATAGGTTCGAAAGCTGGATGATTTGTGTATGTGACGTGACTTGCCGAGAAGTCGGCCCGTTAAACGTGGCGTAAATAACTTTAAAAATTGTTCATAAATGAATTTTCTACCAGATCAAACTAAAGTTGGTGTATATCCATGTAATTTTGAATGAATTTGCCTTCAAAATATAAAAAGAGTCCAAAATGTGATGCTTATTCTTGCACAAAATTAATACACCCTTCTTTTTCTATAACTATTATACCCTTCTCTCCTACTCCTTGGTTTGAACGAAGAATGACTTATATGTTAATCCTCTTTATTTCTGAATAATCTGTTTAATTTATTTACAAAGTATTGATGTTTTTTTTTTATCAAACATGTAAATTTTTTTGCTTTGAAACAAATTCAATATCTTTTTGCAATTCTTGAAAAAATATGAATAAGTGTTTAAAATTTAATATTTCAGTTTATATGACCTTGCTTTCCACCTCCTACTGGAAGATCTGTCCCCTAAACCTAACTAGAGATTAATTCACTCTACACCCAAACTATTCCTTCGCTGCCATCAATTCCCTTAATTCTTGATTCTTCAAATTCTTGTAGCTATGCTCTTTTTCTGCAGGTTACGTGATGACTGTAGTGACCAATGAAACTGAGACGCATATGTCCAGGATGTCGACTCCCTATTTCGAGATCCACGAAGAACAGCCGGGATGTCTCTCTTTCGATTTCTACACCTCTGGACAGGGCATCAAAAGCCTGAGCGTTGAGCAAGAATACAACAATGGAATCGCGTCTATTTATTTGAGTAAGAACAAAAAAGCTGGTTGGCAAAAGCCGGAGATTGATGTAGACATCGATGAATCTACGAGGGTGAGTGTGTGTTATGAGTAGCTATGTGGTACAGCATTGTTTGATTTAAAGAAAAGGATGATAGTAATTAGTACTGATCTCTAATTTAACTTCTGACTAGCTCGTAAGCGGTTGCTTCTCACCAAGCAGATGAAGCCAAGTAAATAAATACTTTGCCTCATATAATGCTCAGTAATAGGTTGACCTTGGTTACCAACATGCGGTAACTAGTTTTGGAAATTTTCTAACGTAGATTATTACAGTGATTGCTTAGTTTTCTGGCTTAAAAAAAAAGTAAACAAATATGCATTATCCAGAGTTTTTAGTTACAGATAAGCTAAATGTGTCGGTTTGATTAGAGATTTTAGATTATATGTGTCACCAAACTCTTTTTAATAGTATGCAGATTACATCATTCTTTCAAAAACTACATACTACTTGGAGAGTTTTTGTGTATAATGCTTAGTTTTGTAAGTGAGCATACACTGAACATTTTACCCACCAATAATGAAAGAGAGTCTGGCGTTAATTCTCGCACATACAATTTTTTTTTTATTTTGTTCTTTTTTAAATAAATTGATTTGAGGAGAGCAGATAACTAGCCGACATATAAGTAGCCACCTTACGATACAACCTAAAGATGCCAACCAGGTGTTTTTTCAACAATGGACGGATTTGATCCGTTAAAATCTACTATAAACTGATTTACAATCAACTAAATTTTGGTGCCATTCACGATTCAGTAAAAATATCTCAATTTTTCAAGAGGCAAATTAGTGAGGGAGGAAGGATCATCCGTCGGGGGACGTTCATCCTTAAGTGTAGACATAATTAATTACCCATTACACCATCTATTGTTAAGCTATGTGCTAAAATCAGATAAGAGATTGAACTGATTAGAAATTATTCAAAAACTATAAAATAAAAATTATAAATTGTGGGCAATAATTATTGATATTTGTATTAGTGTCTTCAATTCTAAATACAGCCTGTTAAAATAATTAAATCTTGATTGATCTCGACCATATGAATCAAACGATATGCAGAACTAGTTATTTAAATTGTATCACCGTCAATATATTGCTGTCCAATTGAACTTATTCCATTAATGACTGAAATAATTTTGTTTCTTTTTGGAATTCCACGTTTTAATACTTATTCTTGCCTGTGTTTTCTCTTTTTTAGTTTTTCTTCACAGCTACGCTATCTCCTTCGCTTGGTGAAAGCACAGTGGCAGTATCGAATATGAAGTTGAGATTGAGTAAATGCTAATTGCTCCTTTTTAAATCTCCTATCATTTACTCTCCTGTGCTCATGAACAATTATTAGATAACGTATCTTAAAAACTCTCTGACAAATAAGGTGTTATTCATAATGTATTATTTGGTTTATGAGAAATATTTAAAAATATAAAATCTGAAATAATATCCTAATGTGGTTTGAATATTGAGAAGATACTTTCTTAATACTGCACATACAAATTTACAGTATTTACATACACTTTCTGAGTTAAGGACAGTTTTCCCTTAAGGGTGTTATGTTTTAAATTATGTAGTATTTGAATGTTAATGGAAATATTTTTTTTTTGAACTCCCTGTACTTTGTACCCCTTACATTGTACAATAACTTCGAATAAATAATTATTTATGCTTTTCCGATTTTTAATCTTCTTTATTTATAGCTAATTAATGAATATTTCAATCACTACATAGAAAACCAAGTCAACCCACACGAAACCGATTTAAAATAGTATGAAAAAACCTCAGTTTGAAAACAAATCAAATGCAAAAATTAGCATCTTAATTTGATTTGTAAACCTTAAATTTTTTTAAAATGCCTTTAGACAGAAAAGTTCAACAATAAATATGCTAAAATAAACTATAAAAAACTAGCAGACCCGGCCACGCGTTGCTGTGGCTAAGGTTATTGTTATATTACATAGTAGTAAACTATTCAAGGAAAACGGTAGGAGAACACCAGTCATGGAGACCATCATGCTTTTTTACAGAGATGCCATTTGTAAAAAAAAACATGGCGACCTCCATGATTAATTTTCTACTACCGTTGATATTGAGCAAAAATCAATACAAAAGAAATAAATTTTTTTTATTTTTTTATTTTTTGTATTCAAGTTTGTAACAAATGAATACATTACAAAGTTGTTAGTAAATAACACGTGACACTTAAACTTATAAATGAGGTAGGTAGGGCAGATAGTTTTAAATCTTTAACAATAATGTTTATTATTTTGAATTATAAATACTTTTAATTTCAATTTAATTTAGCACTAATCGGTGCACAATACTTTTGGTTAACTTGTCTTTAGCTAACACAAATAGATTCAACGGTTTTCCTACACGTGAACATGCAACATATAGTTGCCCATTACTTACATGTATATATTTTAATTAAAGATTTTTGAACAATGAAGCACTAATAATTAAAAAGCAAGAAGAATTCCACTGTATTACTTTTACTATAATATGAATTGAATTTATACTTCAGTCTAAATAACACGTGGCCGGCTATGCTATTGCTCGATGAAATGTTCATTGCTGCGTAAGCGTAAGGTCGCTTCACAGAATAAAAACTAATTGTAAGGAAAGCCTTAATATTAGAAGCTCCTCCCTTCTCGAGAAACAATAAAAAAAAAATCCCCGTTAATAATTATAACACAACACTCCCTTAAGAATATTTTAAAACGTGATGTTTGTAAAAAGCAAAATTAGAAGGTCAAAACTACTTATGTTGAAACTTTCAGAGCTATTAGAAGTCACTTTTTGTGAAAATATTAATTAAAAATTCATTAAAAAAACAATTAAAATTATAACGTTCTTTTTGCCAAAAGTCCAATCAGAAGGCCAAAACTATTTGTGTTGAAAATTTCAGAAATGTAGCCCAATTAGAAATCGTTTTGTAAAATATTTGTTAATTAATTAATTAATTAATTAATTAATTAAAAAACAAATACAATTTAAAAATTCTGTTTTTCAAAAGTCCAATTAGAAGGCCAAAACTACTTATGTTCAAAATGTCAGAGCTGTAGCCCTATTATAAATCGTTTTGTAAAATATTTATTAATTAATTAAAAAAATTAATTAAAAAAGAACTAAATAAAAATTTAAAATTCTGTTTTTCAAAAGACCAATTAGAAGGCCCAAACTACTTATGTTGAAAATTTCAAAACTGTAGTCCTATTAGAAGTCGTTTTGTAAAAAAAAAAATTGTTAATTAAGAAAATTAATTAAAAAATAACTAATTAAAATTTTAACGTTCTGTTTTTCAAAAGTTTAAATAGATGGCTAAAACTACTTATGTTTAAAATTTCAGAGCTGTATTTCTATTTGAAGTCACTTTGTAAAAAATGAATTAATTAAAAAAATTAATAAAAAAGAACTAATTAAAATTTTAACATTCTGTTTGATGTACATAAAATTCGAAAGCCAAAACTTCTTAAGTTGAAAATTGTTTTGGGCCTGAGCAAGACACTTGATTTTTTGCTCACTACTTAGGTGCAGCGTGTATTAATATTGAAATAAAGAACTAAACCCTTTCACAAAAATAAATTTTTCAGTACTGCGGTAATAAATCAGTTGCGGTAATAAATCACATGCCATTAAATTGTAGTTTATGTGAAACGTTGGTACTTTCAACACAGCGCCATCTGTTAGAATCGTTTGGAGCTAACAGATAATAATAAACAAATAATTTGCAATAAAATAATATTGCGGCTATAAATTGAAATGTAAGCTATCCTATCTCTTAAGTTAGACCAAACTGCACACGGTGTGCAAATTTGATTAAAATCGGTTAAATAGTTTATGAGTGCATTGGGAACAAACAACGTGACACGTAATTTATATATATTAAGATTTGTGTAACCCATTACTTAAAATTCCCTCACATTTTTGCATTGATCCTGGGACCATTTAATACTTTTTTTTTTCTAAAAGGCAGCAATAAGGGGGAATTCTGCCTTTTGGCGAAACTTTTTCATGTTTAAAAGTTAAATTTTAAAGCATGCAATGTGTTTATAGTCTCAAACTCAATTTAAAAACAAACAAACTAGGGGTGTGGTACATCGCACAACGTTCAATTACACTATATTACTGAATTGGAATTGTGTTACTTATCGTTTTTATATTTTCATTATTCGATTGGAAAAAATTGCCATTTTGGGTGATATTGTTTGCGATAATTCTCATATGCGTCTTTTTAAAAAAAAAAAAAAAAAAAACTTTGCCAAAATGGTGATTTTGGCGATATACTTTTCGATAATTCTTAAATTATCCTTTCTTGTAAGTGAATTTGAGAAGTGGAGAAAAAACGATCGTTGGTGAGATATGTTCAAGCAAAGAGGACTCTGTGTTGAAGGCATACGTTTTCAACTTTTTAAGCCATTAAAGTATTTTTACGGAAATTTCGGAGATGGGGATGTATAGAACATTTTAAGAGGCATTACCAGAGCGATTTTGATCAAAATCGTAAGAGCCGTTTTTAGCAATAATTGTAAAACATGATTTTTTCGGCATGTACCTTATGCGAATGCGCGATTTTGACGAAAACCTTAATGGTAGGTCCCATGGCCACTACCTACCCGCGCACCAAATTTAAACATCGTAGGTCAATTTGTTCGGGAATAATACTGACCACAGACGCACAGACATACATTTTTTCTAGATCACTTTTTTGAAATCCGAATGTTCAAAACGTGGGAAAATGCAAAGCAACAAAAAAAAAAAAAAAAAAAAAAAAAAAAATATTTTTTTAAAAAATATTTTCTATTAATATTACGTGATATGTATATTCCAAAACGCTAGAGATAAATAAGATATTTTAGTTAGTAAAGTAGTTCCTGAGAGAAAAGTGACCTCGTGTTAGATAAAAATTTGGCAAAAAGTTGGTACTTATCTAAACCTAAGTTAGTATTTATTCGCCCGCTTTTGTCCAGAAACCTCAATATATGCCAGCTTAAGCCGCAGTAGAATATAACAAAAATTGATTCTTACTTTCAAAATTTTTTGTGCATTTCTCCTTGTTTTGAAGAATTCTGATTTCAAAAAAGTTGTTTAAAAGTTGAGTACGTGGTCTGCCTAACTCTCGAACAAATTTACCTAGGATGTTCAAAATTGGTGTGAGGGTTAGTGGTGACTATGAGACCTACCATTAAGATTACCGTCGAGTACAGGCCCCACTGCACCCTTGCTAAAGATTCTCCGATATTTGAATGTCATACAGAAAAATGGACTAAACGTAACACACTCGTATTCTGACTTGGATAAACATATCCAAGCAAGAAATACAACCTATTATTTAAAACAGATTTTCTGATCAGGGAACACAACACATTCACATTATGACTTCGATAGTTGTCTTTTTGATAAAATATGCAGAGTGTCCAGAAAAGGACTCCCTGATTTCAAAATTAAGTATCTCGAAAACAAAGATCGATAGAGGAATATAGTAAACGGTATGTTTATTGTGAAAGCTGTAAGAATTTTATACAGCAGTTTGAAATAATAGTTACAAAAGCTGCTAACAGATGGCGCTGTAAGCTGTACAGCTCATTATCAGCATACATAAATGAAATAATCGTATGAAAACATTCTTTGCAAAAAAAATCACATCACAATGTTTTCAAAATGTTCACCATTGGCACTACAGAGGTGGCGCAAACGAAGAATGAAATTTGCCATCACATTTTGTAGTGTGTCAACAGAAATGGATTCACATGCCACACAGATCGCCGATTCAAGCTCGTCCAGGTGGCGGGATGCTTCGGGTAGACAATGTCTTTCAATGTGCCCCACAAAAAATAGTCACAGGGAGTCAAATCCGGCGAATATAGAGGCCAATACATGCCTGCACCAGTAAATTTGGGATATTCCAAAGCAATTACTCGATTCCCGAAGTATTCATCAAGAAAGCGAAACACTTGTTCGGTACGATGTGGTAGGGCTCCATCTTGCATAAACCATTTAGTACGTGGTCGATCCTCTAACACTTGCTGTGTGGCGACAAATTGTTCCAAAATTGCAACGTAACTTTCACTAGTGACCGTTTCTCGAATGAAAAAAGGGCCAATAATGCCTCTGCTGCATACCGCAGCCCACACAGTAACTTTAGGAGAATACAGGGATTTAGCTTCACACCAATATGGATTTTCGGAAGCCCAAAATCGCCAGTTCTGTTTATTCACGAATCCATTCAGGTGGAAGTGTGCTTCATCTGTAAACCAGATGCAGCCAACATCAAATCCTTCACTATCAATCGTCGTGAGCATCTGATTAAAAAAGTCAATCCTTTGTTGCACAGCTCGTACGGGTATGGCCTGGTGAGTTTGAATTTTGAATGGAAACATGTGTAGGCTCTTTTTCAGTATTTTCTGGGTGCTGGAACGCTTCAAACCAGTCTCAGATGCAATTCTACGGACGGATGACATTGGATTTTGCTGAATAATTTTAGAAACTGTGGCGACATTTTCAGGCGTAACTGCAGTTTGCTTGCGGCCAACATTCCACACTAGATCATCAGTTACGCTGCCTGTTCGTTGAAATTTGGCGAAGAGCGTACGAATGGTTTTCGCATCGGGTCCTTTTGGAACATTAAATCGTGCTTGAAAACTGCGCCTTGTTGCAGTAGGACTCTCTTTTAACCTGTGGTACTCTGGCACCAGAAAAACGCGTTGTTCAATGGAGTACATGGTTTTAATCTCTTCCTTCGGTACGCTAACCTCCTTTCACTCTTCAATAGTGGAACTGATCGCTCTGGGCTTCGGATCACTATTTATACTAGGCATTACGTATGGCGATTACAGCGCCATCTGTTAGCAGCTTTTGTAACTATTATTTCAAACTGCTGTATAAAATTCTTACAGCTTTCACAATAAACATACCGTTTACTGCATTCCTCTATCGATCTTTGTTTTCGAGATATTTAATTTTGAAATCAGGGAGTCCTTTTCTGGACACTCTGTAAGAACTAGAAAAGAAAACACATAATAAGCGAGTGATTCAGGATCTGCACCCAGGATACACGATACTATTATTTTGACACCTGTTGTTAACTTTTTGACAGTAAGTCAAATCTAGTAGTGAAAACGTTTTTACAGAAAGCTTTTCGGATCTTGTGTGCACAGGATGTATACAAAAACACAAATTTTTAAACTTAAAGTACTAAAATCTATAAAACTTGTGGACTATCAATACAAATGAAATAATTTAACCCCCCCCCCCAAAAAAAAAAAAAAAACCCAAAGTTTTTTTTTAAAAAATCCTTTATATGCATCGCCAATTTTTATATTCATTAACGCAGCGCCGATTCTGTTAACAGCGTGTGCTTTGTGTTTCCATCTAATTTTAAATATCAAAAACATTTCTATCAGAAAAATGTGCGGCAAACTAAATTTCAAAATTTGTTTGTTAAAAATGAACGCGAATTTATGCTCTTACATCCAAATATCATTTATTTATTGTAATTAAAGTTATTTTATTATTTATTTTTTAAAAAAATTTTGGCAACTGGAAAGAATTTCAACAATGATCGGTTAATTGGTATTTTAGTGCTATTGAATGACGGCAAGTTAGTTTATTAGTATTCCGTAAAAGCGACCTTTTAGTGACAGTAGCCCTAAAAGTTGATAGAATGCATTGTCATCGACATCGAATCTTTATGCCAAATTTCAGGCTGATTGGATGAAGGCAATGGGGTTAATTAGACCTCCGCAGATTCCACTCCCATCGACAAACAAACATACAAAAGCGAAACTAATGTAAAGGATTTAAAAAGAACCACAATTATTTAAATTGATCAAAATCTTCAGGCAGCGCAAATCAGACAAATTTACATTATTTGAAGAGAAAAGAAACTATTTTTTTTAAATAAGTATGTGCAACAAAAAAAAGGTATAATTACTATTGAAAAGTGGAAAAGTTATGTATGGTCAGTATAAGTTAAACAATAAAAATAATTTATTATATTTTCAGGTTGAGCAGTTTTGAATTTTTTTTTACTACTATAAGAAACATTTTGAATTGCTCGGAGATGATGACATTTTTAAAATTATTTTGCTATTTAAGTCTTGATTAAAAATTGATTATTGCCTGCATCTAGTAAGAGGTTGTGAATTTTGTTGACAAGGTTGTGAATTTGTGAACAAGAGATGTGACAAGAGTATCGTGAATACCGTCATTGTGGATTTCAATTCTTCAGCACAAGTAACAAAGCCTTTCAAGAACTATAGTTAAATAAAAAATACCATGAATTTAACAAAGCTGTTTGATGACTGAATATTTCTAGAATATCGAATTGTTGATATGAAACTTTTATTGATAAATAATTATTGGAGCCGCCTCCAGGGAGGGGCAAGAAGGAGCATTTGCACCCTTTTAGCTTTTGTGAATTTAAAATAACGTTATGAATCATAATACAATTTACAGTTATTAAGAAATATAATATAATCTTTTGAGCAGAAAACTGATATATAGCTATTATCATTTCCTAAGCAAATTGATTTAAATTTAAAAGAATCAAATCAAGATAGATTTTTTTTGCCGCATTACACTCTCTTTCATGTACAGGTACAGTGTGTCATCCATGCAAATGAACTTGCTGGTGCCCATGAAATTAATCTTATTTTAACTTTGAAAAATTTAGGTGAAGATTTTCTTCCGCAAGAGCTACAAGAAGCTACGCGACTACGGCGTAACGTTGAAAGAAAAGTTTCTTTACTACTTATTAGAATAGAGAAGGTGGTTCAAGTGCATGGTTGTCTTCCGGGCTTTCATTGACATTTACTTCAAATTATAGTTGAATTTTTGTGACTTAATGTTCATTATGTGTTATTAAAACTGAAATTTAAGAATTAAGACTAGGGACCATGTGCCACACAAACATACATAGACAGCCTGTACACGACACACATAGATGTTACGCTTGAAATAACAGTTCATGGAGGGAGGGGAACATCGATATAACTTCTTTAGTTTCTTAATTATAAGGCAAGTTTCTTAACTATATTTATTTAAATACTTGCAAACTACTGTTTTTGCACCATTGGAATACATTCAACTTACACTTTACTTATTTCTTATATACAATAAGACAGCTTTTATATAATAATAAGATCGTTAAATAGACACCAGTTGACGATGTTAATATTAGATGCAGACAAACATACATGAACCAAGATTATGTTGTAGACAGAACATTCCAGGCACCTCTATTTAGCTTAGACTATAAAATGGTGAGGTAATGTTATTTTACTTTATTATTCCACAGCTTACATTTATCTTTCAAAAAAATGTATACACTACAAAATTTACTCACTATCTTTTTCGAATAAATCATAAATTTCATAAATGGATTCTTGAAAAAAAAAAAAAAAAAATTCGCATAACCTAAAAATTCTAATCATTTTGATACAGATATTTTTGCCTCGTTAAATTTGTTTTAGCAGTCTATAACTTTGCTGCAATATAAAGTTTAATAACTGTAGCTTTAGTTTTATTCATACGCTTGCTGTAAATTACACTTTTCCTCCTTAAATATTCAAATTCTGGATGATTTTGATGAAAATTCGGCTCATCCACTACCGTCCATGACGTCATAAAGTCGTCCTAAAACAGAGAAAATAATTTTACAGAAGAACTCTAAGTCTTGTTGCACCAGCTATTGACATTTTAGAAATAAAGTATGCCTAGTACAGTCAATCAGGGTAACTTTGATCCACATTTTCTGTATTTCCTCTTGCCCCACTTATGTTTTAATAGTATTTTCAGAACTAATGGAAGAACAAACCTTAAATTATAGTATATTTTACACTAATTTGTAAATGCTGATGAAGAAAGCACAAAATAATAGGAAAATAACCCGGTGCAAAGTTACCCTGAATGAAAGGGTAACTTTGAACCACTATCAGAAGTTTAATATAAAATACCTTTTTTTTATTCATTCTAGGAGTCCCTAGTAAAATTAAGTTTCTAAATATTTGAAACATCATCATCAGCAGTTATCAACACCATAAAGCTTGGATATTTTAAATAACACCAAAAATAATAGATTAGGTAGGAACAGTGAATGACGAATCATATAAATATATTGCAAAAAACTCTATTTACTACTCTGTTTAAACATACAAATATAGTGAAAAAACAATCTTCAGCTTTACACACTGTTATCAGCCTAACTTTGAGCCAGCTCCAAGTTATACGGAATATGTGGTAAAATAATAGTGTCTTGGTTTTTAACTTTTTACCAAATGTTAGCAAATAAATAACCCATCAGCTATTAACAATTTCACTATTTTAAGAAAATAATATAGCTGATAAAGTGGTAAGTTGATACTTACTTGCAGAAATTAGTTGATTCCCATCAATTTGAAATAAGCATTAAAATGAAACTTGTAAACAGTACTTAAAAAAAAAAAAAAAAAAAAAAAAAAAAAAAACACTGAATGGCCAAATAAATTATGTATTATTTTGCCAATTAATTTTCTAAACTATAGAGCAAAAAGTCAATTTCACTATCTTGTCAGCAGTAGATCATGAGCAGCTCTTTAAGAGAAAAAATACTGAAAACTAAGAGGTAGCGCAAAGATACACCCTCAAAAGTTACCCTTAATGACTATTGAAATCATTTTTACAGATAATGGTTAAGGCTAGATACACGCACCTACTGACCCACACTCCCGTTCAGATTCCGGTTATTGAATTTATGGCACCAATCACATTTGACGTCGGTTGCTGACTTTTTGACAACACGGTAGCACTAGTAGTGAAAGCACTTCTACAGAAAGTTTCTGTTATACTATAGATCAGCGTCTGCCACTAACTTATAGAGGCGGCCGTATGACTTACTTTGGAGATTTTCGCGGGCTGGACACGCCAAAATATATACCTTTCATTATTATAGATTTAACACTACATAGCATTTTTGAAAACTGGAATTTTTTTTTATCTTAATAAAATTACAATCTATATTTGATGTGTTTTTAATTATTAAAAAGAATTATAGTTTTAATTATTAGTAAATCAAAGTTTAAGAAAGAAGTGAATCTTTTGTTTCAACGCGACAGTGCAACTTGATCTAACTTTTAATAAAAGTATTTAAACTGTAATTCCAGATTACTACGTTTAAGTTGATATCAATTCTAAAACGATGGCGGTCGAATTTTTTTTTTAAATAAAATTTTAATAAACAGTCCAAATGAGATTCAGTTAAGTTATTTCTTTATTTATTCTTGATGAAAACCACCTTACTGATGAAAGTTTCTTTATATAGTTTCTTCGAGCGCGTATTGAAGAACTTTGTTCGATATAGTTAACACATATTATTTCGGATAAATTACAATTATGTAAGAAAAAAAGTCCACACCATGAAATTTGAATTTAATTTTTTTTTATTTTCAGCGGTGCAGGCTGGCCGTAGAAAAATCTGTTGCGGGCCTTGAAGTGGTTAACGCTGCATAGATTCACATACACTCTTATTCTAATTTATGGCTCCAGTTATTGACACAGATAGAATCCCGTAACTCAAAGAAAGTACTTTATAGAAAGTATTCCATGAACACTTTACACTCATTCCTACTCATTTTATGGATTCTCGTCATTTATGCAGCTCTGGAAGTGTAAAAAAATATTGCACAAATTACTACAGACTCTAGTATTCAAGTCGATCTTAGTAATAAAAACACTTTTACAGAAAATACTTCAGAACACGGTTACGAATAGGATAATCATTTGAACTAGAGGTGTGGAACATCGAACAGCTTTCAATTGCACTCAAATGCTGGTAGCTGCATTTGTATTTGTCATGGATTGGAGTAATTTATAGTTTTCATATTCTCATAATTTAAAAAAAAATTGCCATTTTGGTGGCATTTTTAACGATAATTATTACATTGACAAAAAAATAACAACTAACACGACGAAATTGAAAATAAGTTTTTCGATAAATATTGCATTATTCTTTCCTTTAAATGAAGCATTGAACACACTCATTGGTGGGAATAGGCGATGCTCAAGGTAAGAGAACTCATAGTTTTAAAGATATTCGTTTTTCAACTTTTTAAGCCTTTATCGCATTTTTATGGACATTTTGAAGGTGGGGATGTTTAGAGCACCTTAATCACAGGCATAACCACAAAGATTTTGATCAAATTCATTAGAGCCGTTTTTCGGCAATTGCTGAAAAACATAATTCTTTCTTTTTTTTTTTCAATGGCAGTTACCTTATGCGCATGCGCAATGTAGACGAAAACCTTAAACCATTAACGACGATTGGTAAGAAAATGTGCCAATCGACAGTTTAGTTTTTTTTTCTTTGCTTATAAATTGCGATTGTGGTTCCACTTAGTGTTTTTTAAAAATCATAAAAATAATTTCCCCAAAAATTTGAAAAATTCAAATATACTTTAAATGATCTAAATAAACAAAGTATAGGATAAAAAGTCATTGTTTTTAACTATTTCAAAGTCGTCTATAATGGGTTAATAGCAAATTCCACAAACATGTCCACAAAATTTGAAACATCTTAGGTCAATATGTTCGGGAGTTATGCTGACCACAGACAAATATTTTTTCTATTAGATAATTTTTTTCAATTTAGTATGTTCCGAAACGTAAAAAATGCAAAAAAAAAAAAAAAAAAAAAAAAAAACATTTTGTTTTACCGAATACAATTCTTTCTTTACCCTAGGTTAACATTTGGGTAATTGAAAATAAAACTTTTTATGAATAAAGGATAATAAATAAATAATAATGTCTCTTCGTAAGAATTATAATTGAAATTTCTCTAAATAATTGATTACAGAACTTGTAAGAATATCTAAGACAAATTTTATTTTTATAAATTTTAAGTGTGTTTATTTAAAAGTTTCAAAGCAGCTTCATCTGTTATGTATATACATTTAAAAAAAAAAATACCATTAATATATGTAGCAGTCATAATCACATAAAAAAGTCAAATAAGTCACATAAAAATCAGCATAAAAAGCTGAAATTACGACATATGGATTATTAGATAAACAACTGAAAACTTCTCATGAAGTATCGAGATTAAAGTGAAAAAATGTATCCCGTTACACCTGTTCGTATGTGATTTATCCAATATGGCAGTCTTCATATTGCTCTCAACTTAAAAGTTATCATTGAATCTCTGAGCATTGAGGCAATATGGAACAATTGTGGAAGTTGATTCTTCTTATAATATCCTTGTGCAACTGTAAGTAAAAACCTTTAATGAAATGGTTTTTGGCATAAAACATTTTTAGAGAGCTACTGTTTATCAGGGTTTGCGACAGTAATAAGGATGTCTTAGTATTAGAAGTTTCTTGATTTTTCAATGGCATCCCTTAAATATCTAAACGAGAGAGTAGTAACCAAAAAGGAAAGGGATGGAGTAAGATAGTACAACTTCAACCAAATATATGGGGAATTTAAAACATAGTTTAATCTATTATTTTACTTATTTTATTTTATTTATTAGTTGATTTGACTTATTTTATGTATTGAATAATGCCAAAGAAACTACTGAGATTATTATTTTTAAATAATAGTATTGTTTTACACTCTATACGTAAAAGTGTCAATAAAACATAAATCGTATATTTTATTTGTTATTTATGATTTATCAACTCTATAAATTCTTTTCTCAAACAGTCAGTAAAATTCTTTACCTAAAATATTATATACTATTATAAGAGTAACTCTTATTTTTTCGAGATTTTTCGTCGTAATTGACTTCTGAAATAGTTATTTATGCAACTAGTACGGAAAGAAATACTCTATCAAACGAGGTAAAATGAGTTGTTATAAATTAAGTTTAATTTTTTGCACGTTATTATAAAAATAATATTTTGTATCGTTAAATAATTTCAATCAAATGTTTTAATGATGTCCATAGTCTGAAACAAATTTTTTATTGAAATTAAGCAAAGTGACATTCATTGAAAGTATCGCTAAAGAAAATCATCATTTAATAGAACTCTCTCATTTTTGCTTTTTCTATGTGAAAATTTAATTGTGATCTAAAATCTTACTCATTTAAGACAAAATACCTTTCAATTTCTCTTTTACAAAGAGAATGCGTTCTTTTGAAAAGAAACCTATAATATAAATCTTTTATATAAGAAGAAAAATTTCTAAAAATATGATTTTATTGCTATGAATTTTAATATGATATGCCATTTGACACTTTCACTATTTTTAAAATAAATTATTTTCTGTAAAATCTTTTTTTTTTTTTTTTTTTTTTGCATTGAATTTAGAGATAAAAACTAATAGCACTGGAATTAGGTAAGAAAAAATGTTTTCCCCAATTTTATACGTTATATGTTGTTTATAATGTGATTTATTTGCTTTACATACACCTTGCCTATAAATATGATTCGGAAAATTGCTTTCCTTGTTATTTCCAATTTATTTTAATAATTTTTATTTTTATATTCCTACTAATATTTAACTTTCATTTTGTTTTTCAGATGTTGCGGCCAATGATTCAATGGAAAATGCAGGTGTGTAATTTTCACATTTTTATTTTGAAGATTTTAAGACATTATGGTGTGAGATACTTTATATCTTAAATTTTGTTTGTTTTATAGGACTATTTGAAGGTGATATTGCTGGAATAGATCCCTATGCACTCACTGTAAGTAATCAGAATATATATTATTGCAAGCAGATCATTTGATTAAAAGAAAAACACATTTTTTTATACTCAAACTTTTAGAATTTAGAAAAACTAATTTACTAATAAATAAAATTTAATGCTTTTCAAAGTAATGTGAAAAGTTGACACAATCTGTGCAAATTCTTTTCACTTGTGCAGTTTAATATTGACTAATATTAAAAACTCTACAGCCAACGAATTCATAACAGAATCTAAAATTTGAAGGAACTTTGCTTTTGTGAAATGCACATATCAAATAATTGAAGTATTTTAAAAGATGTTTGTGATTTTTACAAAATTACATTAAAGTAACATCCTTCAGGATGTGGAGTGTTTTACTTTAATAAATATTAACTCAAAAGTCAAACAAATTTATAGTTAAAAAGTAAGAGTCCAAACTCTGCAAATGATTTTGCTAATTTATCCCATTAATATATAAATATGAAAATAATTTGATGGTTTAATATTGAGTCGTGCTAATATGCTTTAACGAATTTTTATGAAACTTTCAAGATGTGTTTAGAACATTCAAAAGGTGGATATAGGCGTCAAACTATACTTTATTTGGTACTTACGTATTAACGCCATCGCAGCTACAGATTTGGAGGTTTTTAAGTGCCGTCAATCTACACCTAAAACTTTTATTAAAATAAAACATTTAAATAACTGCGTGCGCGTGCGAACAACAAGATTGCTCTTTATTGGCGGCACTTAAAAACCGCTAAATATGTAAAAAATAGCTGCGGAGGCGTTAATACGTAAGTACCCTTTTTCTCAGATGGGAATACTAAATATAACTGTTTTCAGTTATTTACTATTTAATACGCTAAACCTGATTGATGTAGAAATAAATATTTTAAGTAAAAGATTTTTACGTGATAATTGCAATTGTAAGAATTTTACTTTGTCCCTCCTTTGACTAATAAATTATAGTAGAAATTCATTTCTCAATTAAATGGTTTTTACCTACCGGTATTAATATCAACGAGGGAAAAGTAGATATTTAAGAAAAATAAGATAAAAAGAAGTATCATCGTTAAGAAAAATAAGATAGGAAAAAGTATAATCGTTAAGAAGATTATGGTGATTAGTAGTAAATTGAATTAATTAATACTGATTTTTTTTTGCTTTAATTTTTCTTCCATATTAATCATTATGGATTTGAAACGCTCTAACTCTAAGTTCAAAATTAGCTGTTAAAAATATACACATAGGGAAATTTTGTAACGCAGCATGAGTATTCAGCTAGAGATGGAAACATTAAGAATAATAGCAATGTCATGGATAGAGATGTTAAGAAATTAAAAAAGAATGAAAGAGATAGCCAAACAGCATTTAGCTGGCAAATTTTACTTATCAAATGAACTACACTGTGTTCTTCATTTCTCTATGAATTATTGATATCTTGGTTTAACAGGATCGTAACGCAGTTGTGGATGTAGCAGAATTGTGGCCAAATGGAGTTGTTTACTACGAGATAGACTGGAAATTACGTAAGTGCAAAGGATTTTTTCTGCACTCTACAAATACATACAAGTTGCAGATGAATTTGGTAAGAAGAGAAATGTAAAATTGTGCATCAATTACTGTTAGCAATAAGTCAGGATTGTTGAAATACTTATGCAAAACAAGCTAAACATGCAACTTTAGCAAAAATAAATGTTTAATTCTCATCTTTTATGAAAACCATCAGTCAAATAAAATATTTAACTTGTATTGAAATTTACTGGACTAAATTTTGATTTGAACTTTACAATTGAATTTGAACTTAAATAATATGCATGAAATTTAATCATGTTTAACTTTATTATCATAACTAAAACTTCAAGCTTCCAAGTTGACTACATTACTAAACTATTCATTAGATTAATACGGTTTTGCTTACACTCATTCAAGTATACTAATGTCCATATATTAAAGATAATTCAGTTTTTCCCTAATAACATCTCAGTGGAGAAGCATAGACACATAAAATTCAGATCAAAGAGACATCTTTATATAACTTATCTGTAAGTAAAACAACTCAGTCGCAAAATGAAATGCAAAGTATACAGCGGGGGCATATGCAAAAGAATGCAGTTCCAATACTGTGCAGCTGTACAGATGCATTTATATTAAAAATCATGCAACTCACGGAGTTAACTTTGTACGATATGATCTCCCCTGTCATCAGTGTTTACTTGGAACTGTACTCTCATACTTAACATGAGCTTCTTGATGAATTCTAGTGGCTAAATTGTTCATCCCCCCTTTTGAACTGTTTGCAAGTGATGGAAAGTTCCCAATTTATTAAATATTTACACAATGCAAATCGTAGTAGAGTCCCACACATGCTTGAGTTCATTTGAATTAGAGGAGTGATCTTTCTTATTTATAGAGGCGATATTCGTATTTTTTATTCGTTTATTCAAGGCAAAAGTGGAATAAAATGTGTCATAAGTATCATTTAATATCAGAGGATCTGTAGAAAGGTGGGAACATGATATTTCAAGGTAAATGCCAATTCAAGATAACGATTGGGTGGGAAAAGAGTTTTGGTCTTTAAGTTCAATATGCTGAATTTGTTTAATAAGCTCCCCAAGAGCGCAAAAGATAATTGAATTCCACTTTTTCACTGTAATTACGTTATCTTGATCTAGGCAAAGTCTTTAATTGTAAAGTATCAGTTTATATATCATTATATTTATTGATACTTATGGCAAATTTTATCCTACTTTTTCTTTGGATGAATGATTAAAAAATATGAATATCGCTCCTATAAGTAAGCCAGATCTCTTATAATCCAAATTTCATCAAACATGTGTGGGACGCTTCAACGATATGCATTGTGTAAAGATTTAGTATATCAGGAACTTTCCATCACTTGCAAATAGTTCAACAAATGGGACAAGCAATTTAGCCACTAAAATTCACCAAGAGACTCATGTTAAGTATGAGAATACAGTGCAAAGTAAAGACTGATGACAGAGGAGATCATATCTCACACTAAAAGTCAACTCCATGAGTTGCGTGATTTTTAATGTAAACGCATGTGTACAACTGCACACTAATGGTACTCCATTCTTTTGCATATGCGCTAACTGTACACTTTGCATTTCAATTTGCGACTGTGTTGTTTTACTTAACGTTATGTTATAAAAATATATTTCTTTGATGTGAATTTCATGTGTCTATGCTGCTTCACTGAGAAGTTATTAAGGAAAAACTGAATTATCCTTAATTTATGAACATGAGTGTAGTTCAAAGTAATAATTTAAAGTGAATAATTTAAGTGAAAAGACAAACTTGAGAAATTTAAAAAATATTTATCAACTAGAAAAGTTTAATTTGATTTTTTTATTAAATTTTTGAATATTAAAATCATATATTTTTGTTGTTTCTTCATCTGGGTTTTTGTATCTTTTTCCTGCAGGAAATGTAAAGGATATCATCCAGGAAGCTATCGATGAGTATGAATCGAAGACATGTCTTAAATTTAAGCCAAAAACTGCTTCTACGAAGGATTACATAAAGCTCACAATCGTTACAGGGTACGCATTATGGCACCTAGATGCTGTCTTTTAACTATAAAGCACAATGATTTTATTCTTGTTTAAACGAAATTTTCGTATGCAGAGGACTTGCATCATAGTATACGAATTGTAAATTTTATTGTCTGATATTTTAAGGTTAATTACTTCGTTTCTAATCAGAAGATTATTTATTTACTGTGTTTTATCTAAATTAAATAAATATTAATTTAGTACACTTAAATGCATGGTCTACGTTAGTGAACAAAATGGATTAAATAAATAAAACTAATAAAAATTCTTTTAGGGTGATTCTTCTAAAACCTTACGGTTCCAAACAATGCACTGATAAATATTTATAAATATTTAATATCCAGTTAGCAAGGTAAGGATTCCTTTAACAATTCAAGGGATGAGGATCTCTGTTTCTGCTATTATGGAAATATGGTACTTTAAACAGGGGTTACTTTCCACATTTTTCAACTTAAAAAAAAAATTAGAATTGGTGTTTTAAAGAAAAAGCTATGTCTTTATATATATTTAGGAGAGGGTTGGTTGATTGTATACCTGGCATAATTGTATTTTCTAGATGCTGGGCCCTTTTAAAATATGGTAGGAACAGTGTTACCTGTCAAATCGGAGTAATTTTTTTCATTTTCGCTATTTTTCCACTTAAACATCCAGCAAAATGGTGTTTAGGTTGTGTGTCAAAAGTAAATTGTAACCAATATCCAAGTACAAGAATCCATCCATACCGACATCATATTAAAACATATTTTCAAAGTTACCATGTTTGTCAAGGTAACCCCAGTTGATGCTACTATGATTGTTCACAGTGGATTTCAAATGGCACAGTAACTGCTTTTCAAATATTAGTCATTAGATTCAATACGAATGAAAATTGTTTTTGTAATGTATCCTATTATGGAAAGGTACAAAGAACAAAAAGAAAGGCACCATGTTAGTTATTCATTTTTGGACTCTTCTTAATATTCTCGAAACATTTTTTTTTGCAGTAGGCTACATTTTTTTTCAATCGTGTTTCTTTCCACAGATGTTGGTCTTCAGTGGGTCGAAAAGGAGGCGAACAAGAGATATCTCTGAGCGAAGGATGTCATGACAAAGTGTCAGCTGTTCATGAAATAGGCCATGCCATTGGGCTTTGGCATGAGCACAGCAGATCCGACAGAGACGATTACTTGGATATTCAGTGGAGTAATATTAAACCAGGTACTGCATTATATCTATCCTCCTTTAAGTAAGTCTATGAATAATTACGCAATGTACATTTACTTCTGAACTGAATCCTTGTAAAGCATGTGGCAAGAAATGATTGATCAAAAGCCACAATTTTTTTAAATTTACCTAATAAACTAATATCAAGATACTTCTTGAACTCTACTCAAATTGGTGACTTGAGTTTTAATCACAATTCCTATATCACTAATAATTTAAGAAATGGTGTGTAGGGAAGAGAGAACATCTCTTGTTAATATTAAACTATACAGAAAGAGGTGGAAGTCGTTTAAATGAGAATTCTGTGTGTGATCAGAGTATAGAGTATAGCCATATAAAACTCAAATGTATCAGAAGTAAGGTCCCGATAAAATGTCTACTCCAATTATTTACAATTAATGTGACTTGGTTATTAATAGATATCCATTTTCAAATCTTTTAAATCTTGGCAGGTTCTGAACAAAATTTTTTGAAACTGAAACCATGGGAAAATAACCTGCTCGGCGAGGAGTTTGACTATAAATCCATTATGCTGTACGGTGAGTACGCTTTTGCGAAGGATCGCAAATCTATGACGATGAAACCGAAGAAAGAAGGCGTTGTCATAGGTCTCATCAATAACAAACCTGGTCTCAGTGACAGTGATGTGAGAAGAATCAATAAAATGTACGAATGCAACGGTACGTGGATTAACACTATTGTCGCAAAAAAAAAAAAAAAAAAAAAAAATTGTCTATTGATATAATTTATAAAAGAAAGAATATATTCATTTCAATTTTTTAAATCTAACTTGACTCGTTTAACTGTGCTATCTTATATCAGTAAATCCTATATTCTCTAATTCAAAATGTGTACTATGACTCGAATATGAGACTCAGTAGTTAAGCTGGTTCCCATTTGTGTTAATGTTCCACAAGTGGCTTAAAAAAGTTATTGCAGAGTATATTTCTTTTACTACTAAAGATAGAGAATCAGTGTAAATCGCAAAAATACTCAAAGTGAGGTAAAAAAAAATTATTAAAAAATAATATTTTAACGAATAATTTATTTTAAATTTTACAGAATTTGAACTCTTATATAGCTCTACAGTGCCTGTAAAAACCCTGTTTGATATATTTGGGATACTTCCTGCATACTTAAAACAGCATAATAATGGTCACAGTTACATTGAGAACACTCATTATAATTTCATATCTCTGCAGCGTTTTGACGATACTTACTTTCTTTTCGAATGCTAAAATGCCGCAATGAGAAAAACTCAACATGTTATAATGATGATTCCATAACAATCACTTTACACTTTTTCTTTTAATTACAAAGATCCTTTTATTTATTTCCGATAACTCGTACTAAGTTCTTTCTAGTAGTGTGAGAATAATTTTTAATATATTTCGCAATAGCTTTTAAATAAATTTCGTAATATTTTTTAAATATTTTTTACAATAGGTTCGCCAAGCTTTTCACTAATAGTATAAACTGATTAAAAATCTATATGCTAGTATTAACATGATTTGTGATTTTCAAGGTGAAAAAAGACCTCCTCCACCGGACGTTCCAGATTTCAAATGTGATTTTGAAGTCGACATGTGTGGCATGGAAAACCACGAGAACAACAAGAACACATTGTGGAAAATCGAAAAAGGTTCTTTAGGAGGCAGAACTGGTAATTGTGTGTTTAATTTTACTAATTTCTTTGAGTTTCTTAGGCTTTGACACAGTACTGTGTTGTTTTACCAATAAAATACATTAAATGTTAATTTGTGCCCATGCCTCCTGTAAAACTAACTTTTTGTGTCCTTAAAAAAAACCACGATCAGAATTAAACAAAATAACCTTTGGATGGCTCTTTCCACTAGCCCTTATCAAACCAGTGAAATTAAATTTATTCACTTTTCTTTTTACAGGAAGCTACTTGTCGGTGAATGCAGCTGACGCCTCCTTCCGAAAAGTCCGTCTGATCACCCCCTTCTTCGGTGCTTACGGCCGCAAGAAGGCTTGCTTCAAGTTCGATATATTTTTTCACGGGGATGGAGCCGTTTCGCTCGACATCATGGTGCACAGCATTACCACGTCGAACTTGGTCATGAAACACGTTAAACAGAAGGACGAGTGGCAGGCAATAAAAATCGAAGTCGATCTGGAAGGGGATGTCAAGGTAAAGGCTAATTTGCACGATACCAGTCGGTATATGTCAGTTGAGATACAAGATCATAAAGACTATAATTATAATGCTTGCCATTCACTAGAAAAGTTCGTTTTTTACTGGCGTTCCAGTTACTTACAGCTCCAACAGTTAAAACTTTTTCTATTTACTGACGAGTTGTTTTCCATCTCCCTGTTGCCCGCATGAAGTCTGTATGGTTTAGGTTCTGGCCTTGCACGCCAAAAGCACCAGATTCGAAGCCTGGGTGGAAGGCGCATGTTTCGTGCACGCAGTCGCATTGCACTAACATTTTCGACCATGAGCCGCACTGCTATGTATATTTATATCTATACCGAGCTACAAAACAGGAGTTAATTCAACGCAAGTAATTTATATTAATATCAAAATTTATTAACGCACCTACCATTATTAAACAGAACCATTTATAAATTTGTATTTGCCGACCAAACGGTATAGTGGTTAGCATGCTAGCTTCTAGACTGCGAGGGTGCGGGTTCGAGTCCCGTGTAAGGCATGGATGTTTGTAAATGTATGTTAGCTTGTCAAATGACGAATGTTTCGGCGCATAAAATAGCCCTCGTGTTGCTGACGGTGCCAGATAATCTGAAAACTTACCAAACTTGTTGCTTCCCTTGTACATTCACTTCCAAAAGTTAAGCACGGAGGGGAAAAAGTTAATTTCCGTAATCCAATCTGAATGATAGAAGCTGGAATTTGCAGCAAAGGTAGAAGGAAGTATGGAAATATCTTAGGTAAAAGCCAATTACGGTTTCGCGATGAGAAATATTCAAAACAGACAGTCGTATAAGAAGCCGGCGTTGTGAAGGGTTACAAGAGTTACATGTAGGTGCTAAAGGAAGGCGTTTAGATCATTCGTATGATTTTTTTTTTCAAGCTAAATGTGTTTTTATGACTTCCAGAAGACGAATGGAAGATTCTGAGCGCTGGCCGGCTATAGGTTGCATTGAAGCAGGACAGTCTATCAGCTATCACAGATGTTGCTCTTTTCTTCGGCATTCATCATTCCGTTATTTCACGATTATGGAAACAATTCGAAACCCGCCAATTCAAAACCTGTAGCTGGTCTTCCAAGGGTTACGACCCCCCGCGGAAGATCGATATTGCTGTTGTAGCCAAGGGGAATCGAAGAACGTCCTTCACACGTGTGACATCTATGGTTGCAGCTGCCATTGGTATGACGATAAATGCCACTACGGTTCGTCGAAGGCTACACATGAATGGTCTGTACCCTCTGGTACCACGAGTTTGTGTTCCTTTATCAGTCCAATCCAAAGGGGAGCGATTAAAGTGGTGCCACTAGCATGTGTCTGATTGGGACAACGTTATGTTCACAGATGAGTCCAGATTTGCCCTACAACCCGATGATAAGCGTGTAAGGGTCTGGAGGGAACAAGGCACACGCAATTGGCCCCAAAATATCACCGAACATCGTGCATTCCGCTGTGAAAGCATCATGGTTTGGGCAGGGATCTCATTGGGATATCGCACCGACCTGCACATCTTCAGGAGAGGTTCTGTGACGGCTGTACGGTATCGAGATGAAGCCTTAAAATCCATTGTGAAATTATACACTGCAGCAGTTTTTCCCCCTTCTTTCGTTTTAATGTATGATAATGCGCGTCCCCATAGAATTGCCATTGTTGACGACTTTCTGGCGAGTGAGGGGATTGTGCGTATTTAAGTGACTGGCTTACTAGACGGACCTTAATCCAATTGAAAACCTATGGGATGCCCTCGGCGTGCTGTATTTAGACGTTTCCCAACTCCAGCTACTCTTAGAGAATTAGAAACTGCCCTATAGAAGAAATGGTGATTACTGTTCTCTGCGGAGGTTGATCTCCTCGTAACAAGCATGATCACACTCTGTACACGTTGTATGCAGGTGAAGGGTTCTCACATACCCTATTAATGTCGGTTTTTGCAGTTTGTTTTGAATTTAAACATCATTTCGTTAATGAAGCAAATATGGCGTTATCTTATAATTTATGAAAATTCAATCTTTTTTTTTCCTTGTTTGAAATTCTTTGTTTTGTTTCATGAATAAATAAAGAGCTACTTAGTTGCAGCATTTTGTATCAATCAAAGTAGTACTTGACCATTTTTTCACATTTTACCGCTCCGTGCTTAACCTTTGGAAATTAGTGTATTTTAAAAAGTTTTTTTTTAGGATATACTACTATTTGCAATCGCCTCTGACGTACTACATAAAGTTCTAGGTTGAACAACTTTTAAATCATTAAGAAAAGTGTTTTGTGGTATCATACAGGAATTTAATGGTTTTCAATCAATGTTAAGATTCTGTTTTTATTAAAATAACTCTTTTTAAATACTAGCATTTTCTGAGGATAAATTTTATCCAAGCATTCATTAGAAGAGAAAATATTAATACTATAAATTGGTTATAAAGTTTTAAGACCATTCTAATTATACATTTTTCTTTTCAGTTTTCAATGGATGCTCGCACTAGAAAATCGAATGGTGACGGTGTGATTGCTTTAGACAATATTCAATACCAACTTCGAGCATGCGACTGACTCCAGCGCAACAAAACAAAATGAACGGAAGCAAGCCGTTAGAACTCATGATAACTATAACAATAGTTATTTATGAAATAATTAAATAAAGCTATAAAAAATTGCGTTCATTTCTCTTTGTGTACTTTATTTTTGATTATTTTCATTCAATATTTTTTAGGAAAATTATTTGGCTTAATATTTTTAACTTCTTATATCAAATACTCTTAATGGGTGGATGGGTGCTTAAATATGGAATGCGAAAATTGCTAAGCTATAGCTCTACACTTTCGCTCGACAATACATTCTGTAAAGTTTACTGAGACCATTCCACATTCCATCCACATTCTCCTGCCACTAAACGGGTTCCATTATCTCCAGCGAGGAACACCATTATATCTAGGAACGCGGCGGCAGTGTTCCGCCGCCAAGTCCGATAACAAAGCTGCAGACACACAAGAGTATATTATGTATTATGTTGACAGAGCGTAGGCCCGTTTTCGACCCCTCACAGCTCAGCTTCTATTATGGCTAGAACCCTAATTTTTTTTTTTTTTTTTTTTTTTGCCATCGTGTTGCCCAGGGTGAGTAAGCGAAAAATAACATAATTGTTAACATTGAACAAGGGAACATGGGAAAAATATCCTTTTAAAATCGCCGAAATCACAGGAATTATATTCTTCTTCTTCTGATTCCGGTTCTGACCAAAAGGGCTACAGCCAAAACTATTTGATGAATTTACACCATTCTTTTTATTATTATTATTATTCTCAGCTTGATTAAATGAAGTGCCTTTTGTATGATTTGATGAGTAGGAGGATCTATGTCTCCTGGAAAATATCCCGATACTTGGTAATTTTAGCCAGGTTAAACGCTTTAATATATTCATACCATTCTTTTTTATTTTTTATTATTCCACTTAGCTTGATTAGAGGAAGCGCCTTTTGTATAAACTAATGAGTACGCGGATCTATATCCCCCAGAAATGATCCTGGAAGTTGGCAAATGAAACCCGGGTAATGACTTATTAAAACGGGTCCATGGATTTCGGTTATTCATCTTTCACTCATTTTTAAGAAGTGACTTAAAAAATCTTTAATTTGAACCATTAAAACGGTG
The DNA here is from genome assembly GCA_963978545.1 of Linyphia triangularis. Lineage (NCBI taxonomy): Eukaryota > Metazoa > Arthropoda > Arachnida > Araneae > Linyphiidae > Linyphia > Linyphia triangularis. The sequence goes on from OZ021726.1 coordinate 31,187,400, forward strand.
TAATTAAAAAAAATAAAAATTACTTATTTTTTAATTAAATTGCATGTTTATAAGCATGCAATTTAATTGAAAAATAACTTTTTTTAAACTTAACTTTTTTTTAAATAACTTTTCAAAAATAACTGTTTCAACTTTTTGCTTGGAAAACCACTTTCAGTTTAAAATAACGTCTTCTATAGGTGTCTGGTCGGACTCTAAACCACGTACCATCTGATCTGATGCCTGATATCTTACCGGCTCCACCACTGGAGGCGGCTGAATTTTTCTTAAAATAATAAGTCTTATATTTCAAACTTAAAGCGAAAGTTGTTTTGCAACGCATTTTTTTATATATATTTATTCTTATGTAAAAGCTGCAATATTTAATCATGATATTTATTGTCACTCTCAATACAAAGAGTAGTATGTGAATCTAATGGTGTTGTCGCTTACGGCACTTTTTTTTTTTCCTTCTTTTTTTTTTTTTTTCTTTCTTAGAGCGACGATATGATTATTCATGCTAAAATATCCATTGGTCGTATCTTATTAATTTAGAACATAACAAATGCAACAACAAAAATAATTGATATCTCACAAAAAACATCTAGACGTTGTAAAAAAAGCCCGCCAAGTAAAATAATCAGTCAGAAAAAGTTGTGAAATCTAATGTTTGTCGCCAAGCGTCCGCGTTTAGTTTCTTTGGAGTATTTGTACACAATGAACTATATTAGAATTATTAGGGGGAATCCCCATAGCCAATCAGTACTTGGCAGGCTAGAGTTTTTATAAAAATAATTTCAATTGAGTGCAAAGCAGCTAAAGCAAATAAAATGAAATTAATCCGAAATAATTCTAGCCTGCCAAGTTCTGATTGCCTATGGGAATTCCCATAGGCCAAGTTGGCAATAAATGTTATGTCACTAATCACATAACTGATATCGCCAATTTGGCTTACTTTCAAAATGTACTAGTTTTCCGACCCAGCGATCAGAAATCACCTGCGCCCTTCTTCATTAAAAATCAAAGGGCGATGGGTTACCAGACGAAAAAATAGGCTCATTTTTTGGCAAGTTACAACATATTTGGATACCGGATTTAGTTCAACTCATTCAAAGTAGATTTTTGGTCAGTTTCGGCCATTTTTGCCACGGCAGACCAGTGGATTCGTAATCTACCAACTTTTCTCCACATTCCATAAAAAATTTATAATGATGTTCGATGGGGTACCTGAACATGCAATCGCCTCTCAGTCTACTACCAAATAACCACGGAAGAAGCTCATAGTAAGATGACTGAAACTTACGATCATGCTGAGTAAAGCTCTTTTTCCCTTACCACCCACACTTACCCACGCTGATTCAAAAGAGCTAATCAGTTAATCAAAATCGCAAGTACAACTCAAGTTGAAAAAATCCGAACGGGCTGTATCTCCCCACATACCAAATACATAGCGTGAAGGGAAGATTCCAATGAGTTCCATCGGTTACCATAGCAACGAAGCAGCTGAAACGGAATTTCTTGAACTGACTGCAGTTCGATGGAAGATCGACAGTTTAGCCTTACATTTGCCGTAGAATTGCATCTTCATTTAAAAAAAAAATTAGTAAAATATATAATTTTAGTTTTGAACTAATAAATTTAGAGGCAGCCGGCTGTACTTGTTGTACCCCACGAGCCGCCACTGTCCAATAGACAAATATATCATTACTAGCCAAATAATGAGCGGTATCCTTGTCCCTTCTCTTGGATTTTCAATGAGAAACGGTACAGATGATTTGACTTATCTGGTACCAAATACTTGCATCATAGAGCAAAGAATAGGAGCAGAGGCAGCGTTTCCTTTTGACCTTCATTAGAGAAAAGCATGACACTGCGCGCGAGGAATCAGGGGTAATATTCATTCATGGAAAAATAACAAATGCATTGCGTACTGAGTCAAATTGCGTTTTATCCACAAATACATGAATAAATCTTTAAAAAAAAAAAAAAAAAAAAAAAATGTCCCTTAGAATGTATACATTATGCTGCATTAAGAAGAAAAGAAGAAAGTTGTGGATAATTTTATTAAAATTGACCTTTAGAAGTTCACCTATTTACGGGAAAGTGGGCGGTTTCTCCGCTCACCGGTGACAGATTAAGGTCGCATCGTTCGTAGTCTAATTAAAAAGTTATTTTATAAATTTGATTAAAGCAAAAAGTTTTGGCAAAATAGGGTTAATTTTTTTTCTAACTATTCATTAAAATAGCTTTTTCACATTAAAGAAATTCCATTTATCATATACCAAGTCCGTAGCCAGGAATTTTTTTTGGGAGGGGGGGGGGGGTATGGTGTCGAATATTTGATTAAATACATATAACAAGTTACAAAAAAAAAAAAAAAAAAAAAAAAAAAAAAAAGGGAAGGGGTGAAATAAGATTTCACGTAATTTCGGGTTTTTTGTCGGTCCTCCCCCCCTTCGCCCCGTCTACGGGGTCCAAATGCTCAAGTGTATTTTTTGCATTATCTTTCCAAAAATTTAATATATTGTTAATGTATAATATTTAGCTTATAATTTTATTGCATTTTATAATATCTATATTGTAGAAATGGCATTTTTGTGTTTATGGCCTTTCCGAAACATTTAGAATAAAAAAATAAAAAAAACAACAATGGACAATTCCCGCATTTTTTTTTTTTTTTTTTTTTTTTTTATTTATTCTAAATGTTTCGGAAAGGCCATAAACACAAAAATTTCTACTCAATGCGCTTTTTTAAAAAAAAAAATTATAATCAAAGTTCCGTTGTTAGACGTTGGCTAGAAAACGATTCAGTAGGCTCGAATTGAATGTGACGTTAGTGCTTCCCAAACATCTTGGCTTGAAATGCGGCAACGGAACCAAGTTTTGGAAGTTTCTCGCAAATCGGGCCAACTTGTAAGGGATATGACAACGCCAACTATTTGGCAGAAACTCACGATAATCATAGAAACGATAGGATCTCTTGACGTCACGAATTTTGTTGAATGTTTTAATTGGACTAGTTTTGGCTAGGTTTTGGTGCATTTTCTTTTCTTAATATTTAAATAACTATTTTTTTAAAAGAACTTTTGCTTAAATATTTGGAATCATAAGTAAATTCTTCATAAATACATACCAATTTCCAGTTGCGGCCCGTGGTCGCAAACGTTAGTGCAGCCGGAAACATGCGACTTCCCCCAAACCATACACACACTTTCCACAATCATGTACAATCACACTTAACTTTTTTTTTTTAAATTACCATTTTGAAAATCGGATTTTTTTTTGCACTTAAAAGTACATAGTTAGTAATGATGTTTAAATGGGGAAAAAATTTAGTTTTATTCAAAAATTAATTAACTCATTAACATTTGACTGGTTATACTTAGAATATTTTTGAACAGTGATTGCTTGAGTTTTATGTAGCCAAGAAAAAAAATTATGATTGGAAAATTGTTCGTAATATCATTCTTAACGTTATGAAACTCCATTTAGTTTCTAGAATTTATAGTTTTTTTTAATAGAATTTTTTTAATATTGAAAGTAGAAAAACGCAATTTTTCTAAAAATTTTTGTATTTAAAAATATAGCAAAATTCATTTTCTTTTCCAATCAATTTGATTGAGGTTCAAAACATTTAATAATTAATGCAGATTTGAATTCTCAAATCATTTTTCAAAAAAAATTATATCAAACTTAAGTTATTACTGTTTAAATGAAGTTTCACGTGCCAAAAACAAGATTTTTACATGATGAGCTTAAAATATTCAAATTTATTTACAGAACAAAATAGTACTTCAAAGTAATAAAATAAATCTCAAGCCTTCAGATGATACCATTATCTTGCAAAAATTCTACCTAGAGATTGCTTTAAAGCAAAAATTCTCAAGGACAGCCGTAGTCAGAAAATCGCTGATATGGCTGCTTTGTTACACATTTTGTGAAGGGAAGGCTCCAATTGATTCCATTGGTTACCATGGCAACGTCACAGCCGTAACGCGTTTCAGGAACATGGCTGCTGTTCAGAGGAAGATCACCATTACTGGGAAGGTTTTTTTTGCCCTATTGAATTGATTATTGAGGCAAGAAGTTTGCTGTTTATTGGATATTTTTACACTTACCGTAGAAATTGGATCTTTATTTTAGAAAATTGTAAAATATATAAATTTAGTTTTGAACTAATAAATATAGATGCAGCCCAGCTGCGTTGGCTGTAGTGCACAAGCCGTCACTGCTTATTTCACTCGTTTTAAAAAAATACGGGAATTGTCCATTGCACCTCAGTTTCATTATACATTGTTATGTTTTAAATCTCGGTATGCGTGGTTAAGATCATAAGAGGTCAATAAGTTCAGGTTACAATTCAGAGGTTAATACACAATACACATAACTACACATTCAGAATTACATAGCTGACAGATTTTGTATTGGTAGGTAACATGTGAATGTTAATCTTTGTTCGGTTTTACTTTTTCGTTGAATGTGTAATAAATCCCTTTACACAACGAGTTCTGTATGAACTGTACTTTTATATTCAAATGCACTGCGTCATTATTGACTGTTTTCTTTTAACATTAAAACCAAATTAAAGAATCAACTATATGTCTCTCCATTTCCAGAGAGAAGAGCACTCATGCTATACCATTCGAAACTTGATCTCCTAAATGCAATGACAAAAATCTGAAAGCTCCATCTCAACTCTGTGGCCTTACCAGTGGTGTAGTGTAAAATGAAAAGGTGTGGGAACGCTTATATTGCATCGTTACAAACGTATATATATTTTTTTTTTGCATGTTGGGGGGGGGGGGGGACAACTAAGAATAAATAACTTTATTAATATTACTTTAATAATCTCAAAACAGATAATGGATAATGAGCACATCAAAAATTAAAAAGAAAAAAAATGTGTTTAAACAGCTTTTTATTTAAATCACTTTTTTAAAACTATTAAGTTATATGGAATTTTAAACGAAATTTGCTTTGCACAACCCATTTTAAAAGATTGTTTGACACTTTATAAATATATTATAAGACATTTTCAAACATATATTGACATAAATTTTTAAACATATTTTTTACAACAATTTTTAAGCAGATTTTTTACAATAATTTTTAAACAGATTTTTTACAAGATTTTTTCAACAATTTTCATTCAGAAAAATTTCAATGAGAGATCGAATTTCCATTAAGACATGTTTGACTTAGAACCCACCCTAATAGGGTCATCAGCTGGTCTGGATTTTCGAAGCCTAGATTTAATATAATCATCTGACTTCTAGAATTTCAGAGATGCCTTACAAGCAATGGGTTCGGATAAATTCCAAAATTCTGTAGAGCCTAGAAATAAGTTTTCGAAATAAATTAAAAAGATTGCGATTGTTGCAGATGTCAATTGAGAGTTTTATGGTTTTTCTCCATCTCGAGGTAAAAATATAGAGAAGTTCCTGGTGCTTGATAGACCCTTCCTTTTCTTTTAAAAATTTCTTTCATTAATAAAATGAAATTAAGAACTAGAAGAATATCAATTGAAAAGTTTGAATTTCTTGATAAAATATTAATTTGTGTAACTATCTCTTATTTTAAGAGGGATATCCAACTGTAGACTCACTTGCCAAACGTATAGATTTGCTTAGGACATTCCTGGTTTTTCAATTTTATCCAGTTAAGTTTGTCAATTCGACAGTGGCGACAATCGTCAAAAGTGGGTATGAATCGGGCTATGGAATCGGGAGCGAAAGCAAACTGCAAAATTTATATGATATTGCCATCAAAATCACTAGATTTTAAAAATGATCGAGGCAATTTCTTTCTCTTATCGCCGACACTGTATTTAGTGTAGATGGTTTTTTTTTTTTTTTTAACTTGGGGATAAAGATTTTTTTTCCCTTCTTTTTACGAACTGCTGTGCTACATTTTTGGAATAAACTCAGAAATAACTGTAAATGTAAGCGTTTTCATTCTCAAACCGAAAAGCAATTTACTTTTGCATTTTAAAATACATTTGAATTGCTTTCCTACTATTTCACAGCCCAATTTCGATGTATTATACCCATTTACAAAACCATTAGAAGTTTTATATTAAGCAAAATGAAATATATAACATCAACAAATGTGAATATCTTCACTTTTTGAAAAAGGGCTGATTCATTACCATGGATGCTGGCAGCATTATTTGTAGAAAGTTGCAAGGGAAAAAAATTCTTTGCTTGCTCAAACTTTGATTTTCAAAACTATTTTCCTTCTCACAATGATAAATATAAAATCTGTTATTAAATGGCACACAATTTATTTTTTCCAGTGAATTTTGGACTTTCCTCCAATTTTATAAAAATTTAAGCAACCAGGAGCGTCCTCCCATGCATCGTATTGGCGCCACCCATTTCCATTATTTTTACGTATTGAGTTAAATTAAGTAAGAGGAAAAAATCAATACAGTTTTGAATATATTTTGTCATGTTCAAATAACGTATCAGTTTGATTCTCCTTTCATCAGGCAGGCCAATATAAATGCATAATTTCGTGATCTCAAAACACCCTAAAAGCTAATACGAAATATCAACCTTTCATCTAGATTCTTAGCACCAACCAGTTTATTCCGTCAGAACCCCAGGTTTTTTCACTTTTTTGGATTGTTAAAAAAAATGCATCTTTTATAGTCATTTGTTTTTTCCTTTTGAAAGAGTTAATTTTTTAGCTACGGCGCAAGGTTTACAAATATATTATTAAGTGGGTGATATAAAAATAAAAAAAATAAAAAATCTAAAAAACGTTATATCACTTTTGTTGATAAATCGGTGAGCGTTCCCGTTAAAATTTGAGGAGGAGAAACACTCTTCAAGGAAAGGGCACAAGGAATTGTATGTGTCAGACCACAGTTTTGTTCTTTAAAAATGGAAATAGTTGGCGTGAACTTGTGTATGGAAGTTTTAATCCGTATTCATAACAAGCCATACACTTTTGACCTCTGAAATTCATCCACAAATACAGATCATTCGTTGAAGAAGATACTACCTCCTATATTTCAACACCATGTAGGAGAGGGGGGGGGGGGACAATTTAATAGATGTGTCGGATTGTTGATGGAATGGCCATGTGCAAGTTGCCTCGCCTCTTGAAAGGGTTTTGCAAATACTTGAATTTGCCTGCTCAACTATGAAGTCGTGGATTGAGAACGAAAGTATAGTTTACACGAAAGAACTTTTCGTTTTCTTAATGAACTTTACGTTGAGTGTCACATAAAGAAAAAAATAATAATAAATACAAATTAAATAAAAAATGTAGGTGAGGGAACGCCGTTCCTCCTTCTAAAAGGGTAAAGGATCGTCGTTCCCACGCGTTCCCGCTCCACTACACCCCTGGGCCTTACATTACCATAACGAGCCTCTCTTTATTGGGACCCATTGAAGGGAACTATACAAATATCAAATTATGGTGACCTCTTCCTCTCCTAAAACGAAGATAACCAGGTCCAAAAAAAGAAAAAGATAAGATCCAACCTTCAAGAAAACGTTTCTTTACAATTCAAACACCTCAATTGTTTCTTCTAAAATGTCAGTTATTGAAAATCAATATTGTCTGTAGGCAAATTTAAATTTAAATAAGAATATTCGGCGATGAATATATACAATGATAAAAACAGTTTTTATTGAAAATTAGATCATTCCCACTCATTAGCTTTATTCTGAATATAAAGTAATGTATGGTTATTTAGGGGATTAATTTCTAAATTTTCCATTTGGTGATTAAAAAAAATCATCAAAGCTTTTGTCCAGGAAATTGAAACTACATAATTTCATTTTGAATTCATTCCAACACAAATAAATTGTTTTAGAAACTAAACTGAATGCAAAGTATAATAAGACAGTAGCAGAAAATGACTTACTTTTGAAATGAAATTTTCAGTACTCTAGTCACTTTTTTTGACGGCCGATTTGTACATCAAATTCAAAACAAGCAGCCATCGTCTGAACAAAATGCGTTAATGTTTTGAATAACTGTGCCCATAACTCTTCGCCGGTCCTATGTCACGGATTTGGAGGTTTATAACCAGTCTGTTTTATTCTTTGGTCTATGCAAAGCCAACTACGATAGTAAATATGACTTCCGATTTGAAGAATCTCCCATAAGAACAGAGGCATCACTATTTATTTATACATTTTAAATTAAAATTTTATCATTCTATCTGTGTTTTTTTTTATTTTAACGCAACAAAAGTTTTTTTTTTTTTTTTTTTTTTTTTTTTTTTTTTTTTTTTTTAGAGTTTGAGTTTTTATAAATAGAAACATTAGGAACATAAATTAATAAACTTTTGATTCATAACAAACACTTATGATAAAATACATTCCATGCAAAATGTTTTGTTAGAATGGTAACTCTAAAGCAATACTTTAAAACATTATTCAATTCGAACAATATAAAACAAAACATCAAGTACATAAGTTAGTAAATTTGGAAATATAAAACAATATGAATTTTCGGAATAATGTTTCTGGCCTAAATTGAAGAAAGGTGATTTAAAATTAATTTTAAATGGAATTGTTGATTTAAATATGCTCTCCAATTTGAATAGTTATAACTGAAAATTAAAATCGTAACTATTCTCAATGACTTAAAGATAAAAATAAAATCTTTATTTTATGTCCAAATTAAGCTAGTTTTCATCACTTGGGAATTGATGACAAATATTTAACTTATTTTTTAAAGAATTTTAATCGCACATGGGAACAATAAATTTTTTATCCATACTTTTTTTAATACAAATCTCAAGAAATATAGATCATAAATTCGACATGAAAATATCCCTCCGCCGTCTGCTATTCGCGTTTGTAACGAAGAAATGCTCGTTACCTAGTGGATTTATTTAGAAACATTATTATTCCCGTTAGGTGATATTCCTTCCGTAGACTTGCATTGCAAACAGGAGCGGTCAAAGCAAATTTTTAACACTAAGCGAGAACAATTTTGGCGCCCTCCCCCAATTTTGGCGACCCCCCCCCCCCCCAACTTTTATTAAATTCTTATCCCTCTCCAATTTTTAGAGTTTGGAATCCAAATATTTTGAAAGATTTATGTTCTATGCAAATTGCAAATTATTTATTAAGTATTAAAAAATATATACCTAAAAACCTTAAAATTAACAATTAGTCGGCGAAAACAGAAGGGGAGAGAAAAAATTTAAATTTTTAAAAACAAATTAATTAAATTTAGCATTTATATTATTGAAATTTGTTACCCATTTTCCTTCCTCTACTAACATGCATAATCATATAACAAATATTATAAACATGTAAATTTATCAAAAAAATATGTTTCCGGCACTTAAAATACGATAATAAATATTACTTGTCAAAAATGGAATGTAATCTAAATTTTAAAATGCCACTAAAAACGAAATCGAAAATTTAAAATAAATCTTTAAAATTATTTGACATGACATGTCTCAATTAACTATGTATGAACAATTATTATTTTCTTATTTATCAACATGTTCTTCTTGGTTTTGTGGGTGAACTCTCTTTACAATCGCACATCGACAGCGATTACTGCATTAGGGAACTAATTTAGCAGTTGTATAACACCATTTTGACTCGAAAAAGTTTTTAAACTTTCGTTAAGTTAACAATATATTAAAATATAAAAAAACGCCTAATTATTTGTATTTACTTATTTAAATTATGTAAATAACTAACAACAACAACAAAAAACTTTATAATAGAGTACAATGATTAATTTCATTTTTTTTTTTTCGATAATAAATATACATATTTTAAATGCTAACTATTCTTTATATTTCATTGGATCATATTCAATTGAAACATGTAACTAATACCAATTTAAAAAATATTTCATCACTGCAAAAATTAAAATTGAAGTCGCCGTTTTATCTTAAAATAGTCTCTTCTACAATTTTATCCTAAAACAATTTCAATATAAAATTAAATTGCATGGCTTGTTTTGAAATTAGGCTACATTCTTTCCATAACTAAATTTTTTCAACATAACTGAAATAACATAACTTCATACTTACAATTCTCGGAATTTCTTCGCTTGAGGTGGATTGGTTGTATTCAGATTATCTGGCGTCGTCAGCAGCACGAGGGCTATAATGCCCCGAAACATTCGTCATTAGACAAGCCAACATACATTTACAAACACCCATGCCTAACACGGGACTCGGAACCCGCAACCTCGCGGTCTAGAAGCTAGCACGCTAACCACTATACTGTTTGGTCGGCACCGCTTGAGGTGGAAGACGGTAGTATAAAAAACTGTTTCATGACTTTTGCCTGTTTTTCATGTTGTTTTGTTTCTTGAGCTTTCCTTTTCCTGTTAAACCATCCGGATAGTTTTTTCTTTCCTAACATTTTGTTATACATAGAACAAAAAAGAACGCAGATAGAGTTTGCAATACTTTTACTAGAGAATAATGTGAAAAAAATGAAGTTTTTTTGCTATCGAAATTTCTCCCGTCAAAATTTCACCGAGACTCGCTAACTCAAAGGTGTCTATAAAACCACACCCAGAGACTATATGGCATCTCCACTTTTAAGGAAATGCAGGCAGGCCCCTTCTAAGTACTTGAGGGAAGGGGACACTGAGTCATTCTAGGAAATTTCCTCCTTTACGTAATTAACGAACTCCCCCCCCCCCCCCCCTCTCCTTCAAGTTGACCGGTGTACATGATTTTTTGTTACAAGTCGGGACCGTGCACTAAATGGGAACCTCTTTTGCTATCTACAATAGTTTATTGTAGTCAAATTCTCAATCTGACGTATTGGTACAAATTGGCTTTCTTGGATGATGGATTACACAGGGTGTCCACAGAAAAGTTATTTTAAAATTCCCTGATATTTCCCTGATTATTCCCTGTAACACCCAATTTTTTCCCTGATTATAAGTTATCGACAAAATATATATAAATAATAAACTTTCAAGTAAAAGAACATTCAAATTCACCATCATAAAGAAAATTACGATGCATGTACTGTTTATCTTTACACATTTATGACACAAATACCAAATTGCTTCATTTAGTGTAGTGTATGTATAGTGTACCTGTACTGTGCATGTGCAATTATACTTTAAAATCACACTTTTTTTTTCATTACAATCTAATCTCAAGAAAAGAGGACTCTAGTATTATATTTCAGATTTAATAAGCTGTTTTCTTAAGTAAAATTTTAAAAATAAAGTCAAACCATAAATCATGTCAAAATGGATCAAACACACACACACATTTAACAAATATTCTGTATATTATATTAACTATTTTTATTTTCTGAATACTTGAAATTGTAATCAAATTTCAAAAATCAATAATTACTTTAAAATATTTTCGTAAAGTAAAATTTTTATATTTTATGAATTATATATCAATTTGTGCATTTGAAAAAAAAAAAAAAAAAAAAAAAAAAAAAATCTTTAAATGTGGTTGGATTGGGGGAGTTACACTATTTTCATTGGCTTTTTAGTTTGCATAATTTTGTTGTCCAAATTGTTCAATTTCATTATTTGCATTATTTGAAATTTTCTTTTTTGTTTAAGATCAGCTGTAGCCGCTGTTTAAGTACAATACCCAAGCAAAATTTTTACAAAATAAACACATTTTCCCCAGACAATTAATTTTAAACAATTATACATAAAAAAAATGCTTTAACTTTAAACTATTACTTACATCGATAGTTAAATGTAAAATTGTTTTTCAAGTTAAAATAAACAATTTTACATTCAATAGCAGTTAAAATTACAATTTTAAATAAGGATACATAATAAAAACTGGGACGATTTGGATTAATTTCTTGTGCAAAATTAAATTAAAATTCTAATCATTCATCATTAATTCAAACCAAACGGTGAAAACGATCCTCACATACACACTAATAACGTACATAGCGGCTTTCACATCAGCGGAAGTCTAGGCGAATGACACCAAAACGACGTCGCGAATCTCGCCAATAGCTTCAGTTAAAACGGCTTAATTCTAAAGGGAAATTACAGCTACTTCAACGTAAATATCGGTGATAGCGGCCGCCGTACGGGCGCAAATCTCGGCAATTATATTAAACCAACAATCGGCAGAAATGCCCGTACCGGTGCAGACGAAATGCCCGGTAAGAAGGTTCCGTGATTGTCAGACTTTTAAGTCCAACAAAATTGTAATACAGATTTGTATCGATCTCAGGAATGATCAAAATTTCAATTAAAAAAAAAAGTCGAAATTCGAGTTTTAGCTGAACTGTACTATGTCCGACAAATGCAAACCTCTGCAATAACGTCAGTAACTATTATTTTGGAGTAAGACTCGACTAAAATGAGTATCACACAGCAACGTAATAACGGCGATAACGCTCGCCATAATTACAGGAATAACTGCCATTTCATCAGCGTAACGTTCTGCAAAATGGCTGTAACATACCAATGTAAATAATTCCGATAGAGTCTAACATTACAGAAAAATAAGGGGTGGAGGAGATAATAATTCCATCGGTGGTTTGGGGAAGACTGAACGCATGCAGGTTCTATGATTGTCAGGAAATTTTAATCTCCGAGATCAATGAGAAAATTGTGGGAAAACTTTGATAAGTGGAAAAATAAGAAAAATTCACGAAAGCGAAAAGATCGGTGGAAGCAATCACATCCCTGCATTAAGGCAACAATTGGCAAAAAAGGACCATCACACCAACGTAAATATCAACGTTAGCATCCAATATATCGATGGAAATCGCTGAAATAGACGCGATTCTATCGACGTCACAATCTACGAAATTGACAATCACAAGCGTAAATCTCGGCGATATAGACAACTATTGAGGCGCAAACCTTGGAATAGTGATTAATAGGGTCTAAAATGAACATCACAAGAATGTAAATCTCGGTGATAGCTCCCTTCTTAGCAGCGAAAATCTCGGCAATAACAAGCTTAACATCAGAGTAATGTTCGGCGAAACTAACCACCACACACCAGCATAAATAACAGCGATAGATGCTGGCAATCAGCAAGAAAAGTGGTCATTACATCACAAGTTTGGGGAAGTCTGAAAGTATGTAGGTTCCTTGGTTGTCAGACAAGCAAGTAAACCCAATAAAATTGTAATGCAGTTTTGAATCCGTCTCAGGAATGATGGAAATTTCAACAAAAAATGCTGAAATCCGTGTTTCAGCAGAACTGTACCATGGCTGACAGGTGCAATCTCTGAAATAGCGTCAGTGACAGATCACGAAAATGAGCAGCATGCAAGAACGTGTTTCTTGCCCTCTATAATCACGAAAATATCGGCCATTTTACCATCGTAAAGTTCAGAAAAATGACCATCAAATACCAACGTAAATAATGCCGATAGACTACTATAATATAAGAGAAAAATGAGGAAGAAATGTAGTCATTCCATCGGCGATTTGAGGCAAATCTGAACGCAAGCAGGTTCAGTGATTATCAGGAAATTTTAATGCGAAAAGTTGCGTGGTCGGTCTTGCGGTCCGAATTTTTTTTTTTTTTTTTTTTTTTTTTAACTTTTTCTAATTTATTTCAAATTGATTTTTATATTTTTGGTAGCAAGGTATTTTTAATTGTCAAAATTAAAAGGTTCATTTTAATTTCGGAAAATTCCTTTTAACTTTTTGACAAAATCCCTGATAATTCCCTGATTTTTCCAGAAATTCCGAATTCCCTGACTTTTCCCGATATTCCCGGTTTTCCCGATCTGTGGACACCCTGTTACACTACCCTGTTGAGACGGCAACTTTAAAATGCTGAGGAGTCCAGCACAATAGTTTGAGGGTCATTTATTGCCATGTATCTGTCTGGTACATTTTTTTAGTTGCCGGTCAGTAAACAAGTCTCACGACCTATTGGCGACAGTTTTACATCAACCATTTAGCAAGATCACCCATCCTTTCTGCAGCCCACTTTCCCGCCCCGAAAAAGTACCCCCCCGAGAAGGTGTGAGGTTTTTTGAGATGTCCGAACAAGATGCTCTGTCGCCAACTATAGTAATGGGTTTATAGCCCAACAATAGTCTGCACGATTGCGGCACGGGTGGTCTTCAGACTTCTTTGGACCTTTTCTCGCCTCTGGCGTGAAGCTATTTTCGGCCACTCTTCCACCAATGTCCCCAATAGCCCCATATTTTTCTTAGAATATCCTATTACTCCTACCAAAAAAAAAAAAAAAAAAAAAAAAAAAAAAGGGAGGGACGTATGGAAGCAATTGGGATTTAAAAAAAAACTTAGGGTAGGCAATTATATTTAAACATTAAAAAAAAAAAAGGGAAAAAAAAGGAACTTCCGGGCCGGCCCATTTTTTACAGACACTAATCGACCTGGTCCGTGCTCCGGAAAACCAAATGGCCAGTACGCTCGTGGTTTGACGGCTTGAACAAAACTCATTAAACTTTAACGGCGGTTTTCCGCTTATTTCTCATGGATTTCAGACATTATTAAGATCGTTGCAAAACCTAATAAATACCTCATCGTGTGAAGTTCAGCTATTTGATATGGGTTGAGGTACCTCAACTTTAAAATGTGAAAACTAACCGTTAACATTTTTTTATATATTAAATACCTTTATCAATTATAATAGTACTATACTACTATAGATGAGTATATATAAATATACTTGTCATGCATCCTTTTTACCAATATGTATTGCATCTGCAGTAAATCGTTAATCTATATAGTTTGGAATGCAATAATTATAATTGCGCTTTTATGTCATAACATAGAATAATTTTATTAAGCAACTCAAAATTGTCCATATTATTATTTCAACAAATATATATTACTCATATATGATACATCTAGCAAATTAAGCTACTCTAGACGTTTTTTCGATCGAAGAAAAATAAAATATAGAATTAAAGTGATTTCTCTGAACACTTGCTTTATTGACCTGCCTTTTCCTAAATTAATTTCTAATAATAAAGTATAATTACTAGACAATCAATCAAACACAATGTAGATTGTTTAGAGGGAACACGTTTATAGGGGACCTATCTATTAATTTAATTCTGAAAATGTTAATTTTCAATTTAACAATTGGCTAATTCAAACATTCAAAAAAAAAAAAAAAAAAAAAAAACGTATAAGACTGATCTCTTGACGCCCCCTCTCGCAAAATTTCGTAAATTTGGCACCCCTCTCAAAATTACCAAATTTCCGTAAAATAATTTTTTCTTTCTTTTCTTTTCTAGACACAGCACGATGGTAAAGATAGAATAGAATTTAGGTAGACAGATTTCAAACTTGTAACCTTCTGATATTACCAGATCGCTATAGTGATTTTCGATGTTAAAAAATCACATTTCTTACCGATATGATAGAGGGGCGCTTTTTTCGATTTGAAGAGTGGAGACGGGGGGGGGGGGGAGAGGGAGGGCGCAGTTTTCATTTTGGGAAGTGAGAGAGGCACGTTTGGGAACACATTTATTAATTTAATCCTGAAAATTTTAATTTTCAATTTGAAAAATTGATGAATTAAAAAAAAAAAAAAAATCACATACAACTGATCTTTTGGCGCCCCTCCCAAATTTACGAAATTCTCCTAGAATATTTTTTTTATTTTCAAGAAGCAACACACGTTGAAAAATACAGAAATAGAATTGAAGTAGACAGATTTCAAAGATTTATCCTTCTGGGACTACCAGATCGCTAGCGATTTTCAATGTCGAAAAATCACACTTCTTACCGATATGGTACAGGGGTGGGTTTTTTTTCGATTCGGAGAGTGGAGAAGGGGATGGGGGGGGGGCGCATTTTTCATTTTGGGAAGAAAGAGAGAGGCACGTTTGAAGAACACATTTATTGATTTATTCCTGAAAAATTTTATTTTCAATTTGGAAAATGACTGATTTAAGAAAAAAAAAAAAAAAAAAAAAAACTACAGAACTGATCTTTTGGTACGCCTCCCAAATTTACGAAAATTTCCTAGAATGAATGCATTTATTTTTCTTTTCAAGTCGCAACAGGATGTTAAAGACATATTTCAAAGATGTATCCTTCTGGTATCACCAGATCACTAATGATTTTCACTAATTCAGAAAAAAAAAAAAAAAAAAAAAAAGGAAAAAAAAAAAAGGAAAAAATATATATAGAACTGATCTTCCGGCGTCTTTCCCAAATTTACAAAACTTTCTTAGAATATGTACATTGAATTTTTCTTTTCAAGACACAACTCACACAACACGAAGGTAAAGACAGATAAAGATTTGAGGTAGACAGATTTCAAAGATGTATCCTTCTAGTATCACCAGAACGCTAGCGATTTTCGAGGTGGTAAACAAAAACCACATTTCTTACCGATAAGTTCAGGGGCGCATTTTTCGTTTTGGAGAAGGTAGAGCAATCTATGGTAGGGGCGCATTTTTCATTTTGGGAAGGGTGTTAGCCAGTTTGAGGGACACGTTTATTGATTTAATCCTGAAAATATTAATTTTCTATTTGAAAAATGAATGATTCAAGGAATAAAACAAAAAAAAACATACAGAACTGAACTTTTGGCGCCCCTCCGAAATTTCCCTAGAATAATAATTTTTTTTCAAGACATAATAACAAGATGGTAAAGATAGAAATGAATTGAGGCAGACAGATTTCAAAGATGTATCCTTCCAGTATCGCCAGAACCCTAGCGATTTTCGAAGTGGTAAACAAAAATCACATTTCTTAACGATACGGCACAGGGGCACTATTTTCGTTTTGGATGGGGGGCATGTTTCATTTTGGAAGGGAGGGAGGCACGTTCAGGAGACACATTTATTGACTTAACCCTGAAAATGTTAATATTCAATTTGAAAAATGACTAAATTAAAAAAAATATATAAAAAAAATCATATAGAACTGATTTTTGGTGCCCCCTCTCAAAATTTTGCAAATTTGGCGCGCCAAGCGAAGGCTTGCTGGGATTGCACCTTTGACTGCCCCTGATGATTGCAAACAACTTTCTAAGTAAATTTTTTAAAAATTGGAAATGTCGAAAAAAGAAAATACCTTTTGTTGTGTTCCACAGTGTAAGAGTAACGGATCCCGAAATTTGGAGCTAAGTTTCTACAGGTTTCCATCATTAAACAGCAAGATATATAAAACTTGCCGCAACTCTTGCTAAACTTTTAGTGTTAACAGGAGACACGAATGGATTAGGTTATTCCGTATTGGTAAAGCTGTATTGGCAAGAATGTACGTTTGTTCCAAGCATTTTTAAGATTTTGTAGAAAAAATAGGTTAGGTAGTTGGAATTTACTGGCCAGAGACCAGTTTGGAATTGAATTCGAATATTAACTTCAAAGTGTTATTGTAGAAATGAAATAATACTTTATGCCTTTTATTAATATTTGCATTGTGGCGACTTTTAAACAATCGATTGTCAGTAATATTTGCCTTCACTATTTATTATAATCTATTTATTCTTTAAAATTGTTCATATAAAATATTTTTTTATAGTCGTAAAGAATCAACAAACAGTATTATTCTTAAATTGATTATATATTATCGTAGAAGTAAATGTATTCTATGTATGGCTAATAAATTAAATTTATTCCATTTAACTGTTTAGTATTAATAAAACGTTTTAAACAAGAAAATTAGAATTCAAAACCAGCAAAGAGAGAAGGCATTTATAATGCCTATAAAAGTTTTTTCAGAATATAAAGAAAAAATTTAGTTCAATTTCACTTGAAACTGTTTCAAAAGTATTCATATCAGCTAGACTATATGGGTGCTCAGCCAGAAGAATTTTTTATTTTTTTTTAAATTCTAAAAATAGAAAGTTAACAGCAAGAATTGCTTGGGCTTCTCGAACACAATTATATACTGGTAAGGGAACTTTTCACGAAATTAAAAATTATCGAAATTTCTAAACGTTCTTCCATTCAGAAAGGCTGTTTAGTGAAAAAATGAAGACTTTAAAAGATTGAAATAAATTAAAAAATCTTTCAGAAACACGCAATAAATCAATTACACTAAAACCAAATATATCTGGTGCTCTGAAAGACGTCACATTGCGCCCTCTATAGCCGGATTTACACGCTACCAGTCGGGCCTTCATTTTAGATTGCCAGTTCTGGGAAGACCATAGAGCAAAGAATAGGAGCAGAGGCGGCGTTTCCCATTGACCTTCATTGGAGAAAAACATTACATGTTTTGAGGCATCATGGGTTACATAATTCCAAAAGAAACAGCAAACGCCTTGCGTACTGTGTAAAATTTCACATTTTAAAAATAGCGTTTTATCCACTAATATATGAATAAATCTTATGAAAAAATTCACATATTTTCCTTAGAATGTATACATTATGCTGCATTAAGAAGAAAAGAAGAAAGTTTCGGATAATTTTATTAAATTTGACTTCAAGAAGTTCACCTATTTGTCCGTCGACGGGAAAGTGTGGGGGTTCTCCCAACACATTCTTCCCGCATCCGTGACGGATCGTGGCCGCATCGTTCGCCATACAATTACCGGTGAAATTATAAATTTGAATAAAGGAAAAAGTTTCGGCTCAACAGGTTTATTTATTTCTAACTATTCATTAAAATAACAAAGAATCGTAATTTTATGTTTTTGAATAATATTTAAGAAATTCAAAAATTAATAGCATTACAAAATATTCTTTATTAAAATTCTTTAAAAAACAACAACAATGGCAACAAAACACATAAAATATCATCTCGATCTGTCTTCATGATGCAAACAAACGTGTATCATATTTTTTTTTTTTTTTTTTTTTTAGATATTTTAAAAGGTATATAGTTTAGTTATGAAAGAACAAATAACTCATTAGCATGAATGTACACTTTTATTAAAAAGAACTTTAACATCTTTAAAATGTTATTTTACAGGTGAAACATATTCTTCCTAAGTTCACCTTTCAATAATTACAAATAAAAAAACTATTTATTACTAGATAATGAAATATGGAAAAATATTTAATAATGAAATTCTCATTATTTAAGTATCATAATGCTTATTCAAATAATTGGTTTAACATTTTTTTTTAAATACTGTTTTAAATTTTTTTTTTTTTTTTTTTTTTTTTTTAAATCTTTTCCTTCCAAGACCAAGTTTTTGTGTTGAAGCTTAAACACAGTAAAGTATCATGGCTTTGAAAAAGTGTAAAGAAAAATGTCATTTCTTATTTTGCATAAGACTAAAATTAATGATAATTGATAAAAATTGATAATAGCAATTTCCTAAAATGGAAATCCCATTTAACAATTAACAAATGTTCAAGAAATTAAATTTTTTCCTTATCTTTCCAAAAATTTAACATATTTTGTTAATGCATAATATTTAGCACATAATTTTAATGTATGTTATAATAACTATATTGTAAGAATTGGACAGATGTATAACATAATTACACATTCACAATTACATAACTGAAATTTTTTGTATTGTTAGGTAAACCCATGATGTAAATATAACTTTCGGTTTCACTTTTTCATCTTATGGGAAACTAATTCTTTTACACAACGAGTTCTTTATGAACTGTGACTTTTATTTATTGAATGCACTGCATCTTATCATTGACTGGTTTCTTAACATTGAAACCAAATTAGAGAATCAACTATGTTTTTCCATTTCCGGAGAGAAGGAGCACACGTGCTTTCATTCAAAACTTGATCACCTAACGTGACTCATCCTTCCTCTCCAGAAAATACTGACTTCACGAAAACAATTCTTAAAAATTCAGATACCTCAATTGCCTCTTCTAAAGAGGTAGTTATTAATTAATTATTAAATAGCAGTCTGTGGGCTAATTGAAATTTAATCGAAAATTCCGTGATACACAAAATAATGAAGGAAAACGAAACGAGTACCCATACGAACTTTCATTTTGAAGTCATTCAAACACAAATAAATAGTTTTAGAAACTAAAATCAATGCAAACTATAATTAGACATTGTTAGAAAATAACTTATATGTAAAATGAAATTTTTGGAGCTGTACATACTATTTTTGACGGGTGATTTGTGCATCCAAATGCGGAGCAAGCAGCCATTGTCTATACAAAATGCGTTTATGTTTTGGAATTGTGTGCCCCACAATTTCTCGCGCGTTTCGGTCAAGGATTTGGAGGTTTACTATCAGTCTGCTTTATTCTTTGGTCTATGGGGAAGACAGATAAGCAACCGTGGCGCCGTCTATTGATGATCACGGGAGAGCGCACGTGATTGGTTGATCGGAGTCGCCGGCGCCAGTAAATAGAAAATGTTTGGTTTCCTCCTTGCTTATGTGATGCTCACTTTCCAGCGAATACGGAGGGCATCTTTTTAAGTTGGCTTTGCATATATTTATTATCAAATATGCTTCCCCAAACCGCCATAGATGTCACTAGCTGAGTGGTTTGGGCGCAAAAAATAAAAATAAACAAAGTTTTGATTGGGTGATAGAATCAGAAAACAGTGCATGTGCCTTTTATATTTAAAAAAGTATGTGAATTTATATTACTTTTACAATAATACATATTTCTTACATTAAAATGTAATTATTCTTGCTAATTGTTTTTATTTCAGCAGAACAAGATTTTTTTTTTATTGCAGACTAAATATTGTGTTAACTAATACATATAAAGCAATTTGATTATTTTAATAATACAATTTCAACTTAAAGTTTTGTTATCAACGAGGAGGGCAAATGAAAAGTTTATAATTTAATTTATAAATCTTTCTTCCAAAACAGAGTTATTTTCTTTCAATTTCAACACGATAAGAAAAACACCTTTTACAGATTGTTATAACTAATAATATTAAATTACTACGATTTTTCTAATTGATTTGTTTAATATCCATTGATTTTAACTTGAAAGAATATGAAAAAACTCATTAGGTTCATACGGAAATACGTTCACATGAAATTTGTATAAACCATGTATATTTCACTCTAAAACATATGTAAGAATACATTGAAAGAATTTCGTCTATTCGAAATATATATATATATATATATATATATATATATATATATATATATATATATATATATATATATATATATAAAATGTTAGTACAAGATGAGTATGTAAAGTTTGAACTTTTTAAGAGAATTGAGAGTTACCTTCAATATTCTTTATTACATGGTTTTTCATCGTAAATTCTTTCTGAATGAATGACAAATTTGATGTAATGTCATATTTGTTGTAATTGAAAGATAAGTAAGAATTCTAGAAAACTCTATTCCTATTGGATAACATTTCGTGCCCAATTCACTCACGTTGTGTCCTCTATGTGATGCTCACTTTCCAGCGAATATGGACTTACGGAGTGTATCTTCATAGTTGGCTTTGGTCTGTGACTTGTATGGACTTTGTAACACTTTTGGCAACAGCTGTTTCCTCAACAAAAAAAAAAAAAAAAAAGGTGAAAAAAGAATTTCTGAAACTAGGAAGTGTAAACTTTGCATCATTTATCGATTTTTAATATTTTTATTGTAATTCATTTGACAAGAGAATACCCTATTGTGTGAACGCATTTAAGTAAGTTATTTGATCGTATTTTTTTAATTTTTCAAATTGTCATTGATTGTTTATGAAATGTTTGTATTTTTGTTCCTCCAACTTTCTACAATGTAATGAAAAACAATGATTGCGTAAAGTATACAAAAGGGAAATGTACAATTTTATAATAGAATTACATTCTTTGATTATTGGAAATACTTTTGTCATTTACTGTAAACCGTTTTTGAATTATGGAGTAATTTTGTTTTATTTGTAGACTTATCTACATTATTATAGTATTACTTAAATTCATTTTAGGATCGTTATGTTTTAGTTTTATTGGAACAGAATTGAAAATTTTATTACTTTGATTGAAATGCTGCATTAAAACTTTTTGGTAGAGATACAGTGTTTAAAAACTTGATAAAATTTTTCAATTTTCTTGTTTGATTGCTAATTTTTATGAAGATTGTTCAAATGCATTATTTTAGCTATACAAAAAAATTCTATCAAAATTCGCCATATCCTGCTCTTTTTTCGTATTCCAACAAAATGTTCAAATTTTTTGTTTCTCGTATTTTTTTTTTACTCTTTTCTAATTACTATATTATAAAATAAGTTGATATTATTATTTTTAAGAACACATCAAAACATGAGAGTTAATTAAGAGTGCCATATTTATTTGGAAAATCCTTTTCCACTTTAACAAGGAATTGTAGATGATATTTTTTTTGACATTTTTGGAGATCTAAACTGTGGTGGGTCACGGCAATCAAATCTGGGTCCAATCCCTGTTAGTGTGTATAATATTGCCAAGCCAATTTAGCGCCTTTTTAATGATTGTTAAAGTTCCATATTTAGCAACCCTTTTTTTACTGTGCATGCTCAACATCGATTTTAATGTAACCCTAATTAGAATGCGTAGAAGGAGAGAAGATTTTTTTTGGTGGCTATTTTTGAAATTTAGTTTTGGCTAACGGTGTACCATCGCAATGTTTTGGCCTTGTCACCAACTTTTTAAAATTATGCCAACCCATACACACTAACTAGGAATTTACCCTCTACTGATTCACAGGAGATGTGAAAAAGTATGATCTCTTGAGATATTTAGGTTAAAGTGCATTTTACGGATGGTTGATTTTCCCATTTTTTTGCTATGTGTAAGTGCCAAACCATAAAGTTTAAGCAAACCCAAAATGGTAAAAAATGCTTTATTTTGAAATATCTGGTAAACCCAAAGCAACATTTGGAAGGTGAGAAAGGAAGATTAGAACCCACAGCAGGATTGCGACCTATGGTTTAGGAAAATTATGGTTTTCATGCGTTATAGGGAAATTCTTTGGTAACTACCTAATCTGTTTTGGACGGGACATTTTCGATCATTTTCTATTTCTTATTTAAAAATGTAAAGCATACTATGCTTTTAATATTTTTAATCTAGTTCTTGTAAGATAGTAAAACAATTAATAGTAATTTTTTTTTTGCATAAATTAATTTATTATTAAATAAAAACAAATTGTTGCAGAGGGGACTGGAAATTTTTACTTTTTACTTAGTTCACTTATCAGCTGGAATCTCTGCTCTATGCATGTGTGTCTGTGGTCAGCATAACTCCTGAACAAACTGACTTACGATGTTCAAATTTGGTATGAGGGTTAGTGACCGCCATGACTTACCATTAAGGTTTTCGTCAAAATTGTGCATGCGCAAAAGGTAGCTGCCATTGAAAAAATCATGTTTTTCAATGATTTCAAAAAATCTGCTCTAATGATTTTGTTCAAAATCGCTGTGGTAATGTCTCTTAAGGTGTTCTAAACACCTGCCCACCACCGAAATTCCTGTAAAAATGCTTTAAAATAGTAAAAAGTTGAAAAACGAATGCCTTTAACACAGAGTTATCTTTCTTTGAGCATACCTCATCAACGATCGTTTCTTTTTTCTTTTTATCTCTGCTCAGTTTCACTTACAAGAAAGGATAATATAAGAATTATCAATAAGCATACCGCCAAAATTTCCCTTTTTTTAAATTTTTTTAAAAAAAAAGACCCATATAAGAATTATCACAAAAAATATCGCCAAACTGGCAATTTTTCTTAAGCGACTGATGAAAATATAAAAATGATAAATTACACAAATCTACATCAGCAATATAGTGTAATTGAAAGTTGTGTGATGTTCCACACCCCTAGTTAAATTATGTTTTTACGTTGCGGAGGGGACATTGTAGCCGCTTTGTATAAAGCATGCAAAATTACAATTTACACTTTAAAATGTTAGTTTTTCTTCAAAGGGTTCATTTGCAGATATTATCTACACATTCTGAAAATTTTTAATTGAATTTTTTTTGTTCATCAAATGTTGGTTCAGCCAAGTTTTGTACGGCATGTGAATGGCAGATCCAAATCCGGTTTCTTTTTCATGGAAAACAAACACTATTACTGAATCTTTGCATTTTTTGAGAAATATAACTTTAATGTTTTTCAAGTTTCTGGCAAATTAGCTGATATTGTCTTTCAGGTCTGGCAAAGACTTTTCAAAGCTTGTCTGAACTTTTTAAAAACTGGTTAGTGCATTAAATGGTTTTTCTTTGATAACGACAAATCTGCAATTACTTTAGCTATTGCTGTTAACTTCTTATCAGATTCTCTTTGTAATCTTAGCTTCACTTTAGCAACAGCTTTTCCCAAGTGCTAATAGAGAGGAATAGACAGGAGAGTTTTCTTGCCGAATTAACCATTTCCCCATTCTCCAGTTTGCCTTCTTAATCTTTTTTTTTATTTGATATTTCTAAAGATGTCTTAATTTTAACTTTTCTATAGCTGGTTGTTTTCCCCCCATCTTTAACACTTCTTGGCTTTCAGTTTAATTTGAAATTTTGGACTTAAGTTTTTTTCTAAAACACTGAAATCTTTTTGTTTGTGTTTTCTCCATATTTAAAAGACAGTTTCTTATTTAATACTTTATTGATTGAGTATTAAGTATTTTTAAGAAATCAAAAAAATTATATCTTAAATTATTTTTAGAGTAGTCTAGTATTTTTTTTATTGTTCCAAGTTAATTTTTGAGATGGCTTTCCTGTTCGATCTCAGTTAAATGTATAATAAAAACGTGCATCCCGGGAAGAAGTTGTGAACTGTTACGCAAGTTTAACAGCAAAAATTCGAATGAACTGAAGTTGCAAAATGACATTTAACCTGCAAGAACATGCGTTGGTGTGTTACTCCAATGGGAATACATATTGGGGGACAGTTTCCATATTATGACCTGGCTTTAAAAACCCAGCGCATGTGGTCGGAAATTAAAAAAAAGTTTTATGAAATTTAAAAAAAAAAAAAAATTAAAAGGGGTTAAATTTCTCTAAATTTTTGCGTCACTTACAAAAAATTATCAAATAAATAAAAAAAAATTATTTGAACAATTTTTTTTTTTTTTTTTTTTTTTTTTTTAAATATCTTCAAAGGATATTTCTTGTGTAACAAGAAAACTAAGCCCCTTTTTCGGGTATTTTTGTCTCTTTCCTAATATTCAATTTTTTAATTATTTATTGTTGTAAAACTCAATATAAACTAAGGTGTGGTCGATCGCCATTAAAGATTTAAAGAGAGACACTTTATTAAAATGTGCACACATTTCCAAAAACTCGTAGGAAGAGTATAACACACAGGGGATTTACGAATTTTATTAATAAATGTAGAAATATCTTATTAAAAAACTTTACAACTGTTTTTTGTTAGGTAGGTCTAACAATTCGAATCTGTGATTTCTTTCTTTTTTCCATTGAAATACTAATTGTATGATAAAATTTATATTTTAAGTTATTTTTGTAAAGCTTACCTTTTTCAAGAAAATTTACTTTTTTTTACAATCGAAATAAAGTAATTATAGGGTTGATTTTGAAATGCACTGTAGTAGATATTAGCAGTCATCATGCTATTGAATACCAAAAGTTCTACTTAAATTGGATTATTCATTCAAAAATCATTATTTTATTAAAACATAGATATATTTATGGAAATTTTTTATCTTATACCCATTAGTTTAATGATTTTCTTTTGTCTTAAAAGTAAATGTATGTACATAATTTTTAAAAAATATTTTAATCCTTAATGTATAAAATAAATTTATTTCTTGCTTTGTCAGCCTAAACGGTGCCACGCATACCTTAGAAAACCTGAAAACACCTATAAATGTCTTCTGTATATTTTAGTAGAAGCCATTTATGTTAATTTAAATGGAAAAAAATATTTTAAAATAATATAACCTTAAAAAAGCTTTTAAAACTAGAAATTTTTTTTGGAAATATAATTTGAAAGGTCCTTGTCTTTATCACTGGTGATAGTGTTTGTTTATTATTTGTGATATTTGTAAATTAGTTTTTCTGGTATTGAAACAAACTCTTATGACATATTTCAGAATAAACATAAGAAAATGGGTGGTTCTGTGAGTGCTGGAAAAACCAATGACGAGCTCATTGACCATTTAGTTGAAGCTGAGTTCATTAAAACACCATTGATTCAACGTGTGTTCAGGGCTGTGGATAGAGGAAATTACTATGTTCCAAATCAAAAACAAAATGCTTATAAAGATATAGCATGGAGAATGGGTAACCTGCACTTATCTGCTCCCTGTGTATATTCTGTGGTTATGGAAGCTCTGAAGCTTAGAGCTGGACTGTCTTTTCTGAATCTGGGTAGTGGAAGTGGTTATCTGAGCACTATGGCTGGATTAGTGTTGGGTAAAGTATTTTAATTCTAATTTAATTTTTTTTAATATGTATTTACATCTGTTGTTTTGATGGGCTTGAATGTTTTTTTCCTAAACTTGTGCAGGTATTATTAATCCAAGTTCATACAAAAGTACTTATTGACTCATAAATTATAAATGGAACTTAAATAAAATTTATCTGCATAGGGCGATTTACCATTTATTGACCAATTTTTTTCTGATAATTCTAATTTTAAATTGGGAAGAATGTTTGTTACACGCCTGCCATGCATGAGGTCTTGCAATCGACCTCTGCAGAACCTTTTTTTTTTAAGTGATTAGACAGGATGGTGATCGTGACAATTTGAAATGTGACAGTTGTTAAGCTGCCTGGTGTGAGTTTCTAGGCATCCACTCATTTAAGGAGCCCATGTGGTACAATTTTCCTATAAAATACATCCAAAAGGCATCATCTCCTCCCCCCCCCATATAATTTGATCTAACTCTGTTCTGGTCTATACTAGAGGACAGGATGAGTTGAGCTTACTGAATACGCAGTAGGAACCGGTTCTCCTATCGTCGTAGATTATAGAGTGAGCTCAACTCATCTCGTCTTCGAGTATAGTATAACTTGCTTAGCCATAGCCGACTACTATAGTAAGAATGCCCTCCGATTTGAAAAATCTCCTATATGAACAGCAGAGATGGCACGCCTGTGCCAATTGGAAATTCTGTTACACGACAGCTTTTTCATCTAATTTTACTATTAGCTGTGATTACAAATGATCGCAAATTCATCAGGAACTAGTGGAGTCTGTGAGTTCACAATTTCAGATTTAAACTTAAGACCACCATTATCCCATCGATTGTCAGAATTGGAAAAAAAACGCTACCTCGAATTATCATGGGCATTTCAAGTGAATGAATGCCTGAACTCCCAAACCATGTCATTCTCAATCAGTAACCTATATCAAGTTTTTACGCATTATCTGTAAATTTCATGCCCCTAGCGGAACCTCTAGATATTATTTGTCAACAAAATGCTTTTGTATGGTAAATAATATAAAAGAAAGACAACTTTTTCGCACTATTACTTTACATTTATCGAATTTTGATTTTTTCACTCTACCCTACTGCGCCTGTTCCTTATTTCAGCCAATCCGCTTTACAACAAACGCATATGGTATAAGAACATATCAAACAAAGAAAAATTTGTGTTTGCATTTTTCAAATAGCAGATAAAATATTTAAAAAAAGTATGTGAATTTATATTACTTTTACAGTAATGCGCATTTTTTACATTAAAAAGTAATTGTTCTAGCTACTTTTTTTATTTTCAGTATAACATTAATTTTTTTTTTATTGCAGATTAAATTTCTGTAAATTAATAAATACAAATCAATTTTATTATTTTAATTAAAATTACTTTGATATTTCTAGTTGATTTGTTTAATATTCATTGATTTTATGTTGAAAGAATATTAAAAAAAAAGCTCATTAGGTTCATACGGAAATACATTAACATGGATTCGATTATTTGAAATATATATATGCATATATATATAAATAAAGAATTTTAAATATAAGAGTAAGTAAAGTTTGAACTTTGCTTTTTAAACAAAAACTTAAATATAACTTATACCCATGGCTGGTAACTAAAAGTAATCTTTTCAAGCAATTGAATTATCCCAAATGACATTAACACAAAAAAAGTAGCATTTTCAACTCGACCCACCCTTCAGAATTTAATAAAATTTTGAGCACTTACTAGATTGACAGAGGAAAGGAAAAATGGCCAATATTAAGGTGGAATCTTGTGTAGGGTTTCAAAAAAGGTCCAAAATGACAAAATTGCTCATTTCTTGCTTCAACGACTTGTTCATTATTTTCTCCTTAATTATCATAAAACATTGTTTTTGGTGTAAAAAAAAAAAGGTTAAGGTTTATATTTTTTGGGATGTATCCTTTACACTTATTTTTCAAAAACTTTCATATGAAAGTTAAATTATTTGACTTTTAACTTCCTGTATGGCTGGTGACTAAAAGTTATCTTTTACAAAACTTCAATTTCACAGGCATTGTTTTATATTTTCTCAAAATATTTATGAGTAAAAATTCATCTGTTTTTTGTTTATATTTATGTACAAATTTATGTATCTAAGTAATATTATATTAAAAAAAATTTATGGTTTGAGATTATACATATATTCATTTTATATATGTTATTTTTAATTAATTGTTCCAACATTTTATACAAGCACACATTTATAACTTCCCCTTCAATACATTAATATATTTTCTTCTTTTAGGTCCTTATGGTGTCAATCATGGTGTTGAATTGTACAGTGATATCGTAGATTTTGCTTATGAGCGATTAGACGAATTTTTAAAAAAATCTCAGGCTGTAGACGAATATGACTTTTGTGAACCTACATTTATGGTCGGAAATTGTCTAAAACTTGACAGCACATGTCAACAGTATGATCGAGTATACTGTGGAGCATCATGCCCTGCTGAGTATGAACCTTATTTGAAGAATCTAATTAAAGTTGGCGGAATTTTAATAATGCCCTTAAATGAAAAGGTTTGTAAATTTCTTTTTTAGAAAATATAGCTACTTATATTTCTTAAATTCTTATTATTGGAAATGTTTACTAACTTGTGCAAATTGAATAGTTTAAAATATTCACAATTACTACATAAAATTAGACACAAAGATAACAGTCAATATAGTAATTTTCAAATATTATATCAAACTAAAGTTTGGTAATGTTTTAAAATATACTCATTGTTGAAGATATTATCAATCATATTAAATTATCAATTGGATTTTTATGCATGAACTATTTAAAGGTTACAAGATATAATAGGAATCTAGCTATCATTAAATTCAATAAGTTATATTGCAAGAGTCATTGTCCTTTTACACAGTACACATATTTCTGTATAGGTATATCGGGTACAAATAGTGTTCAATTTGCCGATATTTAATGATTAAAATCTTCTAACTTGTTGCATAATTTATTAATGGTAAATTTCAGTCGTACTAAATTTGAAAACATCATCTCCACTAGGGAGGTTCAAAAAAAAAAAAAAAAAATTGAGCTAGAGTCCAGGCTAACCCCTATTTTTTTAGACTCATCAGTAGTATAATGCTGAAAATTTTTAGCTTCTTACTCAAATTCTAAGAGGGTGCTCAATGACCTCTACAATTTAAATTAGTAGATGTATAGGAAATGCAACAAATAATTTATAGTTCAGAAATATTTTTAATTTTTATTAGAAGTTTTTTATAGAAATATAGTTTGTTCTATTATACCATGTATATTTTATGATATGTAGCATTATTTACATAATGAATGGCAGTGAAGCAGTTCTAATTGTTTCACTCGCAGCAGCTCTTGGTCACATTCTATCTTGTATTCCAGTTACAAGAAGTACTATTCAGCATAAACATAAAATTTTTTGAAAGGAGTATATAGAAAAAATAAAAGGTAAATTCAAACCAAATTTCCCCCTAGTAGTTAGTTCACTGGCAAACTCCTCCCTGAAATGTGGAAACGTTGATTGATTACCAGCATTTGTATCTAGCGATGGTCTTAATACGCTCCTTGGAGAGCTAAAACTGACGACTGGGAACTAAAGAAAATGCAACTAATGCTATTCATATTTTACTGAAAGAGTGAAATGTCACAGACTTGGTTCAAGCAATATGCTTTGACTCAATCAGCTTGAACACTGGTAGTTTAAATAGAGCATGTTTGTCGCTAACTAATACAGACAATTCAGATTCTTTAACCGTGATTGAAATAACTTCTTGGCGTCGAAAACGATTTCACAACATTTAATTTCTTCACGAAACTTTTACAAGATGACTATATAATATTTGTTAACTATTAATAAGAACTACATTACTATATAAACATTAAAAACGATAGTTCTAAGATGTTCGTCTATCTTCTGCGAAAAGTCCAGAAGTCACGGTTTTTCTTCTTCTTCCAGTTCACATAGAAAAATATCGATGACGTCACACGCGAGTGCTCACACAACACTCCCACCTTTTGAGTTTTGCATGCAGAAATAAAAACTCAAAATTTTTGCACAGTTAGTTCACAAGTTTAACCATCTGGGAACACGGATTTCGCGTCCTAGACGAGTCTTGGCATTCGGTTTCGGACTCGAAGCAAGTCCAGATGCTTCCAACAGTTCAGGTTCCAAAATACGAGATCTCATCCCTTCTTGGATTTCGTCCTCTTTCACGTGTTCACTTTCAGATTGAATCTTTTCTCTCAAATTCTCTTCTGAGGGTCCTTGCACCTCAAGGGCATACAGGCGCTGAACTGGCCTTAAAAACTCTCCGTTTTTTGTTTTCACTTTTGTAAGGCGAACAGTTCCATCTTTACCTGGGAATATTTCAAGTATTTTCCCTAAAGGCCAGTTTAGACGCTTTTGGTTTGGTACCTCAACTACGACAATTTCTCCCACCCTGAATTCACGGGAGTTTCTGATCTTCTTTGTTTGTTCTCTCAGTTGCCCTAAGTATTCTAGTCTGAAACGACTTCTGATGTCTTCTTGAAGTTTGTATCGTTGACGTTTGTGAAGACTTTCTGCAGATAGCTCTAAGTGCTCGATGTCTGGAATGCCAATTCTTCTATGATCTCTGAGGAACATGGACGGTGTCAAGGGTTCTAGATCATCCTCTTCCGAAAGGTACGTCATTGGTCGAGAATTTATTATATCTTCACAGTCACAGATCAATGTATTTATCTCTTCGTATCCGAGACAGGCTCTGCCTAAAACTCGTTTTAGAAGATCTTTCACTAATGCAATGAGGCGTTCCCACCACCCGCCCCACCAGGGAGCTGATGGGGGTATGAATTTCCAGATTATCTCTTGCTTCTTTCCATTTTCATCCACTTGGCTCCAGTCAATACTTCGGAGTTGTCGACTGGCGCCGACAAAATTGGTGCCATTGTCCGAGTATATTACTGATGGTCGCCCACGACGTGCAATAAAACGTCGTAGCGCTAGCAGAAAGCTTTCAGTCGACAACGAAGACAGAAGTTCAAGGTGGATCCCTCGGTAGATAGCACATGTGAAAAGTGCTATCCATGCTTTAGAACCATCCTTTAGAAACAGTGGTCCAGCTAGATCTACCCCAGACACCTCAAACACGCCGGCATCCCGTACTCGGTCCTCTGGTAAAGGAGGTAACTTAATGTCCACTGATTTGGCGTTGAAACGTCTGCAGCGTACACAGCTGTTCAAAATCTTCCGAATAGACTTTCTTCCTTTCAGTACCCAATACTTTTCTCGGAGACGGGCTAGCAAAATCTGGTTTCCACAGTGCATTAGGATTCTATGTTGATGCATGATCAAGTTCACTACAGCTGGATGATCCCCTGTCAAAATAACTGGGTACTTGAAGTCTTCGGTATCTTGGCGATAAATGGTTCGGGTTTTAACTCGGAGTAAACCATTTTTATCCGTTACAACGTTCAAAGAGCTCAATCTTGGATCCATTGGACCACTAAATACCTCTCTCTGGATAAAGAGCATTAACAGATTTTCTGCCTCTTTAATTTCTAGACACGAAAGACTCGGGGACACACAAGTGCTAATCTTTCGGCAATTGTTGCAGAATCGACGAATCCAGGCAAGCTTTCTCACAGTCTTTAGATGAGAGGATCCATAATACCAATCATTTGAATTTTCTGTGTGATTATGAGCTGATAGGACAGTTTTTCTCTTCTCAGCATCGACCAAATCTTCATTTGCTACTTCCGTGCTTTGCGGCCAATTTTCTTCAGCGTCATACAACCACAAAGGTCCCTCCCACCATTTTAAGTGCAAGAATTGCTCCGCTGAACATCCTCTGGAGGGAAGATCCGCTGGGTTTAGTTTACCAGGAATATGTCTCCACTGTTCAACACTTGTAAGGGTGTGTATCTCACGGACTCTATTCCACACAAATGTTCCCCACGGAGAATCTCTTTTTATCCAGCTGAGTGCGGTCATAGAATCAGTCCAATAAAATATCTTCAAATTTTCTATCTGTAGATCTCCAACAACGTTAGCCCCTAGTCTAGAACCAATGCAACACGCTAGGAGTTCAAGACGTGGTATAGTTATGTTCTTCAATGGTGAGACTCTGGAACGGGACTGCACAAATCTAACAGTAACCTCATGACGCCCTTCTACTCGCAGAAAGATACAAGTAGCGTATGCTTTCGCACTTGCATCACAGAACACATGAAGACTGACAGCTTCTTCTTCCACTTGACCAAGGTTTATCCATCGAGGCATTTTGACTTCCGACAAATAGTGCATCTTCTTTAGCCAATTCAAAAATCTTCTTGCCAGATCTTCGGGAAGTACGTCATCCCACTTCAGACGTAGATTCCAGGATTCTTGAAGGATAAACTTCGGAATGATGGTCACTGGAGAAGAAATACCCTATGGGTCAAATATACTCTGGGCCAAAGAAAGTAAGAGTCTCTTGGTAAGAATCAGCTCCTCCTCCTTCAGGTCAGTAATATTGCAAGATAGAGTATCTTCTTCTATGTTCCAATTTAGACCTAATAAAGGTACAATTTTATTTTCAGATCCTTCGACGAATTTCAGGGGAGCATTTGATTGCCAACCTCGCAGGTTAAATTTACCTGAGGATATCAATGTTTGCGATTCGAGAATAAATCTGTTGGCTTGCTCTACGTTCTTCAAACTACAGACGCAATTATCCACGTAGAATGAGTCTTTTAAAATCTGTGCAGTATTTGAGAAACATTTTGGAGATTTTTCTAAATGGTAGTTCAATGTTGCTGCCAAAAGAAAAGGACTGCAGTTGATACCGAACACCACTCTACGATGTCTGTAGATCTTCATTTCATTGTCCTGATTCTTCCACATAAATCTCAAATAGTCCCTATCCTTTTCTCTTATTGCAATCTGAAGAAAAGCTTTCTCAATATCAGATGTTAGTCCAACAGGAAATTTCCGGAAACGGTTCAGTAAAGAAGGAACAAGTCCAATTAAATTAGGACCTGTCTCTAAACATGCATTCAGTGATGGTGTACCCTTCAAGTGTGCTGAAGCATCAAACACCGGCCTCACTTTAGTAGTGGTGCTACTCTCCTTAAACACCGGTCTGTGAGGAAGAAAATGTATATTTAATCCTTTCTTATCCTCAACTTCTTCGATGATGCTTTCTTCAATCCATTTATTAAAGATCTCTGTATATACTTCAACTTTATCTGCCTCCACCAGTTTCTTATGAACAGAATTGAGACGTTTCTCAGCCACTTGTCTGTTTTCGGGAAGACGAGATGATTCTAAAACCCAAGGCAAAGCTATCTCGTACCTGCCTTCTTCATTGATTTTTAGAGTACTTCGAAAATACTCCAGTGTATCTTGATGAATTTCAGTCTTCTTTTTGGATTCAACCGGGTCAGAAATTCTGATGGTTTCCAACTTCCACAAATCACTAATGGCACATTCATTCACCAGCAAGCTTGTCACTGTCATGGCACTACTTCCAGAATCTGTACTGCCTGGTGATCTCCCTAACAGCGTCCAGCCTAACAACGTTTCTATAGCCGTTAGTCCACAAGTGAAGTGTACGATTTTTCCAGTCATGAGTTTGCCTGCTATGTCAGCTCCAATAAGCAAATGGATCGTGGGAGAAGCACAAAGTGAGGAACATTCTTGATCGGACAGGCGAATTCTATTATCTTCAAGCTCTTTTGTCTGGAAACCTGTTTCTATATGTCGAATTTCTGAACAAATCTTCTCTTGGTCAAGTGCGTTGAAAGTACAATGATAACTTTTGGTAATGTCACTCACAAAAATCTCGTATTCCAAATGCTTTTGTTTATGTTCAACGCCTCCAAACAAAGTATGCATTAGGGTCGTTTCTTTCATAACACGATACTTCAGTTTCGTAGCAGCCTCCTTCGTGATGTACGACTTCTGGCTTCCCGTTTCTACAAGGGCTCTTACTGCAAAATCTTCTTTTTCTCCTCGAAGTAGAACAACTAAAGTTTGAAGAAAAACGCTTGAGGAACAAGTGGGGTTAGGCAAAGTGTTGGAAGTGTTCGACATGCTTCGCATCAGTTGTTTCTTCAGACTCGATAGTCCTCATATTCGAACACATGATAACGTGGTGTCGGTTTTTGCAGTTCTCACAGCTAACTCGGACCTTGCAGAGCTTGGAAACGTGACCCATTCCTAAGCATTTAAAACATAATCCATGTTTCTTCAGGTGTTGCTTTTTTTCATTAAAATTCATATTTCGAGCAGAGTAGCAATTCTTTGTTTCGTGGTTCTCTTTATCACAGAAGGCACACTTCATCCTAGCAGCTGAGTTTCGATTTCCCGAAAAAAGTCCTGCAGCCGTTGGAATGTCTCTTTTTACCTTGTAATGCTTTGCATTTTCTTTCAAGGAGAAGCCCTGCATAGCAAGAGCGATTCGGTCTTCATTTTCAACTTCGTTCTTCAAAAAATTCATTAAACTTTCTAGCCGAGATCCTTCTTGTGAACTTTCCCTGTCAACCATCAGACTTCTATCATTTCTTTGCCAAGCTCTCAAGACTTCCTCACTTAAACATGATTCGACGAGAGGAAACAGCATGGCAGCGTACTTTGCTGTAGTAACACCAAGAGTCTCTAATGACCTAAGTTGAGTTTCAATACGGTCATAAATAGTTGATAACTTCACTTCTTTCTCCTTGGTGTTGAAAGCTAAAGTGAGCTTTAACAACTCTCGAACATAATACTCAACCAAGATGTCATCCCTACCAAACCGAGATTTTAAACAGTCAATAGCCTTGGCATAGTTACCGGAGGATGGAGGAAAACTTTCTACTAATTCCCGGGCTCAAGACTCCGGAATAGTCGCTTGTACTAAGTATTGGAACTTATCGGCTTCGTCAATGTCGGAGTCTTCGTCAATTTTCTTAAATTGACCCCAAAACGGTAGCCATTCTTTTATTTCACCACCAAATCTCTTCAACTCTAATCGAGGGAGTTTAAACTTCAGTTTTGAAACACTAACTGACGACTGAGAGACACTATCCATATCGGAATCAACTTTACGATTTATAAGTAAACACATCTTTTTAAATTTGTGTGTGTATTCATCTGCTAAAGAAGTTTCTTTTAGAATGTCATCTTCTTTAACATTTTCAGAATTCAACAAAGAATTCAAAATTTCATCGTTAAGCGGCAAAAGTTCATAATGTTTATCATTAAGAAGCTGAAAAGTCGCCAAGCAATCTAAATCTTCAGAAATGTTCACGACTTTCTGTTTAGCAGCTTCATCCAATTCGTTAAATAAACGAGTAAATGCAGCTCTTATCGTTTTTCGTTTCAACTTTAAAAATTCCATAACTTTCAAAAATAAGAAAACGCAACTTCAAAATTATCAATAAAATTCGAATAGTTAACAATCTATCATTAAAAAATCACTTGCCTTTTTAAAATCGTTCTTCCAAGTTTTCAAATCACAGTCCTGTCGCGGACGCCATGTCGCTAACTAATGCAGACAATTCAGATTCTTTAACCGTGATTGAAATAACTTCTTGGCGTCGAAAACGATTTCACAACATTTAATTTCTTCACGAAACTTTTACAAGATGACTATATAATATTTGTTAACTATTAATAAGAACTACATTACTATATAAACATTAAAAACGATAGTTCTAAGATGTTCGTCAATCTTCTGCGAAAAGTCCAGAAGTCACGGTTTTTCTTCTTCTTCCAGTTCACATAGAAAAATATCGATGACGTCACACGCGAGTGCTCACGCAACAATGTTCTTTACTATGAAGAAAACTTGAATGTGTACTTCTCTGGTTAACTTGCTGCCATCACATAATGGAATTAGTTGGGCGGAAACATTTACTTTATGTTTTGGTCTACTGCTAGGAAATTGATGAAATATGGTATTTATCTGATAGTTTGGTAGTATTTTCTTTTGTGATAGAGTTTCAATGGAAGAAAAATAAAGAATTGTATAGTGAGTCACTGCTATGCAAGCTCTTAAGCAGCATAATATAAGAGGTGAACCTGATATTTCCAAAGAAAATGGTGTGTGATTGTCAGACTTTGCTACAGGGAGAACATCAGAACTCTTACCTCTTATAAATATAGGCAAGTTATTTTTAAGCCTTTCTCTTGAAAAATGAAATGACAATGATGATTGCCGTAAAGGAAAAAAAATGGCTTCAAAATGTACAAGTAGTGAATGATAGTGCAGAATGATGCGCTAAACTTATTGAAGATTTCAATAAAATCACAACAAATTATGAAGATGAAAAACAATTCTTGCTGCAGATGGTAGAAGCCACAGAAGATGAATTCCATCAGAAACTACGGGGTGGGGGGGGGGGAAACGGTTTTGGACATTATTTAAGACACTATTAAAGGACAAAACATATTTACATTTTTATTTTTGACTTCAATATTAATTTTTTATTTTATTTTTTATGTAAGGTATTGTAAAATAAAAATATATGCATTAAATATCCCAGTTTTTATTAAAAAAAAAAATTAATAAAAAAATTACAATGGAATACACTAACTAATGAAGTTTGTGGTGGTTGAACACCTTTTTACAGTTGAAATTCGGCCAGAATATTATTATTATTGTTAGCAAGTTTAAAAATTTGAGAGATGGCATGGTATATATGAGAAACTTTATTTTTTATTTTTTACATGTATTGTTGAACCACCCTAATCTCCACTTCTATTCTTGCATAATCATACCCATTCAGTAAACAATATATTTTTATTTTTTTTTCCAATTTTAAAATTGATTTGTTATTTTTGTGTTTGTTTAAACAATGCAACAGCAAAATTGTAGTGTAGTTGGATATTTTAGTATAGTTTAACCTTATTTAAATTTAGTATATTTCATTATTTATGTGCTTGGTTTACTATATCTTAATTTCTGTTTTTATCAAATCAATTATAAAATAGCAGTACTTTACAGGGTGCATATGCGCCCTGAAAAAACTGGAAAGTCGTTGGATTTCATTAATTTTTTTTTTCAAGATCTGGAATAGCCTGGAAAAATTGAATTTCAAAACATGTCTGGAAAACCCTCTAATTTCGCATTTTCAATTCTAAAACTGTAAAATTCCCATCTCACCAGAATATTAACTTCATACTGTACATCACGTTCTCTAGCACTGGCAATCACAATGAATCAGTTACTCCCATTACTTGTTTTCGGCAAATTAAATTGTGACTGCTTGTTTTATCATTAACGTACGATTTGCATTTTGAAAATTCCCAGCTTTTCATGTTTTCAATATCCTTCTGTTTAGTTCTGCATTTGGCTGCTCTAGTATTTCTGCTTTGAATTTAAATCGTTTGTAAAAAAAGTTTGTTTTCATTGTGATAGTTCCAATTCTAAACTTTTTCATGGCCATTTGATTTTTCTATTATCAATTAAAACACGTTTAGTATGGATAAATCATCGATATAGATAAACAACTGGATAGACTGCTCCGATGTCAATGCAAGGAGAAAAACGCTCCTGTGGTTGATGATGCTGGTGGGATTATTAACCAATCACAGTTCACTTTTATAGTTGGATGGGAATGTGAAAATCCTTGTAAAGTGCTAGAGTAGATATTTTTTTGCACATTATTACTAATTAAGGTCTACTTTTTATATTTCTGCTGTGTACAACCCAAAATTTTATTTTCAATCCTCGGCAATCAGTATTTTGTATCCCACCAATGCCATCTGGCAACGGCTTCATTTTCTCATCGTTAAGCAGTTTATCTATATCGATGGGGTAAATATGGCTCATTCAACTATCTTTGGTTGCAAAATGGATCAGAAAGGATTTTCTTTAATCCTCAAGCCATAAAATACATTTTAGATATGAAGAAAATGGAGGTTTCAAATATGGGTTAATCAGTGATCAGAAGTCACATGGCTAGTAAAAATCACAGCACCTTGATAGAAGATTAGAAGAAAAAAAAGTGTGTCTGTTACTACAATTTCCAAAAATTTTGTTCCTAACAGATGACTCGTGCTTATGTCAATAAGTACATATGACTGCATCTTTGCTGTTTAGCTATAGAGCAGCGTTAGCCACTAGGCCGGCCGGATCCGGCCCGCGAGAGCTTTTACTCAGGCCCGCCGGCAGTAGAGCAAAAATCAAATTTTGCGGGCCGACCAAACTGTATAGTAGTTAGCTTCTAGACCACGAGGTTGCGAGTTCGAGTCTCGTGTAAGGCATGGGTATTTGTAAATGTATGTTGGCTTGTCAAATGACGAATGTTTCGGCTCATTATAGCCCTCGTGTTGCTGACGGCGCCAGATAATCTGAAAACAACAACCAACCAAACTAAATTTTGACAAATAGTGACAAAATAGTAGACAAATTTTAATTTGTCTACTATAGTATGTGTTTACTACCAAAAACCGCTTTTTTCCATTAAATGGCCCGCGTCAGTGTGTCTGAAAATCCTTTTTTTTTTCTTTCTGAGACTGCCAACGAGAAAAAATAAAAAAGTCAATAGTTTGAATTATTCCCAATGACGCATTGCTTAGTTTTGTACTTATGATGCCCTACCCCCTGGATTTGTGAATGGCATACTTCGTTTTCTGAATGTGATGGGCAGGAGTTGAGTGTTTTAACGCATAAAGAAGTACCACGATCTTTATGACTCCAGTGCAATAATGACGTTGAAGACTAGTTTTAAACGTTAAGTAGATAGTGAAAAGCGGACCAGCCGTCATCGTCTCGCAATTAACATTGACTAAAATGTAAGATTTAATATATGGTTTAAATATCTTTATTGATTATAAGTTTATGTCAAGTCGCATGGTAATTTTGTCACAAAAGATCAACTTCTCTTATGACTTTGATTTAAGATGTAAAGAAAATTATTTTTTTAAATATTTGAAACAAGAATCTAATATCAATTGTTATTTTATTAATATAAAAAAGTTAAATTATTGTTTCAGTTTTCAAAATTGTTTTATATTGTTGAATCTTTAGTAATTATCACATTTCTAATATTGAACGTATATAGTAAAGCAATATATTTACTGGCCTATTCGGTAAAATCTGCGGCCCGCGGAAAGTTCCAACATAAGTCATGCGGCCCGTCTCTAAAAGTTAGTGGCGAACGCTGCTATAGAGTATATATTTTTAACTTCTACAAATTCATTAGTAATAAAAATGCAATTTTTGTATTAATTCTGCAGTGGTAAAATAAGTTCTTGAATTTTATTCTTTGTAACATCCCGGAAAAAGGCTGTGAATGTTCTTGAATTTCACTTTAAAAAAAAAAGTGTATGCACCCTGTATTTATATATCAATTGAATGAGTATTTTTATTCAATTTTGTATACCCAAAATAAGTTAATTGAAAATTTTAAACAGCTTTATGCTATACTTAAAATGCTATAAATTATTTATCATGTTTTAAAAATTATAAGAAATTATATGAGGCATTATTTACCTGGTTGTTTCAAATAAGATACTTATATATCCATTTTAAAGTTTTATATTTAAAAATTTATTCTGATTTTGATTTTTTTAGCTATTGAAAATTACTAGGGCAAGTGAAACTAGGTGGCATACAGTAAAGGTATTATCTGTTTCCTTTGCACCTCTTATATCACCGAAAACAAGCAAAGAACCCATAGAAGCTGTTAAACTTGGTAAGTCACTTCATTATGACTAAAAAAGCCAAGTATTGAATTAAAAAAAAGTAATAATTAATTAAATTTAATTTATTCAATTACTAATCAAATAGATATTGATTAAACCATCATATTAATCTAAAACCCTTCTTGGATCTAAATAAGTTTCCAATATTTAAAAAAAATTCTTGTTTCTTGGCTGGCAATGACAGTTGTTTGAGAAAGTTCATCCATATGTTGTACGTTGTTGAGATCCTTATCTATCTCCAGATTACCATTCAGCTGAATCACAAATCCAGTCAAACAGTCAGAAACCTGACTGTGCATATGCAACATCAGAGTGGCTAATATGTCAGGGAGCTGTCGCATTTTGGAAAAAATTAGGGAATTTTTTTTAATTTCATGAAAATTAGGGAAATTTTCTATTGTTTTGAAGGTGTTTTCCAAATTATCCATAATTTGGTGCCATTTACCCAAAGAATTGTGGTTGTAATCATTAGAAGTTTAATGTTACAAAATAATTTAAACTTTTCATTACTGCCAAAACTGTTTTAAAAAAATTAGCAAATTGTCTCTTTAGCATACATTTTCTATTTGAATAAGGTATTTACACATTTGGAAAAGTTAGGGAAATTTGAAAAAAAAAGTTTGCCGTAAAATCAGAGTTTTTTTAGAAATCTCTTGGGGAACTTTTTCCTGAATTTTTTGGCCACCCTGAACTTTCTCTTTGCTATATAGGATATTCAAATTTGGAGGAGGTATAATTACTAGATCCGTATTATTTTAATTCAATGGTGTATATGTCTTCAGAAGTTATGGAAACATATATAGGTGCATCTTTAGTTTTTGTGCATAATGTAATGGTAACACAGCATTTAAATATTGTAAGCAACATTGTTGCATGCTCTTCAAATTAATTGGTCCTCCAATTTAGGCATAAAGGAAAAACATGACCATACCTTAGAAAAATGTTGAGAAATTGTTGTGACAATCCTTTGCTATCAGACAGAAAATTTTAGGCTCATTTCAAGAATGAATTGATTATATACAGAAGATGGAATATATATAATTGCACCAAGTTATTAACCCTCTGCTGGTGGTCCAGGTGGTTCCAATGCCTATGTTGCAAACCATAATATGTTGAAGATCATTATTCTTTTTCTCTTCTTAAATGTAGGGGCATATCTATAAAAAAAAAGTTACATTTTTTTAAATCACTGTAAAAAAAATGGGAGTTATTGAGATCCTTAAGTGGTTGTAAATTATTTTTTTAATAACTGGATATCTTTTGTTTCATCCCCATCATACTTGGTTTACTTTTACCATGTAATGTAAAAATAAAATATTTTTTCTTTTTGAATTCCACTTAATTTTTATTCCTTAATTTCCCTTCACTTAATTTTTAATTCCACTTAAAAATTCTTGCAATTTTTACCTAAGAATGTATATTCTCAAATGTTAATTATAGTAATTCAAACTTATGAAAAATATAGTATAAAGTCTACTGTTATACACTAAAAAAATTTATTAAATTGTTCTAAGTGAAGTTTTATAGAATTTTTGTGAACATCAAATTTTATATACATATTAATAAACACACATGAAGGTATTGTGGAGAGTATAGGATCAAGCGGGAATCGAACTCGAGGCATCCATCATGCTAGGCCGAACTGTTAGACAAAAGCAATCACCCGTGTCGAAGGAAAGTTTCGGGATTTTGAAGTGACAACCACAGTATTTTACTCTATGAAACCAGCAATTGAATCATTCCATATCACATTAACACAAAAAAAAGTAGCATTTTCAACCCGGCCCCTTCAGAATTTAACAGAATTTTGTTTACTTGCTACATTCGCAGAGGAAAGAAAAAATGGCCCATATTAAGGAGGAGTTTTGTGAAGGTCTTCAAAAAAGGTCCAAAATGACAAAAATACTCGTTTCTTGCTTAACAGATTTGTGCCTTATTTTGTCCCTAATTATCGTAAAGCGGATTTGGTGTTTAAAAAAAAACCGGTTAAGGTTATTTTTTTTTATGATACATCATTTACACTTATTTTTCAAAAACTTTCATTTGAAGGTTAAATAATTTGACCTTTAACTTCCAATATCTCAATGAGGGGTATTTCACCATTTAATTCTCTAGAATACAATTTACATTTAATTCCCTGTGCGTTTGATTGTATTAAGTATTGCAAAATATGGAAAGCTTTAGCTCACCCCCGCAGGCGATTGTTGTACGAGTTTTGCATTTAATTAATTTATTTGCATTTTGTATTGAGTTTGCATTTAAATTAAATTTATAACTTGACATCCTATTTCCATCCCAAAATGAAACCTATACATTTTTGTAGAGAATTAACTTAGGAAGTATATATATATAATTTAAAAAAAAGTC
Source organism: Linyphia triangularis (assembly GCA_963978545.1). Classification (NCBI taxonomy): domain Eukaryota; kingdom Metazoa; phylum Arthropoda; class Arachnida; order Araneae; family Linyphiidae; genus Linyphia; species Linyphia triangularis. Next base: position 31,229,567 of record OZ021726.1, read on the forward strand.
AAAGAGGTCAATCTGTTCGACATTCAAAGAAACATTTTTAAAATAAATCGGGGATGAGTTTTTTCCGCCATATGGCAGAATTCTGCTTTTTTAATTTTTTAGAAAAGAAAGAATTTCGCTTTTCTTATTCCTGAAAAAATAATTGTTTTTTCCCACTTTTTACAAATACCTTACGGCCAAATCCTGAAGCAGCTAACAGTTTTTGCTAATCGTTACGCTGATGTAATGTCCGCTACTGCCGATATATGTGTGGTTATGATGTGCGTCATTGCTGGGATTTAAGTTGTTTTGGTGGTCATTTTCGCAGAGTGTTACATTGATATAATACCACTATTGCTGAGAATTCTACCGGTATAATCGGCGTTAACGCTGATATATTATATATGTTTTTGTGATGGGTCTTTTTTTCTGAGTGCTACCCTGTTGTAAAATCTGAGATTTACACTGATATTACTGAAAAAGTGTTGGTATTCCCGCGATGAATTGCGCCACTATGCATGAGCCATCTCAGAGACTTACGTTGTTGTGATTGTAATTTTCGTCGAGCGTTACGCCGGTACAATAGCGCTATTGTTGAGAGTTGCTCCAGTATATTCGGCTCTAACATTGATATTTCTATCGATGTGAGAGTCATTTTCGCCAAATGCCACATTCTAATAGCATCCGAAATGTTGAGCAATATTACCAAGAAAATATCAATGTTACTGAGATTTTTGCCGATATTGTGGATGCTATCTCCTATATCCACGTTGTTGTGATGGTAATTTTTTGGTAATACCTAGATATTCACCAGTATTGTAATTGCTGTGCTTATACTTTCGTCAGAGTAATGGTCATTTTTGCCGAGGTTTAAGCTAATACAATACCAGCTATTACCAAGATTTGCAACACTTTTTTGCAGCCATTCCCCTAGGCTCTCATTAATGTGATAGCCATTATATCCGTGATTAGTGCCTGTTTAAGGATCAATTTCACCATTTGATTTGAATCTATGAACATTTTCTCAAATTTTTTATATAATTTTGTATAAAAGTTTTATAAAAATATTCTGAAAATTAGTCCCAATTGTCATTTTTCTAAATAATCTGTGTTTAAAATTGTTATTTTAACTGCAATTAGATGTAAAATTGTTTGTTGCTTTTTATTTTACTGAGCAAGCTAAATAATAGTTTAAATTTAAAAAAGAAAAATTTAGTAGTACTTGGAATGTAGCTTAAAATTTGGAAAAGTAGGTTTAATTAGACTTGACTTGTTTAAAGTTTTTTTGCCGGTTTCAATTGCTTTCACAGGAAATTCAGCTTCTTTTTTTTTTTTTGCTTTGGAGCTTTACCATGCCTGATGACAGCACAAAGTGTATCCCTACGTCTAGGTACTGATGTTTTATACCATTTTTGCTCACCAACAGACAGAAATGGTGCAGTGTTATGAATGCACATGGAAAACCACAATTTTTTAAAGCATATCTTAAAATGTGTTTTGTGCATAAAATTTTTTGATTTTTGTTTTCAGCTTTTTGGTTTTTTACCAAACTCATTCCTGAATAAATGTAAATCGTACATCATAAGAAAGCCCAAACCTTTTCCTTTCTTTTGACACCAAAACCAATGTAAAATTAGCAATTTTTTCTCTATGAATTCAACAAGTGAAATTTTTTTTATTAAACTCTTCAAGGGTCGGGTTGCGAGCTGTACTGATCTGGCCTGGATTGACAATGATCCAATTGTATCATTTGAATTTATGTCAGATGACTCTGGTAACTACAAAAATAAACTAAAAAAATAAAATTAAAAATTCTAGTAGAGATACAATCTCACCTCAGAATTGAAATAGTGCTTAACCCTTTGGATCCTGTGCAGTTTGCTTCTTATACTAGCCAATCAAATTTTTAATTTTATTTTTGCCCGCAAACCCCATCAGTTAGTGGCACTTGCTGTTGGTTTTTGAAACAAATCTGATGGCTCTTAACATTTGAAAATTTCTTCAAATCGAAGGGCAGGCTTATAGTTGACTTTGTTTGCGGGGAGAAGGTTTATCTTTTGACTCTTTCGATTATCACTCATTGTTTCCTTTGTTAATTAGATTTGATAAATGGAAGGAAGAGTGTTGAAGCTGAGTTTATGGTCAATTAAATTGAAACATATTTTTTCAGCTTAAATGGGCATTTGTTTTCAGCATCTACTTATATTTGTATTTGTTATTGTATACTATATATACTATTTGTTAAGTAGGGCAAAAAAAAAAAAAAAAAACGATTCTTGACGATTGAAAGTTTGGTCTATAAAGTTATTTCAATTCTTTTTCAAGTGTGTTCTCCCTTTCATATATTCGTTTTCAAGTTGACCCAAAGATAGAATAATTTCCTTGTTCCCTTGTACCTCCTTCCTTTTCTAAAAAGCATCCTTCATTTAGTTACTTTAATATATTCAGCATTTCTTGAAATGAAATTTTGGAAGAAATTGTTATTTATAACTATTAAATTTATACCCTGCATCATAACCATCTGAATCAATAAATTTTGCAAAAGTTATAGCTCTTAAGTATTCAGTCATTAGCTATTGCGTTCAAGTTTTGGTATTACTTTGCGCATGTCAAAAGATGTGGAATGGCAACCAGGTCCATGCACATTGGTGGCTTTTAATATGCATGCTTTTTAAATTTTAAAAGGTTATCATCCGTTACACTTTAAGTAAATGATTTGCACTCCATATAAAAATTTGGAGTGCAAACTTTACACTTGTGTAAAAAATTTCAAATTTGAACCCTGAACTTTGATGACTTAATATAAACAAAAATGTAACTCCCATAAGCTATTTTTTGTAAGAAAAAAGCAAACTAATCTTATATATAAAAAAAAACTACAATTATACTTGGTTTTATTATTTATAATTTACAATGATACAATTCCCACTTTGCGAGTTCCGTTTTTCTAAAAGATCAATTGGTGTGGGTAAAGATTATACTTGAATTATCTATTGAGTGATTAGTTACTTGGTATATTTCAGTTATATACATTTGATGGAAAAGCTTTTATTTTTTAACGTTCAATTTGCAATGTATTGCCTTTTGAAGCAGACTACTAAAACTTGAGTGGCATATAAATTCTATTATTACATTGCTTTTGAATGTTTACTTCGACTGACCACAATGGCATTGAATGGTTATGAATAAAATATTTGAATACCTATGCTTAGCTACAAAATTTTACCATTTGTTTTTCAGCGACCTGGATTAATGAAGTAGAAAATTTAAATATTCCACATTAGGAACTTTCAATACCTTTTCCCCCTGACACCTTTACCCCAAAATCACCTGAGAATAATTTCTTCGGCATAAGATTGACCTGGACGATTTCGGGTAGTTATATGATCTACAAAGAGTGAAGTTTTTTTGGGGGTGTCTTACCAGGTGGGCCTTGGTTTTAATTTATTGGGAACAGTCAACTCTGTGAGTTGGAAACATCTCGTTATCTTTTTTTACCGGAGATTCAGTTGAATCGTCGAATTGAATACAAGATTTTTTATTTTAAGGTTTCTATTATTCTTAAAAAAATTTGTGCTTTGATGTGCAAAACTTTGAATATAAATTAAGTAAAATATGTTATGGATATAAATTGAGTAAAATATATTATGGATATAAATTAAGTAAAATATGTTATAGATTTTATTAAATAAAATTAAAATATTTAACTGCTCTGCTTAAAGAGAGTAATCAAAGGCACAGGCCTTGCAACAGGTCCCTATTTTCCCCATAAGTCTTTTTTTTTTTTTTTTTTAAGAAGTCACCCTAAGTCCCTAAAAAGCCCCTTTTTTTTCCTAATTTTGCTTAAAATATATAAGAATTTTTATTTTATCTAAATCTTTATATTTCCGAGTAGAAATGGATGCTTTTTACTGAGTTTTGCTATGTTCCAAAAGGCACGTGTTTGCTTAAGAGTTTGACAACCACGGAACCTGTCTACGTTCAGGCTTTCTCAAATATAACTAACTACTTTTGTAGCGGATAGATTGTTATTATTTTTGTTATTCTGCTAAATGTTATGTCGATATTATATCTGTTATTGCCAAAATTTACGCCTCCATTGCAAGCACTACCACCGAGATTTACGTTGTGATGGTCATTTTTGTCAAGTATTTTACCGATATAATGCTATTATTTTCAAAAATTTTGCAGGTATTCTCACTATTGCTGAGATTTATGTTGCGGAAGTCAATTTCGTCTAAAGTTGTCAATGTCCATACAATCGCCTCTATTGCAGACATATTTGCCGATATATTAGGCGCTAATGCTGATTTAATTACAGTTGTAATATACAATATTTCCAAAATTTACGCTTAATTTAGTTTAAAAAAATGCTGAGATTTGCATCAGTATGGAATGCTCTATCGTCAATATTTACGTTGAAGTAATGAGAATGATGATCAATTGGTCATTCCCCACTGCTCTCAGGCTTTGGATTATATCAATCACGACTTGACAAATCCGCACTGAAAATTTTCAATATAAATGTTCTCATCCAAAAAAATGGAGATGGAAAAGCCAAAACGAAGACAACAAGCCAAATTATAGTTTGAAAATGTTCAATATGTATTTGTAGTTAGATTGTTCTGTCGATCATATTTAAAAATAGTTTATCCTGTATCAAATAGTTGTAGGTAACTCTTAATTTATTGTGGTAAATTTATATCTAGATTTATTGTGTCGCCTTTATGTTATTGAGACTTTATACCTCTTTGTAGCTTATTCTGTATAATCAAAGTTAAGCTATCACATGGTATAGTAATATAACTTAAGAGCAACAAAATTTTCCTAAGCTATTCTACAGGAAAGAGTTGAAACTACCTTATTGCCACCTTTTTTAATATTTATGCCGCTATGGCTGTCATATTAGAGATTTATCTTGTTCTGATATTCAATTTCATCGATTGTTACATCAATATAGTAACTTTTTCTACAGAGAATTGCTCCTGTATATTGGGAGCTAACACTGATACAGTCAAACCTTGTTAACACAAAGTCAATGGGGCCGCAAATTTTTTGTGTTAGCCGGATTTCATGTTAATCATCTAAAAACTTTTTTACCTAGCAGGTTTAAATAGATTTACAACATAAGCTACTTCAATCTTTTTATGATTTTTTAAAATAGTTGATAGAGCAATGTTGGCAAATCTATACTTGGCCGTAATTTCTGTTTTTATTTTCTAAAATAATTTATCATCAATCTTATTTAAAAAATTTGCTTCGTTTCTAAATATAATAATTGCTGCTTCTGACTCATATTGATAAGATTCAACATGTAAATATGACTTAAGTTTAGTTTCTAAACTTACTGTTGGATACAGGAGAGGTATGTGATGTTCCAAAACCAGTCTCTACAGAGGGATGCCATCTAAATTAGCGCCGAAATCAGTTCATTTCACAGTGATTTCCTTGAAATTCAATCACTCAGACATTTTTCCTGTTTCATAGGCTTTCAACTTGAGGAATGTTTTAGTAACACTTTTTAATTTCGTCTCAAATAATGAAGACCATCTAAAAATAAGTGCTTTGAAGAGCAATTTTTTTTTACAGAATTTAATATACGATTTCGTGTTAAACAAATAAATTAACGTTAAGTTTAAGCTTCATCATACGGGCAACTGCTTGTATTTCATGTTAACAGGGTTTGACTGTATTTACATTGATGTGATGGTCGTTTTCGTGAATTACTATTGAGTTGTAATATTTGAGATTTGCGCCGATATTGCCAAAAATATTATTGTTTGGAAAATATTGCCAACCTATAAAAGGCTCGTGTGAGAATTAATCAGTTTCATCTGTGGATGATTTGGAATTGAACTGCTATGGATGTAGTTCTGAGTTTTTGCTGGTGTTAAGTCGGGACAAGTGGAAGCTCTGGTTTGAGCTTGAATATATTTTGCTATTGCTGTTTAAAGAATTATAGATTTCTTTTTCAAGAATAAAAAAAAAATTGCTTTTGTTATCCAGTATCATCATTCCTCTGAGAAGAAAATTAGTGGTAATGCACTTGCTTACTTATAAATCTGACAACCACAGAACCCGCATATGTTCAGACTTCCTTAAACCTCCGATTTAGGCTATTTTTGCTGCGGCTTTTATTGCCATAATTTTTGCTGGTTCACTGAATGCTACATCGATATTATTTCTAGTATTGCTGAGATTTGTGCTTCTACAGCAGTTACTACCACCGAGATTTATTTTGTTGTGATGGTCATTTTTGTCAAACGTTTCTCCAATGTAACAGTCAGTATTTTCAAGATGTGTGCTACTAATGTCGCTATTGCTAAGATTTCTGTTGTCGTTTAGAGTTACGCTGAAGCAATTGCCTCTATTGCAGAGATTTTCACCTGCATATTAAATGCTGATATTGTTATAGTTGCAATTGTAATATATGATATTACCAAGATTTACACTTATATTTGCACAAAAAAAAAATAATAATGTCGTATTGACTTGTTCCATAATTAACACATAGAGTATGAGAAACCCCATATGATTGAATCTTCAAAATACCTGCACCCCTCAAAAAGCCTTAAAATCATCTCAAACCAAGTTAGTACTTAGCTATAGTGAAGTTATCCTCAGGCAGTTTAGGTTTCAGCAGACTAAATTTTGCCATTGAAGGCTCTCACTACTTGAATTCACACTGAGAGGTAGAACGTTCTATGTGTGCCTAATATTACAAAACCTACTTCTTATAGACAGGTGTGTAACCTTTAATTCTTTTGTGTTTGGCGATGTTTCTGTCTATTGACAACTAATTGCTAATTTTTCTTTACTTGGTGAGGCAACAATGTTGATGAAGTATCCAATGTTATGTGTCATCTATTTTAAGCATTCATATGTAACTTTTTTTTACCTAAGGGATGTTGCTCTACTTTGTTATTGACTTGTATAGTTTTCGAAATATGCATGCTTACTCTTGATTTTGTTGACGGGGTATTTATTATCTCATGGACCACTTACCATATCTACATAACTTTTTAGCTGCTAATATGTATTAAAATTGCAGTGGGGAGAAAACTTGCAATGGTCGCCCTATATACAGGATTGAGATTTTGTAGCCTTTTGGCAGATTTCTGCTTTTATTGTAAAATTTCCCACATTTTTTTACTCTTTGGCTTGTTTTTTCCGACCTGGACCAGTTTCTCCCACAAAAAAAAATACTTTTCTCTTGTCTGGGCAAAAGATCTCCTTTCTGGTAGATTATTTCACAAGCGCTTGGCGATCGGGATACACTTCGGCTGTGATTGGTTGCAAGTGGCTTTGCTCTTCTGTGATTGGTTGTTGAAGGTACGTGACCACCTGGGTGTTTTTGGATTCTGTGCATGCTGAAAACTGGAATTCTGTGCACAACTAAAACAAATATTAATAGAATACAAAGCGCTACAATATCTCTCTTTGACGTATAAATGTTTAAATGTTTTTTTATAAAGTATATACTAACGGGAAAAACTTGTTTAATGGATTATTTGCATTGTTTTCTTAATTATAAAGATTTGAATTTACTGGAAATGTAGTTAATAAATGCACAAAAATTATAGATCCAATTGTATGACATGAATCTCGCTTACTGATATCTTGATACTGAAGCACTTTCTTTGTTAATATAATGCTTCATTCTGATTGAATTGTATTTTTGCTGGAAAGCATTGTCTAACATAACTAAGTTAAATAAAATGGTTATTATGTTAAATCCCAGCACTTTTACAAGTAACAAAATAAGCAGATTTTATAGTTTTATACACCTTTTAAATTAGTCAGTTTTATGTGTAGTTTGTGTGGATGGTATTTTCCTAATCTTTTTTTATAACTGAAATTTGGAGAATATTAGAGTACTATGTTTTGAGAACAATATTTGGCACATATTAATTTCTTTCCAAATATTTAAAATGCAATTATTATAAATGTAATAAGTATATAAGAAATTTCCTTGTATCTTAAAAATGGGTAAATCACATGCTTTTTTTTTTATATATATATATATATTTAACCTTCTGCGAGTTGTTTTGGATATCGTTCCTTCCGCATGCTTTTTTGACTGAATTTTCAGCATTCACGTATGATTTCAGTTTTTTTTTTTTTTTTTTTTTTTGCCAATCTCATCCTTGTATAGAACAAGAGGGTTTGTATTTATGAAAAAAAGAACCTCTAAGAGTAGAGGGAACAAGAAAAAAAGAATGGTTTTGTTGATATTGTACTTCCTCAACTGAATCATTTAGGTATTGAAAGGTGTTGGTTTGCATGTTTGAAAATTGTGACTTTTCTTAAACATCATTCTACCGCACATTTTACATAGTTATAGTAAACTTCGTAAGTACTTTGAAGATAGTCTTGCCTCCAGTTTTCTGGCTACCATATATAAAAAAACATTCTAAGTAAAACAGACATAACATAGGTCTATTTAATATGTCATGTATAAAAAGGTGCATCATTTTCTTGTCTTAAAAAGTTGAAGTTTAATTTTGAAATCTGTGACCATCATTCTCATCAATCACCTTCTTTATCAGACGCATAACAACATTTGTTGGATTTGTGGATTGCTATATTTTCAGAATCCATCTTGCTGTGCTGCCATTTTAGAAAAATCACAAATTTCAAATATACCAACAAGCACTCTCTAATACCGCTTCATTAGGGGAATGTACATTTTATGAACATTTTTTTAAGAGACTTGAATATTTCTTAGGTGACATTTCTCCACCCAAATTGCAACACCTCTGCCGCTATAACATCCGGACACTCCTGAGGCGCTATGTTGATGACGAGCACCCAAATTTGAAGCTTAAACAATTGAAAAAGGAACGGCGACCCAGGAGGCAAGTGCGACGGATTGTCATCCCATTCTATGACGAAAGTGACATGAGCAACAGTAACAGTGGAGAGAACACTGAAATTGAATATGATTCTGATGGTCCAGAATACACTATAAGTTCACGTCTACCATCCCGAATGTCAGTATTTCTGGAAGACTTTCTTCGACGCCATACTGAACTACAGCTCTTGAGAGACATGGAAGAACAGATAAGCCTCAGTAACTCCAGTAGTGATTCTGATGCTCCTGGACCCAGCAATCCTCCTTCTCTCCTTAACGCAAATGAGGTAGAAAGGAATGGAGCAGAGCCAGAGAACCAATCTTCGGACAACGAGATGTTTTCTCTTATTACCGTTTCTAATATAAGGCAATCTTCTTCGTCCAGTGACGAATCAATGAAGCCACCTAGTCAATCAACTCGTAGCAGCAGACAGAAGCGTCTTTTAAAAAGAAAACGAGCTGGGGAGAAAAAAACTGACAGAACAATTGTTACAAGAAAACGGGCTAACTCTAGTAATAATAGTAAAGCTGGTACCAGCTCTGAAGCTGCAGGAGAACCCAAAAAGAAAATGAAACGCACTGCTGCCACTGTAGTTTGGAAGAAACTTGTGGATAAGGAGAAGAGTGAAAGTAAAGAAGAGGTATCTGATGAGGAGAACTATTCTGAATTTATGGTTGAAAAGATTGGAGCATTGCCATTACCTTCCGTATTGCTAAGATATCTTAATTATAAAAGAGAGAATTTGTAAAATTGTCAGTCTTCTTAACTAAACTGTAATGCTTAAAAAGGAAGGAAAATTTCATCATTGTAAATCTGTTCAAACCCATTAGTATTGTCACAGTTCTATTGGAACTTTTAAAATCTGCCAATTGAAGGAAAGTTTGAGATTCAAAATTTGTCTAAAAAAAAAATTAAAGCTTTTTATTCTCTACAATATATATTTAATTAGTCAGGATATATATATATATATAGTTACATTTTCCATTTACTGACATTTAAGAAAATTCCAATTTTTAAAAAAAGACTACACAAATCACTGTCTAACAAAAAAAAAGTTAGAAAGTAATATTTGATAGTCATTTGTCTAATTTATTGAACCTTGCATAAGTAATTTTTTCTTTACACTTGACTATTTCTTTGGCATTAAATTTTTAATTTGTTATTTTATCAATAGAATATTCCATGTTGTTTTAGTAAATTAATTTGTGTGGAAAAAATAGTTACCATATATAATGACCTGAAATTTTTCTTTGATTAATTAATGTAATTACAATTTGAAATTTTCAATGTGTGCACTGCTTCTTAAAGAAGAAATGTCCTTGTCTTTATACTGTAGTCAGAGAGATGGTGGAAAGTTTTGCTACATCATAGAACACTTTTCTGAATTGTTTGTGGAAAGTAGAAAAATATCAGTAGAATAAAATATACAGGTCTGCTGGAAAGAATTTGCTGAAAGTGTTAAAAACATTTTCTAATGAGTTAAATTACAAATGGGTAGCCAAAACTGTCAGTACTCGACAAATTATGAAAGTCTCTCTGCTTGGCAACATGCCACTAATTTTCAATGAGAAACCAAATCATCTCATTTCTCCTATATACCAAAACGCGAAACTGATGCCAATTTGCTAAGGTTATTTTATCACTAATAACATAAATTAATCTACAATCTTGATAAATTGACAACTGTTTAAGATGCAGAAGTTTTCGCAATTAAGGAAATATCGGACAATTTTGATTACTCTACTTTCTATGAAAAATTCTGAATGGTTTTCAATAATGTACTAAAACTTGCAATCACCTTTCAGTCTACTGGAGGTCTTAGCACCATGTTTTCAGGTTGCAACTCCAGTGGGCAAGCTTTATTTGACAATAAATTGACAAAACAAATTTCAAATCTAACTAGAGTAATTTATCTCACACCTGGAAAACAAAACACATATCTTTCAATGGTACGCAACAAGCCATAAACTAAAAATTGAATATCACATTTTTCTAAATTTATTTAGCATTTCCAAACTAATCTGCTAATAAAAAATTTTAATTGGCATTTTGATGCAAAGGTACAGTATGGTTAGAAAAATGAAGTACATATCGGTTTTGTTCAAGAAAAGCTGAGTGAAACAACATAATGGGATACATCAGTAGTTCCCAAACTTTTCAGGTTGGAGCCCTTTTAAAAGCAAAAATGTGTCGTGGAGTCCCAAAGAATGTTTAGTGTTACTTAAATCTTCAAAATAGTATAACTAATGAAAGTATTAGAAAAATGTCATTACAATGTTACATGTACATTGGAAGTTAATGTAAAGTATGTGCCTACTTATTGTAGCACAGTTTGTCAATATACCTACGTTGTCATAGAAGTCATCTGAAGATGCATATCCTCGAAAAGAGCTCAATATTTAGTTCTTGTCAAAGAGGTATATAGTGCCAGTCGACATTAAAAGCAATTCATTTTTTTAATTTAATATCAATAGATTCTCCCTTAACTTGACCTTAAATTCAGGAAGTAGTTCACTTTAAAATTATCCTGGACAGTGACTGTCCCAAACATTGTCAATAAGGATTTCATATTCAGCCACAGCAAGGGCTTGGCGGTTTTGACATCACTGGAAATAGATCTATAATCCAGTAGAATTTTTCTAATCGATTTCGGGGTGTCTCTTGGAAAGTACGAATTCAGATTTTGAAAAGAAATCGCAAAGTTATTTTCATATTTTTGCTGGCACAGATTCAGTCATTGCTATGTTAATTTTTTAAATTTTCAAATCAATTAGGAACATGTCAGTTTTTGATTCTCAATGTTTTCCATATAGAATTCTATCTTTCTTTAGTCCCAAAATTTTGTCATTGACATCGAATATGGTCTTGCATTTTAATTGTGTAGATGAGCTGAATTCATTCCTTTTCATAGAAATGTGTCCCAGGTAACATAATCTGCACAATCATTCCTAGTCATACTAATAATCTGCAAGCAAACTATCATCAGAAGTGAAGAAACCCTTTCTAGAAATTCAAGTAAAGAGGTCAATGCCCTACATCAATACAACCATCCATATAGTTGTATTTAATTATAATGACTTGTGTATACTTCTTAAATCTCTCATATTATTTTGATTAGCCTATTCCTTAAAAGTCACACTTTAAAAAATTGATTTTGACGTAGTAGTCTAATACCTGTTTTAATAAGGATGGCATTTTTCGTTCATTCGATTTTGAAACTTTCTACTACCTAACATTCTTTTGAATCTGTATGAACTATTTATTGAAAATTAAAAAATAACCTTGCATGAATACATAAATACTTCAAGGACTTCGGACCAATCCTTTGAACTTTGCTTTTTTTGGAAGATAGATACCAACATGTAATGTACAGTATCATTAAAATTTTAGTCTATAGCTTTGCCAATTTTTATTTGTCTGTATGACAAATTACTCCAATGCAAAGTGTTTTTATAAAATGATTATGATGTGTGTTTAAGTGATATTACAAATACTACAAACTCAAAAGGTTTTCGAAGTATTGGTAATTAAATATTTGAAAAATTAGCAAATTGTGTTTTATCACATGTTTGTATCTTCTTGATCTAGATTTGGTTTTTTGACAATTTCTGTCAAGATTTCTTATTTAAATATATGGAGAATCGGTGAGTTTCCACAGAATATATTTTTTAATTGTGCAATAGAAACACTATATAACGTTTTAACGCCGACCATATGAAGTTCTGTCTCATTTATGTCTTAAATCTCATTTTAGTCATCAAAATCGGCTTTTGTTAAATTTTCTATAGGACTGTGTAGACAACTGTCCCTACTTGCTTCGCAGACTTCTTTTACAAGTAAGAGATGGAATTAACTCAATCAAACAAAAATTAGTTTCTAAACAGAAAACTGAAAACCTTCAAATGGCAATTTTTATATTTTTTTTAATCAAGATATTAAAACAATGTTTCTATATAAAACATGGAAATGTTTTCCTTTATTTGGTAAGTAAGCATCACCACAATGTAATTAATATGAATATAAATAGCTTTGATTAGAAATCTATATCCAATACAATGCAGGGTAAAAATTGTAGGCTTAGCTATAAAACATCTGTCTATTTGTCCATCTGAAGAGCTTACTATACATTCTTGTATTTTAAACTCGTACAATGTGAAATTATGCTCTATAATCTGTTTAGGGTTTGTAGGTCTGCGCTGTACAAAGATTTCTATTTTCAGAATAATATATTCTTTTTGTTTCTTAGTTATAAATTTAATTAACTTACTATTTGAAAGAAATTTAATCTGATCATTTTAACTCTTTTGTGTTGCCAATTATTTCTTCAGATCCAAATTAACTGTTAAATGAAAGTAAAGAAATAACTAGCTGTAAATGCATCATGAACAGTGATCAGGTTGCATTGAACTGTGCTTGGTTTAGAGAGTAATGTTAAAAATGTTTTGAGAACCTGGCATTTTGCAAGTTCAAGGGATCGAACGAAAAACGGCCGTTATTTTGTCTTTCACCTTTTAGTAACTCACTGTGTGATGAAGAGAATTAACTTGACTAAAACAATACAGTATCCCATAACGAAAGACTAAAAATATTTAAATTATATTTTTAAAAATGACGGTATTAGAATATATGGTATAATTGGTTTTTGCATATCCTGTCAACCATTGACGAGATAAAAAGCTTTCTAAGTGGTTTTCCTTAGTCCATCGAAATGGACTGTCCGCTGCGCAGCTGAGGTATTCCATGGGTAGACCCCAGTGCTGGTCTGAGCCGAACCCGATCTCCGAGGATGCTAATCCGCTTGAACTTATCGTCAACAAAGATCGATGGGGTAATATGTAATTACCGTATAATCTTATAAGGAAATTTAATGCTATTGAACAGAGTACTGGAGGAGTAATAATTCTAGATTATGAATTGCTTCAAAATTGTCTATTTTTATTTCTAAAAAGTAGAAGGTGATTTCAAATGCTAAATCCTTAACTATCAAGGCCAATTAATAATCAATATTTGTTATGTATAGTCAGGTTACTTAACTAAAGTGAAACATAAACTAGAGAATACTGAAGAACTAAGCTTTTAATATTTACAAGCACTCTTTACAGCTTTAAGAATCCAACTAACTTTTAAAAGGAAAAACATACAACTGTTTCTGGGGGTGAATTGTTTTTCAATCAAACGCAGTTCACGAGAGAGCATGAAACGAAGATATTCTCGCAAAATAATCCAGTGCTACAGATTCACTCTATGTATTCGACACCGTCCCGGCAAGGATCCAGCAAGAGTGTCTTTTTCAGTTCTTCTTGGAACGACCTCTCCTGCGTAGAGGGTTCACAGGATTACTGTTGTCGTGAGACTCAAGGCAAGAGTGTAGAGCTGAAGTATGGTACACTCTCAATGGCACGTCTGGATTATTTGGATATGCCACTTCATAGCTGGTTAACGAGCATTGAGTTTTCACTATATATGGTCCATCACGCCGTGGAGTGAACTTTGCAGATATCTTCTTAGCTTTGCTGCTTAGAGGATGAGTGGTAACCCAGACTTTATCGCTAGGTGCGCACTGTACTGCGTTGCTGCACTTTTTATCTGCATACTCTTTTCGCTGATCTTGTTTTTCCTCTACTCGACCCCTTATCTCCCGACTAAGATTTGCAAACTTTCGCAAGTATGGTGTGATTTCTGCCATGATGTTGTCGTGGATTACACTGTGTAAGTCATGATTCGCGTCTTTTGGTGTGCGCATTTCCCTACCAAATTGCAGGAAGGCTGCAGAATATCCCGTTGAGGAGCATTGAGCAGAATTCATGGAAAAACAAATCAATTGCAGTTTTTCGGACCAGGCTGTATGAGGGCCGTTTCCAACTAGGATAGCAATACAAGGTTTTAGGTCCCTGTTTTTCCTCTCAACCGGGTTTACCTGCGAACAATAAACTGGAGTAAGAATCTGTGCAATGCCTAGTAGATTACAGATCCGCTGCATCACCGCATTGACGAACTGCGAGCCATTGTCAGAGATGAGATGTCTTGGAAGCCCATATCTCAAAATCACCTCTTCTAGCAAAGTTATTGCACACTCTCGGGCTGTGGCATCTTGCAAGGCGAAGAGTTCTACCCATTTCATCGATGTATCCTCCACGATGAAATATCCATTTCTTCCCATCGAGTGTTTCGGGCAGAGGTCCAAAAAGATCAATTGCTAAAATTTCAAATCGCTGGGAATAAACTGGAGTTCTTAAAAGTCCAGCCAGCTTCTGATTTTCAGCTTTATATCGACTGCAATCAAGGCATTTATTGAATGAATAGTCGGGAGATGAAGGATCTCATTCCTGACCAATAATATCTTTTGGAGATTCTTTTAAATGACCCTTCTTCACCATAGTGTCCAGCAGTCGGGGCATCGTGATGTTCTTTTAGAACGTTGTTCCATTTTTGTTTTGGGACTACGAATTGTGCTTCCTCCAAGTCAGAATCTGATGAGTATCTGTAGAGTACTCCTTGGGTCATGAGGTAACCACGATTCGTCTAATTGGGGAAATTCTCGTTCTTGGAACTTTGCTCAAAATTCTCAATAATTGTCTTCAAGTTTTCTTGAGTTGTTCTTCCCTGATGTCATTAGACAACCTGGTGGGGAAGTCTACCATAACTGCATAGGACACGTAATCTAATTCACCATGGGTACACTGAGGTCGGGATAATATATTCGCAACTACATTCGCTTTCCCAGGCACGCATTCAAGCTTTAAATTGAATTATTGTATTTGTAGAGTCCATCGAGCCAGATGTCCTGTAGGTGTTTTCAAACTCAACAACCACTTTAGCGGTTGATAATTTGAAACGACCCAGATTTCAGAACCTTCGATATATACTCTAAATATCTCCAATTCCCAGACGACGGCTAGAGCTTCCCGTTCAGTTGTGGAGTAATTTCTCTCAGCTAGAATAAGAAGACGACTGGCATACTCTATTGTGTGTTCTTCTGAACCTTGCCCTTAAACTAAGCACAGCTCTCAAAGCTTAAGCCGATGCATCCATTCTCAGAAGGAACGGTTGGCTCTCGCCTAGTTGTCTGAGGACTGGTGGTGAAATCAGGTTTTTCTTCAAGGCATAAAAGCTGTTCTGCTCTTCCGATCTCCAGGCATAGGCGCCCCAGGAATACTTCCAAAGAGGTGCAAGACTAGATTTTTATTAAAATCATTATTTTTTTTAAAAATGTTAATTAATAATTATGCATTATAAATTATACTCTTTGAGAATAGTTAAAATTCATGGTATATATTTTTAAAAACGCAACCCTGTTAAATAAAAAAAAAAAATTGGTAAAAATATTAAAATATATATTTTTAACAGTTTTTTAATCATTCAACTAAATCTCACAGCATTCAAGAGACAGTGTTTAGAATAGAGGAACTCAAAGATGCAATAATACAGAAGAGTAAATTTTTTTTTATTTTTTCCAAGTTTCGGATATAATAATAATAATAAAAAAATCAAAATAAAACTCGAAGGTTGTATTGTAATGTGTTCAATTGAATTTTAAAAATAGATTTCAAGACGACTTAAAAAATAAAAAAATTTCCTAGAATTTTGAAAACTACACAGGAAATTATTATACAATAAAAGGAATAAATACTTCTACACATCAGCCTATAATAACCATAGACAGCAACCGCCAGAAAATCCTCACGCAAGTAGCTAAAAAAAACAACATAGGAAAGAAATAAAAGAATAAATTAATAGAAAAAAAATGCTCATTGCAACATAAAAGTAAAGTTTTCATGAAGCAGGGGGCTGCAAGTGCAACTCCTTGCACCCTCCTGTGTACGCCCATGTCTCCAGGTCCAAGCAGTTCGTTTTCTTGTGAGATTGCTCAGTGTTTTTGCGATTCCAGCAAAGTTAGCTATGAAGCGTTTATACCAGCTGCAGGTCTGTAGAAATGATTGAAGCTGCTCTACATTCTTCGGAGGAGGAATATCCATAATGGCTTGGCAGGGTCGACTTCAATATCGGAATTTGTGATGTAATTCCCAAGGTATTTGACCTTTTGACAAACAAAGTGACACTTCTCGTGATTTGCTTGTAACTTGAATTGTCGAAGTTGTTTGAAGACTAGGCGCAAATCTTCAAGGTGTTTTTCAAACGTTGGAGACATGACAATTATGTCATCCAAATAGGCTAATGTATTGACCTTTAGCCCATTTCTGAAAATGTCTATGAATCTTTGGAAAATTGCTGGATCTGTCTTCAATCCGAAAGGGATTCAAGTGAAGCGATAAACTCCAAAGCTACAAATGAAAGCAGTCTTATCTTGGTCCATTGGATACACCTTGACTTGATGGTAACCTGCTTTTAGATTGATGGTGGACATAAAGTTAGTCTCTGACGCTTTCTGCAACAGATCCTCCATCCTCAGCAATAGGTAAGGATCAGATTTCGTGACTGAATTTAATTTCCTGTAGTCCACGCATGGCCGGAATTCTCCATTCAGCTTAGGGATCAACACAACTGGTGCTGCATAGGGTGAGTCACACTCTTCTATAACTCCAGAGGCAGGGAGAGAGTCCAGTTCTTTCTTGAGCACCTTCTGCCACGCATGTGACAAGCGATACTGTGTGGTTGCCCCACGTTGGGCGCCAATTTATAGTCGGGTTACTTAACTAAAGTGAAACATTAACAAGAGAATACTGAAGAACTAAGTTTTTAGTATTTACAGGCGCTCTTCACAGCGTTAAGAATCCAACTAACTTTTAAAAGGAAAAACATACAACTGTTTCTGTGAGCGAATTGTTTTTGAATCAAACACAGTTCATGAGAGAGCATGAAATGAAGATATTCTTGCAAAATAATCCAGCGCTACATATGTAAATTGTTAGATTGATATACTTAGAAAATCAGAATAATATTGGTTGACTGAATTTTGTAAATCTTACTACTAACTTCTAAAAGAAATGACCACTTAAAATAAAATTCACAGTTATTAGTAAGTTAAACTGGAAATATTGACTAATGTGGTCAAACTTGTATTTATTAAAGTATTCAAAGAAATTACATTTTGTATTGCATACGAGATCAATTTAGTAGCATTGAGCTGTTTTTTACATGATTTTTTTTTATTTTATCGTTTC
Organism: Linyphia triangularis; assembly: GCA_963978545.1. Lineage (NCBI taxonomy): Eukaryota > Metazoa > Arthropoda > Arachnida > Araneae > Linyphiidae > Linyphia > Linyphia triangularis. The sequence continues at coordinate 31,247,523 of OZ021726.1, forward strand.
CTACTCTAACTGGAAACTATTTCTAATACTGTGAGTGTTTTATTCTAGAAGTTTGGTTCCCTATTCGACACCCTACTGATAAGAACAAAATTTTAAAGGAACGGACATGTTACAGAAAAATGGGTGAATGCATAAGATTGTCTCTGAAAAATGTGACTAACAACTGAACACACCATTACATACCTTCTCTCAAATGAGGAATCCAACTTTTTCTCAAGAGCATCTTAAAATAGTAGAATCTTTTTAGGTCTATAAAATGTTATGTGCTTAAAATTTTTTATATATTACCAGCTTTCTCATGCGACTCAAATTATTAAATCTATAGTCTGTTAAAGTATTCAATGAAATTACATTTTATTTATGAGGGGTGAAATGAGATACTTCAAATGAATTTAACAAGTGCGCAAAATCAATTTATGGACAAGATCAAGCAAACACTTATTTTCACTTATTAGATTGCTTACTTGAGCGGGAAAATAAGATACTTCAATAGGTTATAGCAATTGGCAAAATCAATTTATGGTCGAAGTCATACAAACGCTCATTTTCACTTATAAAGTGATTAGATTGTTGAAATCCTAATTGCGTTGAGTGTGATTTGTAAAACACAAAACTGCAGAATCAAAGTGAAATATTTGTTCTTAAAATGGCAGAAAATATGCTACATGGTTCGTAAGTTTTTAAAAAACCTTGAAAACCTTCATTCCCCTTTTGATGAGTATAGTGTTGCGCATGCGCAACGTAATATCTAATCAAGTCACTTGATCTCTTGTTTTGTTTTTTCATCGTGTGAGCTAATTTTTGCCCACTGTTTAAATTTGGTGGGGAAATGTATTTTCAATTCAAGCTGATTTGAAAAGCCTGAGTATAATATCATGGTTTGATGCCTGTTTCGGATTCGCACGATGTACTTTGTGTGCCAAAAATACCATGATAGGAGAAAGTGATTTAAAAAGCCATGTAAACAGCAAAAAGAATTTAGTTTTTACAAGAAATTTGATAAAGATTGTTCTAACTATTTCTAATGATAAAAAAATACCCCTGATATTTTTCATAACAATCAACATCTTCAACCTGATGGACAGATATGTAACTGAAAACCAAGTTTTAGATACTGAAATACTATGAACAATGGACAACGAAAACCATAAAAAATCATGGCTCTTATAAATTAAATTAAAACATTGATAAATTATGAATTACATGTTCGCCAATAGTGCGATTGCATCTAAATTTTCATGAAGAAAATAAAAGCATATTATGCAACATTTGGAATCAAGCCTTCAACGTAAATTGGAAGACAGTTTAATCAATAAGACTTTTGTACTTGACAAAAGTCAAAATATGATGAAACAAGAAAATCAAATGGATGTTCACATCTGTTATTGGCGTAATTACCAAGTGAGTACTAACTACTTTACTTCTCTTTTTATGGGACATAGTACTGCTTCTGATACATTGGAAGATTTTTCTTTTCTATTGTAACCTTATATATATATTGAAACTTAAAAAACATTTTTTTTTTTTGTATTTACTCGATTTGAGCATGGACCGTTTGCCAATAAAAAAAATTTGGCCTTTTTTGCATCCTTGAAAAGTCCTTGAATTTTTTTTCCTTCAAGTGTACGTAACCATGGATGCTATCTTTCCAATTTCAAGACTATTGGACAAAACGGGCAACATTTTGACAGTGTCTGTGTTATCTTTCCATTTACCGCATATACTCGTCAAAACTGCTTTATAGCATAAAATTTTTTGGAAGGATGCTTTTGAGGAACAAAATTAGATTCGATTGCAATCTTTATAAATTTGGTTGGTTGTTTTCAGATTATCTGGCGCCGTCAGCAACACGAAGGCTATAATGCGCCGAAACATTCGTCATTAGACAAGCCAACATACATTTACAAACACCCATGCCTAACACGGGACTCGAACGCGATCTTTATAAAAGAATTTTGTGTAACTAATCACAGTTGAGCATACTTACATTTTTTTTTCTTTATCTCATTTGTTAAAACTATTATTTTAGTTCTAATTGATGCATATATACACATAAAATACCTTGGTATATTTAGATGATACAAAACAAACTTCACTGCATAGATGCATCATGACAATGTTAACAGAAATTTTAGCTTAAAATGTTTGTTATTCAAATAAGTGATACTATATTAAAATGCACAGAATTGTAAAAAAAAGTTGGAAAAGGAATTTAATTTTATTAAAAAAAATACATTTAAATATTTGGCACAGTAGAATCGTTTGTATATGAAGAACACCACCACCTAGTTATTTGTTCTTACATTTGAACATAAGTAGGAGTTGTGGCAACTCCACAGTTGTTGTCTTTTTGACTCATCAGTACATATCCATCATTGCCCCAATAAGTGGACCAGGAATTCTTCACAATCCAGTAAGGAGTTCCATTCATTTCTCCATAACCAACAGCTAAAACTGAATGGTCCAATTGGTCTTCTTTGTTTTCTAAGAAATAAACAAGACTGTTACATACTTAAACATTAAAACTTCTATGTAATTGGATATTTGTGAATCAAATTATGCAAAAAAAAACTTGAATTAACATAAATAAAATAGCTTACTGCAGTCAGGATCATAGAAGACACCGTGAGAATAGAAAGAAAATCCTTTATGTGCTGCATCAATGCTAACAGATATGGGTCCTTTCTTTGCTATGGCTTGTTTCAGAGCATTCAAATCACCACTGGTCACATTTACAAAACCTGTGATATGAGCAGTTTTTTCAACGTTCTTATCATGACAAATACCATCCTGCAAGTATAAAGTTTCAATAACTTTTCAGATTTTTCTGGATTCCTACATAAATTAACTTTAGATTTTCATTTTATCACTAAATGAACATCAGCTTTTCAATTGCCCTTTTATTTCCTATTTATGCAAGTCGTAATACAACAGGATTATGTATTCACACAATCCTACTGCATAAAAAGAAATTATTCATAGTAATAACGGGGGAAAACTTTTTGTTAAAATAGTAGCTTATATTTTATTTAGGAGAAAGAAATTTACTGTATATTTAGTATTATTGTTGATAATGAAACCTTTTTTTTTTTTTTTTTTTTACTAATTTTCTCATATAATTAGTTTATGCTAATATATTAAAAATAATTAAATATATTAAATTATTTAATTTTCTTAAACATTCTCCATTCAAGTTGCAGTATAATGAAATCCAAATTTTTCTGAGTCCGTGCATGAAGTCAAAATTTTGCACGTCGCATCCATCAAATTGAAGTAAATCAAAATCAAAAAATAAAGAGAATGATTATTATTAAGTTGGTTCTAAGCAATAGGTAATATAATAAAATAATGTTTAAGGTTTTTTTTTTTTTTTTTTTGTAATCCCTTCCATTTGACAATCTTTTTAAATCAAGATAATTTTTTCAAATTAAGTATGTGCATAGCATACCGAGCCAAGATAGTGTCCATAGTCTTCTTCGGTTGCCAGTCCTCCAGCAGCCATTATATAAGCGTAGGCTCGGAAGTCCTCTCCACCATCACATCCGTTATTCTGGTACCGCCAACTGCAGTCAATCAATTGCTGTTGAGAAAGTCGCACCAATTTGCCTGTCTGAAAATAAAGTTTCAATATTTTAAAGCTTTTTTAAACTGGAGATTATTTTTCAAAATGTTTCTTATGTGGAGTTAAAGAGAGGGTTCAGTTTAAAAAAATTCTCCACAAGTTGGATCTGTAACTCGGCAATTAATGTTAAAAATACTATCTCAAACGGATTCATTAAAGCTCGAGAGTATACTTTTATTTCTTAAGAAACAAAACTTTACTTTGAATGTTTTTTTAAATCAATATTAAAATACCCACCTTACTAGATTTCTGAAACAATGTCAATCTTAATAATTTAACCCATAAAAACAGTTTTTAAAAATCCTTTATATACATTGTAAATTTTTATATTTATTAACACGAAGCCGATATCAAAAACGTTTTTATCGGCAAAATATGTTTCAAAATTTATTTATTAAAAATTAGTGTCACACTCGCATTCACATATTTTTAATTTATTTTGTTTAAAACAATTTTATTATTTATTAAAAAAGTTTTGGCAACAGGAAAGAGTTTCAACAATGGTTGGTTCAATGCTATTTTATCACGACTGGATGACAGCAAGGGGGTTAGTTAGACCTCTGCAGATTCCGCTTTCATCGACAAACACAAAATCGAAGTTAATGTAAAGGATTTTAAAATGTTTAACAGAATGTACTTACTTTCAATAAATTTAAATATATGATTGGTTAATTATTATTAAATCTATAATGCTTAATTAAACCATTTTATATAGATTTTTTATTTCTTATTTCTTTGGATTCAAGATAAGGCCTTAAGGAGTTTAGTTACTTTCCTATGGAAAATAGGTAAACAATATCATTAAAGAAGCTATAAAATCATAAAAATGATAGTAAAAAACTTGTTATACAATTAAATCCCCAAATGTAAAAGGGATAATGTATTTTTAAAAATCAAACTGATTTCTTTTTACATTTTGAAATTCAAATAAATATATATATATATATATATATATATATATATATATATATATATATATATATATATATATATATATATATATGGCCCCTCCAAAAATAAAGTAGAAATATCTTACTTTAGCTTCTATTCTGATAATTTTAAAAATTCACTTTCCTTTTTATATTATATATATACTATCATCAGAGCAAATTATATTTTCAGATTAAATTCACACAAAATAGTATTGGTAAGTATTGTGTTTGCAAGTAAATTACTTTCAAAAAGTGTGCGCCTTCAATGGTTCCAGTAGTTCCAAAACTCCAGCAGGAACCACATACTGCTTGATCTTTAACTGGTGCTACAGCTCCTAAAAATAGAAAATACAATGCTGTACGAGTAGTATTTCCATTGCCCGATTCAATTGCCCAAATTTTGCAAAATTTAAGCTTATAGGGGGAGTCTCCAACTTAAATTATAGAGCAATCATGAAATTGGAAGTTGGTCTTGCAGGGATGAGAGTGATTAGAGAGCAAAAAAGAAGTAATCCAGGGATGAGTTTGGCAAAAAATCAAAAAGCTGAAAACAAAATTCCTAATGTTTTATGCGTAAAACACATATTAAGCTATACTTTACAAAATTGTGGTTTTCCATGTGCGTTTATAACACTGCACCTTCTCTGTCTGTCCATGGGAAAAATGGTTCAAAATAGAGGCACCTAGATGTAGGGATACACTTTGTGCTGTCATCAGGCATGGTATAGCTTCAAAAAAAAAAAAAAAATCCTTTAAAAGCGATGGAATCCAGCAAAAACTTCAAATTTTCAACAAGTCAAACAACTTTAAGCAACTATACTATAGCCTAGGCGGAAGAGTATCGAGCTCGTAACCGGAGGGTTGCGGGTTCTGTCCTTGTCCAGCCAAATATCGGTGTGTACCTAATGGGGGCTGGTGCACATTAAATCTGTTGTGGCCTCAATGTCCTCTCATTGGAGTGATGGGGTCGGAGAGAGGGGTTTACACTAGAAGATTTTGATCTCGTATTCTTCTAGATGCTCAAAATTACGAGATGTATTTGGCTGTGTTAAGCACTTTATAAGTGGCAGAAATAGACAGTCGGTGGTTTCAAAACAAAACAAAACTATACTATATTGACAAACAGGCCGAATATAATTAAACCTAGTTTTCTAAATTTTTAAGCAACATTTTAAGTACTAAAATCTTATTTAAATTTTTATTCCTACCATTCAGCTTGTTCAATAAAATAAAAAGCAACAAACAATTGTACATACAACTACAGTTAAAATAACAACTTTCAACACAGCTTCTTTAGAAATTTTTTAATTAGGACTAATTTTCAGAATATTTTTATATCATTTTTATACAAAACGATATAAAAATTTCAGTATAGATTCACATGAAACGACGAAATCGATCCTTAAACCAGCACTAATCACGGATATAGTGGCTATCGCATTTACGGAAGTCTAGGCACAAAACGGTGTTGAAAATCTCGATAATAGCCGGTTTTGTATTAGTGTAAACCTTGGCGAAAATGACCATCACTAACGAAAGCAATAGCGCTTTCAATACCGGCGAAAGTCTAAATAGCAGCCGAATTGAAAATCGCAACAACGTGCGTATCGGCGATAGTGTCCACGATATCTGCACAAATTTCGGTAGTATCGACATTTTCTTGGTAATACTAGTGCAAATTTCGGTAATATCGGATGTTATCAAAGTACGGCATTCCACGAAAACAACTCTCACGCCAACTGAAATATCAAAGTTAGAACCTAAGATATCGGAGCAACTCTCAACAATAACTTTATTGTATGGGCGTAACACTCGACGAAAATTACCATCACAAAATCTCAGCAATAGCGCAAATCACGGTAATATCAACATTCTTTCGGTAACATCGGTGCAAATCTCAGATTTTATAACAGGGCAGCACTCAACGAAAATGCCCATCACAAAAACGTAAATATCAGCGTTAGTGCCGAAGATACCGGAACAATTCTCAGCAATAACGCTGTTAATATCGGCGTAATACTCCGGGAAATTGGTCAGCACAGCAACCTAAATCACAGCGATAACGCATGTCCTAGTCACACAAATCTCGGCAGTAGCGAAATTACATCAGCGTAACGCGTAACGAAAACAAGCAACACATACTAACGTAAATAAACGATAGTTCCGTGGATGTCGGACTTCGAAGCAAGCGCATTATTAGTATACGTTAATCGCGTGAAATCGTAAGAAGAAATTTACATTTTGAGTTGAGAAAAAAAATGACACAAAAGGATCAAATTTCGGTGCAGTTGGAAATGTACAAAATGTGAGATTGAGCGCCAATCTGACTAAAAAAATGCATTTCAGTGGATTTTTGTACTTGGAGCAGAAATAAGGCAGGAATGTGATGCGACCCCTGAGCGATAGGTTTCCCGATCTTTCAAAAGTGAAGTTACTTCGCGGTTTAGCCATAGAAAAAAAGTTATTTTTCCGTGGGATAGAAAAAGCGGGGAAACATGAATTTTTTCAGGAATTAGAAAAGCGGAACTTTCTTTAAAAAAACGGAATTCTTTTTTTTTCTAAAAAATTAAAAAAGCGCAATTCCGCCATATGGCGGAAGAAACTCATCCCTGGCAATCCAAAAATTCGTTAAAAAAGCTTGCGAAAGGAATACACAAAAATTCAACAACAAAAAGTATGCAGGAAGGATGATTTAATAATTTTAAAGATACAATGAAATTTCTCATGCTATATAATAATTACATTTCAAATATTAGGAGTTAGTGAAGAAATCTATGAGGAAAGGGGAGATAAGAGGGAAAATCTTTTGTTTAAACTTGAGGAAAAGCAGGAAAAACTGGTTCAGATCAGAAAAATGGGGATTCTCGAAACTGGGACAACGGAAAGGAAAATTTTACATAAAAAACCAAAAAGGAGAAAAACTGTCATCCCTGGTCTTGGCAACTTCTTATTAGCAAAACTGCAATTATCTCAATATACTATATTTTTGATGAAAAATTTACAAATATAATGTGCTGCAATTTTCTGAATGTTGGTTAGTTACACAGTTATTTCTCATCATAGAAATTTTAATAATTTTTCTGTAAGAGGTACAAAGAAGTGATCTGCCTAGTTGGATTTATATGTAATTGCCACTTGAGCATAAGAGCAGGTGAACATCCAAAACCCATACTCTTCCAAATTGCAAGGAACATACAAACCCAGGATTTGAACGCAATACCTTTAGCATACCAGATTATAAAATTTAAATAGACCATAACCAAAGAATATTTAAATAAAAAAAATTAAAAAATTAAATGTACTACCTACCATACAATCTCCAGTCTAAAGCATCTGGAATTGAGTCAGAAAATTCTTTAGATGGAAATGGTAATCCACCATTGTATCCAGTTGATGGTAAGCGACCACGAATTTTGTGTAACTCGTAATCATTGAAGTCTGCCAAGTGATTTATTTTTAATGCATAAGAAAGTCCTGCTCTATTCATGCTTTGTACATACCTAAAAAGAAATTATACCATTTAAACATTTATATTTGAAGTTTTCATCAAACTGTATTAAGTACTGGAAAAGTTTGTCTTAACCGATATGTGATGTTCCTTATTAGTGAAATGTTAACTATTTAATTGTAGCAACTGTTCCTATGTTATTTTATTTTTAATAATTTCTGACAGTAGTCACTATTGTAATATATTGCAGAGGTTGTGAAAATCATTGCTAAATATTATATAGATCAAAGAGATGGTGGAAAGGAAACATCGCAAAAGAACAGCATTTCTTCACCTTTTTATAAAAATTCAGTCATTTTGTCAGAGTACCATGTTGATTTTTGATGTTTGTTGATAGCATTCCCCTACCTTTTCACTTTACACCAGATATAGAGATATAACGCTTTTTATATACTGATATAATGAGTTATAAACTGTACTAACAGTAACAATAGAAAATTTTCAATTTTTCTGCACATGCATGCGTGCCATAAGAAGAATCATTCCTCAAACATAAGTTTTTTGGGGTTTTTTCAAAGATAAATTAATTTTCAAAATGTTTTGATACTTGACTCTTGTAATTTGTACATTGTTTTAAAACTCACAGAAATGATCAAAAACTATAATATCCAATGAGTAAAATCATTGAACAGCTGATCTATAGATGAGTTAGCAATACCATGGAATTTAATGTATAAAAGGACAATTAACACTTACAAAATTTTATTACTTTTAATTAGCCATTTGTATACATATAGCGTAATGAAAGTATAGCATTCAGTAAAAAAATATACTATTATATGTTATTATATATTATACTATTATATGGCGATATACTATTTGATAATCCTTATATTATCCTTTATTATAAGTGAAACTGAAGGGAGAAGAAAAATCAATCGTTGATGAGGTATGCTCAGAGAAAGAGAACTCTGTATTGAAGGCATTTGTTTTTGAACTTTAAACGCCATTAAAGTAGTTTTACAAGAATTTCGGAGGTGGACATTAAAACAACGATTTTTATAAAAATCATTAGCCGTTTTTTAGTAATCATTGAAAAACATGATTTTTTCAATGGCATCTACCTTATACGCATGCATGAGTTTGACATAAACCTTAATAGTAGGTCCCATGGCCACCACCAGCCAGCATACTAAATTTGAACATTGTAGGTCAATTTGTTCGGGAGTTATGCTGACTACAAACAGACATTTTTTCTATATCACTTTCTTGAAATCAGAACGTTCCAAATCGTGGAGAAATGCAAAAAAAAATATATAAGAATTATGGAAAAGTATATCACCAAAATCATCTATTTGTCGAAGGTTGTTTTTTTTTCCTTTTAAGATTCATACAAGAATTATGGTAAAAAATATCGCCAAACTGGCCATTTTTTCTAAATGAATGATGAAAATATGAAAACGGTAAATGACACAAATTGATATCAATATTATAATGTCATTGAAAGTTGTGCGATGTTCCATACCACCAGTTTTAAATTACAATTAAAATAGCTACTAAATACAACTTCATAGGAAATAGTATTTTGAAACATCCCTATACCAGATGTGGAACCTTATAGGCTCAACTAATCTAACCTGAAGAAGTAAATAAATTAAATACCTTTTGTAATATTAAAACTTGTTATGGTACATAAAGGAGTTTCTCTGTGACTAAAGTTCGTAGAGTTTTCCAAGACAAAATATTATATCCTTGAAATTCAAACAAATATTAATTTTTAGAGATAATATTTTGCCTTCTAACACCTAATCCAAATTTCTTTTAAGTTAGGTTAAGTTGTACACACAGATTATTTAAAATATATATTTTCAACAAAATTATACGACTTCATTTTGGAGTCTAATCCAAAATGTATCTAATATTTTAAAGTCACCTGTAGTTTTGACGGTAAATATTTTTTCGACTTTCATGTTCCTTAGAGTTAGCATAATCCTTTCCATGCTTTTCTTTGAAGTCTTCAAAACTTTCATGCACATGTTGGTCTTCATTATTGATGAACTCAATCATAGGATTGTTCAACACCATTTCTTCAACACCTGGTCCAGGGAAGCTAGAACACTCCATGCCTAATACAAAATTTTTATAAATATATTATCAAATTATTATTTATTGGCAAATATACCGCTAACAAATACTCACAAAACTATTGAATGATATAAGATCTCCAGTTAATAAATTTTCAAATGTAGCAATAATAATTAAACTTAAAATCAAAAAATAAAATTAACATTGAATCTTATAAGTTCCTGAAACTTTTAAACATCCTTATTGTAAAACTTTATCTAGAGCAAAGAAAATAGTACATAAATTTCTAAGTATATTTAAGGCCACAGAGGTAAGGCGTACCAAAAATCCAATAATTTAGTCAAAATATTACTTTAACAAGGGCTGTTAAAAATGCACTCTTTCTGCGACTATTAAGTTAAACTTAAAATTAATAAAAGTACATTTGAATAAATGAACATTCAAGTAAAACTCTTAATCTCGTAATAAAAACCTTACTGGTGTGAATTTCAAAATCTTCATCTGTTACATTTCCAAGGGTATAACTTGTGTAGTAAAGTTCGTATTTGTCATAGTGTGATCCTAATAGACTGTTGTAACCCATCATAATATAATGCACAGGAGCACCAGTCTCTTTGTTTAAATACATGTGGTACTTGTTATCCTTGTCTCCAACTGTATTCTTTGCTTCCCAAAGCTCACAATTTGAAGACCTGGAATTATCAAGCCGAAGGGAACTCTCCCCATAACAATCAGCATCTTTCACATACTGCAAAATGAAAGTAATAAATTTAAGTTGTATTTGGCAATACAAAATTTATTTTTTATGGATTCATTACTTTGTTTTTCATCTTGGCTTTCTAATTTTCGATTTAAATTTTTTTATTTTTTTAACTACAGTCAAACCCTGTTAATTAATGCAAAATCGCTTAACATAAAATCATGTTTAATGCAAAGTAAAAGTAGTTCTCCATACTTAAAACTTAACTTTAATTTATTTGTTTTACACGAAATTTGGTTAATGCAAACAATTTCAGCGGTCCCATCGACTTCACGTTAACGGGGTTTTACTGTATTGCTAAATTTGTTTTTCCTATTTCCCTCTTTTATTGGTTCTGCAAATTTTATCTTTAAATTGCTTAGAATTACTGGTTTCCATGAACACTTCCTTTCAAATGTGGTTGAACTTCTGTTGGTGGATTAGTATTGTAAATTGTGATGGTGTCTACTGAGTTGTAGTTTGAAGTTGAATGTATTTAAAATTGTGTACTTAAAATTCGTTTTGGAATTTTTTTTTGAAGATTTAAGTAAAGACCCATACAAAAGTTGGATTTTATCAGCAAATAACCAGCATAAAGCTAAATGCAAATTCTACTACAAAGAATTTGATGTGAAAGTTTAAATGAAAGTTAAGTTTCATTTAATTTAATAACATGTTTTCATATACAGGCCAACTTTTATGAGTTAACCGTACAATATATGGATTTCGGCCATTTGGTATGGTTTTATGAATTGCTTGATAACCTTACGAACTTCGTGTTTTTTATGAAAAACACATATTTGCTGCCACTAAAAACTAATATGATCTTAACTAATCGCCTTTTTCGATTTAGCTAATGAGTTTTTATTAAATATTAATATCAAGATGACACTCTCCATCTGATTTTCAAGTAAATATCCACATATTTTTTCAATTAGTAGGTGTTTCATCACTGCTTTTTTTTTTTTTCTTCAACTATTTCCTTGCAAATTTCTACGATTATAAGCTTTTCTTTCCCACTATGACAAAGTTAAAATATCTCATTGAATCTTTGATTTAGAAATAGTAATGACGATTACTTACTTTAAAGCCATTTAAATCTGGAATTATGCTCTGAATTGCGACAGGATTATCTTTTGTTCCATTGACTTGGAAGCAAGTATGAATAGGCTGTCCAGTTTCATCAGGCATGTAAGCTATTTTATAGCTAACACCAAAATCGCCTATATCTCCTCTCTGATAAGTTTGTACAGTGTCTGGAAAGGTAAAAAATTAATCTTTCGCTATATAAAATAGAAAAATAAATATACACAACTAACTTCCTAAGATGATAATTAAAATATAATGAATAATACAGCAAGTCAAATAACTTTTTATGTTATATATATATTTCATTCCACTCGATCATCTTTACTTATTTTGAATGTCTAATGAGGTATCATACAAGTCTATAGTTAAAACCTTGAATTTTTGTTATAAATTTGCATTGGTACTCCAAAATAAAAAAAAAACAGAAACATTTTTCAGTACTATACTAATTACATTTAATCCTTAATTTGAAAAACTATCATTTACCCCTTTTTTAAATATTTATATGCAGAGGCTGGGAAACGAACTGCATAACCTCTGTGTGGAAGCCAAGCACTTTACAAAATGGGCTACAGAAACTAATCTAAAATACAAGTAGTATTTAAAAAAATTATAACTTGAACCTCAAATCACAATGGTGTTACATTTGTCCTAGCCCATAGCCATTAAGTACAATCCTATAATATAAGGTTATATGTGTAATATAGTATACAATCTAAGAATATATATATATTTTTTCATTATATTAGCAAATATCAGAATTGCTTTGCAGCAGCATGTTTCAAAGCTTACTGTGTCAAGCTATTAAAAATCAAAATCTTACTACAGGATTTCTGAAATTCACATTTTTATCTAACTTCCACAAATAAGTGAGTATAAAATACAGTCACCCAAGTTTTCCTGCTTAAATATAAAAGAAGGTTATTGGTTTGTACTACCATCCAACCAGAATCGATAACACTGTTGTAATTGGAAAACGTGGTCGTTGAAACTTAAGATAGTTAATTTTAGAAATCAGATACTCTAAATGACAATATTTTTTATATAAGGAGATGGCAGAGCGTTACAAAGTCACTTAACCCTTTCACTCCCAGTGATGCCAATTGGAATCACAACATTTACAATTTTGTTTCTCCTCACCTAATACTCCCAGAGAATTCGAATCAACGTTTGTACAATCATCAAACCATTCTCTGCCCAAATATATTTTTCTTTTTCACCAATATATAGCTGCACGGGTTCTGTTGCTGAATGAAAAGAGGCTTTTTTATGTTTTCTCAATTCCGAAAAAGATGCCGAAATTAATTTCATTTTTTAAGTAATTTAAATTAAATAACTCTTTTAAATATGTTCGTATTATTTTCTTTAATATTTAAAAATTGTATATTAACCATTTTTAACGAATAAATATTTTAAAATTTTAACATTTGGAACAATTGAAAAGTGATGATTCCATTTGGCATCATTGGGAGTTAAGTACAACTCAACACCTTTTCCCGGCTATATTATTTATTTTAGATTCGGACTGTTATTACCACATATTTGCTATTTTTTTCTAGCAGTATTCACTACGTTAAGATATATTTACGACTAAATAGAATATTTCAAATTTTATTTGATTTATATAGAAATGCCGAAGCGAAATAGCTTTAGACTTGTCCTATACCTAATGCCCAATGATGCCATTTGGAGTCATTTTCAATTTTAATTAAAAAATTAAACAAAAAAAAATTGCTTTCAACCCTGTTATCCTGGATACCAAATGAGTATATTTTATAAATTTCAGATTTTTAAAATGAAAAATAAATAATTGGGACTGAAAGGGTTAAAATAAAAAAAATAATAATATTTTATATATGTCTGTACTTAAAGAGTATTTTTTTTTTTTTTTTTTTTTTCATATGATGATAGTGATGAAATATGAAATAGTGGTCATTTCAATGAAATAACTATGAAGGCGATAAAATATAACCAATGTCTTGAAATCCAAGTCCTGGATGTACTTGTAGGTCATTATAAAACTTGATAGAAATAATATTTCTAAAAATTTATTTCAATAAGATATTCAATTAAAGACTAGATCATATTTACTTTTTCTTCAGTGAAGGATTTCTTATTTTGTTTTAATGTTCATATTATATTTTTAAAAAAATCCTCCCAAAATGTCTCTGTAAAAATGCATCAAGTTCTTCATGCTATAACTATGGCAGCAAAAAGAATTTGGATCTAAAGTACAGCCAAATTTAACTCTGTTGTAATGAAATGAAAATTACTGAAATTTTAAACAAGATATTTTCTTCTTCCAGTTAAAATTCAACCTTCATAGGCCTAAATATCCAGTAATAAAAATGTTTGTGTGATACTTGGTCATTATATAATCTGAAGCACTTGTTTGTTGTGTTGGTGCTTTGATGCGTGGCAGCCGAGTTGCACAAAAAAAATTTAACTTGATATTTAGACTTACGAAGGTTGAATTTTAACTTAGAGAAGAAAATCTCTTGTTTAAATTCTCACTAATTTTCATTGCTAGTAACTTGCAACCACATTAAACTTGGCTGTACTTTAAATCTCAATACTTTCTCAGCCATAACTATTGCACAAAGAACTTGGCACCTTTTTACAGATGTTTTTATTGGGATTTCACTTTTTTCTTATGGCGCTCATCTTAGATTTATTATGCATTTGTACACTGATAGTTAGTATAAAATTGTTGAGTGTTCATTTAATTTGAAAACTTGCATGACAAATTCCTGGCATTGAAAGGATTAAGGATATATCTTTTTTTTAGGTACTTGCATATTATATCGTCGACCATTGATGAACTTTTTCCTGATAGTCGACTATGTGAACTAAAAGATTAGCCAACTACTTTATTATCTGAATTTATTATTATTTGGTTTTAAGAAGTTTATTCACATTTACAAAAAATACTGCAACAGGAAAAATGTTTAGCAATTTGCGAATATTTTGTAAACGATAAAAAAGTTGCCAATTGTCAACAGTTTAATATGCAAGCACCCTTTTTTTTTATTATTATTATTTCTTAATTTAATGGGCTCCGCAGTGTGTGGTGAGTTTCTACTTTGTGAATATATTTGCTAATAGCTACTAGTATTCTAAGCTTTATAATTCTAAACCCAGTAAAAATATTTTAGAATTAAGATTTTTTTTTTTTTAATATTGCCTCCTTCAGAAGATTCTGAAAATAAAATCTCAAGTTTGAGATTTTTTCCTTTCTGTATACTCTAGCTCAGCTAAAAGTACCTTAGTATATTATTGATCAGTGAGTGTATCAGCCACAGAATATATTGTTTTCAAATTTGATTACCTTAAAAACGAATAGAATTGGAGACCAGTGGTAGCTTGTGGAATGCAGCAAGTTCAGCCGGGCTGCATCTAGATTATTAGTTTAAAATTACTAATTGCTAGTCAACTTTGATTTATTTTACTAATTTTTTAACCCTTTGTTAGTGTGTGGTTGATAAATGTCCCCCACAATCAATTTTCCAATAGATGGCAGTTGTTTTTTTAAGTTATTTAAAAAATATTTTTTAATTTTTATTTTATTCTAATCAATAATGTTGTGTTTTTAATTAAAATACCCACTTATTTTGATATTTGATAATAAATTTAATGATATGCACGGAAATTTGAATTCGGAGGACATTTTGACCTTGGGTGGCCACTGTTAGAGACTTAGAACTTGGGGATCTTACTGAAGTGTCTGTTACCCATAAAAGAAATTCAGTTTCCATATCTTGTAATGGACAGATAGAAGAGGTCAAAATGCTGCTAAGTTTCTTCCAGTAAACAGTATCTGGCAGTGAACATAGTGGGTGCACATCTGTACACTTAGATAAATATTTACACAACTTTTTTTAAATGTCTCACCTCCATAATAATCAATACGGCTTCTTCTGTTTGGCTTATCAAAATATGCTGCAAATGGCTCTTTAATTTCAGCATATGGCAAAAGAAGTATGCCTGTCACATAATGGTTGTCTCCGAACGTTGGAGGATCTCTTGTAGGTAGAGCTGAAATACATTTTTTTTTAATATGCAAGAAAAAATATTGGTTAAATTTAGAAACGGAAATAGCATGCATATTTTCAATAAAAAAATTAACAAATTAGTCAGCATACAATATTAACTTTCCAGTATACATTTTTAATACTTAGATATATCTGCCCAAAATTACTCAATTAGTATTGGAAACAAATCATATTTTAAGCATGTAACATTAAGATAAACCAATAGTTAACTTTACAGTAACTTTACAAATATTTCAAATTCAAAAGTGTAAATACAAAGCACATTTGAATCTTTTATTAGCTAACATTCTTGTAAATTATCCCTCTATATAGTCTTGATTTTTTAAAAATTTATTTGACAAGGAGAAACAGTTTCTTTCAAGCATTTTTGTTTTTTAACCAATTGGCACAAATAAATTTAAAATTATTAGGATTTGTTGTCTGGATCTTAGTGATGTATTGATTAGCTTATATTATAGAATAATTTCCATATATTCACTTTCTAATACTTGTAGAGTATCTTCTAGTTTAGAAAACATTTAGAATCAAGTAATGGGAACATGTTTGACACAGATAATGAGAAATTGACTTTCTGTGTGTCAAACTCTTTCCAATATTTGATTAGTATTATTTTGGATAGACATAGAAATTGTTCAATAAGTACTTGACACAATTTTGTACCTAATATAAAGCAATTAGTTGTGCAAACAGTTTTAGATTGTACATATATTAACTTAAAGCTTTGAAGCATAGTGGTTCCATGTAGAAACCACTTAAATTTTTACTTCTATAGGCAGACTGGCTTTATAGCAAAACCACACTTCCTACATATCATAAAGGAATCGTTTATTGCAGAAACCACATAAATCTCGGAAGATTAGTTGTTAGGAAATTAAAAGAAACTGTTTTCCCACTAACTGTAACTCTCATTGTAAAAAATTTTACAACAGATTAATACTTTCGGATCCTTTATCAATAAATTCATACAAAAAAGTCAATTTCAAAAATTAGTAAATCGAAATAAATTATTCAAATAATCTGTAATTTTTCGATTTTGTACAACCTGAAACAAAGTGCAATTTTTTTTATGAAGAAAAAATTTGATTAGGTATGTCATTTGTGTTCACTGTTACTTGCATTGTGATTTCATAACATCACTTGCAAAAGTTAAAATAAATATTTTTTACAAAAAGGTATTATACTCTATCATTTTTTTGCTCTTAAAGACGGCCCGTACCAAATGTCATTAAAATCCAAAATAAAATTGAAATTCATGCTTCAAAGGGTTAACACAAAATAGGTTTTAAGTTTAAGAATTTAGGGTGAATGAAACTAAACTTAATATCCAACCCTAGTTTTTTAAAGGATTGCTCGTCTACTAATAAACTGTTGGAAAGTTTAAGAAATATGAATTTTACTATGGCTGGACACAAATTGCTTATCTAACACAAGATCAATAATAGATTCACGATATGGCTGATTCAGAGCTCTCAATCAACACTCAGTGTTATCATCTTGAATGAATTTAAAAGATAGCTTAAAGATATGTTTCTGATAACTCATTATCTGACTTAGTATTATCTTTAGAAAAGAGGTTGAATACATGTCTAGTTAGCAATGCAATGAGGTAGTAATAGTTAGAAATGATCTGATTAAAGATATTTAACAGCTGTTTTTAGATTACATTATTTGGCTACAATCTCTCTACCATTTAGTAAATGTCAACTTCCTAAGAATTTGATAAGACTTAGAGTGCATCCACATTTCAGAACAATCAGTAGACCTTGATTATTCAAAAGATGAATTTCTATAAACTTATCAGGAATATTTTAAATACCTTTATACTTTTGCATAGTATATTTAAAAGAAGGTATAAAAAAAGTGAGTTATCTGCTTTTGGTTCACTTCAACTATCATGTTACGCACATCGATATAAATAAACAACTGGATAGACTGCTTAACGCTGGGAAAATGAAGCTGTTGCCAGATGCCGTTGGTGGGATAAAAAATACGGATTGCCGAAGATTGAAAATAAAATTTTGGGTTGTACACAGCAGAAATGTCAATTGTAGACCTTAATTAATAATAATTTTACAAAAAAATATATACTCTAGCATTTTACAAGGTTTTTCGCATTTCCATCCAACTATAAAAGTGAACTGTGATTGGTTAATCTTCCCACCAGCTTCGCAATCCCCGGCGCGTTTTTCTCTTTGCATTGACAAGGGAGCAGTCTATCCAGTTGTTTATCTATATCGATGGTTACGCATGATAATAACAAATCTAGTCCTAGAACTTTAACATGAATTCTGAACCGAAACAATAACTTAAATGTATTAAGAATGTACTAATACTCTTTTCCTGAGTATTGAGAGGGAGACTTTCCAGGATGCCTTTTAAAGAGAAACTTCTGCGCACTTGTATATCACATAGGGCTACTTCTACTTCCCTGAAATTCTTACAATAGTTAGCCCAATAAGACACTGTGCTAACTGCTGTGGTATATAATTATTTTTAAAATCATATATTGACAAATTGAAACTGAGGCCACTTTGCTTAATGTCCAATCTTCTTTAGAGCCACAAGTTTGGGAAGAAGAATGTTCTTAACAGGCAGCTTAAAAAACATTAGCAGTCAATGTCTTCAACCTATACTATTGTTAAGTTTTATTTTGTTAAGTACATTTTGTAAAACATTAAAGCAAAATTTGAAAATAAGAAGTACTTTGAGTTAAACACAAAAGATTATTTTTAAATATACTTCAAAGTTCTAGCCATTATTGGTACACATTTTAGAAATTTTGATACTCTTCTGTTAAATGGGTACCAGTTGTCACCAAGACTATATGTTTCCATGTTAAAATGATGCATATATGTACCACCAAACCTAAATGTTTAAGGTTTGTTATGAAAATTATAAATGATTTTCGAATGTTAATTGTTTAGATGAGTTGTCACTTTAAAAAAAAGACAAAGCAATGTCATTTCTCTAGTCCGTTACCAACCCTGTATCGCGGATGCTTGAAGTTCTTATAGAATTCATTACAAAAACTAGGCCAAAGAAAAAAAATTGTTTGTTTCCTGTAACCCTACTTACTCTAAAATTACAATACAAAAATTTCTACCCTAAAGTTTTTTTTAGACTTTTAAAAAATTCAATTAAAAAAAAAAAAAGGTTTGTTAAAACTAATTGCATAATGAACAGTTAAACCTGAAGAAAATGTTTAAGTAACCACTAAAATACCCAATTTCAGTATAAACACTTTGGTATTTACCCAGGATTTTGGTTGGCGCAGCTTAGCAAATATTGGCTCTAGTGCCATTAAAACCCACACAACCAACCCAGGACCTACAAAAATAAATATACCCAAGTATTTTGCATCACTGGTCAATTTTAAATCTTGCAGATTAATACTCTGATAATATTTATTTTTGTGTATTTGCTGAAAATAGTTAGCAAACAAAAGCCTTTACCCTGATATTTTTACACATGTTACAGAAAATGAACTTTCTTTTTTTTTTTGGCATACAAGAATGGCAAAAAATTCAGTTACTTAATTTTACAGCAACACTAAAGGTCATCAGAAACTACTGAATATCGCCCACTGCAACTGTACTCATACTATACTTAAATAAGTAAGTTATGTTCATAGTAAGGATTATGTGGCCATTTGCTTATTAACCTTTGATTATCTAATTTCAACGTAGGTACAGACCTAAAATTTTGTTAGAAATGAATAAATTCAGCTTCTGAAACGTCACTACCAGAAAGCTAATATTGAAACAATAGTATACATACCACTGCATCCCGTTAGCACTACCAGGACACATATAATAGCAATATTCCGCATCATCTTTAGATGTAGTACTTATAAACTGAGAGAACTACTGTCTGATCAAGAGAGTTCAAATTTGAAACACTGATAACTGATGTCACATGGGGAAAATCTTATCTTAATCAGATTCTGGTCATAAATTTCCTCGTGACTGTGTTTACATTGTTGACAATATTACCTATGTTGTCTAGGCGACGTTCGTGGCTTAAAAGGTTGCAGTTAAAATGCTGTGTTTTGAATATGTAGATTTTATATGGTGACGTCACAATCAACTATAAAATACAAAAAATTAAATACCAGCTTTTGATTAGCTTCTTATTATTAAAATCATTGAAAGATGAATTGTAATTGTCTCAAATGATATGAGCAGTGTTTCCAAGTGCTTAAAATACTATTTTGAATTAAGTCTAAGATATATATATTTCTTCAACAATCAGAGCTACTTGTATTATATCTCACAAAAAAATTAGTATTGTCTGTAATCTTAAATAAAAACTCAAAAGTATGAATTTTAAGCAAGTATTATGAAAAAAAAAGCAATATTTCCAAATCTGATGTTATTGAAATGGCATCATTGTTTTAATGGCGGTTTGTAAGTGCCACGTCAGTTAAAAGTTTTTTTAAATTGCGTATTATTACGTTCTAAAATAATTTAATTTGTGCTTAATAAATCCATTCTATTATACACAAATATGAGAAGGTTGGAGGGGTCGTCTGAAAGATTTTGAGCCTATAACTAGTTAACTAATACTAAGGTGGGTAGCGGTGCGGTTAGGCTCACAAAGGATTGAGACTTCTTTTATTTCAATAATTTTCTCAATATTGAATGAAGTTAATAAAATAAATTGCTCTTCATTTTCTATTATGTTAATTTATTTGTGTCATTTATGCCAGTTCACATATGTTTTTTAAAAAAATATTTTGAAATCCTGCCATGTGGTTATAAAACTAAGCTCATTTGGCCCATAAATATTATATATTGTTTGCCTATTATCAAGGAATGTAGCATTTTATATGCAGTAATCATGCACTTAGTGGTAGTTATCATATACTAGGTGAGAAGTTTCTGAAGATACTGCAGTGAGCTCGGCGACAATTCCTAGTTTACGATATAAGTAGATTCTATTATTTGAAGTTATCCAAGACAGAATTTTATAAACTCTTTTTCGTATATAAGTAGATATGTTTGTAGTTTGCCGCAAAGAAACCTTGTAAGACTTATTGCATATTCAGTACTCTTGACAATTTACTTTTGTTCTCTATTTTACGTTAAACTTCATGAAAAACTGCTTACGATCTTGAAATTCAATATGAATACTTCATCTATATTCTCAACAAGTAAAAAGATGTTTACTCTCAGAAGATATTCTGCTTCTGGTAAAATAAATCTTGTGGCTCTTTTGCATTTTTGTTTCTGTTAAAAATTCATTTAGCCAGCTAAAATTACCAAGTAAGACTAAATGTCTAAATGGTTTTTTTTTTAATAAATGTTTATTAAAATCTTAGTTTATGCAGTTATTTCATTTGATTGTCATTGCACAATCTTTAGTTCATGCATTGGTTTAGTCTCTTACAATTTTAATCTTGTGTATATTGTCTTTATAAAAGCTATCAGAATTGAGCAAAAATTACTATTCTAGTCTATTTCTAGTTGACATAGAAATATCGCCAAGCAATTGTGGTGCCAATTGGTTGGCATTGAAATCAGTAATCCTATTTCTTTTGGATTTTATTACCATTTCTTAATTGCTGTTTGATTAGTTGCATATTTCTTTTGTTTTGTTGGCCAACCAAACGGTATAGTGGTTAGCAAAAGCTGGCTTCTAGACCGCGAGGTTGCGGGTTCGAGTCCAGCGTTAGGCATGGGTGTTTGTAAATGTATGTTGGCTTGTCTAATGACGAATGTTTCGGTGCATTATAGTCCTCGTGTTGCTGACGGCGCCAGATAATCTGAAAACAACCAACCAACTTTTGTTTTGTTGTCATTTAATATTGATCGATATCGTGTAGGTTATGAAGGAACCACCATATTGAATTGGCAGCATTTTGCCTTCGATGCCAAATTTTTAAAATAGCTTCAACCCAACGACATGAACTAGGAATTTATCATTACTTTAAACCGAACCCATACTTTGATTTAAAATACGGTTTGTGTATCTTAGAAACAAACTATCCTCCGAGTCACAATTGAGCAACTTTACAGGAGAGTGAAAAGGCTAAATCCTGCTCCCATTGGACTCTAGAGCTCTTTCTAAATGCCTTAAAAAAAATTTCTTTATGAAACAATATTTAAGCTTGTGTTTTTTTAAGGTACAGATTTAATTTGAAGTCATTGCATTTGATGCAGTGTTACATTTATACTTGTTACTATACAATCAAGGCAATTGTAACAAATAGTGTGCAGTACATTATGATTTAAATATTACTAATTATCTGACTGGTTTATAAAAGAAATGAATAAGCTAGTTCATGCAAGTTTAAAAGTCAAGTGTGAAATATTGGAGTTTAAAACGTATTATTGCACATAGTGGTGTGACAATTACAGAGTGTTTATACTGGCAAAAAATCAGCTCTTCTAAGGATGAAATTTCCTATTGATAATTCTTTCCAAAGATGCCAACTTTTGTACGTATTTCCTATTTTTACAAATTTTTAAATTTTTTTTTTTTATGGTTTACAATTGTTTTGCAGCATAAGGAATGAATTTGAATTACAATTGTGATTATTACATTAGCGAAAACACTGTAATAGCGTAAGTATTAGTGAATTTCAAAGGTCTTGGGAAAAAGATTGAGAAAAGGTTTTGCATAAGTTTAAAAGAATAGTAAAACCATAAAAATATTTGAAAATCTACAGAAAATCCGTAGAAAAGTTGGCAATGTGTTTCTAAAATATTTTCTGTTTAAATTATGTTACCAAAAAATGGGCAGATATTGATTAGTATAGTGGAGTTGAATCAATTGTCCTTTAATTTCACTGTAATTTTATTTATTCCTTTTGATTCTTGTAGGTGTGACAGTGCATGACTGCAAACTTGCATATTTAATTCTTATTGATGTTTTTTCCATCCTTAGACTTGGTTGCAGTTGTAAGACTAGGTAATTCTTTTTATATCTGTGACTACCTTGATGCATTATAATAGATGATTATCTTAATGTGAATTTTCTTTTCCAACCATCCCTGTACATGTAAATAGGAATAATTTGTTTTTTCATGAATCCTTGAAGTTCTCTTCTGGCTTGCCATAACGGAAAGAGCTGTAAATATGAGGGGCCTAAATTACTTTTTGACTTGCTGAATGAATTTTTTTTTTTAATATTTTGGATTAATAAATTTCATAATGATGAATGTGAAAAGTAGTTAGTAACCACCACCCTTTCATATTTTCTTTAGTGTTTTGCTATCGTTATAATATACAACAAAAAGTTTGAATTTTACAGGTTTCTCATAGTAGTCATAAAAGTGCTTAATATGTTTTAACTTGTTTTCAAAGCCTTAGAAGTACTTAAAAATGCTTAGAGGTAATTAAAAGTCTTAATTTTCATCACTCATCCGCTCCCCACCAGAATTTTGTGATATATTTGCATTACGCATGTGTCAATTTGTACATCGTCTGGTTACGATTTTAGTTACACATTGTTAATGTGACCAGACGTCATGATTTTGGCATGACAGTCTCTCTTTTCACCTTGCTGCCCGAATGTTCTGATTTTTCGTTAAAGTCCTTTTAAACAAAAATGTTCTTCATAACTTCATCTAACAAGAACTAACAGAGAAAGTACTGATGAAGTTTCTGGAAATGAGTGTTGGGTGGAGGTTTTACCCATTTCCTCTGGCACTCAAATAAAATTGCCAATATTATGAAAATTGTGGATTTTCAGCTTCAGTTTGCTTGGAACAACTGCTGCCATTGAAAACACATTTTGTATTGTTAATTAAATTTAGACTTGTGAGAAGACACAACTTTCTGTGGATACTCTGAAATCTTTTTTAATAACAAAATTAATTTTTCATTTTTCCTGGATTTCCTAAAATCAAATAAAAATTTGTTAAAACTCAATAGCCTGAAATAAGAGGTATACATGTAAAGTATTGTGAAAAGTAAATTTAAATTAATCGTGTGAATTACAATGTATATTGTATATCTTCAGAAAAAACCTCGAACATTGGAGATTTTAGAATTGCGTGTTCCAAATCCCAAAATATAATACAAAAAAAAAGATCCATTCAACATTGACAGAGATGTATTCTGATTTTTATTAGGAAAAATCTAGTCACATTACATAAACAGATGCAACATACAAATACTATGTCCGGAAAATGTTTAATGTGCTATGGCTAAAGCCTGGTGCAAATGAAAAATATATTGCAAATATATATATATATTTCAAAAATCTAAAATGCAAATTGTGCATGTAAGATTTTGATATTATCACTCTGGACGAAGCAGCTATAATTTCAAACATTAAAGACCTGATGCAGAAAAACGCATTTTTGAAGGTCCTTCAAAAGTATTATTTAGGTCCTTGAAAAGTCATTGATTTACCATCTGTGATTTTAGTGGGAACCTTGTTGAACAAACAAGTAAACAAATGAAGTTTCCAAATCCTTTGCAATTAGTGCTGATGAGTTATTTCTGTTGCTACGAGAGCTTGTTTAATAATTTCTATTGCTGAGCAGTTACTATAAGCACACAAAAAAATAAAGGTTTGTTTCCTGTGACATGGGCAAAAATATCCGAGTAGGTGGGTATGAAAAAGTTTTTTTTTTTGCAATAAAAAATTGGCAATTATTTTTGCGTGTTTGCTAAATATTTTTAACAAGTACGCAAAAATAAATATTCATGTATTAATGTGAAGATCTAAAATTGTAGGTCAATATCCTGAGCATATACCTAGGTATTTACTAAAATTGGTTATTAATAATTTTTTTCAGGTTTCATTGTTCATTATGCAATTATAATCAAGTCTAAAAAAAAAATTTACGAAATTTTTGTATTGTAATTTTAGGGTAGGTAGGGTTACAGAAAAACTTTTGTTTCTTCTTTGGCCTAACTAATTTTTTTACAGAAGTTTGGCTGTATCCGAAAGTGATGACAGCGAAAACAAAGTGGTTGAGGATAAAATTCACAAGGAGCAATTAGTTGGAAATATTAGGCACTGCTATTAAAGGATTAAAGCAAAGTGACAATTTCAGAATCAGAAATAATGGGGATTCAAGAAACGAGAGAAAAGTTTAGCCAAAAGTCAAAACTAATCTTAAAACAAATGTTTTTCAAAATCGCATTAAGTTACAAGAAGTTTTTTCTTAGCTTATTTAATTTATATGTTTTATTTTATTGATTTTGTGTATAAAAAATGACTTATACTAAAATCCGAAATTTCACAAAATCCTGGATTGCTGAAGTCCAGGCGATTCCGAATTTGAGATAATCTACTGTATTAACTTTTTACGATTTCATTCCAGATATAACATTTGAAAAATGTAGGCGTTACTGATAGGTTTTATGTATATCCCAACGTATGCCCCCTTTTATATATAACCCAACAAAAACATCTCTGTAAAAAGGTGCCAAGTTCTTCATGCAATGATTGTGGCTGTGAAAAGTATTGAGATCTAAAGTAGAGCCAAGTTTAAAGTTGCTGTAAATTACATGCAATGAAAATTAGTATAATGTTCTTCTAAAAGTCAAAATTCCCCTATATAGGCCTAAATATCCAACTACAAAAATGTTTGTGACACTTGGCCATTACATATTCTGGATTATTTGTTGGCTGTGTTGGTGCTGCTGTGCGTAATAGTCAAGTCACATAAGCATTTTGTAGCTGAATATTTAGACATTTGTGGGAGAATTTTGACTTTGAGAAGAACATTTTATTAATTTTCAATGCTTGTAATTTACAACAACTTTAAACTTGGCTTTACTTTAGATCTCAATATTTTTCACGGCCTTAGTTATTATATGAAGAACTTGACACCTTTTTCCACAGAGATGTTTTTGATGGGATTGTTTTTTGGCCAATTAGGGTCTGAAGGCCTTATCAAACGGACAACTCAACTCTAACTTAGCTCTATCGTCAACTCGAGAAGCCCATATCCAGAGGCAAAACCTGTTTTTGCTCGATCCATGACTGCTTCGATGGTGAACGAAGCAGTTGAGGATAATTTCAGCCAACGTGGTTGGGGACCAATCAGATACCTTCTGTTTTCGCCAACAATTGGCATGAATTTTACTCTTTACACCAAGTAAGTTAATGGAAATTTTAGCGAAAATAGATAGGAAAATTAAAAGTTAAAAAAACTTCAAGGAAAGTAAGCATGTGATTAGTGAAATACCTAAGCAATAAGGTAAAAGTAATATTTTTGTGGAGAAGGCATCACAATGCCTCGTGAACAATTACGTCTAGACTGCATAGAATCACTGCTGCATTTGTTTAAAATCATCTTAGTCTATAATTCGCAAAAATTATTTTGTACTCAGTAATGTGAAACTATTATTACAAGATTTCCCTTGATATTTTTTTGGGCATAATATTTGAAATCTAATGTAATGTAGATGACCGAAATGTCTATTTGAAGTACAACAATATTATTAGTATAAAAATAGTAATGTTAATAAAAAAAAGGAATTGCATTAATTATTCCGTCATTATACAAATCTTATAAAAATGAAAATTATTACCTATTTGATTTAAAATGATTTTTAAAGACTAGACACTTTACTGTATAATTTAATTTTATATTTTACTGTACACTAAATATTAAAATTTAAGTGTAAAGCGTCTTTAAATATCAAGTAAGCATTTTTTTTATATCAGTGGTTGACAGAAACCAGTGTATTTTAACACCCTCCGAAGATCACCTCCCCTCAAATCAGCATGTAATGCATGCACATTCATGTTCAAACGTAGCTCACTCAGATAAGTGACTGACTGAAGTCATTAAATGTTTGCTGTCTGATACGACGTGCGTCATTAGTACGGGGCCGTCCCCCGATTTCCGAGTGGGTAGTTTACACGAATGGCAATTTTGTACGTGCCTTGATTAAGAATATATTCCTGGCTTTTTACTATGTCTTCCTGCACAAAATAAAGAAAAAGGTAATGTAAAATGTTGATTAACATTATGCCGTCCATACGTCTAATCAGGATTCTTTTCTATTTGTTTGGCGCCGGGGACTGGTTCTGAAGTTCAGATCATTTCCCCTATCACAGGCAATTTTTTGGGATATCGTAAATCGTCGAGTTTTACTGCGCCTTCATTTGCCCGATAGTTTTCATTGTGTCGTCGGCATTTTCCCATTAATTTTTACAGGACACTAACTTGGTGTCACCAGACAGCATAGTGTTAATTGTTTAAGGTTATAACATCAAATGTTTTTAGTATGCATTCAAATATCATATTTCCGCTCTGATACGTGAAATCGCAATTGCGCTTCACTGTTGTAGTTATTAATTTTGTAAAAAAAAAACTTATTTTAATTGGAATATTCCATATTTGGGTTACCCCGTTTTGATTTCTTAAAGTTAGTTATTCAAGATTAAAAAAAGCATACTTTTTCTATACCTGCCCTTGTTGTCATTTGTTCCAAATTTAAGAGTTGGGACTACATTGGAAGTGGGGCATTCTCGTTTAGAACATTTACCCTCTTTTTGAATTTGAGAAAATATTTCAACCTTGGCAGTTTTCTATTTGTAATAAAACTCAATTGGTACATTATATCAATATATTTCAAAGAAATGACTAAAATAAAAAGGTTATTGAAAATTGTCCTGTGTTGCAAAACTATATATTTTTACCTTTTTGCAAACTGGCTGTCTCAGTTCAAGGCCACAAAAGTGATGATTAATATAATAAAGTTGGAAAATTAACATAACTCGTAATTATCAACTTTCTTGTGTGTGATTTATTATTTAGTGCCATGTAATTTTTTTTTAGGTCAAGCTGTTTATTTGAAGCAAAGTTAGAAGATTATATAATAGAAACAGTTCAATGACAGAAAATTCACATTGAAATAATTCAGGCATTCCAGCATAACACTAATAAAAACAGCTGTGAAGATAGTACATGGACATAGCAACTAAAGTAGCAAGAACTGACTTGTCCAGGAACCATTTATGGGACTTCTAAATAGGAACATAAGCCGGGTAAAAATTTTAATCATTTTCTTTTGTTTCAAAATGTTTTATTTCCTAAATATGTATGCAACGATAATTCCAAAAGAGATCTATGTGACTAGCATTTGACATTACATTTTATAAAAAGGCTGTTACAGTGTAACATATTTGGTAGGCTCCCATGTGGATCTTTTTGTATAGTAATATTTTTATGTAATTTTAAATTTAAGTTAATTAAATATTATAATAATATTTATTTATTGGGAATTTTGTTAAATTATGTGGATGATGACGTTCTGCAGTAGGCGACGGCTGACTGGGGCGCCATAAGACCCAGTGGTGTAAGGCACAGTGATGCAGAGAAATGTGGTTAGTCTAAATGCTTGGCAGTTGACTCATTACACTGTGATGAGTGTTGTCACCCAATCGGAGAAGATTCTGTTGAGGGAGATGTGAATGGATGATGACGATCATCTTGGTGATCCTAGTTAGGGTGTGCACCAGAAAGAGCATGTAGGGTGAGAACAACATTACACAAACTCGCACATCATCATGTCAGAGGCAGGGGCGCCTGTGACAAAACTGGTGGAGCTGCGTTGATGACTGGAGATCTCGGGCATCCAGTGAATGAGCAGGGTGTCCACAGATCGGGAAAAGTCAGGGAATTCGGTATTTCGGGGAAAATCAGGGAATTATCAGGGATTTTGTCAAAAAGTTTAAAGGAATTTTAAGAAATTAAAATGAAACTTTTAATTGTGACAATTAAAGATACACTGCTACCAGAAATACAAAAATCAATTTGAAAAAAAAAAAAAAAAAACGTCAAAAATTCGGACAGCAAGACCGACCACGTAACTTTTCGTATTAAAATTTCCTGACAATCACTAAACCTGCTTGCTTTCAGATTTGCCTTAAATCGCCGATGGAATGACTACATTTCTTCCTCATTTTTCTCTTATATTATAGTAATCTATCAGCATTATTTACGTTGATATTTGATGGTCATTTTTCTGAACGTTACGATGGTAAAATGGCCGATATTTTCGTGATTTTAGAGGGCAAGAAACGCGTTCCTGCATGCTGCTCATTTTCGTGATGTGTCCCTGACGCTATTTCAGAGATTGCACCTGTCAGCCATGGTACAGTTCTGCTTTTTTAGATTTCAGCATTTTTTTTTTTTTTTTGAAATTTCTATCATTCCTAAGACGGATTCAAAACTGCATTACAATTTCATTGGGTTTACTTGCTTGTCTGACAACCAAGGAACCTACATACTTTCAGACTTCCCCAAACTTGTGATGTAATGACCATTTTTCTTGCTGATTGCCAGCATGTATCACTGTTATTTATGCTGGTGTGTGGTGGGTAGTTTCGCCGAACGTTACTCTGATGTTAAGCTTGTTATTGCCGAGATTTTCGCTGCTAAGAAGGGAGCTTTCACCGAGATTAACATTCTTGTGATGTTCATTTTAGTCCCTATTAATCACTATTCTAAGGTTTGCGCCTCAATAATTGTCTTTATCTCTGAGATTTACGCTTGTGATTGTCAATTTCGTAGATTGTGACGTCGATAGAATCGCGTCTATTTCAGCCATTTCCATCGACATATTGGATGCTAACGTTGATATTTACGTTGGTGTGATGGTCATTTTTGCCGATTGTTGCCTTAATGCAGGGATGCGATTTCTTCCGCCGATCTTTCCGCTTTCGTGAATTTTTCTTATTTTTCCACCTATCAAAGTTTTCCTCCTACAGGCAACCAAACGATATAGTGGTTAGCGTACTAGCTTCTAGACTGCGAGGTTGCGGGTTCGAGTCCCGCGTATGGCATGGGAGTTTG
The DNA here is from genome assembly GCA_963978545.1 of Linyphia triangularis. Taxonomy (NCBI): domain Eukaryota; kingdom Metazoa; phylum Arthropoda; class Arachnida; order Araneae; family Linyphiidae; genus Linyphia; species Linyphia triangularis. The sequence goes on from OZ021726.1 coordinate 31,277,261, forward strand.
CAAATGTATGTTGGCTTGTCAAATGACGAATGTTTCGGCGCATTATAGCCCTCATGTTGCTGACGGCACCAGATAATCTGAAAACAACCAACTTTCCTCCCACAAATTTCTCATTGATCTCGTGGAGATTAAAATTTCCTGACAATCATGGAACCTGCATGCGTTCAGTCTTCCCCAAACCACCGATGGAATTATTATCCCCTCCCACCTTATTTTTCTGTAATGTTAGACTCTATCGGAATTATTTACATTGGTATGTTATAGCCATTTGGCAGAACGTTACGCTGATGAAATGGCAGTTATTCCTGTAATTATGGCGAGCGTTATCGCCGTTATTACGTTGCTGTGTGATACTCATTTTCGTCGAGTCTTACTCCAAAATAATAGTTACTGACGTTATTGCAGAGGTTTGCATCTGTCGGACATAGTACAGTTAAGCTAAAACGCGAATTTCGATTTTTTTTTCTTTTAATTGAAATTTTGATCATTCCTGAGATCGATACAAATCTGCATTACAATTTTGTTGGACTTACAAGTCTGACAATCACGGAATCTTCTTACCGGGCATTTTGCCTGCACCGGTACGGGCATTTTTGCCGATTGTTGGTTTAATATAATTGCCGAGACTTGCGCCCGTACGGCGGCCACTATCACCAATATTTACGTTGTAGTAGCTGTAATTTTCACTTAGATTTAAGCTGTTTTAACTGAAGTTATTGAAGAGATTCACGACGTCGTTTTGGTGTCATTCGTCTAGACTTCCGCTGATGTGAAAGCCGCTATGTACGTTATTAGTGTGTATGTGAGAATCGTTTTCACCGGTTGGTTTGAATTAATGATGAATGATAAGAATTTTAATTTAATTTTGCACAAGAAATTAATCCAAATCATCCCAGTTTTTATTATGTATCCTTATTTAAAATTGTCATTTTAACTGCTATTGAATGTAAAATTGTTTATTTTAATTTGAAAAACAATTTTACATTTTAACTATAGATGTAAGTAATAGTTTAAAGTTAAATCAATTTTTTTTATGTATAATTGTTTAAAATTAATTGTCTGGGGAAAATGTGTTTATTTTGTAAAAATTTTGCTTGGGTATTGTACTTAAACAAGCGGCCACAGCTGATCTTAAACAAAAAAGAAAATTTCAAATAATGCATATAATGAAATTGAGCAATTTGGACAACAAAATTATGCAAACTAAAAAGCCAATGAAAATGGTTTAACTCCCCCAATCCAACTACATTTGAAGACAGGGAGGTGTTTTTTTTTTTTTATATATATATAAATACACAAATTGATATATAATTCAGAAAATATAAAAATTTTACTTTACGAAAATATTTTAAAGCAATTATTGATTTTTAAAATTTAATTACAATTTCAAGTATTCAGAAAGCAAAATAGTTAATGTAATATATAGAGTATTTGTTAAATGTGTGTGTGTGTGTGTGTGTTTGATCCATTTTGACATGATTTATGGTTTGTCTTTACTTTTAAAATTTTATATAAGAAAACAGCTTATTAAATCTGAAATTTAATACTAGAGTCCTCTTTTCTTGAGATTAGATTGTAATGAAAAAAAGTGTGATTTTTTAAAGTATAATTGCACATGCACAGTGCGGGTACACTATACATACACAACACTAAATGAAGCAATTTGGTATTTGATAATGTATTTAATAAATGTGTAAAGATAAACAGTACATGCATCATAATTTTTTTTATGATGGCGAATTTGAATGTTCTTTTACTTGAAAGTTTATTATTTATTATATTTTGTTGATAAGCTATAATCAGGGAAAAAATTGGGTGTTACAGGGAATAATCAGGGAAATATCAGGGAATTTTAAAATAACTTTTCTGTGGACACCCTGATGAGGTTGCAGCACTTAGTGTGTTGGAGGAAGGAAAAGATAGCTGAGTAGCAATACCGCTAACTCGATGCCTAGGCGATTGCCACCGGTGGTGAGATAGATGAGGCTGATGGTTGTTTATCCTCCTCCATGGAAGACCAGTACGATGTTTTATCCCTTCAGCAGTTGCATGTCGGAGAACAGCACAAAAGACATCAAATGCGGTGGAGGAAAAACTTAAGTTTTGGCGACGACAGCTGCATTGGACGTGGTTTAAACTTTCCTCAATGTTGGACTGAAAGGAAAGGAGACTATCTTTAAGGGGAAAATAAAATAATGTAGAAATTGTAGCAGAAAAACCGATTAAAAAATTTTGCAATTTGCCATAAAAGTGTCATTGGAAACATGAGACTATTAAAAATATGCTTTACATTGCACTTTAAAAATTTTAAATTACATTTAATAAAAGTACATTTATTTCTCATGATTATTGGTTATAATTGTTTGGAATTAAAAGAAATGTCATTCAATTTTTCCCCATAAATCCTTATTTTTTATTTTGAAAATCTGTATGAACATTTACACGTGTTATCATGTATCATCATAGACCTTTATAATAATAAGAAGGGGTATTAGAACCCCTCAAGATCACAACTTAGACTTAAAATTAACTAGTTTAAAAAAAAATTATGAAACTTTTTTTGTATTTGAATACTGGTAAGTAGTATTCAATTAAAAAAAGCTTAGTTTCATTAAAAAAAAAATTCAGGCATTTAATCAGCCCTATGCTGTTACAAATATTTCATACATATTATTATTATAAAATAAACTTATTTTAGTTTTACTCCTTAATATTAAAACGTTAAAATTAACACAAGTTGGATTAACAGTATTTGACATGTGCACAAATAAAAATTATTGTAATAACCAAGTTCAAAAATCTTTTAGAACATCTGTAAGCAAATATCCATCTTTCACATTAATCTACTACCGTTAGTTTTTCATGTAATCGCAAAAAATAAAAATATGTATCCATTTGCTCTGTATATATGTCTATAAAATGTGCAATTATTGTTATTCCTTTGATTTTTAGGTCATAAGGAAAAGGTGTGTGAAGGGCTGTAACAACATACTTTTTTGCCATAATAATTGTAAAACAACAATTAAAAGCACAATGTTATACCTTGAAGATTACCTGGAAATGATTGAGCATTTGCCTCAAGAACTTAGAGACCGGTTTACGGAAATGCGAGAAATGGACCTACAAGTTCATAATGCTATGGATAATTTAGATGAAAGAGTTAAGCAATTTTTTCCAAATGCCAAGAAACTGAAACCTATAGAAAGGGATTCAGAATATGAAAAGATAAGATTAGATTATTATAAGGCTCTGGAAGATGCAGATGAGAAAGTGCACATAGCTAACCAAATATACGATTTAGTAGAAAGATATTTAAGGCGATTAGACCAAGAATTGCAGAAATTTAAAATGGAATTGGAAGCGGATAATGCAGGTATCACTGAAATTCTAGAAAAAAGATCACTTGAATTAGATAACCCACCTCCAACAACTAATTCTATGTCGTCCAACTATCCAAGAGGTGAAAAAAGGAAACACGGCCAGCAAAACATATCTATTACCTACACTCCAGACAAACAACTCGGAACAGAAAAGGTGTTTTCATCCATAGCAACTGAAGCCATGAGGGAGACAATTGGTGGGAACAGAGTGACTCTTCCAGGCCATTCGCCGTCGTCTTCTTCAACGAGTAGTAGCAGCTCAACAAGTTCAGCTCAAGAACGTAGCCTAGTCCTTACACCCCAGACAAAGACCACTTATGTAGGAACAAGTGCTCTAGCAGCTGCAGCTTCCCAAGCCATAGCAGCCACTCAGCAATCTCTAAAACGAGGCACTTCACAAAGCCAATCCAATCTGATACAGCAGGGAAGACGAACTGCAAGCCTGAAGGCAAGCTATGAAGCTGTCAATTCTGGTCAGAACCTGAACAAAGAGCTCACTTTGGGAAGCCGCGAGATCAATTCTGTAGTAGTAGCGCCACCAAGCATTGCTAACACTGTCACTGTCCCTAGTGAACCAAAGACTAAAGTTAACAAAAAGGCCCGCTCAAGTCAAGTAGTTCAGCCAGCTATAGAGCCATCACCATTGCTTGAGGATTCGGAAGATTCTTCTGTGCTCGATGAAAATATGATGTTCCTAGACAGTTATGATCCTAATGAGCCAAGATACTGTGTGTGCAACCAGGTGTCATATGGGGATATGGTTGCATGTGATCACAAGGATTGTCCATTAGAATGGTTTCATTATCCGTGTGTAGGCATTTCTCAGCCTCCTAAGGGAAAGTGGTTTTGTCCTCAGTGTGCAGCTTCTATGAAGCGTAGGAGTAAGAAGGATAAATAGAATGCTTTTCATTTTGTAATTTAATTCATTATGATTTTGTGATACAAACTTTTTTCTTTTTTGTAAATATTACACTTTTTTCCCAACTTGCAATGATTTTTGTTTATATTTTTGTTTTGTTTTTTTAAAGCAACTGCTTACATTCATTATAAAGAAAGAGTTAGTTTTTTTTTTTTTTTTTTGAATCTGCTTCTTTCACAATACCTGGTATAAGAAAAACTCCCAATTAAAATAAGACAATTTTATTTAGAAATATCTCTATAAACTCAATAAAAAGATTTTGATATGAAATTTGACACTTTAATTATTGTCCTAATGGTCAAAATCATTTAAGAAGCTAGTAAGGTGAAATATCAACAAAATTGCAAAAGGAATATAGCATCTTTTGTATTTAAGCTACTTGTACAATGGATTCAATCATAAAGGGGGGGGGGGGGGATCCTGATTGCTTGAAAAAATATTTTATATACCGAATACTAAAATACAAAATCAATAAAGTAATACTAATCTATTGTAGAAACATCAAAACCTTTAAACTTAAATTAAAAAAAGAAAGCCATTGCACACACCTTCAGCACAATGCTACATGAAAGCAGAATGTGCAATGCAATCCTACAAATATAATAAAAATTAAGAGCCAAACTTAAGCCTTAAACAGCCAAAAAAATAGATATTAAAATATGAATCTTAAAAATATTTTTAAATTTTGAAATCCCGTCTTGAGTTTCTTCGTCAGGAGGCTTGAACCCATTCGAGATTTCAAAGGATGTGTTTCTGAAATGTGATTCCCATTCAAGCCCCTACGCATCCAGCCAGATAGACAAGAAGTCAAAAATATTCACAAATACTAAAATGAAATGTACCTTGTAAACCAAACTTAACAAAATCACTGTCTTCCCAAGTTTAAAGCCCAAGTTGATTCGAAATGAACACAATCCAGCACCAAAAGCATTGAATGTATTGAAAACATAATTCCCAAAATAGCCCCGCTTAAAACATTTAAAACTGCACTGCCATCTTTTATCCATGGAAAAAAATTTGAAATAAAACATTTAGACCAGTTAGGGCTATTTAACTGGATTTCAATATAGCCCGAACAATAGAATCGAAAACCAAGAAAAGAAAATTTCAAAAATATTTAGTAAATCCATTTTTCCTCAAATTATACCTAAAAATCTCAAAAGCCAAATTAAAGTCCGTAGCATTATTGCAAATACTCTTAATTCTGTTTAGTTGTGTGTAATAAATATTTCTAAAAATAATGAAACTTAAATTGCTATTAAAATTTGAAAGACGAATAACTCTTAAAATTAAAATCCTGTCTTGTCATAAATCCAAATATTTATAGAATCTTCAATAATCCTTAAATATAGCAAAAATATATTCAATGTAATTAATAATAGCTTCTGTTAAATTTATTGAATTAGGTTAGTACTCTCCAGCTGATTTTTGCATAAATATCAGTGGATTTTTTTTTTTGTAAATTTTTCATGTACAAGTTATTTCATCACTGCAGAATGGACAATTCTCGCTTTTATTTTTATTCAATTCCAAATGTTTCGAAAAGGCCATAAACAGAAAATGTTCTGCTCGATGTGCTTTTTTTTTTTTTTTTTTAAATTTGCAATCAAAGTTTTCCTGTGAGAAGTTGGCGAGAAAGCGATTCATTCGGCCTGAATTGAACCTGAATCTTGGCTTGAAATGTGGCAGCGGAAACCTGTTTTGCAAGTTTCTCGCAAATCGCGGCAACCTCTACGTGATATGGCAATGGTCTACCAGCTCCAACTATTTGGCAAAAACCTCACGATAACCATAGAAACCCTTGACGTCACAGATTTTGTTGCATGTTTTGATCGGACTGGTTTTGGTTCGGTTTTGATCCATTTTCGTTTTTTAATATTTAAATAACTAATTTTTTTAAAGAACTTTTGTTTAAATATTTGGAATCAGAAAGAAATTCTTCATAAATATAAACTAATTTCACTTGTTTTTAAAAAATGCGGGAATTGTCCATTCCCTCTTCAATTTAAAAAAGGTGTACGAACCTTTCCTTATAAAATTCAAATTTTTGCATTGTTTCTCTTCCTTGTGTGGTTTTATGTTGGAGACAAGGAGTATTAATAAGTCTATGGGAAAAATTATTCGTGTATTCCGCATTTTCCCCCGGCTTTGAAAATGGAACTTTAGATGTGTGGTTTACCTGCAGTTTTTCTAAATAAATATCAATCTTTTGAGCTTTAATCACTATAAAAATTATCAAAAACATAAAAAAATTACAAACTTCAGTGCATTATAGCATGTACTACAGCCATTTAATTGGGACTTTGCATAAATTTTCAAATCTGCATTAATTGTAGGGTTTAGATCTTGTATGGGAGGTTCTGTAGCCAATTGCTTCTGCCAGATTTAGCAGAAAGTTGTCAGTTTGATCCCTTAATTTTTGTATGCACTCCAATTATTATTTCATATTTTATTATTAAATGTGTGTAAGCTAGCATTCCTTTTTTGGGTACTGATCAATTAATAGTGATTTTGTCACAATTCTGCCTGTCTTTCAGGGCCCCAATTTTTACTAAGATACATATTTTCCGAATTGTGAACTTGACACAAGTTTTCTATAGTCTACTATGCGTTATAGGTCCTTATTACTTTAATTGAATCCTCTCAAAATCTAAGCATCCAATCTATAAGAATGATTTAAGAAAAATCTTTGTTTTATAGATAATCTCCATTTGATTAAAGAAGATTTTTGTTCCATACAACAAGTTATGAGCAATAGTAATTTCACTATTGCTCAATACTTGTATGGAAATATAAATTTTCTATTTAGAACTATTATTAAAATTAGCATTTCAATGTTTACATTTTATTTTAAATGTACAATTACATTTGTATGGATACCATGATTTTCTTTAGTTTGCAAATATTTGAGATAATTGCTTTGGAATTTAAATACAGTATAGAAGACATGTTTTCCCCTAAAAATTCGACTGATTGTAAAATTCCAATTATGGCAGTATTATCTTGCCCATTTAATCCAAGCTTCTCAGTTTTTGTTGCCATTTTGTTTTCTAATTGCCCATATCTTGATGATGGTCACAACAAGTAAAATTAGTAATTTTCAATAGTAACAAATATGGACAATATTTTTATAGTGCTGTCCAAAAAGGTTGTTTTTTTCGGTCAGATAACAGCTTTAATAAAGTATAATTCTATTGTACTTTAATGAATACATTTTAAAAATTCAGTTTAAACTTTTGTAATAAGGAATACAAATTTTTAAATGCTCATCAAATTAAAATACTATTTGATTTTCTATAGACTTTAATCCTAGATAACTAAACATTCATTTAATTAACTATTGACTCACAGCAATTTTATGAATTCGAAATGGTGAAGGTACAATCACTCATTATTCTAATAAAAAGAATTATCAAAGATATTTTAAAAATTGAAGAACTCGCAAAAGACAACTAAAATAATGCGCAACTAACATTGAATTTTTACTTTTTGTTCCCAGATTGACGAAATATGTAAGGCTTCGACAACAATGTTATTTGTGGGACACTTAAATTCCCCCAAGATTTGCAAACACCGATTTTCACCATTTTTCTTTTTTATAATTAAAGTATAAGACTTGGCTTAAATTACGGTAATTATAAAGTAGCACTGATTTATGTTCTGTAATCAAAGGTGGTAATTAAATTTATTCTTAAAACAATTTTGCAATGTTAACTACCATTTTAATATACCTACAGCTGTTATTCAACTCTAATTAGTTTGTTAATATCATATTTCAATACTGGCATCACCTTATCATACAAAAATTCAGACATGATTCTACTGAATCTTTTAATTTCTGTGGATACTAAATATTATTCAGCTCTAATTAGTTTGTTAATCACAATAGCATCTCCTTACCGTATGGTAATTCAAACAGATTCTACTGAATAATCTTTCACTCGTGAAATTTGGCCAATTTTTAATTCTAATTTCTATTTAGATTTCTTATAAAAAGTGCAAATAAAATTGTGTGCATGGATGTAACTATTATTACTAAACAAGTTAGAAACGCCTTTGATCTATCGAATAAAAGTTTACTGGAAATTTTTAACTCCAATTGTTTTGATTCTGAATAAACTAACACAATGGACAATTCCCTCATTTTTTAAAAACAAGTGAAATTAGTTTATATTTATAAAGAATTTTTTTCCGATTCCAAATATTTAAACAAAAAATCTTTAAAAAAATTAGTTATTTAAATATTAGAAAAGAAAATGCCTCAAAACCAGTCCAATCAAAACATTCAGCAAAATCTATGACGTCAAGGGTTCCTACAATCGTGAGGTTTCTGCCAAGTAGTTGGCGTTTGTAGACCATTACCATATTCCGTAGAGGTTGCTGTGATTTGCGAGAAACTTCCAAATCTGGTTTCCGCTGCTGCATTTCAAGCCAAGATGTTTGGGAAGCCGTGACAACACATTCAATGGCAGCGGAATGAATCTGGCAGCCAATTAGGTAACTTTGATCGCGAATTTTAAAAAAAGAAAGGCACATTGAGCAGAAATATGTGTGTTTATGGCTTTTTTTTAAACATTTAGAATTGAATTAAAAAAAAAATCTAAAAATGCAGGAATTGTCCATTATATATTCTATACAAAATTTGAGTAATACGACTATTTAAATTGTATGGAGTTAATATGTAGGTTAAAATATTTTTGACTTGATTGCCTTTATTGCACAGTTTACTTCAGTATATATTGCAATTATTGACGACACGTTTCCAATTCCTTGGCCGTATATGTACTTATTTTCAAAAAGGTTCCAGCTTCATTTGGTCTGAATTATAAAAAAGGTAAACAAGTGCAACTATTTTGAGTTATCCAGTATCCCTTTAAATCCCACGGAGTCAGCGGTGTGGGTTTCACAAAAACCCAATGACTTTCCATTCGAAAAAACTGGAAATGAACTCGCCCGACTCATTCTCCTGTGGGCCTCATCTGGGTTTCCTGTGGGAGGTCGCTGTCGACCATTACTATATGTGTACAATTTACAATAGGGTTTTGCGTTGGGTCATCTCTTTTTGATGTGTCGGAGCATTTAGTTGGCACCTTATTAACAAATGAAACGCCACCGCTAAGTACTTGACAAGATTCGCATACAAGATAAATCTCGACTATCTTACTAGGTGTCCAAAGGGTGGGGCAGTTTGACAATGAGTACTCTAAACCCATGGCTCCCCTTTACATGCTCCACAATAGCCTATTGTTGAGGACCGTCACGCTTCAAACAACTACTGCCTGGAAGATTCACCAGTTTGAAATATCCATATCTTCCCCCTTTAACACGACCGGCTGGGAATTTTTCTACAAGGCGATTTAGGGCAGGTTGGGATTTAAAGGTAGAATTCCTTAATACTTGTATTCAGTAAAGCAATCTTACTCATTTTTAAATTGAAACGTGATAAATTGTACCATTTCAACAAGCATAGCAGAAATGATCCAGACAAATGATCCATTGTCTTTACGCTGAAATTGGAGAAAGAAGGGCCACAGAAAACCAGCGGGGAAAAGACAAAGAACCAGTGATGACACCTCTTCCCCAACTACCGTAGCACAGGCTAAGTGACCAAGGACAACTGATTCTCCGTCGTATAGCCAATCTGCTACAGGTAATAAGATAATAAAATTACCTGCCTCTATAAGAAGATTCCTTTTCTATTGGTGCTGTGCCCTCTAGTGGGGGAGACAGATACAACTGTTATATCAGATCCCAAATCTGAAAAATCGAGACCACTAAAAACTTAATACAGTGACCCAAAGAAGTTACTAGTTATGCTAGAAGGAGATGGTGGTTCTTGGAACCCCCCTCCAATACTTACTAATGGGGTCGTTTACCCAGAATCTGGTTCCATGGCTTCCGAAGTTGACGCCTTGTAAGCTTCATGTTCGTCCTCCTCCGTCAGTGCCAATGATTCCACCATTGCATCGTCCGCTGTGGATTTGTGGCCACATCGCCAGACTCTGCAGGTGGTTTCATTACTGTGGTGTCCAGCGTGTGGTTTACCCACAGTAGCAGACGGTGGAGACTCGCAGGCAACGTTTGGGTCACTAATGATTTTGAAGAGGCCTTTTCCGAAGATCCCCATGAAGACCTCGAAAGTTTTTCTCGCGGATGTATGCCTTTTGTCGGACCCCTCTTTGCCTTTGTTGAACCAGAGCCTGTTTTGGGTCTGCCTCACAATGCGGTCGGGAAAACTATTAAAGGTTTATTAATGAACTAGTCTTATCAAGCTTGACTTCGATCTAAAGATCAAAGAAAAGCCAAAGAGCTCAATCAACAGTCACCCTGTGCTAGATCGAGGCCCAGAAGCAGAATAATATATAATGTTCTGCAACGGTACTTTTGACAGTTATAAATGTTCTGCAGACATTTTTTCAAAATTTCCAGTATGATATAAAAGAAAAAACCCGTAAAATTAATACTAAACATTCATTACAAAATGATAATAACGAAAAAAATTATTTTTCAAACCAAAGCATACATTCAAAATTTGTAACTTTATCAATGACTTTGGAAGTTAAATATTTAGACATTGATACAGAACCGCTATGTATAAAATGTTTGTGGTAAGTTGGTCCATGCAAAGAAATAAAGGCTGCTTTAAGATGTTTTCTTAAAGATTTGTGTCCAGGTGGAGCACCATTTGAAAAAACAAACATTCTTTTATCAGTTCCAGCAGAAATATTGTCTCCATCAAAAACATTTGGTCGCTTAGCAACAATTTAATCAATTGTGGATCCCCAAGATTCACAAATTGCTTCTGAAATGGGCACAGAAAAAATAAAAACAAGAAATTTGAGGAATCTGGGAATCTCTGTCTTCAGTTCTTCTATGGCATGCTTTAAAAGCTCTTTTGGCTGGAAAAAAGACTCGCTACACCTACACTCGTCAAGACATTTGTACACCCAATTATTAAAAACAGTGTATTCAAAATACAATTCAGTAGTTTCTTCTTTTGAATGTTCAATGAAAGGAAAATCTTTCATAAAACTTATGAAATTAGGAAGAAGTTCCAATTCTTCTTCTCACTCGGGGGCATTTGTTCCAAACTTAAAATTGTTCTGCAAGGACTCTGATTGTTCTGCGACGTACGCCGCAGTTTTAGGCACTTTCGGGGATCGAGGGAACTACTAAAATTGAGCAGAAGAGAAATCAAGGTTGCTGTAGACCTTTTAACTGGACACTGCACCCTAAATAGATATCTTAATGTGTTAGGTGTTGTAGATGACCTACTATGTAGAGGTTGTCGTATGACAGAGTAGAGCTCTATGCATGTTTTGTGTGAATGTGACTACTACTCTGCCAAAAGCTTTGAACATCTAGGATACCACTATATCGAGCCCTGGGAACTGTCCTATGTTCCAATCAGATTTATATTGAAATTTATTTCGGCAATCAGTCTTTCTTAGATCACATGGGGGTTTCAGTACAATAGACTTTAGTCGCGGTGCTGGTACTCGGTAGAGTTGCCCCATTCATAAATTACCATTTCAACACATGGAACTGCAAATCAAGATGAGTACAATATCTGGGGGGAAAAGCATTATGTTTCACTGCTTATTGATTAGGGAGGAGGAGGATGAAAACTAGCACTTTCTCCACTACTTTTGATGAAGGTCATCAACCTATTTTACGATCTAGGTAAAAATATCTTTTAGCTGGTGTAATTATAGTATGACAGGATAGAAAACTATTTGCCTTATGCAATACATGATTAACAAAAGAAAGAAAAAAACATTCGAGGGTCTGCTCTTTGTTAAACATAATTAAAAAGACATTCACTTAAAAAAAAACATTAAAATGTAAATATTTTTTTATTAAAAATACAATGAAGGTACAAACCAGAGCAATAATTAAAATAAAAATGCCTTGTTATACATTGGAGTTTCTGCAGAAAGCACTTCAATGAATATATAACCACTAAGTGAAATAAAGTCGAATCCATTTTCACTTTTGTAAATAATGAAATGTTTTAAATTAAAATAATTGCTTTGCAGTCTAATAATGTCTAACTGTAAAAATAAAGGAAGTATTGCAATTTCAGAAACAAGATTAACATTTAATGGCACTTATTTCAGCTTTGACAATAGATTTTCGCAAAATAATGTAACACTTTCCTTCTTCCTCATAAGGACATGATACGTCCTTTTTAAATAATAAAGATTTCATGTAGAAATTAATTCCTGCAAGATTATTGTTGAAAACGGTTAACACAATCTTCGTAAACTTATACTGATGTGCTAGAAGAGACAAGATATTCATTAAATGTCTACCAATTCCTTTTCGCTGGTATGCATCATCAATCTGCAACTCGTAACAATACAAAATAGGAAGATTCAGTTCAATATCAAAACGAAAATGGGAAAATCCAACTATCACACCATTATGATCTCTTACAAGCAAAAATCTAGCATCTTCATGAGTAAGTTCAGCCATTTTGGTTTCTTCATTCCAACCCCAGGTACTTTTTTCATATAAATGTTGCATATTTGTCTTAAGAAGAGCAAATATTTTATTTATGTCTGTGGAATTGAGACTTTTTGAATTTGTGGCTTCTATTTTTAAATCGAGATCATGCTTCCTGTACACTGTCCATTCTTGCAGATTATGTAAGAGGTTAGACTTGGCCTTTGCTGAGTTCACCAAGTCTGACATTTGAGCCTTCTTTTCTTTCTTAGACAATCTTGGTTGCTTGCCTGGCATCTTTGAACTGAGAAAAAAATGTCAATTGAAAAGCATCACACAAACAATAATACAAAAAACACTTAACCATTTTATATTCCTTAATTTTATTCTGTGTAGATTTACTCAACACTTTAAAGTGAGCTGTCCTTTAGCTTCAAATCACTGAGCATGAATGTTAAGGCTGCATAATATTAATCAAAATATCCTATTCTATCTTTATTTAAATTTATAATTAGTTTAATACAATGAATTATACAAGCATTAATATAAAATACAACAAATATGCATTTATGGCCTATTGATAATTGCCAACCCTTCTCTTTTAAGTCATTAACATAAAATTTCAATGCAAATTATTTCGCCATTTACGATGATGTCACAGCTAAAATTTATTTATATTGGTGGCATTCTCTATGACAAAAAAAGTTATTCGCATTGTATTTAACCTTACTTTTTCTAAAAGCATTTGTTTTTTATAAATAAAGCACACAACTAGTTAACTTACTTGACCCTTTTCTGATTGATAATCATAACTTGTTTGGGCAGTTAACAAAATTTAAAAATATAATATTCAGCAAAATTTGGTTTGTACATTTAACGATTGTCCTATACAAATCAGCTGCTTAAATAACCAATTTTAATATGCAAACTTCTGGGTAAGTTTTCTAATCAAAAAATTAAATTCAAATTTCACCAGAATACTCTGTATTTTTATACGGTCTTGGAATAAACACATCGCTACGATTTGTATGCTTTGCAACTTTCCTAAAACCTTACCTACTGAACAATATATAGATCCATTAATAGTTACGTAACATTTAACCTTATTTAAACTTAAACAAAATAATCATCGTTTGATAAAAACTACCTGTGTTTCTATACAGATGGAAATTATATCATAATTACAATATGGGAACTATGGCTCCGCATGAAACATGTACTGATATGGAAAAGTTTAAAATATTCATTTTATAAAAGATGTAAAAAGAAATTGTTAAAAATTACCTTCTCAAAACCAACAGAATCAAAAAGTAGTCACAAAAATCTTGAGCGGGAAAAGTTTGACAACAAAATGTAGAATAACTTCACTTCACTTTTGCTACACCTCCCGTTGAATGTTCATCAATATAGACCATAGGATGTAAATAGTGACATCGTGAACTTTTAAATGTTATTCTCCACCATGAGAGATTAGACATATAATTTCTTAATAGATGACAAAATCTAAATGTTATTAACTTTCACACATAATATTTGCAGAAAATTTAGTTAAAGCATATATTTTTAGTTAATCTCATAACTTTTAATGCAATACATAACTTTCTAAGTTTTTTGGAAGGTTAATTAAGTACTTTTTTTAAGTACTTATAAATAATATTTAAAAACAATGATGACCAAAAACTAATCGGTGATGCATATAAATGGATCATTTTTTATGAAGGATATGTCGTGTTCTTTTTTAAAAAATTGGAGCTTTCCTATTAAAGAATAAAATTAATTTCGAAGAAAATATTCAAGCTACAAATACCATGCAACACACAACCCGTCTCACTTACTACCCACAATACTGCCTCTGTCTGTAGAAAAATCTGCAACTATCTGTTAGTCAGAAACTTTCTGGAAGAGGTTAATATGGTACCAAGTACTAAGCCTAGACAGAAACGATATTGTACCACTAATAGTCAGAGGTAGCGCCAGCGGGGGGCTGTAGCACCCCCGTCGAGCAAGCTTAACCCCGGGCCCCCATCGGGAAAAATTAGGTTTTCGTCAGGAAATGAATTTTAATTTCATTTGTAACAGTGTATAGTTTTTGTGAGATATCACAAGCATTTCTTATATTTTTCAATAATAATTATGATTTTTTGTACAAATCTAGCCAAACACCACTTATTCCCTACTCAGCAGAGACAGCGGCTCTGTTTTATCTTGTTAAATTTCTTTTGAAAGAGGGTCCAGTTGTAATCCTCATCGACAACAAGGGAGTAGTGGAAGCGGTTAAAACTGGTCTTGCAAAAAGAGGTTCCCTAATTTCTGAAACTATCCATCTCTTACATCGTTTCTCTGTGGCATCGCCCACTATTCTCGTATGGTGCAATGCCCATTCTGGTATCCCCCTTAACGAGGTGGCAGACAAGTTATCAGTTCAGGCAACCTAATCCCTCTCTGCCAGTTATCTCTATTATAGACTTCCAAGACGTTAAACGCTACATTAAATCAAGACTTTCAACGGAATTTAACGAGTCGTGGGCTTCTTCGACTTACTTTCATCGCTTCTCAAAACAAACTCTCGAGCGGCCATTCTTTGATAGGGTCCCTTCTAGACATTTAGAGACTAAGATCTTGCGCATTCTTGCCAATTCATTTCCGTTGAACAGCATCTTACACAAAATCGGTTTGGCTCCTTCGCCTCTTTGTATTTCTTGTAAGTCAACCGAGAACCTCTCGCACAGATTACTGCAATGTAACCGTTTCAAAATTCAACGCTCTCTGCTCTTTCCTCTCCTCGGCCCCAGATAGCATTTTATCCTTTTAAAACCCTTGTCTAAACCTCTCAAGCGAAAAGGGAGTAAGGTTCAGATGACAAGGGAGTAACCATCATAAAACCTTGAAGAAAGGGTCCTAGTCTCCAGACGTCAAGCTTTTGGTAACCATTTCATGAACCCCTTTGCCACAAGGCTTTCGCCGTAAAGGGTATGTAAACCTTTTCGGGATGAGCTTGTCACAAGGTTTTCGCCGTAAAGGGTGTGTAAACCTTTTCGTGATAAGCCTGCCACACGGTTTTTGCCGTAAGGGTTGTATAAGCCTTTTCATAATAGGCTTGCCAAAAGGTTTTCACTGTAAAGGGTGTGTAAACCTTTTCACTCTGAGGTTCCCACCCTGTAGATATAGGAAAGGTTGCAAAAACTTTCCTTTATAAAGTATCATTTATCTTTTGTGTTCAAAAAGAAACACTTAATTGGGAGAGTTCCAATATTGTCGGAAAATGCTTTAAATTTAGTGGCTAATGAAAAATTAATATTTATTCTATAGGAATTTAATTACAATTTGCCTTTAATGGTATCAATCATAACCCAATTTATTGATAAATTTTAATTTATTTGCTAGGTAGAACTTACTAGAATAATAAACATAATTTACTTTTTTTTGTAAAGAATTTAAAAAAAAATAAAGATTCAAAATTCAATAAAAAATTATGTATATATTATTAAAAAAATGCATTGAGATCTTAGTAGGTTGCGTTAGACAATTTAAATTGCATTAAAATTTGTTTTAAAGGGTTAATCCAAGCTACTTATAGTTTTATTATTAGAAACATATACAACTAAAAATGCATTTTTACTGATAATTCTTTTTTAGATAATTCTTTATTTTGAAGTAAACAAACACAAATGAGTTGCTTTTTCATTTTATACAAAGAATATAATTTAAACATGATTTTAAATATATACTACAAATATTTCTTCATTTATTTGCTGCATCTGACAAGAAGTTTCTGGAATATTCTTGAGGAAAACTAAAGGGAATCCCATTCATTTCTATCTGAAAAAAATAAACAAATTTAAAATCTTTAATAATAAAACAAGCTGTGTGTCTGTCTGTTTGTGGATCTGTTATAGAAACCTACTTAAAATTGGAGTAGAGCTCTGAAATTTTCAACACAAGAAGTTTTGACCTTCTAATTTATGAATGTCAAACAGAATGTAAAATTTTAATTAGTTCTTTTTTAATTAATATTTTAACTAACTTTTATTTTACAAAGTGACTTCAAATAGAGATACAGCTCTGAAATTTTCAACATAAGTAATTTTGGCCTTCTTATTGAAAAAAAGAATTTTAAATTTGTTGTTAGTTTTTTCTTTAATTAATTAATAAATATTTTACAAAACGGTTTCTAATAGAGCTACAGCTCTGAAATTTTCAACATAAGTAGATTTAGCCTTCTAATTGGACTTTTAAAAAACGGAATTTTAAATTTTTATTTAGTTCTTTTTATTTAATTAATTAATAACTATTCTACAAAATGATATCCAATATTGCTACAGCTCTGAAATTTTCAACATAAGTAGTTTTGTCTTTTATTTGGCCTTTTTTTGAAAAACAGAGTTTCAAATTTTTATTTAGTTCCTTTTTAATTATTATTTTTTTTTTTTTTTTTTAAATTTATTAATATATATTTAACAAAACGATATCTAATAGAGCTGCAGCTCTGAAATTTTCAACATAAGTAGTTGTGCCCTCCTAATTGGACGTTTGAAAAACATAATTTTACATTTTTATTTAGTTATTTTTTAATTAATTAAAAAATATTTTACAAAACGATTTCTATTTGGGCTACAGTTCTGAAATTTTCAATACAAGTAGTTTTGGCATTCTAATTGGACTATTGACAAACAGAATGTTAAAATTTTAATTTGATTTTCGATTGATTCTTTGAATTATTATTATTTTTTTTAACAAAAAGCGACTTCTAATAGGCCTAGAGCTTTGAAAGTTTCAACATAAATAGTTTTGGCTTTCTAATTTTGCTTTCCACAAATACGTGTTAAAATAATCTTAACCCCCTGAAACCTACAGCGCACGAGAACTATTTGTTCTGCAGAGGATTCTCGGGCGGTTTCGGGCGTTTTGGGATCTTCGAGGTTTGGGGGGTCTGGTCAGCTTCCTCACCTCCTGTGGTGTTGATTTATAGGGGGCAGTTCACTCCTGTCAACTCCGAGAAGTAGAGTCTTGTGGCGATTTTTTTCTTTCTTTTGCATGGGACATTTAGTAGAAACTCTTTCCGTGCGGGAACTTTTACTAGAGAATTGCCAAGTTTTACAAAATAATTTGCGTTTTGGTTCGCAAAACTTTAAATACATATGAAATAAACCATGCTATTGATATTGTTAAATAAAATTATAATATTTAGCTAAACTTCTTGAAGAAATTAATTATTTCGTCAAGACAGATCCCTCTATAAATTGTTTTAGTCGCATACAGCTGCGAACTCAAATATTTGTGAATTTTTGACTCATTTTCAAATGACGTTATTCTTTTTTTTTTTCGCGAGACATAATTATATAACCCATGAAAACAAAGTTTTAAATATTAATCCTTTATATACATCGCCAATTTTTATATTCATTAACACAGCGCCGATTCTGTTAACAGCGTGTGCTTGGTGCTTGTATCTAATTTTAAATATCAAACACATTTATATCAGCAAAATGTGTTGCAAACTACGTTTCAAAATGTATTTATTAGAAATGAACGTGCATTTATGCATTCACATCCAAACATCTTTTTTTTTTTTTTATTTTGATTAAAACAATTTTATTATTTATTTATTTAAAAAAAATTTGGCAATATCAAAGAGTTTCAACAATGATCGGCTTACTGCTATTTTAGCGCGATTGGATGAAGGCAAGTTAGTTTATTAGTATTCCGTATAAGCAACTTTTTAGTGACAATAACAGCCCCAAAATGTGAAAGAATGTATTGCCATCGACATCGAATCTATCTACCAACTTTCAGCCCGCTTGGATGACGGCAAGGTGGGTTAATTAAGCATCCGCAGACTTGCACTCTATCGACACTCACACAAAATCGAAGTTAATTTAAAGAATTCAAAATACATCCTTTATTGAAACTTTAATGCCTCTAATACGTACGTTATTGAAATATTCGATTTTTCTTAGATGCTATTTTATAATTTTAGGTGAAATGAAAGTACTCCCCTCGCTCGATAAAAGTTTAACACTCCCTGTTTCACCACGATTAATAATTTGGTATTGAAGATCTGAACAAATAAAGGATTCTACTTACGTAGGATTGCTTAGCCATATGAAGTCCGTGGCGTATACAGGGAGGAGGCTGATAGGGCTACAGCTCCCTGAAAATTGAGAAAAATTATATTTCCAAGTGTAATGTAACAATTTTTGTAAATAGTTAATACTTAATATCCTCATTTAACTAACTTTTCGAGTCAGTCCTTTTTTCAAAATAACTATAACAACGAGAAATGAACACAAAAATACAAGCACATCTATTTCATTTCAAACTCTTCCGATTTTACATTTCTTTCTCATTTCTATATGCTGGGGTCATGACGTCCTTCAGATGGTCAGAGCAGAGAAAACTTACTGGTTCCCTGAAAGAGCATGCGTAGACACAAAGACTTCTCCTTCCTGATACCAATAATACAAATCTGCCATAGAAAATCTGGTAAAATTTTATGAAAGAGGTTTTCTTGGTTAAAACATCATCGAAGCAGATTAGGAAATATGGAAAACAAAATACAGGGTTACTAGAAAAGAATCATTCATTTTCAAAACCCGACTTATTCAAAAGTATTATACTTACACATATGATTGGTACAAGAAAACAACCGCAAAATATTTAAGTTTTATGCTCCAGGTGGTGCTCAAGTTTACCCGATTTATTCAAAAGTATAATACTTTTGAATAAATCTTGTTTTGAAAATGAATGATTCTTTTGTAGTAACCCTGTAGAAAGGTTTTCTTGATGCTTTCGCAGAATGTTCTGTAGACATATTTCCGAATATACGTCACTTAATAAAAAAAAAAAAATGTATTTTACCAGTTTCAATTGAAACTTCTGAGCTTTCAACTTTGTGATCATTAACATCATATTAAGAAATTCTATGAGCAAAACAAGGTTGAACAGACTGGCACTTTTTGTCAATTCACAACAACATAAAAATTTGGTTTCGGTAGCCAATGAAATTGCCTTGTTTAGGGGATTTAGAATACACCAATAAACAGTGTTTACATTATATCATAACAATATTTAACATTTAATAAATTTCACTGTATACACCAGCGTTGATTTTTTAACATGTTACTTCTTGCGTTGTTTGTATTATGTGTTTACATTGATTTTATTTATAACATTCATGCTTACGTTTTTTTAATAACACATGCTTAAGTTGTGTTTTAGAAACGACACTAATGTTTATTAAATGTTCTTTTCGTTATAATGTAGAATTGTAAGATTATTTGTTTTTCAATACCTTAACAGAATAGTTGTGAAACACTGCAGTTTTAAATTTCCTTTCATTATGTTAAAAAGTGAGTAATTTTAATTTATAACTAGTTTTATTATTTTTTAATATTAGCTGCCCAACCCTCTTTCCTATTATGATCAAATGTTCAGTTTTTTAAGGCGTTACATGAATATGGCAAGAGCAGACAAAAGTCTTTTTTTTTCTTTCAGAAAACCAAAGAAAAAAACTAAATAGTGAGTAACTATAATACTACTAAAAAAGTGTAGTAGAAGTACTGATCCTCCAATTCTAAAATGTGACTGCAAAAAATTAATAATCAAATGAAATAATAAAATAAAATTTTAAAGATTGAGACTGCTCTACAAGAAAATAGCATATAAACACACTAAAAAAAATGGTGACTAAATAAAAAATAAACATTAGAAAAATTATAATTTCACTCCATAATACTAAAAAAACATGAAAAAGTAATAAAATAAACAACAGAAAATAATGAAGTAGTTCTTGAAGAGCTGGTCAACAAGGTTACCAGGAAAGCGACTAGCAGAAGAATTCATTGTTTTTAACACTACGCACATTTGATTAAAAATTACAAAAGTAAAAAAAAAAAAGCTTACCTCAAACTTCAGGAGATAGCTTTGAGTTGGGTTTCAGCATTTTGCAGTCAGATCTTTTGAGTTGTGGAACGCAAATTTTCCGAGAAATATTAGAAAATGTATTTTAAACAGAGTTTGAAAGGGACATTGGACATAGGACATTTGGCGATTAGAAAATTCGCCAAAATTAAAAACACAGTAACTAAAATAAAATTTAAATAAAAACAAAGAAGGGCTTGTCAAGAAGAACCCGCGATATCTTGTTTTACTAAAAAATTTTAAAATTTATTGGATCCATACAACAAAACAAAAAGACAAAAGGTACCGAATTTTTTTTTTTTTAACTTCAGATGGAGAAAAGCACCTCCTCTATTTCTAACCCCCGCCCCGCAAACCAAGAAGCAGTTGGGCTCGGTGTATCTGTCAATACCATACAACAGCGTTATAGCCTTGGGAAATTGGTTAATTGGCCACACATGCTGCATGTCTGCTCTTTGACAAAAGACCAGACATGCCTTGGGGATGCACCGGAGTGTCCTTAAAGTGGGCTTGCAATATACGATTGATAAGAATGTATGAGTTCAGAGTAACATTTAATTTTAGTATGTGTGTCAAGATTTAGAATTTATACATTTAAAATTGAATTTTTTTTAAACTAATTTCAAAAGCTAGCTATCGATACCAATAAAAGTAATTTGTTTAAAGATTTATTTATTTAAAGTTTAAATAATTATTTTTCAAAATACCAAGTTTACATTCTCAAAAGCATTTGTTATTTGGGTAAATGGTATTTATATTATTCATTGATTTAAAAAGGAAATGGCCGACCAAACGGTATAGTGTTTAGAGTGCAAGCTTATAGACCGCGAGGCTGCTTGTTTGAGTCCCGTGTTAGGCATGGGTGTTGGTAAATGTATGTTGGCTTGTCTAATGACAAATGTTTCGGCGCATTATAGCCCTCGTGTTGCTGAAGGCGCCAGATAATCTGAAAACAACCAAGCAATAAGGAAATGATAAATTCATTACTTATGTAAGAACGTATCACCAGAAATTAATGAATATCTAAAATGATTATTAATTCATTGTGTTTGTAATTTATGTAGAAATTTTTTAATATTTGAGAACTACCTCTGGTTCAATTTGCAGGCAACGTTTTGTAAAATGTTAGGCCCTTATGATATTATTTTACCCTTTTGATTATTTTACCCTTAAGTAATACTATTGGGGGGGGGGGGGGAGAAAGAAAGAAAATTTTTTTTTTTTTTTTTTATACTGCTTTTTTTAAAAATGTCCGTAAAATTGTTAAAATGGTAAATACGTAATTGTTTTGAAATCCAATACATTGATTTGTTTGAAAATTTTGCCTTGAAATAAAAATTATCTAATAATCATTAGTTATTTAATAAGTTTTTCTAAAATATCAGAAAATTCTATAAAATTGTAGTACTCGATTAATCGACAGCAAACTTTTATAATTGAAATTTTATTTTAAAATTTAAAACTTAAAAAAAAAAAAAATCTTTATATTGTTTTTGTCCTATCCTTTCTAGTTTGTCTAGAAAATACGATATTTTAGTATGCTGATTTATAAGTTTATATGTATTTCTTGGCCTATTATGTTGAATATGCAATAACCTCGAATACCATGAAATGAATTTAATTGAGACCTTAAACTGTTTAAATAAAGGTCACATAATCTAAAATGCTGTTTTCGAAAGTTTCCAAAATGTCTGTTCGTTGCTTTTCTTTCTTACAAAAACTACCAGTTGGAAATATTTTCTAGCGTATGGGAGTTTGCCTCTTCATTTTTCTACCTAAATAAGCCAATAAAATAGCTTTCGAAAAATGTAACCTCTTACTAGGAATAAATAAATGGAAGCCGATATGCATTTCACAAGATGTTTTAACAAACTATTTTCTTAAAAATCAGTACACATAAGGACATTTTAACTTTTATTGAAACGAAAAAATTAAAACAATAATTTATTTTAATTCTTGTATTTTAATGTTTAGAAATGAATATTATTGAGAATTTTTTTTAGAGGCTGTATTACAGTATTTTATAAAGCCAAAACATATCATGAGAGCACCCAATTAACGCTGGTGTACTATTTCTATTACCAAAACCTTTTTTACATTTACCAGGGTTCGGCAGACGTTTCTGTGCAAAGAGCCAAACATTCAATAATCATCAGAATCGCAGTACATTTAAAGAGCGGAAATACGAGTTTTTAACAACGAACATTTTTATAGTATAAAAATCATGGCAGATGAGACCAGGCCTGTAGCCAGAGTGGGGCAAGACCTGGAAAAATCTTCGCCTGTCCTGGAAAATTTTATCCCAATCATTTGTAAACCTTTATATCTATGATTGAATAGAAACGAACATTTTGCTGCTGTTGATACCTTCGGTTGTAGCACAGCAACTTGCGAATCTACCTTTTCCACTTTGACGGCCATAAATTGTCCCTAAAGAATGTCAATGGGCCACGAAAGGATGGCAAATCTAGTGTTTTGGGCATTTGAAGTAGATATAAGAATTTTGAAATTGTTTAATATGGTGTAAAGATAGGAAATTGCTATTATACTAACATTTATCATTTTATTTTAGATTTTTTTGTTACGCTATGTATTTTAAAAAGTTTCAAAATGTTTAATATAAGACCAAGAATAGAAAAATGAATTTCTATTATTTTATATTATAATTAATAAAATATGCAAATAAATAGAAAAAGGGTTTTTATATTATAATAGTATCTGATAAATTTTTCAGAGTATTGAAAATGATAGGAGAAAATAAAGGAAAATACAATTCTATTAGTAATGTGTGTATATATATATATATATATATATATATATATATATATATATATATTAAAGATATAGTTTTTATATAAAAATGTAAATAACTTTTTATTGCTGAAAGAATTTCTTAAATGAAAAGTTTGTTAAAGAGTTATGTAGCTGTTCCACAAGACCAATGATAAAAAAATGTAATTTGTTTAACAATATATATTTTTAAATAGAAATGTAAGAACAGAACTTCGAAAAAACTTTTTATGTTAAAAAAACTTTTTATGTTAAAAAAAACTTTTTATGTAAAAGTAACTTTTACTAATTTTTATATTTGTAATTATTTTTAAAGTAGATATTCTTAAGTTGAAATGTGTGAAAAATTAAGAGATGGACAAGCATAGAATATTTTAAAGGAATAGAATTGTATTAAATATACTTTAAAAAAATTTTAATTGAAAGTTTTGTTTTTATCAAAAAAATTTCTGGTGTAGAATCTTTAAAAGAATTAATAAAAATAAAATTACATTAACAATGTTTCTTTTTTTAAATATTTTTTTGTATATGTACTTCACAAAGTGCTCTGATAAATACTCTTTTACGAATTGTAAAAATTGTATAAATTTGTAATAATTGTAAAAATTTCAATTGTAAAAATTAATTGAAAACCAATTAAATAATTTATATTTCTGCCCCTCCTGGGAAAATTTTTGCCCGTCCTACAAACTTTGGCTGGCTACGGGCCTGAATGAGACAAGTCAGCTGTCCAAATTTGGTGTTAATTAACGCATACGATTTAATTCATTCTTTTTTAAATTCTCGATTTTTCACATCAATTTTTTTCTTCGTTTTGGATGAAATCGAACTCGGGTTTTTCCAATCAAGTGTATAAAAAGCAAAGGCCGTTTTAGCAACACGCGCATGTGTAAAATTTTACAGCAAAATTTGCCGTCTACCTCAGTCGGAGACAAGAGAACAACGAACGTCAACAAAAGCTCGATGCAATTGGAATTGTGACGCATCATGGGCGCACTCATATAGCGCATTCTGATTGCTCTGTATTTTGACTGGGAAGGTACCAGGGGGCCGCTAACTTTAAGTTGGTATTTGAGAACAGTGCTATCAGTTCATCTTACTCCTCTAATTTATCTTTGTTTTTTCTCGTTTTCTCTATATTTCTGGTTTGAGAATACGCAGCAAGTTTAGTATTTGTTTACCCAAACAATGAAAAAATGTATAATCATTTATTGCTTCATCTTATTCTTAGGTTAAATGTCCTGAATGCATATGGCTATAATAACTGTGGAGATATTATCTTTTTAGTATCGACGCTAATATGTGTATATGGGCGAGGGAGGGTAATTGGGCCCG
Source organism: Linyphia triangularis (assembly GCA_963978545.1). Lineage (NCBI taxonomy): Eukaryota > Metazoa > Arthropoda > Arachnida > Araneae > Linyphiidae > Linyphia > Linyphia triangularis. The sequence continues at coordinate 31,302,053 of OZ021726.1, forward strand.
AGTTACATTTGCATAGGGGCCGAAAATCCTGTCGGCTGCCCTGTCTGTATTTAAGAGAATGTTGGTGAAACACGGCTAAATTTTATTTCATTATGTTAAACTTACAGCACATAAGGAACATTTCTGTACCTCAGAAGTAAACTATCATAAAATGCGGGATCCCATAAATGCAATTTAGTGTTTAACATTGCACTCCTGGTAGTTTATCTTAAGTACAGATTTATAAATTGTAGTATCGTAAAAACGTGTTACGAGGTAAAAATTACGCTCAGAGTGAATTATGAAATTAAGCTATTGTTTATAACAAAGCATGTACTATTTAAAAAATTCTACCCCAACGCAATTCAATAACTTTTCGCCACAAAAATAGCTGATTTTTTTTCGGCCCATAAAACTTTTCGAAGAAACAAAAAAGTTACTTGTCTATGAAAAAATTGTTAATGTTTTCTAGGCTGCGTTACTATGTGTCAACAACTAATTAAGCATATTTCTATAAGAATTTGATAAAACGTTCCAACGCTTCCGTTTTAATAATATTATTGCAGATTGATAAAAAATTAATTAATTATAATTATAAAACAACGTACGTACCGGTTTTTACAGCGGGAATTAAAGATGAAAGTATTTCATCTTCCGTGTCCGTCAAGCTCTTGGTCAAGCTCTTTAACCAACATTCGAATGCCAAACTCAAAACCGGTTGCAAGACAAGTCTAGTCACACACGTTTTACGGGGGAGATCTTATCTGATCTGCGGCAAGGGGAGAGGAAAGACTGCAGCCTTTGGAATTCGACCCTTTACCTACCCTTTCGAAAAGGGGGGGTTGCTGATGCCCTGGAATTCGACCCTTCACATATCCTTTTCGAAAGGTGTTACTTTCCAAGCTTTTCACGGCTGCCCTTTTCGAACCCTTTTATTAGAGGAGAAAGACTGCAGCCTTTGGAATTCGACCCTTTACCTACCCTTTCGAAAAGGGGGGCCCAAGCAACGCAACCATGTTGTTTCAATGTGGTGTCAACGTTAAATACCAACATGCACAATGTTGTTTCAACGTGGAACTGTAACGTTGTTTTCAAGCGGAAGTGTTCACTTAAAGGAGCGTGGATACAATGTTGAGTGCCAACATTGTTTCAACGTAGATATATCACATTGTTTCAACGTAGATATATCACATTGTTTCAACGTAGATATACCACATTGTTTCAACGTAGATATACCACATTGTTTCAACGTAGATATATCACATTGTTTCCACGTTGAATGTCAATGTTGTTTCAACATGGATGCGTTCCCATTGTTACCACACGATAGTGCTCACTTTTACCAATGTTGTTTAAACATGAATCTTCCACGAGTGTTCAATATTGAATCTTGTTTCAAGACACACATCCCATAATGCTGTTTTTACAGCACTAGTTCTTGAGCCCAAGAACTAGTGCTGTAGAAACAGTTTTTCTGGAAAGTATGTCTTTTGAAACAACATTGGCAAGAATCAAGATTGAACACTCCATATGTGGAAGATTCATATTTAAACATTGATAAAAGTGAACACTATCATGTGGTAACAATGTGGAACACCCATGTTAAAACAGTATTGCTCATAAATACACTTGGCAATATATTTTTCAGAAGAGGTTATGAAATTAAAATTCAAAATACCATTTAAAGTTGCAATTTCAAGCAAAACAAATTATTGATTTTAGTATTTCAATAGATAATAGAAAAAATTTGGAAGCGAATGTATCCTGCCTACCTTCCTAAGCATTATAGAAACTCATTTAATGAAAAGAAAAAGTTAAAACTAGAATATTTTCCAAGTATTGGCTTTATGAGTTTCCAACTACTGTTACACAATGTATATCATATCTTCTTTCAGTAGGTAGAATATCATTTTGATAAAAATTAAACTTTCCTTTTATATTTCCGGGTATATATATCTGCATCCCCAAACAATTATTTAAAAGACTTTTCTAATTTCCTTATGCACACACATAGATTATAAAGATGTCTGAAAGGAACTTCCCATTATTCTGGGGGTTTGAAGAAATATTTAAACGATACCAAATTCACAGAAGTAGAATTTAAAATTTAAGTTCAAATATCTTTTTAAATTATTTTTAGGTTGACCTGTCTTTTCAAATTATTTTTAAGTTAATTTAACTAACAAATCATGGAATTATGAAAAAATTACCAAAAATGTAATATAATATCCAGTTTAATATATCTGAACCAAAACTTGCCTTTTATATAATAAATGACTTTTGGGAGAAGAATATATAATATTAACTTCCAATGTTTAATTTAAAATCTTTCCCAACATTCTTTCAAGCCCACATTAATGACTAAATAGAAAGGGATACACACAATAATTGGCAAAGTAAAAGAAAGGAGATCCAAAACAATGCTTTTAAATGCAAAGAATAAGTTTTTTAATGTAAAATGCAAAGAATAAGTAATTATTAATTTACAAAACATATAATTATAAATAAGAATCAATGTCCAGCTCCTCTCCAATGCTGGCATCAATTGCATCCATCCTGAAATAACATTTGTTATAAAGGTTAAAATTTTGGAAAACATTGTACAATAAGATGGGCCAAGACATACAGCAAGTTACAAGCCTACAGCATGTTATAAATTATAGATGAGGAACAGACAAATTCGATACAGATCTAAGAAGCCACCTTAAAAATTTAGGCTCCAATAAGATAGAAATATTTAGTCATACATCAAAAAAATTAAACTAAGATAGAAATATTTAGTCATACATAAAAAAAATTAAACTATCTTTATAAATATTCTTGTGGTATTCATTAACACTCAAGAGTAATGAAATATCCTTCATACGAGAGGTTTAGATGACTTATCTCAATTTATTTTAATTGGCTTGTTACATATGGAATAATTATTTTGAACACTTATCACTTAATAAATCAACTTGTACATAGCAATTACAAATTTTGTTTGTCTATTAAATATAAGTTTTTAATTGGCTTAAAAGAAGGTTTCATTCTAAAATTGTGAATTATAAAAAAATGCATTGATTTTCTTAAACAGTGCTAAAAATTTCAATAAAGTCACAGGAAGCGTTTTAATGAGAAAATTGAGACATAACTTCATGCCTAAAATCACAAAATGTACCTTAAAGCAGTTTTTGCCCCACAATACTTGCTCCCACCTTTTTGGCGGGGAGAGTACCTCAACCAGTCTCCAACAATCTTTGAAAATTGTGCTTCTGTTACTTCAGGATACAGAAGCTGAGTAGCACCTGCAAAAAATAGATAATATGTATACCTTCATAAAACTTAATTACATTTATTTTATATGTTGTTTCTCTTAGACTTTTTTCTTAATGTTTTCTATATAATTTATACAGATTCAAATATCTTTTTCTACGTACAATACAAGAGAAAATTAACTGTGTATATGCGAGTAATATACACATTTTAAAAATCACCCAAATTGTAGTATTTTCTGAATATTTTCGACAATATATATCCGATAGAGGAAAAGTTACTGATTAACACATATTGGTACAGAGCAAAAAATATTCTTCAACTTTATAATATATTTTAGCAATGTATAACACAAATATGCACCAATATTAAAGTTACCCAAATTAAGTTGGCATTTGATTTCAGAAACTTCCTACAAGCATTGTTTAAATGATCAAGCATATTTTTTGCTCCTGAACCACACGATTATCAAACAAAAGAACCAAAATATTTTAATTACCAAAGACAACTTTTTGCAATTTTAAAGATCTAAATTGCATCTTATTCCTCAACCCCTTGTAGGTGAAATTTGAAGCCACTTTAAAGGTCATACATCGGCTAAGAATACCCCGTATAGCGATGTCAAACTGTGCTCCACCCACCAATTTTAAATGACGAATCTGAAATAGAAAAAATTTGACACTAGAAATAAAACAATTTAATATTTCAGTAGAGATGCAATAAATAATGACTTAGTGAATACATTAGGATCAGGTCTGATAATATATATTTTCTTTAATAAATAATCTTTATTACAATATTTAAAATCCATTAGATACTATTCCGATTAGCATTTTTTAAATTTTATTATTTTTTAATACTATGTTATTAGCCTAAATGCATTGAGTAGTTTTTATTTTTTACAGTTTAACTAAGATCTCAATTGTTTTCAAGTTAACACTCATCTCATTAACAATCTGAAATTGACTTTTTCACTGTATGGACGATCTGCTATCTAGGGTACCTCCACTTAAACCAATGCATTAAAATTTCTAGCAATTTAATTCTGTTTAATCGATTAAAAATATTAGAGCATAAATAAATTGCACCTTTTTATCATTTGATCTATTTTATTTTCTTATTTAATGTTATTTTACTATAAACAGGAAAGTGGCTGGCAATATAGTAAATGTAGAGCAGTAAATGTTTTACTTTCTTAAATTATAACATTTTATCCTATATTTAAAATATTTTCCACATTAGGTTTAAACTTCAAGTTTGAACTTTACATAGACTGTAAATTAACTAATTTTATGTCAGAGGATGATAGGGCCCTTCAAAATTTATTCTTTGACGGCCTTTAAATAGTTTGGAGCCACTTTTTTTAAGTGAAACATCTTTTTAAGAAATGCAACTGCAGTAAAACAAAAACAATTAATATTATAGTGTAGACTAATTTACCATAATATCCTGATTTGTTTCTATCTTCAAAAATTGCTCCAGAGCAATTAATTCATCTTCCGAGTTCACTGGTAGACTAAAAGGTAATCTCGGAAGTCGATATTGCTGATAGGAGCCATTCACCGTTTGATTAATAAAGTCCCTTTGCTGCCTCTGTTCTGCTTCAATTAATTTTAATTTACGCAGAATTTGCTTGTGGAACTCTGAAATATAGAAAATTGTACATTTTAGTAGATACAAATATTTGACTACTAAGCTATAATAATATTAAATAAGTTCTTCAGAAAATTTGGCAAATGGTTGGTTTTGTAAGCTCAATGACCTATTTCTGTGAACAATAACGACTAATCAGGCAGGGAGCTACAGCTTAACTTGGATTCCGAACCAAAACGAACATCCATGCCTTGCCCAGGATTTGAACTCGGCACCTTTGGCATGCAAGGCAAGAGTTCTAACCCCACAGTCATCAAGTGGGCGTAGGTGGCAAATGTAAATCGTAGCATGTTAGATAACACTGACAAAAATTTAAAAAAAAAACATGTAATGAACTTTGAATGAAACCAGACATTTAAACAACAACATAAAACAGTTTTGGAAAAAATACTTGCATACCTGCAAAAATAAAATACCTGCATTTAATTGAAACAGTGCCTCCACAGACATGCCAGCAGTGCTTATGTTTTCTAATGCTACTGGGCGACCAAGAGGGCTGCAGGTGTAGTTTTCCCTTTCAAGAAGGACAGATTGCTTTTCCAAATTGGCCATGGACTGCGAACTTGACGCCGTTTGGAGTTCCACTCTTGGTGTCAACATATTTGATTCAAGTATTTGATCCAATTGCAAGGCTTCACTCCTTTCCATTAGAGCTGGTGGCTCTGGTGGTGAAATGTATCTAATCTCTTCTTCTTGATGGCTTGAATCGTCTTCTGAAGACGAGGACCAGGTTTTTCGTTTTCGATTAATTCGCTTTGGCCTACCTGCTGCTTCTGTTTTACCATCAGTATCCGTTGTGTTAATATCGCTCGTTTCACGAGCTTTTTGAGCTTTGAAATTGGCTCTTTCTAGTTCATCTAAAATAAAATATTGTAGATATAGTATGCCTATTCTAACAAAAATTTATACATTTAGATACATGTTTCTTAATTTTAAAAACTAGGCACATACAAAAAAGAAAAAAGGGTTAATATGAACAATTTTAGCGGCCCCATTGCCTTTGCATTAACAAGGCTTGACTGTACAATGTACAAGTATGAAGTTAAAAAAATTACTTGTTATTTATTCACAAAATTTTAAGAACTCAAATTTTGTTTCGTTGTAAGAGGCATTTCCTGTTATGCGATTGCACAATAAATTAACCTTAAGTTTAAGCTTTATCATACAGTAAACTACTTATTAAACATTTAGATGCAAATTATAGTGCTATGATAGCCATTTAAACTTGAGTAAACCTAGTATAACTAAACACTTTATGTAGAATTAATAAAGAGGCTATCAGTATCATTTATATGTGGCAGCCCTAACAGGATGAATTGGAAATAAGTATGGATATACAAATGTAACATTATAAAAAAAATACATAGCAAAATATTATGAACATTCTATTACAATTACAAAAGACTCGATCTATTTATTGCTATTAAACATTCTATGAAGCAAAACAAATGGCAAAATTACAGCAGTAAATAACTTAATACCTACAAAATAAATAGATAAGCCTCTATAGGTCTACTACTTTACCTGACGAGCCAAGAATTCGCACATCGTAAGTTCCGAAACAATCCTCTGGCTGTGACTTAAGTTTAACTAGCTTTGTAAGCTTTTTATTAAACTCTTGAGTTGTGGGTGGCCAACGACAAGTTTCCAGAGTGTCCATCCATGTATTGGGCACAACTGCAACCGTTTTCTCCTCCAAGAATTCTACTATGTAATACATAGCTTACAGAACTGTATAAGATGTAATAAATATATAAATAAAATTTGTTAGCTTTAAGTACACTCATAAAAGTCCGACAAGAATTCTATTTTAAGCCCATAGTTTAAAATATGGATCTGACCATGTAAGGTGGCAGTACTTACTTTAAGAACTCTCCCAATTAGCTCCCTTGTGATAATTCTCTATGGAATACAATGCCTAGTCCCTGTAAACTTGACGATTTGAAAGTGAATTTCTAACCTCCCAAGACCATTTCGAAGAGACTGATGGTGAGCATATTCATAAATGCGTTATGTTTCTGAAGTGCAATTGATAGATTATATCTCACTCAAGCCCCTACACATCCTACAGGATAGACAAGAAGTCAAAAATATTTAAAAAGTATACTATAGTGAAACGTACTTTGAAACAAAACTTTAAAAAAATGCTGTTGTCAAAAGTTCAATAGCCACATTGATTAGAAAAGATCCCAGCCCAGCACCAAGAGTTTAAATATTGTAAAAATGATATATCCATAATAGCCCAGCATAAAACCTTTAAAACCGCACTGCCATCTATGTCCCACGAAAAGAAAAAATGAAAAATAGTTTTGAAATGAAAATTAGACCAGTTAGGGCTATTTAACTGGATTTCAATATCGCCCGAACATTGGAATAAAAGACCAAAAGAAAATCTAAAAATAAATAGGAAATTAATTTTTCTCAAATTGTCACTAAAAATTCCAAAAACCAAAAAGTTAAGAAAAAAAAAACTTCTCAACTGAAAATTAAAAACTTCAGATAAAAAAAAAAGTAGTTTTTAAGAACTTTTAAAGACTGTGGGAACCATATTAATGCAACATTGGAAGTATTGCATATTGTTTGTCTGATATTGGAAGATTAACACATTTTTGTTTAATTTCATTCAAATTAATAACAAACAATCCTTCGGTTTCCCGACAAACTTCACAAATTCCAACATAAGGAAGAGATTTACACGGATTCGAATACAAATTTTTCTTCCTTTTAAATTCTGAACAATAAACAAAAACATCACTTGACGAAGTATCTTTTAAAATATTTTTTATCGCCATTATGCGGCCATCTAATAATTCTACACATCTGTCCTTGATTTGGGAATTTAAAATTATTTTTTTGGTAGGAATTGAAACATTTTTGTATTGCATGAATTGCTTGTCTCCAGAGAGTACAGGTAATGGACCTTCATGATGTGGTCGATCTAAAATCATGAAACAAGTTTTTGGAGATGATACTTGAACATCTTGATTGCTTAGTTCTGCAATTCTATTACATACCTGCTCTAAGGGTGCATTAGGGGAACGAACAAGTTTTTTAAGCTTTCCTAAGAAATCTTCAAATGGGAATGCTGTGATTCTGTTAATGTCACGGTGAGTTTCAACATCCTTGGCTAAATGTAAAAGCCCATGAATGTTGTACACCATCATTTGGCTGCCATACAATTGCATTACATTTCTCACAAAGTTAACCAGCAAAGTACCAGCATAGCCATGGTATTCTCGTCTATGGCTGACACTTTGCAAAATTGTTATAGCTACATGCAATGTCAAAAAATGGTTGTAAAATTCCGACTTTAATTCCCCCTTTAAGGCCGTTACCCCCAAGTATAACAGAAATTGACGAAATTCTGTTGCCTTCCATCTATCGAGGTGTTGTAATCCACGTGGCTTTCTTCCAAATTCCGAAGGCATATATGGACCATAACTTTCAAGCCTGTGAGATATGACATGCACTTGTTTGGCAGATAACTTAGCCTTGGAAGGTTTGCCTTTTACCCATGTGACTAAAAAGCGCCTCACAACTCCCAACCACAACAAATGCATAGTGTCTAAGGGAAAACTTTTAATAATGTCAATGGGTAAAGAGCATAATGGCGAAACTCCAAGGTGATGACCTTTTTGGGACTGGGACCGAAAGCTTAAGTTTGTTCTTTGAGTCAAACCATCAATTAATGGAAATATTACCTTTCCTTCAGTGTACTCTCCTTTAATTTCACATTTTTCACAAGAATAATATCCAGAATGGCCTTTTATGACTTTCAAAAAACTTCTAGCAGGAGCATCGCATATAAATGCCCTAACACTTATTTTGTAACATGTAGACTCGAATACAAAACCATTCTGTATTAAATGATTAAGTTCTTTTACCAACTCATTCATAAAAGCAAAAACCGAACTTGGCTTACTTACACCAAAAAAAATCCCAACAACGAATGGTTTTATAATATGAGTTGCCTCATCTATAGCACCTAAAATAGGCCAAAATTGCGAGTTAGAACTTCTAAATAGAGGAAGGCCATCGATGTTAAAACTTAAAGAAATCACATTCAATTCTTTTAATGACAAACTTGGTATCCTGTCTTTTAAATTGGGTGCGATTCCAAAGTAGTGAAATTTCCCATTTTCAAATAAATTTGTTTGGACATTTAACTGTCGAGGAGTATGCAACAGAGTTCTTGCATCTTTTGGCAAGTCTTTATGAAATGGGTGCAAAATCTTAAGTAATTTTGTTAAATGTGTAAGTGGTATACCACATTCCATAGCCCAGGACAATAACTGATCCTTCAAAGGAATGTCTTTGCAATTATCTAATAGTCCCTTAAGGCTAATGTTTGTAGTCCCAGTTTCATTTTCCTTAAAATTCAAATTACAATTACTTCCATTATCAAAATCCTCTTCTTCACTGCACTGAAAATCACTTAATTCGACATCTGCCGATTCAATTTCATCTAACTCACTGTAATCTACATATTTTTTACGTAGATAGTCATTATGATTCCTGTCTACACCACTTTCAACAAGAAAATCAATATTACATGGGTTTGTACTACCAGATTGGTCTTGGGAGTTACCGCTGTGAAAATCATTAGGATTAACAACAGCACTAGCGGGTACTGTATTAGAAGTATTTAACTGATTTAGAGTGAAAGAGGAGTTTGCATATAAATCTACAAGTTGCTTGTCAACATCACGAGCAACAACTCGCAATACAGCTCGTCGGGCGTATTTACTACTAGGGACTGAATCAGCAGAATTAAAATTTGCATTAACTTGATTATTGAAGCTAACATCACATGCTCTTTTTGCCATAATCACAAATTTGATACAACACCTAGGGGTAAAATAAGACTCTTAATGGATTGTATGATGCCTTGTTTAATTGAGAAGCTGGCACACAAAACTGAATTTATCCACAAAACATCATTTAAAAAAAAAACTTCATATTTGCCAGAAATATTTTTAATTAAAAGTGGCTAAACTTGAATAAATAATGCTATACATATACAGCCTATAAGGAACTAAGTTTTTTTTTTTAACTTCTTGTAAGAAACTTTAATTTGAGGATAAATCTGATTTTGTTTGCCATTTCTTCAATAATATACATGTACAAAATTTTATAAATAAAATATATCAAAAACATTGAGTAAATTTCAATTTTCAAATATGCTCGTTTTGTTTTCTTACCACACTATATAATGAGTAATTTTTAAATAGATTACGAAATAAACAACTAAAAGATTAAAGCCAAGTGATTTTTTTAAATGTCACCCTCATGGTTTTATCCATGGCCTTTTCTAGCATTTTCATAGAAATGAATAAATCAATACTAGTAAAAAGAAAAGCCAGGTTTAATTCAGAATCAGGTGTACGAAAGCGGAAACATAAGTTGGAATTTAAATTTCTTTCCAGGCTCTACCATGCTTTTTTTTTCTTTCTTTTCATATTTTTATAGTGTACAAAACATTTAATAAAAAAGTTATTTATGTAACCAATTGAGAAAGTTATACTTTTCAAATGAGGTAAAAAATGCTTAGTATATTTGGGGAGTGCATTAGCACCAGCAGTCAAATAATTTACAGAGTTTGAAAAAGTATTTTCCCACGTGTGTTACATACAATATTTTCTATAACAACGTACCAAAAATTTACCTTTTTTAATAATTTTCAATAAAAAATAGTGTCGATAGAAGCACTTTAATGCGAGGAGTGGGGGAAAATAACTTTTTTGCACTAGTGTGAAAAAGTATATTTTCTAGCACGCTTTTCGTGCTCACCATACACAGTCTTGACATTGAAATGACATACCTATATTCTGAAGAAATTTATTGACTTGAGCTGTCAACGTTAATAAATATATGTATTCAAAATTGACTTTTGTGCTATTGCACTCGTCAAAAGCGTTTTGCCATGTGTGAAAAAGTATTACTTTCCTCACTAAAAGTTGCACGAATAACTATTTATGATCATGCTAAAAAATATTTTTAATAAATATATTAATTAATTTTGGCAATTCCAGTCAATGAATTTCTTCTAAAAATATGTCACTTCAAAATATCCAAGTGCGAGAAAGTTAACTCCTCGCGCTGAAGTGTTATTTTCACTACGAATTCTGGTAAAGAAAAGTTTAATTTTTTGCACATAAATTAACCAGTTACAAAAAATAAATAAAATGTTATAAAAAAGTAAATAAAATAAATACAAAACATGTTTGTAACTCAAGGGCTTGTGTGTATTATCATACACAATGCAGAGAGAAATCCCATCGGATTTTTTTAAGTTTATCTATAAGTATATTAGAGAAAAAAATAGAAATAATTTCGGGAAATACGTTGTGAAAAGGAAAAAACTTACCTTTTAAAACAACACAAACTAAATATAAGTTCGATAAAATACTCAATCAAAAGTAATAATCCACCAAATCAAAACTACCAAACAAAGTTGGGTGACAAATCAGAAAATTAATTTAGTTAGAGAAAAAGCCACAACAAAAATGTTTACGAAGCTATAATAAATTAAAGAAAAAAATATATAATTAATAAAAATTAGAAAAATAATTGCGAAAACTTACTAATTAACGTTTAAAGAAACTGACTAAGATCGGGAAAAAAAATCACTAAGTTTTTTAGAGACAAGCTAAACTTAAAAGAACAAAGGTACTTTTTATGGTACACTTGGTACAGTATCCAGTACTAGAAACTGCGAACTAAAACTTTTAAAGTTTGGGTTTTAGTTTCGAAATGAAAAGTTACAGTTAGAGTATCTTTGTCAATTGAAGTTAAGGTTAAAAATACTAGTTCAAGCGACATATTTTTCCTACTGTTCAAATTGTTTTTCACAGAAAGTTACTGAGAGTTTTGTGGATTTAGATTCAGTTTTAATTGTATCAATGGTCTATTCTGATTGGATGAGACAAGACGAGAATGTGCCCGTTACGTTTTTTGAATGATAGTGGAAATGTGATTGAAATACCATATTGAAGCAATATTACCAAGCCACATAGTGTCAACGAAAAGATAATTTTTTTACTTTATAAATTTTAAAAACCTATCTTACAAAAGAAATAGGATTCTTGATGAGGATTAGGCATTTTCACAAAAGCCAAAAAATATATATATATTTTTTTTCTTGTTGAAACATAATATTAAAACAACATTCACATCAGAAAAAACGAAAATAATTTTTTATACAAAACTATTAATACCGTACGCATAATAAAGAAATAACACTTTTTTCACTCATATTTTCTAACATTTAACATCATTATTAAAATTATTGCTTTTACTGAACATTGATTCAATGTAGTTACCATGTTCCGTTTCAACTATACCAACCTGTCCTATGTACAAGATTTGAGATAAGCGTAATGCGCATGCGCCAGATGTTAGAAATCTTGGATGGGAATGAAATGTAGAAAATATCACATTGAAACAATATTAAGAATCCACATATATCAGTTAATAATATTTTTTTTTTGCTTTTATAAATTGTTTTTACGAAAGTTTTCAAATAATATGATTCTTGAACAGGATTGGCTTTCTAAAAACCAAAGAAGACATTCATTTCAGGTCTGGTTGAAATATCATATTGAAACAACATTGTGATATCACATCAGAAAAGTAAAGAAAACAAAATTCTGACTTTATTTTTACTAAACGATTGAAACCACACTAAAATATACGAAATAAATTGATATCTGCTAATATCTGCTACAAAATATCATCTTCCTTAAAAAATATATTGGAATTGCATATTGATACAATGTGGTTACAATGTGCCTTTCTCACTTTCAACGTATCCACCAGAAAACCACATGGAAACAACATGAGTGTGTTGCTTGGGGGGTTGCTGATGCCCTGGAATTCGACCCTTTACAAATCCTTTTCGAAAGGTGTTACTTTCCAAGCTTTTCACGGCTGCCCTTTTCAAACCCTTTTATTAGAGGGTTACTCGACAAGCTTAGAACTGCAAGTCTAATGACAAGCATATGACAAGGTTTTCGTAAGCTTGCATGCTATCTGGGGCCTTTCTCCTTCTTCCGTCTCTTCGATAAACGACGTCATCTCAACTACGAATTTCCAGTCTCCAAGAGTGGGTCGTGCCATTCTCTCTATGTTCCCCTAGTTTATTTTGTTCTACTTCAGTTTTTCTTGAAATCTTTTGTAGTTGGTTCTCTAACATATGTAAGCGGAGGCAGGTGCTTAGTCACAAAGTCCTTCCTTTCCACCCTCTGCTCGGGGGTTCAACCAACCAACCAACTTATTCCCTACTCAGTGACAGCCAAATAACGTCAGCCCCCACAATAACATCTAAATTCCCATGTCACTTTTTTTAGCAACTAAGATTAATCGTAAAAGGGTACGATTTCTCCCTCTCCCAATGACATACTCGATACAGAACACAACAGACTGGTGGAGATAAGGGTTGGGAGGAGTAATTGGTTGTGCAAGCAATGGCTGACACAGCGAAGAGGACTATCGCCCCCTCCGTTATTCAGAGTTAAAAAAAAAAAAAAAAAAAAAAAAAAAAAAGACGACAAAGAATATTTTATGTGTTGTTTATCACGAGTGTAAATAAACAAAAAGCAACACTAGCATCCTGTTTCGAAACACAACTCAACTCAACTTTGTAAGAAAGTTTTGGTTCTCGTTTGCTTCTAAAAGTTTCGGTTCTTGTATGTAAAATTTGTCATTCGTGAAGTGAGTGCGTAGTAAATGGAATGTTCTTTCTTTGAATCAGCGTGTCTGTTTATTTGCTTACCATATCCATAATATGAATCTTGCTCTGTTTGTTAAATAATGGCGTCCGCGACAGGATAAGTATGGAAAAAGTGAAGGCAATAAGAAAAGGCACTACTCACGGCTTTTACCGTGAGTGCGAATACGATTCAAGATGAATTGAACAATGAACAATCACTCTCGGATCTGCAAGCTTTACAAGACAAGCTTAGGGATAAATTTGATCGTCTGTGTGTCGCCCTGGAGGAAGTATCAAGTGCACTTCTGAGTGAAGAAGCGTTGGCGATCACATATGTATGCGATTTTGTGACAGCGGAGGAATATCGGAACAGGTATTTGACTCTGTCTGCTATGTTGGAAACGGCGATATCCAATTTGTCCACCATTGTACCCGCATCGGAGAACGCTGAATCTACAGGAGGAAAACGTCGCTTCAAGTTGCCCTGATTAGAATTGAAACGTTTCAGCGGCGATCCCAAAGAGTTTTTGGCCTTTTCGGCACAATTTGTCAAAATCCATGAGGATGAGGACATTGTTGAGGAGGATAAATTCCAATATTTGTTGCAATGTGTTGTTCCTGCCTGAAAAGCTGCAAGACTGGTTGAGAGGTTCCCACCAACCAGGGAAAATAATTCTAAAGTGATTAAACAGCCTACTGAACGATTTGGCTGTGAAGACCTTCTCGTCCAAATATACGTTAGAGACTTGCTGAGTATAGTGATGAGAAATGCATAGGGAAAATGCAAACTTGACATAGGCCTTCTAGAAGGCAAAAGTTAACGATTTTGGAAAGTCTAGGGAGGAACAAAAGAAAAATTTGCGGACTTTCTAGAACCACTTATGGAGTCGTGTTGGCCCGAAACAGTACTAACGTGCGTGAGAGAGGAGCCGCTACTTGGATGAGTCATCCCGCAGTTCTACTGATGATGATTCTCCCCCCCCCCCCCCAGCTTTCCAATCAGGGGTGTAGTGGAGCGGGAACGCGTGGGAACGGCGATCCTTTACCTTTTTAAAAGGCGGAACGGCGATCCTTTACCTTTTTAAAAGGCGGAACGGCGTTCCCGCATCTAATGTTTTTTCTTTTTACGTGATACCAAACACAAAGCCAAGTAAGCAAACGAAAAAGTCATTTCGTGGGAACTTTGCTTTCGTCTACACAACTTCAGAGCTGAGCAAGCAAGTTTTAGTTTTGTAAAACACTCGAAAGAGGCTCGGCGCCCTACACATGACCATTTCTCCTTCATTAGGAATTAACTGACATGTATGTTTATATCTAGCTATGATTAATTCAATGGAAATTATCTTCTTCAAGGAATGATCTGTATTTGCAGATGAATTCCAAACTTCTAATTTTTATGGTTCGTCATATATACTGACTGAAACTTCCATACACAAATTAACGCCACTATCTACATTTTTAAAAAACAAAACTGTGGTCTGGCACATATAGTTCTTTGCACCCTTTCCTTGAAGAATATTTCCCCTCCTCTAATTTGAACGGGAACGCTAACCAATTTATCAACAAAAGTTATGTATGTATGTATTTTTTTTTTTTTATTTTTTTATTTTTATTTTTTTATATCACCGATTTCATAAATTAATTGTAAACCTCTCACCCTACCTAAGAAATAAATTCGTTCTAGAGGAAAAAACAAACGACAGTAATTTAATTTTTTTTTTTTTTTTTTTTTTTGACAATTCAAAAAAGTGAAGCAAACCTGCGATTCTGACGGTATAAACTGGTTGGTGCTAAAAATCCAGATAGGTAAGAGCAGAATGTTGATATTTTGTATTAGCTTTTAAGGTGTTTTGATATTACGGAATTATGCATTTATATTTTGTCAGATATTGGGAAATATTTATTTTAGTGCCAGATATTGGGAAAATCAAACTGATAACTTGTTTGAACATGAAAAATTTGTTCAAAACAGTATTGATTTTTAAATCCATTATATTAACTTCGCTTTTGTATGTTTGTGAATTTGAATATGTTTAGTTCAACAAATAAAATGTTGCTTGAAAGTACAGTAAAGAGACTGGCTTCAAGCACTCCGCTACGTTGTTTTGACAGAACTGAAAAGTTGGTAACTTTGTTTCAGTTTAACTTGGCAGTACTGATAAGGCTATATTAACCGAATTGCAGCCCTTCACAACCCAGGGTTGCGAAAAGGAACCAAGGCTCGCTCTAAAAGCAGATGACTTCTATAAAAAATAATGCGTAGCAAAAATCAGTAATTTTAATAACATGTATTTTATTAAATTCTTATGAAATTAATTTTATTACAATTTTTATATTTTATAAAAAAAATTGTATCCCGAGGGTTCCTTAATAAAACCTGACCTAAAATAATGTAATTTAGTGCAGAAAACGCTACGATTTTAATAATTTTGCACCCATACCGTATAGAACACCCGTACCATTTTTGGAGGGTTTTCTAGACCCATTTTCATTGCAAGGAGCGCCAAAACTCATTCTTGCACACATAGAATTTTACTCTTAGGCCGGTCCTGTATATTTGATTTTCCTTAATATAAAACTGCTAATAGTTTAATAAATGAGTATAATACATCGAAATTGGGCTGAAAAGAAGTAGGAAAGCAATTCAGGTGTACTTTAAAATGCAAAATTAAATTGCTTCTTGGTTTGAGAATGGGAAAGCTTTTACAATTACAGTTATTTCAGAGTTTATTTCAAAAATGCAGCAACAGTTCCTAAAAAAAAAATCATTTCCCTCGAGTTTAAAAAAAAAAAAAAAAAAAAAAAAATGCAGTGGCGGCGATAAGGGGCGGAAATTAACCCTGATCCATTTTAAAATCTAGTGATTTTAATGGCAATATCATATATATTATGCAGTTTGCTTTTTCCTCCGTAGCATCCTCATACGATTCAAACTCACTTTTGACTTTTATTGTCACCTAATCGTCACCACTGCCGAAATGACAAAATCGAACTAGATAAAATTTAAAAAAACAAAACAAAAAAAAACAAAAAAAAAAAACAGGAATGTCTCAAGCAAATTTATACGTCTGGCAAGCAATGAGTCTACATTGAAATATCCAGCTTAAAATTAGAGATGATTGAGATGGTACACAAATTAATATTTTATCAAGAAATTTTAAATCGACTGATGGATTTTAATTTACCAATTATTTTATTACTGAAGCAAATTTGGAAAAGAAAAGGAAGGGTCTATTAAGTAAGAGGAACTTCTCTACATTTTCTTTTTGAGAAGAAGAAAAACCATAAAACTCTCGATCGACATCTGAAACAATCGCAATCTTTTTAATTCGTTTTGAAAACAGATTTCGAGGATCTACAGAATCTTGGAATTTATCCTAACACATTGCATATGAGGCATCTCTGACATTTTGGAAAATTGTTGTAAAAAATGTGTTTAAAAATTTGTGTCAATAACACTTTTGAAAAATTCTTATAACCCATTTATAAAGTGTTAAACAATCTTTTAAAATGGGTTGTGCAAAGCAAATTGTTTAAAAATCCAAATAACTTGATAGTTTAAAAAATTTATTTTAATAAAAAAATAAGCCGAAACACACATTTAAAAAAAAAAAAAAAATTATTTTTGAGGTGCTCATTAGCTGTTTTGATAGTATTATAGAAATATTAATAAAACTATTTAAAATTGTCATTTTCACTTTCCCCTCCCCTCTCCCACACACAGAAAAAAAAATACGTTTGTAACGACGCGACATAGCGTTCCCACACCTTTTTATTTTACACTACACCACTGTTTCCAATGTGCGTTCCTTGGAGAAGCTCATGTTCTATTTTATCTAAAAAAAATCTAGGAAAACTGTTAGAAATGTGATAGGGAAGGGCGTAACCTGCCGCAGATATACTGCAAAACCAGCTGTTAGCGCGCCTGTTGCTTTGCCTGCAGACCGTGTAAGTGAGGCTAACGTTTTTGAGGTTATATTCATAGATCTGGCCGGTCCTCTCTTCCTTTTGAATGGTGAGAAAGCGTGGATTGTGTTATTTACATGTGCGGTCTTCCGAGCATTGCATTTAGAATTTGTGACTTCACTCTCAACGGAGAATTTTCTACTAGCTTTTTGTCGATTTATCGCTCGAAGGAGAAGTCCAAAGACAGTGTACACAGACAACGGTAGTAATTTTAAGGGTGCTGTTACTGAATTCCAAAAACTGGACTGGGATAAATTGAACGCGAGACAGAACTTTAGTGTGTGAAATGGAAGTTCATACCACCCACTGTTGCCTGATGGGGAGGGTGGTGGGAGAGACTTGTAAGAGTAATGAAAGATCTGAAACGCACTTTAGGAAAGTCAATTTTATCTTACGAAGAGTTACTGACAGTCTGTTGTGATTGTGAATCGATTATTAATTCTCGTCCATTGTCTTATGTGTCAGAGGATTCTGAGGATTTGGTTGCTATTACACCAGCCATATTTCTAATGACCAATTCTACCTCTAATGTATCTGATTTAAATGAGTGTGCCAAATTTCGAAAACTTGTAAGGTATCGAGTCAAATTGCTTAAAGATTTAAGAGGTAGATTCCGAAGGGAATATTTGGGATTGTTAGTGCAACTACACCAAAGGTCATCTTCTCGAGTCCTTACTGTTGAGGAAATTGTCCTTGTAGAGAACACTAGCAAAAAGATATTATTTTGGCCTATAGCCAAAATTTTGGATTTGTTACCTGGTATTAGGGACGGTAAAGTTCGTACATTAAAATTGAAGTGTGGTAACTGTTATAATCCATCCTGTGCAGAGAGTTTTTCCTCTAGAGATCCTGCCTACAGAGACTCCAGCTGTAGCTGCTGGTCTGAGCTATGTTTCAGAGTCGTCGTCTCCACCGGAAGAAACAGTACAAACTTTTTTTTCCGAATACTGACCCAGAGATGACTGGGTTATTTCCTGGTGTTCACGATGCGGACTTTCTGAAGTTGCCAAGATTTGGACGAAAGATCAGACCCCCCCCCCCCCCCCCTGGAAATTAAACTTGTTAAACATGACTTTATTTTTTGAGCTAGATTAGACTAAGAAAATGGGGGAGGATGTTGCGAAGCACAACTCAACTCAACTTTATAAGAAAGTTTCAGTTCTTGTTTGGTTCTTAAAGTTTTGGTTCTTATATGTAAAATTTGTCATTTGTGAAGTGAGTGCATAGTAAGTAGAATATTCTTTCTTTGAATCAGCGTGTCTGTTTATTTGCATATCCATAATATGAATCTTGCTCTGTTTGTAAAATAGCTCTATTGTAAAGTAACACTATTATTTATTTATATACATAATAAGTGTATGAACAAGTCAAAGATATGAATTAAAAATAAAACAATGTACTGCATTGTTTTTACCGCTTACGTTTTATCGCGCGCTTCTTTCGGGCTATGAATGTAGTTAATCAAGAATTTACGAATCGGTACTGAACACTCTAAAAATTGGAGATGAAAAAGCCCAAGACAAAGCAAGACAACAAAGTGCTCTGTAAAATATATCAGGCATATGGATTAATTCTTGATGATCATGGAAAATGGAAGTAGAAATTTATTCGATAGTGAACTTCAAGGAAAATATGTTTCGGTTAAAAAAACTCGCATGAAAGTCTTAGAATTCGTTTACTATACACTTTTTGTTGTTTAAAAAATTGCTTGTCAAAAAAATAATTATTATAAAAATTTTGTGGTTAAGATATAAAATTTTTCTATTAAATACATTGGAAGTTATTGTTTAGGAATCCCATGGTATAATCTTATAACTTAAAAACAACATATTTATATAAACCAGCGATTCTCAACCTGTGGGGCGCTCCCCCCTAGGGGGGCGCGAGAATATCAAAAAGAAAATATTATTTAAAAAAAAAATGATTAACTGACTGAAAAGAAAGCACACATTCACATAGAAAACTAAATACATTTCGACATATTTAACAAATAAAGTAAAACAACTTACTAAATCAAAACCTACTAAATTAAAAACAAATTTAATAATTATTATTGACTTCCTTGGGCCTGTCTTGCAGAGCAAAGTTTTTCGAAGGAAAGCTTAATATTAGAAATATCCCCTCTCAGTTCTGTTTCTATATTTAGCCGAGATCTATATTTTGTCTTCAAAGAAGACACAGCAGAAAATCAAGTTTCATTAAAGGTAGGATGTTGAAAACAGTAATAGAATGCAAAATATCCTTGTTTTTAGTGCATAAAAATCATCCTCTACTCGTGCCCAAAATTCAAATAGTGTTTTATTACTAAATTGTCTTTTGGTTTCGCCACTTGTCGTGAAGTCAATGAAATTTTCGTCCTCATAAATTGAGAGTCCTTCGGGAGTCTTATGAAATGGATCCCTAACCCACTCATAACTTGCTATCAGTTTGTCGTCAGCAAGAAAATACTTTTTAAAATTCTTTGCCAGCATGGCTAAATGATTTTCAATGGTTACAAAAACAACTTTTACATGTTCTTCTTCAGCCTTGTAAGTTTTAGTACAATCATCCACATTTGCAAACATTGTTACGTTTTTTGCTTTAAATTTCTGCTCCATAAATCCAATTTTCTGCAAAAAGCATTAACATCATCACTCGTATCCAACATATGTGTAATTGCTCCTTGGAGTTGAAGATTCAAGTTATTTAATTTCTCGAATATGTCGACCAAGTAGCTCAATTCCATCACAAATAAACCATTGCGAAAATTCTGTCTCTATCTCTGTCTATAGTCTGTATTCTTCCTCTTGGAAAATGACGATTTCTACTCTTAATTCATAAACACGTTGCAAAAATTTCCCATGTGATAACCATCTTGCCTCGCAATAAAATAGTAACGCTGAATGTACTGAATCTATGTCTTTACAAAGTGTGGAAAAGATTCTCGATTTCAGGATTCTTATTTTTATATAATTTACTACGGTTACAACCGTAGTTAACACAATATTCAGACCAGAACTCATTTCTTTCGAAGCCAAAGCTTCTCTGTGGATCATGCAATGTGTCTAGACGCACTGAGGCGATTTTTGTTTTACAAGTGCTTGTATACCTTGGAATCTTCCGGACATTGAACGAGCACCATCGGTGAATATTCCGACGCAATTTTTCCATTCTATGTTGGCCTCATTCATAAAATCATTTAAAATAACAAATAATGCGAGAGCTGTTGTTTGGAGTTCTACTGGTTTGCAGAAAAGTAGTTCTTCTACTACTGACATAGTATCACAAAATCGAACATAGGCAATTAAATGAGCATCTCTATTACTATCTGTTGCTTCATCAAGCTGTATTGAAAACAATTTGTCCCGCAACTTCGAGAAAAGCTGACACTGTACATCTACAACAATATCCCCAATTCGACGAGGACCAATATCATTTGAAAGTGATATGGACTGCAATTGTTTTGAAATTTTTTCTCCAAACATAGTTTCTACAATCTCAATTGCTGCTGGCAAAATAAGCTCTTTACCGATGATGTGAGGATTTTTATACCTGGCTATTTAATATGAAACTTTGTAAGATGCAATTAAAGATTTTATTCACAGACAAAGTTTCTTTAAAAAAATATTTTTGCTTTTTATATGATTTTAATTTTAATTCGAAGAATTCTCTGGATTTGTTGACGTACTCACTATGAAGCGTTTCCAAATATCGTTTAAGATTATTAGGTTTCATGCTGTCTGCGGCCAATATTTTTGAGCAAATGATACACAGGGGCATTTCTTCGTCATTTACTTCAGTACTGGTAAACCCAAAATTTAAGTATTCTTGAGAATATTTTCTTGATTTTATTTTCGGAACCACACTCGTCTGTGTACTTGTTGATGCTTGACTATCGTCTAATGCACGCTTACTTCCGCTTAAAAATGTATCTATGAGTCTGCATAAATCTCCTGCCGTGAATATTTAAATGTAATTATTGTAATAATTATATGGATTATAATTAACACGAAAACATATTTAACATACACATTCACGATAGATTCGATAGCGATAGAAGGATCGACTCGAATGAGACTGGTTGGAATTTAAATTTGTGTTATCGAACATTTTCCTTCTTCCTATGAGAAGACATTTGCTCTGCGCATGCTTGAGACGGTATTGGTCGTGTTCACCGTCCGCTTGGAAAAATGCCAGATGTGGTTTCTCGCCAACGTTGGCTCACTTTTACTCTTGTTTTGGCAGTTAGTTAAAAATAATTTAAAAGCAGAATCCAAAATACTCAATATAAATTATTGTAAGCGGGGGAGCGATGAAAATTATGATTCAAAACTGGGCCGCGAATACTGATAGGTTGAGAAACGCTGATATAAACTATTCAACAGCCTAAAACTAAAAATGTTTCCACCCCCTCTGTAGTAATACTCTGGATCCGCCCTTGTGTGTAATTGTACTTTCTAGGAATTAGTAGTCCCTTAAGCAACTACCCAGGGGACCATTGTTTTTGTCTGCTTTTCAAAGCATACGCATTGTACTGGGGTGGTTTACAAAACCTGGACTGGACCTGGAGAAGGGAAACAGTGAAACCCTTTCTTTGCACTCTATGTTGATAATACTTAGGAAGCAAGGCTTCTTTTATTAACTTGTTAAAGATCTCATGCACGGCAAGAGTAAAACTGCAAGAACATTAGAAATCCATAGTGATAGTTTTTTTTTTTTCATTACCCATTATATTATAGAACTATAATTTTCTCGAAACGTTTATATATATAATTATGTAGATCCAACTTTATACGCTTAAAATTGTAGAATTGAAATCGGAAATATTTTGAAAAATATGCTAGAAAGAAAAAAAAATAGTATCTATAGAAATAGTGTGTATTATATGATTTTAAAATAGCCAAATTTAATAACGATGATAACTAAAAAAAATACTGTTCATATTAAAATAGGACATCATATATTGTGGAAAAATCTTTTACAAACATATTTTTTAGCTTTAATTAGTTTTGACGGATTCTTTTAAAAATAACTACAAAAATCAATCGAATTTATAAAGTTGTTTTCAAATGCAGTAGTTTATAATCGGCATTACGATTCCAGTAAAATTTTTAATATTAAATATAATGAATTAGTTTTAATTTTAGAAACGACTATTTGCCATTGAAATTATGATTCATTAGATTAAATTTGCTTCAGGGTTGATTACATTTTCAAAGTTAGTTTCAAGAGGTTTTAATACTTAAATAGCATTGAAGGGAGTTGCAGATTAATGGACTACAGCAGTAAAGTTAACAAAACGTTCATTGTATTTATATGCCCATTTTTCTTCGTCAAGAGTTTCCAAAACTGCAGGCTTGTAAAGGCTGATTAGGGCTTTGTTCCTGATGGGAATCGCAAATGGTCGATGGATATTCAGAAATTTAAATTCTAAAACTATATTTTCCTCAAAGATAATGTATTAAATTTCAAGGAGATTTTTCTATACTAAACTTCAACTTAACTAGACATCACTTAGACGATAGATCGTCACAGTGCTCATAGGTATTTAATCCATTTTGGTGGAGTGAAGACATCATTCTCGCCAAACCTTATAGCCTTTTGTTCTCTATATAGGGTTGTGGTCTGGCGAACATTATGCTTTCACGCCGCCAAAATGGATTAAATACCTATGAGCACTGTCACGATCTACTGTCTAAGTGATGTCTAGTTAAGTTGAAGTTTAGTATAGCATCACTAACATTTCCGAGCTGATGTAAATGCCGATTTTTTATTTAAAAAAAAAAAAAAAAAAAAAAACTAGCTATGTTAACAGTTATTGGTGATATTTATATAGAAATACGAAAGCTTTTAAATTGTGTATTTCATATTCAATGGCGATTTCATCATTGGGACTCATTATGTAAATAGTTATTTATTTAAATATATGAAGTATTGCAGTCAAAGTGTCGAAGAAGAATAAAGGAATTTCGAAATGTTGAATCAAAGAGCAAATCGGCAGCATTCCAAGCGTCTTTAACAACACACAAAAATTAGCAACCACCGATAAAAGAACCTAAAGTTTACGGAGCTAATGTTGTGTTTTAAATAATTTTTTTAGGGGGGGAGGATTCTTATGATAAAAAGTTTATAGCTGGCTTCTTTTTATAAGCGCATCTTTTTAATTGAAAGTTTTTATGTCACATTATTGACACGGACCGCTAGCCCCCTTGTCGGGCGATTGCTCCCCCATTGTTAACAGTCTACAGGCAACAGACAAACAAGAAGAGGGAAGGATGTTCGCCCAAAAAGAGGTTTTTCAGTTAAATTCCTAAGGAAGGATAGGATCATCGCCAAAAAAAAAAAAAAAAAAACAGCGGTTCTCACTGTAGGATAAGGATATCATTGAAATTGACTATTTCATTACATTTTAGTATGGGAATTTGGGAGTCTATGTGTACCATTGTCAGCATAACTCCCGAACAAATTGACCTACGATGTTCAAATTAGGTGTGCGGTTTGGTGTTGGTACAGTGACCTACCGTTAACGTTTTCGTCTAAATCCCGCATGCGCATAAGGTAGCTGCCATTGAAAAAAATATCGTGTTTTTCAGTAATTGCTAAAAAACGGCTCTAACGATTTTGTTCAAAATCGCTTTGGTAATGCCTCTGGAAGTGTTTTAAACATTCCCTCCTCCAAAATTCTCATAAAAATGCGATAAAAGCGAAAAACGTTTAAAAAACGAGAGCCTTTCACACAGAGCTCTCTGCCTGAGTATCGTCCATCAACGATTGATTTCTTTTGCTTTTCACACACAAGAAAAGACAATGTAATGTGCTTTATCGAAATATCACAATTTTGCAATTTTGGCGGGTTTTTTTTTTTTTTTTTTTTTTTTTTTTTTTTTTTTTTGCTCTTGTAAAAATTATCAAACTGGCCATTTTTACTCAAATGAGATAAAAGAAGAAAATGGTAAACAACACCATGTAAAATGTTACTGCAATGACCAATGTAATTGAATGGCCAATGTATAATTGAAAGTTGTGCGATGTTCCACACCCCTAGTTTTTTCTGCGATAAAACTTTTACTTGGAAGCAGACACCCCTAATTTTATAATATAACACCAACTCCCCTATATATATATATATGTGGGAACCAACAGTCATTCTCCCCTATCATTGTGGCAGCGCCCTCTGGCGAGATGAACCGGAAGCACTGTATAAACTCTAAATCGAACACTTCCTGTATAACTGCCGCGCATGATGCACGCGCGTAGTATGCTCTTTCAATATCAAACTACTTAATAAAATAAGAGGCCAATTCCACGTCTCGTCACTTTCTCCCTGCCAGTACACTCATCTCCACAAAATTGGGGGCTCAGCCGTACCGAACTCGTGATTTTCTTAAAAGCGAAGTTATTTCAAAACAGGAAGTTTCGTCGGCCTACTAAAGCCATTTCATCGAGAACCAAAACATAGTTCACAGGCCAATAAAACCGCCTTCATCGATCCAACGGAAATGTTTCTACGAACCTACAGGCCAATAAAACCGCCTATATCCTGCCTAAACTTTAATGAACTTTGATTTTATCACCGAACTTCCCTCCGACATCATCAGAATTCATCCAACGGGCCAATACCAAGCCGAATCAACAATCTTCTATTTTGAAAGTTTATGTGCCGAATATCCAGCACGACCAGCATCCATCATCGTACCAGCATCCTAGCCATCCTCGAACCAGCACGACCAGCATCCTAGCCATCCACGTAGCCAGAACGACCAGCATCCTAGCCATCCTCGTAGCCAGAACGACCAGCATCTCAGCGATCCTTATACCTATTTTACGACGCCGATAGAATCCACAAGGCCTATACCCTGCCGCCAACTCCATCGAACAAGTAATCTTCCTACGCTGCATACCAACGAAAAGTTTCAAGATTCTCAGGTAGGATCAAACCATTTTAATACTAAGCATGTTTAAAAATACGAAAAAGCAAGACCTCGTACAGGTTTGTACAGAGTTAGGAGAAGTTGTACCGACAGGTGCCACAATCATAAAATTAAAAGAAATTATTGAGAAAAATCCTGTATTTACAAGCGAACCAGATTTCATCAAAGACTTAATTTGTTCAACAATCGAGGATAGAAAAACACAAGAACTTATAGAAAAAAATAAATTAGAAGAGGAAAGAAAGTTGCAAGAACTAAAAGAGATAGATAAAAACAAAGCAGAGATAGAAAAAAAACAAAATAGAGGTCGAAAAAATAAAATTAGCTCAACTTGAAAAACAGTTAGAACTTGAAAACCTTAGAATTAACACAGGGGAAAACCAAAATAACTATGTACATGATAACATACCAACTGAAACATCACCGAACATTGAAAACTTAATAAAAAGCGTCAAAACACTCAGCATGCCAGTCCCCACTAGACCCGAAAATTTCAACTTGTTTTTCCAATCTTTAGAACGAGCTTTTATAACTAAAAAAGTCCCACATGAATTTAAATCTGAGATTTTGATTAATGTTCTTGGTGAACGTGCCAACAATATTTTACTATATATTCCTGAACACGAATTAGCTAACTATGAACAAGTTAAAACTATCGTGTTACGAGAATTTCAACCGACACCACAAGAAAATCTTTTAAAGTTCCGCAGAAGCCAACGCATGGCAAACGAATCCCACGTACAGTTTTCGTCAAGATTAACCACAGCCTTCGATTATTACTGCAAATTGCGTAATGTCAGCGATTTCGAATCACTATGCCAGTTAATGGTATCTGACAAACTTTTTAGTACTTTGGATAGAGACACGCAGGCCCACATATCGGTTCGTCAAGGTGAGGCTTGGTTTAAACCATCAGAACTAGCTAAAGAATGTGACATTTATTTTATTTCGAAGCGCAAGTCTTTAAGTGACACTACTTTCCGCCCACCGCCATTTGAAAACAACGTACAAAATTATAGAAATGGTAAACAAGGATCTTATGAAAACTTCCGAAGAACAAATAACAGACCTACAAGGGGATTCTATAATCAAGGGAATATGTCAAGAAACGAAAATAGTCCTAGAAATAATAATTCAAATTCAGCAAATAACCCTGTGTGTGAAATCGAAACAAACAAAATTATACAACGTAATGAAATTATTAATGAGCTACACTACGAAAATGTTTTGGTAAATGATATCGTTGTTAACACACTAATTGACAGTGGAACTTCTTTCGTATGTTTGAAAGCTAATTATTTACCAGCCACAACAATATTCGAGGGTACAGTATCCTTAACAGGTGCATTCGGAAATGAGGTTGATGCAAAACTTGCAAAAATAAAACTTGCACTACCTCAAAATCCTCAAAATCAATTAACAATAACAGCTGCTATCTGTGAAGTACTATATGCTGACCTAATTATTCCTCCCAATGTCTTATTAGAACTGCTCACATGTCAAGGTCAAAGCAATCCTTTCGGGCAAGGCACAGATCTTCCCATTCAATCTAATGAACTCTTTCACGAAGTCAAAGAGACTCCAGATATTTTTACTAACGAAATAAAAAATATAGACGTAAATCAAATCTTGCCCAAAATTCATCCTTTTATCTCTACTGATGAAATTCTGCAATCGTCATCACAAATTCCAAGTGGCATAAATAATAAACAAAACGAATCAAATGCAGAAAAGATTTTAACATATCCCAGTAACAAATTAGAAACAAATTTCTCGCCACAAGAAGAGTATCAAAACGCTATAAATTATACTCCGAAGAAACTCGAACACATAAATAAAAAAGCAACCGCAGTTGGAGATGAGCATGATTTTTTTCTTCCAATACTATTCGAAACGAATGAAGTAAGTGAGTCTGATTTATTAGCGTGTGATATGTCAGTCATCCCAGAAAATAAAAGTGATGATTCGACTGAAAATAAATTTATTACTCCAAATAACATCGCTGTTGTAAGTACTAATGAAGCAGATATATTTGAACATTGTTTATCTAAAACCGTTTTTTCCATACATTTAAATGAAATAGATTTAACCCACATTCGGGACTTAGATAAAAAGAGAAGATTGACTCATTTGATTGAGGGTTACATGCCGAATAAAATTAAAAGTACGGGAATTGAAATGAATATTATTTTAACAGACGAAATTCCTATATGTATTAGAAGTAGACGTTTTCCAATTCCTGAACAGAAAATTATTGATGAGCAAGTAGAACTTTGGCTTAAGCAAAATATTATTAAAGAATCATTTAGTCCGTATAGTTCACCGATTGTTTTAGTACGGAAAAAAGATGGATCTCATCGTTTATGTTGCGATTATAGAAAATTAAATAAGAAAATAGTTCCGGACAGGTATCCTTTGCCATTAATACCAGATGTTATTGATAAATTACAAGATTCAAATATTTTCAGTAGTCTTGACCTGAAGAGCAGTTTCTTACAAATCCCGGTAAATAAGAATAGTACAAAATACACTGCGTTTAGTACCTGTAATTCTCATTATGAATTTTTAAAAACTCCATATGGTCTTTGCGTATCTTCCGCTATTTTTCAAAGGTACATCAACACCGTGTTCCGCGACCTTCTACGGGATTCTGTGGTTATTCTATTCGTAGACGATTTTATTGTCTCATCTCGGACAGAAGAAGAGGGATTAGAGAAATTAGAAAAAGTATTCAAGGTAGCTTCAGAATATGGCTTGGAATTTAATTTTAAGAAATGCCAATTTTTAAAACGAAGAATAGAATTTTTAGGTTATATAATAGAAAATGGTACCGTTCAGCCGTCACCATCTAAAACACTAGCCGTACAAAGATTTCCTGAACCAAAGACTGTAAAACAAATACAAAGTTTCTTAGGTCTTTCAGGATACTTTCGAAAATTTATACACAACTATGCTGCAATAGCTAAGCCATTGAGTGACATTCTTCGACAAAACACTAAATTTCAATTTGGAGTGCGACAAAGAGAAGCCTTCATTAAATTGAAAGAACCTTTATCACAAAAACCAGTACTACGTATCTACAAACAAGGGGAACCCTTAGAACTACATACCGACGCAAGTGCCTATGGTCTAGCAGCTATACTTCTCCAACAAGCTGATAGTGGTAACCTACATCCAATCTACTACATGAGCAAAAAGACATCACCTACACAAGAAAAGTACTGTAGTTATGAACTAGAAGTCTTAGCAATCATTGAAGCTGTGAAAAAATTCCGAAACTATTTGCTTGGATCCAAATTTAAGATAGTTACAGATTGTGCCGCTTTCCAGAAGACGATGGAAAAGAAAGACCTTACTCCGAAAATAGCAAGATGGGCATTATTGCTCGAAGAATTCGATTATGAAGTAATACATCGTGCAGGAAAGAAAATGCCTCATGTGGATGCTCTTAGCCGAAACACAGTATTGGCAATAACACGTTCTCACGCTGAAGTCACAACTAGGATCGAGGCAGCGCAATCCGAAGACGATCACATAAAAACAATAAAAAGTTTAACTGAACGTGGTGAACACAACGATTACCTATTGAAACAAGGAATCTTATACAAATACGAGAAAGGAAGAGAACTACTCGTCGTACCCGAAGATATGCAGAAAGAAATTATCCGAGAAATACACAACAAAGGTCATTTTTCAATAGCAAAAACCGAAGAAGTCTTAAGACGTGATTACTACATACCCAAGGCAAGAAAACAAATAGAAACAGTAATAGCTAACTGCATCGATTGCATACTCTACAACAGGAAACGTGGAAAGCCTGAAGGTCTATTGCATCCAATACCAAAAGATAGTATTGCTCTCAGCACTTTTCATATCGATTTTATTGGACCACTTATTTCTACCCACAAAAATTATAATCATATATTCACAGTGGTTGATTCTTTCTCTAAATTTACATGGTTTTATCCTGTCAAATCTACATCAGCAAAAGATGCATTGGATAAATTAAAATTACAACAGAATGTTTTTGGCAACCCATCCCGAATTATTTCCGACCGAGGATCAGCATTCCAATCAATAAATTTCCAAGAATACTGCCCGGAAGAGGAGATAGAGCATGTCCAAATAGCAACCGGAATTCCCCGAGGAAATGGACAGATTGAACGAATACATTCTATACTGATTCCTGTTCTAGCAAAACTTGCTGCAGAAGACCCTACCAAATGGTACAAATTTGTTCCTGAAGTCCAAAGAATTATCAACAGCTCTACTTCACGAAGCACAAAGTATACACCTTTTGAACTAATGATTGGCGTAAAGATGAAGAATAAGGAAGATATGAAAATTAAAGAAATACTTGATGATGATGAGTACATAAGAAGCACCATACAAGACAGAGACAACATGAGAGAAGAAGCGAAGAACAACATATTGAAAATACAACAGGAGAACCGTCAGCAGTTTAACCGCAAAAGAAAGAAGCCGCACCTTTACAAAGTCAACAATATGGTGGCAATACAAAGAACTCAGTTCGGAACAGGCTTGAAACTGCGATCAAAGTTCTTAGGACCTTACAAAGTGACAGTTGTGAAAGGAAATGATAGATATGAGGTAGCCAAAGTAGGTCAACATGAAGGACCAAATATTACATCATCTGCTGCAGACCACATGAAACCTTGGTCTAAACATTAACTTGGACTCTTTCCATATTGGACTGTCAAACTGAACTTAACAAATTTTACTTTTCAGGACTTTTGTTCCAATCTTTTAGTGTCCTGAACAAACTTTATATATATGTTTTCTTCTTTTAATTTCAATTACTTTACATGTCTTTTCATTTCAGTAACCATTTAATCATAGTATTTAGCTCTACACTAGTCCTCGAGGACGAGGAAGTTGTCAGGATGACCGAGTTGTGGGAACCAACAGTCATTCTCCCCTATCATTGTGGCAGCGCCCTCTGGCGAGATGAACCGGAAGCACTGTATAAACTCTAAATCGAACACTTCCTGTATAACTGCCGCGCATGATGCACGCGCGTAGTATGCTCTTTCAATATCAAACTACTTAATAAAATAAGAGGCCAATTCCACGTCTCGTCACTTTCTCCCTGCCAGTACACTCATCTCCACATATATATATATATATATATATATATATATATATATATATATATATATATATATATATATATATATATATATATATATATATATATATATATATATATATATATATATTTTTTTAATTTGCAACTGCTTTTTCTAAGATAAAACTTTTAATTGCAACAAGACATCCCAATTTTTTAAAAGTTAAAATATATTTCGATGGGGTTGGGGGTATATCCCCATATTCCCTCCCCTGACTATGAAACAAATTAAAGGGGTAATCCTTAGTCCTTGTATATTATTTACCATAGTACCATTGGTGGGTTAAGTGATGGTCAGTATTTTAACTATAAAACATGTTTTTTAGAAAAACAAGAAGCAATTACTTGTTAAATTTGGCAGGATCTCAAAGTTCGATTGGATTTTTGTTTTATTAGACTATATCTCACATTCACCCACGCTGATTCTCAAGCGGAACTAATCAGTTCATCGAGTTCACAAGGATAGCCGAAGTTGAAAACTGTTGAACTGGCTGTCTTGCTGCACATAACATAGAGGGAAAGGCTCAGTTGGGTTCCATCGGTTAACATGGAAACGTCGCAGCCGAAATGCGTTTCAAGAACACTCGGCTACACTTCGGAGGATTAGAAAAAAGAAGAAAAAAATATTGCTTATACTTTACACAGTGTATTCTTCATTTCAACAAGCATAACAACATTAAGAGAATAAATTTGAGATCTACAAAATAAAATTTTAAATGAAGATATTACCTTTTTTCTGCGTTTTGAAATCATAACGCGTTAAATGATTCACGAAAAAAAAAAAAATGTATGCATAATAGTTAAATTATCTGTGTGTGCAGAAAATGAATTAAATGATAGATTGTCTTATCATTAATATTGTTTGAACCCACAATTTTAGCATCTTACTTCAAATATTATCATCATTCATGCCCATTGTCTACATTTTGAATAATATGCATGTATGAATATAAATTTATATCATGCTCCTTTGGGACAATCATATCAGATTGGTTTGTTCTATCCGAGATTCTATGGCTCCGCATTTGAAGAGAAAGCGCGCAGAAGTCTCACCAGGCAGCCCGACGCTATAGTCTGGGCGCTAATGTCGAAAAAAGTGGTCCCGTGGGCCACTTCATGATGCAAACATGTGGGTGGTGTCATTCGCTTCGTATGAATGTGTAGAAAATGAAATCCGATGGTGGGTATCTGGCATCCCGGTATGAGAGGCGCTGCAGTCGCAAATCCAAAATGGCCGCCTCCTTACCACCTAACGTACGTTTTTGCTGAATAATGGCTTCCCAGCTCATTTTATCAACTTGTTGACTATTAGAAAACTTGTAGGAAATAAAATTTCCTTTTCAATGATGTATAACACATGTATGTTAGGTTAAATTACAAAATTCAAAATGGCCGCCGCATCGCGATCTTAAGTACGCTTTTCAGGTTAGTTGGTTGGTTTGTGCGTTCAAGGACATATACTTGTGCACAATAACGGGTAAATAGGCAGGGACCTGCAACTTAATCTGGATTCCGAACCACAAAGAACATCCATGCCTAACTCGGGATTCGAACCCGGCACCCTTAGCATCCGAAGCCCGAGAGCTAACTACACAGTCATCAGGTCAGTTAGAAATGCAGACTGGGATTTGCACTTGGCAGCCACACATGATTTCACAAAGTATTTCTTTGCCTTTGATCGACTAAACTATGTAAGAATGATTCCACTAAACTTGATGGATATGTGAAGATTTAATAAAAAGCATACAACTCAATGGCAAGGAAAGTGAGTAATCAATGAAACCAAAATACCGTTTTGCACTTTAGGAGCCGATGAAGCTCTGAAGCACCAGAACAGAAGATTTAAAGTCCAAGGTGGACTTATAGGTATCACTCTAAACGAGTATGCTCGGAGAAGATTCTTTCTGGCTGAGGGATGTCACAATAATTGCTGCAGCAACCGAAGCAATGCTTAAAAATGCCACTTCCAATGCAAAGTGTCATCATGAACATTGTCTATCGGTTCGCAAGCGTCAGGATCAAAACGATGAAAAGTTGAGAGGGATTTAAATCGACAGCCAAACCCTTTTAAATGCAACACAGAACATCTTATACTCTTATACACCTGGTGACTAATCAAGTTCTTCTCGATGACGTTCAAAAAGACACACGTACATTTGCTCATATTGGTGAGAGACTTCTTTCCAAATTCATTGGGGAACGCATTAAAATGATCAACCTACCAACAGAGCCAACAAAAGAATCAGTACCATCAAAGCCTTGAGCACAGTTTTGGGAACCAATGTAAAAGGTGAAACGTAAGCCTGCAAATCTGCATTCAAAAATGTTAAAGTAACATAAAAGAAAAAAATGTTTTTTCAATATTTTCTAACAATTTATGTATATTTTCTTGACTGGTGATTGCAGCAAGAAGTCGGTGTGATATAGATTTGAAAGCAACTTTTTTGTTGTTACGAATTCTCATTATTGCCACTTGCTTTGTTTCCCTTATATGGATGTATGCATTACTGATTATAAAAAAGCAAGCTTATGGGTATCCTGGAGGTGCTTCCTCAAAATCTATACGCTTCATCTAATGAGAAAAAATAATTCTTACAGAATTCATTTCCAGTAAATGAAGCGGCAGAAACTGTTGCAGTAGTTGATGGAATAGCAGAGCTGCATTCCATTGATAAACCTAAGACTGGCAAGACTTATGAAGAATTTGCAGCTCACTTTGTCAGACAAATGTCATAGAAGTTTGGTACGTACAAAGAGAATATTTGACACCTACAAACAGAATTCGCTGAAGACATCGACATGGGTGAAACGTCAGGGTAAATCGGTCTCTATTTAATACAAAGTGTACCCATCAACAAACATCCTTAAAGTAATCACGTACCAGTTACTTTTGCACGAAAATACTAAGGATGAACTGACAGAATACTTGGCCTCAAAGATAGACTATGCAATCAAGAATAATAAACAATTTGTTTGCAGTTGGATAAATCACACAAATGCAAGCCATATGGACGTGTCGTGTCTTGATACCACGCAGGAGGAAGCAGATACTAAAAAAAATTGTACAGTATACATGTTGCTTCCAGAGGCATTAGCAAGATTGACATTTACTCCCCAGACAGAAATGTATTAGTACTTGATCTTCGGAGATATCCAATACTTCCAAGAGAATCCCCCATTATAGTGGGCACTAGCAAAAGCAAATGAGTTCTTCAGAGTATCTTCAGCCAATCTATGACATACTAGGGCCCAATAAGGCTTCAGCACTACCAGGACTCCACTCCCTTTCTGGTGCTGACATCACAGGATAATTTGCTAAAAAAGAAAAGATTATGTGGGGGAATGTTTTTTTATGCAGCTAGTGTTGACATAATAGCTGCACTGGGCCTGATGGATCATTCTGAAACCATTTCCACAGAAATGTTACAAACGTTTTAGGCATTCGTTTGTCAGGTGTATGTACCGTGAACCAAAATGACAGACACTGGGAAGGTAAGATGGTGGCTCTTCAACAAAAGACTGGGGAACTTCTTGCACATACAAAAGCATCTCTCTATACAGGTCTTTTGTGTGCACATACAAAAGCATCTCTCTATCCAGGTCTTTTGTGTGCACATTACCAAGCAATGATTTTGGCTCAAGATACTCCGACAGCATCCTGACATACCTCAACCTATTGATTTGGGCTCATCGCTTGTGTATGGGAAATTTGATAATATTATGTGTACAGAACCCTGCTCCGCAGGGGCTTTAAGAGTTGACTAAGTTCATGTCTGAAGCGTCGGTGTGCCCTTCCCTGCTGATGCAATCTCAACAATCTGCCCTGCACAGAAAGCTCATGTGGTGGAGATGATGACCTATGTGACAACACTGCAGTTTTTGACCTGATAAGGAATGATAATGTAGAAAGTGAGGATAAAGATGTTGATTTAACTTAATGATAACGAAAAAGCTTAATATCGTTTACACCATTTGTTACATATAACAAAAACTATTACACTGTTACACTCTTCTGTAACACTCACATTCCAAATATTAAAAAGCTTTGTCGTATCAATTTTGAACTGGCGTAGTTTATTATCAGTCTGTTGTAGTTAATTTTCTTGTAAAAAATGTCAAGGCTTTATTTTATTGTCCAATCTGTAAATATTAACTATCTGTGGTGCACATTTATCTTACAATATAATGTGGAAACTATTATTAGAGTCCCAAAGAGATGCCCAGTAATGGTGTCCTTTTGAATTTTAATTCTTGAAGCGACAATGTAAAGGTGCTATAACGATCAGATAGCTTTTTCTTTTAATTCCAAAAAGTTTTATAATAACCAACATGTTCATATAGCACACCGGAAAGATATTATTCTGGAAAGATGTTTCGGCAATGGTAATACAGCGAACATCTTGAATTTTAACTTAGGTAGATATACCATTATAAAAATTATTTTATTTTCTACAGTTTCCCAACAGCCAACAAGTGTATAAAGCGCACTGAGAAGCTATTATTCTGAAAAACGTACTGTCCACTTGATGATGTGTGGTTAGCTCTCGGGCTTCGCATGCTAAGGGTGCCGGGTTCGAATCCCGAGTTAGGCATGGATGTTCTTTGTGGTTCGGAATCTGCGTTAAGTTGCAGGACCTGGCCTGATTAACCGTTATTGTGCACACGTATATGTCATTGAACGCACAAACCAACCAGTCAACCTGAAAAACGTACTTAAAATCGCGATGCGGCGGCCATTTTGAATTTTGTAATTTAACCTAACATACATGTGTTATACATCACTGAAAAGGAAATTTTATTTCCTACAAGTTTTCTAATAGTCAACAAGTTGATAAAATGAGCTGGGAAGCCATTATTCAGCAAAAACGTACGTTAGGTGGTAAGGAGGCGGCCATTTTGGATTTGCGACTGCAGCGCCTCTCGTACCGGGATGCCAGATACCCACCATCGGATTTCATTTTCTACGCATTCATACGAAGCGAATGACATCACCCACATGTTTGCATCATGAAGTGGCCCCGGGATTACATTTGCTCCCAGACTACTAGACAAGGACGATCGCTGCCATGTCTGCTCTGAAAAAAGGAAGATGATAGGGGGTCAAGACTCGATTTCAAAATAGAAATGGTTTCTCGTGAATTTCTTGCTTTCTTGGCATATATTCTGCATTTGCAGTTAGAATCAAGGCTGGACACTTGTACTCACTTTCATTTGATAAGATTATTAAAAATGAAAGTGGAGAAAGTGATAACATTCACAAAAAAATAAAATATCATATGAAAGAAACTGAAAATGAGGCTTGTAAAAGTAAAATTTTTAACTACTTTGATGGATGTATTGAATGAAGTTTAAATAATTTTTACTGCAAAAACAACTATAGCGAATCGTGAGAGATTATTTTCTTTCTTTTTGGAGTTGTGCAATTGTTTCGTAATAGACAGATTTTAGAAAAAGCAGCAGAACTTGTTTTTTTTATTCAAAATGTTCACTCCAAAATTTGTTTTAAATGAAATAAAGAAATTGGAATTTAGTTTTCTTTCTGTTTTCAAAAGAAAATAATTCACTAAATGAAATATATATATTCTTGGCACAATAACATGATTGAGTGATGTTTTTGTAAATGAAAAGTTATACGAATACTATAGATAGATAAAGTTCTAATCTATTTTTAAATAAATCTTGCATTTAAAGACTATTGAACAATAGGTTTTTATGAAACAAAATTATGAATGAAACTTAAATTATAGTCTACTTTTTAAAATGAAGGTTTTGAGTTTCAACAACTTATTTCTAAATCTTAAAAATATCGTTTTGAATAAGTTATTACTATTACTGATGAATCTAAGAGCAATATTTCATATAATATGTAGTAAACAATTACTATTGTATTATACTGTATACATTGAATTTAAAGAATAGTATTTCTAAATAAAGCATTAAAATTTAATACGATTTGAATGTCCATATAAGTAGCAACAATTGTTTATTTATTTAGATTAAATTATTTCAGAAGAAATATTAATAGTTATTTGAACAGTAATTATTGTAGTTAATGTCAAATTTTATTTATAAATATGTATCCAAGTAATTAGAAAGGGTTTTTAAAGAAAAACCGGTTTAAACCACAAAAATATGTTGTTTTTTTCCTCAACCCTGTTCTTCAGTTAACGTGCTTTTTGAAAATACATTATCTCAGTTGTATGTTTCAAGTTTTCAAACTGTTCATGAATCTGTGTGCATTGTGTTTTAATCTGTTTTCTTGCCTGGTTTTAATATTAGAGAAAAATTTCCCATCCACTATCCACTACCTTGATACCAAATCACGTAAAAGTGAACAAGAAAATAATTCAGAAAAATTCTAGTCAATGATTCATCGGTCAAGGAATCTTTTATCGGTTTTGTGATTTCCCTTGGATTGAGGTAGAAAGATTTTAAGACGAGACTAAAAAGCAAACACTAAAAAACAAAATAGATTTATCTCATGATCATTCTTTGGTTTGTTTGAAGCTGAGCTGTTCTTTAGGCAACAATAAATTGACAAACAAATAATATATGCCAACCACTTAAAGAGCAACCATCACCTCCCTTATAGCCGTTAGGATGGCTTTTGACATTTTAGTGGATGCATCCCACCACTCTCTCTCTGAACTCAAGAAAGGATAACAAAAGAAAGGATGTACAAGTGTTGCCACACGCCAATCTCATTAGTGGACCAGAGGTGATAGTGTATAGGGAGTCTTCTTGTTTTGCTAGTTTCATAAGTAAAACTAGCGCTCATCGCCAAAGCGATATTTCCCACAGCCAGATCCATTCTCGCTTATACACGTATTTTTAGTTTTATCACAAAACTAAAGAAAATGTCTCTCTTTAACCAGAAACAATTAAAAATGTATATTTATTGACACCAAACATCATACTATTTCTAAAAAAATGCAACATATATAATTTTGGAGAAATGTTGGTATATGGCAGCTGCCATACCTGCCATATTAGTTCCGCTGTAAATCAGTAATATTTGGAAACTTTATCTAAAATCAATCATACATCGAATGTATACTCTTTGCAATAGCAAATTATTATCTAACATATATGATTATAAATGCACCTTCTTCATGGACCACTTTAACAAGCATTACAGGAATAAATTATATGTAACAACAGTTACAATAAATATATCCTTACATCAATTGAATACTATCACAATTAGCATTCGCCAAGGATTCATTCAATAAGAGTTTAAAGATATTAGTTTTTTCAATTATTCCAATATTAATCATCTTCGTCATCAGAGATGATACCAATTCTTTTCCCAACGCACCGAACTGATCTTGTAACTTCTTCCTGGACAAGATTAAAGGACATGGCAAGCAATGCCATACCGAAAAGCAAGTAAAGAGAGCACAGTCCGAGAGTCATCTGAGTGTCATCAGAAATAACAGCAGTTCCAGGAACCAAATCTCCAAATCCAATGGTGGTGAGAGTGACGAAGCAGAAATAAGAGCTGTCGAGAAAGTTCCACTTCTCCCAGAAAGTGAAAAGGACAGCGCCTCCGCAGATATAGCCGATGACTAGGGCAAAACACAGCCACATGGGTACGGACACTTCTTCGTCTTCGTCACCCTGATCCGACGAGAGACATCCAACGGAACCCTGGTCGATTTCTGGATAATCGTCCTTCCAGGGAATTCTGAAAGAGTAACATTAGAACTTGATTTCATTGCACTTGTTAGAAAAGTCTCAAGATTGATAACTGACTTCGGACCATTGCACAAAAATAAGGAACTAAAGGGGGTATGGACAATTCTTCTTTTGGATTTAAAAGTAAAAATAATATAACAAGCATTAAAAATAATTATACATGCATATATGCACAGGAAAATAGAAATCCAAGAGTCAAATAATATTTAATACTCACGGATTTTATGTGAAAAATTGAAATTGTCCTCCCTCAAAAATATATGGATTATTCATATTTTTTCCTTCATTGTTCCAATTTTTAAGCCATTTCCTTGAATAACTTGGAAAACTCGTTTAAGAATGCTCAAAATCAGAGTGTGAAGAAATTTTGTTTTAAAATACACCAAAATTTATTCGGTTTACTTCTATAGCACTTATATCATTGTAAATTGACAACCATTTAGCATACCACATCGCCTGTTAATTACCCCCCCCCCCCAAAAAAAAATTAATCATCAGGACTGATTCTGGCCTCTCCTAAACGCCACTTAATTTTATCTGAATAACTTTTTTGTTGAGTTAGATGTTTAATTGAAGCACTGTCTTGTTGATGTGTCCAACAACTATCAGAATTGAATCTTGTTGATGTCTAACAACTTTCAGAATTGAAGTAAATGGCATTTAAACACATTTTGACCGGAGCATTGTCCACTTTGCAAACAGACAATATCGGATGAGTAATTGAAGAAGAATGTTTGCCTCGTTATAAAAGAATCTCGTCCTTATTGTCGGATTAGAAAGCATGTGACTCTTTGCGAAGATCTTGCCAATAGTATACCCAACTATCGGGGTTATTTACTTTCACTACTGAAAGTGAAAAGAACTCATATGTTTTAAAAAGGTGGTTCTCTCATGACGTGGGGAGGATTCTCCTTTAATGGTTCAAACGATATTGCTTGTTTGCAGGGTCATCAATACTCAGATGATGATAGAATATGCTTGAAAGATATTTACTCCCATTTGCAAACTTGTTAAAATGGGACATTTTGAGAAGTCAATAAGAATCTCGCCCTATACTTTAATAATCACGTGACTGTTTCGTAGTGGCCAGGAATCAGTTCTGAACTAAACCCGTTGGAGAATCCCTAGGAGAGATTAGCAGGTGATGTACATGCAAAAAATTATTATTTGCATCGACAAAAGAGCTACAGCAGCAAACCGAACACATTTGGGTAGCTTTGTAGCCAAAAATTCATCCCACTCTAATTTCAAGCATGCTTAAACGAGTTTTTCAAATTAATAAAGGAAATGATAAAATTACAACAGAAATTAAGTCTTAAGCACATAGGTCAACACAGTATTTTTTTTAAAAAACTCAGGCATACCTCTCGTTCCTCGTGTACATTTGGTTACCGAGGGTATAATTTTCATGATTTCTAGTATTCATGATAGCAAAAATGTCTGGGGGCATGACAGTCCCTTCCTTCTTACGCAGCTGCAGTGGTCGAGAATCCACTTTGATATCTTCTTGCAGGACATACTTATTCGTGATGACTGGTGCCAAAGAAACATCTTGAATATGATGATGATGGTATCTAATGTCATGATTGCCTCTTGAAGCATAAGGACTGGACCTGATATCATGATTAGCTATCGAACCATAAGGGCAGGTCGCAATTTCCGGTTTCTGTGCAAACATTACCGGTGGGGTAAATGGTAGGATTTGCTCATGTTTTGGGGTGGATTTGCAGGAACTAATAGTTGGAGACGCGCTGGTCTGAGCAGTGTGGTAAGTGCTACTTGAAGGTAAATGGGGTGAATCTGAGATATCTGGTGAGGCGCTAGGGATTGTCGGAGGCAAAGGCAGGCCGGAGTGTGACTGCACTGTTTGATGGATGATTTGAGTTCTGTAAGGAGTGTTCATCAGTCTGTGTGTTGTCCTCTTACGATGCTTCTTTGGACGGATACAGAAATAGCAACATACCTTCCAGTAAAGAAACTTGAAGGAATGTGCCATGGCATCCCCGATATTCGATAAGCAAAGAAGAAGTAGAGGAATGCCCACTATAGCGTAGAATATAGTCACTATTTTACCCCAAGGTGTTTTCGGAGCAACATTTCCATAGCCTAAAAATGTATTGAAAAAATTCTGTTCAATTACTTTTGTTGTAACACATGTAAATCATGTAAATATTTGTATCTAATGTTATAATGAGCATCTTAATAAAATCACGAGTGGTACGATGGTTTCTAGGTAAAAACTACCTCCAATATATATTCGGTAAAAGAGAGTTGGTAAGTGGTTTGTATTTTAATTCTTTTGGACCTCACTGTTACCCTCTTTAAAAAGAATCACGGAAGATACTTCAAATCATTATCATAAATGTTGAAATTAGAAATGTTGACTATAATTCCAGGGTAAATGCTCTAAATCAAATGCCATGCATTTTTTTATGTGTGTGTTGCTAGTTCCTAAGCAATTAGACATTTCTGTAGCTAATAGATTTTTCAATTATTTCCATAAAGCATCATATAACGCATCTTATAACTCATCTTATAAAGTATTTGTTGAATAAGAGTATAATTGAATCGTCAAGTTGTCAATTAGAAGAAAAAAAAGTCTTTATATTGTCCCATTAGTATATTTCCTTCTTCCAAATACCAATTTAACTTCAATTCTACATAGGATAAATTTTAACCGGTTACCATAAGAAAAATTCAAATGAATCTAAAATATTAAAGGCATAAAAATCAGAAATGCACTTTCAGCAGACATTGTTTCTAGATCACTTTTTTGAAATCAGGGAGTTCCAAAATGTGGTGAAATGCTAAAAAAATCGATTTTCTTTACCGAATTCTATACTTTCATTACCTTATATATACATATGGGTAATTGAAAGTTAACCATAATTAAAATTTTAACATTCTGCTTTTCTTAAGTTCAATTAGAAGGCCAAACCTACTTGTGTTGAAAATTTTAGAGTTGTAGCCCAATTAGAAGTCGTTTAGTAAAAAAATGTTTAAAAAAGTAATCAAGAAGAAGCTAATTAAAATTTAACACTATGTTTTTCAAAATTCAAATTAGAAGGGCAAAACTACTTATGTTGAAAATTTCAGAGTTCTGCGCCTATTTTAAGTAGCTTTCTATAGAGGGACAGACAGACTCTTTGTTTTATTATTATAGATAAATGCTTGCTTTTAACTAAATTTCCAGTGTGTCCGAACGAAACAAAAAGCTAAATTGAGATTGAGTCCAAACGAAAAACCACTCTTAACAATCCATATTTAGTTAATAGCACCGAACAGATCTTAAAAAAAAAGTGCAATAACAACATGTTGTCTTGGGATTAGATGGGTAATACAAAATACAGTAATGCCCAATAAAGGGTTTTATTTGACTTTCATGAACATCGTACAGTAATATTTTTGAAGAAGAAATAAGTAAACGATTCTCATAGTGGTAAAAAAAAAAAAAAAAAAAAAAAAAAAAAAAAAAAATTAACGCATTGAAATTAATTTTTTGCAATCATCAAATTGCCCAAGAAATGAACTTTCCGGATAGTATAATAGTTAGATATTTCTTTAATGCATCTTTTCCTTACGCTAACGGAGGCTGAAGTAAAAATCGCTCGCATCCCCAACTTTTATTTATAAATTTTAGATTTGATTTTCCTATAAAATCCTTAAAAAGTATCGCATTATCGACTTCCAACTTGACGGTTTTGGTCGGTGAAGCGTAGCTTTCCACCTGGCATCACAAAACAATCTTAAGGATGCACTTAATCTTGCATTACTGAGTTCAGTGATGGCGTGAATGAATCTTTGAAGGAGAAATGATATACCAAGGGGGAAAAGAAAGGTGGATACTTAAGTTAAAAGGGCAGGGAACCAGAGATCCGACCTTTACCTATTGCTGCAATTGACTGGATATCTTTTTGAACGCTATTCAAGTGAAGCGGACAAGGGCAGAGTTTACAATCAGTAATCATTTTTGCATTTTGTTATACTACATAATTTTTAAAAGTTCATAGTCGCAATTTTTTTTTTTTAAGATGCTTTTTACTTTCCAACACCGCAAGGCCAATACATGGACCATACTGCGCCAACAAATCGTCATTCAGGGCCTATTCTAATGGGCAGTCGTGGCTTATTTGGGCAGCCGTAAATTCAAATTGGACAGTCGTAAATACAAAATTGGGCAGTCGTAAAAACATAAAACTAAGAAAAATAATTGTTTACTTTTATTTTGTAATAATAGTAACTATGTGGTACTCTCCAATATTCCACAATGAAATTATATTTGCGAAAGACAAGTAACACTAACATGTATGTCTGAGTCTCAAACCACAGATGAAAGATGGGATAGAAATTTTCTCTCCGAGTCTGATCACAAGAGGTGGAGGACGGAAACAGCGGATGCCCTTTTCTCCCCTGACCCCCCCCCCCCCACAAAAGGGAAAAACAGGAATGTTATCTCATTCAGTGTCCAGTGACATCTCCTCCTTGGCCTCGAGAGCCTTTTTAAGAGTTGTGTGGTTAGCACAAGAAGAGGAAATAGGAAAATTTTGAAAGCATGGGTTGAGACTTCGAATCAGATTACAATAGTAAGTATCTGAAGTTAACCAAATAGTCCAGGGAATAGAGACATTTTGCCTTGCAAAAGGTTATGTAGTTCTGATTTTTTAATATGTTATAAAGGTTGGTCCCGTGGTTTACAAACCAAGTTTTCGACCTCCTAACCCTTGTGCGTTCTCCGTGGTGCACCAAAAACTGAGCCGTTTTTCAGTTTATATGTCATAACTCTTTGTCAATGCATCTTAGAAACAAACATTATATTCAAAAGTTGTAGAATATTAAATTTTCTACAACTTTCGTATACAAAGTTTTTTGTAGACCGATTATGGAAATAATTATGTCGCATCAAAGTCAAAACTTTTTCGTAAAAATGCTACTTTTTTAAGATTTGTGTCAAGTTTTTTGATAATATCTCCATAATGATACGTTTTAGAGAAAAAGTTTGTTAATAAAAGTTGTAGAGCAATCAATTTCCTACAAGTTTTATACATTAACTTATTTTCTAGGACTAATAACAAAGGAGTTACTCTGCTTTGTGTATTTTCCGTGGTGCACCAATAAAAAATGCGTTTTTCAGTTTATAGATCATAACTCTTTTGCAATGCATTTTAAAAACAAACATTAAATTTAAAAGTTGCAGAATATTAAATTTTATACAACTTTTGTGCACCATTTGCTTTTGTAAAGCAATTAGGTAAAGAGTTACGTAGCATCAAAGTAAAAACTTTTCGTAAAAATGCTGCTTTTTTTAATTTTTTTGCCGAGTTTTTCAATTATATCTTCATAACAACAAGTCGTAGGGAAAAATATATTATACAAAAGTTGTAGATCTATAAATTTGCTATAAGTTTTATACGAGAAAAGTTACTATCTAGGTCTAATAACTAAGGAGCTACTCTTCTTTTAAGGTTTACGAGATGATAACCTATAATATTTTATGTATAGGTTAAA
Source organism: Linyphia triangularis (assembly GCA_963978545.1). Taxonomy (NCBI): domain Eukaryota; kingdom Metazoa; phylum Arthropoda; class Arachnida; order Araneae; family Linyphiidae; genus Linyphia; species Linyphia triangularis. The sequence continues at coordinate 31,345,878 of OZ021726.1, forward strand.
AAAAATAGCTTCTTACTGCATAGTCTGACAATTTTAATAAAAAAATAAAAAAATATATATATAATACTGATGATAATGTAAATAAAAAGTGGAAATATATTAAATAATGTATATGTCCATACACAATAACGGTAATATCAATTTTCCATTTTCGCCTTGGTGCACCAAAAACCTTCTGAATTCTGAAATTTTGGATTTTTTTTTTCAGTACCCTAATCCTATCCTTTTTCCACTGCATTTTATAGGGAAAAAATTATATTTTAGGTTGTAGAGTATTAAATTTTCTACAACTTATGCCTGTGCAAAGTTTGTTTTGCAGAACTATTGTATGAAAAGCATCACAGCAAAAACTCTTTCGTAAAAATACCATTTTAAGATTCTTGTCGTGTTCTTAGATGATATCCATAAAAGTATATCAGAAAAATTGTAGAACCCTAAATTTGCTACGTTTTACATACAAAGTTATTTTATAGGACTAATAACAAAAGAGCTACTTGGTAAGATCTAATATTAAAAACAGTTTCTTACTGAAAAACCTGATAACTTTGATTAAAAATAAAACAATATAGGTATTAAAATAATAGTATTATAAAACAAAAAATATAAATATTAAAAAATTGTATTTATTTATATATAATAATAGTAATATCAATAAAATTTACAATTTAGAAAACTTATAAATTCCTAAATTTAGTTTCGTTTAGCCACGAAGGCTCGGCTAGTTCCTCCGCTATTTCTTCATTTAAGAGTTATGTTGGGTCGTCATCATCGTTGTCATCAATTATGATGTCCGCTATATTGTCACAGGTTTGTCCATAACAGTTTTTACATATTATGGAGCACTTGAGACCGGTGGTTGTAATAGGAAGAAGTTCTTTACTGTCCTTCTTCCACCCCCAGACCAGAGGATTTTTCATTTGGCCCATCCATGTCTTTACTTGATGGTATGTGCGAAAGACATGACAGCTTCTTTGGTCGGTGGTAGCTTTGACAGATTTAACTTGCTGCCAGTTGTTGATTTGAAAAATTGCTTAAAACGCAAAGCATTTAAAATTGTTGCCCTGTCACCAACACAGAGAGCAACAAGAATGCTTGATACTGCTTAAGTGATGCTTTAAACCCTGGCATTAGGATCTAGGAAGATCTTTGCAAATACATGCTGTAATATTGGACACGACGAAGCAGCCATCATTACAACGCATGTATTCTAATACTAAGTAACCACTCTGGGTGGCTGATATTCTGTCGGGATGCTTAGTGGTGGGGAGGGGTGAGAAAGAAAGCACTAGAAACTTTTTTCGGTTTTTCTAATCTTCATCCCTGAATTCAGCAGTGACAAATCTCAATCAACAGTATAGGGTGTTTTCGTGGAAACTGAGCCATTAAAAGAATTTCTTTACAAGTCACTTATGCCACTCGACTTGAGATTTTTCTATTCTATCTCAAAAGATCTGTACTCCACGTAGTATAGAATTAGACACTTGAATGCAGTTTATTTCTCATTTTCATTTCCGAATGCAGAAGTTTTTGGTGCATCACGGCAAATTTTATATTACTATTATTATCTGTAGATGTATACATTATTTAATATATTTCCACTTTTTATTTTACATTATCGTTAGTATTATATATATTTTGTTTGATTTCTTTTATTAAAATTGTCAGACTATGCAGTAAGAAACTATTTTTTTAACCCCTACCTATACATAAAATATTATAGGTTATCATCTCGTAAACCTTAAAAGAAGAGTAGCTCCTTAGTTATTAGTCCTAGATAGTAACTTTTCGTATAAAACTTATAGCAAATTTATAGATCTACAACTTTTGTATAATATATTTTTCCCTACGACTTATTGTTATATGAAGATATAATTGAAAAACTCGGCAAAAAAATTAAAAAAGTAGCATTTTTATTGAAAGTTTTTACTTTGATGCTACGTAACTCTTTACCTACTAGCTTTACAAAAGCAAATGGTGCACAAAAGTTGCAGAAAATTTAATATTCTACAACTTTTAAATTTAATGTTTGTTTTTAAAATGTATTGCAAAAGAGTTATGATCTATAAACTGAAAAACATATTTTTTATTGGTGCACCACGGAAAATACACAAAGCAGAGTAACTCCTTTGTTATTAGTCCTAGAAAATAAGTTAATCTATAAAACTTGTAGGAAATTGATTTTTCTACAACTTTTATTCACAAACTTTTTCTCTAAAACGTACCATTATGGAGATATAATAAAAAAAACTTGACACAAATCTTAAAAAAGTAGCATTTTTACGAAAAGTTTTGAATTTGATGCGATATAACTATTTCCATAATCAGTCTACAAAAAAACTTTGTATACGAAAGTTGTAGAAAATTTAATATTCTACAACTTTTGAATATAATGTTTGTTTCTAAGATGCATTGACAAAGAGTTATGACGTATAAACTGAAAAACGGCTCAGTTTTTGGTGCACCACGGAGAACGCACAAGGGTTAGGAGGTCGAAAACTTGGTTTATAAACCACGGGACCGACCTTTATAACATATTAAAAAATCAGAACTACATAACCTTTTGCAAGGTAAGACCCCTTTTTCAGTCTCTATTCCCCGGACTAAAAGGCCTAGGTACAAATGCATTCAAATGGCAAAAAGTAAGATGGCACTCATTCGTTAAAAGTTTCTTTTTCTATTCTGAAACTAAATACTATACATTCGATTAATAAAAAAAAAAAAAAAAAAAAAAAAAAATTAAGTAATGGTTGCTAGAGGCCAGATGAGAACGCCTTTTACTGGCCTTGAGGACACTTTAAAGAGAACTGCTTTGGGTTTGGAACTCAAAAAAGAGTTTAAAAAAGTTATTCTCAAGCACTTTTTGGAAATGCATCTGCACACTACCCATTTTTGCTATATGTTTGCGAATACTTTTCGTCAAATAGCTTGAATAAGTTGCAACTGCACATACGAGTTAGCAAGGTAAATAAGAGATACATAAAATTTTTGTTTTTATGGGCTCATTTTTTAGCATATACTGTCTGACCTGTTACACTGGATGCCAATGATTTGCATTTTTTTTATCATAAAAACAATTAACTTAAAATTTCGCTTAAAATTAACTCCCAGTCACTATCGTAGGTTCTTTTTTTAAACATTTTATATCAACTTTTGATTTTGTTTGCTTGTGGTGGGAAAATCTGTGGAAAGGTAATTAACCCACTTTTCCGTTATCAAATCAAGTTGAAACTTGGCAGATAGACTAGTTTCCAATGACAATGCATTCTATGAAGTTTTGGAGGTTGTCAGTAACAGACCGCTAATACACATGTTTCTGTTGGCACTATAAATCTTTTATATGCGTTAAAAGATTTATATCAAACACTTTATTTTTAATGATTAATTTTTACATTTTTAGGAGATGCATTTTTTCACTGGGTGACATAAGTCTAGCATTGTCTCTAAGTAAAAAAAAAAAATGCTCTGTTGGTCTGAAATAAAAGCCAAGAGTTTGAAAAAATGATTTTGGGTTAGAAAAGCTGAAAAGAAATTATTTGTTTAAAATAAAAGTAGAAAATATGAAAATGTACAATTATTACAGTTACATCAAGTATAATTTATTAAGAAATGTAAAACTATCTACATTCTATTCTATAGGAAAATTTATATCTTTGTATGATTATAATAAAATAGATAAAGAAAAAATTATGCCAAGAAAATACACGATGCAAGTGTTATAAATCATGTGTTAATGTAATAAATAATGTTAGTGTATCGAAAGACCAGAAACCCGAGATGTACTCGTATTTCAAGACCTGTGCTAATGTACTAAATTAAAGGTTTCAACAAGATAGTAAAGTGAATAAATTGTTTTCTAAATGAAAATGCTCAAAAATCTGTAATGAAGAAGTGTTTCCGAAATGTATTTATTGAAAATTATAATTTTGGCTTCTAATGGAGAAATTGGATTTGGTGGGTAGGATGGATTTTTATTTTAATTGGTCGCAGGAGATATGCGAGGACTGTACTGGACCAAAATATGGTTATGTTATACATGATTTTGTGAATTTGTAATGCCTTTTCCGAAGGCCTTTCGAAGGAAACTGCCTAGCATTTTTGCCTCGAAATAGACTATTTAACGTTGCCGCTACAATGTCAACTTATTTTTGAAAACGAAGATTGCGGAGTTCCAAAGCAGTGATTCGTTCCCACGACCAATCGAATTTGGCAAGATTTTAAGGTATGGATTTGGGTGCAAATTTTTAAAAAGTAGTGTTGAATTTAAAAATTAGGATGACTTAATATTCTAAATCACTTATTAACTGACAACATGGCGAATCATCATTTTAAATTCCTCGAGGGATGCTAAAATAGTGGAATAAGGCTTCTTGTTGAGCCTGGGAAATTTTGTATTTTATTCATTCTGTGTTTGAATTAGCATAGTTTCTGATAGGAGTGGGGGGGGGGGGGATTCGGACTTTTGGGCAGTCGTAAGTTGTCCTTAGAATAGGCCTTGCGTCATTCAATTTCAAAATTAGGAATGTGGAATATCGCACAACTTTCAATTATTCTATATTACTGATGTGGATTTGTGTTGTTATTTAATGTTGTTATATTTTCATCACATTCGTTTAGAAAAATTGGCCAGTTTGGCGATATTTTTTGCAATAATTCTTAAGTGGGTCTTTAAAAAAAAAAAAAAAAAAAAAAAAACCACGTCGCCGAAATGGAAATGGTGATATTGGCGATGTTTTTTTTTGGCGATATACTTTTCGATAATTATCCTTTCTTATAATTGAAACTGAGGAGAGGAGAAAAAACGATCGTTGATGAGCTATGTTTTAAACAAAGAAAACTCTATGTTGAAGGCATTTGTGTTTCAACACTTTTTACGCCATTAAAGCATTTTTACAGAAATTTCAAAGGTGGGGATGTTCAGACTTCAGAACACCTTAAGTTTTGAACCATAGCGATTTTGAACAAAATCGTTAGAGCCGATTTTTAGCAATTACTGAAAAACATGATTTTTTCAATGGCAGCTACCCTATGCGCATGCGCGAATTTGACTAAAACCTTAATGGTAGGTCCTCGGGCCATCATTAACCTTCACACCAAATTTAAACATCATAGGTCAATTTGTTCGGGAGTTATGCTGACCACGTACACACATACAGACAGACATTTTTTTCTCGATCACTTTCTTGAGATCAGGATGTTCCAAAATGTGTGGGGGGAGGGGGAAAAAATTGAAATTTTTGTATGTTTGAATGCTATACTTTCATTACCCTATATATACATATGGTGTAATTAAAAGTAATTAAGTAGTTCTACATTTTATGAATAAAATGACATCAGGAATACATATACTTGGGGACAAATATATAACAGATAAAAAAAATATAAACTTTCAAATCGTCCCAAATTTACGCAAATACGTAGATTGCTATGACATTTTTATATTAATTTCGTAAAATATTTATTACGAAAGCACTGAGAAAAATTCAAGCGAAAATTTATCAAAAGCAAATTCCTTTTTTCTTATTATTAGCCCTCATTATTTAGTTTCCAGAAAAAGTATTAATCACAAGATACAGAATAAAGGGATACAGAAGGTAACGTAATATTCTGTATTAAAATTAGAATCTATATTCATTTTTTAAGTATTTTGATAAAAATAAAAATTCTATTTTACAACATTTGTTTGATGAAAATATGACAGTAATAAGACATTAATCTTAATATTTTAAATGTAATATTATTTAATGATCACGCTAGAAAACGCATACCAATTTTCAGACACCTTAAAACTTTTTACAGAAATAAAGCTAATCAGAAATACCAATTAATGAATAGTTCAAATCAGCAAATACTCAGAATCACATTCTTAAAACCTACAAAAATATCAAATTTCAGACTTACTTAAAAAATGGAAAAACCCAAATTAGACATTTTACACATCCAATCCATTTAAACACAACCTTTGGGAGTTTTGGAACATCATTTGTATCAAATCACTGTTGGAATGAACTATTCGAACTCGGAAAGCCACTACACATCACGCTTCGCTAGCTTAGACCGGATTCCACTCCGGTGTGAAAGTAAAAAAATAACGAACAAAATCGGAGAAAAAACGAAAAGATTAAAAAAATTCACGCTTGTTTGCACAAAATGGATTTTTTAAAAGCGAAACGAAAAAATGTATCAAAGCTAGATTACTTATTGATACATGCATGCATCTGATGATTTTAACAAACTTAATGTAGCAAAAGTTGTATAAATTATAGTTGCGTTGACAGATTTTATGTTCAACAACTTATTATCCAGAGCCAATAGAATCAAGTGAAGTTGTTAAACATGGATGAAAAGTATGTTTAGAAGCGTGGTAAGACCGTTCTATAATTTCTCTGAAGTATTTAACTACTTTATTTTATGATTTTGATTTTCAATTACCCATATGTATTACATAGGGTAATAAAAGTGTAGTATTCAGTCCAAAAAAAAAACAAAAAAAAAAACTTGTTGTTTTTTTCCCTACTTTTTTTTTTTTTTTTCTTAAATATTTCCCCAAGTTTTGGAACATCTTGATCTCAAAAAAGTGAAAAGTGATCTACTGTAAAAGACACAAAACCACGTCAGTATTATAGTGTAATTCAAAGTTGTGCGATATATCACACTCCTAGTTTTAACAGGACACATTTAATTTGTTTTGCTAGAACGTTTAATGGTTATTGTTCAAAAACTTTTTCAGAAGAGTATATTTATTTTAGAAAAATCCATTATACATCATGTCCTTTATAGTAGAATGGACATCATAAAGATACAGCTTAAAACTTGAACTTTTGTTATTTTTTATTCAAATTTTTTACTTTCAATCTTTCAATTACCCATATGTAAACACAGGGTAAGAAAGTATAGTATTCGGTCCAAAAAAAAAAAAAAAAAAAAAAAAAAAAAATCGATTTTTAAAAAAAAAATTTTTTTTAACATTTCTCTACGTTTTGGAACATCCTGATTTAAAAAAAGTGATCTAGAAAAAATGTCTGTCTGTGTGTACGTGATCAGCAAAACTCCCGAACAAATTGACCAACGATGTTTATATTTGGTGTGTATGTAGGTGATCGCCCAAGGACCAACCATTAAGTTTTTCGTCAAAATCGCGCATGCGCATAAGGTAGCTGCCATTGGAAAAATCATGTTTTTCAGTAATTGCTAAGAAACAGCTACAACGATTTTGTACAAAATCACTGTGGTAATGCCTCTGAAAGTGTTCTAAACATTCCCACCACCGAAATTCTCATAAAAATGCGATAAAAGCGTAAAAAATTGAAAAACGAGTTAATATAGAGCACTCTGCCCTTGAGCATCGTCTATCAAAAAAGATTTTTTTTTTTTTTTTTTTTTTTTTTTTTGCGTAACGCCCAAGCGACGACAATGTTAATGTCTATCGAATAAAACTACTAATTTTGTCATTTTGGCGTGATTTGTTATTTTTTTATTATGTAAAAATTATTGTAACTGGCCATTTTTATTTAAATAAGTGAAAATAAGAAAATTGTACGTAATACAATGAAAAAATTTTCTACAATGACCAATATTATACAGCGTAATTGAAAGCTGTGCGATATTCCACACCCCTAGTTTTAAAGAGCACTAGGAGGCTCCACCCCCTGCTTGTTAACGCCCGCCAACCCCCTGGATTGCTATGCAATTCCCTTGGTTCGTGATGCGAACCAGGATCGCTTTAAAGGGAGGCATTTAAAATATGCAGTAGCAAAAAGCTATTTCAGCTGCCTAATCAAGAAAATCATTGAAAAGTTATATTGTGCTATGAAGCTGAAAACATTAGATTATTTATGATAGCTACAATACGTCATTATCCTACAGCTTAAGTCGAGACGTGTTAAGCAGAGACAGTTTGGCAACTTAGCAGAACGGTTTTGGAAAACAATAAAAATAAACAGTCTTGTACATATTTAAAAAAGATCAGTTATTTCAATGAACAATTAAATTTACGGACTGGTTTTGTATGAAGCAAACTTAATAACCTAAATAAATATATTATTATAAAAAGTTATTTTTTAAAAAAATTCTGGATTATCGGGAATGCTGAAGTTAATTCGAATCCAAAAGAAACTTTCACAATTTGCATCTATTTATTCTTGCATCATCCTAAATATTAAATCAATATGTTTTTAATAGGCAATAATTTGTATCCTGTAGACTGAATCCAAGTTGTTGCCAGTTGTCAGATGTATTTTTTAAATTTCAAAAGATATATTCTGTTTGGCTGGATTGCTGAATTTGGAAATTCGTGCATTAAGTACATTGAAGATTTGTGATTAGATATTTGAAGTCGTTGCCATTCTACTCACAGGAAAACAGCCGAATTTGGGCGGTACACAACAGAATTATATACAATATAGATTGTAAATGTTTAAAATACAAGTTTCTGAAGTAGAATAAATTCTGAATAGTTTGAATAGTTCTGTATAATCTTAATAATTTACACGCATTTCCAGTTTCTTTTATTCAAAATATCACTTCTCAGATACTCCAAGAGGAAGAGCAATATATTCAAGAGTTCAATTTTCTTTCGTATATTTTAATTACTTTTTTATTTTTAGTGTACAAATTATCTTTGGAGCGCTTCCAAGGCTTTGGGGCCAAGCTAAACAATTTCCATGTCATTAGGTGGAGAACACGTAAATATTAAGATTGAGAGGCTTGACATGCAAGTTTAAAAATATAACGAGAATTTGTAGTTTTTCTAAAATCTCATCTATTACCCTCCAATTCGTTGAAATAATAACGCTGTGAAAACTTCATACCCACTTAACCTAATTAAATTAAATTAATTCTTATCAATATTTACACGAACTTGTGGTTTTAAAAGTATTTCTTGTGAATTTTGTGTTTCTTAAAAAATTTGGAAATATCTGTGGCCTCTAGTTATCGAGATGTAGATTATGTAGTTATCGAGAAGAAAGCGAGAAAAAAAGTAAAATTATTCAGAAAATGGGGGAGTGGGGGGGGGGGGGACATAGGTACCATAGTGAGGTTTTAACTTATTACTATAGTAAAATGTAGAAATGTAGTTTGTGCACTATTATATTATATATTTGCTATTAGATTTAATACTAGTTTCTGACTGCCGACCGTTTTTTATTCCATATATTCCCCGATGTCATTTTCCTTTACTTCGTAATAAAGAAAAGCATGCATAAATATTGGGTAAAGTATGAATACATTGTGTTTCTAAGTTTTCGTCTTGGCAGGAGCTATATTTTGTAGTCTATGTTACTGAGCAGACATAACAGCTGCAGAAGTCCCTAGAAATAACCTCCCTTCTCCACTAATGCACGGAGAGCAATAAAATTAATGTTTATGTCAAGGACCTGGCATGAAGTGGTAACACATGGCTGCTAGTTTTAAAAGAGACAACCAATTAAACGCCATTTGATTGATCATTCAAACACACATGTTTGAGCGGAGATGAAAAAAGGTTTCCTATGTGTAATAAAGGGTAACGAAAGTAATAAATTCGGTAAAAAAAAAAATAAAAAAAAAAACATAGATTTTTTTTTTTTTTTTTTTTGAATTTTTAAATTTTTTGGAACGTACCGAGTTAAAAAAAAAAAAAAAAAAGTGGTCTAGAAAAACGTACGAATTGATCTACGATGTTTAACTTTCTTGGCCGGGTTAGTGGTCATGGAACCTGTAAATAAGGTTTTCGTCAAAATAGGGCATGCGTGTGAGGTATCCACCTTTAAAAAGTGTATATTTCAGCAATTGCCAAAAAAAGGGGGGAAGGAAAAAAAAAACCCGGTTCAAACTATTTTAATAAAAATCTCTGCGGTATCTCCTTGTAAGGTGTTCTAAACATTCCCACCTCCGAAATTTCCGTAAAAATGCTTTAATGGCGTAAAAAGTTGAAACGAATACCTTTAACGCAGAGTTTTGTTTCCTTGAGCATACTTCATCAACGATCGTTTTTTCTTTTTCCCCCAGTTTCAGTTAAAAGAAATCATCATATAAGAATAATCGAAAAGTAAATCGTCAAAATCATTAATTTGGCGGTTTTTTTTTGTTTTTTTTAAAAAAACCATACAAGATTTATTGCAAAAAATATCGCCAAACTGGCCACTTTTGCAAAATGAATGATGAAAATATAAAAACGGTAAATGTTACAAATCCACGTCAGTATTATAGTGTAATTGAAAGTTGTGCGATGTTCCATATCCTTTGTTTCTTATACATGTCCCTAATATAATGACGATTGGCTGACTTCTTTTTTATTTTTTAAAATAATTATTAAAACTTATTTTTTAAAACTTTGTGTGTGTTTTTCAACTTAATGGAACGTTATGTAGGAATACAAACTTGTTAAATCGCTGTGTTATCTGATATTGATGAAATATCCCACGATGCTGAATTTTTATAAATTTATTATGGTTTCGAACTCATATTGGTTTGAATTGCTTTTTTTTCTTGGTGCAAAAAGATCGAAACAAAGGGTATACCGAAATATCGTATGACTTACTATTGATATTATTCTAAATTTAAAAGAAGAATTGATTATGGAAAGGTCTCTTAAAGAAACTATTTGCACTTGAGTATCGAATGGGAGAAGCTTCAAAATGATAACTCTGTAAAATTGATCACACAATCCCTATTGTGTCTATTAATTTCCAGATTTTAGATAGGAGTTGTTTCGCATGCTAGGTATGTGTGCCTCTGATTAGGCATTTTGGCTTAGATCACTGGATAGAATCTATTAAAGAATAAATTTGATGCACACTTATCAAAACTTACAGTTCCACTTTAAAAATATTTAAAAAGAAATGATTAAAATGACTTGAAATTGTATCTGTATATATCTGAAGAAGGAAGAAGGATATGGCGTAATAAAAAATTATTTCTAACTATTTTTTTTCTTCTTTTTCTTGCAGGGGGTGCTTTATGAAAGTCATGATTTGGTATAAGAAAGAATGCCATGCTTTTGAAATCACGCTTTTTGAACGTTTGATGCAAAAGTTGATTGCTATTTTTGTTTAGCGTTTAACAAACTATAGTTTGAAACAAAAATTACTAAAATATTGTTATGAATTTCAGTATATTTGTAAATATTTTATAAGATTAATTATGTAAAAAGATAAATTTATGTACACTTCGCATAAGGCAGTGCAATAGTTTGTCTTACTTTGCTTTCCTGCAATGTGACCCTTAATGCTTGAAAACGAGTTTTACAGAGATAATGCTGGGAAGCGAGTTTTACAAAGAGCAGGCCATTTAAAATTATGGTAATGGCAATCTCGCCAAATTGGCGAGATAGAGCCAAGTTGGCGATGGTTTTGGCGACTAATTTTTGTCGGCAAATTTGTCAAGAAATCGCCAAATGTCGCCAAACTTGGCGACCATTTGGCGACATTTTCGGTCCCCATGTACATGTATAGGACTTTTCGACTATTATCTGAAAACTATTATCTCCAAATTTCTATCTCTAGAAGATTCACGAAGTATTGATTTCCTATATAAGACCGGCCTTGAGTGGAGTCAGTTGACTGGAGTTACTGAGTTAGATGTCTCTCAGAGAGTTCCAAAAGTGAACTGCATTGCATTATCTTTTGCGGTGATTTTTAGCAGCTGTGTTGTCAAGTTTTTAACTGCTGTTTTGTGCTCTATTGTTGTGTAAAGAGCTGTATTGAGTCTACTAGAACGAGAAGTTCTGGAGTTGTAAGAGAATCTGCGAAGAGTTATATCGGAATAAATTTCTGCAAGTTTTGATCTGCTTTGGCTTCAGGTCTTTCGAACCCCTCCACGCAACAATATATTAATTATTTAAGAATTTATGGCCAAAAATGTAACTTTTTCTTTTAGCATTCATTTGTCAATTCCTTGTCTCCATTGATTTTTTCAGCTTCGATTTTCAGACAAATAACAAAATGTGCAATTGCAAATAAACTATTTGTTGGAAGAGGAGGTCTTAGTCTTTTAATTGGTATATTATTTATTAATGTTAGTTTAAATTGGTATATTATAATTCAATGTTGGTATAAGGGAAGAAAAAGGAATCGTCATAAATAAAACAAAGTCCAGAAATGATATACAAGATCTGAAAGATTAAATCAGGGATGATCAACATCAAATAAATGTAGGGAATATAGAATTGGACAAAGAGCCTTAGTAATCTTTAATAAAATCTACAAATAATGGTTTTCAATATCAATGTAAAATTTCCTATAAAAGTTAAAAGTTGTATAAATTTTTTATTACATACACTCATAACTATAAGTTGTACTTTTAACATATTTAAGATAACTATTAAGGTGTATAGTTTTATATATATATTTTTATTTTACTTCCGTAGTAATGATAAATTGTGTTCATTAAGTTAAAAGTAAGTAATTATTTAACAAAAAGTATCGTTAGATTTTGTTTTTCTAATATGAGGAAATAAATATTTATTTTTGATATTAAAGAATTAAATTTTTTTTATACCTATTGACAAAACAAATTTAAGAGTTTTAGTTTTTCGATAAGGAAGACTTAAATCCCATTATAACGAAGAATATTAATAAAAAATCTGTTTCACTGACTAAGATAATTTATAAACAGAATAACTATTGCAACAAAACTAAGGACGTCGACGTAGTAAAGGGAAATCGCTTTTAAGCCGTTATAGTACCTTCACGGTACAAAGTATAAGTAGAAGAAAAATACTGATTTACAGAATTTCTACACCCCAACAATGGGAGAAAAGGACACTTAAGTGAGTGAAATTAGTATAAACTGTTACATTTAAGTGTATATTACACGAAAATACTAATGCCACGAATTTCTTACCTTTTACGCCTTAATAATAATAATAAAAAAAAAATGTTCTGAGTAGTCTTGAATTTTTTAATTGAAGTTTTGTTTGGTTGTAGCGACCATTCAGTGAGGCAATTAGGTAATAAGTAAATGGGCAAAATTTATAGAAAACATCGTTTTCTTTTGGAGATTTTAGTACCTTTTTACGTTTTTGTTTAATCAGTGAAAATAAAATGTAAGTTGGATAAAAAAAAAAAAAAAATTATGAACTATTAAAAGATTTCACAAAAAAGCTGAGACTCTTGGATATTTTTTTGAATACTCTAGTAAATAAAGGTGAATGAAAATAATTTTCTAATAACAACGTGTAAATGATTTAGTCAAAATTTAAAGTATTATTAAAAAATAAGTCAAAAGTTATAGTTCAATATTAAATAAAACTATAATGTAGCAATTTCAGATTTGTCAATTTTGTCATCAACTCTAATATACGTTAACACCTGTATTTTTGGGAATTTTTAATTTCCGACATTTATTGAATTGCGTGTGAAGTTAGTTCATCTTCAACTTTGCTAATTATTTTACATTAAACTTCATTTCTGACTGACACTTCAGTTCTGATTCTTGACACAATAAATATTAGATTCTGAGTGATTTTAGATTAATACCTGTGACCTTTTACCATGTAACTTCTTGAAACACGAGTCCGTTATTGCTTTCACTTCTCTTCCTCTTTAATACTGGACCATTAAATTACGCTTCTCAATATTGGTATTTACCCTTAACTCATAAGGAACAGGCCCAAATAATTATGAAAACTATTACTTGTGTCACAACAATTAAACATTTTTTCACAGCACTGTCTTAAGAATTGACAGAAGTATAACAAAATAGAAACAGGACACATTTTCATGACTTCAATCATGAAACTGGAGACACTTTCCAAATTAAACAAAGAATCGATGAATTTGTAAGTGTAAGTCACAAAATTAATAAATAAATACATCAATATTAAGATTACCTTACTGCAGGTGCTGTTGTATATTAATAAAGGAAATTATTTTTAATAACTTTTTACTTACCTATAGTTGTAATAACAATAATTGAATATAAAAGGGCACCCGAAAATGACCACTGCAAAGGGCTTTCATCTTTGCCATCGTACCCCTCTTTTCTAACAGCTTTCACAACTGTAATTTCGAAGTCCTAGAAAAAAGAATTATAAATTTTAGAACTATAGTATTATAATTCTAAACTTCGTTTAATCTACATTTTGAAAGGTTCTTTAGATCAGAAAAGTGGTTATAGAAAATAGTCTGTGGGTAGTGTCTGTGAAATAACATATTTTCACAACAGATCTGCTACGATATTCAAATTTAGTACAAAACTCACTTGTGAGGAGGAACTGTTAATAAGGTTGTAATTTTTTTAGCTATTTCTCGAAACGAACTTTACAATTTTTTTATGTCGTCTTTTTAGGTGTTCTTAGTACTTTAAACATTGAAAAGAAAGTAAAATTGTCCAATGGATCGTATAATAAAAAATGAAACTAGTCCTATATATAATAACTTGTCAAATACTAATTAAAATACGCTTACTGCATATACAGTATAAGTAATTGGAAAAAACTCCAAATAAATTAAATATATCAGATAATTAAATTTATGAAAATTTTCTGCTTTCTGTTTTTGAGTACTTATGCGTTGGGTTTAGTTGCACTCCAACTTCAATTTAAATTATCCTATGGCTGCATTATTAAAATTTCAATATATTTCCTACAAACTGAAGGAGACCAAATATGATTCAAATTGGTATCTTTTAGGGTAAGAAACACTAACAATAGCTTTGAAATATCAGAAGTTTATAAGTAATTGTAAGTTTCTTGCCATCTAACAGCGAGTTTAATTTCAATTTCATTTAAATCTTACAATTGGTCTCGTTAATCAACTTTTAATATGTGAACATATATGGAAGTGGAATTTTTTACCTTTCGTTATGAAACACTAAAAATAACAATGTAAGGATTTAAAAAAAATTGTGTCTGGTTCCAAAAAACCGATTTCATTAAGGGCAAATAAGTTCAGGAAAATCACATCATACCTGCAATGCTTCCGTGGCAAGAGCAGACCAGTTCTTTTCGGACAAAACAGAGCTCGTTGAAGTGAGTGACCATAACCCCATGACGACATTTTCCCTTTCTTTCAGCATAATTTGACGCTTTGTCCGCTCATACCCTGCTTCTAGGGCTTCAAAGGTGAAAGCTCCAACAAGGCTGTAACCAACTACTAAGGCACACAGACCAATGTGTGAAAATAGAAAAGTTGTCACCAAGCGACAGTATCTGCGACATTTAGAGCACTTTGAAAGGTTTCCTTTTGCCATTTTTAAATAAACATGATTAAAAAATCAAATCTAACGTTTTGGAAAGGAGATTTTCTTTCCTCTAAACACATAAGTTTATTGGCAAAAATTTACGTTATTTCGACAGAAACCTTTAAAGTAAGGATATTTTAGAACTATTAAAAACCTAGCCTTATATAATTTTGTAGTAGTATAATGGCCTTCGTCAGTATTTTAATGTTTTTGGTTATCCAAAAAATCTTGAATACACAGAACTAAATGTATGTTCAATTGTCAGCCTTCACAACTGTTTCCGTTTTTCATGCGATCTTTTAAGTTTTTTAAGATGCTCTAGTTAATGTTAAAATATTTTTGTAAGGCTTCTCATAGAATTACCAGAATTTTTTTTAACTAAGCAGTAGTAATTCCATATTTACAACCTTGCCGCATGATAAAAATAGGCCCAAACGATTTTCATAATAAAAATCCTCTCCACGATTTTTCTCAATATTCCTTAAAACAAAAACTTCACAAATTTACAAATGCATTTCATCACGAAAGGAAAGCACACTTTAGTTCAAAATGAACAAAAATGTTGGAAAGATCTTTGTATTTGAAGTTTAAATGGTTTAATTTTTAACAAGATATTTTTCAGAATCTCTAAAACAAAAACAAACAAACTCCACATACTTCCAAATGTTCAAAACTTCTTCCAACCTCAACTAATGTGATAGAAGGATGCTTTAAATCACAGAAATTTCAACGTCTACAAACATAACGGGACGAACAATCTTGTTGCGATTTTTCAGAATTCATTCAGAGCTTTCAAAAGTTCGAATATCAGTAGTCCGAAGCACTACTCTTTCCGTCCAACTTCAACTAGCTTAGAGAGAATGAATGGAAGACGATCATGATGGGCAGATGGGTGGTTCCCTCACCTCCGATCTTTTGAAGACAGGACGAAAACTTCTTCGGGACATTGCGTCGGTTATAAATATACTTTCTTCGGACGGAGTGAAGGAAGGAAGCTGTCAGTAAAAGATCGGAAGCAAAGCGACAGATTATTATGAAGGGGAGGAGTTTGGTAAGAACTCGATTGGGATCTTGCGTGACAAAGACCCGAGCTCATTGTCTGGTGGAATTAATGCTTTGTTGACAGATCTTCCAGATATGGCATTGGTTGTGTAATATCTTAGGACTTTTGAGTGGTGATATGATAAGTGAAAATTCGCCCAGTGATGATTTAAAATTTGACTAAGAGTTAATTTAGATAGTTTATCCTATGCTCGTGAAAAACGTAATATCCATTTGGAGCAAAACTGAAAATAAGTTATTGCAAATGGAGTTGGAATTTAGTGTTTTTATATAAAAAATGCAAAGTATAAAAAAACAGATTTAGTAGAGTCAAATTTACTAGTCAAGCTTTTTTAGGATGATTTGAACAATTTATTTTAGTTTTTTAGGGTGATTTGAAAGTTTTTATATATTAAGAAATTATAGTTATTATAAAATAAATTTAAAATTAAACTATTTAAGAATATTTCAAATTTAAAAATCCACACAATTCTAGTTATAGATCAAACACATATAATGCCTTTGTGTAAAGGAATAAATGTAAAACCTTTATTACCTTTTGTATTGGTGTATGGTATGATATAGTTGACCTTAGCTACATAATTGACTAATTGAATACTTTTCAACATCTGTGACAGTCTCACTTCTAAACCTTGTGTACATTTGCTATTTGATTGTATGTATTCATAGAAAGGGATCAGTATTTTTCTCTGCAAATGTGTATAATAATGTGTACTTTCAGGAAAAAGAAGTTACATTTGCTTTAGAATATATACTATAAAACTGCTTTGCTTACCAATACAAAACTAAACATGTATGGGTTGGAAACTTAAAAAATACTAAGAAGATTCTTTCTCATACATATTAAGGATTCTGATTGGGTGATAGTATTATGATTGAGTGTAGATTTTGTTGAGACATATATTTTTTCAATATATCTCTAGTAGATTTAAAACATATATGCTTCGTTACCCTAGAAAAAAATCATCACCTCTCATTAGATGCTCAAAAATTGAGAAATATTGAATATGCATACTCTTGTTTTTTTATTTTTTATAATGCCTCTACTATTGGATACTATAGCAAAGGGGGAAAAAAATTTAGAATACTTTTTAATTAAATAGATGATAGTATTTAAAAAAAAAAGTACAATCATGGAGCTATATATCAGTAATTCTATTAGTACCTCATGAAAAAAATGTCAAGTAACTCAAGAAAATTTTTACAGCTGAAAAAAATCACACACACACAAAAAGGAGAAGTAAAAATATTTAATGTGCATTTTATACAATACAATCTTTTTAAAAATAACTTTTTCATTAAATCTTGGTATAAAATCATAAATAATTCCTATGATGAAAAGAAAATAATCATTTTAAAATACTACTAGCGAATATAATAAATTTTGAATGAAATTGATTTCTGAACATTCTATTAAAATTTTATTAGTTTTAACACTAATTAATTATTAAGATGTTAAATGCCTAACTAATTAGTAATTAATATATTAAATATCATAAGAAAGAAAATTTAAGACATTTCAACCATTTCTGTTTCATACTCACCCTAGATTTACAGTCATAACTAGAGAGCTCCCAGCAGTAAAAATTGTCAAATCAAAATTATTTTTTTTACTAGGAATTAAGTTTTTACATACATTTAAGCATTTACATTTATGGATGTATGTAAATACAATTTAATAAACCTTATACAAGGTATACATTTTCTTAAGATAATCAATAGCATAACAATTTCAACCTTCTGTATAAACTTCAAGGTTTATGTATATTTCAAGAAGAGATGTATTTCAATGATAAAAGAGTATAGTAGATGTGAAATATTTGAGCAAATTTTAAAATGACTTTTTATTATTTAACTAAATGACCTAAAGGCACAGTGTTTGCATTTCATATAGTTTATTCAGAGCATCATTATAAGATATCTAAGATTTAAAATAATATTAATATAAACGTTAAAGATATTATATAATTTATAAACGCAAGTGCATTTAAATAGTAAAAAAAAAAATATTTGTACTCTCATATATAAAATTCGGCAAACATAACAAATAACTAAAATAGTACAGTAAAATTAACAATATTTATTAAACTAAACGATAATGTACATTAAGTAGGCCATTCATTTTATACTTTTAACATTAAAAGAATGTATAGAAATATATATTTTGTACTTTCATACCTACATTTCAGTTAAAATTAAAAATTAGTCAAATC
Source organism: Linyphia triangularis (assembly GCA_963978545.1). Taxonomy (NCBI): domain Eukaryota; kingdom Metazoa; phylum Arthropoda; class Arachnida; order Araneae; family Linyphiidae; genus Linyphia; species Linyphia triangularis. The sequence goes on from OZ021726.1 coordinate 31,364,315, forward strand.
AACAAATAATTAAAACACAATAAAAGTAACAACATTTAAAAAATTGCCTTCCAGTATAAATGAAGTTAGCCGCCTGAATTAAAATTTGGAAACTTAGCTATCATTTATACTTTTAACATGATATACTTTATTATAACAATCTTTTCTAAAAGATAGAATAGAGGATGCCTGTATAGAAGTCTTTAAGGTCTGACTTTTTAGAAACGCTTCCATAATAAATCTGTTAAAATCTGTGACTTGTGGATGATTCCTGTATGTTTCAATCTAAAAGAGAAAATTAGCTAATTTCAAAAGTTTGTTGAAAAATATTTGTAAAGCTAAACTACACTATCATACCTGCCAACATTGGCATTTTCAAATTAGTACAATTTTTACGGAACAAATATTTGCATTCCTATGACTCATGGAAAGTTAAATAGCGACAATATTTATGAATGTAATATAGAAATAATAGTAATTCTATTACAAATGCAAAAAAAAAAAAAAAAAAAATGCATAATATTAAATTGCTCTCAAATATAACAAATTGTTACATTTTAGCTCAAAATAGAAATTATAAATTAAAAACTAACTTGGATTTAAAAATAAATCAAATTTAAACTTTACGATGAAATCTTTGATGAGGTTTATGATTTAGTCTACATTACACCTAAATAAAACATGCTTTATGACACAAAAACTTTAGTGAAACGTACAATGAGTTGGTGGTATTCAAAGTGTTTAATCACAAGCACAAATATCAATTATGCAGGCTTTCGAATTCTTATTATTACATTCGATGTTGTCACTGTGCTTTTTAGAATTGATATGAACTTCAATATCAGTAGATCCTCCATGAGAAATCTTAATATCAGATGCATAGATAGAGCAGAATGTAAAATTTGTTTGAATTTCGGATGATTAGAAGTAAACTGCTTGGTTTGAAGTAAACTCCAAAAAAACTTGATATTTTCTGGAGTCTTACACCAGGATTGTTTAACTTGGATATTTTAAAATAAGTAATTAAGACTAACAAAGAAGCTGAAAACCGAAAGTGCTTTAATCTCAAAAGTCCGAGAAAACGAAACAGTTGTTCGGTGTGAGTGCCGCCAAAATAATTGAAAACGGCGGCGTCGCGATTTAGTGCGCAGCGTTGGAGTACGGTCCAAAAGAAGAAAGAATAAAAAAAACTAAAGCACTTTCAGTTTTCTACTTTATTAATCTGTTAAGTTCGAGACAACGAAACAGTTGCTTGGTTCGCCAAATCCCGTCGGCAACACAGATGAAAACAATGAATTTCCGGCGCTGAGCTCGAGTGCTTTTATTATATACGTGCAACATTATTGTGCGGTCCAAACAGAAGGAAGCACCAAAATCTAAAGCATTTTTGGTTTTCAGATTCTTTGTTAATCTCTTGAGTCTGAGGCAACGCAATAGTTGTTTGGTTAGCCAGGTCCCGTCGGCAACACAAATGAAAACAGTGCATCCCCGGCGCCGTGGTTTAGTGCTATTATTTAAGCGCAAGTCCAGTACTATTATTTACGTTTTGGAGTCTAGTCCAAAAGATGGTAGAATTAAAAAACTAAAGCACTTTCGATTTTCTGCTTCTTTATTAACCTGTAAAGCCCAAAAAATCGAAGCAGTAGTTTGGTTTGCCAAATCAAGTCGGCAACAGAAAAGAAAACAGTGCATCCTCGCCAACGCGCTTTAGTGCTGAACATATGCGCAATCTTGGAGTGTGAATAAATATTTTGACTGACGCGGCAGCTTTGGAAAATCGTTTCAGTTTCGTTGGTGACTTGAAAAAATATTTAAAAAAAAAAAAAAAAAAAAAAAAAAAAAAAAAAAACGGTTTTAGGGGGGGGGGGGGGGAAACGAAAAGTACCGTGAAATCCGTACGATTTTTCTAGCTGTTCGTACACCCGTACAAAATAGTAAAAATCCGTACATTGTACGGATAATTCGTACAAGTTGGCAGGTATGCACTATTAACTAATTTGAAATAAAAAATTGATGTGTGCACATACTTTAGGAAGGAATAAACTGATGCAAGTTTTTTCTAAATAAATTAGTAATAAGTTTGAGTTCCTTGATTTCATTTAACAAACAATTCTACTAAGTGAAGAATGTAATCTTTAGTAAGTTATGCAAGAGACATGCTGTGGTTACTTGCAGAGTATCTTATGGCTCTCTTCTTCTGAGCAATAAACAAAAAAGAGATATATTTTTAATGTGGATTTTAAAGATTTCTCGATAAATTATTTTCTATTAGCTTAGATATATGAATCTTTTAACTTATACTATTTAAAGTTAGTGTTTAATTCTTTAATATGGTAATTATATTTTAAAATTTCATAACCTTTTACCGAGCCCCATTTTTAAATTTTTTTTCTTCTAAACTATATATATCAAATAAGGCAAAAAGCTCTGCTGTATAATATGAAAACAGATAGAGATGCCAATTAACCAAGGGATTTTTTTAAAAAAGGTTTACTCCTAAGGCTTTGCACAAGTAACATGGTATTCAAAAGTGAAAATATGAAAAACAATTGTGATTTTAAGACACAAAATTTTAAGATTTTTGTTGTTGCTTGTTTTCATAGAAGTACAAATTTGAAACGTTTGCATACATGGACAATTCTCATGCAAAGAACACTTTGGTTCTTTTTCTACTCGTAAACAAATTAAAATTGTAAAATTATAATGAATCTAGTAGTTATGTTTTATATAATATTAGTCAGTGGCAAAGTTATAAGGAAAAATAACTATTTTAACTAGGTCAAATATACAATTTTAACCCCTGACTCTAAGAGCATTAACAACTGATGCCCAGGGCACATTTGTGAGTGTTGGGTTTTTCAATACTAACTTTCTCACGTTCATCAATAAGTTTCAAAAAGTTTCTCAAAACCCAAAGCCGTTAACTGTTTTTAGACTGCCTGCTGCAACACTTTTCAGACGGACTGATGACAGTCCAGTAATGATGAATCATTAGACAGTGATGAATCACTCAACAGTTATTACACTCGCTTTTAGTAGTACAGCATTAGCTGTTTTGGTGGGCAGTTTCTGCCTATGAAGCTTTTACTTTGGTATTTTTAGGAGCTACAGAATGTATCATGAGCATACTTTTTCACTGATTGCTAAGAACTATTATTTTCATGAAGTTTATTTTTCATTCATTTGAATAAAAGCCATTTTGTTTAAACAATTCTATTTTCGACTCAGCTGATTTCCCTCAAACTGGAAATATTTACAAAAATATTCTCAACAATTCATGAGAAATAAATTGGCATATAGTTTATATATTTTGGTCTTGTATAGAGCGATTGTCATAAAAAACACCGTCCACAAATAATATATAGAAATTTTCTTATATTTAACTACAAAAGTAGCAACACAAATTCTTTTCTTTTGGAATTTAATATCTATTTTAAAATCCACAAGAAAAAGACTTCGGTTTGGAAAATGTTCCCTTAATTAAAAGGCTAAGTGAATAAAGGAGATGTGTAGAAAAAAATAGTTTTTGAGGTATTCGCTCTTACAATATTTACTTTTGTATTCTTTTACAAGTAACCTTTCTTTTTTCACCAATCAAAATATATGTTGCTAAGCAGTTTAGAGATTCAAGGTAAGTGTCAGAAGTTAGTCTGAAACACAGCCATGAAAATTTAGATTTTTTAAAAATGTCACATACCTCCTTCCTCCACCTTCAGTTCTGGTATAAAAAAAAATTAAAAAAGGAAAAGAAAAGGCAATAAAAATAAACATACGTCCATCCATTCACATTTGGCAATTTCTTCTTTACTTTTTTCAATTGTTTGACTGAGTGGCTTCAAGAGGCAAACAACATAAATATCACTGCAGTGAAATATGTGTTGGTGGTGGTGTCGAAGAGAAATAACAGAAACAAATTCTGTTTCGATTCCAGTTTCTTCAAAAACTTCTCTCCGTGCAGTATCAGCAAACTCTTCACCTGCAATTGCAACATCAAATACCATAAAAAGTAAAAGAACTTGGGTGCATACATGTGTTATTGAGAAAAATAAAATTCATCATATGATGAAATAAAAAGATTGTGAAAAATGTTTTTGATTCTTCGGAATATATTTTATTGCGAATATAATAACTTTTTAATTAGTTATCAAGATATTCTTTGTCAAATTAATTTCAAAAGCTTTTACAGTAACAAAATATATTTAATAAGTGTTTAAGTTTTTCAATAAACAGTTAACTTGTGATTTGGAAAACTTATAAATATAATATTAAATTTAATAAAAAAAAGTAAAATTCATTATTTGAATGAAAAAATAATTAATGAAAAAGAAAAGATATGCCATTCATTCTGTTGATTCTTTTATTGGAAAATCACCTGTTTACTTCTGCATTAACCAGATAATTTATTTGAAAACCATTTCCTTTTTACAAATCTACGCTTTTATTAATCATAAGTAAAATAACTTTAAAATTCACCAATAATAATTGAGCAGTAATTTCAGGGTTCCAAGTCAAATCACAGAATGAAAATCAATGACTTTTAAGCACCTAAATAACGTTTTTAAGGACCGTTGAAAATTTGTTTTCAGGCATCATGTCAATATATAAATTTTTAATAAAGTATATTTTACCAAAAAAGTTACAAGTTGGTGGATGAGTAATACAAATATGTCGGAGAATTCCAATACGGTGCAGATAAGTGGTGGTCACGTGGGAATAGCAAATCCAACCCAAGCAACGCAACCATGTTGTTTCAATGTGGTGTCAACGTTAAATACCAACATGCACAATGTTGTTTCAACGTGGAACTGCAACGTTGTTTTCAAGCGGAAGTGTTCACTTAAAGGAGCGTGGATTCAACGTTGAGTGCCAACGTTGTTTCTACGTAGATATATCACACTGCTTCCACATGCTAGCTTTTGCCCACGTGGTTTCAATGTTGAATGTCAATATTGCTTCAACGTGGATTTGTCACATTGTTTCCACATGAGAGTGTTCATTTTTGCCCATGTGGTTTCCACGTTGAATGTCAATGTTGTTTCAACATGGATGCATCCCATTGTTACCACATGATAGTGTTCACTTTTACCAATGTTGTTTAAACATGAATCTTCCACATGAGTGTTCAATATTGAATCTTGCCAATGTTGTTTCAAGACACACATCCCATAATGCTGTTTTTACAGCACTATAGTTCTCGAGCCCAAGAACTAGTGCTGTAGAAACTGTTTTTCTGGAAAGTATTTATTGAAACAACATTGGCAAGAATCAAGATTGAACACTCATGTGGAAGATTCATATTTAAACAACATTGGTAAAAGTGAACACTATCATGTGGTAACAATGTGGAACACCCATGTTAAAACAGTATTGCTCATATTTTTCATATTCACATACATATATACATATTCATAATGGCTCATATTTTTCGGAAGAGGTTATGAAATTAAAATTCAAAATACCATTTAAAGTTGCAATTTTAAGCAAAACAAATTATTGATTTTTGTATTTTAATAGATAACAGAAAAAATTTGGAAGTGAATGTATCCTGCCTACTTTCCTAAGCGCTTGTTTTGACACATATTTTTTTCACATGAATGTGTTTAGTTTTATTAACACTGTAAAGTTTAAGAGTATATGCATTATAGAATCTCTCATTTAATGAAAAGAAAAAGTTAAAACTAAGATATTTTCCAAGTATTGGCTTTATGAGTTTCCAACTACTGTTACACTATGTATCATCTTTTAGTAGGTAGAATATCATTTTGTGAAAAATTAAACTTTCTTTTTATATGCAGAGGATTATTCTGTAAAAAAATTTAATTTTGCTCCAATGAACCAGAATTAAAATTACTTATAATATCTGCTACTTACCCAAGCAACACACTCATGTTGTTTCTATGTGGTTTTTTGGTGGATACGTTGAAAGTGAGAAAGGCACATTGTAACCACATTGTATCAATGTGCAATTCCAATGCATTTTTAAGGAAGCTGATATTTTATAACAGATATTAGAAGAAATCAATTTATTTCGTATAATTTTTAGGGGTTTTAATTATGTAGTACGAATAAAGTCAGAATTTCGTTTTCTTTACTTTTCTAATGTGATATCACAATGTTGTTTCAATGTGATATTTCAACCAAACATGAAACAAGTGTCTTCTTTGGTTTTTGGAAAGCCCCAATCCTGTCCAAGAATCATATTAATTGAAAACTTTGGTAAAAGCAATTTATAAAAGCAAAAAGTAAAAATCCGTTTACTCAATGTGGTTTTTTAATATGGCTTCAATGTGATAATTCAACATTACACCACTGATCCACGATTTGTATCATCCTACGCATGCGCAATACGCTTTTACCTTCAGTGATGACGTAGTTGGCGTCACTTTTGAAGTTGATTTGAAACTTGACGATGTCTGTTGACGATTGGATTTATGCCTTTTCTGGTAAGTTTTCTTCATTACATTATTAAATTATACTCTATTATTTGCCGGTTTTCTAAATTAGATGTATTTCTATTTATAAATGAAATTAGATAATGATGTTCTTATCAGTAAGGTTTGTTGATTTTTGGGACACACGTGTGACATAAATAAAAAAACCTATTGTATATTTCACGTATTTTTATGAACTATAAAACTGAATGGGCTATCTTGTAGAAGTATGTTTTTCTAAAACGATTGATCACTGAGAATTAAACATGCTGTATAAATATTATTTCTATACTTGTTGAAAGAATTTTTGCGGTAATTAAATGAACTAATTCAGTTAAAAAAAACCTCCACCGTAATATTATAAATTGTCAACAGGGCCGGGAATTTATTTCAGGTGGAATACAGATGTAGTATAGAATATTTCTTAATGTTATATAATATAATTGAAAGTTATGTGATTTTCCACACCCGTAGTCTCTTTAACATGTTTAATTCGATCACACATCTGGAAAAGTTCAGGAAATTTGAAGAAAACTTGCTGTAAAATCAGAGAATTTTTAAAAATCTATCAGGGTATTATCAGAAAACTTTATTTCCTGAATTTTGTGGCCACTCTGTGTAATGTGTTGTTTTAATTAATGTAAAATTAAGTGTTTATTTAAAAACATAGCTGCAAAATGAACTGATGTTTTGTGTGCAAAAAATGAATTTCTTTCGTTAATTTTCTTTTTCAAGCAGTGATGGATAACAAATTGAGAATTTCTCCCTATCCCACTTGGTAATCAAATCGATATTTCAAAGTAAGGTTTAAAAAAGACGTCATCAGTGTAAATATATACATGTGCATAAGGATGATACATTTTATAATAGTTATCATATTTTCAGTTTACTGCCACCATGTACAACACTGTGGAATGCGGAACAGGTATAGTGCCTGGAATCTGATCGCTGGCTCCTAACAACTGAAACCTATCCTTTTCAGGTACTGTGGTAAATTGAAAAGATGTAGTACAGTATAGGATATTTCGCTATTTAAAAATTTACAAAAAGAACTTTCTAAAAAACTAAAATTAGAAAGTGGAATTCTGTTCTTTTGCAAAATATATATATATATATTTTTTTAAATCTCCCTTTTATGTTATACAGTCGAACAGGGTTGGCATGGTTTAAACCAAATAGTTTTTTCTCTTTTTAAAGATTAATTTAAAATTGCACTTTTTTTGTGTGTTTATTTATAATTAGATTTTTTAAATTATTTGTTGTAAATAACTTTTTTAAATAAATCTTATAGTGAAAGTCTATAGAACTTTTTTTTTATAAGTATCAAAAATAACTTTTTATATTAATCTAAGTGTTTTATTACTGTTTTATAATAATATTCAAAATTATTAATTAAAATTAAATTATATGCTGCATTTTAAACTTGTTTGTGAAATAGAGATTTTGTGCTTAAATAACTTATTTCTAAACCTTAAAAATATAATTATGTATAACTTATCACCATTACTGATGAATCTAAGAGCAACATTCCATGTAGAAGTAGTAAACAATTACTATTGTATTATATAGTTTCCGTTGGATTTAAAAAAACATAACTCTAAATATAATATTAAAATTTAATGATTTAATTGTTCACATAAGTAGCAATTGTTTATTTACTTAGTGTAAATTATTTTCAGAAGAAATATTATTTGTTATTTAAACATTTATTATTCTAGTTAATGTAAAATTTTATTTATAAATATGTATACACAATGGCGGATCCAGCCAGGGGGCGCGGGGGGCGCGCGCCCCTCCCTCAGCTTCAGTCTATATATATATTTTTTAAATAAGTTCACGTAACAAACATATTTCGACCTTCATCTAATTTCCGAGAAAGAAAAAAAAAAAAAAAGAGCTTATTTTTGGATCAAAGTTCTTTTTATAGCTTTCTCCCTTCTCATTCAAACGGACGTTGAAAGACTGTACAAGCATTCAAACCTCCACCCCCTTGATCTTGAAGATATCTTCACGACATTTCAAAACACATCCCTTTCTGTTAAAAGTATCCTGGGATCGAATTATCAATAAATATTCTTCCCGTCCTCCAGGACCAAAGATACCTTTTTCTATTGAATGGGAGGAAGAGATTTTGACTCTCACATGCGCAATGTTCAACGCCAACTAGGGAGGGGGGGGGGGGGGCGGCGGATGAGAGGTTGACCATTTGGATTACCCTCCCTCCTCGGAAATTGCTACCTTCATTCAGCTGGAGATGGTAATTGGCTAAACTTTAAAGTTTTGTTAGAAAGGAAGAAGAAGGTTGTTTATAAACTGCATAAGAAATCATCCAGCTCTAGCTCGTGCTTGTGTTTCGGCTTGTAAATAAGCGCCATGTTTGAATTCAGATTAAAAATTCTCCTTTGCAACACCGCAGTGGAAAGGTATGCCAATTTTTTACAAGAAATAGACTTGCAAACAGTTTTGTAAAAAGTATTATCTGTGTAAACAGTCCTCGGTGGGTGCCCACGGGAAGCAGGAAGATCTACTTTTTTTAGTGATTATTTCGGGGAAGGGAGGGGGGGGGGGGGAGGTGTCTTGTTTTACGATATTATATAATGTCAAATTTTATCACTGGACTTTTTCATTTAATTTTATTATTAGACTTTTTCATGTGTAAGTATAACTATTGGCAATAGAGACTTCGAAACTGGGATTTGTTTTGTAATAACTTATCAATAATTAAATTGTATTTGTTTCTATTGCCTTATTAAAAATATTACTTATAATTATTAGTAAAACATTCTCTTTGGAAAACAATTTTTCCCTACATACTTTAGAATACTCGAGTAGCTATGGATTATCCAGTAAAACTACGTATTTTTACTTATTAAGCTCACTGCATTAATATTTTATGAATAGGTTAAATTTTGATGTACAATTACTGATTTCCCAGTTTGATGTAAGTATAATGTAAGGTTTATACTTAGTCAGTTAGTCACAAATAAAAGTAGTAAGTTCCCACTTTCATTGTAATTTCTTCAGTATAATCGATACCTCCGGAAATGTAGCTTGCTAAAATGTTCAATATGTATGGTACATTTTGAATACAATTTTTTTATTAAATAAATTTTTTAATGAAAAAACAAAAGGACAATGTTAACCACCCTACGCTAAGCTATCAAGTCAGAGATGTGACGAAAGAGGGGGGGGGGGTAATCAATGGATATGGATGATCTGGAAATATAGTTTTTGAACACTACTTGGATTTCTTTTAAAAAAACTTTTTTTAAATATTCAATTTCGTCCTGACTAAGGCACGACAAATTGTTGCGCCCCTCCCTCAGGAAAATTCTGGATCCGCCACTGTGTATACATTTAAATTAGAAAAGGATTTAAAAAAAAAAAAAAAACATTTTTTTTGGGAGGGGGGGGGGGGTCCAACTCTGCGGCTAAACTTCATTAACACGAAGTCGATGGGGCCGCTGAAATTGTTTGTGCTAACTGAATAAATTAACGCTAAGTTTTAAGTACGGAGAACTGCTTTTACTTTGTGTTAAACTGGAGTTCAGGTTAACGGATTTCGCATGAACAGGGTTTGACTGTAATTAGATTTGGGAATACTTTTTAGAATAAATTTACTTATTGTATTAGAATTGAACATTCTTCTTTTTTTTTTTCAGTGTTCAGTGGACTTGCTTATACAGCTGTTGTACTTAAACAGTGTGGCTACAGAAAATGGAAATCAAGAAACTTTTCGATTGTGGAAAAAATCAGGGAATTTTTTTAATATTCAGGAAAATTTACTGTTACTGTTTAGGGTATGTTTTTCCATTATCCCTATTTTGGTACCATTTTCCTGATGATTTGCTGTGATAATCATTAGAAGTTTTAATGTTATGGAATAATTTTAACTTTTAACTACCACCAAACCTATTTTTAAAAAATTGGCATATTATCTCTTTAGCATACATGTTCTATTCGATAAATGTGTCAACATATCTGGAAAAATTGGGGGAATTTGGAAAAAGTTTGCAAGAAGGGAATTTTTTTTAAATCTGTCAGGGAACTTTTTACCTGAATTTTGTGGCCATCATGTTAAATGACACTGATAGTTCTTTTGATAATCCTCTATAATTTATATATTAAGTATAATTTTTTTATTTTTAAATTAGTTTTGCTGTTGTGAACATGTCTGAATTATGGCAGTATTATAACAAGGCTGCTAGTGGCGTTTACTAAAGTGACTATTTTAGCCTCCAGAAAACTTTTTTTGGTAAGAAAAATATCGGTACTTACGTATTAACGCCACTGCAGCTACAGATTTGACGGTTTTTCAGTGCCACCAATAAAGAGCAATCTTGTTGTTCGCACGCAGTTATCTTTTGGATTCCTTGTAAGTATAAAACTATAATTCCTTGTAAGTAATTAAAAACCGCCAAATCTGTAGCTGTGGTGGCGTTAATACGTAGGTACCAAAATTTCCTAATTGACTATTTTAACCTCCAGGCGACTATGTAATGAAAAATGAGTTCCTGACTTTGAACTGGAAACCAATAGAAAGCATGGCTTCAACTTGGTTGCAGCAGCTCATTTAATTTATCCTCAAAGTAGTAAAGAGTGTTTTTGAATTTAAAGCAAAATTTGTATGATACAGTAAATTTTTCTAAAAGTATACCGAAGAGTAAAAGGCAACTAAGTTGTTTGAATCTAGAATTTTCAAAAATTATAATTGGTTTCCTATTGAAATATAACATTAATAAAAACCTATATTATACGTTTTTCCTGTAAATTTTTCTACTCTTCATTTTAGTTTTCAAATACTGGGGTGGGAGTAGGCAACATTGGTATTCTGCATCTGCCTTTGAATTTTTTTTACATAATCTACTTTTGATTAAACTATATTGTGTATCGTCATTGCATGATATTCTGAAATAAGTCTGTTATTGCCTTAAATGGTCATGTGATCTTTGGTCAATCCAATGTGCACACCATAATATGAAGGGTGCTTCCGCATACTGGCATTGACTTAAAACCATCCAAAACAAGGGGATCGCTTTCAACACGAGAGAGGGATTTTTTTAAGTCATAAAAAAGGGATATTATTTTGATTAATATATTCAATCTTTGAATTTGGTTGGCGATTTAAGTAGCAGACTTGGATTTGAGCATTTTTACACGTCGTATTTCTTTATTATTATTTTTGGCATGGTGTCTACTTTTAAAAATTGGAAAACAGTTATATCTATATAAATATATGTTTGAATGGTTTTTGTATTTAAATAAAGGTAATTTTATTTTAGAGATTATGAAAACAACCAATGAGGAGGCGAAAGAAGCTCGTGGAGTGACATTAAGGCTGCTGATGGTGACAGAGATGTGGAATATTTTTGGGAATGATATTGAGGATTGTAAACATGGTTTATAACATATGGTTCATAAACTTAAATAATTATTTTGTATCTCCTTTCTTATTTTACTGTTATTAAATGGGGTCTTGAAGTTAAGATCCTACTGTTGCTCTGAATGGGATATGTCATTAAAAATTAGCACATATATATTTAATCATCTTATAATTTTTCATTTGCTGGTTTAAAGTGTGAACTTAAAAACAATTTGAAAGGTATTTGTACCTATGTAATTGTGTTAGGACCATGTGTGTTACTGTTACATGTAATTATTAATATTTGTTTTATTAACATTTGTTTTAATGTTATGCGTGCTATTTTTGAAATAAAATTATTTTGAACATTATGTAATGATTTATTTTTACAGTTAAAAAATATATATATATAATTTTTATTCAAATTCGATTAGTTCAGAGATAATTAAGTAGCATATATTATAAGTAATTTTAATTGTGGTTCATTGGAGCAAAATTAAATTTTTGTACAGAATAATCCTCTGCATATAAAAGGAAAGTTTAATTTTTCACAAAATGATATTCTACCTACTAAAAGATGATACATAGTGTAACAGTAGTTGGAAACTCGTAAAGCCAATACTTGGAAAATATTCTAGTTTTAACTTTTTCTTTTCATTAAATGAGTTTCTATAATGCATATACTCTTAAACTTTACAGTGTTAATAAAACTAAACACATTCATGTGAAAAAAAAATATGTGTCAAAACAAGCGCTTAGAAAAGTAGGCAGGATACATTCGCTTCCAAATTTTTTCTGTTATCTATTAAAATACAAAAATCAATAATTTGTTTTGCTTAAAATTGCAACTTTAAATGGTATTTTGAATTTGAATTTCATAACCCCTTCCGAAAAATATGAGCAATGTGAATATGAAAAATATGAGCAATACTGTTTTAACATGGGTGTTCCACATTGTTACCACATGATAGTGTTCACTTTTACCAATGTTGTTTAAATATGAATCTTCCACATGAGTGTTCAATCTTGATTCTTGCCAATGTTGTTTCAAGACATACTTTCCAGAAAAACTGTTTCTACAGCACTAGTTCTTGGGCTCAAGAACTATAGTGCTGTAAAAACAGCATTATGGGATGTGTGTCTTGAAACAACATTGGTAAGATTCAATATTGAATACTCATGTGGAAGATTCATGTTTAAACAACATTGGTAAAAGTGAACACTATCATGGTGGTAACAATGGGATGCATCCATGTTGAAACAACATTGACATTCAACGTGGAAACCACATGGGCAAAAATGAACACTCTCACGTGGAAACAATGTGACAAATCCACGTTGAAACAATATTGACATTCAACATTGAAACCACGTGGGCAAAAGCTATCATGTGGAAACTATGTGATATATCTACGTTGAAACAACGTTGGCACACAACATTGCATCCACGCTCCTTTAAGTGAACACTTCCACTTGAAAACAACATTGCAGTTCCACGTTGAAACAACATTGTGCATGTTGGTATTTAACGTTGACACCACATTGAAACAACATGGTTGCGTTGCTTGGGTAATTATCTCTGAACTAATCAAATTTGAATAAAAATTATATATATTTTTTAACTGTAAAAATAAATCATTACATAATGTTCAAAATAATTTTATTTTAAAAATAGCACGCATAACATTAAAACAAATGTTAATAAAACAAATATTAATAATTACATGTGACAGTAACAGACATGGTCCTAACACAATTACATAGATACAAATACCTTTCAAATTGTTTCTAAGTTCACACTTTAAACCAGCAAATAGAAAATTATAAGATGATTAAATATATATGTGCTAATTTTTAATGACATATCCCATTCAGAGCAACAGTAGGATCTTAACTTCAAGACCCCATTTAATGACAGTAAAATAAGAAAGGAGATACAAAACAATTATTTAAGTTTATGAACCATATGTTATAATCCATGTTTACAATCCACAATATCATTCCCAAAAATATTCCACATCTCTGTCACAATCAGCAGCCTTAATGTCACTCCACGAGCTTCTTTCGCCTCCTCATTGGTTGTTTTCATAATCTCTAAAATAAAATTACCTTTATTTAATACAATAAACCATTCAAACATATATTTATATAGATATAACTGTTTTCCAATTTTTAAAAGTAGACGCCATATATTAATCAAAATAATATCCCTTTTTTATGACTTAAAAAAATCCCTCTCTCGCGTTGAAAGCGATCCTCTTGTTTTGGATGGTTTTAAGTCAATGCCAGTATGCAGAAGCACCCTTCATATTATGGTTTGCACATAGGACTGACCAAAGATCCCACGACCATTTAAGGCAATAACAGACTTATTTCAGAATATCATGCAATGACAATACACAATATAGTTTAATCAAAAGTAGATTATGTAAAAAAAATTTGAAGGCAGATGCAGAATACCAATGTTGCCTACTCCCACCCAGTATTTGAAAACAAAAATGAAGAGTAGAAAAATTTACAGGAAAAACATATAATATAGGTTTTTAATGAATGTTATATTTCAATAGGAAACCAATTATAATTTTTGAAAATTCTAGATTTAAACAACTTAGTTGCATTTTACTCTTCGGTATACTTTTAGAAAAATTTACTGTATCATACAAATTTTGCTTTAAATTCAAAAACACTCTTTACTACTTTGAGGATAAATTAAATGAGCTGCTGCAACCAAGTTGAAGCCATGCTTTCTATTGGTTTCCAGTTCAAAGTTAGGAACCCTTTTTTAAAAAAAAGTTGCCTGGAGGTTAAAATAGTCAATTAGGATATTTGGTACTTACGTATTAATGCCACCGCAGCTACAGATTTGGAGGTTTTTAATTACTTACAAGGAATTACAGTTTTATACTTACAAGGAATCCAAAAGATAACTGCATGCAAACAACAAGATTGCTCTTTATTGGCGGCACTTAAAAACCATCAAATCTGTAGCTGCGGTGGCGTTAATACGTAAGTACCGATATTTTTCTTACCAAAAAAAGTTTTCTGGAGGCTAAAATAGTCATTTTAGTAAACGCCACTAGCAGCCTTGTTATAATAATACTGCCATAATTCAGACATCTTCACAACAGCAAAACTAATTTAAAAAGAATAAAGACATTATACACTTAATATATAAATTATAGAGATTGCCCCCCCCCCCCCCAAAAAAAAAGGTGTTTTTTTGTGTGTTTATACTGGTTTTTTAAAAAAATTCCTTTTCTTATTAAATGTATACATATTTATAAATAAAATTTGACATTAACTAGAATAATTAATGTTCAAATAACAATTAATATTCCTTCTGAAAATAATTTAAACTAAGTAAATAAACAATTGCTACTTATATGGACAATCAAATCATATTAAATTTTAATATTATATTTAGAGATATGTTTTTTTAAATTCAATGGAAACAATATAATACAATAGTAATTGTTTACTGTTTCTACATGGAATATTGCTCTTATATTCATCAGTAATGGTGATAAGTTGTACAAAATTATATTTTTAAGGCTAATAAGTTATTTAAGCACAAAACCTCTATTTCACAAATAAATTTAAAATGCAGCATATAATTTAATTCATAATTTTGAATAATTATGAAACAATAATAAAAAGCTTAGATTAATATAAAAAGTTATTTTTGATACTTATAAAAACTTCTATAGTTTTTCATTATAAGATTTATTTTAAAAAGTTATTTACAACAACAAATAATTTAAAAAAATCTAATTATAAATAAACAAATAAAAATACAATTTTAAATTAGTCTTTAAAAAGAGGGAAAAAAAACTATTTGGTTTAAATCATGCCAACCCTGTTTGACTGTATAACAAAAAGGGAGATCTAAAAAAAATTTAACAGAATATTTTTTGTAAAAGAACGGAATTACACTTTCTAATTTTAGTTTTTTAGAAAGTTCTTAAGGATTTGACAAGTTTACCAGGTATAGATATTTCTTTGCCTTTTTTTCCCCCGGATAAATGCTGTTTCTGGCAACAGGTTTTATTTTAGTTACTGTGTTTTTAATTTTTGTAAATTTTTAAATAGCCAAATATCCTAACCTGTACTACATCTGTTCCATTTATCAAATTACCTGAAAAGGGTAGTATTCAGTTGTTAGAAGCCAGCGATCAGATTCCAGACACTACCCGTTCTGCATTCCACAGGGTAGTACATGGTGGCAGTAAACTGAAAATATGATAACTATTATAAAATGTATCATCCTTATGTACATGTATATATTTACACTGATGACACAGGTAAAATGGACTAACTAGCATGAAGACATCTTTTTAAAACCTTATATTGAAATATCGATTTGATTACCAGGTGGGATAAGGAAAAATTCTCAATTTGTTATCCGTAGCTTAAAAAAAAATAACGAAAGAAAAACCTTAAGAGGCATTAGCCCAGCGATTTATTAAAATCATTAGAGCCGTTTTTTAGCAATTACTGAAAAACATGATTTTTTCAATGGCAGCTACATTTTGCGCATGCACGATTTTTAAGAAAACATTAATGGTAGGTCCCTGTGCCACCACTAACTTGCACACCAAATTTGAACATCGTAGGTCAATTTGTTCGGGAGTTATGCTGACCTCGTACACACAGACAGAATTTTTTTCATGATTAATTTTTTGAAATCCAGATGTTCCAAAATGTGGAGAAATGCAACAAAAAAATTGATTTTTTTTTTTGACCGAATGCTATACTTTCATTACCCTATGTATACATATGGGTAATTGATAGTAATAATATGCCAACTTTTTACAAAAAATGTTTCGGTGGTAATGAAAAGTTTAAATTATTCTACAACATTAAACTACTATTGATTACCACCACAATTATTCGGGTAAATGGCGCCAAAATATGGATGAACTGGGAGATGTACATTTAGAAAAAATACAATTTCTCTGATTTTCGTGAAATTTTAAAAAGTTCCCCGACAATTCCCTGATTTTTCCCAGAATCGGAAAGCCCCCTGACGTTTCTCAGATTTCCATGTTCCGAGGCCACTCTGTTCCACATAGAGCTATTTTCACATCTTCATTATAAGACTATATTACCACACTAAATGCTGTACTGGAAAACAACTACGTTCCTGGTGAAATTAATTTGATTCTGAAGCCTTTCCGTTACAATTACAAATGACGTAGTGCAAAGACAATTACGACAGATATGGTCTCGGCTTGATAAACAGGTTATCTAGTGGAGCGGAATTTCTCTTATTTAAAAGTGGTGTTCTGTAAAATACGTCTACGAAAATGTTTCCTTGTGATTTCTAATGCAAACCCAGCCTAATTTGATTTAAAACAATCATAATTATTAGTATTGAGACAGCGTTGTCTTTTAAGACTTAACATAATCATATAATTAATAATTTTTTATTCTCCTTAAAGGAAGTTGAGAAAAATTCCCATGTATACAATTATGAATTATTTTTATTGTAAAAAAACATGAGAGAATGAATTAAAAAAACTAGGTTTTATATTTTATAAGCCAAAAAAAAAAAAAAGATTTTATATTCCACCTGAAATAAATACCTGGCCCTGCATTTGTAATACTATTACGGTGGAGTTTTTTTTTTTTTAAAGTTAATTAGTTCATTTAATTACCGTAAAAATTCTTTCAACAAGTATAGAAATAATATTTATACAGCATGTTTAGTTCTCAGTGATCAATCGTTTTAGAAAAACATACTTTTACAAGACAGCCCATTCAGTTTTATAGCTCATACAAAACAAGTGAAATATAACCTTAGGTTTATTTATGTCACACGTGTGTCCCAAAAATCAACAAACCTCACTGATAAGAACATCATTCATTATATAATTTCATTTATAAATAGAAAAACATCTAATTTAGAAAACCGCTAAATAATAGAGTACAAATTAATAATGTAATGAAGAAAACTTACCAGAAAAGGCATTAATCCATTTGTCAACAGACAACGTCAAGTTTCAAATCAAGTTCAAAAGTGACGCTAGCTACGTCATCACTGAAAGGTAAAAGCGTATTGCGCATGCGTCGGATGATGGAAATCGTGGATCAGTGGTGAATTGTTGAAGTATAGTTGACTTATCACGTTGATGCAATATTATAAAACCACGTTCAGTAAACGGATTTTTTTTTTTTGCTTTCATAAATTGCTTTTACCAAAGTTTTCAATTAATATGATTCTTGGACAGGATTGGGGTTTTCCAAAAACCAAAGAAGACACTTATTTCATGTCTGGTTGAAATATCACATTGAAACAACATCGTGATATCACATTAAAAAAGTGAAGAAAATGAAATTCTGACTTTATTTTTACTACATAATTTAAACCCCTCAAAAATATACGAAATAAATTGATTTCTGCTAATATTTGCTATAAAATATCAGCTTCCTTAAAAAATGCATTGGAATTGCACATTGATACAATATGGTTACAATGTACATTTCTCACTTTCAACGTATCCACCAAAAAACCACATAGAAACAACGTGAGTGTGTTGCTTGGGAAGTTGTATTTTTATAAATGTTGCAGTCGGGCACATTACATTCACAAAATTAATGACTTTTAAGGACATCTAAGGAATTTTAAGTATTTCTTAGCGTTTTCAAGTACTTTCAAGGCCTTGAAATCAAGTTAATAAATATTAAGCACTTTTAATGACTTTCAATGACTGTGGGAACCCTGAATTTAGTAATTAGAGTTGACAAAGAGGCAAAAACTATTTGCCGGAATTTTACTCATAACATACCAGGCAATTTAGATACTTCATTCAAGTACTATTTATCTTTAAACAGTAATATTCAGATAATAAGATAAAGATTTAATTTTTACCAGGGTTACTATATCCACCAGGAAGTTTCCAATGGGCTTTAGCATGATATTTCTCTTGAATTGCTAAAACTTGATTTTTCTCATTTATTACCATACCACCAACACCTAACAAAATAAATTAAATTACTTCAAGAAGCAGAAAATCTGTGAATCAATAAACTACACAGTATTTTTTTACAGTTATTTAATAAAATTTATCTTTTATTGCAGTCATATACACAAATATGATTCTTTTAAGTAAGTCATACAAAATAATATACAAGTATTTTTTAATAATAACTAGGCATTATACTGAAATTTTTAAGTTAAGAAAATACAATAAGATTATACTTTTTACAATATGGTTACATTCTTTATTCTCTATAATGGATTATGAAAAATACGCCAAAAATTACAAAGGTTATATCGAAATCTTACCTATGTGTGTATATGGATATTGTGGAAGCAAATTTGGTTCATTTCCTGGTAACCATCTAGTGAGCATAACATAGGAAGTTTTGGCATGGTGAAACTGAAAACCATGCTATAAAGAGAAGATATTAAGGGCATGGAATTATTAGCAACAAAAAGTTGGGCAACAGTTTTGTTGATGAGATGTGATGAATGTGAGTTCATGGCAATGTATTCACTAACGAGGCAGCAACAGAACTGTTGTTGAAGATTGTGGAATGGTACAACATTTCAGATACTTTTTTGTCCGTCGTCACGATTGTGGTCAGTGTAATCAAAAAGCTCTGTATTTACTTGCAACAATTTCGTCACTAGACCACTCTAAAATGAGCTTCATCCCCACAAAGCCAGTCTTGAAGAGTAGTGGGGTATGAGCTGTTTATGTTGTTTTTTAAACAAAAGGTTATTATGTCTCTTAATTTGAAGTCTGCCATTTATATATTATTTCAGTTCAACCTCTGTTCATGGCTTCTTATTCTTATGGGGTAATTCTTACAGCATTCCTGTTAATTTATTATATTCTTTTGTTTTTCATATCATTCTGTGTGATATCACAGCTTACAAATATCAAAAGCTATAATACGGCAAATAACTGTTAAAAAAACAAATTGAGATTTTTAAAAATTAAGTACGAAAGTGTCAAAAAAGGCGCAATAAGTCCCTAAACATTATATTCAATAGCATACCTGCCAACATTGGCATTTTCAAATTAGTATAATTTTTACGGAAAAAATATTTGCATTCCTATAACTCATGGAAAGTGAAATAGGGACAATATTTATGAATGTAATATATAAATAATAGTAATTCACTAGCAAATTAAAAAAAAAAAAAAATGCATAGTATTAAATTTCTCCCTAATATAACAAATTGTTACATTTTAGCACAGAGTAGAAATTATAAAATAAAATACTAACCTGGATTTAAAAATAAATCAAATTTAAACTTTACGATAAAATCTCTGAGGAAGTTTATGATTTAATCTACATTACACCCAAATAACATGCTTTATGACACAAAAACTACAGTGAAACATACAAGGAGTTGGTGGTATTCAAAGTGTTTAATCACACGTACAAATATCAATTATGAATGCCTTTGAATTCTTATTATTACATTTGATGTTGTCAGTGTGTTTTTTAGAATTAATATGAACTTTGACATCAGAAACTCCTCCATGAGAAATCTTAATATCAGATGCATAGATACAGCAAAATTTGTTCCTTTGCTTAAATTTATGATGATTTGAAGTAAAATGCTTGGAATAAGATTCCAAAATAAACTTGATATTTTTTGGAGTCTTATACCAAGATTGTTTAACTTGGATATTTTAAAATAAATAATTAAGACTAACAAAGAAGCTGAAAACCGAAAGTGCTTTAACACTTAAGTCCGAGATAACGAAACAGTCGTTCGGTGCCGCCAACACAAATGAAAACACTGCATCAGGGCACCGTGGTTTAGTGCTATTATATCATAAGTCTATGTATTATTTATGCGTAATGAAAGAAGGAAGAATAAAAAAACTAAAGCACTTTCAGTTTTCAACTTATTTATTAATCTCTTAAGTTCAAGACAACGAAACAGTTGTTTGGATCACCAAGTCCCGTCAGCAACACTATTGAAAACAGTGCATCCCCGGCACCGTGGTTTAGTGCTTTTATTTACGCGCAATGTTGGAGTCTGGTCCAAAAGAAGGGAGAATAAAAAAAAATTAAGCACTTTCGGTATTCTGCTTCTTTATTAACCTGTCAAGTCCAAAACAACGAAACAGTGGTTTGGTTTGCCAAATCCCGTCGGCAATACAGATGAAAACATGCATCCCCACCAACGCACTTTATTGCTGTACATAGCTAATGTGACCAGATTTTCCTGGCCAAAAATCAGGACATCCCTGACCGAGGTCGGGGGGTTGATTCAACGATTTTTTTTTTCTTCACATTTCCAATACGACATATATTTGGCATGAGGTGACAACCCCTCCGACAACACACATATTTTATGAAATCATTGCAATTAATTTAAATTTTTGAAATAACAGCTTAACTAATTATTGAGTAATAATTTAGGTGTACCAATAACAACTTAAGTTAAAAAATAACTCATATTTTAGGTTACCAATTAGTTTTAAATATATAATTTGAAATTTACAACAAAATAAGAGTAAAACAATTTATGTAAAAAGTTTATTCGAATTGTTAAATGAAAAAATCTTCCACATACTGACATTACATAGGTGTCAATCCTTCATACTTGCTGTTAGAAGCAATTTTCAATAGAAGATTTTTATCGCTTCTTAAAGAATCTAAAAAATCTCTACATCAATATGAAATTTTTTTCTTGGTAATCAGAAGAGATTTTAAAGTGTCTATTGACAGTTGAGTTTTTCTAATGTCCAAATTTTATTAACTAAAGAAAATGTTCTTTCAACCGCTGCAGTTGTTCCTGGCAAACTGAAACCAAATTCCACTATCTTTTTTAAGCCTTCAACTTCAATTGCCTGAGTGCGAAAATGGGTGAAAATTTCCACCCATCGCTTATCTCCTGTGACTTCCTCTGCAGTCCATTCTGTTAACTTCTCTTGGTTGACGCAGCTTTTGAGCAGAACATATTCATTATGCAAAGCTGTTTCTTGTTTAGAGTCAAACAATTCTTTTTTTGCGACAAAATCCATCGTAGCTTGAACTTCGGACCATGTAGGAATTTTTTTCAATAGAAGTCATCCAAAACAGCTGATATTTTTGAAATGGCTATCCCACTGATCTAAATAGGTAGCTGCTGTTTCATAAAATTCAGAAACAGTTTTCTCTACCTCCTTTTTGGTTATCAAGCAGTCATCATTCAGCTTCTTAATTTCTGAGCGTAGAGAATAAGGAGAAACAAATCATTTTTCTTCATCTGCAGATTGGTTTTCAAATTCTCGATCGTTTCTTGTACTTCTGCAGCTGAAACATTTCCCCCTTCAACAACTTTGATGCTTGTTTGAAAAATAGCTGCTTGACTGTGTACAAAATTGAGCAAAGCTCAGATGCAGGATCATTAAAGAAATTTCGAAGAATTTTTGGGCATTTTTCCTGGCTCAAAAAATATGCCTTTAAACCGGGAAATATCCTTAGGATGCGCTCAATGGCTGGCATTATGCCAACCATCTGGTTTTACTATATCTCAGCAATTTTTTATACTCTACTTCTGCGGAATCGCAAAAATCTTTCAGTTCCTCGGTCCTGACCGTGTAGATGTAAAAATACGAATACAATTTAACAACAATTGTTTCTACATCCATTGGTAAACAATCTGTGGCTGATTGGGCAGCGTTGTGTATAATGTGGGCTCCGCATCCAATTCCCACAACTTCTCTGTTGAGGTGGGCATTTAATTTGGTAAAAACATTTTGTTTACCATTCCTTTTCATACCTCCAAAATTAGTGTTCGTGTTGTCGGCACAAAAACAAACAACCTTTGTGTGCAAATTGTTATCTTCGATAATTTTAATTAAATAATCTGATATTATATCAGATGTTTCCCCACTTTGACACTGAAACTCTAACAGTTTAAAACAAACACCTTCATATGGCAGAAAATATCTTACCAAAAGAGGGTACATTTTTGTAGCCCAATCATTTGACCTAAAACTTTGGTTCTCTCGAACTGTGTGGTAGACCCACACACCTTCAGCAGCGGCGATTTCTAGATCATTTGCCGATGGAACAGATGGTTTGAAGAAATTATTAACTTTGCCAGAAGAGGCGGCAGACAATCCTCCATTGGAAATATTAAATGAATGTCCTCGGCATTTTTCACAATAAACATCACCTTCTTTTTCGCCTATCTTTAGAAATGGGTTTTTTTTTTTTTTTTCAAATTATTGTTGAAAACGCATTTTCGTTTGCCCATCTTCTAACCTATCTCGCTCGAAAACCAAGCAACGCAAAATAAACGTGGAGCGAAAATTCTAAATATCAACAATGATGTTAAAGGTTACAGTTAGAAGGAGTGATTACAGTTAAATAGTTTATTAAATAACAAATATCCAATTTTTCATGATGTCATTACTTTTTTTTCCAATGAAAAACAACAAAAGTGAGGATTTTCTCGTTTGGCGGAACTTAAACAGAAAAGCGGGACTTTGGCGGGACTTTAACGGAAAAGCGGTACATTTTGGCGGGACTTTAGGAAAGCGGGACAGTGAGACAAAAAGCAGGACTGTCCCGCCAAAAGCGGGACGTCTGGTCACATTATACATAGCGCAACCTCGGAGTGTGAACATTTTGACTGACGCGGCAGCTTTGGAAAATTGTTTCGGTTTTGTTGGTGACTTGAAAAAATATTTAAAAAATTCGGTTTTAAGGAAAAAACGAAAAGTACTGTGAAATCCGTACGATTTTTTTAGCTGTTCGTACAACCGTACAAAATAGTAAAAATTCGTACATTGTACGTATAATCCGTACAAGTTGACAGGTATGCAATAGTAGCACTAATACAGTGACTATTATAGTTCAACACTGGCCAATCCTGATGTGGACCGTTGTAAATTGGCCGTTGCTACAGATCTTGGTCAATCTCGTCCAATGCTGGATAAAAAATACTGTAAGTTTTGAAATGATGATGTACGGTTTTAAAATTGAAATATATTTTTATAAGAAAGAACGAAGGTGTAAAAAAAATTTTTAATGGTTTTGGCATGTTCATTTTTTTTTTTATGTATTTTGGAACAATGCATGAATCGCTTGGCCAATCTTCCAAGAACCCTTGTTCCGACTTTAGTCAATACCATTGTGCTACCTAGATGATTCTATAACTAACCACTATAATCAGGTTTTTGCGTTGTTTTATTACTTTGCAAATGTTTTAGTTTCCTTTTATGCAAAATTCACATGTAGAGAGCAATATTCAGTGGTGGATCCAGAAGGATTTAGGGTGGTACTCTATAAACCTAATAAATATAATATTTATATCCAACCTGATAAAAAGTCTGCTGAAAGTACAATCTGATCCCATTACAAATTATGTAGAAAAAGATAAGTTTATTTTAGAGATTATTTTCATGACGGTATTTCAAGAAATAAATGTTATATATTGGTTATATTATCTATTAAAACAACTAATACAAATAGTTTAAAAAAAGCAGTTCACCTCTCCCAGACAGCAGTTTTACGTCCAAGTGGACACATTACCAGGCGACAAGACTTTTTGTCGCCCATTCTATTGCCATAGGGAACACATAAATGCCTAGTTGGCAACAAAACTGTATCACAACTTTTTGTCGATAGTAAACACAAGACCTAAATAATGTTTAAAGCAATAAAATAAATCTTACTTAAAATATCATAAAATAATTACCTTCACTAAAAGAGGGATATATGACGACTTAGAGATGTTTACTTTAAACCATACTCCACGGATACCTTTACTAATCCAATCTTCTAGAGATGCTATAAAAAAGTTACAAATTATGCAGTTAATTTAATTTACTTTTTAAAATTGTCAACAGAAATATATTTTACAGATAGTCACAAAAATGTTGTTATATTGCTTATTTTGTTATTATTACAGAATTAGAGATAGAGCAAAATTCTAAATATAAGGTGAACAAATTAAGAAAACTAATCCATAAAAACAAAGTTTTTACTATACTTTCTTTAAATGTATTGAAAACTCTTAGATGCAAGAGTCTATTTGAAACTTTACAAGGAAACCCTAGTGGATTATGAGTCAAATACCATAACCTTTCGATGTTTCTGTGCTCCATCAATTTAATTTTTATTTTTCTATCCCAGCTATCCAAATTGAGATTTGGCCCCAAAACTTGATAGAATGCATTGTCATTGAGTCTACCTGCCAAGTTTTAGCTTGACTGAATCATAGCAAAAAGGTTAATTGAGCCTTTTGAAGATTTATTTTGACGCAACAAACAATCAAAGTTAAAAATTAAATTTAAAAAGATAATGTAACTTTCATGTGTAATTTAGTTTAAAAGTATTGAATTCTAATTTTTATAGCACCTAAAGAAGAAAGAATCCAATTTTATGTGCTCCTTAGGTCAAATCCCATCACATAAAATATTATTTACATAACGTTATAATTACTGTTATTTACAAAAAATATATATTGTCTTAAAATTTAATTATATTGATTTGGAAATTGTGTGAGTTGTGTCTTCATTTAAAAAAGTAAATCCAAAAGTTGCTTATTGTAATTCTATAAAACATGTACTGATAGGATTTCTTTTAAAGGTTTCATGTAACTTTCTTTTGTCTTACTTTTTTCTACTAAACATGCTCATGAAAGAGGAGTACGGGAAGGGAACCGCCCTCCTTGATCGTTCCAGCAGGGGAGGACACACTATTTATTAGAGGGCGACATGTGGTCTCATGGTAGTAGTTGTTAAATCTAATTTTATTTGGTTTCAAAGTTTTTTTAAATTTTAACTAATGTTTCCAGAAACTAGTTTTATTGTGTTTATATAGTGTTTTACTCAACTTTCTGGAGGAGAGGAAAGTGTGGGGAATAGCCACGTCCCCTTCGCTTTAGTGGTGACCCGGACATGACTTACAGTTACATCATTTGTTAATAAACACTTCTGTGTCATAAGCAAAATTTCTTAGAACATAGAGGAACATTGCAGTTTTAAAATGAAAAAAACTTGCTTCAATATTTTTATTTTATTATATTAGTTTTTATGCACAAGGGTAATCCAGAAACCAAGTTCCGTTTTCCATTTTCACTGCGGAATAGTAGCGTTCATTGATTCAAGCATGCACATTCTTTCTGCTGAGACATTGGCCAGCAAGGAAAGACATATTCTGATTGTCGACGTATGCTGCGTTTGTTTAGTGACTGTTTAAAATGTTTAAAACAATCAAGCATCCTAGCACATCCTACTGCTATGAGAGATGCGGTCGGTCATTCGATTTCTCAATGCGAGGAATACCAAAGCTTGTGAAATTCACAGAAATTTTTTGGAAGTTTATGAACCCAATGCGATGAGCGATTTCATGGTCAGAAGGTGAGTGTGGCACTTCAATAAAGGATGTGAAAAGTTCATGATAACAAACGAAGTGGGCGACGATGACTGATTGATGATGATTTGATTGTAGCTTTTAATGTGAAGATTATGGAGAATAGACGTTTCATCATAACAACTCTTTCCCTGGAGTGTCCCCAGATTTCCAGATCCCTTCTGTGTGGATGATTAAACAATGGTGGTATCTATGTCAAAAAATAGTTTGACCATTGTAGTTCATTAGTTACTAAAGCTTAGTTCGAAAGTGCTGTTTCCTTCTTTGTGTTGTTACTTTCTGAATTACCCTTGTGCTATTCTGAATTACCCTTGTGCCCTAGCAGGCTTATTTAATAAACAGTAATTTTGCATATCAAAGAGCAAACCATTACTTGTTTAGATAATTACTATATTTTCTAAAAGGATTAAGAATTTCATACTTTTAAGAGTTTCTTCAAACTCATTGTCTGTTAAAGATATATCTTGAGTCTTAATTGTCACTCCCTGGTAGCTGCAATGAGAGAAATTTGTGTTAAGAATGAATCGCAATAGTATATAAGAGATATGGTATGAATTTTGGCATTTCAATTTATATGATGTCAGAAGCCAATCCTAAACAATCATCAAATTATTATTTCATATTCCAACACTTTATTTCCTGAACTATTCAATTAATAATAATAATAATAATAATAAAAAAAAAATTTAAAAAAAAAAAAAAAAAAACATTTTGTGTGAATAAGATAATTTGCTAGTGGAATATTCCTGTACTTCATCCCAAACATAAATGTAGGTCCATTCTTTTTGATAGACAACATTTTTGAAAATGATATTTACATTAATCTCGAACAAATTCAACATGAATAAAATACATAGATATTTTATCTAGTTTAAATATAACCATACAACAAATTCCTATTAAATACATACATATATGCTGAATACATTTCTTAAGAAATAAGATTGTCATGAAAGAATGCAATAGTTTTGTGGTATTTCTGCTAAATATGCTTTGAAAGTAATCACTTCAATTTCATTTAATATACAAATATTGTAAAACATTTTAACAACCTATTCCAGTAATTATCTATACTATAAAAAAATTCATTAAGTGTAGCGAATAATTGACATACATATCGGGTGTTTCAGGAAATTTGTGTAAAAATTCAGAAGGTTTCGATGCCATTTTAATCTGGTTGACAGTGAATTGCATAGGATACAATAATCTTTTTAGTGACTGTAAAGTCTGAAAACAAATACAATTAGTAATTATAATAATGAGATGCATACATAAATACAGTCAGGAAGAAAAATAGTTTAAATTACCTCAACAATTCCTGACCACCCATAACTTTACAATCAATTCCCACATTTTTTATTCAATTCTAAATGTTTTGAAAAGGCTATAAACACAAAAATTTCTGCTCAATATGCTTTTTCTTTTTTTTAAATTTGCGATCAAAGTTACCTTGCTAGACATTGGTGAGAAAACGATTCATTCCACAATACAGTCAGGAAGAAAAATAGTTTAAATTACCTCAACAATTCCTGACCATCCATAACTTCACAATGAACATTGTAAATTTCTGCTCAATGTGTTTTTTCTTTTTTTTAATTTGAGATCAAAGTTACCTTGCTAGACGTTGGTGAGAAAACGATTCATTCCCCTGGCATTGAATGGGACGTCACAGCTTCGTAAACATCTTGGATTGAAATGCAGCAGCGGAAACCAGATTTGCAAATTTCTCGCAAATCATGCCAACCTGTACAGAATGTGGCAATGGTCTACCAATGCCAGCTATTTGGCAGAAACTCACAATAACCATAGAAACCCTTGTCGTGACAGATTTTGCTGAGTATTTTGATTGGACTGGTTTTGGCTCGATTTTGAAGCAATTTCTTTTCTTATTATTTAAATAACTGATTTTTTAAAAGAATTTTTGATTAAATATTTGGAATCAGAAAGAAATTCTTCATAAATATAAACTAATTTCACTCGTTTTTAAAACATGCGGGAATTGTCCATTATAAATCTTTGCAAACAAAATTTAAGGACATTCATTGTACAAAAACATAATTTGTTTATGATAGTTCAAAAATAATAAAGCTTTCATAAGAAAATATGATTTCCTACTCTCTACAAAATTTTATGATATTCTTTACTTATGAAACTTATACTTTATAACTTACGAAAGATGAATAAAAATCTCTCATATTTTATAGTACTTCTTCAAAAAACCCTCAATAAAACCTTAATATTTCCAAACCTTTTCTGTTGTTGGTCAATTGAATATCTCTAGGTAGAGATGAAATCTGATAACTATTACAAATCACATTATTGCAAGATGAATATTATTAAAGTATTTTCTCAAAATACAATGGAGAAAATGAAATAATTTACTAAAGCGTGACAGATATGCCATAAGTTTTTATAGGATATCCTGTAAATATGCCACTGTAAAAATTTAAAAATTTTTACAACATTGTACAACATCAAACAAAACCATTGACATGTTATCTAAACATACAAAGAACTGCTTTGTTAAAATCTTATGATTATAAAATGTTGCATAGCTCAAAAGAGAGAAATATTAAAGGAAAAAATACAATACTAGCAAAATATGGAGCTATCAGTTAGAAAATTATTAATAAAAAAGTTACTGCTTGGTTATAGTGGAAATTTTTTAGAGCAAAATGTACAAAAAGGTTATAGTGTGATGGTACATCGATAGATCAAGAGCTGGACAACTGGAACTACTGAAAGTATTCAATGTGTGAAAGAGATAATGCCTTCCCAGAAGTCATTCAAGGGGAAACTGTTTCACATTTGTATTTCAAATTGGAATAGGCACAGAAAATTTTCACCAAGAAGGCCAACAAAGGAGTCAAGAATGTCTAAACGTCTATTATATCTTCAGAGATCCAGGCGACGAATGATCCCGAATTCTCTTGGATACTAAAGAAACATTCTGTCCCACAGTAGGAAGTAAATCCGGCAAGAAATTATTGAAATATATTTTAACGACATCATTTTTAAAAAAATATAAACAGAAAATCAAGAACAATTCTCTAGTATCATGCTGGTTTTTTTTTATTAAAAAGGCGGTCTATTCCTAGTTGACGTTAAACAATCGCCAAGCTGATTTGGCGCTGTTTTGTAGGCGATACAGTTCTAAATTTGGCAACCCCATTTTTTATATTGACGTGCTTTGGCTTCAACCTTTCTATACCACAAATAATGGAGCTGGGGTTCAAATGTGTTACATGGTGGCAAAGATAATTCGCCAATCCTAGGAAACTGGCAAAATTTGTTGTTTCATTGTCGTCAGCGGTATTCCGGAGTCGTGATTGGTTAGAATTACTGCTGCTTTGGATTAACGCCAAATACATCCTCTTTTCGCCAAAAAACGCTTAATTTTGTCTGGTGCCGATTGATTTAGTTACAAATATGGTAAACTGTGTGATTTATGTTTCTCTCTTCATTTCAGTGTTTTTTTTTTTGTTGGAAGCTGACCTGTTGGAAATATATTGTCTTTATTCCGTTTACGTCATGAATTCGAGTTGTATTTGTGGGTATTATTAGTTGTGGGAATGCAGAAACAATGTTTTTAGGTGTAGACTCTTAAGGATGGCGATTATTTTAAAATGTTTGAAATTATTGAGCGCGAAATATTTAAGAATTTTTGAAATATTTGAGATTTAAGCACAAGTAAAGTAGAGGCGGGCTTACAATATTACCAGGCCGAGTACATCTGGCGAAAAAAGCAACAGGCAAGGAGGGTTAAAAATTTATTTAACGCGTTTTTGGATGACGTTATCAAGGTTTACCCTCCAGGAGAAGGGAAAGAGGATTGAGGTATTTATATTGCATTAAATATAACTCTTGATTTATAGCGATTTTTACCTTAGGAATAAAACTGGTATGCTATGACTATACTTTGGTTAGGCCACCAAAGTGTAGTTTATAAAATATAAGGCGTTAAAATGGATTTTGTTTGTTTTATAACAGCAAAGTGATTAAAAATGTCATTTTTGGAATGTTGAACTCTTTTCCTTTTAGAGAGCGAAGCGCGCGCACACCTCACTTTTTAGACATTTTTACAGTACCGAGTAATTAAAAAAAAAATTGATTTAGGGGGTGAAATGGAAAAAACGACTGCCCGAATTAGGTAGGGGTATTTTTTTTAGGTTTAATTGGCCGTAAGGCCAACGAAATAGGTTGAAATTTTTCCTTTTAGAGGGCGAAGCGCGCGCACACTTGACTTTTTAGACATTTTTACAGTACCGAGTAATTAAAAAAAAATTGATTTTGGGGGTGAAATGTCACAAACGACTGCCCGAATTAGGTAGGGGTATTTTTTTTAGGTTTAATTGGCCGTAAGGCCAACGAAATAGGTTGAAATTTTTCCTTTTAGAGCGCGAAGCGCGCGCACACTTGACTTTTTAGACATTTTTACAGTACCGAGTAATTAAAAAAAATTGATTTGGGGGTGAAATGCCACAAACGACTGCCCGAATTAGGTAGGGGTATTTTTTTAGGTTTAATTGGCCGTAAGGCCAACGAAATAGGTTGACATTTTTCCTTTTAGAGCGCGAAGCGCGCGCACACTTGACTTTTTAGACATTTTTACAGTACCGAGTAATTAAAAAACAATTGATTTTGGGGGTGAAATGCCACAAACGACTGCCCGAATTAGGTAGGGGTATTTTTTTTAGGTTTAATTGGCCGTAAGGCCAACGAAATAGGTTGAAATTTTTCCTTTTAGAGGGCGAAGCGCGCGCACACTTGACTTTTTAGACATTTTTACAGTACCGAGTAATTAAAAAAAAATTGATTTTGGGGGTGAAATGTCACAAACGACTGCCCGAATTAGGTAGGGGTATTTTTTTTAGGTTTAATTGGCCGTAAGGCCAACGAAATAGGTTGAAATTTTTCCTTTTAGAGCGCGAAGCGCGCGCACACTTGACTTTTTAGACATTTTTACAGTACCGAGTAATTAAAAAAAATTGATTTGGGGGTGAAATGCCACAAACGACTGCCCGAATTAGGTAGGGGTATTTTTTTAGGTTTAATTGGCCGTAAGGCCAACGAAATAGGTTGACATTTTTCCTTTTAGAGCGCGAAGCGCGCGCACACTTGACTTTTTAGACATTTTTACAGTACCGAGTAATTAAAAAACAATTGATTTTGGGGGTGAAATGCCACAAACGACTGCCCGAATTAGGTAGGGGTATTTTTTTTAGGTTTAATTGGCCGTAAGGCCAACGAAATAGGGTGAAATTTTTCCTTTTAGAGCGCGAAGCGCGCGCACACCTTTCTTTTAGTAAGCAATTAAAAATATAAATATTCTGGAAGGGATTAAATATTTGTCATTGATGTAAAAATTTAATCCCTTATAAACTATTTGTAATTAAATTTTATTAATAAATGCTAAAACTACTTTTCTAAAACTACTGCTAAATGCTAAAACTACTTTTCAATTATCCTTTACATTTAAATTGTTTAACCATTTTTTTTTTTTTCTTTCAAATATCGTTTGCAATTTTATTACATTTGAATTTTCGCCGATTTCGAATATATTTACGCAATTCATTTGAATTTCTTCCCGGGATGTACGTTTTTAATATAAATGTAATCGATATGAAAAGTGAAAACACTTAATTTTGCTACAACTTGCATCGCAACCATAGCCTAACGGCTTTGGCATTGGACTTAAACCTTCCTATACCATCCACAATTCATGGAGCAGGTTCGATTCTCAATTTTTCACTTTCCGCTATTGTTTTGGGTTTGCCAGTTCACTTGGAAACATCGTGTTTTTCGCCGTTTTGGGTTTGCTGTAGCGTCTGAGTTCGCCATTGTTTACGTTTTGCGGAGAAGTTCAAAAAACGCCAAGTGCCACCATATAGCACATTTTAACCTGGAGCTGGTTCGTTTCTCAATTTTTCTTATTGGAATTCCGAATTGGCGGCATTCTGGCTTTGTCGCCAACTTTTCAAAAGTGCGCCAACCCATAAACGTGAACTAGGAATTTACCAAAAAGGCTATGCATTACAAATAAATTTTTAAAACAATTGCACAGATGGATAAAAACTGTAATGCATTTTACGTTCATAAATAATATTACATATCTTGCAACGCGTAAGAAGATAACTGGAATTTTCAACAGTAAAAAATGTAAGTGTAATATATCTGTAATTATTATATTATGGATTATTAAATAATGAAATAAATGTTTAAATTGTTACGATTTTCAGGAAGGTAGCCGACATCTAACACACAACCTCCTGAGCAGACAACACAACCACACAACAAACCAGAAGAAATATTGAGTTGAGTTAATCAAGACCTGTTATTTTTTTTAAATAAATAATACTGAAAAATATAATAATTTATTAACTTTTGCTTCTTTTTAATGACTTACAATACCTTTAAACTTATATTAAACCTTTTTTATATATTTTTTTTATTGTCAGCGAGAGAATTAGATTCATAGAATCCATTGGTAAATATTTTAATTTCACTTTAAAGTTACATCTCAACTTTATTTTGTGTTACGTTTGTTTGTTTTCTAACTGGTTTGTAATAACATGACATGACCGTTCCCGTAAATTATTCTACATTTAAATGCGATTAAAGTTTCGGAACGGTACATATATTTTATACTGAAATGGATTTAGAAAGTATTTTAGAAAAATGCGCTGTGATTGGAATTGATGCTTTTTTCTTGGGACTTTTTTATAAGTTATACAAGGAGAAGTCAAACTGCTTGAAAGAACTAAAGGTATCTCTCTATATATATAAGGCAAAGCCATCACTCATTCACTGACTCACTCACTCATCACTAATTCTCCCACATGTCCACAACTCTGAAAATTGGTACAAATATCAACAATGGTAAACATAGAAAAAGTAAGCTATTTCGATCTCGATTAACACACTTTAAGGGGTCAAAAAGGGGTTAAACGTTCCAAACGAGGGATATTCGAATGTCCTACTTTCCATTTCGTCACAACTCTAAAAATTGTGCGAATTTCAATAAAAACAAACGTAGAAAAAGTAAGCTATTCCGATCTCGATTGATCCACTTTAAGGGGTCGAAAAGGGGTTAGACGTTCCAAACGAGGAATATTCGAATGTCCTACTTCCCATTTCGTCACAACTCTAAAAATTAGTGCGAATTTCAATAAAGACAAACATAGAAAAAGTAAGCTATTCCGATCTCAATTAAACCACTTTAAGGGGTGGAAAAGGGGTTAAACGTTCCAAACGAGGAACTAAGTGCTAACATAAACACAATAAACTATTGCAATCTCGATTACGTAATTAAAAAGGGTCCAAAAAGAGTTAAACGTTCAAAATGAGGGATAATCAAATGTCTCCTTTCCAATATACTATTCACAATTATAAATTTTGTTAAAGATTTCAATAAAAGAAAATCCCTATTTTGATAAATCAATTTGTCAGGATCGAAATGGTAGCAAAGTCTGAAGTGTAGAATACATGAATGTCTTTTGATTGCTAAAATGCTAATGGTAAAATTTCGTAGCGCAGCACGGGTATTCAGGTAGTGTTTTATATATCAGCTTAACAAGTTTTTTTTTTTTCTTTTCTTTTTTTTTTAAATTTGTTTGTTTAGTTCATTGACAATTCACAGGATGATCTATATTTTTTTATGTATTTTGTAAATACTTAAAAAAAATACAGATCTTTAAACTTATATTAAAAACTATTATTACATTTTAAACTTACATTAAAAGCTAGACAGGGTCATAGTACTATTTGTAATGTGACAAAACCTTTGATATCTTCTTTACTAGTGAAACAACAGTATGTTTGAAGCGTGCACATCTCTTGATAGAAGAAATTAAAGTATTTTTCTGAAGTATGAATAAAGCCAATAATTAAAAAGATTTCTTTTAAAAAAAAGAACATATGAAAAGGAATAATAAAAAAACTTGGTAAAAGAGTATAATTGGATACCCCTTGAATTTTTTGGTGATTTTTTTTTTTACGCCTAGAAAGGTGTCAAGAAGAAATATTTTCAAAGTGGTTGAAATCTAAAATGTTAACAAAAGTGCAATTGCATTGTGTGTTCTGGTTCATGACCAAGTTGAAGAACTTCTGTTTCTCTTAACAAAAGTAATACAACATTGATCAAATTTAAAAAAAAAAAAAAAACTTTCTATCAATTTAAAAAAGGACAAGTATAAAACCTACATTTTTCTTTATAAAAAAATATATTGCCAGAAATATAAAATTTTGGTACTCAGGGGTCTATGGAGAAGGAAATTTGGGTCCTTTTAAGGACCCTTCACAAAATTCCATGTCCAAAAAACGGACCCTTCACAAAATTCCATAATCAACAAAAGGACCCTTCACAAAATTCCATGTCCAACAAACTGACCTTTCACGAAATTCCAAGTAAAAAAAACTGGAACCTTTATATCATTTCCAGTTTGAAAATGGACCAATTACAAAATTACAAAGTTTATTTTATGCCAAAAGGAGAAAATGGCTCGCTTGCCCACATGTTGATTTTAAGGAAGTGACGTCATGGACTCCAAACCCTATGCTCAAAATATATAAAATTGAAAATTTTCACAAAATTAATATTTTTTCACAAAAATAGGACCCAGTAAAATAAACCTGGATAGACCTCTGGTACTAGTGTAGAATAATATGACCAAATTTTTCTGACTAAATGGAGGGACACGTCTCTGCCAGTGGCAAAGAGGTAATTTTTTTATTGCATTTATTCATAGGGTTCAGAATACACAGTTCTAAAATCTTCAAGGTTTTTTCTGAAGATATACATTGTAATTCATAGGTTTAATTAACTTTCAGCCGTACTTTATATATATTACTTCTTATTTGGGGCTATTGAGTTTAAAAAACTTTTATTTGATTTCAGGAAATCCAAAAACTTTCTGCAGAATATGAAAAGTTAATTTTTGTTATTAACAAAGATTTCATAGTATCCACAGAAAGTTGTGTTTTCTTAAAATTCCAAATTTAATTAACAATAGAAAATTTCTTTTCAACGGCAGCAGTTGTTCCCGGCAAACTAAAGACGAATTCCACAATTTTTCATAATACTGGCAAATTCAATTGAGTGCTGGTGGAAATGGGTAAGAACCTGTACCCAATGCTTATCTCCAGGAACTTCTTAAGTTACCCCACTCTATTAGTTTTTTTAGTTTAACGAAGTTCTGAAAAAGAATCTTTTTGTTTTGTTTAGAAGGACTATGTAACGGAAAAGTGGGGCAATTTGGCATGATATTCGGTCAGCGGGACACCGAAATAAAAAGTGGGATGTTCCCACCAAAATCTGGTCTGGTGACGTTAGTGTAGAATCATCCAAAGCCAATCCAAGGTGTACTTCTTTACATACAGAAACCAAAAACTTTTTTTAAGAAATAATAGTGATTAAAAAAGTTGATGGCGCATACATAATCGACACAAAATTTAGTTATTGCATTCCCTTCTTACTTTATATTAAGTTTCAATTAAAATGACAAAATGGTTGTGACAAGATTCTATAACCAGAAGCATGTCAAGCTTATTTAATGTGGAACTATCATGTATTAAACAATGCAGAATTTTGCAATAATAACTTTAAATTTTAATTATTTTTTTTTTAATTTTTAACATCAACCTTTAAAAGAGGAAACGGGCTGATAACTCTATACTATTTGGAAAAAGAAAAAAAAAATTACTAAAGCTCTGATGCAGATTTCAAAAATTTCCAATTGTAAAAATCAGGTGCTTTCCTTGAATTAAGAATAGTTTACTCTCAAAAAATTCTGAATAACATTAGTTGAAATAAGAAAAGGAAATATTTCAGGTATATGATATCAAACAAAATCCTAAAATTTATGTTTTACTATTTACTTGCATACTAGTATGTATAGTTAAGTACCAAAATGTATATTTGTTTCTCTTATTGCTATATCTTATTTTAGAATGCTCAACAATTGGAATTGAACAGTGAATTAGTGAAGACGTTACAAAACAATGGTGGTTGTATTCCATATGCAGTTATAACTGGAAAAGTAAAAGCCCTTACAAAACCGTTGTTTAGTGAGCACTTTGATCTTCTAAGGGGAGTCATACGAGAGAGAATAGTTAATGAGCACAAAATTAGATGGGTACCAGCACTTCATATTTGGTAAGTGTAACTGGTATATTTGGAAGTATTATATGTATAATTTGTTACTAATAATGAAACATTTTATTTTAGTAGTCATTCAGTCTTATCTAGTTTAGTGATTTCATCTTTACTAATAAAACAGTCTGCCTGCAAGTCTGGTTGGCTATAGAAACCAACTTCCAGTACTTGGAGAATCCTGAAATTTTAAACATAAGTAGTTTTTGACATCTAATTTCCAATCCGACAGCCAAAATTTGAAGTTTTAATGCAGAAAAAACAATTTTGTGACCAGTTTCCAAATTTCACTTTCTATTGGATAATTGGTCCAAATAGATTATTCATCTTCTTTTGCTGTGTTTTACAGCTTTTCTATTTTTCTCAAATCCAAGTTGGGTAGGTCCATAGCTGCCAACTTGTACAGATTTCTACTATTTTGTATGATTGTACAAACAGGTAAAAAAATCACATGGATTTAACTGCATTTTTCGTTTTTTCCCGAAAACAGTTTATTTTAGATTTTTTCAAGTCACTGAAAATGATTTTCCAAAGCTGCTACATCAGTCAAAATGCTTACTTTCCAATGTTGCACATATATAATAGCCAAAAGTGCCTTATTTTTTTATTCTTCCTTCTGTTTAGACTGGACTCCAATGCTGCTCTTATAAAAAAGTAAACTAAAGCGTGGCACCGTTGATGCATTGTTTTCATTTGTGTTAACGACACCAAACAACTGTTTTGTTGTCTCAGACTAAGACAAAGTAGCTAAAGACCAATAATGCTTTAATCTTAATTATTTATTTTAAAATGTCCAAGTTAAACAATATTCAAAAAAAAATTTGCATTCTTTATTATACCAAATAGTTTACTTGCATCATAAAATTCATATCAATTCTAAAAAGCATAATGACAATATTAAATAGTAATTGGAATGTAAAAGCATGTGTAATTAATATTTGTGCATGTGATTATGCACTTTTTGAATACCACCTACTTGTATGTCTCAATACTGTTCTTGTGTTATAAAGAATGTGTTATATGTAGATTAAATCATAAACTGGATTTCATTGCAAAGTTTAAATTTTATTTATTTTAAAATCCAGGTTAGTATTTTATTTTATAATTTCTATTCTGCTAAAATGTAACAATTTTTTATATTTGAGAGTAATTTAATATAATATTTTTTTTTTTTTGGCATCTGTAAGTAAATTAGCATTGTTTCTATATTGCATTCATAAGTATTGGTGCTATTTGACTTTCCATGAGTCATAGGAATGCACATATTTGTTCTGTAAAAATTGTACTAATAAGAAAATGCCAATGTTGGCAGGCATATTTCACCTCCCTAGTGCACCTCGCCTCTATACATTTTCATTTAAAATTAACATAGTTTGATATGTTGCAAAATGATGAAACTTTCCTGTTTTCAAGTTAGATATTTCAATATATATATAATACTTTCCTGTATGATACCAGTAGAAAAATTTAATGTTACTATCTTACACAAATTTTAATTACTGTATCATATTTTTTGATATTATATAATTACTAATTTATATTTTTAATTTTTCAACGTTTAAGATCGTAATGCATAAATTTGATTAGACTAATTTTTAATATGTTTACTTTTAGGAGTTCAACAGACAACAACATAAAACGACAAGTTGCTAATGTTCCCTTCGGTTTATGCAGCAAAGGAGGTTTATTCCAAAAAAAGATATGTGTGGAGATCAACGACCCATTTTCGGCTGAAGAACTTACCCTATCCGAAGTATTTGACGACTTCAAAAAGTACGACGAGTCGTTTGGAGAAGCCATTATGGGTCTTCTCAGTCGAGAACATGTCGTTGGTATGAGAGAAGTTGAAAACATGCTGCTTGAAGATACATCTCTAACTGCTATTGGAAAGCTCACCCTCGAAAATGACAGTATGAAAATGGGTGTGCCATACAATAACTTAACTTACTTTTTGACAACTCTTTCTTACGATTCTCTTGTTAAAAAAATAAGCTATCTGGAGAAGATTTATAAGGGGCTCACAATTGTAATGGGCTTAATAAGTGCCCTTCTTTTAGCCTACTTTTTGAAAAAAGGTTATATGGAGGTGCGTAGGCGTATAATTAATGCAAGAAATTTTAAGAAATGTCAAGAAGCTAGGAGATTGATGAGGGAAAGTGATCCTTCACGTACTTCAGAAACTGACAACAACCCAAAGTGTGTAGTTTGCTTGGAGAATCCTGTAGAGATAATTGTTCTGGAGTGTGGCCATGCATGTTTGTGCTTGAACTGTTCTGAACAGATATGGAATTGTTGTCCAATTTGTAGAAGTAGTGTACAGAGACTGATTCCAGTATTTATGCCATGAAAGAATAAATCTAGTTATGAAAGCAGTTGTTTATGTAAATTAGTGTTTATTTTCACTATATCTTATAAAAATATACATTTGTTTTTTTTATTTCTGAAAATATTGTTTTGAAGATTTATAAGCTCAATTTTTGATTTGAAAGGGCTACATTATATTGTTTGGTAAGACTTTCTTTTAATTAAACATTCATTTTTCATTCCTTAAGAATTTGGTTTTTCTAAAAAAATATTTTATTTAGGTTTAGGTTGGTGAAGAATTTGTGGCTTTTTGAGACACACTTTATTATTCAAATTTCTTTTTACAAAGTAGAGTTCCTTAGTTTACAAAACTCTTTAAAACTAAATAATTTATTATGATCAGGATTACTTCCTCTGTATTTTGTTGGGCTACCTTTTGTTTTCAATACTAGAATCTTACTATAATGTTAGAGTAGGCTTTATGTAATTACACTCCAGTTCAGTTTATGAAATTAATCTCATCCAGTTTGCCTTTTGATTTGTATTCAGTGCACCTTGAAAAACAAAACTTCACAATAGCAGTAAATCTTGATAAATTCTATCTTTAGTGGTTATCTAAAACAATGGATGGGATCTCTGTAAACAATCATCCGACTTCAACAATTATTTGTTTGAATGAAAATTTCTTCCAAATTTGAGTTGGGACACTATCTTTGCTTTTACTATTTAAGAAAATTCAAAAAATTTATATTTTATGTAAAATATTTACTTTATCAGATTTCAAACTGGATGAGCTCAATTTGCTTAAATAATTCTTTAAACAGAGCAGAAAGTGAGCAAAAAAGTTGAACATCAATATACGTATTCTAAGGATTCTTAAATATTCTTATATACCTCTGAGAATTTCACCCTCTATTAGACTGAATGAAGTTCTACCTTGCTACTTTAGATATTTCTCATGTTGATTCTAATGGTTTAATGTATTGAATTTTAATATCTCGAAAATTAGCTGAAAATCGTTATACTATTCAGGGATAAGATTTTTTCGCCTTTTGGCAAATTTCTGCTTTTTCTTTTCTTGTAAAATTTCCTTTTTTTCGCCTTTTAGTCCCTGTATCGAGGATCTGTTTTTTTCCGACCTGAAACAGTTTTTCCTGCTAAAAGCATACTTTTTCTCATGTCTGGTCAAAATATTTCCTTTCTTCGCTCCCCATTCCTCACATATTACTTCACAAGCACTTGGCCAGCAAGATACACTTCGCCTGTGATTGGTTGCAAATGGCACTGTCCATCTACGATTAGTTGTAACATCATTACCTCAGGGTAATGGGGGTTCTGTGCATGCGTGCAGAACACCAAAGCAAATGTTAATCAAATTCAAATTGCTACAATATCATTCTTTGATATAAAAACATTTACTTGTTTTCTTATAAAGTGTATAATCAGAAAAAACTTGTTAAATGGCACATTTGCATTGTTCTCTTAAATACAGAAATTTAAATTTACTGGAAAGGAATTAATAAATGTAGTTATTAAATAATAATAAATCGAATGTTGTAGATCCGATCTCACATTATGAATCTCGTTTACAGATATCTTAGTGCTGAAACACTTTCCTTATAAATATAATGCTTCATTCTGATTGATTTGTACTTTTGCTGGAAGACATCATCTAACGTTACTAAGTTAAATAAAGTGATTATTATGTCAAATTCTAGGGATGAGATTTTTTTGCCTTTTTGTGGATTTCTGCCTTTTCTGTTTTTTTATGCAAAATTTCCCTCCTTTTTGTTCCTGTTTCAAGGATCTGCATTTTCTCCGATTTGAAACAGTTTTTCCGGAAGTGCATGTTTCATCATGTAAAAGATTATCTCATTTCTCTCCCCTTTCCTTGCAGATTACTTCACAAGTGCTTGAGGACCGGAATATACTTCGTACTGTGAGTGGTTATTGAAGTCATGTGACTACCTCAGTGTTTTGGGGCAAATCTTTCTGTTTTACTTTGTCTCACCTTCAATTTAATAAATCTTCTCTCTACTTATTTATACTTACTGAATAAGAATTAAATTATTATTGTATAATTTTTTCATAATGTAGCATATTTTGATGTTTTACTTCTTATAACATATTTCGAGTATAAATTATGATACAAATTTCTTGCTCGTGTATGATTTCAGTCTTTTTGCTTTTTTGCCAATCTCATCCTGATTATTCTAGTAGTGCAGATTCAAGAATGTAAGAATATATTGGTATACAGTAAATTTTTTTCCAAGTGCAACTGAATTTCCTATTGTACTTCTTGAAATTGCTTGGCAGAATTTAGTAATTTGGAATAACTTGTACAACTCTGTAATAAATTTATTAATCTCTTTTACATATACAAAATCCTTTAAGTAGTTTATGTTTTTAGCAAATGGGGGAGCAATTTTACCAAAACAACCGAGAGGAAGAGGCAATCCTTTCTTTAACGACAAAGATAGTTATATGGTATAATTTATACTATTTAAAATTATAAAGCTTTTGTTCATATTAAACTGTTGGTCAATCAAAAGTTGTAAAGATATCAACAGGATGTATTAAATTATTTTCTAATGACTTTGACACACTCGTAGGAATGCATGTTTAATCATATAGTAAGAGCAAGTTTCAAGAACTTCAACTATACTCAGAAACATTATGAATCATCTACCAGTCATATAAGTCTCTAAAGAACAAAGCATTAAATGGAAATGGATGAAACAAAACTTACCATAGGAATTAATAGTCTAACAGTTGTAGTGCCTAAGGTTAACTAAATGCAAATCAAAAGAAAAACTAGCAATAGTTTTCTGAATTCGAGCACTAATACAGTATTGATTATACCACATAATGGACTAACAAGGATCATTGATAAAGATGTGCTATAATTATCTACATTTTGGCCCTTCTGTTATCTTTCACAATTCTAGACACATATTCTGTACTAGTTGCTTGGCCCCACTTTACAGAGACCCGTTGTTGGTCCCGGCTTTTTAGCTCCGCGAACAGATTCGCTGAAAGGTCATTGCTACCCAAGCACAAGTTTGCTGAAAATTTCAATGCTATAAGCACAGGCTTGCTTCTCTCACTGAAAGGTTCATTGTTGTGCAAGTTTAAACTAGCTAAAAGATTAAATGCTATGTCAATCTCATATTAGAAGCCGCACCCCTGTCAAGAATTTTTTCCTCCAGTTAATGCAACCCCCTCACCCCTCTGAGAATATTTTAACATTGTATTTGTCAAAAGTCCAATTAGAAGGCCAAAACTACTTATATTAAAAATTTCAGCACTGTACGCCTATTAAAAGCAAATAATCAAAATTTTAGGATTGTTTTTTCATAAGTCCAAAACTACTTATGTGGAACATTTCACATCTGTACTCCCATTTCAAGTCAGTACGTAAAAAAAATTTAAATTTTAACATTGTTTTTTTTTTAAAGTTCAATTAGAAGGGCAATACTACTTGTGTTAAAAATTTCGGAGCTGTAGCCCTGTTAGAAGTGATTTTGTAAAATTAAAATTTTAACCTTCTGTTTCTAAAAAGTCCAATTAAAATCCCAAAACTACTTATGTGGAAAATATCAGAGCTGTACCGTTATTAGAACTTGTTTGGTGATAAAAATTAAAATTTTAAAATTCTGTTTTTCAAAAGTCAAATTAGTAGGTTAAAACTAATGTTGAAAATTTCAGAGCTCTGTGCTTACTTTAAGTAGCTTTCTATAGAAAGACAGACACTCTTTGTTTTATTGTAGATCCACTATGCGGCTTGGATCTGGCTCGTAACATTTTTTTCTGGCCTTCTGGCACCATAGAAGATTAGAAAAAAATATTCAAAATATGGACTATTTTTACATGTACAATTGTAATTTATCCGAAATAGCATGTGTTAACCATGTAGAATAGAGTTCTCCACTATGTTTTCGAATAAACTATTTGAAGAAGCTTTCAGAAAGGTGGTTTTCAAGAATACAGGAATAACTTAACTGAATTTCATTTGGACAATTTATTGCAACAAACATAGACTTTATCACAAAATAAACTGAACGATTTCAACCTTCAGTCTCAAAATTGATATTGATTAAAACGGAGTAATCTGGAAGTACAGTTTAAATACTTTTAATAGAAGTTAGGTCAAGTTACGTTGAAACAAAAGATTCACTTCTTTTTTAGATGTTGATTTACTAATAATGAAAATTGTTATTTTTATTATTTGAAAGAAAAAAAAAATCGAATATCAATTGTAATTTTATTAAGATAAAAAAAATCTATATTTTTTCACTCGCGAAAAGCTCCAACATAAGTCATACGGCCCAACTGTAATACTTCGTAGCGTACTATTATAGATGAATGCGAATACTATTATAGATGAATGTTTACTAGTCAGTGACGACCACAGTTTTTACATTCAGACCAATTTTTGAACATTTTAGAAATTCAGTGGTTTCATTATTACTCTTTCTAATACTTCAAGTCTGTTAAATCTCATTATTTACCTATATCTTCGCAATTAGCTTCACTACTGTTATGAGCACCATGTTTTCTTATTATAGGAGTCTTGCTTTCTTATGATAGTATGACATAACTAAGTCGCTTAAAAATGTAAGGTGGTTAATTTATCTTTTATTTTTATTCATCAAAGTTAGATAGCATGAACTAATTTATGCTTGCTAATATTGCGCTGTTGTTAAATATATTGATTAATATTTTTGCAAAAACATTTAAATTGTGATTGGTATTTAAAATAAGTAATTATAAAAACAAAATTTGTTAGAAAAAAAACACATTTTATTAATGTCTGGTAGACTTGTGTTGATGGAACTTGAAAGTATAATACAACATCAATATATCGAGCAACAGTATACACACATATGATAAAATTAAAAATAGATTTTTATAGGAACACACAATATTACACAGAAAGTCTAAAGCAGAATTTTGTTATGAAAAACTATGAGATCATGCCAACAAAGTTGAGTCAGTACAATAGCTTACACAATCATAGACCAGCTATATGAATCACAAGAGTACATAAAATAACAGGAAAAAAAATCATTCAATTAAGCCAATTAAAGTGATAAAAGAAAATAACATCTATCAAATGTTATATTAAAAAATCAAGTATTTTACAGATTTACATGTGTTAATTGTAATTACAAAATTTTCATTCATAAGAGGTGAACTGGATATATATGATATAATGAAGCTCATTGTACATTTAGATTTTTTAAGTATTAAAAAAATACAACCAAGTAAACAAGATAAAAAAAGTAAAACAATTCATAAGAAGTCCAAGGTATAAGAACACATAGTAAGTATAGTTGAATATGTTGGTTTAAAGTATTTTTTAATATGTGTTGCATTTAAATCAAGTCTTAAGTAAATTCAAAATTATGGCAGCATAAAAGTT
Source organism: Linyphia triangularis (assembly GCA_963978545.1). Classification (NCBI taxonomy): domain Eukaryota; kingdom Metazoa; phylum Arthropoda; class Arachnida; order Araneae; family Linyphiidae; genus Linyphia; species Linyphia triangularis. Next base: position 31,408,306 of record OZ021726.1, read on the forward strand.
TTTATTCACCTCACCTAATAGCACAAAATAAGTTAAAGGTTAGTAAATATTTCAGATTCATTTAGCTAAAATTCAACAATAGTTAAAAAAAAAAAAAAAAAAAAAGAAGGGAAAAAAAAAGGTATTAACACAATAAAAAATGTGTACTTTCTTTTATTAAAAACTTGATAATTCAGTTTTAAGATATTGATGCAATTTCCTTTGAAAACTAGGATCAGTGGAAATGTTACCACATGGTTTATATAAAATACATTTTAAATATATATATAATATTAAACTTTAGTAACACTATACATTTTTAGTATCTTGAAAAGCTCCAACTTGTTAAAATATAAATATTTTTTTATGTAAATTGTCAATAATTTGTGGCATTTAAAACATTTATATTGATTAAACAATGAACACCAACATAGAGTTTTTTACTCTTTTAACTTTAAGTACTTGGGTTGATTTTTATATCATTGGATGGGAATATTTAATGGTGAAATAGTAAACAACATGCACAAAAAATGGTGTTTAGTACATTAAGTTTGGATATGAAGTTATAAATACAAACCACATGCAAATGTACATAAAATATTTTCATAATTTAATTATAAAATGGTATATAAATTTAAATTGTATAATTTTCAATGTATTCAACACTGACTTTCTATAAATAAGGTAATTTTAATATGTCTGTATAATAAATAATCTTGAATGATAGTATAATGGCATGTAAAGTTGTATTTAAGTCAAATCCGAATATGAAGTTATAAAGCAAACTAGCACAAATACAGTTGTAGTTATCATTTTTAAAATATAAAAAAGTATCCAAGTTAAATAACAAATGCAATGATTTTTTCATAAATGAAACATAATTTCAATATTTCTGTACAATAAACCATTTTCTAAATTTAAGATTTCAAGAGCAAAATATGATAAAGATAATTTTTTTTTTATCAGCAACAAGCTAACACTAATGGTAAGTCAGCATTTATATACATAACAAGTATTAATCAAAACAGCAACAAATTTTTTGCCAACATTAAAAGCAAATGAAACAAAAAAAATTCCTTAAACATGAAGAATCTGAGAGATCAATTAAACCACACTAATACTTTTACAACAAATATAGATAAAAAAAAAGTTCTCAAGTCGAAAATAATGTGAAAAAGAACGTAAACTAAATTTACTAAGCTACAAGTGGTGAAATTTGTAAGAAAAACAGTAATTGGTCACAAATACAGTCTATATACATTCACTGGTTAACAAACATGCAAAATATACATGAAATATGACAAAATAAAAATGCAAAAACTGAATTATTCAAAGATGCTTCCTGAATGCTTATTCCTCATCACAGTTACTAAGGAGCAACAATACTGAAAACAGTATTCATTTGCACGTATCAACAAATCAAGGTAATACTGAATAAACAAAATGTGTAGCTGCTATCAATATAAATTACTCATACCGACTCAAGATCTTATTTGGTGGGATTATATTGGACTAGTCTTCAAACTAAACAGTCACAGTGAGCAACTTTTGGTCAGTTTAACTCTTTGGAATGCAATTCTTTTTAATATTGGTATTTAGTTTGGAAATGTGTTCTGTTTGGTTGCACAACATTTCTCTTTGTATCCATAAAAAAATGAACAAACTGGGTGTACACTAGTTAAAGTGAATACATATAAAGCATTGATCAAGAAAGGTAGCGTTATAGAAAAGCTTATGACGATACTTAAATCATTGCCAGATCTATCAGTTGTAACAAAGTCTGCAATCAAGTATTTTTTGTTTCCTAAACACTTGTCAACAAAAACAATAGTATAAAAAAAGCACTGTTATGTTTGAAAAGATAATTTGCTATGATCATAAAATAATTATCCTGTTTATATTCCTCTCTTATACAATTTAACTAGTATGTATCGGACAATATAGAATTGAAGGCATTTGTAAATATTAATACACTGATATTTGAAATAACATAATAGAACCAGTCATTCCATTTTAATATGCATGTTATCAAATTAAAAAACTTGAAACAAACAATGCTTTATCTTGATTTTTAAATACACTTGAAATACAATATAAAACAAAATTAAATACAATTTAGTAGATTATTCTCCTATTCAGGTTTTTCTAACCGTTGCTATTTTAGGAATAGTATTTTTTTTTATTTTTATTTTAAAATAAAATACAAAATATAAGAAGAGATTCCAGTTCTTTTCACTTTTTTTTCTTTTGGGCTTGCTACACGTTCTTGTATGTTAAAAACATTTTGTCATCTATTTATGTATACAAAGGGCATATGATTTTTTATCATGTTTGAAAGAAATGGTCCAAATATTACTTGTCTCATTCAGAGCTGTAGTTTCCCACACTTGGCATATTTGTCCTTTTTACACAATGAGAAAGTATTTATGTACCTAAAAGAGTATTATTTATAAGTTTTAAGTAAAAAATACTTAAAAAAAAAAAAAAAAAAAAAAGTTTTCAAAGAGTATAATATTGCAATTTTAATGGAGAAGTTAGTGGCAACAAAAGATTAATTTCTTTCTAGACTTTGATTTACTAATAATAAAAATTATTATCTTTTTAAGCATATTTAAAAAAAAAAAAAAAAAAAAAATATCATTTGCAATTTTATTAAGATAAAAAAAAATTATATTTTTCCAGTTTTAGAAATGCTATAATATATTGTTAAATCGATATTAATTAAAGACACATATTTTGGGGTATTCGGCCCGCGAAAAGCTGAAACGCAAGTCCGACGGCCCGCCTCTAAAAGTTAGTGGCGAACACTGTTTTAGATGGATTATTCAGTAATACAGTGTCCAAAAAAATGTCTAGTAATATAATAAGTAAAACTATAATTTTGTTGTAAAAAAGTATACGTAGAAATTGTGTGCTTTGATATAGCCACATATAATTAGTTTGGAGTTTTAATCTTGCTTTTTATTTTTTTTTTCAATGCGAGTTTTGTAATGATACATTTTATAGTTAAGTGGCATGTTTTATCAATATATTTTTGGATAGAAACTGGATAAAAATCGGTAGTTTTATTCTCTACTATAGTAGTCTATAGTTAGTTTAAAACATTACTTAACATTGTTAAGGTGTCAATTACTTATGGATTGATTTTCTAACAAATCCATATGAAACCTGTCTTTCCAGTCGCAAAAAATCAGGCTTAAGATATATTAAATAAAAAATAAGTATTTTTAAACGATTAAATAAACTACCATCAAGTAATATAGTTCATACAATCTATGAAATAGTCTTAATATGTTTAAAAAAAGTATATCTACATTAACTTTGTATCAATCAGGATTATACTTTTGTTTAGCCTCAAATTGATGGTTTTTAAAGGCGAGTAGAAACCTTTTGATGACAACAACAAAAATAGCCTTTTGGCATAATTTTTGATACACTTTAAAATAAAATGTATTTTATACTTTTAATTGAAATCTTTAAACAATGTTTAGTTCCATCTTGGAAAAACAATCATTTTAAGCATAAGTATGTGTTTTAAAAAGTTATCAAGCGAAATATGATGGAAAATTTGGCAAAAAAAATTCTTCAAGAAAAGTTACTCAAAAGATATTTCATTAAGTATCTGGAATAAACTCAATATTAATAGTGTACATTAAAACTATTTTATGGTTTATTCTCTGAAGAAGAATTATACTTTAATACAATATAATATGTTTAATTAAAAAGAAAATTTATCATCTGAGCATAAGTAATAAAAAAATTTTAAATGATAAGAACAATAATTTTGATTTCAATCTTGTGGGTAACTTATATTGTTTTTTCCCCAAATTCTCTACCATTATGTGTTACTTGATAAGTTTTTAAAAATCATAGTTATGATCAAAATATTGTTTTTTAAAAAGGGATAAAACATTATGCTACTTAACAAATATCAATTAAAAATAAAAAGTATATTTTTATCATTTGGAAAATTACTCCAAAGCTGTTATTTGCTGTCTTCAAAAGGGTTCTACTACATTTAAACTGATTATATTTATCTACTTTATGATTCTTGATTAATAAAAGATAAATACAATTGCTTGGTTAAAAAAAGGAAATACAAAATACTCATGCTGTTCTTAAATGACTTTTTTTGTTCTACTTTTAAATTAAAAGCTATTTCAGTGTTTTTAGATCCTTGTATAGATCATTATGAACATACACAAACATCTTACAAGAATAACTTTAAACTAAATTTTACAACTTTATATGAGTGGTATCCAATCTGGTTTCACATCCTGAAATTATTAAGATTTTTTAATGAATGCCAACAACAGATATTTCTTTACATTCTGTTTAAATGTGTTCAAATGTCATTTAATATTAATACAAATTTGCAAGCAGACCACACATAATAGTATAATAAATTTTTTTCCAATCAGTATGCAATCATTCATCATAAAAAGCACATTTTTAAATGAAACTGTTGCAATCTTAAGTTGAGAACTCAGTGAGAGTTTTTACCATTTTTTGAATTTTTACACTTCAAGCTGCGCTGTCGAGACAACTGGTTGCTGGAACCATGTCTGATGTGCGCGGAGCCTTCATTGACTAGTGAGCAGTATTCTGTGGTGGGTTCTTTGTCGGTTGGAGAGCCCATGTTGAGGCTTGACATGGATGAGGATAAGTTCATATTGGAAGAGACGCTGAGGGTGCTTGGATATTGAGAAATGTCAGGCTCTCCGTCTTCCACTGGGAGGCAGGTTTCGACCATGGCTTCGAGACAGTTCACAAACAGCTCAGCATTGTCCAGGTTTGTTTGTGACTAAAGGAAAAAAAGTTATTACCACTCAGAAAAGCAAATGACAGAGAATGTATGGTTCATGTGAAACTAACATCATATAGAGAATTAAGTAAAATTTGCTTCTAGTTTCGGAAAGTTTACTTCTGACACTTTATACAGGGTTCGTACAGATTTTTTGAAAACTAATTCAAGGACTTTTTAAGAACTTTTCAAGAACCTTCCAAACAAAAAATAAGGACCTTAAAATTAAATTTAAAAAAAAAAAAAAAAAAAAATTCGACGACAGAAATAAAGCATATAATTTGTGAAAAATATTGCATTTTATTTCTTACTCAAGATACTTGACAAAAAAAATCATTAGAGTTTTAAGTTTTTAAGAAAATAGAAAAAAACTTGGTTGGAGCATTCAGTATTATTTAAGTTGGAAGATGTAATTTTCATTAAAATTTAATTATTTTGTCAGTTACATCAAATACAACAACTTTAGTTACTGTATATTATACAAAGATAATTTTATTGAATTGTGTTTCACAGGACGGTTTCGGTTTCTGCCCTTTTTTAAATACGCAAAACGGGTTAAATCTTAGATACGTAAATCGCATCTAAATAATTTGTTAATCAATGATTAACTTAAATGCATCCAGTAACCACGGAGCTGATCGAGTTAAAAGAGCAAATTTGGTCACAATAGTCTTTATAAAGATAATTTCTTTTTAGTTTCTAACCTTGCTTGATAATAAGGGTTCGAGAGTGATGAAAGTATGAACTTATGTTCTATGCTGTGTTTGAAAATCAATAATCCAATACATATCGCCTTTCTAACTTTCTAAATGGAAAGTTATTTTTGAATTTAGAAATCTAAAAAAGTAGGATCTACGACCCTAATTACAACAAAAACTTTTCAATAAATACAATTGTTTAGATTGAATAGTTAACCCCTCATCATGTGATGTACAGCTTACCAATGTAAAAAAAAAATCTTCCCTAGTGCCAACCTCATCTGATCCAGGCGGTATTAAGTTGGAATCCTCACATTTAACATTCCATTATCGTGCGCACCTCACAGGTGCATCATACACTTTCCCCTTCCCCTGCCTTTATTTTTTATTGAATTACTGGTGATAGGATTTTTGAATAAATTTTACTATTTAAATAGATTGTTTAATACTTTATATCTCCAAAGAATCTTAAATCGGAAACAATCAACTATTTAAACTAGAATAAATTTCATTTAGCTTTCAAAAAACTGGAAACACCTCATAGGTGCAACGCGACTAACCATGTGGGAAAGCAGAACGCGACTAACGGAAGGTTAAAATCGTGCAACCATAAGTGCGACGTATCACGTCATTGCTAAATGAGAAAACATTTCTAGTAAATCGAAAAAATAATTGTATTAGGATGTAGTTTTCAAGTTTCTTTTTAATCATTATGTACCTTAAAGCAAGAGCTATCAATGTTTAAAAAAAACTTATAAAAATGTGTAAATATATAAGTAGGGATATCTTTCTTTACATTATTAATAATTAGAAAACAGCTATGTTAAGTGTATTTTAAACAGATGCATCATTTTACGATATAATGTGAACTATTAAGCAATAACGCTGAAGTGGCTGGGCTAAGAAGGTTGGTTGGTTGTTTTCAGATTATCTGGCGCCGTCAGCAACACAAGGGCTATAATGCGTCAAAACATTCGTCATTAGACAAGCCAACATACATTTTCAAACAAACATGCCTAACACAGGACTCGAACCCGCAATCTAGAAGCTAGCACGCTAACCGCTATACCGTTTGGTCAGCCTGGTTGGTTGTTTTCAGATTATCTGGCGCCGTCAGCAACACAAGGGCTATAATGCGTCAAAACATTCGTCATTAGACAAGCCAACATACATTTTCAAACAAACATGCCTAACACGGGACTCGAACCCGCAATCTAGAAGCTAGCACGCTAACCACTATACCGTTTGGTCAGCCTGGTTGGTTGTTTTCAGATTATCTGGCGCCGTCAGCAACAAGAGGGCTATAATGCACCGAAACATTCGTCATTAGACAAGCCAACATACATTTACAAACACCCATGCCTAACACAGGACTTGAACAAGCAACCTCGCGGTCTAGAAGCTAGCACGCTAACCACTATACCGTTTGGTCAGCTTGGTCAGCCTGGGCTAAGGAGGAATTGAATGGTTGAGCGTACAAACAAACCAACCTTAACGGCAAAGAAAGGGGAAATATATAAGAGATAATAATAATCTCCAAATCACAATGGCAAGTGATTCAAAACTTAATTTTATGTCAAGTAATTTGAGGCAATCCTTTATACAGAAGGTCTGTAAAAGCTGCGCCAAAATCACAATGTCGAGGGTTTTCTGCTACGAGGAATCATTAAGCATTGAAAACAATTACAAATAAATTACTAAATAACAAAATATTTCCCAATCTCGCAGATAGATGCGTTGCTAGTAAAAATAAATATATTATGAACTTTTATAATATTTGACTCGAATGACTTCGTTACTTCACTAAACGACAACCGTAGCACAATAACGCCAACCAGGTGGGTTCCGTGGGGGAGGGAGATACACCCTAAAACTTTTGGCATGTGAAACCATCATACCGCTAGCCTAGCAACCATCAAATGGGCAGCTAATCCACAAATTGCAATGGTGTATGGTTAGATTGTACGCTTGAAATTAATACCCTTCATAACCATTGGATTAAACAAGATCGTAAGGAATCTCATTTTGTTACTGAAATGTGGGAAATACGGTTTGGTGGATTGGTTTGTAAGCTCAACAATATTTTTGTGCACATTAACGGTTTACCAGGACGGATCTACAACTTACGTGGATTCCGAACCACAACGAACATACGCGCCTAACCCAGGATTCGAATCCGCCACCTTTGGCATGCGAGGTCAGAGTGCTAACCAAACAGCCATCAGGTGGTCGAAATACAATTTGGACACGCTATATAGTTCGGTTGAGTTACTATACTATACTCACCCTATCATACAATCTTCTCTGCCCATATCAATTCTTTAAACGCCATGAATATTTGGATGCAGGTAAGTTTATCAACTGTTATTTCACAAATAAAACATTAAATAACACCTCGATAAAAAAAAATTGAAGGATTTTGCTGACAACTAACTCGAATACTAAGTTTAATCAACGATAAGAGAATACTAACAACTGTAGAATTTAGTGTAATTTTATGTCAAAAGCAGAAATACCAATACGATCAAATCACTTCTGCTCACATTAGTTAAGACAGGAACAAACACCTTACTTCTCCAATTCAGTTTTCAAACCATATTTGAAGTTTAAAATAAGATGGCAATAAAATAACTTATAAAAACAAAGTTTGCATTATAAATCCTTTATATGCATTGCCAATTTTTATATTCGTTAACACAGGCGCCGATTCTCTAAGCAGCGTGTGCTTGGTATTTGCATCTAATTTTAAATATCAAAAGCACTTCTATCAGCAAAATGTGCGGCAAACTAAGTTTCAAAATTTATTTATGAAAATGTGCATTTATGCTCTCATATCCAAACATCACTTATTTATTCTTATTAAAGTAAATTTTTATTTATTAAAAAAAAAAATCGGCAACAGGAAAGAGTTTCAACAATGGTCGGTTCAATGCTTTTTGAAATACGATTGGATGGCGACAAGTTGGTTTATTAGTATTCCGTAAAAGCAACCTTTTAATAACAGTTACAACAGCAAAATTTGATAGAATGCATCGTTATCGACAGGGCTCCAGAAAAATATTTTCTTCCTGCGTACACAAATACCATTACCAAAAATTTCCTGCGAGTCTGTGCACTTTAAATTATACCGCTGCAGAAAATTAATTTTTACGTACTATTGAGGATTTAAAGTTGTTTAATTCAAAACCTTCTTGGCATTTATTTTGGAAGCATCAGACTCTGCAAGATAAACATTGGTTTCCAATGGCAAATTTTCAGCTTCAATATTAGGGTCATTAGTACTGGGTTGGCTTCAAGGTTGAACTTGTGAAACGGAAGCAAACGTTGATGCTTATTATGTTCAACATGCCTCCTTTTCTAACTGCTTTCATTTTTGTGATTTCGATTTAAATGATGGGAATAGTTTTGCTCCAACATTTCTTCATTGCAAATACAGCATTTTATTTTCCTAGTCTTGCTTGGATAGCTCTTTTTTATTTTAAAGAAAAATTTGGTTTCTTTTAAATTACAATGAAATATCCTAAGAATTCTTTCAAATTAAAAAGAAGATTGAAGGAAATAAACTCTCAAGTGCCTAAAACTCAAGATGCAAATGGATTGAAAAAGTTACAGTAAAAGAAAAACTTGTAATTGCATGTTTCAATAGGTTCAGATTCCAATATTAGAAATGATTCCCTACGGCTGTCAACACTTTTCCCTTCCCCGCCCAACCTAACTAGAATTTCTCCTTCTTCCTAGAACTAAATGGTGAGGAACTATATGGGGAATAGCATCTCCCCCCGAACCTCTTCCCTCCCAGAGTTACGGGAGTCCCTTCCCCACCCTACCTAACTGAAATTTCTCCTTCTTCCAAGAAGTAACTGGGGGAGAACTATATGGGGAATAGCATCTCCCCCAGAACCTCTTGCTTCCCGGAGTTACGGGAGTCAACACCTCTCCCTTCCTCACCCTACTTAACTGAAATTTCTCCTTCTTCTTAGAAGTAACTGGTGGAGAACTATATGGGGAATAGCAATCCTGCGGAACGATGTCGCTTTTGCCGGAATGCGGATTGCTCGATCTGTTAAGCGCATAAAAAAAAAAAAAAAAAAAAAAGACTTTTGATTTTAATTTCCTGCAGGATATGCCGATTTCCTGCGTACGTCCATTTTATTGGACTCTGGTTATCGACATCATCTGCTAAGTTTCAGCCCGATTGGATGACAGCAAGGGGGTTGATTAGGCATACACAGATTTGCCCTCCATCAGCAAACCCACAAAATCGAAGTAAAGGATTCAAAAATAAAAATTAAAAGTCGTAAATTTGGATGCATTTGGCAGCAAGAGTCCCGATATGGTTAGTAGCGCAAAAAAATATAAATAGACTAAAAAATATAAAATCAGTGAGTACTTACAAAAAAAGATCCTAATGCAATTGTTTTAACGCTTCACCTTTTATAATATTCGTATTGTCCGAACAACCGCATTGGAACGGTGTTACTGTTTCATGTTGCAGAAATATTTTGAATTATTAGTTTTTTGTTTTAATTTTGGCAGATCTATATTTTTGTACAATGAACTAATTGCAACAAGAAAAAAAGTTTCAACAAATCAAAATTTAAGTTGACAACGGTAACCTTCACTTACCAGTCATGAAATCCTTTTATAAGGGCAGAGGGCTCATACATTTTAATATTCAAAATAGACATGCCCAGGAAAAACAGTTTAATAGATGCCCATTTCATCATGAATAATTTATTACTATGATGATACTCACAATTCAGAATTACATTATTTATTATAAATACATTTCAACAACGGAAAGAGAAAATAAAAAGAAATAAAATATGAAAGTTTTTTTTTTTATTATTATTAGGAGATCAGGATTTTTTTTCTATGGAAGTTTCTGAAATACACACGCAAAGAAAAAAAAAGAAAGAAAAAGGAATAACAAATGTCAGTTACTTTCAAGAACTTTTCAAGAGCCCTCAAACATTAAAAAACTTTCAAGGACCTGCAGGTTAAAAATAAGGAGTTTTCAAGAACTTTTCAAGGGCCCTTGGAGACATTAAGTAAAAATAAGGAGTTCTTAAGGACTTTCAAGAACTGTATGAACCCTGTTATAAATGGCATAAAATATTTTCTATTGCAGATAATTCCCACACTTCATTATTTGGAGAAAGGATTTAAAGAAACATTTCTAAAATGAAAACCTTTATATATTAACTATTATCATCTGGATGATGCAATAGTTGCAATTTTGAGAATAACCTCTAAGGACGGATAATGCAACATTTGCATATTGTATCCCTTTCATTTTAAACACTCTTCACCACAACAGGCATACAAAGGGATTGTTCTAACTTTCTCAAGTCTTCAGTCGGGCTCCAACAACCAGAACTTTTCTTAGTGCTTCACAAATGTTGCCTGTTTATGCAACATTTGTGTCATTACATTTTTGGAAAAATTATGGACGAATCTGTTAGAGCTGGCCACAGAATGGGTTAAAATGAACTCCAATTTATAACTCATTTTTATATCACACTTGTTTATGTTTTTTTTTTTTTTAATGTAATAAAATGTACATTGACGAGCACTATACTTAAAAGTTTAAATAATTGTACCAAAATTCAAGCATTTACTTAAAGTAACTAAAAATACTTTATCAACGAGACCAAAATAATTGAAGTCAGGGTGGAGTTTCCATAATCTTAAACATCTTTCTTCAAGAAAAATATAATCTCATGAAATTAAAAATTGAGATAATAATTTAACTAGTCTAAAATAGAAATTGCAGTGGAAAATTAAAAACTGAGGACAAGGGGTTGAAGTAAAAACTTAAAATTTATTTAACACATAATCAAAAACTCCTAACTCCAAGGAAGTCAGATATCCTCTGCTGCAAAGAACTTAAAACTATAAGAAGGCAAGCTTCGCCGATACGTAAGTGCTGCCATCTCGCGGATTTTCATAGTTGAGAGCACAAAACTTTCGCCAAATTGCTCCGATTTCCAGACATGCGCAGAGCTTTGTTCTTACTTTGGCGATCGTGCTTTTCAAACAAACAAATAAGAACATCAGATTTATTTCGTCGAATTCCGTGGGGATTTAAATAACAGAACAAAAATGGAGGATTCTACTTTGCAAAGTAATATATTATTTATTCAAGTTTGTTCAAATTGTTCGCTTTTGTGCACAATAAATTTCGGTAATGTTCTGAAGATTATAGAATTTTCGTAAGAGAATTTTAACAGGACATTTTTTGCAGTGTTGATGGTTGTGATGAAACTTGATAGTTAGTGTTCTTAATCGTTTGTTTTTATTTTTTCATCTCATTCAGCAGGCTAGTTTTTATGTTAAATATAGTTGTTATTTTCATGTACTTTTCTTTTTTTATTACTTTGACACCGCTTGAAAGAATGTTTATCATTTGTTAGTTACATAAATGCACGCAATTATTTTGTGTTTATTATGATTTTTTGTAATTTGACGCCAATCTCAATTACCATTGCGTTTTTTTTTATTTTATGAATTAATAAAGCTAAATGATTATTGTCAACTGTTAGTAAATTCTTCTAAACTAGTACATGCTAAATGATATTGGTTTTTGTAGTTGCAAGTCATTTTTAAATTCTTGCACTCAATAACTAGATATTTTTTAGTTTCCTAATGTACTGCTTCGAAGAATGCATGGAAACTTTATCAAAATCATTTTCTTCTAGAATGTGTTTCAAAATTTTGTAATTAGTAATTTTGTTAATTCTTGATGTTCATATTTATTACGAAAACTTACTAAAAGTTCACCAATATTGGAATATGCTGTAAAAACCCCAATAATATTATGATTCGTATTGCATTACAGGATGGAACTTTTGCTGTAGTGGTTCAATATAATATTAATATTGTTTGAAAAAGTATTCAATTATTTTAGTTAAAAATATAAATTAACAAAAATTTGGTTGGGTGTGTAAATTTTTTAAGTGAAAGTTTAATGAGCTAGGCAGATTTGTTCTTTTCTTGGATAAAAGATTTCTGGGAAACCATAAAATGTAATCGCCAAGTGAAACCAAAAAGAGCGATAAGCTTGCCAATGTAGAAACCCTGCAATGACGTCATGTGCTCTCAACTATTTTACATCATCTCTATGGAAGCTTGCCATCTTTAACCCGAAGGGTTATTATAGTATCTTTGTCTGCTGCCTTCCATAAGAAACTCTTTCTTCTCTAACCAACATAATTGGATAATGTAAGCTATGTCTTTGCAAACATATTTGCATAATACTAAGAAGAGTGCATGCCCAGAAATATCAGTTGACCAATCAAAATTCAGGAAAATAAATAACTCAACACAAAGTATTATTAAACAAACTTTTCATGAAGGAAAATTACATCTCAACTTTAAGTTCAGCCGATACAAAAAAATAAACAATAGTTTAAAAAGTGGGATCAATCACAGGTTGGGTTGATTGGATTTTACCATTGCAAGAGCAATAATTCACAGAATGGAAATATCTACACTATTTTCAGGTAAATTTAATTTTAAAAGAACTTACACAAAATGTTGAAGAAGTACAAGTTGTAGTCTGAAAATAAAAGAAATAGTAGTTTTGTCAATAAAAACATTTCAAATATCTGAACGATGAATAAACATACATGCAATAACACAGTTATACTTAATTTATCAATTACTTTACAGTATAAATGATGTTTGGAATCACTCGACAATGCATTCAATATGTTACATATGTAGTTACTAGCTATGTAGCTCGATACATGGTAGGGGATAAATATTATATAGAAACATAATTTTAAGATATTATTAAAGTATTTGATCCTAAAAGGAACATGCAATAAGCTCTGAGAAATACCAAGTTTACACCTGCACAAACCATTATTAGCTAATTAAACATGAACATTACAAACCGACATCTTTTTAAATATATCATGAATATATCACAAATTAACACGTACATGCATTTAATAATTCAACTATAAGTCAAATTGAATGTAATTCTTCAAGAGTCAAAAATCCAGATGTCTAAAAACTGGACACTTTTGATCTTCCCGATTTAACTGACTCACAAAGCAATGAAAGTATAGCATTGGGTAAAATTTTTTTTTTCCATTTCTCCACGTTTTGAAACATCCTGGCAGAAAAATCAAACTTAAATCTAAAAAAAAAAAAAATCACTGACATGTTTTGTGTAAAATAATTTTATTCCGAAATAAACGTAATGCGATGTAAAAATAGATTGTTCCATTTGTAAATGAAGATTAGGGAAAAAATCTGTTCCAAAGCAATCTATTCCTAGTTTACGGTATTCCCAAATTTGCAGAAGCAAATAAGTAAGCAGTAAGCGATTTTTTTTTTTTACCAAAAATCATAAAATGGCTTGAAATCCAGAAAGTCCAAAATCCAGAATTACCACAGTCCCGAAGATTCTAGATTTGAGATTTTGATTCATGCTAATAGTAAAGTTTTGTATTTGTTGCATATATTAGACACTAATTTATAAGCTAGTTACCTTTGAAAATGGTCCAGCAAATCTCCAGAGACCTCCAAAGCCAAAAGCTAATTACAAAAAGGAATATATAAATTATTACAAAAATTTGTATGTTATGAAATCAGGTATCAAAAAATTATTTTTAAAACAATATAGTCAAATAGGACTTACACAGACACACACTTAGATAAATTTCTGCGAGAATAGTTGTTATGAGAGAAACAGTACAAATAAATCAATCTAAATATAATTATAATAATAAACATATTTATCATTTCAACACAAGACCATGGTAGACTTACTTTGTAAGTAGTGCAATTGTTGTTGACTGCTGTCTTCACAGGAGATCATATTTTGAATTATACTTTGTACAGCTGACAATATTACTTGGTCATGGCAAAGTGAAAGCACACTAGTGATCTTTGAATCCAAAAGACTATGTCTAAACACACACAAAAATATACATCAAAATATAATTAAAATCAAAATTAATTTGATTTCACAATATTTAAGTAGAATAACACTTTCAATTAAAATAATCAATTTTTAAATTGTTATGCATATGAATAAAAGTCAGATAAACAATATTTGTCTTACATCACAGGAAAAACTCGGGCAAAGACCACAGAGGCCTCAGCCAAGTATTCGTACAAAATCTGTATTTCATTTTCATCTGTAGTATTTCTAACTAATGTAGCCTAAATCAAACAAATACAATAAGATTAGAAAAATTGATCAATCCAATTTAGAAAATTAAAAAACTAAGTTTCATGAATGTTTGAAATTATGTAGTATTATATGAATGTTAAAATGAAATTATGCAATACATGAATGTTAAAAATTAACTATTACTAAATACTACAAGACCGAAATATCCTTGGTCAAAATCAGCAGAAGGTTATATTAACAAAATTTTTATTTTTTACTTGAAATATCACGGTTTTATATTTTTAGTTTGAACATTGAAAAAACACCACAAAATTAAGCAAATAACAATTGAACTTGCTAACTCGATATTTCTAGTACTAAGGAGCAAACATCCAATATACAATGTAAAGATAGAAATCCAGAGTGAATATTTATTGCTTTTTTTTTCCACAATGCAAAGGCAACCCAAGGTTACTGCGACAAAACCACATCATCAAGACTGCAGGAAATAATTTGAAATACAAGGAAGTTAAATGTCTTACAAGAGGCTTAAAAGAGAAACAACTATCCATTTGATAGGAGAATATCCCCAAAAAAACTTCAACCAGATAGTCTGACTATTGAAATAAGACCATCTGTCATAATTACTGTCAAAGCCATATTTAGATTTATGTGGGACCTGGGAAATGGAAATGAAATTAGTCCTTTCTTTAATTCTTTTCAACATGTGTTATAGTATGGTAAAAAAAAAATTTCTATATTATATACTATCTGTGTGGCCCCGCGCTGCTGGGGACCCATTGAAGGATATCTATCTGTTCTGTGTTATAAAGACTCGGAATTTCTTCTGATTAATTGCAGTTGGTGATCAGCTTCCAATCTACTAAAACAGATGCATGGTTTCGTTCATTGTAATAGCATGCTCGGTCATTCTCCAGTCGATGATGCTTTTGCAGCAGTGATTCCCTAGCCCTCTTAGAGGCAGATACTCTATACTTTGAATTTAATTCATTCTTTTCTTTAAAATGTAGAAAAACAAAACAATGCATAAAAAAATAATGCTTTAAAACTGCACATGCACGGAATCTGTTTAAGGTATCGATTGTAAGTAAATATATAGAAATATTACAATAACATTCAAACCGCTTATCGGACAGAAAATTGTAATACATTGTTTTTATTTAGATGCGTTAAAAAAATATCATTGCCATTCCAAGCATTATTTTCATGCCATTAAATTTTAATAAAATTAACTTTTAATCGAATTTAAAAGTTGTCTCTACAATCTTGGTGTACTAAAGCTTCTATGTATCAAATTTCGTAACTTTTGATGCAATACTGTGGATTTGTATAAGGTTCAGACATACAGACACTCAGTTTTATGTACATATAGATAAAAGTTTACAGAAAATACTAAGTTGGCTATTTCAGTGAAAATATATATTTTATTTCCCTCTCTTTGTATATTTTTTGGTCTTATGGCAACATTAGATCAGACCATAAAGGGTCAATTTTCCGCTCCATTTTGCATTGGAATATACATTCTAGGGTGGAAAGCCAGATTCCTATATCTTGGGAGTTCTCATCAAATGCTCAACCCTGAGCAAGAACAAGCACCTACCAGCACAGTCAGTACGAGCGCCTGGGTGGGGAACTCAACCAGCACCTCTGGGTCCAGCAACACATTGTCCTCATTAGAGACCCTGTTGTCCTTGTGGGTCGGCGAGGATGTCTCCTCTTCGTCTTCCTCTGGGGACAGGGGCCTTCCACCACCCTCCTCACTACTGCCCTTCTGTGCCTTGGGGGTGGGCATGGAACTGCTGCGCTGGGTCTTGAAGCGAGGACGCAGGCTCAGAGCCTCAATATCTAGGCTGCGCCAGAACTTGGTGTCCTTGGGTTGGGCCTGAAAGGTAAGATAGTATTGAAAATAAGATAATAGGAATAGATTTTCAGTTACTGACAACATAGAATTGGATATTTTCTAGCATAATAACAAGGTTCCCAATGAAATCACATAGTAAAAATCAATGACTTTTCAAGGACTTAAAGGACTTTCGAAAATTAGTTTTCAGGCATGTCTTTAATGTGTGGCTTTACAGCTGCTTTGCAATTAGTGCTACTATTAAAATCTTATATGCAGAATTTGCATTTTGCTTTATGAACAGACTTTGACGATGTCGCAATCAATTTTTCATGTACACTGTACTTTGGCCATAGCACATTAAATGTGAACTTTCAGGACATAGTACTCGTAAAATGTTTCTGCTAAAAAAAAAAAAACGATGTATAAATTGCTGTATGCAAAATACAAATATGCCAGACAATTCAGAAAGAGCGCGGATAAGTGGTGGTCTCAAGGGAATAAGCAAATAAGAGTTGAATTTTTATTAATGCTGCCGTTGGGCACACAACATCAGCAAAAACTAAGGACTTTTAGGGAGCTCTAAGCATTTTCAAGTACTTTTAAGGATATCTAAGCATTTTCAAGCACTTTTAAGGCTTTGAAAACAAGTTATAAAATATTACACACTTTTAATGATCACGAGAACACTGAATAATAGCAAGTGCATATATCCCTTCTATGCACAATTTATTCGCAAGAACAATTCGCTTACCGGTTGAACAGGTGACTGCTTATTTTGTTTTGCCTGCAACAGAGCATTTTGATCCAGCGTATCCCATGACTTATGCCTCCTGTTGACAGGCGTAACTGGCAATGTCTGCTGAATGCTGTTCCCAGGTGGTGGGCCATGGGGTGACGTCTGGGCAGATGTGGAGTTAGGCGATGGGGTGGGAGGGGTCGGGTTGCTGGGAGATGTGGATACTTGAGGAGATACAGTAGGGTGAAGTTCTGTCGTGAAGGCCTCCGCACTGGGTGATTCGGAAACCACTCGGGTGATTCTGTGCTTCAGATGGCATCTGCTGCGTACTTCCTCCGACACGGATACAAGAGCTGTTGGAAAAGGATGTCAATTAAATGAAGTTAAGGATTTTAATACTTAATATGATTAAGAAATATATAGTTGAGACTAACCTGCCAAATACGCAACACTTTCTGGTGTAACTTGAAATTTATCCCTGTAGGAAAAGAATTATGAATGTAAACATGGTGATATAGTATGGGTGTGAATAGTTTTCTAGAAATTACGATTAAACTTGATATTTGGGAAAAAAATATTCATTGATTAACTGAAATTTGTTTACAGAGGTCATGTTTTCAACCATTTAAGTGGTTAGTAGCTATTTAGAGAGTGAATTTGGGTGACAGAGAATTATCATTTTAGAAAGACAGTGATAAATAGAAAAGTTAAAATTATCAAATTACCTTCTGTGAGGTTTAGCAACAATCCCTAATAAAGTAGTTAGGACTCTGGTTGTTCTAGAAACAGTTGTTGGTGTAGGATGACGGAACCCTGAAAAATATACGAGACAAGTTATACATATCCCAATAATTTTCCACTTATGATTTTCAAAAAAAAAAAAAAAAAAAAAAGTGAAATGCTCTTTTGGATAAAAAAAACCAACTTCACAATTTAACATGCTTGATGATATTTTGGCAATAATTACTAAACAAAAATAAAGACATTCCAAATTATCAATCTAGACCATAAAATAGTGGTCAATTTGAAGTTGTGTTTAAGAATTTTTAACTACATTCAGACAGAAATTCACATCACTTTTACATGGTTCATACACTAAAAGGGGAAAAAAATTCAAGCACTTTAAACAGGATGAGTTACTACAAAAATACATGCCATCTGTATTGTCAAATTTTTTAAAGTAATTCTCCTTTTGATACTTTCAGAAAATCTTCTCTGCGTGCAGGTAAACTTTTCAATAAATTAAAAGTTTACTAGTAAGCCAGTCAAAAAAACCTCAATTACCCACATGCTTGCAACACAACCAGCTTTAAATTATTATTCATGACATAAAGTCCTTAACTCCCAATATTAATCAAGGATTTAAGGTAAACGGAAAAATAATGGGTTTGTAACATATCGTAAAATTTTCAATTTATTAACATTGGAACCATCCATGGAAATTTGTGCGATTTTTGAAAGTTTTAAAGTTGCAATAGAAGAAACAACCTTCGAGTATATCAGAAGCAGTACTATGTCACATAAAAACAGAAGTGAAGTAGGTAGCACTCACTTGGTTATTACCCCAATATCAAATGTGAATATCCATTTTTTTTTTTAATGTTTTATCATACTGAGACTTTGGTTAAATAATAATACAAAATTCTTATTGATTAAACTGTCTTCTAATACACTCTAAAAAGCTAGATTCCAAATAATATGCAGTTTTTTTCTCCATAGGAAGATATTGATGCAAACGCGCTATCATCAAACATGTGACGAAATAATTTGTCAATGTTTTCATTTGATTTATAAATCGTGATTTCTTATAGTTTTTGTTGTCCTAACTAAACTAAACGTGCATTTCTATTCGAGTTAAGAAAGTGAGAACATAAACATTATATATGAGAAAGCTGATCTTTAATGCAGATGAAATATATTTACAGATGACAACTACATGCAGGATACAAAAAGAAAAGATAAGATAAGAGAAAGTGTATACAAAACACTTGCCTATATATATCATTCTCTACATGAACAGTTACAGTTAGACACAGAGAAATTTGCATATGATAAATAAGTTAACTTTCCTGAAAACAACTCAACCTAGTTCACTCAATGTTTACCTTTGTAAACGAACTGGTCTGATCAGACTGAATGATGAAAAACCTATAAACACTATGGGTATCAAAATACTTTACGTTTTCCAACAGTTTTCAATGTCCACAGTATTTCAGCATCTAAAACTTCGTTTTTAACTACATGCACATCCATTGTGCTTGCTTGAGATATCAACAACATTGATTGTTGCAGACAATATCAGTTTTTGGAGTATTTTTTTATCATTAGAATTGGTTCTAACAATGCTCATCGAACTTCTTATAGAAACTAAATCCATAAGCTTTCTGCATTTCGTATGGCCTTTTTAAGCACTTTCTCCCATCGATGATAAGCTGAAATTTAATGCAAACAAAGTACATCGCGCAGAATGCTAATCCAATATGTAAGCTTGCAACCACAAATTATATTCTGGCTTTTCTAACAAGCCTGAATTAAAAATGCATATCGCTACCATTTTAACACAGCGGACAAAAAATTAGGCGACAAAACTTGTCAAACCAAAGATCACGTGATTTGATCAGAGTAAACCAAATTTCCACCTAAGTTTCGACTGTGTGGTGCAGCGCAGCTTACAGACATAAAAGCGAAGTGGCAGGGAGAATGATGTAATATCGTATGCTCGACCGCGCTGTTTTCTTGGTTGCTGATTGGCTTAACTAAATTCCATGGATTTTGTACATTTTGCTAATCAAAATTTCTTTAGTAGGCCATATAATTTAGAAAATAAAATAAAAGCACTCTAAACACATTTTTAAAAAATTCAAGTTTTCAAGCACTTGAAAATGAAAGTTTTTTTCAAGTACTTTCAAGGTTTTTTAAGAATGTACGAACCATGTTTTATACATGCTTATCACTACAGAGTAATCTACAATTAAATAAGTTAATTTTAAATTAATTAAAAAGTTTATTGAGATTCAAAATATTTTCAGCATTTTTTATTGATTTTTCTATATTGCTTTTGATAATTCTCGTCATGGCCAAAAATATCCTAACCCAAGCCTATACTTACTAGGGTGGTTCGAAAAAAAAAAAAAATATTTTTTGAAACGCATGAGGTGAAAAAAGTTGATACACATATTGATAAGAAAAACTGTAAAAAAAAAAAAAAATTGAAAAAAATTATATCTTCTGATCGCCATTCACCTCAAAGTTTGAAAAAAATACAAAAAATAACTTTTTCCTAAATTTTTAAAAATTTCTAAGCATTATATAGTTGAAAGACAATAGTTTGCAATGTGTAGTGAAAGGGTGATATAACAAAGGGAAACATTATTTTATGCATTTTTAAAACATATATTAATAATTAAAAATACTCAAAAGTAAAATTTTTTGTAAGAAATAATGATATTTCTGTAAAATGGGTACTAATGTTATTTCTTAATTTTTTTTTTTTTTTAAACATGCTATTATTCATTTTGTTCACTTTTTTCATGACCTTTCAATTCCAGTGATGCACTTTGAAGGAAACTTTTGTAGAAAAGTCGGGCATTATGGATCTTTAAAAAAAAAGCGTTGTCCTAACGTCTTTTCCGTTAGCGTCACCCACTTTTTGTCGTCTCTCTACATAATCGTTTCACAACTTGTGAGTGACAAGAAAACGAGTTGAAGTCTGATTTCAATGGTCCCTAGTAGCACAGATATAAAGGCCAATTTCACCAGACATAGGCCAATCCCGATGTGGAACGTTGTGAATCGGCCGTTGGAAACAATATTAGACAATTTCGCCCGATTCTGGATAAAATATAGAAGAGGTTTTGATACACTGATGTACAGTTTTAAACTTGGGATATTGTATTTATGAGAAACAAAACTGTGCGGTGGTTTTGACTTGTTTGAATGTTGAAAAATCATATATTTTGGAACTATGCTCGGCCAGACTAGCCAATCTTCCAGTCTTCCCCTTTTTTCTCTAATATGGCTGTGCTACCTCAGATGCACCAGTCTTTACAAACTAATGTTTGTTTGTAACTCTTAACAAAAGAGGAGTCCTATTACAAGCATTCCAATTAATTATGTCCACGTAATCAGTGGCAATAAAGTTAGGTTTGGTTGCCTTGAAATGCCTGATTGTCTTTCTGTAGGAAAGTTCTCGAGATTTCAGAACTCGACGCTTCAGTTCTCTTACAACTCTCCTTTCGTACAAAATCATTGCCAAAATCAAATTTTTTGGGTGAGGGAAGGAAGCATTTCGTTTAATAACAGAGTTTAAAACTTCCAGTAAATATTCAGGGAGGTATCGAGACAATAGAATTGCCACTTATATGTTCTTAGATCGTTCAGAAAATTAACTTTTTTTTTTAAAATTCAAAATCCATGTGGCATGTAACAATTTAAAATAAAGAATACCACTAGCTTGAGTTAATTTGATTGTTTACATTCACTCGCATATGTTCAAAGTTCTGCTTTCGGTTGTTAGCCTTCTGGAGTGTGAAAGAGGATTGGGTTTGCGAGCTGCCAAGTCATTGGACTGATCTAATCGCTGCAAAAATATCAAGAAGATATAATTGATCTGCGCTCAGTACTTTTATCTCAGCTTGAAGAATTGAACATTCAACACGTAAAAAATCAAAAAATCAGTAGAGGGAAATTTTTCATTTTATGAGCGAACAATTATTATTGAATAATTACTAGTTTGATTTTTTTCCAAGTTCCATCTACTTCATTTCACACAATACAAACTAATGTACCTCGATAATTTAGCGATTGGTGTATTCTAAAAATTGATGGAAAAAGAATATTTTTTGTATTTATTCAAAACTTGGAAGTGAATGCTTAAAGTAAATAAAACAATTTTAACGAAAATATGTAAAAAATAATGTTAGTATCCATTTTATAGAAAAATATTTTTTTTAACAAAAAAATGCATTTTTGAATATTTTTATTTATTAATAGATGCATAAAATAATGTTTTCCAGTGTTATACCACCCTTTCACTACTCATTGCAAATTATTGCATTTCAAATATATAACGTTTAGAAATTTAAACAAATTTAGGAAAAAGTTGCTTTTTATATTTTTTCCAAACTTAGAGGTTAATGCGCGATTGGAAGATATTTTTTTTCTTCAATTTTTTTTTTTTTACAGTTTTTTCTTATCAAGATGTGTATCAACTTTTTTCACCTCACGAGTTTCAAAAATAAAAAAAATATGTTTTTTCGAACTACCCTAATACTCATGTATGTCGGGACTGTATAGTTTTAGACTTGCGAAAGATGTAACTTTAGAAGTACGGAAAGATGGACAGCAATCAGATATTTAGCATTTTAGGGAACTTGTCTAAATATATAAAAATTAGAATTTGATTTTTTGTAAAATAACACTATTTTCCACATCTTATGAATGAAAAAATAAAAAACAAATCATTATCTTTTTTTAGCAATAAAAGTACTTTATTACCTTTAATGAGATGACCAACAAGAGCAAAATGAAAATTGGATTTGAAGCTTAGTCCAACTGAATGATCCAATTGTTTGAAATACCATTCTAAAGGCTCTCGACTAGACATCATAATGTACTCCAAAGTCTGGAAATTAGAAAATAAAAGTTGAATATTTAGATAAGTATTCCAGAAGAAACTGTTAAACTAAAGTCTTTACAAGAAGTTTTCATTTAAATAATATCAATACAAATCTAGTTTCTTACACTATTCTCAAAAATTCCTTGGGAATCAAGAGTATGGAGGTTCTGTTCCAGAAGAGCTAAACCAGCAGCATACAGTGCCATATCATCAAGTTGCAAAACTGAGATGGCTACCCAGAACAGTGCTCGATGAATGAGCGATTCCTAAAAAGGCACACATTTTTATTTTGCAGACATTACAAATTCAATATTCCTTAATAATAAAAAAAAAGAAAAAAGAATTAACACTCTATTTTGGCGTTTGATTTAACTGATTAAGACTTGTAATTGTTTTAAATTTTTCATGAATTTCTAACTGAATACAACAAAGGAATTTTCTCAAGTCGTCTATCGTAATTAAGGGCATGAGAAGCAAAGGGGTCCAAGTGATTTTTTTAATGAATGGAGATAGTAATGCATTTGAAACTAGAAATATACAAAAGTTTGGCAGCAAAGAGATCCAAGTGAAACCACTGATAAGTGTTGCATTCTGGTGTCAACAAAATAATAATTTTCATAGAATTTAATATAAATAAGAAACTTTCAAGTGTATTTTTCAAAAGTTGTCACTTAGACCTCTTTGCTTCCCTCAATTGTCTTCCTTCGACTATAATGGAAGGTTAGCATATTCATACTCGACGAATCCTAATATTTGCTAGTGGGAGATTGCAAATTTGAAACACTATACCCATTTTTAAGTCCTTTATATTAACTTCGATTTTGTTTGTGTGCGTGAGGCTGCCGAACAAATCTGAGGCAGCCTAATTAACCCACTGGTTGTCATCTAATCGGATTGAAACTTGGCAGATAAATTTGTTGTTGATGACAATGCTTTCTACTAAGTTTTGGGGAATGCCACTTTTATCAAAAGGTCGCTTTTACACAGTTTTCTATAATCGTTTTAGAATACTAATGAATCCCATTTAAACAATTATTGTAGGAACTCTTTCCTGTTGCCTAAATTTTTTTTTTAATTTGAAAAAATAAGATATTTGGATGTGAATGCATGAATTCACATTCATATCTAATTATATAAAAAACTTTGTTTTTATGAATTTTATTTAATACCAAGAAAAGTCAAAATCTGTACAGTACCAAGCACAACTTAAGAATAAACTGTGACAAATTTATTGACTATTACAAAAGTACGAGAAAGGAAAAACTATATTGAAAATGTTTTGTCTTATTTCAGCTTTCTTTAGTTGTGAGGAGTCCTGTGTGGTTGAAAGATTTTGATTTTAAATTTGTTGTGAAAATTTTGATAAAATAGAACACAATAGAAAATTCTTTTTTTTCTTCTTCTGCCAACCATACGAGAATTGAGAATTTCTGTGCTATTTCTTATGCGAAGCAAAACATAACTACAAAAAATTTATGAGATAAAAATCTGGAGGAAATTCAAATTTAAAGCGTTTCGCCCCTTGCAACTGTTCAGGTGGTTGTTAAGATAAAGACTTGAAGTATTTTCCAAGGACATAGAAGAATATTCGTATTGTACAGACAGAATTGGTGTGAGCACAGTTAAGGAGATATAAAGTTACCAATATATCATGGAATATTTTTTTTTCATCCTTATTTCATTGAAATATATAAAATACAATATTAAAGCTCCAGAATTGAAATTATTTTTCTACATGTTCCCAAGAGTGGCATTTTCAATTGTTACAAAATTGTGCAATTTCCATGCCTCCCTATTTTAACTAACATAAAAATTCTAGTTAATGAATACATAAAAAGAAACTTACAGATCTTAGCAAAGGATGTAACCTTGTCAAACACATTATAATAGCTTCGATAAGCTGCAAATCTTGAAAGGACTCTAAAGCTCGCACAAGAATTCTAAGTAGTTGCTTTACATCTAAATCACGAACAGTTTTACTTATACAACCAAATACGATTAGTGCTCGAGGCTGCAAAGCTGGATTGTATCTAAAGGCAAAGCTGAAAATACATAAAAAAAAGTATGTTAAAGCTGTATTTTGTCATCATAATTAAAAAAAAAAAAAAAAAAAAAAAAAAAAAAATTTAAACAATTTTGTTCAATATTTCTAGATTTTACCTAATCAATGTGCAAGTTTTAGAAAGTATGGTTTCAAGAAAACTAACATCCAATATTATATTATTATGCCAAATATTATCCAGGAATTTCCTTCACATTTTTAACTGTCCTTAAAAAAAAGTTACTACTCTACTACCTTACTTCCACATTAATTATAAAGAAACCCATTTATTTCTGTTACATTAGTTGTAAATTAAAAAACACTTTTTTCTTTACTAATTATAAAAATCGTATCTTGATTGGAATAGAAATAAACTTGCTTTATTTATTGCAAAATCCAAATATTGGGATTGTCTAGAATTAAGATAAAATTGATATAAAAGGTTCATACAACTTTTGAAAAGTAAAAAAATAAGTTTTTATGGACTTCTTTACTGCCTTTTAAAATTTTAAAGGACCTTATAGAAATTTGTAGCAACTAAAACTCTGTTTTTTAACTAGAACAACCTTTTTTTCTATGTCTAACACTTTAATTAAACAGAAACAATGTTTCTTAGAGATCCAAGCAACGTGGAAGATAAAACCTCTTCACCAATAAAAGATGAGTCCAAATGGTAAGAAGGGGAAAATAAAACTTTGGGCTAGCTAAAACAACTTGAAAGAAAAATTATCAAAAATTAAGGACTCAAGACGAAAAACAAGGATTTTAAGAATCCTTATATAAGGACTTACCAAAAATAAATTGTTCTTAAGAACTTTTAAGGACCATGACCATCCAAACACTGATATACCTTGCAAAAACTTGTATAAATGTATGAAGTAGTAAAAAGAGTGTTCACCTTTACAGGGTTCGCACAGATTTTTCGAAAATAAAATAAAGAACTTTTCTAGTACCGTCCAAACAAAATATAAGGACCTCAACATTTAATTAAAAAAAATAATCTGAAAAAACTAAAAATAACGTTCGAGGACGTAAATATAGTATATAATTTTTGAAAAATATTGCACTTTATTTCAATCTTACTTAAGATACAGTTTGCATCAAATAGTTCCCCAGATTCGAAAAGTTTTTAAGATAATAGAAAAATTGAAGAAAAGATTTGTTTGGAGTTTGTGACCTTCACTAAAAGGTCAAATGGGGCGTGTTCTTTTCACTAGCAAAAATATCGGTAAAAAAATTCAAAGATGATTTTTTATTATAAATTAATCATTTTGTACGCTATATCAAATCTAACCCCTTTCGTTACTGCATTTTCACTGTCAATTTCATCGTAATGTGTTTCACAGGATGGTTCCAGTTTCTGCTCTTCATTAATGGGGTAAGTTCAAGACGCGTAAATCAATCATTGGTTCTTGGCAAATAATCACTGATAAACAAAAAGGCATCTAGATAAGCAAGGGAATGATAGGGTTAAAAGTGCAAATTTGGTCATATTCTATTATAAAGTTTCAAACCTCGCTTGACAACCAGGGTTCGAAAGATTACCAAGTGATGAAGTGTGACCTTGAGGATTGTTAGGTTGGTTTGTACGTTCAACGATCAATTTTTATGCACAATAACAGCTAATCAGGCAGGGACCTACAGCTGAACATGGATCCCGAACCACAACGAATAACCATTCCTCACCTAGGATCCAAACTCGGCACCTTTGGCAAGCGAGGTCAGAAGGCTAACCCCACAGCCATCAGGTGGGTGTGCTTACAACTTGTGCCTTAAACAATGTAAAAAAAAATCTTCAATTGATACACATGGGATAAAATTTCAAACTCCACAATTATAATCGCACAACCACATGCAAGACGTAATCGGCACGTCGCTAAATGAGAAAATATAGTGAAATAAAAATATTTTTAGAATATGCAAAGAATCGAATTTCTATGTAGTATCTAAGTTTCATTTTAATTATTTTATATAAAATGAGTAAAGTACAATAGCAATATCAGTCCATAGTTTTTTTAATGCTTTGAAAACGGCAAAGTTATGTGTAATTTTCTTAATTATAAATAGCAAACGTGAAGGAGGCTTGCTTAAATAGACTCATCATTTTAAGATGTCATATATAACTACATTTCTCACTGCAAAACACTCAATAAAATGTTGATAATTTAAGTTTAATTACTTGTGCGCTCGGAAATAGTTGATTGAGTTTTCATTGTGGGCATTTTTCATTCAAGGGCAAAACAAGAGTCAAACTTGAAAAATAATGTTCTTTATAACTATTGGACTAAATGTAGATGGTAATGAAATTAAAATTACTTATATTTGAAATGCAGGAAACACGATTTGGTTGACTGGTTTGCATGCTTAACAATTTTTTTTTTTTTGTACAATAAAGGCTATCGTGACAGACTCTACAGCTTAGTGTGCATTCCGAATCACAATGAACATCCAAACCTAACCCACAATTCAAACGCCGCAGCCATCAGGAAAGGGAAATACAATTTGGATAAGCTATATATATTAATTATACTAGCATTCTCGTCAACTGAAACATTAAAAAATAGTATTGTGCAATAAAAGTTGTAGAATTAAGTCATATTAGGCACTGTTATTGGTAATTTTATTGCAGTTCAACCCAAATAAGAGGTGATTGAATTTTCCTCTTCAAAAGATAGCATGGTATCATGCTAGACAATTTTCAAATTTCGGGTGAAATCACTAATTTTCGTTAATTGTATAATATATGCGACTCAAAATTAAACAAAATATTGCACACATTTGATTAAAAAAGATTTTACCTCTTAGCTAAAGAAGTCCATTGTTGTAGCCAATCACAGTTATTTATGTTTTTCATGCATGCCTAGTAAAAAAAAGTACAAAATTAATAATGCTAACACGAATCAATTTTAAGTAAAGAGTTACTAATAATAAGTTTCATACCTCCATTATTTCAAGAATAGCATCAGTTATGATTTCTAAAGATGCTAAAGGCATGGGTTCGTTATCAGAGGTTGAACAACCGAACGAACGATCTACATGTCGACAGTTGGAACGGAAAGCTGTTACTGCTGCCGACTTTACTTTGCTGATTCCAAACAGAAGGTAGAATTTTGGAAGTGAGAACTCGTCAAGACTTAGCCTAAGAACTCGCTGTGTTTCTGAAATAAATATTGCACAAAATCATTAATTTAGGTAATTTTATAATATACTAGCTGCCCTGCTGGGGTTTCATTGAAAGACATAGAAGTTTACATTTAAGAAAAAGTGGAACAGATGTAGTAAAGGGCATTTTGGCAATTTTTTTAATTTAACGATCAGGAAAATCGTAAAAATCAAAAACGCGGTAACTAAAAGAAAAATAAAACATAAATAATAATAAAATTAAGTTAAAATATAAATATTAAGGGTACTCTTCTGTTAGGTCGTTACCAGTTGGCGCAAAGCCTAAATGTTTACCCATATAAATGGTGGTGCGTAAATGCATCACCATTTCTAAATTATTTGAAAGTTGTTAGTTTGGATTATTTAGGCCTTCTTTTTGGCGATTTTTATATGGTACCCGGCTAACGGATTAGTACCAACTTAAGTTAAAATATAAATAATAATAAAATTAAAAGAAATTGAAAACAAAAACCACATTTATCTGTAAAAGAGCACCAAACAAAATCCCACCAAAGAAATGTTTTATAGTACATCTGGACTAAAAACAAATTTGTATTCTTCAAAAATTTTTTGTACACATAGAAAAAAGTAGTCCCATACCCAGTCCTTTGCCAATTTCATAATTACTACCAAAATAAAACACCAAAGATATAAAATCGCACATGAAATACTAAGTTTCTGGTATAAATTGTAAGATAGTCTGGTGTAAATAATAAAACATGTATAATACAAAAAATGTATTCAAATCTAGATTAAATACTATGGAACTTGGATACACATTTCAAAAACACTATAAAAAAAATAAGAGAAAAGAAAAAAAAATTGTAAAAACAAGCTTATCAAAAATTTTCAGTTCTCATATTATAATTTTTTTTTTTTTCAGCTATGAGACCTTACTCGTGTGATGTCACAAATTTGGAGATCAGAAATGTTTTCATTGGCCGCGATTTTTACTGTGACCGTTGTTTCCGTTAAAACATAAAATAAAAACATAGATGAATTTTTGATGAGCTGAATAGCGATCATGGCGTTTATGACGTAACAGTTACGTGATTTTACTTAAAATGTTTAGAAATCCATGAAATTCACTGTCTTTCCATGACTTATGGCCATTTTTTTGCTCAAAATCAGGACTTTTCAAGACAAAATTTACCCAATGTCCAAATTCATGACTTTCATAGCAGAAGAAACCCTGAATATTGCAAGAAAAAAGTAAAAATGTCATTGTAATAAATAAAATGAAACTAATTTAAATTTAGAAATTTTCACTTACCTCCAAAAGATGGTTTGGTGCAAGTACACAAGGAATGAATAATATTTATCACTAATCCATGAATTGATGCTCTCAGAGACACAGGACCAGTATGAACCAACAATGTGACAATGTGAAATAAATAAGGTAAATGACTTGCAACTGAAAAAATGCAAGTGAATGAATTCATATACATTTTTTAAAAATATTTATAATATATTATTTTTATTTATTTTATCTAGTACAAGACGTTTGTACCAGAAATCAAAACTAAATAATTATTTAATTACGGAAGAATAACGATTTCTTATTTAATCTGAGTCAACTACTGAGTGATACTAATAACACATGTACACACACCACATATAAAATTCTGTTTTGTACACTTAATTATTGAATTAAAGACTCAAGTGTAATGTTAAATTACCATCTAGTGAATTGTTGAAAGACAACATAAGAAGATAGCGAGCTAAGATGGCTATATCATCCCACATTAAGTGTTGTTCAAGAGTAGATGTAGGAGATGTGCAAGTTTTTTCAATAACCTAAAAAGTAAAACATACTTAAGACAATAATCTATTATTTATAAAAATGCTGTATGATTTTTCAAAAAATATATTCGATGATTATTTTACACCAAAATAAGCATAAAGGTTTACAGATTGTTGTTTAAGCATTATTACCCATGTTACGAAATACATATCAATTTATAAGTGCTTCGGCAGTATTAAATTAATTTACAGTATTTTTATGACTAGTGCTCGAATAGATTTGATCATGTTCTTGGAGAAATAAGACCATGATTGACTTTTTAATAACTTGATAAGACAAATAAAAAAAAAATATGCAGTTTTACATTTTGCCAAGGCAATTTCTTATTTAATCAGATGTAAACTTTAAACCCATATAAAAGCATAAGAGTTTGTGTTGTTTAATACTTACTCTACATAGCCGGCTTATGACTTTAAGAGCAACAAGCTGAACATTAGCCGATGCTAATGCCACAGCAGTATCTGCCATAATTTCAGATTGACCAGAACCTAAACCACCAGTGACACTTCTCTGAAAGAAATGTTCGACATAAATTTGATCAATGATATAATGAAACATTGTAATAAAGAAAAATAATGAGTTTAGTATAGCTAATTCTACCAACAAAAAATAGCACTTTTAAATAGCAATATTTTTACTTTGGAAATTTTAGGGTTTCATACAGGTTAAATCAGGGATGAGATTGACAAAGAAGCCAAAAAAACAAAAATCACACACAAACACCAAAAATTTGTCAAAAAAGCATGTGGAAGGGGCAATATCCAAAAAATTTGGGGGAAAAAAGAAAAAAAAAAGCATGTGACTTGCCTATTTTAAAGATGCAATAAATTTCTCAACTAAATAATAATTAATACATTTCAAATATTTGGGATGAAATTAATATGTGTGCAATATTTTTTCAAAACATAGTACTCTAGTATTCACCAAATTTCTGTTATAAAAAAAGATCAGGAAAATACCAATCACACAAACTACACATAAAATTTACTAATTTAAGAGATGCATACAACTATAAAATTTGCTTATCTTGTTACTTGTAAAAGTGCTGGGAATTGACATAATAACCATTTTATTTAACTTAATAATGATTAACAAATTAACTTAATAGTGTTAGTTCCAGCAAAAGTGTAACCAGGGGTCAAAGTGACAAAATAAGAATATATAGGATTTTTAAAAAAAATATATAGGACAATATAAAATATCAAATAACTGCACACAGTTGCTACTGAACTTTAATTTTAACTCATTATATATTTCATTAATTAAAACTTTAAATGAAAATTACTGAAATAAACATATAAGACATACTTATTTAAAGTATGAGGACTTTCACACAGCACTAATTTTCCTTCCTATAAATTTTTTCTTTTTAATAGAGGAATATTAATAAAAAGTACTTAGAAAATTACTATCGCCCTTTAAAACTCGTTATATTGAATTTAAGAAAACAGAAAAAAAAGAAGAAAAAAAAAAACATTAAAAAAAGAAATCGCCTGATCCTGAATATGTCATCCTTTATTCGTTATTACCTCAATATTTCATATGTGGTATTCATCAATAAATCAAGTTTATATTAGCTACATTTGCAATTTTGAGTCTTTTGTTTCTAGCATGTATAAGTGCTTGAGCTGCCCTATTTCTTTTAAGCAATTTCTTTATCCTTATTAGCAGTCTTTTGTTGGTATAGATTCATCCTACGGTGCCGGACGGATTGGTGATTTAGCGCCAAATGTGGCAACCCGTTGACTTAGTTTTCCGATAATCCTAGTGAACGTTTCGATTTAGCAACACAGATTTTTGACGCCATTTTCAATTTTCGATTTTGTTTTAAAAATCGCTATCCGAATTCTGACACTGTACAGCGAATTTTAACCCTTTTGTTTCCCTCATCAATCATTGACTGACCACTCGAAATGTCGATTTTAGTACTGCAAGTGTCCATAAAGTGTTTTTTTCTTCTTTCTGTTCTTCCCGAGGTAGTTTGTTTCTGCATCGCTTTCTTTGGTTAAAATTCCAAGTCCAGTACGGATAGTGCGCTAAGAATTGATTACATAAAGCCGCGCCAAATTATGGCAACCATAGGTAGTTCACAGGTCATTAAAAAAAATGGCGAGGCTGCTATTTTTTGGCAAAAATCACCTTAGCGTAGAATCTGTACCTGACTTGGAATTTTAACCTTTTCTTTTTTCGCTTCTCTTTTTGCATTATGACCAATTAGTTTATTACGCGTGCTATGGAAAAGTTCACTTGTTTACTACTCTCATCGGTCTAGCACAGTTGAGTTGTAGGAATAAGTCATCGTTACCTCTGTCGACGTGCACTTTCCAAATGGTCACACAGAAAGGAAGTGAAGTAGTCAATGCAACACGTGACGTCACAAGAGACACGGCGCGGCCGCTTACTAACATCGCTGGTTCAGTTCTCTTTCACTTACGATCACGGCAAAGAATCCGGAATATAAATAATCGCAACAATCGAAACCGTTATTACGAATTTGAAGAAAATATAGGACAATATAGGACGTTTTTTCCGATTTTTAAAAAAATATAGGATTTATAGGATATATAGGACGTCTGCAACCACTGTGTAACTGAATTAGAATGAAGCATTATATTTACAAAGAAAGTTTTTCAGTAACCAAGATTCATGTTGCACAATTGGATCTACAACTTTTGTATATTTATAAACTACATTTCTGTTTCCTTCAAAACTCTGTAATTAAGAAAATAAAGGAAATGTGCCATTAAAAAAAAATTTGATTATATAACCTTTCAATGTTTTAAATCATTAAAACATTTAAATGTTTTTACGTCAAAGAGCAATATTGTAGTACTTTGTATTCTATCAACATTTGTTTGGGTTGTCTGCATGCATGCGCTGAATCCCCAAAAAAGAGGAAAAATTTACACAATAAGCAAAAGGACAGGAAATCTGCCAAAAGGCGAATAATATCATCCCTGTTAAATAAAAAATCACCCTTTAACTTCTTTGTAGCCAGATACTATTGGTAAGAGTAAGCTTTAGTATCACAGAAGTTGTGATCAAAATTGTATTGTGAACAGTTTAATTTTCTGTCAATTAGATATCTAAATAAATCACGGTTAGTTTATTCATAATGAAAAAAATTAAAAGATTGTTGTCCAGAAAGCAAATGTGTAATTAAAAACAATAAAATAGAGCTCTTCATTCATATATATATATAACTCATTTCGATAATTTTTTTATATATGTCATTCTTGTCTTAATGTAAAGAAATGTTAATGACTAAACCACATTCAAGGTCTAATTAGTTCTGATAAGGCCAAACCTTTGATCAAGCTTAGTTAAAAATGTTCATTTTATCCTCAAATTGGGTTTGGCTGGGTACATGTAATTTTAAATTGTTTTTGTAGAGCCATCTATTATACTTTTGTGTTCACAGGGAGTTTATAGGTCATTTAAAGTAGAAACATAACTTACTTTGATAAAACTGTCAAGAACTGTATCGAGTAGATCTGATACTTGACCAATATTCCCCCAAATTTTAGCTTGTATAGATGGGTACATCTGTTTAAAGAAAAAAGAATTAATGGTTATTTAAATGGGAATCCAATTAATTGATAATTAAAATAAAAACCATTTGCTTCATATGTAAATAAGTCAAAATACTAAGCATGCTAAATAATATTTTACTGAGCTAACCTCAACTTCTTCAATTGTAAGAGTAATTAACTTGTCTAAAATAGTAGCCACTCTTTGTCGTTTGCTATCATCATTATGTTTACAAAATCTAAAAAGAATTAATTAAATAAATTATTAAACTGTATAAGTATGCATCACAAACAATTATAAACACAATCTAAAAAAGTATGAGCAAAGTGTAATGGAATGTAGTACTAATTATTTATTTGTAAACACAATCATTAAAACTTTTGAGTTAAAACACTAATAGATAAACAGAGAGCATCAAAATAAATTAACATAAAATATTATTTATATTGATATTACCTAGAAATGAAACTATTCTAAAAAAAAAAAAATAACTATTTTCGATATAAATAACTTCTCATTTTACCCAAACACTTACAATCCAGAAGACAAGAGTAAAAAACATGTAGTTCTCAAAGAAAGACACACCTTGTTAAATTAGGTAGCCAAGGAGTCATATACTCTAAGCATAAATGCTTTAGCTCAATTGTTGAAGATCTGAAACCTTGAATGCACTCTTCCAAGAATTCTAACGTCAGATGAGAAGCGTTCTGTGCCAACTTCTCACTTATCTGCTTAATGAATATTGTATTGTTTGATGGAATGCATAAACCTGAATATAAAAGTAAAATAAATTAAGAAAAAGTTTGACAGCAATTTATACAACAAATTCAGATCAAGATTAAATTATTCATTAAATCTTTTTCTCAAAACAACCTAATATTATTGGCTCAATCATATAAAAAAAAAAAAAATTAAAAAAAAAAAAAAAAGTACTGTTATTGAACCATTACAAAAACAACATAGCAGGTAGATTTTTTTTTTTAATTAAACGAAAGGAGGTTAAGTTATAAGTCTAGAAATCTGTAGAAAAATCTCATGTATAAGGATTTTAGCAAAGAAAAAACGACTACAAAAAGCACAATCAATCTGGGAATTTTACTAAAAAAAAAAAAAAATCATATTTAATGAGGACAACTGTGACCATTAATTTGAATAAATTAATAGCAATGAAATATATCATCACAAACCTGCAGTTTCTAAAAGCTGCCCTTCTATTTTTAAGTCAAATGTGCCAGTGAGAGCACATAAGAGATTGTATGCAGTGGTTCTCAAATTTGGATCAGAACTACCAAGATTCAACAGTGCCATATTCAAGAGAGTGCCAGGTACATCCTTTGGCCTGATTTTGGTGTGAACAGTAACAGAATCCTACAATTAAAAAAAGAAAAAGTCAAAGAAAATAATACAATGGATAAAAACAAACTGAAGTTAATTTTTCACAGTTTATTCACTTCAAAGTAGAGTAATGTTGCCAAGTAAAATGTACTATTGTCAAACTAAAAAACTTATAAGTATATTTTTATTAATTTTATAAATAAAGATATGAATTAAAGATTACTATTGAATTTTTTTTTTATTGCAACTAGTTACTATGGTTATCAATAATAATATAACTATAATTAGTGAATTAAATTAAGCACATATAAAGAAATATATAGAAACCTACAGGCTGGGAAAGCTCCCATCGTGTTCTGATATGTATTATAGCCTGAACAATACTATCACAGTCATTATGAATGAAAGACAGAGGGCCACTTTCATTTGCTATGGTCAGTGTGAATTGATTGTCATCAACCAAGCACACCTAGAAGAGATGAGAATAAAAGTAATTAATGCATATTTTTTTCAATTTATACATTTTATTAATTTTTTAACAAAGTCATACAATAAAGAAGTTGCATAAAATTTATAAAGGAAAGTTGAAATTTTAAAGTTAAAAAATACTAGTTGATAAAATAAAAGAAATTATTTAAAATTGAATAGGAAAATTTAGAAATATTAAAAAAAAAAAAAATGACAATTTAAGATTACTAATACTAAGAGTTTGTCTTGGAACGAAAATAATTTATAAAATTAAAGGTTTTATTCCTTGCAAGTTTTTTTTTCTTTTATTAAAATATATTTGTAAACTAATTTATTAAAATGTATTTGTAAACAATTTTATTAAAAAAATTATTGTGATAAGTCTACAATGAAATTATACACTAATCTAAAAGATAATAAACATACTTCTTCAATTTCTGAAGCATAGTAAACATCATTCAACAAGACTGAATGGCCAATAACTTTAGTCTTTTCCGCTGAAGTAACTTGAATAGCTGTAGGTCCCACCTAAAATGTAAAATAAAAGTAACTTAAAATTATTAAAAAAAAAAAAAAAAAAAAAAAAAAAAAAACTTTTAAAAAATAATACAACAGTAGCTTTCAAATTTGTAAACAAGCAAGTACAAATTACAGATTTATGCAAAAAATTCTAATTAAAAAAATAAAAATAAGGGAATAAGTGCATATAAATATTTATAACAGATCCTACAATACCCTACTTATTGATTCCTAGCATAAAATTGAAAAGTAAAAAATTACTTACTTTTATAGCTACTTTTGTGTCCTTGTGGGACAGTTTTAGGGCATTGTTAAACACTTTCAAATCTTCATCTAAGGACAAGGTTGCACCTGGCAGACGTTGTTGATCTGTTTCGATATAATCATTCAACCTTTGTGGTGTATCCAGAAATATAAGTTTTCGACAGCTCTGGTAAGAAATAGTTGATACACAATAAGATTATATATTGATACAAGTTATAAATTTTCTAAAAGTACAAGGGGTTTTAAGGGACATTATTATACACTATGAAATTATTAAGTAATATTGAATAACAGTTGTATATACAGGTATAGGACAAAATAATAGGAACATCTGTGAAAGAATGCACAATTTTTTTTAGAAGGGAGTTGGGCCACCATTGGCCCGATGTGTCTGAAATTCAGAAATAATGTAAATGATTATTCATCAGACTGAATTACTTGTTCCCATTACTGTTGCGTCCACTTTTGGCAGTCTCAGCACAACTGTCGTCGCTTCATGGTATTCTGCGGCGACACTAACAGTTTTGGAATGACTACTCTGGCCTGAATGTTTGCAGTATGCAGCGCTCGTTAAATAATTTTGGTGGAAACAGGGTTTTGGAGATGGGTGTTCATCTCGGAGGTTATCAGCGGCAGTATAGTCTTAACGTTTTCTGGTGACTATCTTCAGCAGGGCTCATCTATTCAGGTCACTCAACTTTGACTTTCGCCCACTGTTCTGCTTTGCATGGGACACCTTTCCCAGTTTTGTGTACCCTTGACACAGTGGAACTTGAAACACGCATAAGGGTGACTGTTCTAGATACGGATGCTCAAACGAAGCGAGCTCCAATAAACATGCATTTTTGCATGTTGGACATAATGACGCTTAACTGGGAACAGAATTTTCTCATACAACTCTCATACCGGCAAATGTTCTACTAATACTTGTCCTTTCGCTGCCACTAGGTGGCAGATTGTTGCGATACACGGCAAAACCATATTGGACGTTCGAAGTACGACACATTTTGAAATGAGTGTTCCTATTATTTTGTCATATACAGTAAAATATCTGAAATCCAGACTTCCAAAATCTGGACTTTTTTCAGCACTGCTATCTTAAATTTTTTTTTAACAGAAGTTTGTCCGTATCTAAAAATGACGGCAACGAAAACGAAGTAGTTGAGGATAAAATTCCCAAAGAGCAATTAGTTGGATATATTAGGCACTGCAATTAAAGGATTAGAGCAAAGAGACAATCTCAGAATCGGAAATAATGGGGATTCAAGAAAGAGCAGAAAAGTTTAGTCAAAACTATTAAAACAGCTAACCTTAAAACTAATGTTTTTCAAAACCACATCAAGTAATACAAGGTTTTTTCTTAGTTTATTCCATTTATATATTTTAATTCATTGATTTTGTGTATAAAAAATTTATGTTCTAAAATCCGGAATTTTCTAAAATCCAGAATCGCCGAAGTCTCAGCGATTCCGGATTTGAGATACTCTACTGTACCTGTACTTATTAGCACTTCTCAAGAAATGTTAATAATGAAAAGTTTATCCCTGTAATGGATGAGTTGGGTCTATAAAGTCCAAGCCTGTGTTCTTTGCTGACATATTAAGAACGTATCCCGTGCAGGGTAAATAACTTGAAAAGTTAAAAATAAAAACTATATTTTTTTATTTGTCTGTTTTTGGAATTAATAAACCAAGCGCCATATTTAATTTGCCTTATCCAAACAGTTGTTATGTTAATCAACTTTCGTAGTTCTGGACAGACATCAATTGGTACACTTAACTTACTTTTATACTCAATAAAGGTTAATCAGGCCAAGGCCAACAGCTTAATGTAGATTTCGAACCACAACAAATATCCATGTCTAACCTAGGAATTGAATCTGCTGGCTTTTGCCTGGGAGGCAAGAGCACTTACCATTCTGATAGGCCCAGAAAACAGGGACCACACATCTTGATCATGTTTACATTGAAGTTGCAAAAACTAGTACTTTATAAAGAAATTGTTTGATTATGACACTGATAATACAATGGTTTTGTTCATAATAGATAACTCATTAGTCCAAACATGATATTTTTTATTAATTGATGAAACAAATAGGACAGTAACATTCTATAAAATTTAGATTATATAATTACCTTCAAAGGAGCTAAAATCCTATCATGATACTTGGTATACTCTCTAACCCAGGAATTGCAATTATATATATAACCAGCTTGTATTTTTTCATATGCAACCTCTGGTAATACCACAAACCACTTTTGTAGGAATTCAGTCTGCAAAATATTAAAAAAAAATATAGCATTATGGAATAGTACTTAAAATATGTTTTCTATAAAATACAATTTATGGAAGGAAGTAGAAAACACAATTTACTGTTTAAAAGGTTTGCTACCAATTGCAATGGAGCTGGGATGTTATCTTTGTAGACAATGTGCCAGAGCATAATGTGGTGAAATTCCTGAGAAGCGTGTTCTGATCAGCTTGCTTTGATCGGTGACACGGTTTTTGTCAGAATGATAAGAAGTAATAAAACAATAATTTTATTTATTATAAGACAAATATCAGAATTTTGCACATTCAGATTCTTATTTCCTTTGCTGCATAAGGTTAGCTGGTAGTTTGTATTCTTAAAATCTAAATTGAAGTTTCCATCCTGAGATAATAGTAATGAGAATAATTGAGCAAAGCTGACCACCTCATACATACATGCCTATTTGACATTGTTAACAGCTCTATAAAAATGTTTTATAAAAAACAAAGAAAATTATATCACAAAAATCAAATGTAAATCCTTAAACTATGTTAAAGAAATACTTGTATATATGCTTTCACAAAAATAAATTTTAATGGGATTGAAAATTAAGGACTAGAAATGGAAAACGACCCAAGTCCAAAAAAGTAAATTTTTCAGGAGAGCCGAAAAATGATTGCATCTGGTACCTAATGCAATGGTTAAGCACATAGTTCAAATTGAATTTGAACTATTGCTGCTGGATTTTGCAATTTGGGCGTTTTCCACTTTATTTAGCTAGGTTTTTAGGATATTTTTCTGTAAAAAAAAGATTTTTGATTTTTTTTTTTGGTACTTGCGTGTTTTTTCATTTTTAGTCCTCAATTCATAGGCATAAAAATATATAAAAGAGAAATTTTTTTTTTACCCGAAATCGATTTTCTGCACCAGTATGAGTAAAATCCACAACCAACTCAAATGCTTTATGACAAAAAGGCTTCAGTGTTAAAATTACATGATAAATAAGAAGATCTCCATTTGTTTCCCCAATTCTGAAAATAAAAACCAATTCAAAATTTGAAAAATTTATACGATATAGAGTACAAACAGAAAACATAAAGGCTAATTAGGTACTTCAAATAGCAGAACATTTAATTAAATCTAAAGGAAGTATGAACAATAAAAATCTGTCATAGCATAATGCATATACATATTTTTATTTTAAGTTACAGTCTACAGCCACATTTTGCTAGATATCAACCCAAATCCTTCAAGGGTGTTTTGCCATTATTTTTTAAATGGAAGGAAAATGAATGTTTTTCATTATGAAGCATTCATTTTGGTTAAAATGCAAAGCTAAGTCATTTTAAATCAGGATTGGCATGATAGTGTGGTTTAAACTGAATAGTTTTTATCTATTTAACCCCCCCCCCCCACCTCCCAAGAATAAATTAAAATTGTATTTTCATTTAATTATAATTAGAATTTTCCAATTATTTGATGTTGTAAATGACTTCTCAATTTTTTTTCTATTATTTTTTAAGAAAATAATACTCTAAAAAAAAAAAATTATACTAATACTATAAACAGAAAAAGTTCTAATGCATTTTTAACTAAATCTTGTAATTAAACACCATTGAAGTTTTCATATGTATCAACAATAAGTTTTTATACTAAACTGATATATATATATTAATGTTTTATATTGATTCAAAATTATTAATTAAACTTAAATTATAAGCTGCATTTTAAAATTTTTTTCTAAAATAAAGATTTTGTATAAATAAAATAACAATAAAAATGTTGTGTTAAGGATATATACCTATAGAAAAAGTGTATTAATTATAAGTAATATCGGCATATATATTCAATGATCAATAATTTTTACAATTCTATGAAGCTTAATACCATAAGGCAATTACTCATAAAATATTATGGGTTTAAACAAACTTACTTGTATCTCCTAGCAATGAAATAAAATACTGGATGGCCACTCTTTGATGTGCCAGCCTGATAAAATATATTTAATGATTTTATAGATTTAAATTCATCTTTTTCATGCATATTATGCTTAGACATGATTTCTTCAAATTTTGTGCTTGTCATGTCCATACTATTCCACCTAAAGGGAAAAAGTGGTTGATATATATTTCCAGGAAGACATGACCTAGACAAGAAAACGTGATTTGATATAATTTTATACATTTGAAGAAAACAAATATACAAAACTAATAACTATGCCTCATATTAAATTCAATAATCTTAAAATATAGAATATTTATAGTACTTATATATTAAACAAAAATACAATTTTTATAAATGTATCTCAAAAATAAACCACTTTTAGTTAAATTTATATTGAAATATGTAATTGTGGATACTGCGCAACTGTGATATCCCAAATAAAAAATAATAATAAATGTAAAGGCAAGGGAAAAAAAAAATCTATTCTATCAAAGGAACAATATTTTTTCATTGTAATAGACTAAATAAAGTAAAAAGATGTATAACGAAAAGAATTATTAATTAAATACATACAATTTAAACTTTAAAGATAATAAGCATTTATTTTAAAGCAACATAAATAAAACTTTAAAACCAAACAAAGGAATTGCAAAAATATTTTTACCAAATGTGCATTTAAGAGAAACTTTATAGACTTAAAGTAACTACATTTTATGGTAATTTCAGTCCTCAAAATAAATTCAATTGTAATATGTATATAAAACAATCACAGTGATATAAATCTTATCTATTTTATTATTTTGATAAATATATTTTCTTTGGAACAATAACTGTATTGGGCTCTTATGAAAAAGTTAGCATATTACTCTGAATGTAATACCATTTACAAAAGAATGTTGGAAACAGATTGTTTGAAGATTTACTTCAACCACATAACTCAATTCAGTAAAAGTAAAGTAGAAAAAAAGATATGAGGTTTTTTTTAGAGACTTAAGGGTAGTTTACTTTTGAAGTTTTAACCCTTTGGGTACATTTGACGGCTGAGACTCGTCATGCACTTGTTTTGCCTGTTAATAATGACGAACCTAATTCGTCATTCAAACTAGGTTGATTGGATGGATTTTAATGCCACAAGAGCCATGATTGGTTAAGTCAAACATCAGTTGGTTTACCTATACTTTAAAAAAAAAAATTGTTTGGCTGTGTTCCTTTAAAGTTCCTTTATTGTTTTGAACCAACTGTTCAAAACGCAAGAATTTTCCCAAATAAATCTGTTCCCAAGGGGTTAATATGAAGTTGACATTTTATAAATATTGTTAGTAAAAATACGTACTGCGAATCCACAGGTTTATGCTCTGGTGGTCCTAGATAAGCTAGTAGGGTAGCCATTTTGTCAAATGGTCGACGTCCAACTGCTTTATGGTCTCTTGAGCTTGAAAGATAGTCCCCGATTTTTTCCTGGTGATTCCACAAAAGTCTATGTAGGGCGTGAACATTGGCGTCACTAATGAAAGACATGCTATGGCTAGCCTGATCCAGTGATTCTAGATCAGAAGTAATCTGCACTACCCATCTGTGAAGTGAGAGAACTATATGACTAAACACAAGTATAAGTTTATTATTCAAATGTCATACAATATCAAGGTTTTGAAAAATTACAGTGTTTTATAATGAAAAGTACTAGAAAAAGTTTTAAATACAGTAATGAGATTTGTATATTGCAGTAGTATGATATAAATTTTATATCTGAGCCATTATCAAAATGTTCAACAAAAAGAAATTCCTGGCCTCCATGGCAACTAAAAACCGACAATTTTATAAACTGTGGTCAATTTAATTGCAAAAAAAAGTCAAAATAGTTATGTTCAACAAATTTTCTGTAGTTGATTCAACTATAAAAATTATCCTTATTTTATGGTAGTTCTTATTTGGGAAAAAAAAATCCTTGTAACATAATAGAAATATACTTGAAAAATTTGTTAATCACTTTTTCACTATGTTTCAAAGTATAAATAAAAATTTCACATAAAATTAAATTATTCTAAGTTTGCTACTTTACTAAAAATAGACCCCAAATACCACAATGCATAAAAATATAACAATTCATAACAATGAAAAAGCACAAACAATTGTGAAACTAGTTCACTTACCTTCTCCCATGTTCAAAATTAGCTCGCAGAAAATCATTGAATGGAAGCATATGTTGTTCTTTACTGAATTCTACATGATTGGCAATATTTTGTAAAATTTTAGACATCAACATCAATCCTCGTTTGGTACGAACTGATGGCTGTTTGTCTACAATCCCCATTTCAAAGGGAGAAACTGAAAAGAGGAAAAAAAGTATTGAACATTATAAGTAGAAAAAGGATTTAAACCAAAATTGAGAGGAGTAAAAGATATTTTAATGAACACTTTTGTAATTGATAGTTAATGTTTGTAAATAGTGGTACATCTAATAAAATACACAAGACCATACAAAAAAAAAAAAAAAAAAAAAAAAAAAAACAATTTCAATATAATAAATAACTAGTTGTGTTGCTTACCTAGTCTAATGATACTTTCAAATATTTTAAACAATAAAAGATGAAAAAATTGTAAACATTCTAATTCTGGTTCTATTGTTTTCATAATTCAAAGAACTAAGTTGAAATCAGTTTTAGAATTATTTTAATTTGTAGCTCTCAGTATATAACAAGGATCATATCTTTTTTTCATTGACAAAATTAATTTTAAAGCGTCTCAATGGAACTCAAATGAAATGTCAATCAAGTTTTACAATATCGAAAGAGAAAGGCAGAACTTCATGTAAATAAAACCAAACTTAACCCTTTGCACTCCAAACCATTCTGGCGGTTAGCTACTGGCTACTCAGCACCACTTTGTGGCAGA
This sequence comes from Linyphia triangularis, assembly GCA_963978545.1. Lineage (NCBI taxonomy): Eukaryota > Metazoa > Arthropoda > Arachnida > Araneae > Linyphiidae > Linyphia > Linyphia triangularis. Next base: position 31,451,345 of record OZ021726.1, read on the forward strand.
AACATGCATTTATGAACCCTCATATTATTTAGAATAGTTTAGGAACCAAGAAACGTATTATAATGATATCGGACTTTGGTTGACATTGAGAAATATATGTTAGTAAAAAAAATCAATATTTTATAATTTTATACAGCACGAAAAACTTTGAAACCTAGCATTGCCCTAGCGCCAGTACATTTCAACAAACCATCTACAAACTCTCCTTATTGTTCCTTTCAAGTGGCGCAGAGAAGTGCTCGGATCATTGTGAGCATGGGCCGTGTAGCCCAGTCAGGAGAGTATAGGTCTCGCAACCAGATGGTTGCGGGTTCGAACCTGGGACTGACCAAAGACCGCAGTGTTCGCTAACGATGACTGGGGCACGTTAAATCAGTCGTGGTCGCAAAGTCCTCCAAGTTTCCAGACAAATCAATACCTCTGGGGGTGGAAGAGCCAAGTCTTCTGCTGGAATCTTCTGCTTGGTATTGCCTCTAAATTAAGAAGTTCCACATACGGTCGGTAGTGCTGCCATCTACCAGGTAGCTACCGAAAAAAGGTAGAAATGAACTTTTCGGGAGTTATAGGTAGACTTATGCACTCCCTCTCACAAGTGAGTGTGTGCTTATAGTCTGTGTGTGTATGTGCCTTAGTCCCCATAGTCCTAGATAAGAAGACGAAGAAGGCGATAACGATCGTGAGCACACTTCTCACATTTTCTATTGACACAAAACTCGCTGACATTTTTTTTATATATGTATCTTAGTAATTTTACCAAGTAATTTTTTTAGCCTTAGTAATTTTTTTAATTTTGATTTGATTTCTTCTGCTATTTCAAGAGAAAACTTCAGGGAAACATGCATTTCTCAAAAAGTTGGAATGGAATAAGTTAATTTCCCGCAACCACTAATAAATTTTAATGTCCCCTTAGAGAGGACATTCGAGTGAATACTAGAATTACGATGTCCCCTGTGAGGGGACAATGGAGTGCAAAGAACTAAAACTGACATTGATAAAAAAAACTATATTTATGGATAAAAAAAACTATATTTATGGAAAATAAAGAGCATACATAATGGGAAAAGTACATAGTTATACAAAGAATAATTTAAAATCAATAATTTAGATAAAATTCTCCCAAGCAAAACTCACCAACAGCAGGATTAATGAAACGCAGAAATATCACAGTACCAACTGCACTGATATTATGAGGGAAATTTGGAAAACGTTTATTTAGAACTTGGTACAAGCAATGGCACATACTTCTTAGCTGTAGAGGAAACCTATGAAAAGTTACAACAAATTAGACACCGAATTAATCCTAAACATAATGTAAAAGATTGCTTGTCGGAAAGACTGATAAAGAAACATTAAATATGTTGTATATCAATGACAATTTTTGTCCTTATGATTAAAATATATCTTACCATTATACACTGAATAACTATTAGATGCACCACATAGCAGTGTATTCGTAAGCAAATGCAATTAATTGCCCTTTCATGAGGAAATTTGTCTGGTAGATAATTGTAATATACCACTTGAACATAATTTAAACACTTTCTTTCATTGATTCCAAGAATTTATTTGATTTGTTTGTTTGAAAATTCTAAAGGAGTGAAAAATATTACAAAGTCTAACATTTTCCTAGAACACAATTGCTTTGTCCAAAATTTCACAAAAACTTAGTATTTTCCTTCATGTTTAGTAATAAATTGGCCCATACTTAAATAATTACAAACAATACTTATAGCATATTAGTGTTAGGAATATTTTCACTTCTGTCAAATGCAATGAACACTAAAATGCAATTAATAATTATACATGCATATATACATTTTGGAAATTTCAATATTAAAATAATGACTTAAACTGTTAACACATAACTATTGAAGAAACTGTGAACTGTTAAAATAAAACTTTTTATAAAAAGGATAAAAAATTATTATTAAGGAATTTAATACTCTTCCAATAGTGTGTTTACATTTTAACTGATGTATTTGAAAGTTGCCCTTTGGGCCTTTTTCTTGAATTCATTATAAGTGTCTAAAACTAGTACTAGTAGAACAATTTAGACCAATTGTACAGAAACAAAATACATTTGTGTGCATTTTGCAATCCTGTGTCGATTAAATTATATAGGACTGATGCTGAGTGGATGTTTATTTTCAGTGCATTACCCTCAATAGATCTATAGACTATGGTCTAAAAATATCAGACCCATAACCTAAGGTGAACTTTATTCTGTATATACACAACCTGTCCATATTCAAATTCTGAAGTCACTACTCTTACTTCCTCTTTTCAATGCTTTGAAAGGCAAATGGTTTCAAGTTTTGCTTTCAAAAATAATTCTTGTTCTTACTGGGATATTGATTGCCACTTGGTTTTACATTTGAATGCAGGGTTTATATTTTTGTCAATATTATCCTGATGACTCATTGAAATGCAGTTTTTGTGGCATTCCTCATCCTCATGTTATTCAGGCATTTTATTTGGATTTTAAAGGTTTGCTAAAGAAACAATTGTTGGCAAAGTAATAGGATATTCTGTCAATAATTGAATTCCTGATAAAGAAGCCTTGCTAAAAGTATTTCATAAAGTAACACTCCTACGATTTCAATTAGTAAAAGTTCATTCAATACAGCACGGCAATTTTATAATTTTGTTTGGAACTGAAATAGACTATATTTATACTTACTATCACAATCGTCATTGATTGAGAATTGAAAAGGTAGTAAATGACATACTAGATAATTTTCAGTCGACCATACCGAGTAAATCTCCACATAATTAATTTGTGTTAAATAGAAAGTATGATTAATCTTTTTCACATTTTCATGATAAACCACTATTTTGCCACAATGTTGAAGGGAGTGTGATTTATCATTAATATTTTTGAGAAAACCTGTTAAGAGGTCGAAGCCCTAGTTGTTTGGAGGAAAGCAAGTGTTAGCGAGTAAGGGGCAGAGTTCCCTAGCATAGTATAAAACTAATAAATTTTGGATTTGCTATGATCAAATATGGATCAGTTCCAAAACCTAGAAATACATTTGAATGATGCAGTTCATTTAGGATAGCACAATCATTGTCACTAGTGAGGCAAGTATGTCTGAGCAAACAACTCTCTTAAATTTTAATTGTTAGAGAAGGAAGATCCTGGAATTGCCTTGACAAGAATGATACAAAAAACTTGTAAAAGTACAGTATTTTGTTTTCAATACATACTGAAAAAATGTTTTTATTTTTGACAGACTACTAACAAATAAAATTATTTACTAGAACCACATACTTTTCCTTATATGTCACTAAAAGTGGGGTTGATATGTTAAGAAGATGACAATAAATTAATTAAAAAATGTGTTACATAGCTTTTCATTGGCAATTAACACTTCCCAAATAATCACAGATTAAATCGCAATACATACCTATCCGCTGATGAGATAATTGCATTGAAAACTTTTTGGGTGATAGATAGCAAATTTCTTCTGTTTTCATCCACATCCTCTCCTTCCTCCAATCTACAGATACACATGTCAAAAAATATTGGTAAGCATTTAATAAAAATTTTAATTTCACTTTTGCCTTCATAACTGTTGTGATTTCTGATTAGAAAAAAGAGTTTCATTACAGGAAAGGGGAAACATTTTCTTAACTTGAGGTATACTATTAACCCATTATTCAGGCATTTTATTTGGATTTTAAAGGTTTGCTAAAGAAACAATTGTTGGCAAAGTAATAGGATATTCTGTCAATAATTAAATTCCTGATAAAGAAGCCTTGCTAAAAGTATTTCGTGAAGTAACACTCCTACGATTTCAATTAGTAAAAGTTCATTCAATACAGCACAGCAGTTTTATAATTTTGTTTGGAACTGAAATAGACTATATTTATACTTACTATTACAATCGTCATTGATTGAGAATTGAAAAGGTAGTAAATGACATACTAGATAATTTTCAGTCGACCATACCGAGTAAATCTCCACATAATTAATTTGTGTTAAATAGAAAGTATGATTAATCTTTTTCACATTTTCATGATAAACCACTATTTTGCCACAATGTTGAAGGGAGTGTGATTTATCATTAAATATTTTTGAGAAAACCTGTTAAGAGGTCGAAGCCCTAGTTGTTCGGAGGAAAGCAAGTGTTAGCGAGTAAGGGGCAGAGTTCCCTAGCATAGTATAAAACTAATAATTTTGGATTTGCTATGATCAAATATGGATCAGTTCCAAAACCTAGAAATACATTTGGTCATTCACATACGGTCATGCACATATATAAACGTCATAGGATCTCCAGTTTTTTCAGCAATACACAACATTTTTAAATTTATAAATAAAATTTAAAATAAAACATTTTTTAGATATTTGTATGAGGATGATAGTCTATAACCTATCTAAAACAAAATAATTAAAAAAAATTATGTTTTTGAATAGGAAATATAATTTAAAAACTATTGCAGGGAAAACAACTGGGGAATTTCGCCCATTCCCATGACCGTCAGTGGGTTAAGTACCATAAAAAGGGACAAATAGAAACAGTGAGTTGGGAGTCAAAAATATTGCAAGTATGCAAGTAGCAGTGATGCCACGTGGATAAAACACAATTTCCTAACTTCTCATGTTAGCAAACTGGCAAAAATAAATAAATAAAATGAGAGACTCTTACATGTTTTGTTTGTTAATTTCATGAAATTTTGTTTCTTTTAACCCATCATTATTCTCCCCATTTAATGATATATGAAAAATGTGTTCGTGTAGCAAATCAAATACACAATACAATGCAAATCAAATTTACATTTAAAAATATTCTATGATTTTCATCCATTAATATTTGTAGAATTCACAATATTTATTACTACTTTCAAATATTCTAGATTATTCTTTATAAAGTTTATTAGATCTTGAAGTGGAATATTCATCACACTGTGATTTTATTTGCTAGTTTGGCAGTAATAAGAGTATGATTAAACAAATCACAATTCCTCCAATCAAATTACAATAATGGAATTATTCTGTTTCAGCAGCACATTGCATTTAGCGATTTATGCCAATATTGTCGCAAGAATTTCCAGGTAGTTTTCCAAACGGGAAATGTTATTTGATAATTCCAAACTAATTGCTTGAAAGAGTACAAAAAAGAAAAAATATGGATACAACAATGTTACATTAATACCTCAAGGACCAACAGGAAAATTAAAATGCTCACCGTGCTGGATCTACCTCATAACTGACATTCGGAAGATCCAGAAGTGGAGTCAATAGTGGATCCAACAAGCTCAGTAAGTAACTGGCTCCATATATTTTAAAACAGAAAGCCATTATCTTGCTTCCAAGGCTATTACCTCTAAACAGGGTTTGCATACAATCTGTAACTTCCACCTAAATTGAGATATAAACAACTTTAAGTATCTTCGATTAATTATTCCTGTATTTAACTTTTAATATTTCAATGCATTATGTCATTAAAGGTTTACCTACAAATAAATTGCTTGTTGAAAAATATGCTTCAAAAATATACAGTAGAATACTGATTAACTAAATACTGATCAATCAAAACCGTTGCCCAGTTAGTAAATTCAAAATTTTGCATTTTTTTAAACTTTAAGCCTACTTTAGTAATACTATATTAAAATATAGTATTACTTCGAATAAGGTTATTTGTAAGACAATTGGAACATGATTTTTTGATTTTTGAAACCAAAACACCAGTTTTTGTTAAACATTACACAATTGTCAAGAATTTTGTTAAAATATTGCTACATGTCATAGAATCATAACTGTGTGTCAAGACAGGTTACATTATAACACAATAATAAACAAATTTTAAAAACTGAAATTGCAAATTATTACCTCTTTGTAAAACATATTCCAAAGTAGTGGTGCCAGTAAATGCTTAGCATCAAAGAGCGTCACAAACACCCTAGCTAGTTCATCCTGAAGAAACGTGAAAATTCATTAAGATAACATCACTTTTAACTCAATCAAAAAACTAGTAAAATGCTTAAAATGATCAAACTAACCATTTGAGGATTCATTACAACACTGGCTAAAGCCATGGCTATAGGTAGTTCTCCTTTGTCACCAATCATAGTGACAAGTTGCACTAATTGTTCATATCTATCTGCTAGAACGGTTTCTGCCAGCATATCAAACTCAGTACCTTGTTGAAGGATCTTTGTAAGAACTTCCATGAAAGCAGCTCTGGTTTGTAGATCTTTATGATAACCTAAGCCTGTGTGAAGAATTGGAGCATTGGATTAATGCGATCAAATTTTTGCAAGGTCATTCCACATCAAAATGACCAGAAAAAAACGATTTCAACCCCTCTGATTTTTATGAAATTTGGTGTGAACTCTTTTTTACAGTCTTGAATATTTTTTCTATACTCGTATTAGTTGAAATTTTACAGCACTTTCAAATTTATAAATTTGTCAAATTTGGAATTTCTGAAATGTTTGAAAAAAGAGGCACTCTTGTCAAAAAAATAATTTATTTCTCAATAACTACTGATTATATCTCTACGATTTTTTTTTTTTTTTTTATATATAATTCAATGAAACTATGCAAAATTCAGAAAAATATATCATTGCTTCAAGTTAATGTAAAATTTCACAAAAAATTATCAAATTGTTCCTACTAGATTTTTTTCTTAAAAAAAACATGTTTTTTATAATAAAAAAAGTCGAATGTGGGTCCTTTAGTAATTATTTTTTATGCATGAAAATCATTTCAAGAACACATATTGTTTTTCTACAAAATAAATAGCCTTGTAGTAAAATTTTTTACTTTTGCCAATTTTTCTGGAAAAAAACATGTTTTCTAAAATATAAATTTGAAGCATGCAAATATTACTAAATCTAAAGATGTTTAACATGAAAATGAATGTGAATACATGTACTATATTTGTGAAGAATAAATATAATCAAAATTCACATGCTTATTGCAAATTTGTCTTAGCAAATTTTGTTTTATGTATCTAAAAGTTCATCATGAGGACCTATACTAAAATCAATCTGACCAATATAAATGTAGTAAAACATTAAAATGGTGAGAAATTTTACCTCTTAAAGAATTAAATGTAATGATACTTTTCACTTCTAGTTGAAATTATCTATATTTGTTAACATTATTTGAAAAGCTTCGTTTACTGTGATCTCAAGTTTCTGCATGCTCGTGTGTTCCTTGAAATCCAAATGAGCTTTTGCAATTCTTTATTTTACACCATGAATTAATAGTTATTGCAAGAATTTTCTAAGCCTTATAATTGAATCTAAAACATGTAATTTTTGTACTTCATATTTTATAAATGAGTGATGATTTTGTGTGTCTTTATCAGTAAACGAACCATACAGTGTCAGTGAGTATTGTTTGAGTTGATATTTATTCAGTGCTAGAGGTGTGGGTAGACGCAGGGTGATGCGTTCTCCCACTTTTCAAGAAAATACCCATGCGTCTCCCTACTTCTAAAATCACTGAATTCCACCCCCACCCCCCACTTTAATAATCACTCAATCCGCCTAAGAATTACTAATGAAAAATAACTTTAACTTTTAAATGTAGCGACACTGAGAAAAGTGCTTTTTTTTTACATTTGAAAACTTTAAAACTATTTATGGTATATATATATCATACTATTATAAAAATGTATTATACTACTTTGTATAAAGATATAAGTATTTTCATTAACAAATACTGTTACTTGGTCAATATTTAACTTTAGAGGAACTTTCTTTTAAGTTAAATTTATATTCTTGTTTCATATAGAGACAAGCTAATTAAAAAAAAATAAAAAAATTTGAATTATCTTTTAATTTATTTTTATAAAAGTATGCACATTAATAAGCACTATTTAAATCTTAATATACAGTTATGTATATAACGTTGAATTATTACTAAACTTCATTTCTTACTTCCAAGTAAAAAACCAAGTAGCAGAGTATTCATTAAATTTTGGACCCTTGTTCAATGTTAGTGTCAGGAAGTATAAATTAATAAATTATTTCCTTACTAGTTAGTATTTTTATTATAAGTATTATAATCGAAATTATAAAATTTATCGTTGAAGATGGGGGGGGGGGGGTGCTCCTCACCAACTTTTGGGCAGTTCCCCACTTTTTTTCAACACTTCTATCACTGTATTTATTACTCTATTGGAGGGGGGGGGGGGAGGTGGTTTACAGCAAAACTAAGAACTCATTGCTTTTACTTAAGCTTCATTGGTAGAGTATGAAAAATTCAAAACGATACTCAAACCATACACCAAGTTAGTTGATGAATATCAAGTGGAATTGCAAAGAGACAGAGAGTTTTATAGATTACTGAAGGTTATTTGCTATTATATATAGCTTTTATTGCCAAAATAGAAAATCCCAAATATAGTTTATGCAAGTTAACTGCAAATTAACAATTACTTTACTGTGCAGTAAAGTAATTCTTTCCTCTAATTCTTTTTGACTTGCGTTTTATGTCTCTTTGAAGGATCACAGCAGGTTTTCAAAAATAATTAATTTTTTTTAAAAAACTTAACTTTTGTGGTGGAAGCAAACAATTTTCGGAGTTCCAGTGTAAGGAGGCTGGCACATAGGCTTGTCCTATTTTGAGCCTCCTATCGTAGGGACGTATTGACTTAACATCGTGAAAGTTTCGTAAAATAAAACATTTGGGCAACGTAAAAGAGGTAAAGAATTTTAATAGAGAGATCCGTTTTGTACCTGCTCTCAGAGTAGAATGAGAGATTATATCCGCTTACATCTTAAAGAGGACGATAGAGGGCGCTCGCAGGCGTGCCTCACATCCAGCTTTAACATTGGTTCTTAAGTTAAGTAGCTTTCTTTCTCCTTCACTCTAGTCTTCAATTGTCTTTATCCCCTTTTTAGAGCTGAAAGTTGGTTTATGGCATTTATTTGCAGTTAATTCTCCTTCTACAGTTAATTCTCCTTCACTGCAATTGAGATATTCTATTTTGAAGCTAAAAGATATTTGTGGTCAACTTAATAGCAAATAGACTCCATCAAACTACGAAACTCTCTCGGTTTCTTTGCAATTCCACTTGGCATTCATCAACTAATTGGAGGTGTGGTTGGACTTTCGCTTCATGTTTTTCATACTCAATCAACTTAATGAAACTCAAGTAAACGCAATAGGTTCTTAGTTTTGGGGTAAACAACCTCCTTTTAACTCCCCCCTCCCTTGAAAGCAATAAATATCATCCCCCCACTCAAAAACTATCTGTGACACTTTATGGTTCGTTCATTGATAAAGATACCCGATCCGATGACAGACTTTTATCAATAGAAAAAATAAATCTGAGAGTATCTTTTAAAAGGAAAATTTCAAGTAATCTACTGCATTATTGTGATTGTGGATAATGAATGTGAGGCAGAAAAACAAAGAGCATAGTGATGCACCTAAAATGACAATAAAAGAAGGCCATTGGAATATTAACAGCTTTTCCAGAATCATAGGTTTGGTTGTTTTCAGATTATCTGGTGCCGTCAGCAACACGAGGGCTATAATGCGCCGAAACATTCGTCATTAGACAATTCAACATACATTTACAAACACCCATGCCTAACACGGGACTCGAACACTTAACCTCGTGGTCTAGAAGCTAGCACGCTAACCACTATATCGTTTGGTCGGCCCAGAATCATAGGAAAATGTTGGTCATGAAGGACTCACAGCTATTGCTAATCTTAGAAAAACAATAGAAATCAAAAAGGTTAGATGCCCAAAGTCCTTAAAAGACTATTTTTATTTCTAAAGGAACGAATGCAAGTTAAAAATAATTGCTATATATTGTGGCCAGCAAAAAAGAGATCGTAGATTATTTTCAAAACATAAGTTTGGAACAAAAGTTATTTAGAGCAATTAAAACGTTTTTAATACCTTATTTAAAACCTCTGCTTGAAAATCTCAATACTATTTATCGAAAAAAAATTTCCTATCCTACGAGATTCAAGACAGATAAGTACAACTGTAATAGCATCAAAATATTCAGGTTTCTTTTTAATCTTAAGTTTTTATTAGTGATAGATCAACATTAAGTAATTTAAAATTATTTTAATTACTGTTATATTGTTCAAAAATTTACATTTAAAGGCATAAATCAATTATTTTGTTAAAATAGTACTTTTAAACAGTCGTTCAGAAATAGCACAGAAAAAATCTGCAAGTTGGAAAATTATCTATGAAAGTTTTAAATAAATATTTAACAACCTAGTGGAATTTCTAAGGAACTTTAAGAAAAATAAATAATTTATCAGGGCCCTTATTAATCTTATACATATATAAAGGGTTCTATATACTTACAAAGCATTCTATAAAAAATTATATAACTATAATAAATGTATCTTGTCAGTTATATTCTGAAGATTGGAAACATGACTCAAACTGTAAAAAATACATTTCACTTACTGATGGAATGCATAAGGCCACTGTCAACATTGGCACTTAAAAGATTTGACATTGCTTGAATAGTGCAAGTGCGAAGTTCGCTCATTCTCGATACATTCATTCTGTGGCGAGATACATCTTTTTCCTCAGTTGAGTCACCACATTCATTCAGCAAATTCATGAAGAGGGAGAAGTACCTAAATATTTATACATATTTTAGTTCTAAAAATATACTGACAGAGATATAAATATTCTAATGTCAATAACAGAAAAAAATATTTTCTTATGATTATATAAATATAATTTTGGAAAAAAAAATATTTTATAATGGAAAACATTTCCAGGAAAACTTTAAAAAAAAAAAAAAAATTAATAATTTGAATATTTTTAAAGTTTTCTAATATTAAAATATATGATTTTCCTAAAAATATCAGAATACTACATGACGTTTCTAAAAAAATCTAATAAAATTATTCTTAAGTATCGAGTCCAAAAATCTAGTAAAATAACAGGTTTGAACTTACTTAAGAAACAATTGTGACTTTGCTTCCATTAAATCTCCTCTATCACTTTCTTCAGGCTGCAATGGCAAGCCACGCAGAAGAGCAGCGACAGCCTGCATACAAGCCTGGTCAAGATCCCGCGTTAGTGTTGTAACGTCACCAGAGTTAGGCGGAGCAAGTTGGTGGCTGTTACCCATAACCCAATCTGTGAGATACTCAACCAGCTTATTCCGGAACTTCATCTCCTGGCGAAAAGCAAGATCATCTCTTCGCATCATCATTGCTTCCACAAGTTGGCAAAGTTTAGTTTTTATTTGGATAGCATGCACTGTTGTGTCCAAGTGACGAACATACCTGGAATAGAAAGAGTAAATAAACAGTTATGCATGGAAATTATAAATATTTGAACTTTAAACTATGATAATTAATATTCGTGTAATAAGTTTATGATAAGTACATTAAAATGGCTCTTCAGTTAAAGCAGTTTAGTGTGTTCAAGTTAGTGAAAGGTAGAGTTTAAACTTTGAGCAATATTATATTTTTAACAAGCATATTGGGTTTAATAGAATTTGATAGTTCATAGGTGATATGATTAAATAATGAGCCAAAAAGAAACTAGAAACATCTAGCTAAACAATACTTTTCTTTTCCCTTAATAACTAATTCCATAGGAATAAAATGCAACAGCACAGTATGATGAAGTAATTTGCATTAGATTTGTGATATATGAAATGTACATCTTTTACAAGATTAGAGGAATATTAAAGTGCAGCAGGTTCTTAACTTTACTTTAAAAATAGATTATGAAATTGAGATGAATATTCGATAACTGGTTACTTTGGTTAAATTACAAATACTTATAATTTTTTTTGCCATCTGTAATTCAAAAAAAAAAAACTTACCTTACAATAGCTAACATCATTCCTTCAATGCTGCTGACACCCAAGTGTTCTGCAGTGTGATCAACTTTATTTTCCAAGACACTTTTTAGGATGAAAATTATGTGCTCTATAAATTGAGTATTAGGTTCGGTTACAACTACCTATTGAAATAAAATTTAAAATTATTGTTATAATACAACTATTTCAAAGAAAAGTTTCAAAATAGTAGGAATAAATAAAATTGTAAAGTTTGTGATTTTCATAACAAAATTCATTTTAAGGCAAATCATTGTGATGTTAATAGAAAAAACCCACAACATTTGAATAAAATATTTGGCTTTTATTAAAATACTGTCATACCTTTGAAAATATAAAAAATCATTAAACCTCAAAGAATATTTTATAACATATTGAAAATGCATAAGTCTCAAGACTCATATGCATACAGAAACCTATAAAGAAAAAAAATATTAGTTCAGCTATAAATATTTCTAAAGATCCTATTCTTTGTGTAGGCAAGGGTAGTTTCGTTCAAGAAAGTTAAGGTAAATATTATGAACACAATTGTAAAAAGACAGTGTAGATTAAATAAAGTTAGATTAAAAATGTTTTATGAATATATGGATAATGAATAAATTATGTACGAACACCCATGCAAAATAACGTCACATTTTGTGATGGCTCTAATGTCATACTATTGATATGTTTGATATTGAAGGTTTTAGTCAAGGAGCAGATGTCGGGAGGATTGGACAAGAGCATTCTTTTAAACCATATAGCTGGGCTTTTTTAGGCTGATTTAACAGTCGGCGTACCAGTTAAAATCGCCAGTCATTACACTCCAGTGTCAGTGCCAGAACAGTGTAAACGTTTCTTTCCACAGGGTTCCCACTGAAATCACAGTATGAAAATCAATGACTTTTCAAGAACTTTTAAGGACCTAAATGTTTTTTAAGGACCCCCGGAAATTTGTTTTCCTGCATCAGATCTTAAATGTGTGACATTACAGCTGCTTTGCCCAGAGCATTAATATCAAAATATTTCATGCACAATTTGCTTTTTGCCCTATAAACAGACTATGATGATGGTCTTTGATCTTTAGACACGCAAAACATAAACACTAATCTCTCGTGCTCCTCTCACAGAGTAAGTACAGTTTACAACTAAAACCATTCAATTTCTACTCCACCAATCAGCAAATACGAACCAAATGATGTGCAAGTTGATGCATGAATAATACAAATATACCAGACAAATTTTGGTGTAGTGCCGATAAGTGACAAAAAGTAAGTACTTTTAAGTTCCTCTAAGCATTTTCAAGTACTTTTAAGCATTTTCAAATACTTTTAAGGAATGGAAAACAAGTTAAAAAATATTAAGCACTTTTAACAACCATGGGAACCTTGTTCCTGTTCAAGGGAAAGCCAGTTTATCATGTGATCATTTCTGGCTGTCAGCCTCAGTAAATCAAACATTTCTCTACTGTCTTTTCAACTCTCATCATCTAAGCACCTTCATGTTAATGTGATTTTAAACAGGGCGGTAAAGCTCGCTCAGTAACTGGATTGTTGCAATGCTGGCACTATGTAAACACAAAGATGACATTCTGATAAGTGCACGACTCCAATCACTGGCTGGCGTTCTAGGCACTGGCAGTGTGCAAGTCAGCCTTCGGACTATGAAAGAGGCAAGATAATTTATGCAAGTTTGGCTGATTGTATTAATTACAAAAATATAACTTTTATGTGTATGAAGAAGAACTATGCCCAATGTTATGACAGCCTACAGAAAACGTAGTCAAACGTCAAATTCCAAGTTAAAGAGCAAAAGAAAGTCAAAACTAATCATCCTGGATAAACGTGTGCTAAGGGCGATTGTAGCCCAAAAAGCATTGTGTTTCAGATATATACGAAGATAGTCATATCTTCAATATGAAGATTATCTCCAGCACATTATAATGTACATTATTTTACAACCAGTCAATATGTCAATACAACTATCATAAACAATTATTTTATCTTGCATGGGTGTTCATTATGTTATGTCTAACACCTCTATCATAAAATATAGTGCAAGCAAAATTATTCATTTTAAATTTTATCATGAGTTAATCAGAGAAGTTTAAATGAACATACTTGACCCTGTAAGTCAAAAAACTTTTCAACTATAGCTTTGATCTGGTCAAACAAAATTGGATAAAGAGTTGGGCTCATTTCATGTGCAACTAACTCCTTAACATGCTTTTGGATTTGTGTTCCAAACTTTTCATTATTACAGACTAACAATCGAAGTAGTTGCCCAACAAATCTGAAACAAAATTATTGGATGAGATGATTTAATTGTTACTTTACAAACTAGCAAAACCAAACAAAAAAGAAATTTGAAACAAAAATATTAAAGGGAAAAAAACTCACTGAGTAACAGGACAATACTGTAAATCTTGACCTGGAGTAAGCATACTTCCTTTCCGAGCATCCATAGGCAATGATAAACTACAACCAGTCATATTGGATAAGCTACTATAAAAATAAAATCAAAATATTAATAATCCACTGATGTACAAATACTCGCTGAACACATAAAGAAAAGAAATCTTTTTAGAAACAACATTTTCAAAAGTTGCATTTAACTTTGACAAAATGATAGACATGTCATGAGCATATTGCATAGTTGGCATAAGATCAATCATTTCTATAAAACCATAAACTAATCTTTTCATAAAGGAGGATGAGGGAATCCATTTGCATTTCCCTGATAATTCAATGTCCTAATTTTTTTATACATTTTACTATCATACTGATTTTGCACAACTGTGATTAGGTACAAAGCTAAAAATAAAGGGAGTTGTGGTTTGATTAGAGAATTAGCCCAGTCATTCTGGGCAAAAAATAGGTCAAACCTTGCATAAATTCCCATTGAGCTGAAATTTTGCAGAGTGGCTCTATTTGATGCCCTGGGCAACCCACAAAAAGTCCCCTACTCTCCCCCTTCGGCTTCCTGGTTTTTTAGGTGCTGGAATGCTGGGGCGCTGGAGAAATGCTGGAGCAGCTGGTACTGACGAACGGCTAGTCGCATTGAGCTCAAATAGAGCTCAAATGAAAGGTAAATAAATGGGCTTTAATTTAAATATAAATTTGATATCATTCATTAACATACAAATTGATAAAAGCCTGTCAAAGTCGAAAAATCATGTATTTTTCTATTATTTTTCGATTTGAGCGCTTCTATTTTAAATAAATGATTTAAACATTTGGCATAAAACTATTTAACTCTTTTTCGGCTTTCTAGAAATATATAAATATTGCTTGTGCGATAAATAGTTGCAGATATGCAAGGGTTTCAGTGACGCAATAGAAGTTTTCCCCTTTTCATTTGACTATCAAGTGTTTGAGACTAAATGAGACTATTCCCATTTGGAATTGAAGGGTCATTACACCAATTTAGCCTCAAAAGTTGGCTCCCATCTTTCTAAAAAACATGCGGAACCTGAAAGAACTCGGAATGCCTTTGACCGGAAATTGGGGAAACAGGACTGTTATAGGAAGTTTCGCAATTGTCCGGGATTTTTTAAAACGCTGATATCACTGTTCATTGTGACAATGTATTGATTGCTTGTTGAAAAGTATCACTCTTTTTCTTTTCATTGGGTTTTTTTGCTGCTAGTTAAAATATAACTTAAGATTACACCCTGTTGAAAGACTGTTGAACAAAGGCAATAATGTACTGAGAAAAATGCATAATCTGCGAATTCCCATTGAAAGTGACTATTGGAGAAAAGCTGCAGAAAAGCTTTAAACTACAAGCTTACAATAAAATGATAATTTAAAGGAAATTTTCAAAAGTGGTCTCATTGTTCATGTCGCTTATAGAAAAAGTTATATTTGCCCCTCTAGTATTCGGAAAGCTTTAAAAAATACAGTCTCAATGTCTGATAGATGGTGATAGCATTATTTTGCTACCCCCATCTTGTGTTCATCACGTAAACATTTTGAGGTTAAGGTGGTCCTACAACTAATGAACAAGAACAAATTCGAAGAGCACGAAAACGGGAATGTGCGAACATAATAGTATATGACACTAATAGTTACATGCAAACATGAAGATTTTCTGTCAAATAGTGGCAATTAAACCGTGCTCATACAACAACTACAAATTCGTCTTGAAAAGGGAGGAGTGGATGTGAAAGAAGCTGTAGGAGATGCTGATGCCTTAATTGTTGCCATTACTTTGGAAAAATCAAAATATAAACGAAAGGTGACAGTTCTTGTTACAGATAGTGATAGATAGAAATTAGTGATAAACAATGCTAGTAGCTAGAACTCCAAATAAAGCAAACGTTATGCTTCTTGTATCGAACGTCGGATCAAAAATTGCACTATATTGTAGGTAATACACAGAAAGATTTTTAGGGATATGAAGAACCACCATTTTCATTCATTTTATGACTGGATGCGATACAACATCTGCACTGTAAAATAAAGGAAAGGAGTATCCTATCTGAAAATTTTCAAATAAAGAAAACTCTGGAAATTTTTTAATTTGGTTGAAACAGATTGTGATAAAAAAGCAGAAGCAGGAGAAAAGTTCATGATAACACTTCACAAAAGCCAAAATTGGGTAACACTAAAGGAATTACAGGTATACATGTACAGCAGAGGTATAGCCAAAATTGCAATAACCACCACTTTTAAATTAGAAACTCTCCCTCTAACGTCAGCTGAGGCACGTCATCATTCACTTTGTGTTTATCATCAAATACAACAGTGGTTAAGAAATGTTCCTCAACCTACAATGTTACCTACTTTTCCAGATTAACTGTTATAAATTATACCTTGCAACAGTAAGAGTAACTGCAACTCGAGTAGCGGGTGTGATTGCAGGAGAGCAGAACTCAAATGCTCAAATATTTGTGGACAATACCGAGGGATGTGCTAAAACAAATTCGTAGATAGTATACTATTTGATGAAGAAATCAGCCTAGTATTTCTGCTTTAATGACAAAAAAAATTTTAAAAATATGAATATATATCCTTCTAAAAGAAAAAATAGTTTTTCTAGTCGTATAACCCTTCAACCACACTTAACATCACTTTCTATTTTATTTCAAGGACGGGGATTATAAGAATTATATCCTACAAGTATTGTTATTGCCTTTTTTTATGCATTATTAGTTATTGCATTTTAACAATATGTAAATAGTTTAAATTAAAATTTTCTAAGGAAAATATTTATTCAGAGATATTTTTTCTCATAGATGCGTATTACATGTTTATCTACATATCTATGTAATATGATATTGTATTCCAGTTCAAAAAAGGTCTTAAATGGAAAAGACTTGAGGAAAATGGTTATTGTGTCTGATTTGATCAGGGTGAAACACCGCACGCTTTATTATGAGACTCCCATTACGTGGTAGAGTTTCACTGAAACGCTCATATATCTGCAACTATTTATCACATAAGCAATATATATAAATCTTTAAAAATCTGAAAAAGAGTTTAATAGTTTTATGCCAAATGTTTAAATCTTTTATTAGTAATAGAAGCGCTCCAATCGAAAAATAATAGAAAAATACATGGTTTTTCGACTTTGACAGGCTTTTATCAATTTGTATGTTAATGAATGATATCAAATTTATATTTAAACTAAAGCCCATTTATTTACCTTTCATTTGAGCTCTATTTGAGCTCAATGCGACTAGCCGTTCGTCAGTACCAGCTGCTCCAGCATTCCTCCAGCGCCCCAGCACCTAAAAAACCAGGAAGCCGAAGGGGGAGAGTAGGGGACTTTTTGTGGGTTGCTCAGGGCATCAAATAGAGCCACTCTGCAAAATTTCAGCTCAATGGGAATTTATGCAAGGTTCAACTCTAGAATGACTGGACTAAATATCAAATCCCTGAAATAAGAAATTAAAGTGCCTCTTTATGTGATAATAACCATTAGATGAATTGTTAACTTGCAATTCAAATTTTGAAATTCCTTGATTGGTTACAATAAGTTTTCTAAATTGTCCAATATTTCCGGAACCACTAATTGCCCAAACAATTACAGGCCTACCATATTTTCTGTTTTAACCTCATCATGTGCAAGACAAGTAATTATAATAGATAATGCTTTCTAAATATTTATATTTACACTAAATAAATTTAAAATAAAATATATAATAATAATAAAAAATAAAATGTAAAAACATAATATACCTTTCTAAAAGTTAGAACACAGTTCTTAATGCAAACCATTTGGTCAAAATACTAATTAAAAATAAACATCTTTGATACAGTAAAGTAGGTTAAGTAAAATAAATGCTGACTTAAACAATGTGTCTACCTTGTTCTTGAAGGAGACTTCCTAAGTAAGCATACACCTCCCATAGCACAACAAAACCCGGTCATATTTGCCCACTCGTTTAGTTGATCCTGCAAAATACAAGATTACAATAAACTATCATTTCAGAAGTACAAAATTCTTGATATTTTAGTATTATAAACAGATGCATCTGAAAGATAAAGCAAAACGGAACATACTTTATACTGCAATTGAAGTTATAAAAGCCAAGTCAGAATATTCTTTAAATATATATATTTCTCTGGGCAAAAAGATTATTTCGAATTTACAATAATTTTTTAGTGACTTCTTAATAAAGACTATGTGAGTTTGGGGGACAGTGAAAACCAAGCATAAAAAATCTGCTCATTTTTAAAATGTACATAATTAAACTGGGAAAAGAGGCAAATAAATTTAGCTAAAGTAAATTACTATTATTTTTTTCAATTTATTTTTAAAATTAAACCTTTATTTTTGAAATTAAACCATTTTGAAAGATTTTTAAAACACATAAGCAATTTTCTATAGCAGAAACTATGTTAATTTAATGAATACAAAGGAATCAAACTTACTTCTAACTCATGTTCAGTACTTTGATGTGATGCTCTGCGTTTACCAATTGTTCGATGAAAGCCTTCACATGTTGGATCTGCTTCTAGTTTAGTTTTTGGGTAACTTACTAGACTTTTTGTAACTCCTTCCCAATTCATAAAAGTGTCTTCCCAAGCCTGTTTAGAAAATAGTTAAGAAAGTGCAAAGCTATTAATTTTTTACAAATCAAAAGAAATCTGTGAAAAATATTACCCAAAATAATCTTTCTACTAATTATATAAAGGTTTTAAAATATTGTTCAAACTTTGATTATATTAAGTTATAAAAATAAATACCTGAGAGCAACCTTGTGTACAATGCTCAATTTTTCTTAACAATGTCATGATACGCTTTTGAAGAGCAGCTCGGCCTACAAACGAATAGAAATATAAAAAGTTAAAATGTCAAAACTACATAAGCGATTACAATTTGCACGAATATAATAAAACACTTGAATAGAAATGTGATAAACTATTTCTCCTTTATTAATTAAATTGTTATCCCATATTTTAATTTTAAAGTTTGTGAGTAATTTAGGTTATTTAAAATAATTTAGGAATCTGAAGTTCAATTTTAGAAACAAAATTTTATTAATACATATATCTTTCTGTGTGTTCTCCTATCTCAACCAATAAATATTTTGTGGTTTTATCATTCTTATACAATTATAGGATAATAATTTTTCTGGCTAACTTCTTAGGAGCAGGTGTTTTGAAATTATTCATAAAGGGGTTAGAAAAGTAATGTAAGTTTAGGTTTATAAAAAAAAATATTGAAAAAAAAATAAGCTAATAAAAGAGTTCAGTGTTTAAGAGAGTCACCAAGAAAAAAAAAATTACATAATCAATGATGCAGAATATGCTACTTTAGTGGAGGTAGAATATCTCTTAAAATTTCAGTTACCATCCTCTGAATATAAATGGGTAGTTAAAAGACAAAAGAAGCCATGTGACCAAAACCATGAATTAGATATATAGTATTATTGGATTTGTAATAGAAAAGATCAAATGTAGAACTAAAGGTGGAACTGTAAAGGACATTAGACACTTCAGTTAATTATGAGCTGTCAACCCCTTTAAAACATTGAATTACCTGCAAAAGCTGCTCTCTTTTAACGTTAACAATGTTTAATGAGGAACACTTTTCCATGCATACATAAACTTGGAATTCAGTATACTCAAAAAACATTATTTACCGATCCCTGAGTTACAGAATTTTTCAACTATACTTATAAAAGCAAAAGCGCCAAATGATTCCTTCACTCATAACTAATTCTTTAACTTTCCATAAAGTTAGAGGGCTGAAATTCAGCACGAGAGTCTTTTTATAAGTAAATTAGAGAAAGTAAAGATATTTCATTTTGATATTAGTGATTAAGGTGTTAAAATCAGGGAAAGGTGGCAAAAAAAAAGTCTCAAAACTTGAGATATACTGAAACAATATGATCCTTTTTTTCTGTTGGTACTTTGAACAACACATATTTTCAGAAATACATTTTCATTGTGAAGTTTTGTGAATAATTGAGTAAAATTGGCAATTGGGAGAAGGGAGTGGCGAGTGATAGAAATATATTCATTAACATAAAAAAAAAAATTAAATACTTTACTTTATATTATAAAATTCAGGGTGTCCACAGAAAAGTTATTTTAAAATTCCCTGATATTTCCCTGATTATTCCCTGTAACACCCAATTTTTCCCTCGATTATAAGTTATCGACAAAATATATATAAATAGTAAACTTTCAAGTAAAAGAACATTCAAATTCACCATCATAAAGAAAATTATAATGCATGTACTGTTTATCTTTACACATTTATGACACAAATACCAAATTGCTTCATTTAGTGTAGTGTATGTATAGTGTACCTGTACTGTGAGTATGCAATTATACTTTAAAATCCCACTTTTTTTTCATTACAATCTAATTTCAAGAAAAGTGGACTCTAGTATTAAATTTCAGATTTAATAAGATGTTTTCTTAGGTAAAATTTTAAAAATAAAGACAAACCATAAATCATGTCAAAATGGATCAAACACACACACACATTTAACAAATACTCTATATATTATATTAACTATTTTTGTTTTCTGAATACTTGAAATTGTAATCAAATTTTAAAAGTCAATAATTACTTTAAAATATTTTCGTAAAGTAAAATTTTTATATTTTATGAATTATATATCAATTTGTGTATTTAAAAAAAAAAAAAAAAAACTGTCTTCAAATGTAGTTGGATTAGGGGAGTTGCACCATTTTCATCGGCATTTTAGTTTGCATAATTTCGTTGTCCAAATTGTTCAATTTCATTATTTGAATTTTTCTTTTTTG
This sequence comes from Linyphia triangularis, assembly GCA_963978545.1. Taxonomy (NCBI): domain Eukaryota; kingdom Metazoa; phylum Arthropoda; class Arachnida; order Araneae; family Linyphiidae; genus Linyphia; species Linyphia triangularis. The sequence goes on from OZ021726.1 coordinate 31,472,355, forward strand.
TTTAAGATCAGCTGTAGCCGATGTTTAAGTACAATACCCAAGCAAAATTTTTACAAAATAAACACATTTTCCGCACACAATTAATTTTAAACAATTATACATAAAAAAATTGCCTTAACTTTAAACTATTACTTACATCTATAGTTAAAATGCAAAATTGTTTTTCAAGTTAAAATAAACAATTTTACATTCAATAACAGTTAAAATGACAATTTTAAATAAGGATACATAATAAAAACTGGGACGATTTAGATTAATTTCTTGTGCAAAATTAAATTAAAATTCTAATCATTCATCATTAATTCAAACCAAACGGTGAAAACGATCCTCCCATACTCACTAATAACGTACATAGCGGTTTTCACATCAGCGGAAGTCTAGGTGAATGACACCAAAACGACGTCGCGAATCTCGCCAATAACTTCAGTCAAAATGGCTTAAATCTAAGTGAAAATTACAGCTACTTCATCGTAAATATAGGTGATAGCGTCCGCCGTACCGGCGCAAGTCTCGGCAATTATATTAGACCAACAATCGGCAAAAATGCACGTACCGGTGCAGGCAAAATGCCCGGTAAGAAGGTTCCGTGATTGCCAGACTTGTAAGTTCAACAAAATTGTAATGCAGATTTGTATCGATCTCAGGAATGAATAAAATTTCAATTAAAAGAAAAAGTCGAAATTCGCGCTTTAGCTGAACTGTACTATGTCCGACATATGCAAACCTCTGCAATAACGTCAGTAACTATTATTTTGGAGTAAGACTCGACGAAAATGAGTATCACACAGCAACGTAATAATGGCGATAACGCTCACCATAATTACAGGAATAACTGCGATTTCATCAGCGTAACGTTCTGCAAAATGGCTATAACATACCAATGTAAATAATTCTGATAGAGTCTAACATTACAGAAAAATAAGGGGGGGGGAGGGGATAATAATTCCATCGGTGGTTTGGGGAAGACTGAACGCATGCAGGTTCTATGATTGTCAGGAAATTTTAATTTCCGCGAGATCAATGAGAAAATTGTGGGAGGAAAACTTTGATAGGTGGAAAAATAAGAAAAATTAACGAAAGCGGAAAGATCGGCGGAAGCAATCAAATCCCTGCATTAAGGCAACAATCGGCAAAAATGACCATCACGCCAACGTAAACATCAACGTTAGCATCCAATATATCGATGGAAATCGCTGAAATACACGCGATTCTATCGACATCACAATCTACGAAATTGACAATCACAAGCGTAAATCTCGGCGATATAGACAACTATTGAGGAACAAACCTTGGAATATTGATTAATAGGGACTAAAATGAACATCACAAGAATGTAAATCTCGGTGATAGCTCCCTTCTTAGCAGCGAAAATCTCGGCAATAACAAGCTTAACATCAGAGTAACGTTCGGCGAAACTAACCACCACACACCAGCATAAATAACAGCGATAGATGCTGGAAATCAGCAAGAAAAGTGGTCATTACATCACAAGTTTGAGGAAGTCTGAAAGTATGTAGGTTCCTTGGTTGTCACAAGCAAGTGAACCCAATAAAATTGTAATGCAGTTTTGAATCCGTCTCAGGAATGATGGAAATTTCAACAACAAAAAATACTGAAATCCGTGTTTCAGCACAGAACTGTACCATGGTTGGCAGGTGCAATCTCTGAAATAGCGTCAGTGACACATCACGAAAATTAACAGCATGCAAGAAAGTGTTTCTTGCCCTCTATAATCACAAAAATATCGGCCATTTTACCATCGTAACGTTCAGAAAAATGACCATCAAATACCAACGTAAATAATGCTGATAGACTACTATAATATAAGAGAAAAATGAGGAAGAAATGTAGTCATTCCATCGGTGATTTGAGGCAAATCTGAATGCAAGCAGGTTCAGTGATTGTCAGGAAATTTTAATGCGAAAAGTTGCGTGGTCGGTCTTGCGGTCCAAATTATTTTTTTTAAAACTTTTTCTAATTTTTTTTCAAATTGATTTTTATATTTTTGGTAGCAGTGTTTCTTTAATTGTCAAAATTAAAAGTTTCATTTTAACTTCGGAAAATTCCTTTAAACTTTTTGACAAAATCCCTGATAATTCCCTGATTTTTCCCGAAATACCGAATTCCCTGACTTTTCCCGATCTGTGAACACCCTGAAAATTATGTATCAACCTAATTTTAACCATAACTGATTACTAGTATAGCTAGAGATTATATAACAGGGATGAGTTTGGTAAAAAATCAAAAAGCTGAAAACAAAAATCCAAAAATTTTATGCGTGAAACACATTTTAAGTTATATATTTTTTTAAAAATGTGTTTTTCCAAATGCATTTATAACACTACACCATCTCTGTCCGTCCGTCAGCAAAAATGGCTTAAAATAGCGGCACCTAGACGTAGGGATACAGTTTGTGCTGTCATAACTCCAAAGGGGGAAAAAACAAAATTCCTGTGAAAGCGATGAAAACCGGCAAAAACTTCAAAATTTCAACAAGTCAGACAACTTCAAGCAATTATATCATATTGACAAACAGGCTAAATTTAATTAAATCCAGTTTTCTAAATTTTTAAGCTACAAGTACTAAAAATCTTAAAATCTAAATTTTTATTCATATCGTTAAGCTTGTTAAATAAAATAAAAAGCAACAAACAATTTTACAAACAAATGCAGTTAAAATAACAATTTTATACACAGATTATTTAGAAAAATTACAATTGGGACTAATTTTCAGAATATTTTTATATAATTTTTATACAAAATGATATGAAAATTTGAGATATTCTGCATAGATTCGAATCAAACGGCAAAATTTAACCTTAAACAGGCACTAATCACGAATACGGCGGCTATTGCTTTAACGGAAGTCTAGATGAATGGCTACAATTTGGGGTTGAAAATCTCGGTAATAGCTGGTATTGTATTAGAGTAAACTTCGGCGAAAATTACCATCACTCTAACAAAAGTACCTATAAGCAATATCGCTTACAATACCAGCGAAAATCTAGGTATCGGCAAAAAAGAACATCACAACAACATGCATATCGGCGATAGCGTCCACGATATCAACACAAATTTCGGTAATATCGATCTTTTCTTAGTAATACTAGTGCAAATTTCGGTAATATTGGATGTTACTACAATATGGCTTTCGAAAAAAATTACTCAAGCCAACAGAAATATCAAAATTAGAACCAAATATACCGGGGCAACTCTCAAGAATAGCGCTATTGTATTGGCGTAACACTTGACGAAAATTACAATCACAACAACATAAATCTCGGCGTAAAATCTGGGTATCGGCAAAAACGAACATCACAACAAAGTGCATATCTGTGATAGCGTCCACAATATCAGCACATATCTCATCGCACATCATCAATAACGCACATCAACGAGAGGGCAATTCATCAAGGTAATAACGGCATTCTTTCGGTAACATCGGTGCAAAAATGACTATCAAATAAACGTAAATATCAGTGTTAGCGCCAAATATACGGGAACAATTCTCAGCAATAGCGTTGTTGTATTGGAGTAATACTCCGCGAAAATGAAAGCCACAACTTAAATCCCAGCAATAACGCACGTCATAGCCACACAAATCTGAGCAGAGTGGACATTACATCAATGTAAGGATTAGCAAAAACGAGCTTCACATACCAACGTACGTTTAGACGTACAACAACCGATAATTCTGTGGATGTCAGACTTGAAAGCAAGCACATTATTCGTATACGTTAATCGCGTGAATTAGTATGAAGGAAATTACAATTTGAGAAGAGAAAAAATGGCAAAAAAGGATAAAATTTTGGAGAAGTTGAAAAAATCTAAATGCGAATTTAAACGCCAACCTAACTAAAAAAATGCATTCCATTAGATTTTTTTATTTGGAGCAGGAATGTCGTAGGTTTTCCGCTCTTCCAGATCGGGGAGAAGGGAAGCTGCTTCGCGATTCAGCCTTAGAGAAAAGGTTATTTTTCTGTGGGATAGAAAATTCTTGAAAAAACAATTTTTTTTTCAGGAATTAGAAAAGCGGAACTTTCTTTGAAAAAGCGGAATTATTTTTTTTCTAAAAAATTAAAAAAGCGGTATTCCGCCACATGGCGGAAAAAACTCATCCCTGAAATAAGTATATTAAATAATTAATTTTTAGTCTACATAAAAGTGTCTTTTAACAGGTAATATTTTCTGATCTCTCGTAACTACACTTGCAAATATTATTGTTTATCAACAAGTAGCAGAACTTGTTGGTTCATGACTAAACTTTGGAAAAAAGATAAATAAGTTACATAATGAGGAACTTTCACGTTTTTTGGTTTTATTTTTAAATAAAAGTAGAGAAAAAATCATGAAAAACAATGCCATTCTTTCAAAAATTTGAGCTCGGATAAATAGTTAAAAAAATATTTATTTTCACTTTGCGATTTGGCGGGAAAAAGCCACTTTTGCGTGAAACATCAACGCGCAGATAGTGAACAAGTCTAAAACTTGTTTTAGACGAGGAATGATTGAGGTTTCCTCCTCATTTTGCGACTTTTTCTCTGCGTAACCACATCACGGTTTTTTTATGCGTTTTTGGTCACGTGACTTTTGCTTTGATTTCGGCTAATTTCGAACTCGATTTTTGATTAATTGAAAGCATAAAGCTAAAAAATAATTGCACTGCACAAATATATTCGTTGGATAACACTAGAAAATACAAAAAATATTCATTTTCCTCACTTGTGCAAGTTCCTCATTGTTTATTTAATTCACATCTAAAAAGTCAGATGTAGTTTTTAAACAATTTACTCAAATTTGTTCAAATATATTTAGCATGTTCTCTAAGAGAGATACTCATACAAAAGTAGTTAATATTCATTCAACTAAAAACATTTTTTTTTCTTAAAAATAATATTGGAAAGTTACCTGTTGTCAGTATAGTACTGGCAGCTGTTAATTCTTGATACACATGGTAATTTGGAAGCATATATGTAACAGTCAAATCATCTTGTCCGCATCTAATATCGGCTTCTTCACACAATAAAGAGAAACATGACATAGATACAAGAACAGCATCAATATCCACGCTCCACAAGTACATGAAAAAGACAACCTACAAATAAAATGTATAATTAATAAGTATAAAACTAATCCAAATCAGTAAAAAAATAACTCTTAATAGTTAAACTTAAAAGTCACATCTGCATTATTTATTACTACCTGTATATATATTTGCTAAATATATAAGCAAATTTTTCATGCAAAAGTAAAAAGATTGGTTTATATGCGTCAATAAATATTACAATAAAAATGCAAAACAGCAAAAGGTACTCTTCTGTCACTACAAATGTCTTGATGTAACATAAAATGAAGCTGATTGCCAAATAATCAAAATAACTACATAAAAAAAAATTTACAAAAATTTACGAAGATAATAGGAGTAATTTTATTCAGAAAGGTAAAAAAATCTGATAAAAATGATTTTCTGATATTTTCAGACTAATCTCAGACTTACAGGATAACTTTTCCTAATTTAAATCTAATGATTATTTCAAGAAATAAGTAAAAAATCACAGTGCCGAAAGGCTGCAACAGTGCTGAATAAAAAATTAAAAAAAGTTAATAAACTCCTTTGTTTTAATTATTTGTTTTTCCACTCATTGGGTTTTTACCTCTAGTTTTATATGTGCTTGCTTGCAAATAGCAATATGGCTTCCAAGATTTGCATATTCTTTATGTTTTTGTAGAAAGGCATTACGGCACTTGAGAATTTCTTTCACCCACTTGAGGATTTCCGTGTAGTTCACAATTTGATGTTGGATGAGTTTTTGCGAGATTGAAAACAGCACCTGGGAGCTAAAGTAGAAATATTGCAAGTTAGAAAATAGAAGCATACATTCGCCTATGCTCACCCATCATTACGAAAATAAATTTTTAGTTATGGATGAAACAAAATAAAAAATAAATGCCCTGCATGTTGTACAGAATATATAAATTATCAAACAGTAACACGATTAGATTAAAAAGACACAGAAAAACATCACTAATTTGCTTAACTTTTGTGTGTTACGTCAATATAATTTTCATGCTCAGAGCAAGGGAAGTTGAAGTTGTTAATAGTATAATAACACCACTTTAAAAGCTTTTTTGAAAAGCAATATAAATTTCAAAGTTGAAAAAATTGTGCACACAATTGAATTATCTAAAACTAAGCATAATTAAACAAATCTAAAACAACTGAAACAAGTGAATTATCTAAAACTAAACGTTAAATGGCCATAAAACATAATTAAGGTAATTATTTTACCTGACATCCCAGAAAGTATTTATAGGTGACTCAGGGTTCCACATTTCAATATTAGTAGGATCATGTAGAATAAGCAATGCTTCCATAGCTTCTTGAGCCACATCTGGCATTGATGGTTGGTGGATCAGGGATACAAGACCATTTATCAGCTCTAAAGTACTGCTCTGAATTTCATGCCCAGCTTTACCTTGATTCTATTAAATTGGAAGAATTTTAATACGTAAATAACTTTGTTTAACACTAAGAATATTATTTTTCTATAAGAAAGAACATGTATCTTGTTCATATTAATTTTTTAAACATTGTGGCTTTCTTTAAAATATTATAAACATATACATGACATTTTAAGGAAGTAAAAAGCATTTAAAATATTGGCAAAACTCTAATACTTAATGAAATTAAATATCACACAGTTTAAATATGATTCAAGTTCAAGAATATTTTCATTTAACAAATATTTTTTTCTATAATTATTAAATGTTTTAGTAAATTTTTTAACTAAATATTACGTTCAAGCCAAAAATCCTCATTAAAAATTTAGTAATTTTGTTCATATTATAAAAAAGTAAATTAATAGTAAATAATTTATTATATAAGAGATAAAATACATACATTTAACATTAAAACAGGATCAGCATGAATAAGTCGGACCATCCATAATAAAAGATTTTTGTAGCTGAGAGATTCTTCAGATTTATCTTTGAATTTTAAGGTGCTAACTTTTTCTTTTAGTGTCAGACTCTACAAATAAATATCAAAATACAGAAAAAACATTATAAAAAAAAAAAAAAAAAAAACATACATTTAAATTTTCTAAACTATTTTAATCACAAGAAAAATGTATGTAAAAAATTAATAAAATATCAACTGAAGAAAATCACACTAACCTGACATAGCTGATATGGATATGCATGAAAACAGAATTATTAGATTTTATTTTGCAAAAAAAAAGAAGAAAAAAAATTACACATGATTTTACATTTTGCACATGATTGCTGTTAAACATTTTATTTAAAAACTTGAAGTCAACTTTAAATATTACTTTAATTGATTTAGAAATTTACGAAGAAAAAGATAGCAGTTAGACAGATGATGCAAAGGATGTCATTTTATTAAGGAGTTATTTCTTAAGGCAACTGTAATAGAAACAAACTTTTATAAAATTAATCATTGATTTTGCTTAATAAAGTCAGCTATTTATACACTTATCAGTGTTTGTAAAAAGCAAAGAAATACTTTCTTCCTCATTTTATTTTAAAGGAAACTCTCATTATGAATTGCATGCAAAAATTTGCCATTGGTTTAAATCTTAATTTTAAATGAAAACATTTAACTAAGATTGAACTAGTATTCTAATTAAATACATTACATTTCCTATATCTGATAAAATTTTCATAATATTCGAAACAATACTTGAAATGGCAATGAAAAAAATATAATCAATATTTTCTAACGCAATCACTGAGCTAAAGAACTAAGACTAGAGTACGGACTCTGCGAGCCGATCACATCATACCCCATTCCGAAGTGTGTGCGTGCAAATAGGCAAAAGAAGGGGATATTTTCTTCGCGTCTTATGATCGTGAAGGGAAACCGAAGTTGAATTATTTTTCAAAATTTATGAAATTTCAAGTTCAAACGCTTAAATATAGTTTTTTTAATTTAAATGATTTTTTTTTAAATAAGAAATGCAGCATTGTAAATTAAGAGTAGAGTCATTGAGTTCCTAAGTAACTATTTAAGTAATGTTATTAAGTATATTATGTATAAAAGCGTCTTGAAATACTGAGGCAATTTAAATAAGAGAAAAACATTATTGTATCACTACTGTAGTAAGACATTAAACGCTATCCCCCAGGTTGTACAAGTATTTTAAATTCTAAAATGGATAACAATTGCAATTCAATCATGGTGTTTTTATAATTCTTTTTGCTAGAGAAGTTTGAAAATAGGTAATTTGGTAGACGTGCTCTTTTGAAAATTGTATATATTTCATTCTTACACAATAATTAAATAAAACCAAAACGTCCAGAACTTCACACAAGCATTTCATCAAAATCCTGATTATTCCTATAATGTGTCATATCTGAAATATTTACAATTCATGTAGTCTAATTGAAAAGCAACTATACCAGAGAGTATATGTCAACTTCTGTCTTTAAGTTAGATTATTTTTACGTATTACCTTTAAAGTTAAATATTCACCATAACGTTTTAAACACAATCTAAGATACCAATCTATAATTTGCTTCGTCATCTGTGACTCGTGAAGGTCTTCAAAACGCACTTCGTTTTCAATTTGCTGATAAAATTCAATTTTTTCAGTTAATAGAAATTCCTTTATTATAATTTTTAATTTAAAATTGATAGTTATAGTAGTTTGGCAGTTTTCCTTCAACATCATGAGCTTGGGTCGTAAAATCATAGTTTTATACACTCAGTACATTCCCGTGTGGTTGCTCGATTATACATACAAGTGGGGAGAAATTCAAAATAGTTGAACATAGAAGCTTATCACATTTAAAGCTTAAGCGCATAGTAATTAGGCGATTGAATTTCGGTTTCAATATTACAGCATATTTTTTTGCGAAACAGATTTTTGTTGAAAATATTCATATCTAAAAAGCAGAACACGGTTTCCTAATTATATCTAGCATTCGATTTACTTAAAAAAAGTAGTAAACGAATGCATAAAAGAAGTATTCATGTATTTAACCAGTCATTAAAAGTATCTAAACAATAAATCGGTTTGAAACAATGAAAAATAATTTCATCAAATCTCTAAAATATCAAACTATTCCTTACAAGTTAGTTTTAATATCCAAAACGTATATAAAAAAATACTAAAGTTCGCACTATGTGCTTAAACTTAAAGATATGAAATCGAAGTTCAGATTCATCCTCTAACAATTTTCTCTATATGTATCTGCAATTAGATACTCAACGAGAAATTACAATTCTAAAATAATTAAAAAAAAAAAAAAAAATTTAGTTGCATAGCTTGAAAAGCAAAAAACCACAGATTGTTTTACTATAACGTGCTAGGCAACTGGGAGAAAGAGCATGTTTTGCCTGTTTGGCTGTCTGAAACGAGCTTCCACAGAAGCTCGTATGGTCGCTTGTTAAGTGACCGGGAGTAGTTACTCCAGTTTAGTATTCTAGCTCAGTGACCGCAATAGTGCACCAATATAGAAAATGAAACTGGTGGTTATTCTTAAGTAAAGCATTTCTGTTTTTGATGATTGAAAAGGGTTGACAAAAGACTCACCTGTATCATGCGCAAAGGCGTGTGACTTATACAGCCCTGGGTCACTTTGGTGAGAGTGTCCGTAAACATATTGCGCAGCTCGTGTGCCTTATTGTACACAATATCAATTTGCGGCCACCAGGCAAGTCTCGGCTGGGTGATGATGCGGTAGAGCGAGCAAACCAGAACAAAGTGGTAGGTGGAGGGCGAGTTGAGATTGAGACACACTTTGAGTGCCTCGCTGTTGTGCGGGTTGATGCGAAAGCAGGAGACAAAGCAGTCGATCATAAGATCCACGTCTTGAGTGATGGTGGCTTGACTACGGCAGAAGGGCTTGCAAGGGTTGAAGAGCAAACCCTGCAAAACCAGATAGTGCATAATAATGATATTTATATGGAATAACTAAAATAAATGAGGAAAAGTGTTATTATGCATTCAACAGGGTTCCCACTTAAACCACAGAATGAAAATCAAGGACTTTTCAATGACTTTTAGGGACCTAATTAATGTTTTTAAGGACCTATGAAAGTTCGTTTTTAGACATCATGTCTATATTTAAATTTTTACTAAAGTATATTCTACCAAAAAAGTTACAAGTTGGTGGATGCGTGATACAAATACGTCGGAAAATTCTGATACGTGGCAAAAAGTAACGGTCATGTGGGGTTAGCAATTCCGAGTTGTATTTGTATAAATTTTGCAGTTGGACAATATCTGTAAAAATTAAGGACTTTTAAGGACCTCTAAGCATTTTCAAACACTTTCAAGGCCTTGAAAACAAGTTCGAAAATATTAAGCACTTTTAATGACTTTCAATGACCGTAGGAACCTTGTTCAAAAGTGAAAGCATACCTGACTCAATTGCCAAGTCAAAGATTTCATCAATTAACCAATAGTGTGTATTATAAGTTTTATTTCCGAATTTAGAGTATTAATATGTATTAGCACAATTCATGTCTGAGGAGTATAATTAACATGTTCTCGACTGGTTTTAATAAATCTATAGTGAGTTATTGTTGGGAAATTTTTTAAAATGGACTTTTTGCTGTTATATAGAATGTTTAAGTACTAACCAGTTTTTGTGCAATTATTTTTAAGATCAATTCAGATTAAAATTTTAAAAATCATATGAAAATAAAAGTACATGCAATATCGTTAAATATTGCATGTACTTTTATTTTCATATGAATCTTGAAAATAATCACACAAAAAAGCTGGTTTAAATTTTGAAAACGAAAAGCAGACAATTTGTCTCGACAAAACACTTTGACACTATCAAACAACCACCTCATTTCTAAAAAAAACAACATATATATTGAAAACCACAGTTAGGAATAAAATTCTGCACATATTACATGCTAAATGCAAGATCTTCTTATGAGCCATGGATAGGAAACTCTTATCATGGCATATGTTTACTTATAAAAATAAAATTCTGAATAAAACAATCTGTATTATTACTTTACCTTTAAATCATTTATCACATTCTGCACCAATTGAAACACTACATTGCTGCTGTCCAAGATGTTGATGTAGGTAGAGGTTTTACACAAACGCACACACGTCACGGCTGCAGCTTCACACAATTGTTTACTTGCTGCATGAGGCACAAGTGCTTTTCGTACAGAATCCACAAATTGTCGCTGAAAGAATACAATATAACAGTTAATATACAGTAGTTAATATAACAGAATACAGATGTGCAGTAAAAAAATAAAAGTACAATGAGTCCTTCAAATATTTAATTGGGACATTTTAGTTGTGATTATTAGCAGCTGAAATACAATAGTAGGATACAACTTATGGATATTTTAAAAGCAAGCAGTATTGATCTAAATAACTAAAAACTGGATGGACTGTTCGTAAGATAAAGCATTTAGAAATTAGAATTCCGGATAAATCAGACATTTGAGAAAAAAAATCATCTGCTGCAGCATGTTTTCCAGATGCTGAGGATAATAGAATTTAGAATACAAACTCACTTTTTAATGCAATTAAAACAAGCCAAATTTGTTTAGATCTGGCATATAACCATAACATATTTAGATTTTTTTTTTTTATGTATGCTAATGAAAATAGAACACAGAATTTCCATTAAGAACATTAATATTTCTTTGCTGAAAACAATTAACAGTAGTCTGAATAAAACACTTCTTATCAACATCCCTCGGAATTTCGCAAAAGAAGGAGGAAAAAATTATTATTATATTCATATACATATTCATTTCCAATGAGTGTAAATTTAGCTAACTTTTTTGCCAATAAAAATATGAAAATCACCAAAACCAAGAACAAAAAACAACTCAATTTCGAAATTTCAAAATCAAGAAGAAAAAAAATATATTTTTTAAAATCTACATTTAGAAATTTGATTTTTGACAAAATAATGGCACTTTCTCCCGAAACGATTTTCAGAAAATTCTGGTTCATTCAATGCTGGTAATCAGGTTTTTACTATAGTTCAAACATAATGAATTGTCATAATAAAAAAATATTTTACATTCAGTGAATATTATAAAATGATTTAGTAGAAAATGCTTTCATTTTAAATAAATGTTTTCTATTTTTGAATATTTTTTTTATGTCTAAGATTAGTTAGCTAATGCAAATAACATAATAGTGAATTGTTTTGAAAACCTACAGGTATAGGTATCATAATTTTCATCCGTGCCAGTGGTATGAAGGTATTTAGTAAGGTTTGTGTATTTCAAGAATCATTTTAATCACACAAAATTCTAAATAATTTATAAAAACATTTGACATACTCAGCCTAATTTACTTTTAGATTCCAAAAGTGAAAAAATAATGAATGTACCTGTCAGTCTGTCTACATCTCCTATTTAAATTAAATCCCTCTCTCTTCCCCCCTACTCCCATTCAAGCTTAAAATCTCGAGTATATAGACATAGAATTGGAACTATGAATATATACTAAATGAAGTCAAATACAAAAATTTGGAAACAAAATATGGTTTTTGCTTAGTAAATACATTTCATAACTTAATAGTACTGTTTCGTTTTACGAACAAGACCCCAATATAAAAATAAGAGGCGAAATTTACAAATTAACTATGTAAATAAAACTTAAAATCTTAGTTGCAAGCAAACAACCATCTTTGTTTTTATTCTTAGGAACAGTCGAACAGATTTCAAAACGATTACGATTAAAAGTATCGTTTCGATTCGCAACAAGTACATATTTAACTCCAGATAACTTGACTTAAATCAGTGTTACTCTGCAACTAATCATTCGACTCATAGACTACGAATTAAAAAAAGTATATTTTTATGTTTCTATTTTTTTAATTCAAATAAATTAGTGTATCTTAAGAGAAGTAATACAATATTTCAATTTAAAAACAAAAAGGTGGTAAAAATTAGCATTTGCTCTCTTGGCAGTTATTAAAAGTGCAACAGAAACATCTCAAATTCACAAAACTGGCAGGAGTGGGTAGTCTATTAGACGAATGTTTAATCAACTGGTTTTAAATAATTACATAGTTCACAAAATTCATTTTCTTCAGCATGCTTCTTAAGAATCTATGAAAGTGGTAATGACGGAAAGTGGTGTACAAAAATAAAATACAAGTTAAAAAAAAATAGATAAACCGGTTTGCAAGAAATTGTACTGATAAATAATTGGTATTTTTGTATTTAAAAGTGATTTACTGAATTTCAAAAAAAAATTATCCAGCATTCTTAAATATAGGGTAATTTGTTACATTAAAAATGAAACCTAACATTTTAAAGTAGGCACAATTCTTAATTACAAGGCACTAATAAAATTTAAGTTCAGTTTGAACTTAAATACAAATTTTGTTTCGATTCTCACCTTGCGATAATGTTTAGGAGAAAAGGGGGCTCCTGCATCTGCATTCACAATTTCTTCAAGAATTTTCTAAATAAAATGAATAGAATAGTAGCACAAGAAAAACTTATGTATGAAGCAAAAAAATCAACTAAGATTTGCAATAAAAAAAAAAAAAACATCAGGCACTTTTAAGTATAAGTATTTAGTACTTACAGAATTCAGTACTAAAAGCATCATTTGCAAAGGCCACGTGTTCATACGCTTTTTGCTGTTATTTTCAGCAAAGTTATCCAGAAGATCAAACAGACGATCACAGCAATCTATAAGAAACAACTTCTGTTAAAGTAAAACTACAAAAATCCTAGCCTTTCAGTGCATAACTAGACCAGTCCATTGCCAAACACCAACATTCTAAAATTTATTAGATATCGAAACTAAGAAATATTCAGGGCTGCCACTGACTATAAAACTTGAAAATAGTTGCTTTAGTAGCCTCGGATGTTAAAAATAGTAGCCAAAATAGTAATCTTAGACATAGAAAATAGTAACCTCGCTTTTTGTAACTTAATAACGATTTCTTTTTTCAAAATGTTTAATGTTTAAATAATTATACTGTATTGAAAATGACAGGCAAATTTAATTAAGTCCAGGTTTCCAATTTTTTAAGCTACATTCAAAGCAATTAAATAAATTGCTTCAAAATTTAAGTTATTAGTAGTTATAAATTTAGCTATAATATTGAAATTTTAGTCATTCGGCATCGATTGACCTACATAGCGAAATCGATCATTACACTAGCACAAATGACGAACATAACGTCTTGTAACACCAACGGAAGCCTTGGCAAAAACATCCATTACAATGCAAATCTCAGAGATGGCAGTTTCAGCACCAAAACAGCGGCGCAAATATCAAAAATACAGCTGTTAAACAGTCAAATCACTTTAACCTTTGGCAAAAATGACTATCACTCCAATGTAAATACCAGTGATGTGGCCTTCCTCAAATATTAGCAATAGAGTCTACTACATCAACGTAATACTTGGTGAAAATTATCATCACAAGAATGTAAATATTAGCGATAGCGTCCATCATAACGGTGCAAATCTCGCAATGGTCTATTACATCATCTTAATAAGAGGCGAAATTAACCGTCACAAAAACGTAAATCTCGGAGATCGCCCTGCATACAAGCCCAAAAAACGGCAATAGAGGCCATTACATCAGCGTAATAACTCAATGAAATTAACAATCACACACAAACATAAATATAGATGATAGAGAAACAGAGGAAGCAACGATAAAAGTGGTCATTCCACCAAAGATTTTGGAATTCTGAATGCAGGCAAGGGTCAGTGGCGAACAGACTTGTAAGCAAGTACACACATGCATCCCCTTGAAATTTTAATGCGAATTTGCATCGAACTCAGGAAATTTTGGCAAAAAAAAAAGCTGAAATTAGCACATCCGCAGACAGTGTGTGATTTTTTGTGCGGATTTCATGTATTTATCTGTATATGTTAAGAAACAAAAGCTTGCTTTTCACAAGTCTTGTTTCACTTTCACACACAATAAGTAACTTCCACTTCAGAGCATTGCTTACATTTAGTGATGTATAGTTCCAAAATGTCATACACTTTGCTCCTTTGATTGATTTAAGAAAATAACAAGTTTTTTATTTAAGTACTAATGGCAAAGTTGGCGACTTTTTTAACAAGAGAAGAAAGATGATTTACGATGACATTTATCAAGCCATTTAAGTTGCGCAAAAGTAAATGCCCCATTGGTTATGTGGCAACCCTCAATTGTTAAATGTACATTTCAAATGGTAATCTTACGCAGATATAAAATTTCAATTAAAAAAGAACAGGAAAAGGAAGCTGCACATACTGATGGCATTTTCTTCCGGCGTTCAAGGCAAATTTCACAAATTCATTCTTGTCAAGTAAAGTTAATAAAGGCAAAATAATTTGATATTTGAGAATATAATAGTATATGTTGTTGAGTCTCGCTCTGCGAAAGATAATACATTGGAACCTAACAGGTAGAGGAAAATAATTATTGCGCGTGTGATTACTGGGGAGATACTGGTGTCGGACTAACAAAGTTACCACGCGACACACTAACATGAACAAAAATTAACACCTATTTCGGTAGAGTTCACCCCCTCCCCCACTGCCCCTTAAAAATATTGCTATTTTGACAAAACTGTGTTAGCACCTTAATGCCGCTTTTTTTTTCTCGCCCTACTATCAGACAGCATCTACTTTCTTTTAAAAAATAGTAGCCTTAGCCCAAAAATAGTTGAAAGTTTTGCTTAAAATAGTCGTTTTGGGTCCTTTTTTCACTAAAATAGTTGCCATGGTCACCTGGCCACTAAAATAGTTGCTTTAGTAGCCTTTTTAGTCACCAGTGGCAGCCCTGAATATTTCAATCGAACATCATTCTTTAAAACAATGGATTTTCGATATTTTATACGTGGTTGAGCCTTGTAAATTCGCACATGCTTAAAATGAATTATTGTTAAGACGAACAACGTTTGCCATCCCTTCCCATTGTATATACAAACAACGTTATTTTTTCTTATTAAGGCGAATATGCTTCATTCAAACTATCGGATAAGTTGAACTCGTATTTAAAATCTGTAACATTTAAACTTCCAAACAGTAAAGTGAACAAGTCATTTTTCACTTATCACCAACTTCTTTTCTCAAACAGTATGTCCTCTAACCAATTTCCTCAAATCATGAAAAGACTTCAATGGGATATGGCATGGTCTGTGGGGACAAATGTCTACTCTGGCTCTTTGACCTCTAGGGAAGGATAAAATGAAAGCCTCACCTCCAAGAAGAAAAACATGTGCTGGTGGCGGAGAAAGGAGGGGAGGATTTGCACCAAAGAGTAGATACGGTAGTTAGAGCACATACGATAGTTTATCAGACCCTATAATCAACTATTTTTAACTTATTAAAAACTCCAAGGTAGGGCGACTCGAAAAAAAATGAAAAAAATTGGTGGTAGTGGGAGAAAATTATGAACTTTCATCATTAAAAAGTGTGTAAACTCTGAATTGAGATCTTCTGTTGCCTAATTGGGTCAACAGTTGAACTGAAAATTCAAAAATTAATAAATAATCACAGATTTTGGTTTGCGATAGTGCTTAAAAATTGTTTTTTAACAACAACACATGCATAAAATTTTAAAAGATATAACAAATAACAGGAAGATATAAACATTACATTAATATCTTCTGCAGTGTTAATGGCAGAAAACGTTAACGTATAGAAGGATAATAATATTATGTATAATAACAGTAATAGTATAAAGTATAGAAAAGTAATAAGCACCTGCTAATTCTTCATTGGTTTTTCTTTGGAGATCTATAAATTCTTTGGGATATGTGTCCATCCAATTCCAGATAGCCTAAAATAAAATTGATATATATATATATATATAACATGCAATATAAATAACAAACAATTTTTAAAATGAAAAAGAAAAAAAGTACCTTTTCTAAGCTATTCATCAAAACAACATAAACATTCTTCTTTAGGCTTTTAAATTTTTGGTTTATTTCTGAAAATATATAATGTATAAGTGAGGTATAAATTCAAACAATTAAAAAAAAAGAAAATTCCATATGACAAAACATAGTTACAAAATATGTATTGTTCTTCTGGTAGAAAAACATAATTGCGATAACTATTATTGCTAAACATATTGACATAACTATTTCTCTACTTCACGGTAAGCACATGTACCATGTACATAAAACTGAGTTGTCTGTACGTCTGAACCTTATACAAATCCACAGTTTTGCACCTACAGGTACGAAATTTGGTACATAGAAGCTTTAGAACATGAAGATTGTAGAGAACAACTTATAAATTCGATTTAAAAGTTCATAAAATTTTCCACTTGCATCAATTTTCTACCAGATAGGCAATATCATAAGGTAAAAAATTTAAAAATAAAAAAAGCAAACCAATGAGTAAAATGATGTATATCAATTGAAATTGAAATTACTTGAATTAGATTAAAATTTATTCAGATGAAATTTTTGTTTAACTAGATACATCTTAAAGCTGAATTGTTCACAGAAGTTGTCAAGTTATGAACCAACTTAGAATCTAAATGAAAAAAATAGTATAAATGGTGTTAAACATGATTAAGTATATTTTCTTCTTGTTTGGGCAAATGATCATATAAAAAAAAACATAAATTGTTATTGTCCCTAAAAGGATATATTTTTATATGCTACATTTTGTTGGCCTAACAATAAAAAATTCTGACTGAATTTGAAACAGAAAAAATATTATACAAATGATATTTTTTGAGAAAAAAAAAATACTTGCAAGTATAATTTGAAATGCTTACTTAATAAACAAAATACAAAACCATATTATAAAAAATCAGGCTAATCTGCAGATATTAATAACTAAAATCTTGTTGCATAGCAAGAAAATGCTGAGTTTTAATACAGTATTACCTAATTTAGAGTCAGGATCTTAAGTCACCTTGATATCATAAAGTACCACAGAAATTATCAGGAAATGATTGTCAGACCTTGGTAAAATTTTGATATTGCATAATGTTTCTTCATTATTTGCATCGATTTTCCAATAATAATTTTTGGTATTTTCAGTTGATCATCTTGCACAAGCCTTTGATTTGATGAAACCAGCATGTTTACTTAAATTGGATAACCGAGACAACATTTTGCATTATCCTCTGACAAGAATGTAGTGTAGAAGCTGAATTTAAAGTTTACGATGCGAATTTCTGTCTAGGAATGAGTTTAAGTGATCTAATAATGTCGCAAATAAAAGTAAAAAATCTAATGAACCATTTTCTTAACAAAATAATTAGAATGAGTTTTACCATTTAATAACTTAATTAAGCGAGTAACATCTAAATTGATATGTTGAATAAGTTCAATATCAATAAAATCTGGATTTTCTTCATTACTATTTGACAATTCTTGCATCCTGAAATATAAATTGAAAATAATCAATGGTAGAATCTATAATAAAAAAAAGTATTAAACTTCATTAAATTTTTTTTTTTTTTAAAATACATTTTTGTGTTAAGTTTTCTCTGGGGATAACTTGTTGCAATTAACTAAATAATATATATATATTTTTTTAATGGGTAAATAATAAGTTATTTCAATTAAACAATTTAGAACTTAACATAATTGCTTTAAACCAGCGTCAGCCACTAGACGGCCCACGGCCGTCCCGGCGACAGCTTTTTCTCTGGCCCGCCGGCAGTACAAAAGAGCAAAAATAAAATTTTGCTGAAATAATTTTAATATGTCTACAATAGTATGTGTTTACTACCAAAAACCGCATTTTCCATTAAGTGGCCAGAGTCAGTGAGTCTGAAAAATCCTTTTTTTTTCTGAGACTGCCAGAAAGAATAAAAAAAAGCAATAGTTTGAATTATTATCAATGACGCATTCGATTTGTATTGCTTAGTTTTGTACTTATGATACTCAACCCCCTCGATTCGTGAATGGCACAGTTCGATTTCTGCTTTTCTGAATGTAATGGGCAGGAGTTGGGTGTTTCAATGCATACCTCTTTTGTTTTGACGTGACAAGAAGTATCGCGATCTCTATGACTCCAGTGCAATAATGGCGTCGAAGATTAGTTTTAAACGCAAAATAGATAGTGAAAAGCGGACCGGCTGTCATCGTCTCGCAATTGAAGATTTAGGAGGCATGGTTTAAATATCTTTATTGATTATGAGTTTATGTCAAGTCACATTGTAATATTGTCACAAAAGATTAACTTCTTTTATGAATTTGATTTACGATGTCAAGAAAATTATTTTTTTAATTATTTGAAACAAAAATCAAATATCAATTGTTATTTTATAAATATAAAAAAATTAAATTATTGTTTCAGTTTTCAAAATTGTTTTATATTGTTGAATCCTTAGTAATTATCACATTTCTAACATTGAACATATGTAGTAAAGCAATATATTTATTGGCGTATTCGGTATAAATCTACGGCCCGCTGAAAGTTCCAACATAAGTCATGCGGCTCGTTTCTAAAAGTTAGTGGTGAACGCTGCTTTAAACTATATTTTAAAGCGTGGGTAACATTCGAATATTGCCAAATACTTTACTTCAGAAACACAGTGAAAATAAAGTGAAACTGCGTTAAAAAAAGAGTATAATCTATAATAATAAAACAAGCTGTGTGCATGTCTGTGGATCTATAGAAACCTACTTAAAATTGGAGTAGAGCTCTGAAATTTTCAGCATAAGTAGTTTTGGCCTTCTAATTGTATACATCATAAATAGAATGTTAAAATTTTAATTAGTTCTTTTTTTTTTTTTTTTTTTTTTACAAAGCGCCTTTAAACAGAGATACAGCTCTGAAATTTTCAACATAAGTAGTTATGGCCTTCTAGTTGGACTTTTGAAAAAAGAATTTAAAATTTTTATTAGTTTTTTTAAATTTTTTTTAAAGTAATATAATAAATATATTAAAAAAACGATTTCTAATAGGGCTACAGCTCTGAAATTTTCAACATAAGTAGTTTTGGCCTTTTAATAGGACTTTGGAAAACATAATTTAAAATTTTTATTTTGTTCTTTTATAATTAATTTTTCTAATTAATAAATATTTTACAGAACGATTTCTAATAGAACTACAGCTCTGAAATTTTCAACATAGGTACTTTTGGCCTTCTAATTGGACTTTTGAAAAACAGAATTTTAAATTTTTATTTACTTCCATTTTTAATTAACAAATATTTTACAAAACAATTTCTACTTGGGCTACAGTTTTGAAATTTTCAACACAAGTAGTTTAGGCATTCTAATTGGACTATTGACAAAAAGAATGTTAAAATTTTAATTTGTTTTTTAATTAATTTTTTCACAAAAAGCGACTTCTAATAGGTCTAGAGCTCTGAAAGTTTCAACATAAGTAGTTTTGGCCTTCTAATTTTGCTTTCCACAAACACGTGTTAAAATAATCTTAAAGGGGTGTTGTATTATAGTATTCAGGGGATTTTTTTTCTCTACAAGGGAGAGGCTTCTAATATTAAGGCTTTACGTAGCAATTAGATTTTAGTGAGGGAAGCAAGCTTATACTTACGCAGCAATGAACCCGAGCGAAGCGAGCCTATCCTTGCACAGCAATGAACCTTTCAACGAGTGAAGTAAGCCTGTGTTTATGTGTCTATGAACTTTTTAGCGAACAAAGCGAGCTAGATTTTGCATAGCGATGAAACTTCCTGCGAACGAAGAGCCAAAAAACTGGGAACTATACACGAATGACAGATTTCCACAACAAGAGGCCTTACAGCTAGCTAAAATATTGCACATGTTAAAATTTTGTAGCGAAGCACAGGTATTCAAATAGTCTTGTGTAAAATCTGTCGTGCGAGTTCCCACATGCACTATGCTTTTTAAAAAAAAAAAAAGGGTAAAATTGGGTTCTACTGAAAATTCTTTAAACTGCGACTACTCGTTTTTTTAAATGAAATTTAATTATTTATCTCGATTTTTTCTTTCACTATTAGTTTTTTAAAAATACTTAATAAAAATAAATTTAATGATTTAAATATTTTTGAAGTATAAAGTTTTTAATCGTTATAAATAGCACTGAAATATTTTTCAAATTCTTAGTATAAGCAAGAAATAAATTATTCAAATCAAGAATATTTTCTATACCTATTTAATGATAAGTGATGGTATAAATAACAATAATACATAAATTTAAAAAATTGTATGTTCTAGGGTTTATATATGTAGTAAAATATACTTGAGTGTTTATTAATTGCACAAGCAGATTTTCCAAAAATAATAAAGTCTAAAAAAGATAAAAACTTACCTAGCAGATATCCTACTAAACACAGCATTGAAGTTATTTAAACTTAATGAGAAGAGAACTTTTGATGCAAGGTTCTTCAACTGAATAACCATATGGTTCTCGCTTGGAACATCTATGAACTAACAAATAAAACTATTTTAGAAGAAACTTTAAAAATACAATGTTTATTATTCATGCTAAAGTAACACTTGAAAGCCAAATAAAAATTATAGTAATTATGCAATGTAAATTAATTTAAATAAATTCAAAACAGACCACAATTATTTAAAAAAAATTTAAAGTGAAATCAAATTTCTAAATAAGTGGATAATACCACTGGTCAAAATTACAATTTAGTTTATTAGACATTCATCCCTTAATGGGTAGGGAGAGGGAGGAACATTTTAAGTGATGTGCTTCCAGGCCCTTTAATAATGACTATTTGGTGTTTTGTTATGACGTGACTACAATGCAGGCGCGGATTTAGGGGGGGTGCGACCGCACCCCCCATGAAGTATCTCGTCTAAATTATTTTTAAATGGCAGTTTCACCGAATTCAAAGTAAAAAAAAAAAAAAAAAAAAACTTACATTTCATTAATATTTGTAACATCTATTTTTTATTTAATATCAATATCGATGGAAATCAGCAAACAAAATTAAGCTTTTTATGGCATTCTTCATGCCTCATTAATACAGATTTTTAAGCCACTTAACCGAACTCCTTATTTCGTTACCCGTAGAAGGAATGGGCTTGAGAAGGGACAAGTAGATCGGGATTGTGTTGACCTGCAATGTACAGCTCAAAGAATCTTCACCCCTTGTGTGATTCTCAAATTAAAAAATGAATTTTGAAGGACCATTTAAAAATATCTCAATTTCAGCAGGATTTTCTCCTTGATCAGAGGCCAATTAATTATAAAGGTTTAATATCGGGGTGCCATCGCACCCCCTAAACCTCATTCGATGTACAAAAAATCATGCACTAAAATAGCTTTAAAAAAAAATCCTTTAATTGTAATTGGAAAATAAAATGCCTAATTCATAATTAAGAAAAAGCTTTGATCAAATCGGCACTATAGCATTATTGCAATTCTACAAAATATTGCAAGAACTTACAGTTCCGATCAAGATGCTATGGCTAAATTAAGACCAAGAAGTTTCTCTTCATTCTTTCCTAAAGATCTTAAAACAGCCCAGGGAAGAGAACAAAATGACCCCTTCTTTGTGTGACCTTGAATTTGAAGGACACAAACAAAGTAATAAAATTTGAGGGGTCATACTATCCCCTCCCTTGCACGTGACATTGCCCCATATCCCATATCACATGCGAGTTGCAAAATTACTAACATGCCTCTACTCTGGGGAAGAAGTAAATGGAATGGTCCTTCTTGCTTGAGTTGGAGGGTGCATGCTATGTCTAGATTGTTTGTTTCTTCAATTGGTATGGCAGTGCAAGATAATTAACAGTAATAAATAACCATGATAAGATTTTTTTAATATTACTATTTATTTTACAAAATGTAATATAACATTAACAATTTGTTTTAGTTTAGACATTTTCTTTTTCAAAATATGTTTGAATATTTCATTTTTGACCGAATCATCAGAAGTAGCGATTTATCCTACACACTCATATTTGATATTTTATGTAATTATCAACGTAACTCTCAATTCAATACCATCAGTATATGAATAGATTGTAATAAAATATTTAATTCATATAAAAATGAACTGATTTTATTGGATTAACCCATTGTATCTGCACCCTTTCATATGCAAAATCATTAAAGCCCTTTGATAAAGTCAAACAAAATTACTTTTTAAATTATAAAAATGTAATTTATCCTTAACAGTTTAAAGTGAGTGCCATATAGTTTTTAACTTCTTTTCAAAATATTGAGGATCATAGCCTAGCACGTTTTTAAATGTTGCTATGCTCCAATCTCACTCACAAAAGAGGTATACTCCCCTACCATACGAAAAGTCACCGGGTCGAGCAATATTTAGCGCTCTGTAGTCTGTTTTCAAATTGAGTAAAGACTTTAAAATTTTTCACTAGTTATCGATTGGTGAGCTACTTCCTGATAGTTTTCCGAGGTTTCTCTTATTTAAGATGTATATGAAGTCCATTTTCCCCTTGAAAGACCATCTGGTAGATGTTCCCTGCTTGATAAATAAACTAATCAGAATCTAACTTTGTCCCGGTGCAGTATCATGTAGCACTTGTGCCTGGAAATATCCCATACAACGACATTTATTGCTACTAGAAGAATATCAAGTAATTTAACATAATTGTAAAACTGGTCAGCTTAGATTGCAAATTTGTAAATATTGCTCATTTGCAGCTTTTGGCAGTTTTCATTTGTTCTGTTAAATAAAAGTCAAAATTGTTTTGTATGAATTTATTATTTAAATATGAATGACTGAAATATTGGGACAATACCGATGACTTACAAATAATTTAAATCAGTTAATGTTAAAAAAAAATTTAAATGTGTTTTTTTTTTCTCTTTCTAATTCTAATTTCAAATGTGCTTTTGTAAGAGTGACTCAAACTTGATGGTAATATGACTGATAATATGTCTAATATGAGACACAATATGTAACCGATTTGAGATGCTACTCGTGATGAAAAAGCAGGTTCTATGGTTATATGAACATTATTATTATTATTATTACAATTTTACCTTGTAACTAATTTAGTTTGGAATTTTATTTGAATATAATGCAGAAATTTAAACTAATTTTCAGATGATATAAAGCTGTTTGTTTCAAAAATCTGCTTCTTTTTTTTTTAAATTTTTTTTTTTTAAATATGAGGATTTGTGTATTGACGGTTTAAGAGGGTCTTTGAGTACATTTTTCTAATTTAAGTTCCCTTAAATCATATTTATAAAAGAAAATATAGTGTTATGTTAAAGCAATCTCAAAATTTATATTAAAGTACAGGTTGGATATAATTAAAATCTATCTATTTAGAGAATTTTTGCAACTAAAGGAAAATATAAAACTTTAAGATGAAAAGGGCTTATATGGCTGTTAGTTTTACATGTTATTCCTTATAAATGAAATAATAAATCAAAATGAAATCAATCCAATGAAGTTTTAAATATATTGTGGTTCTTGAAGCGTAATTAGCAAAAATCCAAATAGTTATATCTTAAAGTTTTCATTTCAAAAATTTTATGATAATATTTAAACAGCATTACCAGATTTTCCCAGCAGTACTAATACAAAATTTCAAAAAGATTTATTAATTTCTACAGACTCCGGACTGATCTAAACAACACCAGTTTAATTAAGGCACCGCCTGCACCTTAAAAACTTTCGCGGATGTCAGAAATAAAGCATATGTACCCATTGGTATTAGTAACCCCCTAACCAAATCAGAATTATATTAAAGTTTTAAAAGAAATTTATACTGGATTAATACAGAAAATCTTTATAGAATTAGATAATATTGTTGATGCGTATTTAACCAATTAAAAGAAATGAAAGTTTACATAGTAAATAAAAAATTTGAGAGCGCCATAGTAAAAACTATCTTATTTTCAGCGATAATTTTTTTTTTTTTACTAAAAAACTGTACACACACGCACATTGAGGTCAACGCACTCACTCTTTTTTTATTATAAAGTTCGAATATATGTTAATTTAGTTAGAGCAGTCTTAGTAGTGTAACAATATGTAGAGTTAAGGTTAAGGTGACCTAACATTGGTAAGATTTTTTTTTTTTTTAATTTTACTTATTTCACAAAATGTAATATTTCATCAACAATATTTGTTTAGATCTTTGTTTTTTCCGAAAAATGTTTAAATATTTCATTTTTGTCCGAATGATCCGAAGAAGGGACTTATCGTGCACACTGATATTCGATATTGTGTGCAATTATCAAAGTAATATTTGAATAGATTGTAATAAAATATTTCATTCTTATAAAAATAAACTGATTTTACTGAAATAAGCATTGTATCTACACCCTTTCATATGCAAAATCCTTAAAACCCTTTGACAATGTCAAACGAAATTATTTTCATAAATTATAAAAATGTAATTTATCCTTAACAGTTTAAAGTGAGTTCCATGTTGTTTTGTACTTCTTTTCAAAATATTGAGAATCATAGCCAAACACGTTTTTACTTTCAGTTACCCATATGTTTACATAGGGCAATGAAAGTGTATAGCATTTAGTAAAAAAAAAAAAATCGATTTTTTTTTCTTCTTTTTTTCTTTTTCCCCTGGTTTTAAAACATCCTGATTTCAAAAAAGTGGTCTAGATAAAATGTCTATTTGTACGTGGTCAGCATAACTCCTAAACGAATTAACATACGATAGTCAAATTTGGTGTGCGGGTTAGTGGTAGCCATGGGACCTACAATTAAGGTTGTGCAATCGTCCCCACCGAAATTCCCATAGAAATCTGATAAAAGCGGAAAAAGCTAAGAAACGAGTGCCTTTAACACTCGCTTTTCAACCTTGAGCATCGCCCATCAACGATTGATATTTTTCTGTTTTTTTGGTCAAGGAATGACAGTGTAATGTCTATTGAATATCATCACCAATTTTCGCGTTTCGGCTTTTTTTCCGAGTTTTTTTTTTTCCCCCCCTCTCTTCCCACATAAAAATATCGCCAAACCCTCGATTTTCATTTAAATAAAGGAAAATATGGAAACAGTAAATAATGCCGTATCAAATTTGAATGCAAAGATCAATATTATAGTGTATAGTCTCAAGTTTATGTAACTTATATTTTAATTTGCTAATGTGATGTCAAACAGTTGAAAAGCATTGTTTAACTTTGGAAATTATTAAAACTTTATGAGTATAGAGTTTAATGTACCTGCAGTGTTGTCTAAAGTCGTTAAAAGATCTGCCGCCTCTTTTCTGCATTAAATTATTTATGATGTTGAATATATTGGTTAATTAACTTGCATAAAAAAAGTTGAATTTTCAGTGTTGTTGAACTTTTTACACTTCACCTGATCTGCATGAGATATTTTTTTGAGCTCTTAACTATTCTTTTTCTAATAAAAAATACTAAATATTTATAATGTAATTTTTTATTACATTTTCGGGGTAATTTGCTATATGGGACGCAAAAGAGGATGATCAAACCCTCTAATTTTTTTTTTCTCCATTGAACCCTGGTAGTATCATACTAATTGATGATACCCCTCCCCTCCCCCTCTCTTCCAAGTTGAAAAATTATTACCGCGACTGTAAACACTCACGGTCATAATCGCACCCCCCGTGATTGACCTCTAAATCCGCCCCTGCTACAATGGTTCCCAAGTCTGCTGATTCTTTAACTTGCCAAAGAGATAAATTTTGCAACTTTCTTATGGGTATATATAACACGAACTGAAAGTATATTTAATGAGTTCACTACCTAATCAATTCAGAGTTTTTGCAATGGCATGAAAAACCATATGCTTAAGGGTAATTCCTATGGTGTAATTCTAACTAATAAAAAAAATTACAAAGTAGCTAATATAAGAGAATAACTGATTTTAGTATTTACATACCTGACATAATTCTCTCAGTAATGATTTAACATTCATTGCTTCATCATACCTTGATGTTTCTTTAGGTTGCTAAAATACATAATACAATGAATGTAGAGATTTTCAAATGTACAAAGGTCAAATTCTAGAAAAAACAAAAGTTTATCAGATATTTAAGTTGGACAAAACTTTAAAGATGAGGGCCATATCGAGCTATAACATTTTTACAACATCTGCAAATCATGCTTCATGAAATAAAACAATCGTCATCAGCTTCGTAAAATTAAACAATTAAGACATCAGCATATCTCTCATGCATCCTTTCCACACCGAGAGGACATTGACAACTGATTTTTCTCTATATTTCCTAGCCATTTTATTTTTAAAATAGTGAAAATGTTAATAATTGAAAACTAAATTTAAAGAAAAAAAGTTATTGTAAAAAAAATTTCTAAAAATATTTAATTTATTGATCAAAAATAAATCCAGTGGAATTTATCTGAACTTTCGTCTCATTTTCTATGGAATATAATAAAAGACACTGTATCACAAAACACCCAATAATAGCCATAACAGGTTTTACCTATGGCAGGGTTCCCACTCAAATTACAGAATGAAAATCAATGACTTTTCAATGATAATAATATTTTGACTCTATATTTAATAACTCTAAATAATGTTTTTAAGAACCTTTGAAAATTTGTTTTCCTATATCATGTCTGTATATAAATTTTTAATAAAGTATATTCTACCAAAAAAGTTACAAGTTAGAGAATGCGCAATACAAATATGTTAGATAATTCCAATACAGTGCAGATAAGTGGCGATCATGCGAAGATAACAAGTCCGAGTTGTATTTTTATAACTTTTGCAGTTGCCACACAACATCCGCAAAAATTAAGGACTTTTAAGGACCTCTAAGCATTTTCAAGGACTTGAAAACAAGTTTAAAAATATTAAGCACTTTTAATGACCGTGGGAACCCTGCTATGGGTGGAGTGAATGAATTAACAGACAAATTTATTTCATTTTAGAGCTGTGTACTTTCTGTGCATTATACATAATTCTTTTGTTTTCAAAATATATGTGCAACAATGTATTTGAGAATGCAAAAGCATAAGCAACTCGCACTAGAATTACCGCCCGGCTTATTTAGATTAATATAGAAATTTGTAATAAAAGATTTAACTACTTTACAAAGCAGGATATTTCTGTTCTTATTATCTGCAAAACAAGGTGATGCTCACATCAAGAAAAATATCTTAATTTTATCAATTGACACTCTCCACATTTTTATCGATTTTAGCACCCAATTACTATAGATAAAATAAAAGTAGTAAGCATAAATATTTAGGGCATATTAGTGCAGTCTTTTTTTTTTTCTTTTTTTTTTTGTAAATAGGTCATAGGTCTGATATTTATTTTATTTAAGTTACAATATTATTTTTGGAAAAAGTAAAATTGTTTAAAATTAATGAGCTTCACGAAAATATTAAGACATTTTTCATAGCACACAAATAAATTATATTACAGTTTCACAAATTATATTTTAGAAAAATTTTCCTTTTTGAATTTTAAGTCATTGTTAAATAAAAACTTACACCACTTAGACATCTTTCTAAAGTATCCAAAACAATAAGTTGTGATTCATAGAAGTTCTTCTCAAATTCAGGTTGAAATTGACTGTGTTGTCGCTGAAAAAACAATTTAATTTTTAAACTGCGTCCTTAAATAAAATAATTTTTAAGGAAAAAGTATACAACTTATCAACCAATTATTACTAACAAAAAGTTCAGATTATTTTCTAACAATTGCAATTGACTTACCATTTCGTTAACACTGTGGAGAATTTTCGTCAGCCCTGCAATCACTAAGGAGAACCTGTATTTGCTTATGTTGATGAGACTTTCCTTATTTTGTTCTACATTTATTCGGGAGTGGGTAGTTTGAGGGCCACTTCGACATGGTAGCTAAAATGCGAAATAAAACACTTAGAGAAACAATTCTGTCATTTGAAATACCAGTTGCCTATTTAACAACGTTTTAGATTTAAAAAATGAAAAGTACTACCTAAAGGAAACCCATAAAAATAGACAGTTTGTTTTTAGCGTTCTGTACTTTAAAGATAAAAAATTTAACGTTTACAGAAACACTATGTCTGATATATTAAAAGTTGAATAATGCAGAAACTGGTTGAGTGATTATATACTTGTCACACACATAACTCATAATTTCTAAATAGCAACAAATAAAAACAACTTCAAAATTATACGGTTTTGTTAAAAAAAATTATTCTGTTCCCACTTACTTTGTTATGTTTGCCACGAAATGAGACCAATACAAGTGTATTTTAAAAATGTCACAAACGTGTGGCTTGTTGAAGATTTTATTTAAAAAATATCTGTTTGCTCTCCCTCTCAACCCCTTTTCAAATCTGTAATTTATAGGTATAATTTTTTTTTTAATCAGAAAAATAGAAGCCAGAATATTTATAAATTAAATATTTTGGTCTACATTAAAATATCTCAGATTAAAGAAATAAAAGTGTAATAATTTAGAAATACCAGCATCTATGGTCAAAAACATTTTACTGTCTATTAATTTACTTCTCATAGTTTAACAGTTATGTCTAATTTCTGGCCTATTTTATTAGGTGTTGAAATTAAGTTGATCATAAACTACTACAAGATGGTGTTATTAAAAACTAAATTTAAAGATATTCCTTAAAAAAAGAATTGATTTATTTAAAAAGATTTCTAAAAATACTTCAGTTAGGGATGAAAGATGCAATATGCTCTTGAGGAATATTACTCAATCGTTTTTATTTTTAAATAACAAACAAAGAAAAAGGAAATTTGTTGATTAAATTGAACTCGGGTAAATCTAAGTGCTCAAACTCCCTAATAATTTAATATTTTTGTTCAAGTCTGAAGAAAAATTAGGTAAAAATTTTGAGATTTGACGACCATTCTGAAGAAAGGAAATATGCTTTTGATAGACTTCATATATAAATTCTTCATCTGATAAGAATCATTTATAAACTTAAACCTAAAAGTTTGACACTCCAACCACACCAATCCATGGGGAAAAAAATCAAGGTGCCTAGAGGAAAAACAATTTGAATTTTTCCAATAAATCCCAGTCATCCATACTTCCACAATAATGCAAAATATAAAATAAAAACAAATTGAATACTGAAAAATATTCATCTGTTTTTGACATTCTGAAATAGTTTTTTGAAATATTAAATTTATTGATGTGGTTTATAGTAAGGATTTTTCTTCAATTGAAGATTCTGAAAATCTTTGCTTTAAATATAATTTGCCAAATTCATTGTAATTTTCATTTTTTCCATTTTCAAGATTGAAACAAGAAAACTTGTCATTATTCTTGCCATGCCTATTCACTTAAAAAAAAAAGAAAAAAAAGATTGCAAAGCTTCAATTCTGCAACCTTGTGCACATTAGGCGAGCATTCTGCCTTTTAGATATGAATACGGTAAATATTATTACAGATAAAGAATTTAAAGGGTCTAAATATTCTGTTCTTTTAGCTGACATACCTTTTTTTTTTTATTTGTGCTTGCATTTATATAAATTTTTATTGACAACAGTGCGTTTTAAGTTGATTATTTAAACAACTAGTTTAATAGCCAATACAACTTTATTCCCACACCACTTCTTAAAAATTTTTAGGGATACTTAAAGGCAAAAATCCTAAACATTTTACAGTTTTGCTGCTCACCATCACATTTGGAAATACTCGGCAGCCAATCACTGTACCAGTTTGATAATTTAATCCTAATTATCACTTGAAATCAATTATCTTTGATAATCAATAATTAATAAGGAAAACATATACACAAAACAGAAAATGTCTTTTTTAAATGTACACTACTTTGGTGGGAAACAAATTTATGGTCTTCTTCAGTGAATTTGGTGGATAACAACAAGGTCTCAATGTTTAATAAATTAAATTACATTAATTTATATTATATCCCACAAAGTTAAGAAGTAATGGAAAAAACTCAACGTTTTATTTAAAAATTTATAATAAAATATAGATATTTTACTGGGCCGAGTTAGCATTGACTAGAAATATATTTGGAAAAAAAAAAAAAAACATGATGCTTTGCAATACATTTTAATACTTAATAATATCAACTGCTGGCGAAAAAACGTAAGAAAGGTGTTTTTCTTGCGATATGAACTGAATCTGATGGAAGATTATAGCTGTCACTTTCAATTTACAATTAAAATCCTTTAGATGGATGCGCAGGATATCCCTTCACCGATCCACCTGTTACAGAAATCAATGAAAACCAAAACAAGAGAGAACGTCAAAGGATCGCAAATAGACAAAGTTACTAATTTGTCAGTTGACAATATGTTACTTATCTTCTTTTGCTAGTAAGGATAATTAGATAAACAAATACTAATTATTTGTGAAACATCCTAACATTTGACACTTCCTGTGCCGCTCAATATCAAATATATCAAAATAACAGTTTGTAATAAAGACGTTTCTAATTACTTGTTCCTCGAAGCGGGTCATTAGAGAGTTTACCCACTCCACCGGCTTTTGAGTAGCCATAGTTATTGATGAAGATTTCTGAAATAAATTATAAATTAAATTCGGTTTCTCCAGATCTGTGCGTTCATCATTGTTTTGCGTTCCCCTCTCGCTCTCTCCTCGTCTTTCTCCGAACTCCGCTTTCAGCTCGCGCTTGCTCAGTACATCTTCCGCAATTCCGCAATAAACAAGAAAAAACAAAGTTAATTGAGAAAAATACTATCATTAATGTGTTTTTTCTCCAATAAAAATGGTAAACATGGCAAAAGTTATGTATAGAGAAAGCTGCTTTGGAGATTTTTCCAAACAAAACCTAATAATACTGAGATTTTTTTTATAAATTTTTGTATTCTGTTTTGTACACAAATGATTAAAAAAAAAAAAAAAAAAATGCTAATTTTTCATTTATTTTAATTTTGCCTCTTTTGGATTCAATTTTGTTAAAAATGTCAGTAATTTTAAAATCTCAATCTGTCTGATTTACTTGTCTCATATTTTGTGGATTTTCCTTTGACTTTAATTTTACTTTTTTATTAAGGGATGCAGCAGCTTCTCGAGGTTCTTATAAAATTTAATCCAATGAAAATAGAAAAATATAGATACGTCACTCAGAATCTTTCTATAAAAGTGCTTGTCCACACTGTACTGAATTTAAAAATTAATAATTTGATTATTTCGCCTAATTAATATAAAATATGAAAGAAAAAGAAAATTAAATATTATTTTTAGATTTTTTATAGCTTTAAATTATAAAAATTTGCACAAAATAACTTTGAGGAAAATAAATTTCAGAATAAGTTTGGTGGGCATTTTTTCTAAAAGACCGCTGGGTACAGAGAGTGGCTAAGTACCCAGAGTGGCTTGCGGTCTTTTCTCTACACGCCCTCTTTATTTAGCGGCTGCTTAGGTTTGTTATCTGTCTGACATCTGTGATTTGATTATCCGATATGTAAACAAAACGTTTCGACATGGTCACACTTTCTGGCTTGTAAAACAGACTTATCTTAATTTTCAAGATGGCTCACACGAATCTAGCTTATTTAAAACAAGAAGAATTCTCTTATGGCAATGTTGCGATTAAAACAGATGAATTTAATAGTTCACAACATGAAAACGAAATATTGGCCAGACATTCACCCGTCGGGATTAATCCTGTAAAACGAACACGTTCAAAGAAGCGCTATGTGACAGTAGCAGTGTTAACCTTAATAAATCTGATTAACTATGTTGACAGATTCACAATAGCAGGTAATGAAGTGTTTTTTAAATTAGTCTTTCAACTCTGTAAATTTGAAGTAGTAAACAGCAGTCGTATTTGTGTTACTCGAAAATGAAATCTTGACTCATTCTTTTATATAATAAATGCAATTAAGGGTCCAATTAATTTTTAGCAACTTTCGTTGGATCTACTTAACTATTAGATTAGATTTAGTGGAGAGTAGCCTTTACACACAAATACGGTTCGGCAATGTCTGTCTGATATACCATTCATACCTTCTAGATATAGAGCTAAACAGCCCTATAGCATTATTAAAAAAACTAAGCAGCCTGATAAAAATTCCTTTTAAAAGTCTACTAAGTTTTGTAATTCTACAGATTCTGAATCTTAGGCTAGCAAATATGTAGCTTTTGCCATAAATATGCTCTACCATTCCAGTTAAACTCTCAAACAGTCCATAAGCTTTGTAATATTCCAAACAGTTTGATAAAGAGGTCTTTCTAAAGTCTTCCCATTTAAATAAACCCACACATAAAAAACCTATGGTTTGATCAGATGCTCCGTTCAAGATGCCAAACTCTAGTCCCATTCATAATCATGAATCACAGGACACCATAGGATTGTGAAGAGAGTGGTCCAAGTGTACTTTAAATGCTAGTCCACTTGATGCCTAGTGTAAGGTTGTGCCTATCCGCCTCCTACCTACCCATTCAGTGGCTGATGCCCTCAGCCTCCAGTTAGTGCGAGCATAGACGAAATTGTCCTGAGCTTAAACAAGCCCAGTCCTTTATGTAAGCTTTCCATGAACCTGGACTGGGAGATGCCATATATAGTACTACATTTAGGTTTTAGAAACAAATAAGTCTATTCTGATTCCTAAAATTCAAAGGTCGAGATAGTTCACTTAATGTATTATAACTAATTTTCTCATCTTCAAGTAAGAAAGTTTTTTTTTACCAAAATTTGAATTAATGAATAAGAACAGCATCCCTCTCCCTTTTAACTTAAATATGATATGCTGTCTGTATTTAAATAGAAAAACCATACTTTCTTAACTTCAAGCTTAGGAAACTTCCGAATGTCGCTAGAAAACATTTTTATGTAATGTACAAAAATGGAATCCCCAAGTGGGTTGCCTTTGTAATAAGTCTGATTTTCTGGATTTATTTCTACAATAAAAAACTCGCAACTCTCACTTTAAAACAGATATACATGGTGGCTGAGCTTTATTAACACTTTGTGGTCCACTCAACAGTCAAATCCTGTTAACACGAAATCTTGTATAACGCGAAGTTAATGAAATTCTCCATATTTAAAACTTAACTTTAATTTATTTGCTTAACACGAAATTTGCTTAATGAGAACAATTTCAGCGGCCCCATCGACTTCAAATTAACAGGGTTTGACTGTATGTGTTTTCAGAGTTCATCCTAGAATGAAAAAGGGCAGGGTGCTATTTTCCAAAAAAAGGGCACTTCCTGTTTACAAGGGCACTTTTATGGCAAATTGCAGAAATACTCATTTTCTGCCACAATTTCAATATTGTTATATTTTTCTACCACGATAAATAATTTTCAATATTCTGAAAAAAAAATTATAATGCAAAAATTTGTGAATCAAAAACTTGCTCAGAAACTTACAAGATATCAAAATACTGATAAAATATTTCAGTCCTAATTCTGCTGAAATGAGACAGAAAATTATTAAAATTAAAGTGCAATATACACAGTAAAATGTTCATCAAATAGTAATTTTTATAAAATTACCAATTTATAATACAGTAAAATTAAGATAAGAATGTTTTAGCATAATGAAAATGTATTAAGATAAGAACTTTTCACTCTTTCAAAATTTTCTAAAGTTTGAATAAATCAACCTTAAACTTCATCTCTTAATTTTGCTATTGTCAGATAGAGAATAGAGTTTCTCCAAATTTAACATTATTCATTGTGGGATATCACAAGGAGTATTCCGACTAAAAAACTTGGACTATGTCCTGAAATTTTTGCATTTTTTTATTTTCAAAATCGGATCAAATTTAGCGTCAAAACAGCGATTTTTTTGCCGTACATGCCGCTATTATGTAAGCTATAATAGAAGTTTTATTTTTTAAAAAATCGGAAATAATCTGGGATTTTGGTTGCATTCCTGTTATGTTTAATTTTAGATATGAAACGGATGTTTAGAAATTAATTGGTAACAGGCAAATTACCAAAAACACCCCCTAAATTTAACAGGAGGACATCGTGATTACGCGTGTCCAAACGGAAATATTCTTTTTAAATTCTTAGTGTAAACATTTGATAGTTATAAACCTTTAACTAAGTTATTCAAGTCTTTCAAAGTCCTTTCTTCACTATTTTGAAGGAGGCATGGTAAAAATCCAGCGAAATACACTTAATCAAAACACGTACGAAATGGCCATCAGAGTTTACTAATGTGCACTTGGGAAATTGTAAAACGGCGCCCTACAATCCACCTACTAATGAAGCTCGTTATATAGACATCTACTCAATGGTTTCAGTCCCTGATATATACGTTGCGCGTTTGAACATGAATGCGCGACAACCGATTTCCATAGGGGGGATCCACATATTGCGTACTGTTGGGAGGGGAAAAAACGAAAGTTTTTCGAATTCTTTCAGAATAAAATTTTTTCTGAAAAAGTGCAGGAAGGGCGCTATTTTTATAGAAAAAGGGCAAGAAGGGCGCTATTTT
The DNA here is from genome assembly GCA_963978545.1 of Linyphia triangularis. Classification (NCBI taxonomy): domain Eukaryota; kingdom Metazoa; phylum Arthropoda; class Arachnida; order Araneae; family Linyphiidae; genus Linyphia; species Linyphia triangularis. The sequence continues at coordinate 31,507,551 of OZ021726.1, forward strand.
TATAGAAAAAGGGCAGGCAGGGCGCGCCGCCCCTCGAAAAATGCCTAGGATGAACTCTGGTGTTTTTGTCACTAGTATCAAGTGGCCGCTTGTGTATTAATACATATTCATCTAGTCTCTGGTTTTTAACGCCACGGTGGATTTACATCCAGTAGTTTAGGAGTTGTGTTTGTTTTATTGAACGCTTATACTATTCACGTGACAGCACAGAAAATGGCCTGACCCAAGAGCTGGTAAATTTAATTCACATAAAATGTTAAAATTAATTTTTTTGTTGGGTAAATTAATAGGAAATAAGCACTGAAAAATTCCTGCTAAGGTGTCTGTGTCACTTGGATTTTTTTTGAATTTTAGACACTTAAAGCCATAACCACAAATTATTTCAGTTTCTGTTATTATGTGATTTGTTAAAAGTGAAATTGTTGCAAGTAAAAAAATCTTTGGAAATGCTTTTTTAATTTGTTTAATTTTGTGTGCCTGGGATTGTCTAGATGTCTCCTCTAGCACAGTTTTTAATTAAAATCCCTTGTGCCATAATGTTTAGCCTTGCCATGTATTTAGGTGTGCCAGGTGTCTTTCTAAAAATGTGAATTCTTTTGCTTTTTGATTGTCGAGGTAGTAAAGTTTGGAGTATTTTTAAATACAATTTTTTATACTGTATCCACTATTTCTTCCTTTGGTATGTCACTGCTTCCAGCAGGTCTTTAAAAAAAATGCTCTACATTTGTGTCTCGATTAGAAGGAAACCCAAAAAACTTCTGAAAGGCTGACAAAATTTTAAAATGACTTTTTCATGAATGATGCTACTGTTATATGTAGGTTCTAGGTTATGTTAACTCACCATTAATCTTGTATAAATGCTGTATAGGCACTTGACATCTGTTGGTGTCTTTGTCAAGAACTTAAAAATATACCCCTGGACTATTTGTTGTTGATTCTTTAGAGAATGAGGTTTGGAGGTTACATTATGAAATTATTTACTTTTAGCATTTAACAAACATTATCAGGTACCTATAGAGCTTTTTTACTGTTATTTAAGTTGACTTTCTAATCTTAATATTATTTTTGGTATGTTTTAGGTATTTTGAAAGATGTTCAAAAGTTTTACAGTTTGGGTAATACAGAAGGTGGACTTCTTCAAACATCTTTCATCGTCAGTTACATGATAATGGCACCTATATTTGGATATTTGGGTGATAGGTACAGCAGGAAAATAATCATAGCAAGTGGAGTAGCATTCTGGAGTTTAACGACACTCCTTGGATCGTTCATTCCTTCAAATGTGAGTTTTGACTTATTATTAAACAAAAAGTTTTGTAAACAACAATGTTTGATCATTGTTGCTAAAAGGGACATATTTCTGTCGCCTGTTTTACCGTGATGAATACTACAATTTATTTTTCACCTCTGTTACTGAAACATTATGAATAAATAAAAAATATTTATGATATGCAAGATATGTATTGCAACTCTTGCTACTTTTTTAAACAAACCCATACTAATTGAGGAAAATAATCTGTAGTGAGTGCCTCAAAAGAATGTACCTATGCATATTTGCCATTCACCGAAACCAGTTAACTAAACACATATATTCAGTTCTAAGACATGGCAGTTATACTTATTATTGGAAAAATCTTCCCTTTCAAAATTTATCTTATATTTTTGTTTTTTCTTTTTGTAACTGAATAAAATATCTACTGTTTATATTAATCTTGAAACCTGACACAGATCCTGGCAATCATTGACCCAATATTAGCATTCTATTATTGGTGCTCAACGAAGTTTGGCAGCTGTATTTGTAAAAATCGTCTACTAGAATAAAATATAAGTATTAAATCTTGGCCACTCTTATTTTTTCTATAGCTGTTTGGTCTATTTATTTTTCTCCGAGCTTTGGTTGGCACTGGGGAAGCCAGTTATTCAACAATAGCACCCACCATCATAGGAGACCTATTCTCTAAAGACCTTAGATCAAAAATGCTTGCTGTCTTCTACTTTGCCATTCCAGTCGGAAGGTAAGTTCATCAAGTTATTATTATTTTAAATATTTTAACAATTGTGAAAAATGTTCTTAAATTATTTTCATGTTTTTAGTGGACTTGGATATGTTGTTGGTGCTCAAATGATATCTCTATTTGGGGAATGGCAGTGGGCTTTGCGTGTGAGTGTTTTTGTTTTTTTTTACAGTATTTTTATTACACATGGGTGAGCAATAAATTTATTTAAATGGTCCTTAAAATCTGCTTAATTAATATTTAAATGGTCCCCAAAAACTACTTAATAAATATTTAAATGGTCCTGAAAACTGCTTATTTTTTACTTTTCAAAACCTGTATGACCCCTGATATATATATTCCAAGAAATTGATTAAAAAAAAAATTGCAGTTATCTGTTTTCTCCACAGTTTATTCATGTGCTCCACTTGGCAAAATTTCCGGAACCTGAAGCCTTGGTTGTGTTTCAATGCTTGTCGCTAATTCATCTAACGAACAAAGTCATATCTAAATAAATGTGAATTTCAAAATTTCATAGTATTTTAGAACCACAAAATCTTTCAAATGCAAGAGTCGTGGAAGTAGTTCCTAATTTTTGCATTAATGTTTCCACGGACATAGCTGTAAATTTTAAACTATAGAAGTCTTTTAATGTTCACATTTGTTATTTAGGCATGAATGGATCTAGTCAAAATCTTTTTTACTGCTTTCAGTTTAGTATTAAATTTTATTTCTTATTTTTATATGTATGCATTTTCATTTGTCATTAAGCCGACCAAACGGTATAGTGGTTAGCATACTAGCTTCTAAACCGCGAGGCTGCGGGTTCGAGTCCCGTGTTAGGCATGGGTGTTTGTAAATGTATGTTGGCTTGTCTAATGACGAATGTTTCAGCGCATTATAGCCCTCGTGTTGCTGACGGCGCCAGATAAACTGAAAACAACCAAATCATTTGTCATTAAGAGGAAGTCATAGTATCATTCCCTATACTCACTATGTTACAATCTTCTAGCACAGTGCATTTAAAAGCTACTTTCTATAAAACCTTTGAAATTTGGCGAGTTGGTACAAAAAAGATAGCCTAATGAAAGGACATAAATTGTTTTCATTTAATGTCTATCTATTATAAACAGGGTTCCCATGGTCATTAAAAGTGCTTAATATTTGTGAACTTGTTTTCAAGGCCTTGAAAGTCCTTGAAAATGCTTAGCGGTCCTTAAATTCCTTATTTTTTGCAAATGTTGTGTGCCCAATTACAAAATTTCTAAAAATACAATTCAGGCTTGCTATCCCCGTGACCTCCACTTATCTGCACCGCATCAGAATTCTCTGACATTTGCATTACGCATGCACCAATTTGTAATTTTTTTGGTAGAATATACTTTATTAAAAATTTATATATAGCATGATGTCTGAAAACAGATTTTCAAGGGTCTTTAACATTATTTAGGTCCTTAAAAGTCATTGATTTGAGAGAGAACCCTGATAAATTAAAATTAAAATTGCAATAGACAATACCAGGTGGAGCTACTGCATATGCATTGACGTAAGAATTTCAAGTATAAATTTGATGCTATTTTTGAGTTTTTAATTTATGTCATTTCATTAAGTGATCTTTTTCGTACCTACTCACCAAATTTCAAAGTTGTATGAAGTAGTTTCTGAATGCACTGGACTAGAAGATTGTAACATAACGAGTATAGGGAATGATCCTTACTAGGACTTCTTCTTAAAGGATATTGACGTAGCCTTGTCTGTCTTATTCTTTTATTAAATATGCATTTGAAGCCATGTCAATTCTAATTTAAATTTTTACTATTTTAGGTCACTCCTGCAATAGGCTTTTTATCTGTTCTCTTGACTTTTTTGTTTGTCGAGGATCCCCCTCGAGGAGAGGCAGAAGGCGGAGCTCGTTTAGAAGCTGCAACAATCACGGATGATCTGGTAGACTTAGGGAAAACGTAAATAACAACATTTTCTTATTCGTTTATATAATCTATTAATGTATGTTTTGAATCCATGCGTTTATTTATGCTGTCTTTAAACCACAGATGCTTGTTTTTAAAGCTCAATTTTTGTCTGTGAACACATGGTTCCCACGGTCAATTGAAAGTCATTAAAAGTGCTTAGTATATTTAACTTGTTTTCAAGGCCTTAAAGTACTTGAAAATGTTAGAGTTCCCTGAAGGTCATTAATTTTTACTGATGTGTGTGCCCGACGGTAATATTTATAAAAATTCCAACTTTTATTGCTTATTCCCTCGAGACCCTCACTTATCCTCGTTGCTCTGGAATTGCCTAGTATATTTCTATTTCACATACATCAACTTATATGTCATTTGGTATTACGAGTACTATGCCCGGAAAGTGCACATTTAATGTGCTCTGGCCAATGTACAGTGCATATGAAAAATGAATTGCAACATCATCAAAGTCTGTTCAGAAGGCAAAATGCAAATCGTGCATAAAAGATTTGGATATTAGCAATAGTTTGCAAAGCAGCTCTGTAAAATCACACATTAAAGACATACCTGAAAAGGAATTTCAAGGGTGCTTAAAATATTATTTGGTCTTTAAAAGTCCTGGAAAAGTCATTGATTTTCATTCTGTGATTTCAGTGGGAACTGTGTGTACAGTTTTAGTAATCAAATCTACAATGAAAAGTGGTTTGAATGCAATTGCTTTGCCATTATTTTGTAATTTATTCAGACAAAAGAAATCTGCTTATCTTTAGTTGTCTTGTTGGCTAAAGTATAATAAATTATAAAAAATTTCCTTACCTATTATTACAAAATTATTTACTGTAAATGCAATAGGCTCATTTAGAAAATAAAGTTGTAACTTTTAATTTAATCTATTTTTTGTGTCTCAAGTTGATGACAAAAGTCATTTATTCAAAGTAATTTAACATGGAAGTTATCTATTTTATATAAATAAAATATACTGATAATAGAGTTCATTAATTTTGATACAGCTCCATTCTATTTTGTGGTTTTAATTCATTTGAATGCTAGGATTTTATGTTAAAATTCTACTGCTGTGTACTTAAGAAAATATAAATTTTCCTAAGTTGTTGATTTGTTTAAATTTTTTTAGGAAATCTTTTGTATTTTCTACATTGGGATTCACATGCGTGACATTTGCAACTGGAGCATTAGGTTGGTTTGGTCCGAATTATATGGATTTGGCAATACTGAGAAAATCACCACCAGGATCAGAACCGCCTGGGTAAACTTTAATTTTAATAATTCAAAGAAAAAATTTAGACATATGAAGAGACTCTGAATCTCCTCATAGGGTTTATTGAAAATATATCCTAGAATCTTATAATTGATATTTTAATTACTATATTTTTGAGCTGAAAACTAGTAATTATTTTCTTTCTTTTTTTAATTTTAGCTTTATTTTTTTTTTTAAAGTTTGAGGGAAACTTGATAATATTTGGTTAAACATAATTGATGCTGTGCACAGTGCACACGTGTGTGTGCGGGCGTGTACAGCATCAATTATGTATATTCATTTAAAAAAAAAAATTTAAACTGGGCTTAGCTCTCAAAATTATGTATATGTTTAAAAAAAAAAAAAAAAAAAAAAAAACTGGCAATAACTTATCTAAAAATTAACTGAAAAACTTAAAATGCTCCTGAATTTCTCCTATAGCTTTTTCTTCCGAAATGTGTATGAATCCTATGTGTTCTTATTTTTAATTCAATAAAAAACAATGCATATATTTCTGTAGGTCATCTGCTTGGATATTTGGCATTATTACTTGTGTTGCTGGCATTGTTGGAGTTATCATGGGATCTTCAGGGTCACAATACCTCAGGAAAATAAACGGGAAAGCAGATCCCTTGATCTGTGCTTTTGGTGTTTTAATCAGTGTACCATTAGTTTTTTCAGGCATTGTAATTGCTGACTACTCTATCATATCTTCCTGGGTAAGTTTTGCCTAATGAGGCTCTAGTACACGAAAAAAAAATGTATACTATAAACCTTTTGGGGTTTATAAAAAAGATTTATGAAATTTCTACTATTGTTATATATTCTACTATTGTATGTTGCATATATAGCTAGGGTGTGAAACATCACACATCTTTCAATTACTCTATAGTACTGATGTGGATTTGTGTTATTTACCATTATTATATTTTTTTCATTCATTTAGAAAAAATTAACAATTTGGCGATATTTTTGGGATAATTCTTGTATGGGTCTAAAAAGAGAGAGAGAGAAATTCTGCCAAAATGGTGATTTTGGCGCTATACTTTTCGATAATCCTTAAATAATCCTATACTAAAAGTCAAACTAAAGAGAGAAGAAAAAACGATCGTTCATGAGGTATGCTCAAGGAAATAGAACTCAGTGTTGAAGGTATTCGTTTTTCAACTTTTAATGCCATTAAAGCATTTTTACAGGAATTTCGAAGGTGGGAATGTTTATAACAGCATTAAAGTCGATTTTTGACAATAATTCTTGTAAGGGTTGAAAAAGAAAGAAAAAAACACGCCAAAATGGCGATTTTGGCGTTATACTTTTCGATAATCCTTTATTATAAGCGAAACTGCGGGGAGGAGAAAAAACGATTGTTGAAGAGGTATGCTCAAGGAAAGAGAACTCTGTGTTTTGAACTTTTTACGCCATTAAAACATTTTTTCGGGAATTTCTATGGGGATTTTTAGAACAGTTGAAGAGGCATTACCACAGTGATTTTTATCAAAATCGTTAGAACCATTTTTAGCAATCATTGGAAAACATGATTTTTTTCAATGGCAGCTACCTTATGCGCATGCACGATTTTGACGAAAACCTTAATGGTTGGTCCCATGGCCATCACTAACCCTCATACCAAATTTAAACATCGTAGGTCAATTAGTTTGAGAGTTATGCTGACCACATACGCACAGACAGATATTTTTTTTGAAATCAGTATTATCCATGTCAAAATCATTTTTTTTTTTAATTTTTTTTTTTTTTTTTTTTTTTTTGACCAAATACTATACTTTCTTTGTATACATTTGGGTAATTGAAAGTAAAAAGGTAATGTAAAATTTTTTTATGAGTTTGGTTTTTTGTAAGATAATCAAAAATCAAATTGCAAAATTCTCACCTGAAAAATAATTAAATGGAGTGTTTTGATTTCTCTTTAATAAAGTATTACTTGATTATTTGCATTTGGTGTAAAAATTAATATGTTTATTCTGATATAAGTAGAATTTATATCAAGTTTAAGGATTTTGGTTCTACCGACCTGATGATCTGGTATAGAATAGCTTGTCTAAGTTGACACAGTGACAATCGTGACAGATACTTTCACATTAGTTATTGAGCTGTCTTTAGGAGTTTCTGATTCTCTCGCATTTGAAATGTAAATGTTTAGGCTATTTCCCTTTATAGTCTTTTGGGATCCATTTTTCCTTTACTCACTGACTTTAAGCAGTTCATTTCATGATCTAACTATGTTCTGGAGCGTTATAGCACTCAAACAAACTCTTATAAATCTCCAATACAATTAAATAGTTTGCTATAAATTGTACAGCTTGTTTTGCAACTACAAAAAAAAAATTACAAAATCACACGTTAGTAGTTATTTTGATCTAAAAAAGTGGGCGAGGGAAAAGTTTAAATTGAAAGTTGAAAAATCAATCTGCATTTATTTGAATCAACTTTTTAAAGTTTCAATGATATTATTATAAGTAGCTTAGTTGTTGAATGAAAATAAGTATTCTTGGTTTGATAGTTTTAAATTGCAAACTGCTTTTTCTTTCAAACTTTAAAATAAATACCAGTTTTACAGTTTTCACCATAGTTTACTAATTATTAAAGATATTTATTTAAAAATAATATTTAGTATTTTTTGCTAATTTGCCTAATAGAAATAAATTAATATTGGTTCAAATAAAATAGAAATTATAGAGACTGAAAAGAAGAAGCGTTTTTTTTTTACTATATATTATTGCATCTGTTATTGTATATTTGGGTTGTCTTTTAGATTCTGATATTTCTTGGACAAGTCTGCTTGTGTGTTAATTGGACTATAGTAGCAGATATGCTTTTGGTAAGATTATGAGTAAATTCATTTTTCAATTCATGTCTATAATATTTTGGTGCCTTCCTATTCTTAAAATTCTATTTCTTTCCTTTTTAACAAATGCAGATTTTTATATTACTAAAAGTAACTGTATAGTTCATTATAGTTTTAGAAATGAATTACCAATCAATAAGAACATTCTTAGGGTTCCCATGGTCATTATAAGTCATTAAAAGTGCTTAATATTTGTGAACTTGTTTTCATGGTCTTGAAAATGCTTTGAGGTCCTTAAAATTCCTTAATTTCTTAAGATGTTGTGTGTCCAACTGCGAAATTTATAAAAATACAACCCAAACTTGCTATCCCTGAGTGACCACCATGTATCCGCACTGTATCAGAATTCCCTGTCTTATTTGTATTGCCCATGTACCAACTTGTAACTTTTTTGGTAAAATATACTTTATTAAAAATTTATATCTAAACATGATGCCTGAAAATAAATTTTCAAATGTCCTTAAAAAACATTATTTAGGTCCTTAAAAGTCATTGATTTTCATTCTATGATTTGAGTGGGAACCCTGATTCTGTAATGTAAATTTTAAAAAAATAAATAATATTTAATTGATTCACTTTATTACTATGATAATTCATATCTGTCATCAGTATAATGGTATACACCAATATAAAAGGTGAATAATAATTTTTTAATGTTTTATAAAAATATTGTTATGTACCTTAAAAATCTACTTAACTACATGTACTTGTGCAGACGTGTTACTATAGCATCTTTCTAGCTCATCAAATAAGAATTTCATTTCTAAAGAAAACCTTTCATTTATTACAGTCCACATGTTTGTTGTTGCTATAGTATTTGAAAAAAAAAAAAATAATAATAATAATAATAGTATTAATTACATGTATGAACAGCAAAAAAAAAAATTTAATCAGAAATCATGGTGAAAGTAAGACCTTATTGTGAGGAGTGTGGTAAAGTAACTCTTTTGCTTTCGTGTAGTAAAATACTTTAACATACACCTTGTATAGAAGTGACATATTTTCAGAAGATATTCATGAACTGGAGTTGCCAATAGTTAATATATATGTATTAAAAATATTTTTTTGCACAAGATTATTAAAAATATATTTATACATGTGCAAGAATACTTTTTCAAACTTGGTAAATTATTTCACTTATGCTAACCCACTCGTCAAATAAGCATTTTCTCTCGTTTGAAAAGTTTCGCAACTAGTTGCATAAATAACTATTCTATATAAAATTACAACGTATTAAGTGTATTACTTAAAGACAGGAATTTTTTTTAATTAATAAAATATATATTTACAAAAAATTATCACTATTTTTAATTTAACTTTTCAAAAACAATATTTACTAAGCCATATTTTTTGGTTTTCTGTAAGACAAGTATAATTTTCTTATTCTGACTGCAGGAAAAAATAGGCTGGACTTTACTAAAAACTATTTTGTAAATTATTATGTTTTTATTTTAAAACATTTTACTTAATTCAAGTGTGTTTTTCTCTCCATAGTATGTAATCATTCCCACTAGGCGATCAATGGCTGAAGCACTTCAAATACTTTTTTCTCACGCTTTGGGTGATGCATCCAGTCCATACATCATTGGATTAGTATGTACATTGCATTTTTTCTTTCTGTAAAATTTACAAATTATAACTCTAAAGAAAACATTTCCATCACTCTGTTAATTTTAGCTATGTATTTTAATATGCTTTATATTTCCTACATGTTATATTTTCTACTAGCCGAATACCCGTGCTTCGCTACGAAATTTCAACATGTGCAATATTTAATCTTGCTGTGAGGCCTTGTGTTGCGGAAATCCGTCATTGATGTTTAGGTCACAGTTTTTGGCGCTTTGCTTGCAGGAAAGTTCATCGCTACGCAAAATCGAGCTTGCTTCGTTCGCTGAAAAAGATCATTGACACATAAGCACAGGCTTACTTCATTCGTTGAAAGGTTCATTGCTATACAAACATAGGCTCGCTTTGCTCGCTGAAAGGGTCATTGCTGCGTAAGCATAAACTCGCTTCACTCAATAAAATCTAATTGCTACGTAAAGCCTTAATATTAGAAGCCTCTCCCCTGTTGAAAAAAAAATCCTGTTAATACAATAGCACAACACCCCTTTAAGATTATTTTAATACGTATTTGTGGAAAGCAAAATTAAAAGGCCAAACCTACTTAACATGTTCGCTGCCACTGGCGCGTCAGCATGGCGCTACCTCCCATGCCGGCGAGTGAAGCATTATTTTTAGGAAATAAAAGGTTTTTCCTTTTTTCTGGTTTTACTATTAAAATATAAGGAACGTTTTTAATCATTTAAACGCTTTTTTTAAATTCGGCTTCTGAGAATGGATATATAAATTTTGGTGGCAGCGAATGTGTTAAGTTGAAACTTTCAGAGCTGTAGGCCTATTAGAAGTCACTTTTTGTGAAAATATTAATTAAAACTTATTAAAATTTTAATATTCTTTTTGTCAAAAGTCCAATTAGAAGGCCAAAACTACTTATGTTGATGAAATTCTCAGATCTGTAGCCCAGTTAGAAATTGTTTTGTAAAATATTTGTTAATTAAATAAAAAAAAAAATTAAAATTCTGTTTTTCAAACGTCCAATTAGAAGGCCACAACTACTTATGTTGAAAATTTCAGAGCTGTAGAACTATTAGAAATTGTTTTGTAAAATATATATTAATTAATTAATTAAAAAAAAAAGAACAAAATAAAAATATAAAATCCTGTATTTCAAAAGTTCAATTAAAAGGCCAAAACTACTTATGTTGAAAATCTCTGAGCTGTAGCCCTATTAGAAATCATTTTGTAAAATATTTATTAATTAATTAAAAAAAAACTAATTAAAAATTTAAAATTCTGTTTTTTAAAAGTCTAATTAGAAGACCAAAACTACTTATGTTGGAAATTTCAGAACTGTAGCCCTATTAAAAGTCGTTTTGTAAAATAATTTGTTAATTAAGAAAATTAATTAAAAAATAACTAATTAAAATTTTTGGATTCTGTTTTTTAAAAATCCAATTAGTAGGCTAAAACTACTTATGTTTAAAATTTCAAAGCTTTATCTCTTTTTGAAGTCATTTCGTAAAAAAACAATTAGTTTAAAAAATGAATTAAAAAATAACTAATTAAAATTTTAACATTCTGTTTATCATGTATACAATTAGAAGGCCAAAACTTCTTACGTTGAAAATTTCAGAGCACTAGTCCAATTTTAAGTAGGTTTCTATAGATTCACAGATCCTCAGACACACACACACAGCTTGTTTTATTATTATAGATAGCCAAACAACTCACAGCTGAAAATTACACTTTTTGTGCCAAATTTTCTTAAGTTTTAAATCATATCACTGTACCAAGTTAGTGACCTTGAATTTCAGAAATCTGTCAAAATTGGCTATACTGGCAAAGCAAATCATTTAAAAATGTATCTAATCTGAAATAAAAGAAGCACAAAATCAAATTATGACTATATTTAGCTTATTACAGCACTGTAATTACTACAAATATTTGATATCAAAGAATAATTAAACAAGGAGTTAAAAATAAGACAAATATAAATTCTCTAACAAAACGTATTTTACACAAAAGTTAATAGATGACATAAGGTCATTTCACTAACCCATCATTGTCTTAAACTGACTTTCCAAAGTTTTCTGCAATTCAATAAAGTGAAAGATTATTTTATACGATAATGTAAATTAATCAGGTAATAGTCCACAATTAATTGCCCAAATATGATAGCATTTTCTATAGATGCTTTTGGATTTTTGTTCGGAACATTATATACATCAAAGAATAAAATGACAAAGCAAACTATAATATTTCTTTTTGTCTAACCAACCTTTATCTGTTATTTTTATGCAGGTATCAGATGCTATATCTCGAGATTCTAGTGTTAAAATTGAAGAATATCTTTGTTTACAATATGCATTGTATATACCCACTGGAGTGCTAGTCCTTGGAGCTTTCTTCTTTTTTATCACAGCTGTATACATTGAAGAGGACAAAGCAAAATGCAATTATTTGACTCATGGTAAGAACAAAAATATTGATTTAATTATGATTTTTAACCTATTGTAATATGTAAGGGTTAATTTAATGATTTTATTTTTTCTCCCTACTTATATTAGTTTTATTGTAGTTAATTTGTTTGACGTTTACTTAGTCAGTAGTTTTTTAATAAACCTTCATCAAAACTTGAATTTCAAAGATGTTTTTAAAAAATTCAGAGAATTTCATTATGTTTATGTGAATTTTATAAAAGTTAAAATATTCTTTGATACACTAATGAAGTTAATACAGTATATCATATGAAAAAAAGTTATTTGCTTTGTTGAAATAGAACAGTAAACCACATAATTTCTAAATATGTATGCAGTTAACAAGTTTCAAAAGCCTCAATTAGAATCTTTTTAAATGAATTCTGATTTTTAGAGTATTAATTCTAAAGGCATAGATCAAGAATTTCAAAATATAGTAAAAACATAGCATTTACAGTTGAAATACTCAATTTTTTATTGGAAATACTTAAACTTAAGATAAATGAATGTGTTTAGGTTTAGTTCAACAAATATTTAATTTTTATAAACATATCAAAAGAAATATTTAAAAATGCTGTTTAATTTCATTTTAAACATGCTACCAGGTTCTAAACAAAAATCGAAAGATGTTAAAATGTTTTGGATGGGGAATGGAAAGTTAATTTTTCATGTGATCAAGTTTGTAAGATTTAGATTTTTAAATTAGTTTTGAATTGTTTAAAGTAGGCAGAATGAGCTTTATTTTGATTATCGTGTTGTGATTGCTTGAATCCATTATCTTTAAAGAGAAAAATCGTTATATCATCCACTGCCCAATATTTTAATTTCTTATTTCATTTCTTGAAAATTTTAATACTTTAAGAATAGTACATTTACTTTTATTTTTTGCTATCACGATTAGATGCTGATTGAAAGTGTAATTGACAAATTTCTCAGCTTAAAAATATAAAACCAGCCAGTTTTATTACAAGGTAAGACAAGCATGTCTGTAAAAAATGGGGATTTGGTGTTAGTTTATTTGCACTGTTGTTGTGTTTTTAGACAATATTACTGGAATCAAAACACTTTCACTGTGGCATATTATTGCTTAAAGTTTCTTTCTAATACAATACTGATTATTTGTGTTAAAGCATAATGGTAGTATAAATTATGATACAAATTTAAAATATATAAATTAGTAATGGTATTAAAAAAATACCACTTTCTAAAGTTTCTGATTTGTAGTAATTTTTTCTTTTTCTTATAGGGTTTGACTATATAGATAAGTAGCTTTAGCATAATTTTCAATAGCCTCTAATTATTTTTAAAGCCATTTGTGTATGAAATTACTTTAAGATTTGATAAGCGAGTGTACAAGCTCCCCCCACAGGCATCAAAGTTAATTTAAAAAATAAAAAAAAACAGCTGTAAGGAAGCAAAATAAATTAGATATTTAGGTTAGAGATTTTTTTATACATTTTCCTTTCCTTGGCATATTGATGCCTTAGTTTATAAGTTAAGTTAATTTATATGATTATATAATCATTATAGCATTTTAATTTGCTATCGTAATGGAAACCCAATATTGTTATCTGAAATTCTCTTTTATGATTATTTTTCCTTGGTTCATTATTTTCTTTTTAAGAATTCAAATGGCTATTATTTCATTAATCCTTCTTTATTTTATTTCACAAAGAAAATTTGATAAGTATATTTCTAGCATACTTTTGTTTCCTTTTTTTAAAAAAATCAATTTTTTAAGTCAATCTGTCTTTTTTTTTTTTTTTTATTCAAGTATTCAATTTTACTTCTGTTTTTCTCTTTTGTATGTGACCTTTATGTTAACCTAATGTTTTGTTTGTGGTAAACAGTGATGAATTGTTTTCAATTTTGTGACAGTACAATTGTAGTGAAAACCTAAATTGAGGATTTTGAAGTATAGCTGATATACAAATGTGACTTTCAATAAAAAAATTACTAACGAAATTACATTTATTTAAATTACTTCATGATCAGCCTTAAAACAGTGACAAACTAGTCATAGAAGGAACCAGAATTTTTTCCTTCTATGACTAGTGAAAACCTAAAGTTGGGGGTTGTTTGCTTGATTATGGAGGAAAGTCTTTTTAAACAATCGACTAGCACTTGTCAAATTTGAGATAAACCTTCTTCTTAAAGTTACCCAAACAAATTTAGGGAGTAAGTGAAAAATTGCAGCTGTCTCACTAACTACCCCAATTCATCCTTGACACCTTATTACAGCACTATGGCCCAATGAAAGGTTTTTAACCACACTTTTTCTAGAGAAATACCTATTGTCTTGTTTGTTCATTAAATATGCTCTTATTATATTAGCTTTTCCAATTTTGTTTGTTTCCAATTTATATCTAATAGTCTTATTTGGAATTTATGATTGAAAATGGTGAAGGATGAATATCTTTAAAATAAATTGAGAGGTAAAAACTAGTTTTTCAATAATATCTAGCATTGCACAAATTTCATTCAATTACGCATTTCCAATTTTTAAAATCATTATGATGTTTTGCATTACTAAGTATATTTTACTGAGCATGAAATCCTGCTATATATATATTTGCTACTTTGAACCTATGTAAGAAAAGTATATTTCCATTGGAGGAGCCAGCGAGGGGGGGAGAAGGCAATCACCCCATCTATTATTTATGGACCACTCATGTTTTAATGTGCGCTGCTCTGAGGCTTTGGATGAAATCAATCAAGATTTGACGAATTCGCATTGAACATTTTTAAAATAAATGTTCTCATTCCAAAAAATGGTGATGAAAAAGCTGAGGTCAAATCAAGACAATAAAGCAAATTATAGTTTGAAAATGTTCAATGGGTATATGTATTCATTGTTGGATTGTTTTGTCTATCATATTCAACAATAATTTATTCTGAATCAAAGAGTTGTAGACTACTCTAATTGATTGTAAATTCACAAGTAGCCAACCATTGTGTCACATTTTTGTTATTAAGACTTTTTACCTTTTTGTAACATATTCTGTATAATAAAAGTTAAGTTATCCCATGATATAGTAATATAACTTAAGATCAACAAAATTTACCCAAGCTATTTAACGGCCATAGCCCCCTCCTTAATAAAATTCTAAATCTGCCCTTGTATATTACAGCTACATTAAGAAGTAATTTAACAATTAGGAGATTTTGCCATTTTCTATGAAACCACAAGTTTTTCAGTTCTATTGCCACTACTTAAAGAATTAATTTGTGGGCATACTGCACCATTTAGATAAATTGAATGTTTCCAACAAACAGATGGCTAGAATTTGTTTGTCAAACGCTGTTAGAGCTTAGTTAGGATCATCTGATTGAGTAACAATTCTTTGAAACTTTTAATTCAAAATAAAAATATCAAAAATCATTTTTTTCCCCCCAATAAAAGATTATAAGTTCTAAAAGCATAAAACAAGATGTCAAAATTAGGTTGGAACTCTATGTTCAATATGTAATTGAGTTGAACTATATCTCTTAAAAGCCCTTTAGCAGGAAAGTGTCGAGTTCCACATACATTGCAGATAAATTATTGAGAACTTAAAAAAAATTTAAAGCATAAATCATCCTTTTTTTCCATTTTAAAATATTACTATCCTAAATTGAGTGCATTTTCAAAATGGTAATGCACTACTTGGAAAATAATCACAAGTTCTTTTTGGATGGAGAGATAATACATGTGTCGTCAAACTAAGCAGATTATAATGCTTAGCTACCTATCATTTTTTACCTTAGTGATGCTACCAGTGCCAATGTTTACAATCATCAGCATTGTACTTAGCGAATTTTAATTAATGTGAGTCGAGATGACATGAGAGTGTGTTGAGAGACGCATCACTTCTCGAAAATAGCTCAACTTAAAAAAAAATGTATGTTTGTTAAAGTTAGGCATTTTTATGCATTAAACCGGTATTACTTCCCAAACAACTCAATACTAATAAATAGAAGTCAACCAAAAATCCCTTTTTATCTGTTGTATAAGTATAGATGGATTTATTTGTAGTTTTTTGTATATGTGCTACTTTCCCTAGTGTTATTTATTTCTAAATGTCCCTTGTTTGCTGTTTTGTTGCCATAGGTACAGACCCACCTCTGCACATATCTAACAGTCCAATAGAATTTACCACTGATGAACAAAGTGACACAAGATACCTTCTGTAGAAGAAAAATCAAATATTTCTGATGTGTTGTGTTGTGAATGATTGTTCTCTCCTTTGTAGTAATCTCTATTATTTTAAGTAAATTTTTATTTATGTTTATTAGTTTCATAACTAGATACAAAAAATGCCATTCATATTAACAGAATAGGATCTGGTTTTTTATAAATAGATTATTTATTTTAATGGATTTTAAGTTTGGTTTTTACATGTAGTTTATTTGTTGAGTCTTTAGTTGTGAGAGAATTTTATAATTCTCTTCTTATATGTATGATTTTTTTTAACCAATGCTATGCTAACTGTGATAGTTTTCATCAGTATTCCTTTGTGACCTAATGTAATGAGTTGTCTGAAATCTCATTAAAATTGACTTTTCCAGCATCTGAAGATGTTAACAAGACCCAAGATATGTGTTATTCTCTTCCTGTAAAACAGATTTTAATGTCAGAAGAAAATGACAAAAAATTTTATTCAAGCACTTCTCGAGAAATTACTGTATTATAACTAAATTTGTCTAAAATTTTCAACTGTTAATTATTTCAAGTTGATGTGTCTATAATGTTGCACCTTTTTAAGAGTCTTCATTGTACTTGTATATATACATTTAAATTATTGGGGTTTTTTCCTTAATACATTGAAGTTACATTTGCTCATTCATTTTTCAAAAAGTAAAAGCTCACCTGATAAAAAATGCTAGTTAATTCATAGCAAACACCACTATATATGTACATCTATTTATTTTCCTAGTTGGAATGCAAGAGATTATTTCTTTTTATAATAAAGAAAAGTAAATGCTTTAAAAGAAATTTGCTGCATGTTTTTAATTTTCTAATCAATTTAGTTTAGCTTATATTTTGTGGTTTTTAAACAAAGGTTTTTCCTTTGAATGCAAAGTTTGAGATCTTGCCATTTATCATTTTGTGCAGAAAGAACAGATGCTTTGTTACCACTTATTTATGAGAACAAATAAGTTTTTAAGCCGTATATTTTTTTTATATAAAAATTCAGTTTAATTTAATGCTCTAAATTTTTTTAATTAAATGCTAAACTAAAAAAAAATGCTAGTCAATTCAAAGAAAACTCTATGTATATCTAATTTTTCTGGTTATACAATGCAAGGAATTTGCTTATAAGTAGATTTTATATTATACAATTGAGTTGTGACAACCCTTGATTAAATATAATTTTATTTAGAATTTTATTGTTCAATCTATAAAATTTTTAAGCATAGATTAGCTTGCAAGAAGAAAAAAATTCTTGCAGCTTTCGTATAAAACCTCTTGCATTTAATCTACTTTCTTTTTGCATTTAAACGACTCAACTATATTTTCTGGAAATCTTTTACGTACGACATGGTGTCATTTAGAAATCAATTTTTCATTTTTTTAATTAATAAAATTGAAAATTATATGTAAAATATATATGCAAATAAAATTTTTAAATGTCAATAGTTGCTGATTTAATAAAAATGAATAATTTTGATAAGTACACAAACAAATTACCTAGTTAGCACTTCAACTGATACACATGTGTAAAGACAATTGGAACGGTTCGCATTGAAAAAAAGATGTCTGAATCATTTACTGAAAATTGGCATGTTTTACATATTAACTAAACAACAATATGATATTGCATTAATGCCTATGGTTATAGGGTTAATATTTTCATTTTGTTAAAAAAAAAAACAGTAAGCTTGCAGAGAAACAAAATGTTTGCCTGATTTTTATGCAATTTAAAGGCGACTTTGGCACCTTTGGCGATGTTTTGATCCTTGGTTTAATAATTGACTCCATTTTAGTTTAACATAAATTTATTAGACTTTAAATAACTAAATAAACACCAACGATACAACATGCTAAGAAAATATTCATGGAACACAAGTAATAATAATAAAACTGCTCACCAGGAAAGTTATTTTTTCCGTCGCTATGCAACGCACGAGACATCATCTCATCTCACGCCGATGGAGTTCAAAATGTCATACCAACAAGCTCGCGCCGCCACAGGGGTCCCCCACCAGTCCAAGGGACGATCCAAGTTAATATCCGTAGCGATCGACGAACCGCGCCCGTCTACCGGACTTGGTAACTGTTACTTTCGTCGGAGCACTCGTTGAGGAACTTGACAAGGAATTGTCCGGAATCGTTGAGGGAGCTGCTGTTGTTGAGGGAACTGAAGTCGGAGAAGGTACTGGAGTCGGTGAAGGAACTGGAGTCGTTGAAGGAATTGGAATCGTTGAAGGAACTGGATCTTTCCGGAGCCCATCGTTATCCATAAAAGCCGGCTTCAGGCGATCAATCGATACCGTGTTATGATGCCCGTTAACCTCTAACACGAAGAACTTGTCAGCTCGAGATACGACTCTCCATGGTCCTTTATAGGGCTGTTCCAGGTGTCGTCTTACCGCGTCAGTTCTCACAAACACATGGGACGTTCGGTGGAGGTCTCCGTGAATGAAGACACTTTGCTTAGAGTGATTTGAGAATGGGACAGGACGTACCTCTCTCATCTCTGCACGTAACCTTCTCACAAACTCAGCTTGCGAGATGTCTTCTGGCCCTGAAGAATTCCTAAAAAATTCACCAGGAAGTCGCAAAGTAGTTCCATACACCATTTCCGCAGCAGTTGCCTGTATGTCGTCTTTGAGACTGCAACGCATCCCCAAGAGAACGGTCGGGAGGATGTCACGCCACCTTTCTGTGCTGTGGCACTTGATGGCTGCCTTAAGCTGGCGGTGCATACGCTCTACAGCGCCATTACTCATTGGGTGATAAGCAGTGGTTCTGATCCGACGTACCCCTAACAACTTAGTAAGGGAAGCAAAAAGGTTGCTTTCAAATATAGTTCCTCGGTCAGTAGTTACAATATCGGGTACACCAAAACGAGCAATCCAATTAGCGTAAAAAGCCTGTGCTACCGTCTCAGC
The DNA here is from genome assembly GCA_963978545.1 of Linyphia triangularis. Taxonomy (NCBI): domain Eukaryota; kingdom Metazoa; phylum Arthropoda; class Arachnida; order Araneae; family Linyphiidae; genus Linyphia; species Linyphia triangularis. The sequence continues at coordinate 31,526,762 of OZ021726.1, forward strand.
TGTCTGATCCTTTATTGAAATGGCTTCAGGCCATCTGCTGTACCTATCTACGCAGGTCAAAATGTAACGACAGTCTTTCGATGGTGGCAAGGGTCCCACTATGTCGATATGGACATGTGAAAATCTGGCGTTAGGTGAAGGAAACGACTGGAGCACTGATTTATTGTGGCGTTGCACTTTTGACTTTTGGCAAGGTATGCAATTCCTACACCAATTTTTGCAGTCTTTTGTCAAATCTCGCCAAACAAAACGCTTACGAACTAAATCAGTCGTAGCCTTAATGCCAGGGTGAGAAAGTCCATGACAAATATCAAACGCCCTGCGACGAAATGAAACTGGAACATAGGGCCTCACAGTACCATTGGATACATCACAAAAAATACTTCGGCTTGATGAGGGGAATGTCAAAGGCTTCAACTCAAGACCAGAATCGGCGCCGATCAAAGCTTGCATCTCCTTATCAGAATCCTGCGCGATGGCCATTTCGTCGTAGTCTAAAGGTCCTGGGACCTGAATTGCAGAAATACGAGAAAACGCGTCGGCAACTGGATTCTTGTCGCCAGAAATGTGATGGAAATCCATGGTAAATTGACTTATAAATTCAAGATATCTCTGTTGTCTCGGAGAACATCTATCTGTTTTTTGCTGAAATGCATATATTAAAGGCTTATGATCAGTCAGAACTTTAAATTCGCGTCCCTCTACCATATGTCTAAAATGACGAATCGCAGAATATATCGCTAACAATTCTCGATCGTAAGTGCTATATTTGCACTCAGCTGGTGTTAATTTACGCGAAAAAAAACCTAAAGGTTCCAAATTGTCACCTACAGATTGATGCAATGCGGCACCAATTGCAATTTCAGAAGCATCAGTAACAAGAGTCAACTCTGCATTCGGAAGAGGGTGCACTAAAAGTGTAGCATTAGTTAGCATTTCTTTACACTCATTAAATGCTTTCTCGTTAGCCTCGTTCCAAACAATTGGGGTCCTGTCTTTTTTGGCTTTGCCTTTTGTAAGCTCATACAAACACGCTTGAACACCAGCAGCGTTCTTAAGGAACCTCTGTGATAAAAATTTAGCATTGCCAAAAAACGACGAAGTTCATCAACCGTTTTAGGAAGATTGTACTCTTTGAGTGCCTGAACTTTGGCTGGAAGAGGAGAAATTCCTTTACCAGAGACATGAAAACCCAGAAATTCAATTTCACTTTTACCAAACTCGCATTTCTCCAAGTTTATAACTATACCATACTCACTTAACCTTTCAAAAACTCTATTAAGGTCAGACTCGTGAGCTTTGGGATCACTTGAGGCAAAAAGAATATCATCAAGATAGACATAACAACACTCAAGACCACGTAAGACTTCATCCATAAACCTCTGAAAAGTTTGCCCAGAGTTACGCAATCCAAAGTACATTTTTACGTATTCAAAAAGCCCCACCGGGGAAATGACTGCGGTTTTTGGAATGTCTTTAGGCTCTATGGAAATCTGATGATAGGCCTTTACGAGGTCTACCTTTGAAAAAATATTTTTCCCTGCAAGTCCATGTGAAAAATCTTGAATGTGAGGAAGGGGATATCTATCCGGGATAGTTTGGAAATTTAACCGCCGAAAATCCCCTACAATTCGCCAAGTATTATTTTTCTTTGGTACAAGATGTATTGGGCTTGCGTAAGGACTACTAGAAGGTTGAATTATTCCTTTTTGTAGTAGTTCTTCAAATTCTTTTTTGACGATTTTAAGTTTTTCTGGCGATAAGCGCCTAGCTTTAGAATATACAGGTGGACCTTTTGTCTCTATACAATGAGTGACAGAATGACCCAAGCAACGCAACCATATTGTTTCAATGTGGTGTCAACGTTAAATACCAACATGCACAATGTTGTTTCAACGTGGAACTGCAACGTTGTTTTCAAGCGGAAGTGTTCACTTAAAGGAGCGTGGATACAATGTTGAGTGCCAACGTTGTTTCAACGTAGATATATCACACTGCTTCCACATGCTAGCTATTGCCCACGTGGTTTCAATGTTGAATGTCAATATTGGTTCAATGTGGATTTGTCACATTGTTTCCACGTGAGAGTGTTCATTTTTGCCAATGTGGTTTCCACGTTGAATGTCAATGTTGTTTCAACATGGATGCATCCCATTGTTACCACATGATAGTGTTCACTTTTACCAATGTTGTTTAAACATGAATCTTCCACATGAGTGTTCAATATTGAATCTTGCCAATGTTGTTTCAAGACACACATCCCATAATGCTGTTTTTACAGCACTGTAGTTCTTGAGCCCAAGAACTAGTGCTGTAGAAACAGTTTTTCTGGAAAGTATGTCTTGAAACAACATTGGCAAGAATCAGATTGAACACTCATGTGGAAGATTCATATTTAAACAACATTGGTAAAAGTGAAAACTATCATGTGGTAACAATGTGGAACACCCATGTTAAAACAGTATTGCTCATATTTTTCATATTCACATTGCTCATATTTTTTGGAAGGGGTTATGAAATTAAAATTCAAAATACCATTTAAAGTTGCAATTTTAAGCAAAACAAATTATTGATTTTTGTATTTTAATAGATAACAGAAAAAATTTGGAAGCGAATGTATCCTGCCTACTTTCCTAAGCGCTTGTTTTGACACATTTTTTTCACATGAATGTGTTTAGTTTTATTAGCACTGTAAAGTTTAAGAGTATATGCATTATAGAAACTCTCATTTAATGAAAAGAAAAAGTTAAAACTAGAATATTTTCCAAGTATTGGCTTTATGAGTTTCCAACTACTGTTACACAATGTATCATCTTTTAGTAGGTAGAATATCATTTTGTGAAAAATTAAACTTTCCTTTTATATGCAGAGGATTATTCTGTACAAAAATTTAATTTTGCTCCAATGAACCACAATTAAAATTAATTATAATATTTGCTTCTTAATTATCTCTGAACTAATCAAATTTGAATAAAAAGTATACATATATATTTTTAAACTGTAAAAATAAATCATAATGTTCAAAATAATTTTATTTCAAAAATAGCATGCATAACATTAAAACAAATGTTAATAAAACAAATATTAATAATTACATGTAACAGTAACAGACATAGTCCTAACACAATTACATAGGTACAAATACCTTTCAAATTGTTTCTAAGTTCACACTTTAAACCAGCAAATAGAAAATTATAAGATGATTAAATATATATGTGCTAATTTTTAATGACATATCCCATTCAGAGCAACAGTAGGATCTTAACTTCAAGACCCCATTTAATGACAGTAAAATAAGAAAGGAGATACAAAACAATTATTTAAGTTTGTGAACCATATGTTATAATCCATGTTTACAATCCACAATATCATTCCCAAAAATATTCCACATCTCTGTCACAATCAGCAGCCTTAATGTCACTCCACGAGCTTCTTTCGCCTCCTCATTGGTTGTTTTCATAATCTCTAAAATAAAATTACCTTTATTTAATACAATAAAGCATTCAAACATATATTTATATAGATATAACTGTTTTCCAATTTTTAAAAGTAGACACCATGCCAAAAATAATAATAAAGAAATACGACGTGTAAAAATGCTCAAATCCAACTCTGCTACTTAAATCGCCAACCAAATTCAAAGATTGAATATATTAATCAAGATAATATCCCTTTTTTATGACTTAAAAAAATCCCTCTCTCGCGTTGAAAGCGATCCCCTTGTTTTGGATGGTTTTAAGTCAATGCCAGTATGCAGAAGCACCCTTCATATTATGGTTTGCACATTGGACTGACCAAAGATCACACGACCATTTAAGGCAATAACAGACTTATTTCAGAATATCATGCAATGACGATACACAATATAGTTTAATCAAAAGTAGATTATGTAAAAAAAATTCGAAGGCAGATGCAGAATACCAATGTTGCCTACTCCCACCCAGTATTTGAAAACTAAAATGAAGAGTAGAAAAATTTAAAGGAAAAACATATAATATAGATTTTTAATTAATGTTATATTTCAATAGGAAACCAATTATAATTTTTGAAAATTCTAGATTGAAACAACTTAGTTGCCTTTTACTCTTAGGTATACTTTTAGAAAAATTTACTGTATCATACAAATTTAGCTTTAAATTCAAAAACCCTTTTTACTACTTTGAGGATAAATTAAATGAGCTGCTGCAACCAAATTGAAGCCATGCTTTCTATTGGTTTCCAGTTCAAAGTTAGGAGCCCTTTTTTCATTACATAGTTGCCTGGAGGTTAAAATAGTCAATTAGGATATTTTGGTACTTGCGTATTAACGCCACCGCAGCTACAGATTTGGCGGTTTTTAATTACTTACAAGGAATTAGAGTTTTATACTTACAAAGAATCCAAAAGATAACTGCATGCGAACAACAAGATTGCTCTTTATTGGCGGCACTGAAAAACCGTCAAATCTGTAGCTACAGTGGCGTTAACACGTAAGTACCGATATTTTTCTTACCAAAAAAAGTTTTCTGGAGGCTAAAATAGTCACTTTAGTAAACGCCACTAGTAGCCTTGTTATAATACTGCCATAATTCAGACATGTTCACAACAGCAAAACTAATTTAAAAAGAATAAAAAAATTATACTTAATATATAAATTATAGAGGATTATCAAAAGAACTATCAGTGTCATTTAACATGATGGCCACAAAATTCAGGTAAAAAGTTCCCTGACAGATTTCTAAAAAATTCCTTTCCTGTAAACTTTTTCCGAATTCCCCCAATTTTTTCAGATATGTTGACACACTTATCGAATAGAACATGTATGCTAAAGAGATAATATGCCAATTTTTTAAAAATAGGTTTGGTGGTAGTTAAAAGTTAAAATTATTCCATAACATTAAAACTTCTAATGATTATTACAGCAAATCTTCAGGAAAATGGTACCAAATTAGGGATAATGGATAAACATACCCTAAACAGTAACAGTAAATTTTCCTGAATATTAAAAAAATTCCCTGATTTTTTCCACAATCGAAAAGTTTCTTGATTTCCAGGTTCTGTAGCCACACTGTTTAAGTACAACAGCTCTAACAAAGGTGAAATAAGCAAGTCCACAGAACACTGAAAAAAAAAAAGAATGTTCAATTCTAATACAATAAGTAAATTTATTCTAAAAAGTATTCCCAAATATAACTTTGGTACAGTCAAACCCTGTTAATGTGAAATCCGTTAACCTGAACTCCCGTTTAACGCAAAGAAAAAAGCAGTTCCCTGTATTTAAAACTTGACGTTAATTTATTCAGTTAGCACAAACAATTTCAACGGCCCCAGCGACTTCGTGTTAATGAGATTTGGCCGCAGAGTTGGACCCCTCCCTGCCCCAAAAAATGTTTTTTTTGTGTTGTTTAAAAAAAAAAACAGGGTTTTTTTTCCCGTTTTTTTTTTTTTTTTTTTAAATCCTTTTCTAATTAAAATGTATACATATTTATAAATAAAATTTTACATTAACTAGAATAATAAATTTTCAAATAACAAATAATATATCTTCTGAAAATAATTTACACTAAGTAAATAAACATTTGCTACTTATGTGAACAATTAAATCATTAAATTTTAATATTATATTTAGAGATATATAGTTTCCATTGGATTTAAAAAAACATAATACAATAGTAATTGTTTTCTACTTCTACATGGAATATTGCTCTTAGATTCATCAGTAATGGTGATAAGTTATACATAATTATATTTTTAAGGTTTAGAAATAAGTTATTTAAGCACAAAACCTCTATTTCACAAACAAATTTAAAATGCAGCATATAATTTAATTTTAATTAATAATTTTGAATATTATTATAAAACAGTAATAAAACACTTAGATTAATATAAAAAGTTATTTTTGATACTTATAAAAAGTTCTATAGACTTTCATTATAAGATTTATTTAAAAAAGTTATTTACAACAAATAATTTAAAAAATCTAATTATAAATAAACAAAAAAAAATATGCAATTTTAAATTAGTCTTTAAAAAGAGAAAAAAAACTATTTGGTTTAAACCATGCCAACCCTGTTCGACTGTATAACAAAAAGGGAGATTTAAAAAAAAAATTAACAATTTTTTTTTTGCAAAAGAATTCCACTTTCTAATTTTAGTTTTTTAGAAAGTTCTTTTTGTAAATTTTTAAATAGCGAAATATGCTATACTGTACTGCATCTTTTCAATTTACCACAGTACCTGAAAAGGATAGGATTCAGTTGTTAGGGGCCAGCGATCAGATTCCAGGCACTACCTGTTCCACAGGGTTGTACATGGAGGCAGTAAGCTGAAAATATGTTAACTATTATAAAATGTATCATCCTTATGTACATGTATATATTTACACTGATGACGTCTTTTTTAAACCTTACTTTGAAATATCGATTTGATTACCAGGTGGGATAGAGAGAAATTCTCAATTTGTTATCCATCACTGCTTGAAAAAGAAAATTAACGAAAGAAATTCATTTTTTGCACACAAAACATCAGTTCATTTTGCAGCTATATATTTAAATAAACATTTAATTTTACATTAATTAAAACAACACATTACACAGTGGCCACAAAATTCAGGAAAAAAGTTTTCTGATAGATTTTTAAAAAATTTCCTGATAGATTTTTAAAAATTCCCTGATTTTACAGCAAATTTTCTTCAAATTTCCAGATGTGTGATCGAATTGAACATGTTAAAGAGACTACGGGTGTGGAAAATCACATAACTTTCAATTATATTATATAACATTAAGAAATGTTCTATACTACATCTGTATTCCACCTGAAATAAATTACTGGCTCTGTTGTCCCGATCCCTATTACGGTGGAGATTTTTTTTAACTGAATCAGTTCATTTAATTACCGCAAAAATTCTTTCAACAAGTATAGAAATAATATTTATACAGCATGTTTAATTCTCAGTGATCAATCGTTTTAGAAAAACATACTTTTACAAGACAGCCCATTCAGTTTTATAGCTCATACAAAACAAGTGAAATATAACCTTAGGTTTATTTATGTCACACGTGTGTCCCAAAAATCAACAAACCTCACTGATAAGAACATCATTCATTATCTAATTTCATTTATAAATAGAAAAACATCTAATTTAGAAAACCGCTAAATAATAGAGTACAAATTAATAATGTAATGAAGAAAACTTACCAGAAAAGGCATTAATCCATTTGTCAACAGACAACGTCAAGTTTCAAATCAAGTTCAAAAGTGACGCTAGCTACGTCATCACTGAAAGGTAAAAGCGTATTGCGCATGCGTCGGATGATGGAAATCGTGGATCAGTGGTGAATTGTTGAAATATAGAAGGCACGAATCTTCCTACCAGCTGCAAACGTTCATTGGTCAAAAATGACATCATTCTTTCCTTGGCAACAAAATGTCCATATTTGGCTAAATATCTCTACTAGGAATGTTTGGCGAATATAATTCGTAGATAATGAACATAAAGCGCCAAAAGTAGCAATCCAATTTCGAAAAAGCATTGCAGCATGCAAACAAGCTGAGGCGCCATTTTTATTTATTGTATCCGCTACGCACGAGGAGGGAAAAATTCTATCCAGGTAGTACTTTTTAAAATACTAATGTACTAATTATTTTCTTATAAATATGTTACATAACAATCACGTATCCAGTGTTATTTTTAGGTAATTGGTAAACATAAGTTATTTTGATGATTTCAACTGTTTATCTACTAATAACCTAGAAAATGCATTAAGCGCGTTTTTGTTGTGCTGGTTATAATTATTATCTTAAACTATCGCTTGGGTACCCGAGCAGCCTTGATACGTTCTTGTAACTACTAGTTCATTTCTCAAGTTATGTACTAATATAGTTGTTTAATATTTCAGAACATCAGTAATAACATTTATCTACATTCAATAAACATCTAGGTAGTCATAAATGAGAGCTTGCGAGTTTCAAAATGATCGAAATAGAAAATGCAGTGTGTAATAATAATAAATACAAAGTAATATACCAGTGTCTTCTACATGTAATTTGATTCTTATTGTTTTTTGAACGGTTGATGAAAGTGAAATAGTAGCTAACTTTTTTCTATATGCATCTGAATTAAAAATTTGTATTAACAGTTGAGAAGTAAATTGTTAGGTTATTTTTTAAGAGATTCTCAATTTACTAATTAATAACTTTTTTACAATATGAATGCCCATCTGATGGCTGTGGGGTTAGCGCACTGGCTCTGGTCAGAGGTGCAGGGTTCGTCATGGTTTGTAATCCATGTTAAGCATGGATGTTCGTCGTGGTTTGTAATCCACGTTAAGCATGGATGTTCGCCGTGGTTTGTAATCCACGTTAAGCTGTAGGTCCCAGGCTGATTAGCCGTTACTGTGCATAAAAATAGGTTGTTCAGCGTACTAACCAACCATCTTTTCTTTCTTTTTTTTAAAAATTTTATCTAGAGCCATGTCATCAGTTATTTTTATATTAGTGAATTGACGATAGTGGCTATCCGTTCAACCTTCTTTCGCTCCTAGCTAGACCGCGAGATTGCGGGTTTGAGTCCCGTGTTAGGCATGGGTGTTTGTAAATGTATGTTGGCTTGTCTAATGACGAATGTTTCGGCGCATTATAGCCCTCATGTTGCTGACGGTGCCAGATAATCTGAATACAACCAACCAATTTTCGCTCCTAGAATTTGTTAAATATTATTTTAAGGGTCATAATGTTAGAAAGCTTCTTTCAACAGTTGCATTTGAAATTAGCAAAATGCACAAGGAATTGAACTCAATTTTGTCTTCCAAATTCTGCTTCGATGGCATCTTTGAAACAGTGACCACAGACCTGGAAATCAGGGAAATGTCGGGAAGTTTTCTGATTCTGGATTTCTCGGGGAGTTTTTAAAATGTCACGAAAATCAGAGACATTTTCTTTATACTGAAGGTACGTTTCCCTGTTCATCCGTGCTTTGGTGCAATTTTCCTGGAAAATTGTGATTGTCATTGCTAGAAATGTCCTGTTTCAGAATAATTCAAACTTTTCATTACTGTCAAAATTATTTTTAAAAAATTGGCATATTATCTCTGGCATACATGTTCCATTTGATCAGTGTGTTTACAAGTAGCAGTAAAATCGGGGATTTTTTAGAAATATCAGTGAAATCCGGGGACTTTTTTTTCCTGAATTTTGTGGCCACTCTACGAAATCATTTAAATAGATTTCATAAACATTTACCATATTTTGTTAGGGAGAAAACTCTGCACAGTCTGTTTTTTGCTATCAATGTGAAGTTTCTTCTAAAGATGAAAAATGATAGCATGGAGTAAAGATTTGCATTTGCAACGACTGATAGGTACTGCTAATTCTATCGTCGTATTTTTAGCGTTAGTAATTTAATTGGTTTTTTTATTCATTTAAATCTTCTGAAAGTGTGAATATTTTTATAAGCACTATTTCTCAATGGTAGAAATTTCGTGTGAAGTTTGAATACCAGCAATGTTATATTTTTAAGCGTTGTTCCAAAGAAGCCTTTTTTTATTGTGTTACAATAATAACAAAATAAAGTGGTCCTTAGTTTGAATTTAGGATTTAAACGGTAGAAAAAGAGAAGAACACTACGTCTTACTTTTGGCTTATATTTTATTCAAAAAAGGAGAAGAAAGTGTTGCCATATGCATAAAACATTACATGAAAATAAACGATGCCACTCAATTATACACAATACAAATTAAACACTGGATTTTCAACAGTTTGCCTTAAATGAACTTTGTACTGTTTCCAATAATAATTTTTGCGGCTTCAAAACCTTTGGTGCTTGGAATCATCTCTGCTGCTTATTAGTGACTAGTTACTTATAATTTGCAGGTTATAGGAGGCGGATATTGGGTTGGTTGTTTTCAGATTATATGGCGCCGTCAGCAACACGAGGGCTATAATGCGCCGAAACATTCGTCATTAGACAAGCCAACATACATTTACAAACATCCATGCCTAACACGGGACTCGAACACGCAACCTCGCGGTCTAGGAGTTAGCACGCTCACCACTATACCGTTTGGTCGGCTGGCGGATATTGGGAGGAATGACAAGGCTACCTGAAGTGTTAAGAATAAATATTTACTTATAGCCAAGTTTCAGTGGAAAGTTTTAAAATATATTTTCTTCAACTAAACTTGTAATTTGAAAGTCGCTTTAAACTGCAGATCCACGCCTGATTAACCGTTATTGTGCACAGGTATGGGATGTTGAGCGCACAAACCAGCCTCAACTAAACATTCACAAAATAAAGAAAAGTGTTTAAGAACGTTGACTAAGCAGTGGTGTGGGTTTTTCACAACCTTTGCAAAACAGTGCCTTTCCTAATTAATAATATCTTTCATATTAGTATCTTAAATGTACTCATGTTCATCGGAAAGCTATAACATTTTCTAAAATATACTATTATTTATGTCTGTCAGCAGTTTGGCCTGAAAATAGTAAATTTGACAACAATGACCAGGTAAAGTTTAACCTGCTACCAGTTAAACAAAATTAGTCCTGAACTTTCATCATAAATTTGATAATTACTTGCATAGAATACTAATTTCTCTTCTGCCTTTCAATTAAAAAAGATGTGAAGATGTTATCTATATTTTTCTGAAATTTTTAACTCACACCAATATCATTAATCTCTGATTTCACAATTTTTGTAACTTTGTTTACATTTTAAACTTCTGTGTTTAACTTTGAACTGTTGCCAGATATATTTGAATTTTGTCTAAACTTGGGTATATAATGAAGAATATAATAATGAATATAATGGTAGTGTTCAAAATAATCCATGGTAATTAAGATATCATTTAGAATTTTTTTTAATTGGCACTTAAAATTTGTTTGGAATTCTTTTCATGATTACATAAGATGCAGTAAGTGTTTCATGATTAGAGGTATCTACCAAATAATTTTTTGGTGGTTTCTTTTAAATATATTTTACATCTGGGGCTTGAGAATCCATTCTATTAATGTAAAGTATTTTATGTGAAAGAATCTACCAAAATAATTGCCTTCCAAATTGTTTTTATATAGCTAAAGGGATCCCTAGCTAAATAATATTCAAAGGGAACATCAGTCCTAAAGTGCAAATAATTTTAAGATCTACTAATTTTAATTTTTAGTTACTAATGCTTATTTATCCTCTGTTTCAAATTAAATAGTTGATCTGGGATTGAATCCAATGGTGGTGATTGGGGGGTGTTAGTTATATTACTTTCAAAAACACTTAAACTTAAAAAAGTTAGAGGGTAACTGCCTTCCTCTGCCAGTTGCCACACCGATTATATTAGTATTAAAAATTAATGTGCTACTTTTAAAATTTGCATTGATTTTCTTTATATTTTTAATGTAGTATATTATATAAACACTAGTAAATAATTTTGTTTTCTCTTGATTTGTTCTAAATTATCTTGTACTTTTTCCAATAGTTCTCTGCTTCTGCCAAAGAGAGATTTCTGTGAATTGGCAGTAGGCAAGTCATTCTGTGAAGTCAGGAAACCACTAAATAATGTTTGTTTTTTGGTGGCATATCATTTTTGTATTAATGTCATCAATTACAAATGTTTTTTGGTTATTAGTCAAAATATACAAAAACAGGGAATGCAATACGTCATCCTCTTTTCATCCAAGACCTTAATAAGTGTTTCCTGTGCTATGCCTTTCAATAAAGTTTTTTATGCTGTTTTGCCTTGTATATTTTGCTGCAGAATAAACTTTTTAAATGTTTTCCATTGTTATTTCAACGATTTTAAGATTATTAAAACTTCACAATCTTTTCAGTACCACAGATGCCAAATGCATTATCTAAAGTTCTAACTTTCCATGATATTTCCCATCTTAAATTTTTTTTAAACTTCAAATACACTTGGAAACTAAATTGTGAAACAAGTGAAGTGTATTTCTTTGTCACTAGACATATTATTTGATAATTTTTTTGTTAAATAATCACAGATAAACCAAATAAATTCAGGACTGAAAGGGATTAAAACTGACAAAATTACAGAAATTATCACAAATTTATGAAAACCCCTATGAAATGTTCCTCATATATATAGTCAAACCAACGCTGTGAAGTAACTTAACATGAAATCCTGTTTGATGCAAAGTAAAAGCAGTTCTCGGTACTTAAAAACTTAGTTAATTTATTTGTTTAGCACAAACAATTTCAGCAGTCCCATCGACTTAACATTAAAGGTGTTTGACTGTACTGTATTTTACAAATTCTGCATTTAGAAATGGGTAAAGCTAAAAGTGTATTAAGTTAGTGCTTTTGAAGGAGCAATAAAATAGTAAGTTTGAACATTTATGAAATGAGAGAAAAGATTTTTGAATGAGTTCTGTCGGTGAAGAGACTCGCATGACCTTCGACAGCCAGAATTCTTCCTCTTTATTTTTCTGCCCCACTTTTGTTTCAAAGGATTGACTGAGCAAGTATCAAAAACATTATTAAAAATGAGTTCAGAGTTAAAACAATAGATGCAACCGAGGTGGAATTCCAATGATAAATCGAAATATCTCGGAAGCTTTTCAGAATTGTGAACTTTTTTGGAATATTTGCCACATGGATTATTCTAATAAAATTAAAAGAGACAAAATACTTTTGGAGCTTTATGAAGATTTAGTTGTAATGAATATTGTTGTAGTCGATATTCCATTTTTAAAGAATAAAATAAAAAGCATAAAATCGACATATAAGCAAGAAAATCTTAAAGTTGCGGCTTCTAAAAAAAGAATTGAAGAACTATATATACAATAAAACAGGCACTTACCCAGGTGGGGGAATATATCCCCTCCCGAAATATCTAGGTTTACTTTTAGAACACTAAATCCAAAAGATATTTTGTTTAAAATGCTAAATTTATTTGAAATATTTTTAAATTCCTCAACATATGTTGAAAAAATATGTGTAACTAAGTATATTTGGCTGTTTAACATTAATAACAAACAAATAACAATCGACAAATTAACATTAATAACAAACATAATTGTTATGATTTACCGAGTTATAGTTTCCAATTCTTTCCCGAGAAAAGTCTTTGGTTACGTCCTTGCAGTAAAAACTAAGTTGATTCAACTCTGCAGATACGTTTTTCAGAGAAATGGTATTTTCTAGACCATCCATTTTTAATCTGGCAAGTTTTAATTTATCAAGCATATAAATGTTAATACTTTTGTTTGATGAAATTTATGTCTTTGTAGATAACTTAAAGATATATAAATGAATTATTTTTGAAATCTTATTTTCTTCGTATTCATTTTTTAAATAATATATATATACAGCTAATAAATTATTTTCTTCTTTTAAACATTATTAATATTTTTACACATTTAAGTATTTATTTTTTAATATCGATGGTGGTAATTTTGTGTCAAATAATCCCTAAATAAGAGACTCTAAAAGTTGTAACTACGTCTTAAAATTGTTAACGGTAATTCTACAACATTTTCTGTTCTTGAGGATCTTCAATTGGAAATTCGTGAATAATTATTTCGTATATACGGAGAATATCTCTTTTACGATACCCATGAGGTTATGCGCCAATTTAAAATATCTTTTAATTCTTCATTCAAATACGCAATTAATTCACCCACAGCTTCATCAGAGTCCGACACCAATACAACAATTAAATCGCAAACACTTCTTCACACTTTCTCAACCAATTCAGAATTAAATTTCAATCAAACATCTATCTTCAACTACAAATTACTAACCGTTTTACTTTCCCCGTGTAGATGCGCACTTTCCAGGACAGAAAACTGTCTAATTCTCTGTCAGAGCGTACTCGCGGTTTTACAATCCTCGTATAAATGTCCCTTATGGGCCATATTAAATCATTGAATAGAAGACTGTTTCTCGACCTTTGTTGCTACGTATACCCCATAGATAAGTGAAATGGTCTCGAGGGGAGGGGGGTATGCAGGAAAAAAAGATATTAATGATAGATAGTGATAGATTGATTTCACATGAGAGAAATAATATATTTCATTTTAAAAAATTCAAATCCTATGTAATTGAATCTGAATAATTTTTAAGTTGGAATTAAATATTTTAAATTTATTTTAGTAATTATTTTATCTGCAGAACCAGTACCTATTGAAAGGAATAGGACAACCAACTTTCTTCTTAGATGTTAATAATTAAACAATACAAATATATAATAAGGGCGAGGTTGGGATACACAAAACAGTGATGATAGGTCAAGGGGTACACAAGGAAAAAAAGGTTGAGAACTGCTGGAGTACAGCACAGTATTATAGTTTAAGAGACAGAAACACTTTCAGTCATTTTTCACTGACTAAATTGTAAACAATTGTTAGCTAAGAGGTAATGTAACAAATCTAATTCAGCTGCCTAGACTGCGGTGATTGTGGGTGGAGAGGTGCTAAGAACATGTATAAAAAATAAAGTTGTTTTATACCACCAGCTGAAATTTTTTTCTGCTTGTTAAATTAGACTATTTAATGATGTTTTTAGGCATCTAGCTGGTATTCTAAGGATAGATTATACTGCAGCATCTTGTTTGATAATGTAAAAAGCAAATTTTTTAAAATTATTTTACACTGACTGAAAATTCTACACCAGAGTTATTTAGATATTAAGCGAAGGCACACAACCTTGGTCTATGGCGAATACAAGTTTTCTGGCATGGCTATATAGCCCGACAGATAACTGCTAATTTAGGTACCTCATCGAACATCATTCTATGCTAGGGAATCAGTTGAATTAAATTCAATGGCTAGATGTCCTAACTTGGCAAATAATAAGCATTCTTTTGTTTGGTAACTTACACTTTTAAATTTTCCATGAGGAAGGGTACATACAATTTCTTTGTCGAATACAGGTGTCTTTTAAAAGTTAGCCAAATAACTTTTAAAAAATACAATTAGATATGCATCATACTTGAAGAATTGATTTAAAGAAACCAAATTGTGTCTACGTTACATCTCGGGCAATAAAAATCAACATACTATTTGTAAACATTTATTAGTTATCATATCTTTATTAATATTACTAACACACATATTACATAAAAAAAGCAAGAAATCACACTTTATTTACATGCTAGGTAAATAATTTCTTTAAAATTTAAAATGTACTAATTTCTGATAAATATTTTAACACACCTGGGAATATACTTCCATTAAAAAAAGTATGTGTATAAGTATATGCAAAATCATTTAAAAGATGGAGCAGCCATATATTTTTATTCATTAAAAATTAATTCTTTGAACTCAAATCTATTATGTATGTTGAATGAATTAAAAGAACACTTAAAATAACTATTTTTAAAATATTTAAAATTAAAATCCCAGCTCTTTAACAAATTAAAATTTAGCAAGTGTCAAGTTTCAGAGCACATAAGTAATCTAAAAAGTATTTTTTGAGCTGTGATATCCTTTAGTATGGATAATAGCAGAATACCAAACACTTAAACAAAATTAGTTATACTTCACATTGAAAAAGTGGTAAATCCGTAACAAATGCTTTAAATTTGTTCTTCTGAAAAAGTTGTTCATAATATGAATAGGTTTAAAGAATACAATCCCATGCAAGTTTGATCTTTTTTCTAATGACTTAAATTTAATCTTGAATAACTAATTACTTGAACATTAAATTTTTTCCCGGCTACCTGCTTCTGATAACATACATAAACAAAACAGAACAACTCTAGTAACCATAGTTGAAACCACAAAAAATATTTTTTTAGCCAAGTTGAGGCATCGAGAAACATTTTGGCTGAGTTAAATTGCAGCCAGATTGTAACCTTTCCGCGATGTTTATTTCCACCAATCAGGGTTTGCAGCTGGTAGGAAGATTCGTGCCACGTTGAATTATCACGTTGATGCAATATTATAAAACCACGTTCAGTAAACGGATTTTTTTTTTTTGCTTTCATAAATTGCTTTTACCAAAGTTTTCAATTAATATGATTCTTGGACAGGATTGGGGTTTTCCAAAAACCAAAGAAGACACTTGTTTCATGTCTGGTTGAAATATCACATTGAAACAACATTGTGATATCACATTAGAAAAGTGAAGAAAACGAAATTCTGACTTTATTCGTACTACATAATTAAAACCCCTAAAAACTATACGAGATAAATTGATTTATGCTAATATCTGTTATAAAATATCAGCTTCCTTAAAAATGCATTGGAATTGCACATTGATACAACCCAGATAGCATGCAAGCTTACGAAAACCTTGTCATATGCTTGTCATTAGACTTGCAGTTCTAAGCTTGCCGAGTAACCCTCTAATAAAAGGGTTTGAAAAGGGCAGCCGTGAAAAGCTTGGAAAGTAACACCTTTCGAAAAGGATTTGTAAAGGGTCGAATTCCAGGGCATCAGCAACCCCCCCTTTTCGAAAGGGTAGGTAAAGGGTCGAATTCCAAAGGCTGCAGTCTTTCCCCTCTAATAAAAGGGTTCGAAAAGGGCAGCCATGAAAAGCTTGGAAAGTAACACCTTTCGAAAAGGATATGTAAAGGGTCGAATTCCAGGGCATCAGCAACCCCCCCTTTTCGAAAGGGTAGGTAAAGGGTCGAATTCCAAAGGCTGCAGTCTTTCCCCTCCCCTTGCCGCAGATCAGATAAGATCTCCCCCGTAAAACGTGTGTGACTAGACTTATCTTGCAACCGGTTTTGAGTTTGGCATTCGAATGTTGGTTAAAGAGCTTGACCAAGAGCTTGACGGACACGGAAGATGAAATACTTTCATCTTTAATTCCCGCTGTAAAAACCGGTACGTACGTTGTTTTATAATTATAATTAATTAATTTTTTATCAATCTGCAATAATATTATTAAAACGGAAGCGTTGGAACGTTTTATCAAATTCTTATAGAAATATGCTTAATTAGTTGTTGACACATAGTAACGCAGCCTAGAAAACATTAACAATTTTTTCATAGACAAGTAACTTTTTTGTTTCTTCGAAAAGTTTTATGGGCCGAAAAAAAATCAGCTATTTTTGTGGCGAAAAGTTATTGAATTGCGTTGGGGTAGAATTTTTTAAATAGTACATGCTTTGTTATAAACAATAGCTTAATTTCATAATTCACTCTGAGCGTAATTTTTACCTCGTAACACGTTTTTACGATACTACAATTTATAAATCTGTACTTAAGATAAACTACCAGGAGTGCAATGTTAAACACTAAATTGCATTTATGGGATCCCGCATTTTATGATAGTTTACTTCTGAGGTACAGAAATGTTCCTTATGTGCTGTAAGTTTAACATAATGAAATAAAATTTAGCCGTGTTTCACCAACATTCCCTTAAATACAGACAGGGCAGCCGACAGGATTTTCGGCCCCTATGCAAATGTAACTCGGGCCCAATTACCCTCCCTCGCCCATATACACATATTAGCGTCGATACTAAAAAGATAATATCTCCACAGTTATATGCATTCAGGACATTTAACCTAAGAATAAGATGAAGCAATAAATGATTATACATTTTTTCATTGTTTGGGTAAACAAATACTAAACTTGCTGCGTATTCTCAAACCAGAAATATAGAGAAAACGAGAAAAAACAAAGATAAATTAGAGGAGTAAGATGAACTGATAGCACTGTTCTCAAATACCAACTTAAAGTTAGCGGCCCCCTGGTACCTTCCCAGTCAAAATACAGAGCAATCAGAATGCGCTATATGAGTGCGCCCATGATACGTCACAATTCCAATTGCATCGAGCTTTTGTTGACGTTCGTTGTTCTCTTGTCTCCGACTGAGGTAGACGGCAAATTTTGCTGTAAAATTTTACACATGCGCGTGTTGCTAAAACGACCTTTGCTTTTTATACACTTGATTGGAAAAACCCGAGTTCGATTTCATCCAAAACGAAGAAAAAAATTGATGTGAAAAATCGAGAATTTAAAAAAGAATGAATTAAATCGTATGCGTTAATTAACACCAAATTTGGACAGCTGACTTGTCTCATTCAGGCCCGTAGCCAGCCAAAGTTTGTAGGACGGGCAAAAATTTTCCCAGGAGGGGCAGAAATATAAATTATTTAATTGGTTTTCAATTAATTTTTACAATTGAAATTTTTACAATTATTACAAATTTATACAATTTTTACAATTCGTAAAAGAGTATTTATCAGAGCACTTTGTGAAGTACATATACAAAAAAATATTTAAAAAAAGAAACATTGTTAATGTAATTTTATTTTTATTAATTCTTTTAAAGATTCTACACCAGAAATTTTTTTGATAAAAACAAAACTTTCAATTAAAAAATTTTTAAAGTATATTTAATACAATTCTATTCCTTTAAAATATTCTATGCTTGTCCATCTCTTAATTTTTCACACATTTCAACTTAAGAATATCTACTTTAAAAATAATTACAAATATAAAAATTAGTAAAAGTTACTTTTACATAAAAAGTTTTTTTTAACATAAAAAGTTTTTTTAACATAAAAAGTTTTTTCGAAGTTCTGTTCTTACATTTCTATTTAAAAATATATATTGTTAAACAAATTACATTTTTTTATCATTGGTCTTGTGGAACAGCTACATAACTCTTTAACAAACTTTTCATTTAAGAAATTCTTTCAGCAATAAAAAGTTATTTACATTTTTATATAAAAACTATATCTTTAATATATATATATATATATATATATATATATACACACATTACTAATAGAATTGTATTTTCCTTTATTTTCTCCTATCATTTTCAATACTCTGAAAAATTTATCAGATACTATTATAATATAAAAACCCTTTTTCTATTTATTTGCATATTTTATTAATTATAATATAAAATAATAGAAATTCATTTTTCCATTCTTGGTCTTATATTAAACATTTTGAAACTTTTTTAAATACATAGCGTAACAAAAAAATCTAAAATAAAATGATAAATGTTAGTATAATAGCAATTTCCTATCTTTACACCATATTAAACAATTTCAAAACTCTTATATCTACTTCAAATGCCCAAAACACTAGATTTGCCATCCTTTCGTGGCCCATTGACATTCTTTAGGGACAATTTATGGCCGTCAAAGTGGAAAAGGTAGATTCGCAAGTTGCTGTGCTACAACCGAAGGTATCAACAGCAGCAAAATGTTCGTTTCTATTCAATCATAGATATAAAGGTTTACAAATGATTGGGATAAAATTTTCCAGGACAGGCGAAGATTTTTCCAGGTCTTGCCCCACTCTGGCTACAGGCCTGGTCTCATCTGCCATGATTTTTATACTATAAAAATGTTCGTTGTTAAAAACTCGTATTTCCGCTCTTTAAATGTACTGCGATTCTGATGATTATTGAATGTTTGGCTCTTTGCACAGAAACGTCTGCCGAACCCTGGTAAATGTAAAAAAGGTTTTGGTAATAGAAATAGTACACCAGCGTTAATTGGGTGCTCTCATGATATGTTTTGGCTTTATAAAATACTGTAATACAGCCTCTAAAAAAAATTATCTCAATAATATTCATTTCTAAACATTAAAATACAAGAATTAAAATAAATTATTGTTTTAATTTTTTCGTTTCAATAAAAGTTAAAATGTCCTTATGTGTACTGATTTTTAAGAAAATAGTTTGTTAAAACATCTTGTGAAATGCATATCGGCTTCCATTTATTTATTCCTAGTAAGAGGTTACATTTTTCGAAAGCTATTTTATTGGCTTATTTAGGTAGAAAAATGAAGAGGCAAACTCCCATACGCTAGAAAATATTTCCAACTGGTAGTTTTTGTAAGAAAGAAAAGCAACGAACAGACATTTTGGAAACTTTCGAAAACAGCATTTTAGATTATGTGACCTTTATTTAAACAGTTTAAGGTCTCAATTAAATTCATTTCATGGTATTCGAGGTTATTGCATATTCAACATAATAGGCCAAGAAATACATATAAACTTATAAATCAGCATACTAAAATATCGTATTTTCTAGACAAACTAGAAAGGATAGGACAAAAACAATATAAAGATTTTTTTTTTTTTTAAGTTTTAAATTTTAAAATAAAATTTTAATTATAAAAGTTTGCTGTCGATTAATCGAGTACTACAATTTTACAGAATTTTCTGATATTTTAGAAAAACTTATTAAATAACTAATGATTATTAGATAATTTTTATTTCAAGGCAAAATTTTCAAACAAATCAATGTATTGGATTTCAAAACAATTACGTATTTACCATTTTAACAATTTTACGGACATTTTTAAAAAAGACAGTATAAAAAAAAAAGATTTTTTTTTCTTTCTTTCTCCCCCCCCCCCCCCAATAGTATTACTTAAGGGTAAAATAATCAAAAGGGTAAAATAATATCATAAGGGCCTAACATTTTACAAAACGTTGCCTGCAAATTGAACCAGAGGTAGTTCTCAAATATTAAAAAAATTCGACATAAATTGCAAACACAATGAATTAATAATCATTTTAGATATTCATTAATTTCTGGTGATACGTTCTTACATAAGTAATGAATTTATCATTTTCTTATTGCTTGGTTGTTTTCAGATTATCTGGCGCCTTCAGCAACACGAGGGCTATAATGCGCCGAAACATTCGTCATTAGACAAGCCAACATACATTTACCAACACCCATGCCTAACACGGGACTCAAACAAGCAGCCTCGCGGTCTATAAGCTTGCACTCTAAACACTATACCGTTTGGTCGGCCATTTCCTTTTTAAATCAATGAATAATATAAATACCATTTACCCAAATAACAAATGCTTTTGAGAATGTAAACTTGGTATTTTGAAAAATAATTATTTAAACTTTAAATAAATAAATCTTTAAACAAATTACTTTTATTGGTATCGATAGCTAGCTTTTGAAATTAGTTTTAAAAAAATTCAATTTTAAATGTATAAATTCTAAATCTTGACACACATACTAAAATTAAATGTTACTCTGAACTCATACATTCTTATCAATCGTATATTGCAAGCCCACTTTAAGGACACTCCGGTGCATCCCCAAGGCATGTCTGGTCTTTTGTCAAAGAGCAGACATGCAGCATGTGTGGCCAATTAACCAATTTCCCAAGGCTATAACGCTGTTGTATGGTATTGACAGATACACCGAGCCCAACTGCTTCTTGGTTTGCGGGGCGGGGGTTAGAAATAGAGGAGGTGCTTTTCTCCATCTGAAGTTAAAAAAAAAAATTCGGTACCTTTTGTCTTTTTGTTTTGTTGTATGGATCCAATAAATTTTAAATTTTTTTAGTAAAACAAGATATCGCGGGTTCTTCTTGACAAGCCCTTCTTTGTTTTTATTTAAATTTTATTTTAGTTACTGTGTTTTTAATTTTGGCGAATTTTCTAATCGCCAAATGTCCTATGTCCAATGTCCCTTTCAAACTCTGTTTAAAATACATTTTCCAATATTTCTCGGAAAATTTGCGTTCCACAACTCAAAAGATCTGACTGCAAAATGCTGAAACCCAACTCAAAGCTATCTCCTGAAGTTTGAGGTAAGCTTTTTTTTTTTTACTTTTGTAATTTTTAATCAAATGTGCGTAGTGTTAAAAACAATGAATTCTTCTGCTAGTCGCTTTCCTGGTAACCTTGTTGACCAGCTCTTCAAGAACTACTTCATTATTTTCTGTTGTTTATTTTATTACTTTTTCATGTTTTTTTAGTATTATGGAGTGAAATTATAATTTTTCTAATGTTTATTTTTATTTAGTCACCATTTTTTTTAGTGTGTTTATAGGCTATTTTCTTGTAGAGCAGTCTCAATCTTTAAAATTTTATTTTATTATTTCATTTGATTATTAATTTTTTGCAGTCACATTTTAGAATTGGAGGATCAGTACTTCTACTACACTTTTTTAGTAGTATTATAGTTACTCACTATTTAGTTTTTTTCTTTGGTTTTCTGAAAGAAAAAAAAGACTTTTGTCTGCTCTTGCCATATTCATGTAACGCCTTAAAAAACTGAACATTTGATCATAATAGGAAAGAGGGTTGGGCAGCTAATATTAAAAAATAATAAAACTAGTTATAAATTAAAATTACTCACTTTTTAACATAATGAAAGGAAATTTAAAACTGCAGTGTTTCACAACTATTCTGTTAAGGTATTGAAAAACAAATAATCTTACAATTCTACATTATAACGAAAAGAACATTTAATAAACATTAGTGTTGTTTCTAAAACACAACTTAAGCATGTGTTATTAAAAAAACGTAAGCATGAATGTTATAAATAAAATCAATGTAAACACATAATACAAACAACGCAAGAAGTAACATGTTAAAAAAAATCAACGCTGGTGTATACAGTGAAATTTATTAAATGTTAAATATTGTTATGATATAATGTAAACACTGTTTATTGGTGTATTCTAAATCCCCTAAACAAGGCAATTTCATTGGCTACCGAAACCAAATTTTTATGTTGTTGTGAATTGACAAAAAGTGCCAGTCTGTTCAACCTTGTTTTGCTCATAGAATTTCTTAATATGATGTTAATGATCACAAAGTTGAAAGCTCAGAAGTTTCAATTGAAACTGGTAAAATACATTTTTTTTTTATTAAGTGACGTATATTCGGAAATATGTCTACAGAACATTCTGCGAAAGCATCAAGAAAACCTTTCTACAGGGTTACTACAAAAGAATCATTCATTTTCAAAACAAGATTTATTCAAAAATATTATACTTTTGAATAAATCGGGTAAACTTGAGCACCACCTGGAGCATAAAACTTAAATATTTTGCGGTTGTTTTCTTGTACCAATCATATGTGTAAGTATAATACTTTTGAATAAGTCGGGTTTTGAAAATGAATGATTCTTTTCTAGTAACCCTGTATTTTGTTTTCCATATTTCCTAATCTGCTTCGATGATGTTTTGAAAACCAAGAAAACCTCTTTCATAAAATTTTACCAGATTTTCTATGGCAGATTTGTATTATTGGTATCAGGAAGGAGAAGTCTTTGTGTCTACGCATGCTCTTTCAGGGAACCAGTAAGTTTTCTCTGCTCTGACCATCTGAAGGACGTCATGACCCCAGCATATAGAAATGAGAAAGAAATGTAAAATCGGAAGAGTTTGAAATGAAATAGATGTGCTTGTATTTTTGTGTTCATTTCTCGTTGTTATAGTTATTTTGAAAAAAGGACTGACTCGAAAAGTTAGTTAAATGAGGATATTAAGTATTAACTATTTACAAAAATTGTTACATTACACTTGGAAATATAATTTTTCTCAATTTTCAGGGAGCTGTAGCCCTATCAGCCTCCTCCCTGTATACGCCACGGACTTCATATGGCTAAGCAATCCTACGTAAGTAGAATCCTTTAATTGTTCAGATCTTCAATACCAAATTATTAATCGTGGTGAAACAGGGAGTGTTAAACTTTTATCGAGCGAGGGGAGTACTTTCATTTCACCTAAAATTATAAAATAGCATCTAAGAAAAATCGAATATTTCAATAACGTACATATTAGAGGCATTAAAGTTTCAATAAAGGATGTATTTTGAATTCTTTAAATTAACTTCGATTTTGTGTGAGTGTCGATAGAGTGCAAGTCTGCGGATGCTTAATTAACCCACCTTGCCGTCATCCAAGCGGGCTGAAAGTTGGTAGATAGATTCGATGTCGATGGCAATACATTCTTTCACATTTTGGGGCTGTTATTGTCACTAAAAAGTTGCTTATACGGAATACTAATAAACTAACTTGCCTTCATCCAATCGCGCTAAAATAGCAGTAAGCCGATCATTGTTGAAACTCTTTGATATTGCCAATTTTTTTTTAAATAAATAAATAATAAAATTGTTTTAATCAAAATAAAAAAAAAAAAAAAGATGTTTGGATGTGAATGCATAAATGCACGTTCATTTCTAATAAATACATTTTGAAACGTAGTTTGCAACACATTTTGCTGATATAAATGTGTTTGATATTTAAAATTAGATACAAGCACCAAGCACACGCTGTTAACAGAATCGGCGCTGTGTTAATGAATATAAAAATTGGCGATGTATATAAAGGATTAATATTTAAAACTTTGTTTTCATGGGTTATATAATTATGTCTCGCGAAAAAAAAAAAGAATAACGTCATTTGAAAATGAGTAAAAAATTCACAAATATTTGAGTTCGCAGCTGTATGCGACTAAAACAATTTATAGAGGGATCTGTCTTGACGAAATAATTAATTTCTTCAAGAAGTTTAGCTAAATATTATAATTTTATTTAACAATATCAATAGCATGGTTTATTTCATATGTATTTAAAGTTTTGCGAACCAAAACGCAAATTATTTTGTAAAACTTGGCAATTCTCTAGTAAAAGTTCCCGCGCGGAAAGAGTTTCTACTAAATGTCCCATGCAAAAGAAAGAAAAAAAAAAAATCGCCACAAGACTCTGCTTCTCGGAGTTGACAGGAGTGAACTGCCCCCTATAAATCAACACCACAGGAGGTGAGGAAGCTGACCAGACCCCCCAAACCTCGAAGATCCCAAAACGCCCGAAACCGCCCGAGAATCCTCTGCAGAACAAATAGTTCTCGTGCGCTGTAGGTTTCAGGGGGTTAAGATTATTTTAACACGTATTTGTGGAAAGCAAAATTAGAAAGCCAAAACTATTTATGTTGAAACTTTCAAAGCTCTAGGCCTATTAGAAGTCGCTTTTTGTTAAAAAAAAAATAATAATTCAAAGAATCAATCGAAAATCAAATTAAAATTTTAACATTCTGTTTGTCAATAGTCCAATTAGAATGCCAAAACTACTTGTATTGAAAATTTCAGAACTGTAGCCCAAATAGAAATCGTTTTGTAAAATATTTTTTAATTAATTAAAAAAGAACTAAATAAAAATGTAAAATTATGTTTTTCAAACGTCCAATTAGGAGGGCACAACTACTTATGTTGAAAATTTCAGAGCTGCAGCTCTATTAGATATCGTTTTGTTAAATATATATTAATAAATTTAAAAAAAAAAAAAAAAAAAAAAAAAAAAAAATAATTAAAAAGGAACTAAATAAAAATTTGAAACTCTGTTTTTCAAAAAAAGGCCAAATAAAAGACAAAACTACTTATGTTGAAAATTTCAGAGCTGTAGCAATATTGGATATCATTTTGTAGAATAGTTATTAATTAATTAAATAAAAAGAACTAAATAAAAATTTAAAATTCCGTTTTTTAAAAGTCCAATTAGAAGGCTAAATCTACTTATGTTGAAAATTTCAGAGCTGTAGCTCTATTAGAAACCGTTTTGTAAAATATTTATTAATTAATTAAAGAAAAAACTAACAACAAATTTAAAATTCTTTTTTTCAATAGTTCAATAAGAAGGCCAAAATTACTTATGTTGAAAATTTCAGAGCTGTATCTCTATTTGAAGTCACTTTGTAAAATAAAAGTTAGTTAAAATATTAATTAAAAAAGAACTAATTAAAATTTTACATTCTGTTTGACATTCATAAATTAGAAGGTCAAAACTTCTTGTGTTGAAAATTTCAGAGCTCTACTCCAATTTTAAGTAGGTTTCTATAACAGATCCACAAACAGACAGACACACAGCTTGTTTTATTATTAAAGATTTTAAATTTGTTTATTTTTTTCAGATAGAAATGAATGGGATTCCCTTTAGTTTTCCTCAAGAATATTCCAGAAACTTCTTGTCAGATGCAGCAAATAAATGAAGAAATATTTGTAGTATATATTTAAAATCATGTTTAAATTATATTCTTTGTATAAAATGAAAAAGCAACTCATTTGTGTTTGTTTACTTCAAAATAAAGAATTATCTAAAAAAGAATTATCAGTAAAAATGCATTTTTAGTTGTATATGTTTCTAATAATAAAACTATAAGTAGCTTGGATTAACCCTTTAAAACAAATTTTAATGCAATTTAAATTGTCTAACGCAACCTACTAAGATCTCAATGCATTTTTTTAATAATATATACATAATTTTTTATTGAATTTTGAATCTTTATTTTTTTTTAAATTCTTTACAAAAAAAAGTAAATTATGTTTATTATTCTAGTAAGTTCTACCTAGCAAATAAATTAAAATTTATCAATAAATTGGGTTATGATTGATACCATTAAAGGCAAATTGTAATTAAATTCCTATAGAATAAATATTAATTTTTCATTAGCCACTAAATTTAAAGCATTTTCCGACAATATTGGAACTCTCCCAATTAAGTGTTTCTTTTTGAACACAAAAGATAAATGATACTTTATAAAGGAAAGTTTTTGCAACCTTTCCTATATCTACAGGGTGGGAACCTCAGAGTGAAAAGGTTTACACACCCTTTACAGTGAAAACCTTTTGGCAAGCCTATTATGAAAAGGCTTATACAACCCTTACGGCAAAAACCGTGTGGCAGGCTTATCACGAAAAGGTTTACACACCCTTTACGGCGAAAACCTTGTGACAAGCTCATCCCGAAAAGGTTTACATACCCTTTACGGCGAAAGCCTTGTGGCAAAGGGGGTCATGAAATGGTTACCAAAAGCTTGACGTCTGGAGACTAGGACCCTTTCTTCAAGGTTTTATGATGGTTACTCCCTTGTCATCTGAACCTTACTCCCTTTTCGCTTGAGAGGTTTAGACAAGGGTTTTAAAAGGATTAAATGCTATCTGGGAATGTGGTTACAATGTGCCTTTCTCACTTTCAACGTATCCACCAAAAAACCACATAGAAACAACATGAGTGTGTTGCTTGGGGAGTCATTCTCTCATTACTTAAATTCAAGTTAACAAGTTGGGGATATTTGGCCAGAATTTTATGGTACGGGGATGTCTCTGAAATTAGAGTTAATCCTAATGTGGGACCAGGACAAATTGTGGCTTTGGCATTAAGCTTAGTTAGGCCGTCAACAAGCTGTCTATTTTTAACGTCTACCACAAGACCAAAATGCTCCAAAAAATCTGCGCCCAAAATCGGATGCGAAACATCAGCTATCCAAAAAACCCATGTAAATACTCGACGCAACCCGATATCTAAGTCATACTTCTTAGTACCGTAAGTGCGAATTTTACTGTCGTTAGCCGCGTAAAGAAAAAGTTCCGAAGGTGTGCTTTCTTTCACAAGTCCTTCGGGAATGCAGCTTTTATTGCAGCACCACAATCGACCAAAAAACGAAAGCCGGAATTTTTGTCAATAACAAACAGACGACTGGAAAGTAAGCTGCAATCTGCCGCCGTTAAAACAGACGCGCTTAATTGTTTTCCGTAAACTCACATGGTTTAATGCAATCACGGGCTTTATCTCCGAAACGTTTGTGGTACCAGCATAAAACATTGCATGACCCCTCTCTACTACGGGCGGTTGTTCTATTTCTATTACGACTTCGAAAGCGCTGTTTAGAGCCATTTAACAAACTTTTCATATCAGCGCGAAGTGCTGCCATTTCATCCCGTAGAATTTGAATCTCTGTCTTTTCATGTCCTGATGATACACTAGAAACCGCAAGTGTGCAACCTGATACTTCATTAACCTTGTCGGCTATTTTTGACAGCCCATCTAAAGTTTCACTGCTTACAGATAAAATCTGTTGCATAGAAACAGGAAGGCGTTGAAGCCACAAAGATTTCAAGACTTCGTCAGTAATTTTCCCATCGGCCAAATTCCGCATCTCGAGAAGTATAGCTGCGAAGGCCTTTTATCGCCAAGGGTTAAATCTTGCAAAAGTTGCTTGAGGCGAAAAGAATCAGATTGCACAAAATTGCTTAAAATTCGTGATTTTAAAGTTATGTGCATGTTTTCAGTGGGGGTGTGTGCGAACTAAATCGGGTGCACAAGAAAGTACACTTGCATTCAAGGCTGTAACCACAGAATGAAATGTTGTGGCATCTGCTGTGATACCAGAAATGTGAAACTGTGACTCGAGTTGGCCAAACCATAATTCTGGGTTATTTTCCCAAAATGGGGGCGGACGAAATGCAACTCTAGCCTCCTCCATTGTGGTAGGTATAGCGAAAATATATCCTGATCACCCTCGTGTGACATATTTATATACGGAAGCCCAAGAAAATTCTTACAAAATAACGTACGAAAATGGTCACCGAGCAGGATCTAATTCATCACTCACCAAGTTGTGAAGTTCTTCATTAATTCTTCGGAGGTGGTGTATTGACTAGCAACATCCAAATTTGAAACGATCGAATTGCCACAATCTTCAAAAATAAACCATTCAGGCCACTTTACTTTCACATTGGTGCTTGCACTTCTTATTACAATCCGTGAAACTTTCCAGTCCAGCCGGTATTCGCAATAAGGTTACTCATGAAAGTTCAGAGTCCTTACAAAATCACCACTTTGGCGATGTTGTGATCCTTGGTTTAAAAATCTGACTCCATTTTAGTTTAACATAAATTTATTAGACTTTAATTAACTAAATAAACACCAACGATACAACATGCTAAGAAAATATTCATGGAACACAAGTAATAATAATAAAACTGCTCGCCAGGAAAGTTATTTTTCCGTCGCTATGCAACTCACGAGACATCATCTCATCTCACGCCGATGGAGTTCAAAATGTCATACCAACAAGCTCGCGCCGCCACACACCCCTTGTTTTCGCAAAATTTATGAAAACATAAATTTAAAAAAAAAATTGCATGCTTACAATCTCTGAAACCTTCTCCTTATTCTGACAATTTTTCGAACTGATCCGATAAATGCATTTACCTAAAAACTAAATTTTTATAGAGAATTTAGCATAGTTGCAATAGCTGCTTCGATGTTTCGAATGCATTTATCCCTATTCGTGTTCTTTAGAATTCCCACTTTACTCAAAATGCTAAAACTTCAGCAAATATGAATGAAATGACTCAAATTTTTTTGTATGTCATTCTAAAGATCTATTTGATAAGAAAAATAGGCATAGTACATGCAATAATAAATTTTAATGATAAAAATTCTTTTGTATAAAAAAAATTAGCCATCAGTTAGGTTTTAACATTAGACTAAAATATTTATATATTGAGGGTGATTGTGAAATCCCTGATTAATGATAGACAACTTTCTACTAGTGCAGCGTTCACCACTAACTTTTAGAGGCTAGTCATTGCACCTAGTATGACTTATGTTGGTGCTTTTCACCAATATATACCACCAGATACACCAATATATGTATCTTTAATTATCATTAAACTGAAAAAAATAGATGTTTTTTATCGCAAAAAAATTTAAATATTTTTTTTCTTCAAATAATTAAAAAATAAAAATTTTTGTTATTAGTAAATCAGTCTAAAAAAGAAGTATATCTTTTGTTTCAACGTGGCAATACGTATTGAATCAAGTCTGCAGGGGCTTGCATCCCTTTTTTACCACTTGATGATCATATGCATAGCCAAAGCCCCAACATATTGCTTCCATGCCGTGTGACTCGACCAGAATTGGCCACCCTACATAGAAATCATCAGACTGAAGCTCACCAGAGAGAAGCGAACGTGTGTGTCATTCCTTCCATCTTAATTTTCCTTTGTAAATATTGTACCCTAGTCGTCATTAAAAATATCTTAATTCAAATGGAATTGGATTTGACTTGACCTAACTTTTAATAAAAGTATTCAAACTGTACATCCAGATTACTCCATTTTAGTCATTATCATTTGTGAGATGATGGTGCTCGCAATCGTTCAGTTTATTTTATGATAAAGTCAATGTCTGTCGCAGTATTTATTGCTACCTATCTTAATAAATTATCTAAATGCAGGGGTCGCAGACGTCCTATATATCCTATATTCTTTTAAAAATCGGAAAAAACGTCCTATATTGTCCTATATTTTATAATTGTCCTATAAATCCTATATTTCTGTGTTGATTCGACCTATATTTTCTTCAAATTCGTAATAACGGTGCCGATTGTTGCGATTTTTTATATTCCGGATTCTTTGCCGCGATCGTAAGTGAAAGAGACCTGACAAAACCCACAAAAGCAATGTTAGTAAGCGGCCGCGCAGTATATCTTGTGAAGTCACGTGTTGCATTGACTTCTCACTTCCTTTCTGCGTGACCATAGGAAAAGCGCACGTCGACAGAGGTAACGATGACTTATTCCTACAACTCAACTGCACTCGACCTACGAGAGTTGTAAACAAGTGAACTTTTCCATAGCACACGTAGTAAACTAATTGGTCGTGATGCAAAAAGAGAAGCGAAAAAGCTAAGGTTAAAGTTCCAAGTCAGGTAAGGATTCTACGCTAAGGCGATTTTTGTCAAAAAATTGCAGCCTCGCAGTTTTTTTTTAATCACATGTGAACGACCTACGGTTGCGATAATTTGACGCGGCTCTATGTAATCAATTCTTAGCGCACGATCCGTACTGGACTTGGAATTTTAACCAAAGAAAGCGATGCAGAAGCAAACTACCTCGGGAAGAACAGAAAACAAAAAACTTTATTATACACTTGCAGGACTAAAATCGACATTTCGAGTGCTCAGTCACTGATGATTAGTGAAGGAAACAAAAGGGTTAAAATTTGCTGTACAGTGTCAGAATTCGGATAGCGACTTTTCAAAAAAGTCACAAATTGAAAATGACGTCAAAAATCTGTGTTGCTAAATCTAAACGATCACTAGGATTATCGGAAAACTAAGTCAACGGGTTGCTACATTTGGCGCTAAATCGTTAATCCGCCGGCACCGTAGGATAAATCTATACCAACAAAAGACTGCTAATAAGGATAAAAAGAAATAGGGCAGCTCAAGCACTTATACATGCTAGAAACAAAAGATTCAAAATTGCAAATGTAGCTAATATAAACTTGATTTATTGATGAATACCAAGTATGAAATATTGAGATAATAACGAATAAAGGATGGCATATTCAGGATCAGGCGATTTCTTTTTTTAATGTTTTTTTTTTCTTCTGTTTTCTTAAATTCAATATAACGAGTTTTAAAGGGGGATAGTAATTTTCTAAGTACTTTTTAATAATATTCCTCTATTAAAAAGAAATATTTAGAGGAAGGAAAATTAGTACTGTGTGAAAGTCCTCATACTTCAAATAAGTATGTCTTATATGTTCATTTCAGTAATTTTCATTTAAAGTTTTAATTAATGAAATATATAATGAGTTAAAATTAAAGTTCAGTAGCAACTGTGTGCAGTTATTTGATATTTTATATTGTCCTATATTTAAAAAAAAAAATCCTATATATTCTTATTTTGTCACTTTGACCCCTGTAAATGAGATTCAGTTAAGTTTTTCCTGTATTTATTCTTAATGAAAACCAACTTGCTGAAAGCATCTTCTTTTAGTTTCTTCGGGCACGTAATGGAGAATTTTGTTCAACATAGTTAACACATACTATTTCGGATAAATTACAATTATTATGAAAAAAAACAGTCCATAACATGAAATTAAAATTTTTTATTTTCTGTGGCGCTGGCGGGCAGCAGAAAAATCCGTGGCAAGCCAAATCTGGCCCGCGGGCCACGTACTGGCTGACACTATACTAGAGAAACACTGGGTTTCAGAAATGGACATCTCATGCAATATTTTATCAAAATGATTTCATGTATACCTATGAAATTCAATAATATATATTAATTCACATTTTAAAATTCTAAATACAATTTTGTTAAATATCAAAATAATGTAACACAAATCTTTTATTTTATGAATATAATTACTGCATAAGAATATATTCCTAGTGTTTAAATGAATTAAAAGATACATTTTATGTAAGGATGGTTACTTATAATATTTTTATTTTTCAAATCAATAGGAGAGATTTTTTTATAGTCGTAACATATATCTAATGATAGCAATTTACGATTCTTCAAATTTTGAAGTTTTTTCCATAAATTATTCTGTATATTACATTTGAAGATGAACACAGACAGTGTAAAAACTTTTACAATTGTAATAAATTTGATACGAAATTTGCTCAAGTTAGCGATACATTTTACCAATACTTAGAATAATCTGAAGAACAGTGCAAGGAGTTTTTTAACTATGGAGAACTATTATTCACCATGTAAATATAAATTTGAAAAAATGCTAATTACAATATCTAGTACATTGAAACATATTTTGCCCATCAAAATATGTTTATATTTATTAAAAAAAAAAATTCACCGATATAAAGCAGCAGAATAAGAGAAAATGTAGCAGCAAAATTCGAAGATTAGTAGTTAGAAAATAGGGTTCCTGGGCCATGGCGGAGCAGCGGAGCAGGAATGAGGGATGATGACGTCACCGGAAGTGGGCGTGACCGGATATGACGTCACATGAAGTGACATCACAGGATATGCCGTCACCGGAAGTGGAGTTGAGTTGTTCCCCTCCTGCTGTTGTTTTAGTTTCGGTTTCGTTATAAGCTGTTTGTGTATGACGTCACAGTGGGTATGACGTCATAATGTGTTTTATATCAAAGTTTTGAGTGGTGGCAACACTTTTTAGTTTCGGTTTATCTAGCAGACGGAGTTGAGTTGTTCTAGGACTGCTTCTTAGTGAATAAGTTAGAGTGATAGGTTTTTATTGCATGACGTCACAGTGGGTATGACGTCATAATTTGTTTTATATCAAAGTTTTTGAGCGGTGGCAACACTTTTTTAGCTTTTTTTTTTGCTTCCAGTTAAATGGGGTTGAGTTGTTCTAGGACTGCTTCTAAGTGAATAAGTTAGAGTTATAGATATTTTTACTAGTGACGTCACAGTGAGTATGACGTCATAACTTGTTTTATATCAAAGTTTTGAGCGGTGGCAACACTTTTTAGTTTCGATTTACCTTTCAGGTGGAGTTGAGTTGTTTTAGGGCTGCTTCTAAACGAATAACTTAGAGTTATAGATATTTTTACTAGTGACGTCACAGTGGGTATGACGTCATTCTATGTTAAGATTTAGCATTTAAGGTATGGCAACATCTTGTGAGAGATCTAGATACGAGCAGGTGTTAATCGGATGAGTCATTCTGTCTGAACAGATTTGAACAGCTTGGGACAGGATATTGCACGGCGATAAAGGTGGATAGGTGTTAACGAATCAGATTTCACGCTAGAGGGCGTTGTTTCGACTACCAGCCAATCAGGAGGGATGAGCTGCGTCACTCACGGACTTGCATTCAGCGAAGACACCATTTCTCTGCTGATTTTGTCAAGTGAAGGTACGTTTGCTGTTTCTTCGAAGTTGTGCTTGTTAGTTTGAAGTGAAAATCTCGTCTGATTTACATATTGAACTCGTTGAAAGTTTTTACGATGCAGCTAAATCACAGCAGTTGTTACATGAATTGTTGAACTACGAGTATGAGAATCTCCAATTGAACTTTAATGGAAAAAGTTACACGCCTCAAAGGAAAGTGCTCGGTTTTGGTGATACTGGCGTGAAATATACCTTTTCTGGAACGTGCGTCTTTTCCAAGCCGTGGACTTCTACACTGCTTGATATTAAGAAGGATGTTGAAAACAAGACTGGACAAGAATACAACTATGCCCTTCTCAACTACTATGCAGATGGAAATGCCAAGATTGGAGCTCATAAAGACAGCGAAAAAGACTTGGATCCAGACTTCACTATTCCAACCCTAAGTCTCGGAGCTATCAGAACCATGCAGTTTGCCCGTCCTGATTTCCAGCCCAACAAAGTTCCGTTGCCAAGTGGATCTCTCCTTCTCATGAAGCCACCCACCAATCAGTTCTGGACCCATGAAATTTCAGCCGAACCTGCTGTGAAGGAGCCGAGAATCAGTATCACTTTTCGGAACATCGTAGCGAGACCCCAAGATATTGTAGAGTATCCCCACAAGTCCCTTTCTCGGAAGAGACCATCAGATGAAGTGATCGTCGAAGAAGAAACAATTCCCGATGACGACTGGATGACTCGCCTTTATGCCTCTGTAAAGAAAACCAGTGGATGCCTCAAGGAATGGAACCTTGGATTTAGTTTCATAGTGTCCCTTCATCAATATGACTCTCGTCTTTTCATCCACATGTCTCAACATAATAGTCAAGGAAGTACTTAGAAAATTATGATGAACATGGATACCTTTCAGGACTTTTATAACAAACTCTTACACGTGAACACGAAATACGCAGCTACTAGCGTTGTGTGTAACAATCAACTCCTGGTTCTATCACATAAGGGTGAGTTAGTTTTAAAACAACTCTTTTATCTTAAACTTAAGGAAAGTTCCTTAAAAGTAAATGAAAATAATCTTGCTAAAATTAGAGATCTCATGCATGAAATATGTGAAACCATCAAGGAGTCTCTTATAAATTTACTACGAGTTGAAATTCTTAATCATTGTGTTCAAAATGTAAATATACCTCCCAATATAGACTTATTTCATGAATATGTTTCTGCTTTTCGATGTGAAATAGAAAGTAATGTTTTAAAATTGTTTCGCTGTGATGCTTGTGCTATTGGTGACCCCTCACAAGGAAATCATGTCTGTATAATTACTTCATTGCAAGATCAGTCTTGGTGTGTTGGAGACGATGCTATTCTTGTACTTAATGTTAAAAATGTGATTGAAACCTTACAATGTAAAAATGTCATACAATTCTTTAAAGAAGATTTCTTTAAATGTATATCATATGGTGCTTTGAAAGATTATTTGAAATTGTAAATAAAAATTATTCAATGGAAATTTGTGTGTGATTTTCTTATGTGAAATAATAGAACAAAAAAAAATGTTAAAGCAATATCACTTTATTGAATCATAAATTTTCCCACTTTTTAGGTGGTTTTACATTTCGTCTCAACTTTGTTTGAACAATTTTTCTGATTTTTGGATACTCTAATGCATAAATAAGAGAGAAAAAGTAACATACTTGAACATCTTACAACTAAGAATTCAAAAGTGAACGTGAAAATTTACTTTACGAATAAACATCATGTCTTTAAAATGTGTAAGAATATCACTAAATAAGAGAAAAAAGTAACATACTTAAACTTTGTACGACAAATAACTTTAACATTAACGTAAAATTTTTTCTTCACATATAAAAATCACGACTTTAAAATGTGACGTGTAAGAAGAATTAGCATACTCTTATATCAACGATAAATAAGATAAAAAAGAAGCTCTAAAAATTTATAAGGCAAATAATTTAAATAATACGCGAAAATTTACCATACATATAAAAATTATGTCTTTCAAATGTGTAAGAATAACGCTAAATTAGAGAAAAAGAAATACTAAAAATTTATAAGGTAAGGAATTGAAACAATATGCGAAAATTTATTTCACGCATAAATTTTTTTATCTTTAAAATGTGTAAGAATAATGCTAAATTAGAGAAGAAAAAAAATAACATACTTAAACTTCCTTCGACAACAATTTAAACAATACGCGACATTTTCATACACAATTATTTTCTTAGGTTAATGTTAAATAATGGGAAATTTAACAGAATAAAAATTTCAAAGATAAAGAATTTTAACCTTTATACGAAAATTTACCTCACAAAAATATCATATCCTTAAACTTTAACGTGACAATTTACTCTTCATATACATTCAAACTCTTAGGTTAATGTTAAATAAGAAAAAAAAATAATATACTTAAAATTTCTAAGATAAACATAACGTAAAAATTTCGTATCATGTGTTTAAAATGTAACATATAAGAGAAAAAAACTAACATACTTGAACTTTCTATAGCAAAGAATTTAAGCATTAGCGTAAAAATTCACTTTACATATAAAATTCACATCTTTAAATGGGAAGATAAGCAGGTGACTGTAATTAGCCAATCAGGGTAGCGGTAGGTGATACGCCATTCGCCGGCGTTTTTAGATCGGAGGATGAGTCACGCTAAAACTTGTTGGAACAGGTCGGGAGATTTGTACAGCAAGAACAACAGCATCGACGCGCAAGCAGCGGGTGATGCTGTGATGTGTCAGCAGGTCTTTGAGATTATCGTTTTCCTACTTTGCCGTTTTCATAATGAAATGTTTGTGAAAACTTGGAATGAATGAAGTGGATTTCAAAGACATATTAGTAAGTGAAGGTAGAATTCGCATGGACTTTCTTCTAAAAAGTATGATTCACTTGGAGAATTTAAGATCATTTCTACTTGAAAACTTTTCTATTATTTAAAACATTGAATATTGTTCAAACTCAGTGGGATTATATGCTACAATACGGGTAAAACTTAACAAAATTGTTACATAGAAGAAAAATAGTAAGAGATTTAAAATAAATATTAGTTATAGATACTCCAAAGAAAAAATTTCACCTCTACTTTTCAATCGGAAAATCAATACAAGTTGGAAATTTATGTTACTTCAAGAAAGACTTAGACAATTTACTTTGTAATGATATACGTTAAGGTGTCATATTAACTCGTGCAATAAATGCTGACTAAGGATTATTTTACTTATCAATCTAAGAAAGGTGAATTGGGGGAAAATATTAAATAAATTGTAGATATTAAATACATTGTAGATATGCATTCAAATTTTGAAAATCGCCTGCAAGACTTTTAAAACATCTTAAGATAATTTGAAAGAAACTTGCGAATTATATGTAAACTACATAACTTTTTATACTCTGAAAGGAAATCACAAGTAACTTAGTTAACTTTTTTCATGGTAACACTCATATTCAATGACATGTTTTTAAAATTTAACCTTCTTTACATGATATTAGTTATAAATTTGTTCAATCTCAGATGCGATATACTATTATTTCTAACATATATGTTACGAATTGTGTAAAGTTTTTAAAAGAGTATATGCAAATCACCAATCAGAAACATAAAAATCTAACATCATTCAAACAAACTAAAATAATAAGATATTTTCCTTAGTGGAAATAGTTAACTACTCATGTGATGGAATATACTAGAAAATTTAAATGCTGAAAAAAGTTTGCTAGGCAAACTTAAAGAATATTTTTTTTTCTTGTGAAAAACTAGCATAAATTTGAAAAATGTAGAGTTTGTTACTACGTAAAATTGAACATCATCTGGACAAACTAAATTATACGTGAATTTTTTTTTATTATTATTATTTGAGAGGTGCTGACAATATATCATTAATATAGAGATTTTTAACTTCCATCCATAATTTCTAAATAACTTATACATAAATTTCAGAAAAACTGAAACGGAATGTGTTTTACAAGAGGCTTATTTTGTAAGATGAATATTCAATATTAATATAACTGAGCAAAGTTCATTCCGGAAAAAACTTGTAAAAGATACTTATATTTTGAAAATAGTTTGAAATATCCTTTTAAATTTATGAATGCTCGCTTTCGAAAGACACAAATAAAACTGATATTACTCATGATAATTAACACATACATAACATTAGTCAAACAAAGTGAAATTTTTATTGCTTGTGACCGATAACTTTTCAGTGAAGCAGAACTTACATAGGAAATTTGTGCAAACTTTTTCAACTTTTAAACCAAGTATCATGTAAAATTATAAATTACGATAGGAAATAGCATACTTCAGAATCGGAACAAGTCTTGTAGTTAAGCTAAATGTATTTCTCAAGGAATTGAAAGCATACCAGAGAAGTCCTTATCATTTCGCATCTTTTCTCATGTTGCAAGAAGACATACTTTGTAAAAGATCGTCTTAGCACTTAACAAAAATCAGTAAAAATAAATATATTTTCTATGGCAAAGATAAAACTTCACAACTTAATTACAAGATAAATTTAGCTAAGTTGCATATGGTTTATTCACATAACTCGCATATGCTTCGAATGTTGAAATATATTTGTCAGTTGAAATCAAACTCATCGAAAATAAATGCTATCTACATTTTCAAGTCGGAAATTACTATTAAATAAACTTTGCATGTAAGACATTATCATGTTAAAAAGAAAAATCTACAAAAATGTAAATGATAATTTTACTGTTGGTACATAAATGATGAATAATTTATGATTTTATTATTTATTTTTATTACATGTTATTAAATATAAAATTATAAGATGTACATAAAATTACAAGATAAAATATAATTTGCAAATTTAAAAGGTATTTGGAAATTAAAAAAAAAAAAAAAATAGTTTTTGACATTTCGCGAATGGGTTTGCTAAGCAAAACCAAGCTCTTTTTGCTAGCTAAGAGTTTCATTGTAACACAAACACAGCTCGCTTAACTCTCTGAAAAGTTTAATTGCTACACAAGCACAAACTCGCTGAAAATGTATTGCTATGCAAGGACAGGCTCGCTTCACTCACTAGAAGGTTCATTGCAGTGCAAACACAAGTTCGCTTGACTCGCTAAAAATTAATTGTAACGTAAACCCTTAATATTAGAACCCCTTCCCTATTGAGAACCGAAAAATTTGCCCGTTAATACAATAACACAACCCCCCTCACCCTTCTGAATTATTTCAACATGTAATTATGAAAAGCAAAATTAGAAGGCCTAAACTACTTATGTTAAAAATTTCAGAGCTCTAGATCTATTAGAAATCACTTTGTAAAAATATTAAATAAAAAACAAATTAAAATTTTAAAATTCTGTTTTTAAAAAGTTTAATAAAAAATAGGCCAAAACTACTTATGTTGAAAATTTCAGAGCTGTACCTCTATTTGAAGTCGGTTTATACAATATAAAAAAAAATTATTTAAAATTTTTACATTCTGTTTGTCACAAATGTACAATTTGAAGGTCAAAACTACTTATGTAGAAATTTTTTCATCTGCAGCCTTATTAGAAGTCGTTTTGTAATTTTTTTTAATTAAAAAAAAAAAAAAACTAATTAAATTTTAATATTCTGTTTGTCACAAATGCACAATTTGAAGGCTAAAACCACTTAAGTTGAAAATTTCAGAGCTGTACCTCTCTTTGAAGTCAGTTTGTTAAAAAAAAATTAAATTAAAAATGAATTAATTAAAATTTTAACATTCCGTTTGTCAAAGGTACAATCAGAAGGCCAAAACTACTTATGTAAAAAATTGTATTATTATAAAACTCATTTGTGTAAAAATAGCAATTCTTATAGCAAAAATAGCAATACAGTAAAATTAAAATAAGACTGTTTCTAAATTTTTGTGAATGTTCTAAAATTTTGAGATTTTTTTTTATTTTCCAAATCGGGTCAAATTCTGCGTCAAAACGGCGATTTTACCCTACATGCCGTTCTATAAACTTTTAACTTATTACTTTTTTTTTGTTTTGTTTAAATCGGAAACATTCAGCGATTTTGATTACATTTTTGTGATACTTAATTTCAAATATAAAACGGACGTTAAAAGTTAATGACCAACAATCAACAAGTAAATTATAAAAAACATCCCTAAATTTAATAGAAGGCATCGTCACTACGCGTGTCCGAACGGAAATATTCTTTTTAAATGCTTAGTAAAAACATTTGATGGTTATACACCTTTAACTTTTTAGCAAATCCTTTCTTCTTTATTTAGAACAAGAGGGCGTGGTAAAAATCCGTCGAAACACACTTAATCAAGGTACGTACGTACGAAATGGCCATCCATGCTAACTAGAAATTGGAAATTTTGAGGCTGCCCCCTAAATTCTATCTCGTAATGTCGCACGTGATATCAGCTATCAGTACTCGGCAATTTTAATTTGTACCGATGCAAAGCATGTTTGAACATGAATGCGCATGCGTGAATGTCGATTTCAGAGGGATAATCCACACATTGCATTCTGTTGGGGGGGGGGGGGGGAGAAATCGAATGTTTTTGCAAATTCTTGCGAAAACGGCCCTTGAGGTTGCCGTAATTTCGTCTCCGCATAGATTTGACGTGTGGGAGCTTGTTTGGTGCTTTAGCGTGCGCGTTTAAAAGAAGATTTAAAGAGAATTGACGCAGAATTGCACTTAAATGTGGTTTTGTAGAAGGTTGGCGCAGGATACCATATTTGGCGCGCGCTGGCGCAATTGGCGCAGAATTCCCACCCCTGCAATTGACTGAACCGGTTACACAAAGCCACAGCTATTTTAGTCCTGTAACTTCTGCTTGTCTATATTCATAAAGCAATTTGTCTAGGTCTATAGAAACTAACTTCCAGTATTTAGAGAACTGTGAAATTTTAAACAGATGAAGTATTTGATTTTCTAATTTATCTGCTGACAGCCAGAATGTAAATATTTTAGGTTTTTTCAATGCAGAAAGAACATTTCCTAGCCATCATTTCCCAAAACAACCACCAGATGGCAGTAAATCTTGGTTACTAATACCTTACCAAACAAAGGGGCTTAGATTTATTAATAAGGGAAACAGAATTTTTTTTTCTCATAAAAGAGAGGTTACGGATATATACACAGTAGAATTGAAAGCTATATATTTTTTTTTTCCACAGAGGATATTAACAAGGAAAAACGGAGAATTAGCGTTTATTTTTCACT
The DNA here is from genome assembly GCA_963978545.1 of Linyphia triangularis. NCBI lineage: Eukaryota > Metazoa > Arthropoda > Arachnida > Araneae > Linyphiidae > Linyphia > Linyphia triangularis. The sequence continues at coordinate 31,567,025 of OZ021726.1, forward strand.
CAAAGGATTCTTGTAGCGAGCGAACCTGTGAAGTAATGAACCTTTTAGAGAGTGGAGATAGCCTATGCTAAAAATGACAAAGCTTTAGCAAGTCTGGTTCGCGAAACGTCAATAGCTAGAATTTATACAGATTGATAGATCTCGCAGCTAGTTATAAATTAAGTGTTACCCAATTTAAAAATCGTAGAAAACCGACTGCTCACAAATAACATTTCTGAAGCCCATAAACCTTTTAGTTTTGTTAATATATACAGCTATAAGAAATTTTTAATTTCTTTTAAATTTGTAAATAATTTTATATTTTTTTCTTCTACTCCCCTTTTAATTTTACAAATTAGAGACGTTTTCACTATAACCCAAGAATAGATTGCATTCTGCTTTATTAAAAATTGGTTTAAAGTTAAACAATCTTGATAAGCTTATAACAAGCACATCATTTACCCTTTATTGAAAACTATTCAAGTGTTTAAATAAATTCACACAGTTTGTGTAGAAAAATAAATTTATTTATGCATTTGGAAGAAACTGGCTGATTCTAACTATATAAATATATTTTATGGCACACACAAAACAAATAACATTAAAAACATCAACATGTAAACACTCCAAAAAGTACTATAGGGTTGAACTATCACAAGATGAAATGACATTCAGTCAGTACAACAAACAGTTAGAAACCTAATCTATAAATAATCTTGTTTATAATATTTTATCGGCAAGAATATGCAACATAAAAACAGGTAAATACTTATATCAAATAGTACATTATTAAAGGGCAACAATTCCATATAACATAAAATCTTTTAAGTGCAAAAAATATCCATTGTGCATTACAGAAAAAAAAAGCTCTTGTCTAAATCCAACTTATGTTTTATTTGCAGCAATTTTTATAAAATATATTTTAAGTTTCTTGTAATTTTTACTTATCAAATAAAAATTTCAAAAATGTATAAAAATAAATGCGTTGGAAATGTATGTACAGAAAATAAAGTTTATAATTCTTTTTTAGTAGTTGAAAAATATATCAGATCTAAAAATGGGAATTTTAGTCATATATACATATCACTAGACATTTAGATAAATTTGAACATTGATCTAGGAACTACACATTGTTACTTTTAATCTTCTTTTTCAGGAGTTGAACTTAAAGAGCTTGCAAATTTTTCTGTCAACTTCTGATGAATAACACGTGAGGTTGTCAGTGCATTGCCCACAAAAAGGATAAAAAATATCACAGAAGAACAGAATACCTTAAAAAAAAAATACAAATTTAGAAAAAACTCTTCAATAACATCTGAATTACATGTTTGGTAAAGAAAGATATGGTAATATCTTCTTTGAATAAAAAAGTAAACATTGAATAAAATAACACAAATGATTTAATCAATCTAGTTTCTAAACTTACAAAAAATTAAATTTTACAAGAAAGCCAAAAGGGAAAAAAACATGATTTCAGCAAGTTTTAATAAATAAAAAAATAAAATAAAAAAAACTGAAAACATAACACTGCAATTATGTTCATCAAAATGATTGTAGTAATTCTCAACTCTTGCATTTGGTGAATTTTCAAACCTGGACACTCTGGTAGTAGCAAAAAAGTAGACTGCTTTAAGAAATTTGTAAACATAATGTTGCTTTGAAAAATGTGCATTCTTATGTAATTCAAAATGATGAACTTAAAACTATTTGTTCAACACTGTGTATTTTATACTAGCTGCGTGGACCCGCATTGCTGGGTACCCGTTGAGATGTATAGGTCTTTGAATTCGACAACAATAAAAGAGGTGCCAGATTATTTTCAGAACATAAGTTTATAACTGATCAATCAGAATTACGTTTAACAATCTGAAATGTGGGGCCTCTTTTATGCTGGCCACTTTGAATAACTATTACAAAATAAATACCATAAGAAAAAAAGACAATACTCATGACTGTTCTGTAAATGAAATAAGTATAAACCAACAAAAAATATTTCTTAAAAAATTTGGACCATTTTTGGTAAAACCGAAACTGTTGTCAAAAAGAAGCTTTAGCACTCTGTTATGTATAATTACAGCTATAGATGCAATTTTGGAAACAATTTCAGTTTTGTCAAAATTGGTAAATGGGATAATTTCTAAGTACCAGAAATTTTAAATTAACGATCTGTATAAATTTTTTTCATACAAAAAGTGTATAATTTATTTTTTATTTTGACACCCAGTATATATGCCAATGGTTTTCTTATTTTCTCGGCGGTAAATTGCTAGGGCTTCAACAGCATAATTTCTTTGAGCTAATATAGCTTTTTCAAAAAACTGAGATGACAGCCAGTTAAGTTGCAGGAAAATGCAATCTATTTAAATCTACATTTTATATCATATTACATAAACAAACTTTTTTAATGTAAATAAAGCTGATGTACAGCTCAAAAAGATCATTTCCATGTTTGAGCAATTGATTACTAAGTCACTTAAACATTGTTCTCATCAAATACTTGTGATTACATATTATTATAAACAAAATCTTTTTACCACTGGGCAGATCTTTTAAGACAGCAGTCTCTAATATCCCTCAGTATTCAATCAAGAGTTTGAATTTTATAGTTTTTGTGATATAGTACACTCATATCATACAATTAAAGAGCACTGCTGCACTGAGCACAGCTCGGTAATGTAGTTCGGTTGAGATAAGTTGCAAAACCAGATTCCGAAAAATGTGTCATCATATTCCATCAACAGTATATTTAACTCTGGTCGGATACGATACAAAAAGTCTTTGGACATTGTTTCTTTGTAAATATTCTAGGGTGCAACAGCATCTGATCAGTATTATTAAAAACAATGTTTTTATAGCAGAAGGGTTTTGATAAAACTTCCAACTATTGTGTGGATTCTGCACCAAAAGTTGTTTATATTAAATCAGTGAAATCTTAGGCATTCCAATTGCTAGTAAAAAAAGGCAACTGTTAGAATTTATTGGCATTAATTGCCTTGGCGCCGAATCTTTTCAGAGTAGGAAGTCCAGCCGAAATTTCTTTTAGAGTATTTCTCAGAAAGAATAATTCTCCAATAGCCTTAGAGTGAATACTAATGGGTGAATGGTGTGGACACACCTAAGAGTATTAATTTTATTTACAAGTGTAGACCAAAGCATCGGAGTACTTTTTTATTTTTGAAACAATGTTTGTAGAAGTTTAATAGAAAGAGGTCTCATTATATAATATAATCTGAACAAAATGATTCTCTTCACAAAATTTCCATATAGCACGGTGTGCTGTGGATTAGCAATATCTGAAACCAAGTACCTTGGATTTTATCAATAAAACGTCTAAAGATACGGTTCGATGAAAGGCATTTTCAGAAAAATGTTAATATATTTTAAAAGAACTTTCGTTGTTTCTTATTTCACAAAACCTTTTAGAATTGGCTGTATTCCGCTCTTACGAAAATTAAATTTTCTTTTAAGAGGCATTATAAACACAATAGTTTGAATTAGGCATTATATTATAAACACATTTGAATTTCAAAACGCTCATCTGTTTGTATTGTACTGTTACTAGCAATGTTTCTTTTCCAAAGAAACTATCTTAAAATAAAGCATAGATGGCAATATGAAAAAAATTCTTTTTCATGTGTAATTGCAGTTTTTTGTGTGTTTAAAGTGTAGTAATAGTCCATACAATCTGCAGCAAATAATCTACCAATAGCCACAAACTTTATCCAAATTGGTTCAGTATATCATGAGTTATAGCCGTAATACAAACAGGGCTGCTCATCACCCCCCCCCCCTCTCCCCACTCTGAGAATATTTTAGCAGTATGTGTTAATCATAAGTCCAAATAAAAGGCCAAAACTACTTTTGTTTAAAATTTCAGAGATCCATTCCTATTGGAAGTAACTTTGTAAAATATTTCAAATTGATTAAAAAAAGTAATCAAAATTTTAACTTTATGCTTTTTAAAAATTCAACTAGAAGACCAAAACTACTTATGTTGCAAGTTTCAGAGTTGTAGCCATATTAAAGGTCATTTTATATAAAAAAAAATATAAAAAAACGAATTCAAATTTTAACATTCTGTTTTCCATAAGACCAGAAGGCCAAAACTATTAATGTTAAATATTCCCGAGATGTACTACCCCTATTTAAATCGCTTTGTAAATTTTTTTTAAATTAATAAACTTAACGTATTAAATTTAACAAAATCTTTTGTACTTTAAAAAAAACCGTGGCACTTGACCTTTGCCGTACATACCATATGATAGAATAAAAAACAAAGTCATATGACTCAGAGTTCTGGTTTCTAGTTCAAAGTGACATAAAAACATCACTTCCATCGCAATGTCAGAAGGGTGTACCGGCGTTAGAGGGTCACGTGATAAAGAAACTTTTGATTTGATTCATACGCTGTTTATGTAACTTCTGTGTCTTCTTATGTAACTTCGTGTAATATGTGTCCCCTTATAACCTGGCTGACCTTTATCTCTGTCACCGTTGGTCCTAGATGCATAGTCCCAATTGAAGAAATGTTTAAAATTGTTCACATATTTTTACTGAATTGTTTTTAAGTTAGAAAAAGGGTTGGTATAAAAATTACAGATTGTAAATTTTATATGGTCCCCAGTTTTCCCAACTCATATTTAGAAAAATGTTGCCCGTGAAAAAACATTTCAAACAAAAAAATTCGAAGTTTGTACGACCAATATTCATGAAGATATGGAAAATGGAATTTAATGACTTATACCACTCTACACCAGTAGTCATTAACATATTTTAAGGGCATGTACACAAAATGAAATACAGAGAAAAAGCAATTGGGTTCTGAAAATTATCGTCGAGTCAATTAGATTTGCAGAATCGAATTTTATGCGCTGCCATGTATATTACGCCAGCAATGCTGAAAAATGTTGAAGATGAATTTGAATTACATGTGCGCTTAGGTATTTTAGTCGAAGGAAAACACTTTGAGCATATGTAATTAAGAAAGAGGTTATTTATCCTTTTCACTTTGTTCATTTCTATCACCTTTCTTTTTTGTTTGTGTTAACAACAAAAAACGCTGCTTTCTGATTATGTTATTATTTAAAATTACTTAATTAAAATTGTTTATAAATTTGTTTGCTGTTCATTATATGTTGTACAATATGTAATTTTTTTTTCTTTTTCATTTTTTTTTTCAAAGCAGTTTCTAGTAAAAAATTATAATGTTTTAGGCAATGAACAACAACTTGTTTGCCATAGTCAAACCTAATCTAGAAGCTCGTTGTTATTCCGATAAGACGATATTTTCTCATTTCAGTTTATGTACGGGCGCGTTAAAACATTAAACTTCAAATTGGTCGAACAAATTAATTTTTTTTTTATTTGAAATGTTTTTGGGGAACTGGGGACCGTATAAAAATTAAATTTCTATACCAGCCTCTTTGCTAACTTAAAAACTATTCAGTAATTCAGTAAAACTATTTTAACTATTTAAAACATTTCTTCAATTGAGACTATGCATCTAGGACCAATAGTGTCGAAAATAAAGGTCGGCCAGGTTATACGGGGACACGCTGTACATAAATAACACAAGTGCAGACTTCTATCGGTAGAATTATCATTTTCAACCATTCCTCTCCCAGTTACTGGCTTTTAAATCTATGGTTTCAGTAGGTGGTTGAATGAGTAAACATAACATGTCTAAACTTGATAATCACTAATATTAAATTTGTATGGTTTTAAACTCACCTGCCATTCAATACATTCTTCATGTAAACTTAAATTGTACAAGGTAAATGCATTATACAGCTGGAAAATCTACGAAAGAAAACAAAACACATTCAAAACTAGCATAGATATAATAAAACAAATTGAACTTTATTCCTTGCAGATAAAATCCTATAATTAAATAGATTTGCTATCAAGAACAAATTTGTTCAAATATGGAAGAAATTCACTTTTTCCGGTAAAAATTTGTATTGCTACATTTATAAATTTTGATGCAATAATTTAATTCACAAACCTGACTTATAAAAGCAATTATGCCCAAACTGTATCATAAATCAATTTCTTTTTCATGTGCACTTGTTCTAAAACTCGCCTAAAAATAACTCAAAAAAGGCATTGCTCTTTGAGAAATCAATATTCAAGCTTAATATTTATGATTTAAGTTGCAACATAGTCAATAGTTAGAAGATACTATTAATTATACTATTAGTGCTACAATTGTGACAGTAGTGAAACTAACATTGTTTTCATCAAGACATCTGGAAATACACATTTTAAGAATATGAAGAGTTATGTAGCATTTGCAGGACATGCCATTTATATGTTAGAATATAAATCTAATTAATGTTTTAGAAGGTTTATTTATTTCTTAAGGAAGTTAAGACAGTTTCATAGCAAAATAGATATGCTCTTAAAAAGTAATTACAGTCAAACCTCGTTAAAGTGAACTCTAAGGGACTGTTAAAATTAATTCGTCTTAACCGTAGTTCAATTTATTCAGAAAACAATAAAATAATTTTTTAAAAACTAAAAGAATTTTGCACGATTTTCAGAAACACAATTTTAGTTTCTAATGCATATTTAAGTACAAGCCATACATTTCAAATTTGACAAAGAAAAAAATATAATTTTTAGATCGCTAATATAAAAAGTTTTAAAAGTAAAGATATAAAAGTTTCTATGTTGGTTAATTGAGATTACACAAGAAACTCTTTGAAAAATATCGTAACTAATAAGGTAAGGTACATACCCCATTGTTTCTTAAAAAACTCAGTTATTACATATTACTTCCTGCTCTTTTCTGAGCAATTTGTCCAGAAGTCTTCAATTAAATCTAAACTGTTCAGGTATTTTGATGAATTGTCTTTTACTTTTCCCAAGAGAAATTGGCACAAAGTATTGAGGGCAATGGAGGCTTCTACTAAAGACAGCGTTTGGGTTCAAATTAGTTTGTTGCGTAAGCTGCTTAAATTCTTCCTGATTCTTTAAAATTGCGGACAATGTGCTTTTGGGAATTCCAAAATTAACAGCAGTTTCAGTTTTAGTCTTCACTCCATCATCAACTTCAATGAGTAACGCATATTTTTCTTCCAAAGTAAAGGATTTTTTTCCTTTTCCAACTCATTTTAAAATAGGCTCTATGCTAATTTCGATCCACCCACAAGAACAATGACAGTCCAGACTACCAATTCATGAATGGCAACTGCATGTGAAGCGATAAATCCAGTGAATGGGCTGCTGCAGATTCCAGAATTTTAACAAGAAAACTAACAAGGGAGGAGACAGTATTTATTCCAAGGAGACAAGAAAAGGAAAGGTTTGGCTTTGTCACAGTGTCGTCTGTAGAACCCTCTAAGAACACCTGGAGATCACAACACGTTGAAAACCGGCATTTGTTTGCAGACTTTTTGGGAAGACGAAGTAGGTGCCAATTGAAAAATGACTTTGTTCGTTTTACTGAATGGAAGTTTGAATGTAAGGGACTTCAAATATGAGTTCAACTAATTCGACAGTACACAGTAAGCATATTTGTCTTAAACAATGAAAATGACGTTATTTGTGCATACAATAGGACGGGTCTTGCAAATGTAGTTTGTTTTAACAGTTATGCCTTTCAAGCGTGTTCACATTAATAAAGTTCGACTGCACTTTAATTTTAGTGGCACTAATAATAGTGGTAATTAAAAAATTTTAAAATAGAGTATTAAACACTTACATAACCAATGTACAGGAATGGTAAAAGAAAGCTTAAACCTCTCCACATCCAAGAATGAAAACCTTCTGTTTAAAAATAAAATGGCCATGAAAAAATAATTATTTCTATTGTCAAACATTTATGTAATATTAAATATTTTTAACGAATATTAGAAATGTTTAAATACATAGATTCCATATACATAATGTCTTTTGATATTTTTTTATTTTTATTATTATTTATTTAAATGTCTGAATATTTGAAGTTTTTGAAATTGTATTAGATTAAACAAAAAGATAATAAAATTCTTCAATAGTTCATAAATTAGCTTTGTCACAGACGTAACATTGTATTTTGTAAATTGAGACAAAATAGTATATTTTGCATATATTTTTATTTACTTAGTACTAAAACTTCAAACTAATTTTAAGCACACTTATAAAGCAATAAGAAAAAGTTTAAAACATTTATATCTTCTTTTTTATAAAATAATGGTTTTTGCATTTTCAAAGGTAGAAAAAATAATTTAAAATACCTATAGTTATATCCATTTTATGCCTCTCACCAAGTGCTCTTAATCTGTATAAACATCCTAGTTGATAATTGAACTGAAGAAATTGTAGAATACCTGTAAATTGTAAGATGAGAAGAGTTGCAATATGTATTACTTTTTTTTTTTTTTTTTTTTTAAATATAAGATGATTATGTAATTAGGTATACATAATTGAAATGCACAAATCTAAGTATAGCTAAATTAGATGCATTAGCATAGTTACTGTTGTTAAAACCCTTTACATAAATAATGCTTCCTGTATATTCCATCAGAACTTCCAAACAAACTTTGGTATGGTATAAGAATATTACACAAAAACGTATTTTACTATCATAATTTTTGTATTTGAATTTGCTTTTATCACAGGGGAAATTATTTTTGGTAACTGTGACAGTGTTTAAGATGGGTAATAACATTTCTTAAGCAAAAAAGCTACAGTCACAATTTTCATTTTAGCAAATGCTAAAATAATTACGACTTCCATCACTCATAATGTTTCATTTGCAATAGCACTTTTTATTATAAAATCATTATTAACTTTAAAATATAATGCTATTTTATACCAAACATCAACTGGAAAAATGCATTCACCCTTCCTTCAGCTTGATTGTTTATCGTTTTTTTTTTTTTTTTTCCAGAGTTAAGGATGAAAGCTGAGTAGCCATAAATGTTATCTTCATTAAATGCTATATTTCCACCAATTGGTTTTTAGATACATATGTAAGTACTTTATGTATTAATAAACTATGCAACTTACTTATGTAACAAGTATAAAAAGTAAACTGCTTTCTAAATTGGTCATACATTAAACCGTCTGGCCTATCAAGAAAAGAAATATATATTTGTAAATAAAAAATAAGCAATATTTCTCTAATTTAATTTCTCAGAGTTGGATTCTTTTGTACTAGTATATATAAAAAAACTAATAAAGAATATCTAATCCTATAATTTATCCAGTTATAAAATTCAGTATAAAATCTCTAAATACATATTTTTTATTATAAAATTTAATACTTTTTTTACAAAATAAATCTATATTTTAGATAGTACTTCTTAATAAGTTAGTAATAGGATTTTAGGATATTTTGCTAAAAAGTTAAATACAGCAAATAAATATAGGAACTTTGTAAAACAAAAATACTGATAAAGTTAAATAAGTTTGGGACACAGATAATTTGGCTGTCACAAAAAGATTGAATTTGAATATTCACAAAGAAACAGTAAGGCTGTATTCTAACCAAAAAATACATTTAAATAGTGAAAAATAACAAAATAATTAAATAACTTAAATCTGCAATAAAAATAGATGATTTATATCAAAGTTTGAAAAATAAAATTACAAACTTAATTAACTTCAAACTAAAACTAAAAATAAACTTCAGGAAAAGTAGTAGTAGGTAGTAAATTTAAAAAACTAAAATCAGTTTTATATTATATCTCTAAAGGAAGATGCCAAAATGCATTTTACCAAACTATGATAACACCAGCTTGAATTGTTGTGATAAAATGATTAATTCTCCACCATCCCTTCATCCTGTAATGTAAAAATTAAAAAGTACATTTAAATATCAAACAGGGAGAAAAAAAGAGAAGCACACATATAATTCTTTAATATCAAGTATATTTTAAATACATTTATTTTTAATTATTATGTAGAAAAAATGTATAGAGGGCTATTAATTTTTTTTAGATTAATTAAAATTTTTTTAATTAAATTAAAGCAATATTTCATAAACTACCTAAAATAATTACTATGGACTTGTTACTGTTTTCAAAGAGCAATCTTTTACTGAATGAATCACAAGTTAGAAAAGAATTGAGATGCAAATCAAGAAACATTTTTTTAAATCTTGTAACATATATAGTTTAAATTTTTTATTATTTTTGTAGTGGATATTTTGGGAAAATAAAAAAGGCATGTACAACATTACAAAGAAAATAATTGCCTAAAGAAAGAACCAAATGACAAAATAAGTATAATAGTGCAGATGCCCTACTATTACACTTCTTTCAATCACATTTTAAAATTCCAATTATGTTGAAAGGGAATGGGAAAGTTAGAAAGGGAAAAGGGGGGGGGGGGGGGAGAAAGTTTTTTTTGCAAATTGACGAGGAACTGAGAGTTAACAGGTTAAATCTTCATACTAACCTAGAGCCATTTATCACCAAAATACTTTCTCTTATCGTTAAAGTACAGTAGTACCATACTAATAAGAAGTGTAAAATAGCATCAAGAGCTCTAAAAATGAGAAAAAGAAAAAATGAACAAGTTTCATTGGTAATTAACTTAAACATATAAAAGAAATTTAATAATTATACCTATATGAAAACAAGATGCTCTGTGCAGATAAGATTAAAATTATTACTGTAACTGTTAGTTTAAATCTTTCATACTCTTCTTTGTACTTCATACTGTAAAAAAAATAACAGCAAATTAAAGTTTTGGAACATTAAAAAATTATTAAAATAATTATGCATTTTATTTTAAAAGTTAACATACCTATCTTCTTTGTTCACTATGGTTACATTAACACTTCCAAGGATTATTTGCAAATAAAGCCTAAAAAAATGATAATCAAACTAAAGTTATGGAATTCCTTTGTCTGTTTAATTTCAGCTAAAGAGAAATATAACAAAAACAAACATGGAAGTCATTTTTTAAAAATAACAATAGCAACTTCATAACTAATATTCAGATTAAAAAGCTAGATTTTACCAAAGCAAAATACTTCTCCTCAACCCAGTCGTATAATTAAATAATTATAGAGAATTGAATAAAATAACCTACCCATTACTTCTAGGTAAAGCTGACTGGATATCTTCCAATTGCAATTTACGCGATTCAATTTTTTGTTTAATAGATTCTATCACATCGTTCTCTTCTTTTGTGTCAGCAGTACATCTGAAAGGTAATTTATACAATAAAAAATATCTTTAAATTAATAGTAGCAAAATATAAATTAAAAATAAAAAGGCAGAAATATTATTTGAATATTTTTTTTAGGATTTAAAATGATGAGCGTCACAATAAGTAATAATAAAATACAACAAATTAAATGAAAAGATTAAGTACTACTTATAAATTTTTTATTTTAATATTCAAATTATGTATCCTAAATACTCTTCATACTAGGCGATAACGCAAATCATTTTTGTTGAAGCCTAGCTAAAAACACACATGGGCAAAATGCTTGCATAATTTTTGGGCAAAATGTTGAAAATTGCAGAGAGAATTTTAACAGAGGCACCAGCAAATTGATCAATGAATCGGGGCAAATATCAGCGGTTAATTATAACTTGAGAAAAATACTCTTTTTCTAAGTAATCATCCAATTGGCAAGAAATCAAGAAAAGTCATACAATAACTTAAAACATGGTTCATGCAGATTTTCAAAAAAAAAAGAAAAAAAGAAAAAAAAGACTTTTTAAGGACCTTCTAAACACTTCATTAACTTTTTTAAGGACTTCAATTTTCTTTGTGATTCATACGATGAAAGAAATTGAATGAAAAGATAACTTTAATACATTCTCGCGAGAAATAGATGTACTTTTACTAAATTCAGTTTAAATTTTTGAAGTGCAAAGTAAATTATGCATATTTTTAATAATCTCCTGTTTCCAAGAGAATTTTTATAGCAAATTCGTAACCAGTTTTCTGCCATAATTTCTACATTGTTTTATTTTCCAACACAATAAATATGTTTAAATTGTCGATTCTTTAAAAAAAATTAACAATGATGCTCAAAAGGGTAAAAATAAAAAAAATTCATTCAGAAAACGTTTTGAAACTCAAAATATATTAAAATGCTGCAATATCAATTAAAAATGATCCAGTCGCACCTCTGTTAAATTGTGATTAAAAGAAAATTATTGAAAATAAAGAAAAACATCTACACATAGTGAAGTTTTTATCAAATATTCATTTGTATAAAAATAGCAATTTTTAATTGTAAAATTAAACTTAAGAATGTTTATTAAGTTTTCACAACCTACTCCCATGCAAAATTTTATCAATCCCAACCGTTAACTTTACTTTTTACACATGGCCATTGTCAGACAGGGGATAGTGTTTCTCCAAATTTAACCGTACTTTTTGTCGGCTATCTATCAAGGACACCAGTATTCATGATATCACAAAAAGAATCATGGTTCGTACACTTGAAGGAGAAAAAAATTCAAGGAATTTTCAAGGATGTGTTATCAAAAGAAATACATTAAACAAAAATTCTAAATTTTTTTTATTGCCAAACGGTACAAGTACAAATCGAGTAAATAAAAAAAAAAAAGGGGGGGGGGGGGGTTAGGTTTCAATGAAATAAAATTTTAAGGTTACAATAGAAAAAAAGACAACCTTCCAATATATCAGAAACAGTACCATGTCCCATAAAAACAGAAGCAAAGTAGCTAGTACTCATTTGGTAATTATGCCAATATCTGATATGAACATCTATTTGATTGTCTTGTTTCATCATATGGTGACTTTTGCAAAATAATAATACAAAAGTTTTATTGATTAAACTGTTTTCCAATCTACTCTGAAAGCTTGATTGCAAATACTACTGTACAACATGAAGTTTTTTTCTCCACATGAAAATTTAGACACCAGGGGTTCATCCAGGGTTTTTTTACAGAGTCCTCTATTTGTATGAAATTTTTTTAATTTTGTGAAAAGTTTCCAATTTTATATATTTTGCGCATATGGTTTGGCGTACATGACGTCACTTCTTTAAAACCAATATGTGGGCTATATTCTCTTTTTTTGGCATAAATAAACTTTGTGATTTTTGCTTGTAATTGGTACATTTTTCAAACTGGAAATATTATGAAGGTTTTGTATCTTTTACATTGAATTTCGTGAAAGGTCAGTTTGTTGGACATTGAATTTTGTGAAGGGTCCTTTTATTGATTATGTAATTTTATGAAGGGTCCGATTTTTGAAGATGAAATTTTATGAAGGGTCCGTAAAAGGACCCAAATTTCTTTTTGCATAAACCCCTGGATACAATCATGCTATCGGCGAACAAGCAATTACATAGTTTATCAATGTTTTCATTTAATTTATAAGAGATGCGATTTTTTTTGATTTTCAATGTCCATAGTATTTCAGTATCTAAAACTTCGTTTTTAATTACATGCGCCTCCATCACATTGATAACGTTGATTGTTGCGAAATATATCCGCTTTTGGGGTACTTTTTATCATTAGAAATAGTTCGAACAATCCTCATCGAACTTCTTATAGAAACTAATTCCATGCGCATCTTTGTGTAGGTTTTTAAAGCACTTTTACAAAGTACATCGTGCAAATCCAACACATAGGCCTCTATGACATAAGCTTCGCATGACATATTGCGCATGTGCAGTACTGTACTCATCAAAAGGGGAATGACGAAATTTTTATTATATTCAACTGCGATGTTTTCCTACTTGCTGATTGGCTTAATTAAATTTGAAAGATTTTGCTCACTTTTTTGACCAAAATTTTTTAAGACGCTATATTTTAAGAAAATAAAATTCAAGCACTTTAAACGTATTTTTACAAAATTCAAGGTTTTCAAGCACTTGAAAATGAAAGATTTTTTTTTCAAGCACTTTTCAAGGTTTTTTAAAAATGTACGAACCATGACTTAAAAACTTGACTTATTGACTTAAAAACTACTCTGACTTAAAAACTTGGCCTATGTCCTAAACTATGTGAATTTTTATTTTTCAAATGAGATTAAATTCTGTGTAAAACGGCAATTTTTGCCATACATGCAGCAACTATAAGCTTTAAAAGATGTGAATATATTTTAAATCGGAAATAATAAGGGATTTTGATTGCATTTTTGAGATATTTAATTTCAAATATAAAACATTACACAAAACATTCCCCTAAATTTAATAAGAGAACATCGTGATTAAGCGTATAGGTGTGGAAATATGTTTTTTAAATGCTTAGTAAAATACACTTGATGGTTATACACCTTAAACTAAAAGTTAAACTACCTTTTCCCAATACCTTTCTTCTCTGTTTCGAGCAAGAAGGCAGGGGAAAAAGACAGAGAAATACATTTAATCAAAATACGTACGAAATGGGCATACATGCTAACAAACACTCAGAATTTTAAAACGGCCCCCTACAATCCACCGACTAATGACGCACGTGGTATCAACAACCATTTAATGACTTCAGTGAGTCACTGATCTGTGCATAGCATATTTGAACATGAATGCACAACAGGTAATTTCGGTAGGGATGATACGCATATTGCATTCCGTAGGAAAAAAACGAAATGTTTTCATTTTTTCAGTAAAAAACAGGAAGGTTGCTATTTTCAAAGAAAGAGGGCACATTTTTTCTTTTTATTAAATTTATTATTTTTATTTTATTTTATTTACTTTTTATTATTGCTGTTATTGCATTTGTATATTTTCACGCAAAACAAATTTTATTCCTGACATGCATCAATCAGAAGCACAATTATAGTTTTAGAGTAAAATACAGAAATCCATGTTGCACTTAATTGTGAACATGTCCAATTTCTATGATTTACAGTCTTCATCATTCTTGGAAGAATTTGCTTGTATAGCTCAAATAATAAATTTCATAATATCAAAAACATGTTTGGAGACATACATTTAAGAAAATAAAACTCAACCTGATATATTTAGTAATATAATATTAAATAATTAATTTTTTATTTTTGAACTTTTAGTTTTCGACAGTCAATTTTTAAATTAAATAATTTTTCATTATAATACTTACCAACGTCACACACACACACATAAAATCTCAGAAAGAATACAAGTTGTCCAAAGCACACTTACTTATCTAGGGCTTCTGATATTTGGTTTAAACGATACCATTGATGAGACACAGATTTGGTGCATTCTGCTTGACACTTCTTTAATTCATCAACAACTTTCGAGAACTGTTTGTGATGAGACTGAGAAAAAATAAAAATGTCATTAAAAATTAACCAATAACAATTCAATGTCAATTATTTTTCTTTAATGATTAAAAAATTGGTTATACAATTGAATAACTATTGATTATTGGAACTTACACAAGTAATGCATTCAAAAGGAAGTGTCATAAGAAAATTTGCAAATTGTTGATTTTTTGTGATCATGTATTGGTAATAAAATATTTATGCTAATTTATCAAAGAAAAATTATGATGCTAAATAGTGCATTGCTAGCATGTTTAAATAATAAAAATTAATTTTTTTATACAAGTGTTGGAATTTGTATTTTGGGTACTTGTATATTAAACCTTCTACCTTTTTCTTGTAATCAACAATTGTTGAATTTCTTTTCTGTAGCCAAAATGACAAAAAAAAAACTTATTGAGATCTTGGCAATGATGTCATTTCTCACATAGATTTTATTTATAGATCAAGAAGAGAACAAATGACTAAATTTTTTCTTGTTGAATTTTAAATTGAAATAGAATTTCAAGTCGTCCCGTAGCTAAACAAAGGTTGATGGCTTAAAATATGATGGTTTATACGTATTAAATCGTCAACCAAGCTTTAGTGGGTAGTTGACCAGGAAAACTATTGGATTGGCCATTTACTTTATTTTTAGAATTTTAATTATTTAACTCAAGGTAGGGATGAGCCATATTTTAATAACAGTTAAAAGTTATTGATACTTAAACTCACGCGAACTAACAGTTACCTAATTTTCTAAGTAACAGTTATTCATTTATTATAAATGCAATAGATAGCGCTAGTATGTCCATATATTTCTGTTATTGAAGATCATTATATCAGAATCACGAAATAAAAATATATTTTTCTAATAACGGTGATTCGGAAAAATATATTTTTCTAATAACGGTGAACGGAAAAATATATTTTTTTATCGTGATTCTGATATTAGGATCCTGGTCGTTATTCCTGGAATAACTAACTGTATCCATCGTAATAACTTGTCTGAATGGATTAACGTGTCCGATTGGTATCAGTTGATATTGACATAATTTTCAATAAAAGTAGATATAACTGTTATAAGATATTGACAGAAGTTTTTGTATTGGAATAACTTTTGGACCATTCTTTGTTAGCGCTACTTTTCAAGATGGTATTTTAAATTTCGTTTCGATTTTTTTTTGTTTTTTCGTTGATTTTTGTTAGTTTGTTATGATTTTTTGTTTATTCAAATTAATTCGAATTCTGCACCAATTTCTTGTTATAGTTTATATCTCGATTTCAGAATAGATGTTTCAGTTTTATTTGGATGCACATTATGAGTGGTGGGGTGAAGAGGAATGTGCGTGGGGGGGGGGGGGAAGTATCTGACGCAACATTCTTTGGGTTTAAATGACAGAGATGGGGGAAAGAAGGTGGGGGATTAGGATTAAGGATTTAGGAAGAAATGCATGCGTGTTTTTGAGGAAGGTTCTTTTTTTTATGTTACAAGAATTCCTTTGGTGGGAGAGGTTTTGAACGTTCGTTCGCATTTCATTTCAGTCTTCTTATGAGACTTTTAAAGACTCGCTGTGTTTCTTTCGTATTGGTTGGAGGTAAGAAAATTTTTCGTTATTGTTTTGGAATAAGAAAATGATACTATATATAAAAAATAAAGAGAGCGTAGGATTTGAGTTTTTCCTTTTGATGGAAAATAAATTATGTTCTTTTCCTTGTAAAGCAAGCTTCTAATTTCAAATCGATATAATCAAAAGATTGTGTAGTAAATTTGGAGCGTAGTTAAATAGGTTTTAATGTTAAACAAAAATTTGTTTATACATATATTTTTTATATTTAACGCATTACCTGAGAGGTTTTTAATTTTTTTATGATCATTTTTCAATTTGAACTAAATAAAGGGAATTTATTATTTTTAAAATTGCTTTTCTTGATTAATTATGAATTGAATTTTTTAAATAAACATGACATTCATCTTTTTTAGTTTGATTAACTTTATAATATTTGAATATTACTTCAAATTTTTTATTAAAAATATTTTTATTCGGGTTTAATATCGTAACTTAAATTTATAATTTTTGTTTATAAATTTTTATTTCATGAATTTATGTATGTAGGATTTTTATTATCCCATATCAATTGTTTACAGTACATTTCAATTTCCTCTTGTAAAGACAGATGGCACTGCAAGACGATGTTTTTTTTTTTTTTTTGTTATTACGAATAAGTATTTGTACTCCGCGATTTTATTTTTTAAGCAGAAGCACACCGGATCCCATTTGGGAACAAACACGCTGAACTCTGTCCGCCAATTTTGGGTGAACTCAACTCTCTTCGCTAATTGGGTAATGTACTAATTAAACACTTAGTTTTCGTCGACTTGTGCTGAGATTTGGCTAGTAATATTTAATACTTTTCCCCCCTTTGTTTTGTTTGAAAGTGATTGTGATGTTTCGTCCAATAAATTTAATTGTACTTTCCGTTTCTGATTTGGAGGTTTATTTCTCTTTTATTTCATTTTTGCTTCCCTAAATAAATCCCCTAGACATTTAAAAAACCGAACCACTAACCCCCACATATTTTTGGGGACCTCGGCCCGGGATTAGCGAAAAGGAATTTTTAAATGGGAATTGCTTCTAAATTTTTTTTAATTTCGAGTAATTTTTGGTTTTTGAATAAACCACGACCCTGTAGCGATCCATTTTTTGTTGTTCGTTTTCAAAATTATTTGGTATAATAACAAGTGTATGCCTAGTAACCTGTTTCGTTTTGGTAACATGAGTTCAATAATATTTTTCATGAGTGTACCCGTTTTAATCGAAAATCACCCTTATTCCTTCGAACCCCTCGAAGATGAAATTTACAATTAAATTAATTTAAACCCGTCGTAAAGAAATTCTCAAAGTTCCAGTCTTCGTTCTTAGCCAGAAAGCATCCAGCTTCATACGAAATTCTTCGCCAACGAGTCTTCAACAAGCAGCGTGCCATTTCCAACTGGTGTCTCAACGTCTCATCAGTGTTCGTCTTCATTAGTGTTCGTCTAAAATTTTCGAATCTTCAATCCCGAATTGCTGAAATTTTATCCGAGGCCCTTACCGGATAATTTGCCAAGATTAGTACTCTGTGTTCCGAAACCATCTACTACATTAATTTCGTGTTCTAAGCAGTGACAATCAACGTCTTCAAAGCCAGCAGTTTATTCCTTCAGATAAGTTCTGAATCATTGATACTTTCTTATTCTAAGAATTGCATACTAGTTTTTTTTATTTACTTTTTTTTGAAAACCTTTTGCTTGGGTAAACTCTTCGCAACACAAATAAAAAGAAAGAATAAAAAAAAAAAGGTCTTATCTATAACCGGAAGTGATACCTTGAAGGATTTGATGTTGCAGTCTTTTATTTATATTTTCATTATTGTTCTAAGAATAGCTTACATTTAAATTGTTTTTATATTCCTTTTTATTCTTTTTGTCTGAATTAATACAAAGAATATTATTCAATATACATTATTTTGATGGATAACTTTGGGTAATAGTTCATTGTTTACTTTTCCAAATGCAGCTGTTATTTTGAGAAGTTAGGTGATTTAAGTGAGGTAAACTTATCGTGTTAAAGTGTTCTTTTTATAAAGTATCCTTGGGTAATATTTTGTTTTGAATACTTAATATATTATTCGCATCCTTTTTCATAGTTTACTTTTCCAAATGCTGCTGTTATAATTTCTTATGCAATTAATTTTCTATGCAATACAAAGCATAACTTATGCAGTATTATGTTTTAAAATATTATGCAATACAAAGTAAGTACATTATTATAAGTTGGTATGTTTATCGTGTTCCTGTCCAAGTGAAAAAAAAAAAAAAATCTTTTCAGTAAAAAATTTCTGACGACTTGTTCTCATACAAAAGTTCATGAAATTCTAAAACCTTTTTCTTACGGTATTTCTCTTTTACTTTTTTGTGAATTATCTGATTGACCGAGAGTTGATTAACTTCTGCAAAAATATATTTCTTCATTTTTAAAATGTATCTTCGTTAATTTCGTAGTGTTCTTAGTAGCATACTCCATTTTTTTTTTTTAAAAAAAAGAGGAAAAGCACACAACATAAATCTACAAGCTTTTTTCCTTTTAGTCGTTATCTTTTAATTTCATTTTTACGAATATCACAAAGTTCACTGGATTTCCACCAAATTTAAAGATCACCATGGCTTTTCTTCTAAGAAGTAAAAAAGAGGATCTGTCGAACTTAGCCACAGAATTAGGCATAAAGATAACCGCTACCATGACCAAGCCGATCATCAAGGGTTTAATCTTAGAAAATGAGAAGTATGACGAAGATGAAGTAAAAGTACTTCTCGAGAGCATCACCGAGGAAAGGTTGCAAGAGCGTCAAGAGGCCATCGAAGAACGAAAACGTCTAGAAGCCATCGAAGAACGGAAACGTCAAGAAGCCATCGAAGAACGGAGACGAGAAGCAGAGTTCGAGCTCGAGAAATTACGAATCCAAAACCAGAAGGATTCATCTTCGAAAAACGTCACAACAAACCAAGTACCAAGCAGACCTTCACGTGATACCTTCCACAAGTTCGATATGAAAGAAGATGTGAATCTTAACCTCATCCTGTTCGAGAGGCATGCAGAGCTGTCATCGATCCCTAAAGAAGAATGGGTTCAGCACCTGATAGGCCTACTTCCAGTCGACGTTGCACACTTAATTGCGCGGGAGTCCCCCGACAAGTCTCACGACTATGATCACGTAAAGCAGTTGCTGCTACGAAGGTTCAAACTGTCTCCAGAAAGACTTCGCCAGATGTTCGTGTCACACCAAAAATCTCATGAAGGAACTTGGTTGGATTTCCTCCATGAGTTGCAAACCTACTTCGATGGATGGGTGGAAGGTCTTGAAGTGAAAACTTACGACCAGCTTCGTGACCTCATCATAGCAGATCAGATCAAAAGAAGAGCTCCTTACGAATTCAAAGAACATTTTCTAGATGAATGGACACTCATCAACTCGCCCAGAGAGCTGGCCCAAAAGTTCGAAAAATACGAAGATGTCCGCAGAACGTTAAAGTCAAAGCAGTTCGACTCCTTGCCCAAAGGAAAATATGGGGCTAAATCGTCAAATTATGGGAACCCTTCCCGAAGAACCGACAGTCACCGATACGAGGCCGGATCATCGAATAATCGTGGAAGCCCTCCCCGAAGAGCTGATAATCGCCGATATGGACCAAACCGGTCAGAAAAGAACCATTTCAACAATAATCGAAATACCGACTCTGTCAGGCCTAGACAGTCACTCTGCAGTTATTGTAAAGAACCAGGACACTTCTACGTTAACAGCGACAAGCGCCGAAAAGATGCAGAATCCAACAATCCTCCGAGCAATTCTGTACCGACATGTACAATCATCCCATCAGAAGAGTTGAAATTTAAAGAAATCGTTATGGGAAACAAACTCATCACCGCACTCGTAGACACAGGCAGTTCACTCAGTCTCGTTCGAGACGACATAGCCAAAGAAATCATCGATGAATCCAAGCTTTCGAAACAAAGAAGAACGCTCTCAGGCTTAGGAAATTCCCAAGTCACAACGAAAGGATCATTCGAAATGAGTTTCACCACCGACGGAGAAGAATTTTCTCTAACATGGCATGTAGTGCCGCAATCACAGTTATCTTTCCAAGCAATTATCGGAATGGATGTTACGAATCAAGCTACGTTTACAACGTCCAGGAATGGTATGAAATTTCATAAAGATGAGCCCGCTGATTGGTTCATGCACATCTCCGAAACAAGTCCTAATGAAGAGATAGAGTTGGCCCACATAAGAGACAACAGGATACAGAACGAATTGAAGCAAGTTATCTCAACTTACAAGCCTGACAAAACTTTGTCAACAGACGTATCTATGCGAATCATCCTGAAAGACGACGTTCCAGTCTACCAACCTGCGAGACGATTATCGAGTTCAGAAAAGTTAGAGGTCAATCAGCAAATCGACGAATGGCTAGAACAAGGAATCATCAGACCAAGCTCGTCAGACTACGCCAGTCCTATCGTACTAGTGAAGAAAAAAGACGGTTCCACTCGCCTCTGTGTGGATTATAGGAAATTGAATAGAAAATTAGTCAAGGATCGATTTCCTTTACCTCTGACAGAAGATGTTCTAGACAAGCTACAAGATGCTCAAGTATATACTACACTCGACCTCAAGAATGGATTTTTTCATGTTGAAGTAGATGAAGAGAGCCGCAAGCTAACCTCTTTCATTATCCCCGACAGACAATTTGAGTTCAACAAAGTACCCTTTGGCTTAAGTACCAGTCCTAGTGTATTTCAAAGGTACGTGTACAACATCTTCCGAGATCTAATGAGAAAAGGCATCGTAATAATCTATATGGATGATTTGGTAATTCCCTCAAAGGATGAAGAAGAAGGTCTAAGAAACTTACAGTCAGTACTAGAAGTTGCATCAAAATACGGCTTGGAGATAAAATGGAAGAAATGTCAATTCCTGCAACGGAAAATAGAATTTCTAGGACACATAGTGGAAAACGGTACAATACGACCATCGTTGGCTAAAACGCAAGCAGTAAAGAAATTTCCCGTACCCACAACCGTGAAGCAAGTACAAAGCTTTCTCGGACTCACCGGCTATTTCCGCAAGTTCATACCAGAATACTCCAAAATAGCAAAGCCACTAAGCGACCTGACTAAGAAAGAAACTCCATTTGCGTTCAATCTACCTCAAGTCGAAGCGTTCGAAAAACTCAAGAAACTCCTTACAGAAAGTCCAGTCTTAAGTATCTTCCGGCAAGGTCAAAGGACAGAATTACACACTGATGCCAGTTTACACGGCTATGGAGCTGTACTACTGCAAGAGTCCACCGACGGAAAGATGCATCCAGTCCAATACATGTCTAAGAAGACAACACCAGCTGAAATGAAATACAGCAGTTACGAGCTTGAAGTGCTAGCTATTGTAAGCGCATTAAAGAAATTCCGCGTCTATCTTCTGGGAAACCATTTTAAAATAGTCACCGATTGTTCGGCATTCCAGAAGACTATGGATAAAAAAGATCTAGTTACTCGCATAGCTAGATGGGCATTATCCTTAGAAGAATTTGACTATCAGATCGAGAATCGACCTGGAGAAAGGATGAAACATGTAGATGCTCTGAGCAGAAATCCAGTCTTTATAATTGAGAGCGATACAATCACAGCTAGATTGCGCAAAGCTCAAGCAGAAGATGAAAACATCAGTACTTTGAAGGCAGTCCTCAACAACAACTGGTCGTCAGAATTTTGTGAACGAAACGAAATCCTCTACAAATTCGTAAATGGTCGCGAATTAATTGTAGCACCGAAGGACATGCAGACGGAATTAATCAAGCTCGCGCATGAGAAAGGACACTTTTCGACTTCTAAGATGGAAGACGTCATAAAACAGGAATTCTTTATTCCAAATTTAAACGCCTTAGTCCGCAATGTCATCAACAACTGCGTCCCATGCATCTTAGCTAACAAGAAGAGCGGAAAGAAAGAAGGATTTCTAAATCCAATTCCGAAAGAAGACGTTCCCTTAAGTACGTATCACGTAGATTTTATTGGTCCAATGCCCTCTACCAACAAAAAATATCAGCACATATTGACTGTTGTTGACGCATTTACCAAATTCACATGGCTGTATCCGGTGAAGTGTACTTCTGCGGAAGATTTAATAGACAAACTAAGGTTACAACAAAAAACTTTCGGGAATCCCAAAAGAATACTCACAGATCGAGGATCAGCATTTACTTCGAAAGCATTCACTGATTTTTGCACTGAAGAAGGAATTCAACACTTGCAAATTGCTACCGGAGTACCTCGAGGAAACGGTCAAGTAGAAAGGATCCATCGCACTCTAATACCTGTCCTAACCAAGTTATCGTTAGACGACTCGACAAAATGGTACAAATATGTCGACCAACTACAACGAATACTCAACAGCACGATTAATAGAAGTACCAAGTGGACACCTTTTGAACTCTTAACAGGTGTTACCATGAGGAATAAGGACGACTTGAAAATGCGAGATCTACTCATGGAAGAGATAGAAGATGAGCTTCAGGAGCAAAGGAACTCACTGCGACAAGAAGCAAAGAGGAACATCCAAAAGATTCAAGCCGAAAACAAACGAACCTATAACAAGAAACGCAAGAAAGCTCCGAACTATAGGGAAGGGGATTTGGTGGCAATCCAGCGAACGCAGTTTGGTTCTGGGTTAAAACTAAGACCCAAATTCCTAGGACCCTATAAAATTACAAAGGTTAAACCCAAAGATAGGTATGATGTACAAAAAATAGGTAACCAGGAAGGGCCTAACATAACTTCTACATCCGCTGATCTAATGAAATTTTATTCTACTAAATAAATTAACTTAACATAAATACTCTTCAAAAATAATATGTAAACATTGCCATAATTTTCTTTCTCCCAACGTCATTATTCTTCATTTTATATGTCATTGTTCATTTTATATGTCATTGTTCATTTTATATGTCATTGTTTGATATTCAATTTACCATGCAACTCCAGCCATAGCATAGGACCCAGCCACTGATGCAGTTCCTACCATTTTCAAATAGACTTGATCCTGAACTTTTCGAACACTTACAAATGAACATTGTGATCTTCAACAAAATGTTTTCATTTTGTCTTAGTTTTATATTTTCTTTTACTTAAGTATTATCATATGTCTTGCCCATTTCCATGTGTTTCATCGATGAGGTCATCGATCTACAGGATGGCCGAATCTGTAGGATTTTTATTATCCCATATCAATTGTTTACAGTACATTTCAATTTCCTCTTGTAAAGACAGATGGCACTGCAAGACGCTGTTTTTTTTTTTTTTTGTTATTACGAATAAGTATTCCTACTCCGCGATTTTATTTTTTAAGCAGAAGCACACCGGATCCCATTTGGGAACAAACACGCTGAACTCTGTCCGCCAATTTTGGGTGCACTCAACTCTCTTCGCTAATTGGGTAATGTACTAATTAAACACTTAGTTTTCGTCGACTTGTGCTGCCATTTGGCTAGTAATATTTAATACTTTTCCCCCCTTTGTTTTGTTTGAAAGTGATTGTGATGTTTCGTCCAATAAATTTAATTGTACTTTCCGTTTCTGATTTGGAGGTTTATTTCTCTTTTATTTCATTTTTGCTTCCCTAAATAAATCCCCTAGACATTTAAAAACCCGAACCACTAACCCCCACATGTATACATATATGTGGTCGTGACGGCACAATTATTTATAAAATACATAATTTCTATAAATAGTTTTAACGCTCCATAATTAATTTACAATAATTTCAAAAATATAGTTATTGAAATAATAATAATATCCCTATATTTAAAACATATATTTTTTATACTTCAAAGATTCCTCTGAAAATGTACATTTTTCTCACAATATTACATAAAATTTATATGTAAGTAATAATTTTAAAGCCTGTGCACGTAAAATGTTTCAAAATGTGTTTTCATTTAAAAATCACTTTTATTTTATCTGTATCAGTTATGAATTATGTTGTATTGTAAATTCTTTCTCCAATTTATTGTTAAATCATAAAAATAAAAAAATAATAAAAAAATTATTATAAAATAACCTCAAAACTATAAATGATTTCTTTTATTTTGATATTTTTACAAATTTATATTGAAAGATGTTCTAATTTAAAATCGATTAACTGATATCTAAAGAGAATGTTGTAGAAAAACAGGTATGTTTTATTTATTCCATGTATTTATTTTTATTTACCTTTTACTTTAAAAATAACGGATAACGGTTATAATATTTTGTTATTTCCTAATAATTTTAATGTAACTGCAGTTATTTAACAATAACTGTTAAGCTCATCCCTAACTCAAGGTAGTTTTAAAAACTTTATCAACTAAGTTGCATAAAAGTTTGCAACAGGAAAGAAATTTAAAAATGGTGAGATTTCCGCTACAACAATAAGGAAGATTTATTATGCAAGTACCGTATTTAGAATCCATTTATTGCAGACTAAATAGATTGCTAGATTTTTATGAATATGAAAAAAAAAAAAAAAATT
The DNA here is from genome assembly GCA_963978545.1 of Linyphia triangularis. NCBI lineage: Eukaryota > Metazoa > Arthropoda > Arachnida > Araneae > Linyphiidae > Linyphia > Linyphia triangularis. The sequence continues at coordinate 31,592,258 of OZ021726.1, forward strand.
GCCTATAAAACAAAAAGCAATATATGACTGATAATTAAAACATCCTTTCAAACATTAACTTGGAATATCTACAACATAAAGTAAGTGTTTCCTGGAACTCTGTGTCCAGATGAATTATGCCTCTGTAAATATTTAGGGCAACCAGTTATTTTATCCAGCTCACTCTTGTAATTGAATTATATTTTACATGATTACAACAATTATCTACAACAACAGAGGTAATATGCATATATCTATAGATGCCAATGAAATGAATCCTGAAAGCAAATCTTGTCACACTTCAAAATGGTTGGCATAATGGTAACCATACAAAAATTAATGGTCACTATACATAAAAAATACTACAAAGTTTGTTTAATACATCTACAAGAACATAGTAAGTACATCCTGTAATTTTTCTTTCATTAGACATTACTGTTGATCTGTAACCTGCAAGAAGGTACAGACATCAACTTTAAAATTACAAGGGAGGGAATGAATTAAAAGGACATCAAAAGCAAACTAACTTCAAGGTCTTTGAATTCAGCATCCAAAACCTCCCATTCATCTTTCAGAGCAAAAGGATTTTCAGAACTCATCTAAAATAAAACAAATTAATCAGAATAAGCACTCATTAAAGTTAAATCAAGGGCGGATCCAGAGTTTTCTTACGATGGGGCGGTACCACTGCGGAAATTTTTTTAGTTTTGGGCTGTTGAATTGTTTAGGTTAATTTTGTTGTTCTTAAACCATTTAATGGAGTAACTTGATTATTATACACTAGCTAAATACCTGTGCTTTGCTACAAAATTTTAATATGTGCAATATTTTAGCTAGCTGTGAGGCTTCGCGTTGCAGAAATCTGTCATTCATATATAGGACCCAGATTTTGGCGCTTCGGTTGCTGGAAGGTTCATTGCTATGCAAAATCGAGCTTGCTTCATTCGCTGAAAAGTTCATGGACACATAAACACAGGCTTATTTCACTAGTTAAAAGTTCATTGCTATGCAAGCATAGGCTCACTTCAGTCGCTGAAGGTTCATTGCTGCGTATGTATAAACTCGCTTCACTCACTAAAATCTAATTGCTATGTAAAGACTTAATATTGGAAGCCTCTCCCTTGTCAAGAAAAATAAATTTCCCGTTAATACTATAATACAACACCCCTTTAAGATTATTTTAACATGTGTTTGTGGAAAGCAAAATTAGAGGCTATAACTACTTATGTTGAAACTTTCAGAGATCTAGGCCTGTTCGAAGTCGCTTTTTGTGAAAAAACTCATTGAAAAACAAATTAAAATGTCATCATTCTTTTTGTCAGTCCAATTAGAAGGCCAAAACTACTTGTGTTGAAAATTTCAGAAATGTAGCCCAATTACAAATCGTTTTGTAAAATATTCGCTAATTTAAAAAAAAAAAAAAAAAAAAAAAAAATTAAATTCTGTTTTTTAAAGATTCAATTAGAAGGCCAAAACTACTTATGTTGAAAATTTTAGAGCTGTAGCCCTATTAGAAATCGTTTTGTAAAATATTAATTAATTAAAAAAGAACAAAATAAAAATTTAAAATTCGGTTTTTTAAAAGTCCAAAACTACTTATGTTGAAAATTTCAGAGCTGTAGGCCTATTAGATATTGTTTTGTAACATATTTATTAATTAAAACAATAATTAAAAAAGAACTAATTAAAATTTTAACAATGTTTGTGATGTATACAATTAGAAGGCCAAAACTACTTATGTTTAAAATTTCCGAGCTGTAGCACTATTAGTACTAGTTGTTTTGTAAAATGTTGAAAATTTCAGAGCTGTAGCCCTATTAGTAATCGTTTTGTAAAATGTTTATTAATTAATTAAAAAAGAACAAAATAAAAATTTTAAATTCTGTTTTTTAAAATCCTGATTAAAAGGCCAGAACTATTTATGTTGAAAATTTCAGAGCTGTAGCCCTATTAGATATCATTTTGTAACATATTTATTAATTAATTAAAAAAGAACTAATTAAAATTTTAATATTCTGTTTGTGATGTATACAATTAGAAGGCCAAAACTACTTATGCTGAAAATTTCAGAGCTCTACTCCAATTTTAAGAAGGTTTCTATAGATCCACAGACAGACAGAAACACAGCTTGTTTTATTAGTATAGATAGTATGTTATTGAGAGGAAAAAAGTCTCAATCTCATAAAGGTGATGCTATGATTGGCTACGTACGAATTTACGACAATAAATCACAATTGAGTTTGTCTAACTAAACTAAATGGTTTAGGACAAATTACAGTTAGGCATGACAGATAAGATAAGCTAATAAAGGATAGCTATACAACAACAAAATGATTATTTACCATGTATTTAATAGAACATGTTTACATCTAAACTGCAAAAAACATTATAATTATTTTACTTCGTTTTTTTATAACAATCGACTTTTGAGAACGTTAATATCAAAGATGTTCAGTACGGATTCGTTAAATCTTGATTAACTTCATCCAAAGCCTTGTTATAGACGACTACTCGATAGTAGTCTTCGACACTTTCTAGGATAGGGTTGTCTGGATGTGTTATTCTTTTGGTAACTATGCTTTTTGGGGACGATGTCCAAATCACTCCATTTCAGTAGCTCAATTGAAAAGAAGATGAAAGACATTGCCACTCTCCACTCGTTACTTCCGCAAAACTCCTACAGTACTCTTAATGAGTGATGATGCTTGTCGTGAATTTCTGTCAGGAGCTTGGTACTTAATGGTAGTGCGACGGAGAAAATGTCTGCTGCAGTGCACATAGACAAAATGAAATCTGTGTTGCATATAGATTCACAAAGGGACTTACTTTTGATAATTAAACTTGAATTAAACTTAAAGCCTGAATAAGCAAATGAACAACTGTAAGCAACAATAAGCAACTGAAACTAAACTTAAAGCCTCCACAATAAGAAGAAATCCACCTTGAAACTGCAAAATGGCAACAGTAACTTCAATAAAAAAGCCGAGCGACTTTGATTGATTTGTTCTCTTACTAATTTTGGACGTTTAAAAAAATATATAACAAAATTAGCTTACCACGTTTGCCGAAACCAATATTCAATAAGACAATCTCAAGCTATTGAACATAAGCAAAAACACCACCTTATTAGAAAGAAACACAGACAACCGGTGACATACGACTGACACAGGCATTGACCTTGAGCGACAAAAACAATATATAATAAATGAAGTTTTATTTTTAATTTAAATCTTTCACATGTTCATTTGCTTATTTTATAAAATAAATCTGTGTTAGTTTGAATGCCAGTATTATACTTTTGTTTATAACAGTCATGAAAAACAACACATAGAATATCCTCAATCACCTTTATTATTTCCTCTCGGAGAATCGATTCCTCCACCTCTCGGTGGATCCGCCAATGAGTTAAATTGTAAATTTTACAAAATCTCTATAGTTGAAGCAAAACAGAAAACATTGAATAATTTATGGAATTGCTTATGAATTTTGGTAAATGAATAAATATTGGTACAATAAACAAATCAAAATCATATGGCCAAGGAAAACATCAAGATTTAAATCTTACAACAACAGTTTTAAAACACACTTTAGTATAACATGATTTATGGATATGAGGAACTTTTAAAGAAAACTAAGAGAGTCAAAAATATCCTTGAAGTTATTCAAGGTACAGATGTAGTATAGGACATTTCTTCGGCACGATTTTATTTGGCATTTCCCCCAATAAATGCCACTTCTGGCAATGTGTTATAACTTAATTTAGTACTCTTCTGTTTTCCGGGCGCAAGCGATACTTTGCCAAATAATGTAGAATTTTGCCAGTGAAATTTATGTGGAGATGAAGAGTAAACGATCCATTCGAACACATTCTCAAGGACATCACCGTATTCTGGAAAAACCAATTATTATAAGCATTCTTTTTGGATAAAACTGTTTTGTTTACATTTCAATAATATCTGTTTATAGTTATACTTGTTTTGCTTACTATTAAATAATATTTTTATATTTGTTTATAATTGAATGCTTTCGACTTTTATTATGTTGACTGCTTTGTCATTCGGCGTTTGGTTGGCGACATTTGCGCCCGTATAAAGGAAGAGTACCCTTAATTTAGTTTATTATTTATATTTTAATTTTATATCATTTACTGTATTTTTAATTAGGCAAATTTTCTAAACGCCAAATGTCCTATAGTACATCTGTTCCTTATTTAAAATGAAGATTAAGCAGAAATTAAAGAATTATGCTTTATTTAACTACTTCAATATCAAATTGATATATTGATACTAGGGGTCTATGCAGAAGGAAATTTGGGTCCTTTTAAGGACTCGAACCCGCAACCTCGCGGTCTAGAAGCCAGCACGCTAACCACTATACCGTTTGGTCGGCCTGCTAAAAGGAGAAAACGGCTCGCTTGCTGGTTATAAAGAAGTGATGTCATGGATGCCAAACCATATGCTCAAAATATATGAAATTGGAAATTTTTCACAAAATTAATATTTTTTCACAAAAATAGGACCCTGTAAAAAAAATCTGGATAGACCCCTGGATGCAAACAAATTAATAACTGCTTTTTTATAAATGAGATTATCGAAAGTAATTCCCAAGTGCGAAAGGGTGCAAGTGACTTCCAGAGAAGTCTTTCCATGAGAAATTCATCAAATCACTATAATCATCAAACATGAAAAGGCAGAAAATTAGTTTTTCCGCATGAAAGACCGGTACGGTACTTCCATCTATAGCCTTCCAAAAAATTACAACAGTTAAAGTAATTTCTTTCGCAATAGTGATAAATCATTCGCTAGTTTAACTAAAGGTAAGAGCGCAAAAATGTATAAAAATAGCTAAGAACGATTTGGAAAGTTTCAAAATAAATTTTCTTGAAACTTTCCTCCAAGGAGGATATTTCTTACAATCAAAATTAAAATATATATATACTAAATTGAATGATTATATACATGCTTTTAAAAAGTTTAATTTTGAATCGAAGTTTAAATTTAAAAAGCTAGACATCAGAAAATGTGAATATAAGATGCTTAGGCAACGAAACTATACTTAATGCCCACAGGATAGTTAAAACAAGAAGTAAATGGACCAAGAAAATTGAAATAAAAACTTAAAGAGTTTGTACTGGGGAGATTAAAAATGGCCTTACATTTTCTTTTAAATCGACGTAGACAAACAAATGAAAGTTTTAATAATCATATTCATTTCATAATATCAATATTAAATAACTTTAGTTTAGATGGTTACAGTGAATATGTATCTGTGTGTCCTTGATAGAAAATTTCCAAGCAATTTACCTTGGTGGTTTATTTTTGAAGATTAATATAGTAATTATTTAGTTTCATATTTTATTCCATTGTACAAATTCTTACTATGAATACTCAAGTTAATGGTTTAAAGGAGTTTTAAATTTTCAGAAAAAAATTATTTTGAAATATATGGGACTTAATTGTCAAAAAGAATCTGGCAAAAATTGTGCATCATTCTTGTTTTCTTTAATTTTTTCATGCTTGGTAAAATCGTGAAATTAACGTAATTTCAACAGTTGAAAAAGCAAACAAAATTGTATTTACCTATCAGTTTAAATCGACCATCTATTTTATATATTCTGCTATAAATTGTGTCCAGTCAGAAAATTATTTTTGACATGTCTCTTGAAAGCGTTCCGAAAGATCTACGAAGTCTTCGTGCTTGTTTACTGTGTTCTTTAATAAAGGTAACTGGAATTTATTAAATTTGTCATATAAAAATAAATTGGGAATAATCGAAAATTCAGTGAAGATTGTTTCCTTTTCCCCAACATAAACGTTTGATAGTAGTAGGTATATGAGGTATAGATGCACTACAGGGACTTGGAAGATTTTTGTTAACTTTACTTGAAGGTAAAATTAAACAGCTGAACCCTATTTAATGGTAACCCTAAAAATTTGGTTATACATTGGAACTAACCCTAAAATGTTTGGAATTATCCCAAAACTTTTTAAGAATTATCCTTAAAATTTTTGGAATTATCCCTAAAATTCCTACCTAAGTTTTTTAGAAAACTCACTGTGTCCCTTGAAATTCCTAATTAAGTGTGTGATTTTTGAGAATATTTGCTAAATTAAAATTATGCGTTTTCCTGTTTGTCACAAAGTCAAAACGAAATCAATATTAGAAGCAAGTCGCTAAATATATGGCATTTTGTATGACAAAAATGGTATATGTACCTGAAGTAATTCTCATATTACATTTGGTATATTGTTGGATTCCTTCTATAGCAAGCTGACCAGTGCCAAGGGCAGAATAAATTCCAGTCCTAAGCCTATTGTGTAGGTGTCTAAATGTAAACTTCATTGCATACCAATTGTTGGCAAACGTTGAGAACATTGTAGGCTAGGAATAAATTATGGAGTTTTCCCATTTCATATTAAAGAAAATAGTTAAAACGTAAATGGTACTTTTCAATTATTGTTATATTTGTTGACTCTAAATCTGAAAAGACAATTGGTCATTACATTCTTATCATTATATAAGTATTGCTTAATCTGTAAATGTTAAAAATGCAGTATCAGTACCATTAAGATATGGTTGTTAACTTGTATGATTTGGTCGTTTACATTTGCAACCTATTTTTAATTCTATTTTATTTTTTTCATTTAACTAAAATTTTTATGCTGTTGAAGGCAATCCTGTGTAAATGTTTAGCAATTTGTAAAATGTTTGCAATGATATCAACATGATGGAATTTATCAGTATTAATTTTAAACCTTAGCTTGGTGACTTTCATTGTAGGTTTGGCCTTTGATCTGTAATTAAATCACAACTTCAAGTTCCACTTTTACCATGATTGACAATTTAAATTTGTTCAGATACAAACTTTAAATCTAGTGGGGCTTCACATTTTTAAACACATATATTGATGTTGTTTGTATGTTACCTTGAAATTTTTTTGCATGGATGGTGTTAGCAGTTATTTTGACCTGGCAGTGTATTATCGGAAATTAATCAGTGTATCAAGTATTGTGTTTTAAGAAAAAAAATGTAAAATACATATTTGCTTAAATCGTTGTGTGCTTTAGATAAAACTACATTTACAATTCAATCCATGCAAACAATTATGTTTGGATTATGAAGTACATAATATAAAAGTAAGTTTATAATAGTTATGATAAAGTATTAAAGTAGAACGTGATAAATATATCAGTTTCTGTTTTATTAAAAATCTATGTAGAAATATTTGCTTCATTATCATGAATTCTGAGATGAGCGAAATCATTTTTATATGAAAGTAGGTCTTCACATACAGAAAGGTGTTGGCATTTATTGTATTATGTGTGTGTGTGCATTCTTTGTAAAAATTAATTTTTTCCTTTAAATTTCAGTCAGTGGATCAGTTTGAATTTGATGGTTGTGACAACTGTGAAGAATATTTAGGACTAAAGAATAATAGAGATCTAGTATATGACTGCACAAGCTCAAATTTTGATGGGTGAGTATTTGGTAGACTGTACTAATTTTTATTAATCAATAGGTATTTTAAGTTTTTTAAGAATAATTTTGAATTCAATATTTAAAAAAATCTATCTATAATGATTGATTAAAAGAAAAGTTGTAAAAGAAAATTATAATTTTTTTTTTTTTTTACATCATTTGTATAACACCTGACATATATTGCACATAACATACATTGTTAGTTGGCTTGTGCTTTTATATTTAGGTGCCTTTAATTTGCCACCCCTGTATTGATTTAAAATGGAATGAAATTTTTTTTCTACAGTAATGTTTTGAGGAACTTTTACAATACATTTTATAATATATTTATTTTTAATTAATCTTTTATATTAAGCATCAAGCTCACATCTATTTTAGCATTTTTCTAAATTTTGGTGAATATATTTTTAGTTTTTTGTCAAAGAAATTTTACACCACAACTTAAATCCTGCTTTGTATAAGTGCTATAAAAAGTTTTGTCTTGAATTTTTCATCCAAAAATGATAAGATACTGAATTAATGATTAATTATACTAAATTATTGAGTATTATGATTTAAGAAATCGTATGATTGCTCTACAAGTTACACAATAGAATTTGAAGAGACACTGAACTGTTTACTTAACTATTAAGTTATTTATTTATATTGAAATCATTTTGCCAAGAACGCTTAAAAAATATGTGATTATTTACAGTGATTAAGTTCATTGATGTTCAAAAATATTTGTTTTGTTAAATAAGTTACAAGATCTGGTATAATACTAAAAAAAAAGTATGTGTCCTGTTAACATAATTTTTCCGAACATTACCTTAATATTAAGTTCAGTTGGCTAAGTTCTACTCATTTTTTTTGGTAACACTAAACTTTTTCCAAACACATTTTTTTTCTTTTTCTGTACCAGATAGTAGAAGTTCCATTGACAGTAGTATAAGTCGAACATTAAATTAGCATATCATGTATAAAATATTAGTTAAATCATAACATTAGACAACACAATACCCAAATAAATGTTCACAAATCTGTGCATATTAAAACTAAGCTGCCATAAATTTGTGTAAACCACCTTAAATAATAACTAAATAAGACATTCTTATGTTCAATAAAGACAGAACACTGATGTTATGTACAGTTTTTCCCTAAGCTGTACATAATGAAATTAAGCTATAGGGTTTTCGACTAACTATCCTTGAGGGATCACAATGTGTGAAACGTTCCAAATGTGGAGTATTCCAATGTCCCTTGCTATAAAGCCAAAACTCTAAATAAATGAAATTGCGTATGGAAGCGCAGATATTTAGTTGATGTATTAATGTAGGTGGTCAGGAGGGATAAAGAATATCTTGTTTTCTCAAGTTCACAATTTGTTAAAAACATGACTCACTGAAGATTTCAGAGGATTAGAGGACTGGTTTTCTCCTAATGAAAGTGTCTAAAGAAAATCGTATTTAGGCAGAAAAAATTATACAAAATTGAGATTGCCTCAGCATCCTCTTCTAAAATGTTCACAATTCACAGGCTCTCTTAACTAAATGATATATAACAGAAATTGTTGGAACTTTTTGTAGAAATGAATAGCCTTGCTCAATATACATTTACATACAATTTTGTTTTTCTTAAGAAAAAAAAAGGAAGAACTGCACTTCAAAACATAAAATAATTTGAATTGTGACAATAACTGGTACTGAATGGTTACTTTTACGAACGCCTATGTGGTACATCAGGACCAGGTGCCAAACATGTAAATTTGGCTACGTTAGGGTGTTTAGTTTTTCCCAAGGATGGGATTTTCATATGACTTTGTTTACGCCTGGAGTCCAAGTGTTGTAAAAGATATACGTCTATGCCGAATTTCAAGAAGATTGGATAATATTTATTGGTTGCACATTCTGATCACTTTTATCTCAAACTAGTGAAATTTCTAATATTAAAGTGCTTTGTACTAATGTATTTCTCATGTATTTCTTCACTTGATAAGAAGTCGTATACAACAATGCTAGATAAAGAAAGTCCCATTCAAGGCTTTCTAGAAGAACAACGAGTGAAAATAATCAACTATATCAAAATGTCCTAAAATACGGAAGCCATCCAAAAGAAGACTACAAAGAATTATTACAATTATCACTTCTGTATCTAAGAGGTTGGTCTAAAAATGATTTCAGTTTTTGGATCCCAGGAGCTTTGCATCAAGCATGGTGAAAGGCAAGGACATTATATGCACTTAAAATTGTCCTCTTGAATATTCCTCAACAGGAATTGAAAGAAAAGTGACAGGTGGCACATTTTGTCATCCTCTATTTGTTCACTTTTGGAAGAAGACAACTGTAATTTGCCGGGCTCCAAAGAAAGATTTGGGTATACTGCAGCTTTTGAGCACTTACCCAGTTGCTAAGGGACACCTTTGGAATCTGCCTGAAACAATCGTAGAATTAGCATATTTTGGACAAACATGTCACTCGGGTTGATAAAAAAAAGATGACTAAAAATTTAAAACCAAACCTTCAAAGAAAAAGAAACGATTAGAGAATAAAAATCTAGTTTTTGAAGGAAGAGACCCGAGCCATTTCTCTAATAATAAAACAAAGACGTTCTTTGAATTGTTAGGGATCCACGATGTGACAGAATACTGTAGTGAATCTTTAAGAAGCCATGTTGACGCTCTTTAGTTGGCCAATACTACCACTGAAAGAAGAATTGCTTTTGTTTTGGATATCATACTACTTATTAATCTTAGTATTTAGTTTTAATATTATTTTCTGATATCCCAAAAAAAGTCATTAACATTGAAAAATCATATTTTTTGTCTATTTTTACAAAAACTGATCGAAGTGTGCAACCTCTAAATATTATCTCATCTTCTTAAAATTTGGCATTTATATCTTTTATAGCACTGAAACTCGGGGCATAAGCAAAGTTTGTAAAAAATTTGCATTTTATTTTTTACCTTACAAAATGAAACTCCCTAGGCTACATTTAATGCATAAAATTGTTCCTGTTAAGGTTGATGATATATGATAACAAAAACCCTTTCAATTCAGATTTTTTTTCTAAATAATTAGTGCAAAAAATCTAGGTTGGTGTGTTTGACAAATTTGGCAAGAATACTTGTCACTGAATATCCAAGTTCTAATCCGATATCTCTGTTTAATTACAAGAAGTGAACTTCCCATATAGTTACTAATAAAAAACTCTTCTGATTGAAATTTGAAGCTCTTGTGGTGGAATTTTTGTTTGGTAATTCGTTTTTATGAAATCTTTCATTTGATTTATCCTACATGTATTTTTTACATTTGTAGTTTTGCTGTTGACTTCAGGCAGACAAACAGACAGGTTTGTTCGCATTATTGTAATATAGGAGATAAAATTGCAGTTGCACATTCAATATTTAATTTTCTCTTTGCTCCATGCTAGTGCCCTCGAATTATCTTTTTGGAAATAAGAGTTTGAATTTTTCAAATTGTTCATTAAAAAAAAATAAGTGTCAAATGACACATATAGATGGCGCCATCAGTCTATTGCTTCAATATTTTTGCCTAAAATGTTAATTGTGTTTTCCTGCATTACATTCCTAAATTCTTCCTAACACAAAATTTGTTAAAAATATTGCTTAAACGTTTGGATTTTTTTCTGACATTATAACTTAAACAATGCATTTAAGTAATAAACTTACCGTGGGATATAAAGTTTCTTTTTTACTGTTATTTAAACAATCTTTTGCTTAAAGCTAAAATCTATGTAGTGGAGGTTATTAATGACCTAGGGGTGTCAATCAATGGAACTCTTAAGTTTGGACATCATTGTGGGATAGCAAGCAAATAAATGGATAGGATGTTAGGTTTTATTAGGAACACTATCTCATCTAAATCTAGTGATATTATTTTGCCACTTTATAGAGGATTGGTTTGGCCACATCTGGAGTATGCAATACAACTTTGTTCGCCTCTTCTCAAGAAGGATATTTATTTGCTCGAAAAAGGTTCAGTGTAGAGTAACAAAAATGATACAGGGAAACTCGACATTGAATTATGATGCTAGATTGAGGAACCTTAATACGTGGAAGTCGCTTTTAATATAGCAATATAATTGTAAGAAAGAAGGTCCAGAGGGGATTTGAGGCAGCTGTTTAAATTTATCAAATAGGGGTTTCAAAAGCTTAGAGTTCAATAGAAAGGACCAGATAAGAGGTCATGCATACAAGCTATTTAAATCGTATTTTAACTTGGAGAATAGGAAACATTTTTACAATATAGTAATTTATAAGTGGAATAATCTTCCGCACCACATCGTAAATTGTACCGGAGCCAACAGTTTTAAGAAACAGCTGGATCTATACTGGGGGATTGCTCAGAAAAGTGAAATTGGACTAACCTTGATGAGCCTTGGGCCTGTAATTTTTTTATTTGTATTAAAAAAAAAAAATTCACACTATCTGTTGACAATGACTGGGAATATATATATATATATTTTTTTTTTAATTTAAAAGTTTTAAATGTCATTTAATTAGTATAACCTTATGTAAATTGCATAGCAATTATAACGTTTCGTAATCTTGTAGTAGTTATTATAACAGCTTGCTGTTCATATCGACAAAATTGTTTCCTCTTAACTGAGGTATGGTGTTGAATTCTCATTTTGAAATTGTAGCCCAAGTCAACATACTAGGAGGAATATGTATTTTGTTTTTGTGGGGAAGTCAATTTGAATAATTTTTGTTCAGGGGTCAGTGAAAGAGTAACAATGACTTTAAAGAAATCTCTTTTAGAGATTTTTTAAAGGTGCTTATTTTTACTTAGGAAAGCCATAGTTTTAAAATCCAACTATGTGTTATAGAAAAATGTGATTAGGTCGGGAAAATATTGACAATATTTTTTTATAGAAAAGGAAATTCAAATTTTCATCCTTGTTTAATAATAATTCTCCTGATTCAATATTTTCTTTTAGTTTGCATTTCTAGCGAATTCACAATTCAATTAATAATATTTTTTTATTAAAGTTTTTGTTCAGGCCTTAATTGTTAAAAAATGAGGATTAGGTTTCCTATTTAATAATTCAATTTATTGTTACATTAACTTTCTGCTTAATTAAATAATTTTAAAATCAAACCATCCTTTATTTAAAAAAAAAAAAAAAAAAAAAAAAAAAACATGCCACTTTTTACCATTTTATTTTCAAACGCGAAGAGGGTGCAAACGTATCTCCTTGATCCTCCCTGGCAGAGCCGATATTTGAAATGGTTTAAAAATTAATTGGCAGACTTTAAAAAAGACGTTCAATAAATTCGTATTCAAGAACCATATAATTTTGAACGAAAATCTTTTGCTGTACGAATGAAAATTTCATTAAAAATCTTTTTTTAATTTATTTTTAGGTATATAAGTTTGATGTCTTTTAAAATAGTCCATAAGCATAATAGTCTCATAAAATGAGACTATCTCATTGAATGATTCCACAAGCAAACAGTCTCATAGAATGAGACTGTTAAACTTGTGGATTATTTTACGAATAGTTCACAAGCAAAATAGTCTCATAAAATCACAATCATTATTGCCTGTCTGAAGAACCCCATCGACGATTTTAAATAAATTTGACATACAACTAATCCATAAATATAAAAAAAAATAAACTACGATTTTTTTAATTTAAATTTTTTTTTTTTTTTAATTATTAGAGGTTCAGCCCCTATGCTCCCTAACTCTTGCCAACCCCCAGGAATTGCTTTGCAATCAAGTCGTCTGCTCGGTAACACTTGAGCTCTTTACGCTTGCGGTTTACTTCTAAAAATACATAATAACTAAAAAATATCCGGCAATAAAAGCTTTATGACATGATCATGGTCATAAAGCTTTCTTAAAACCAAGTTTGCCAAATTTTAATCAATTTTTTACTGCTGTCAAACAAAAATATTGAATAAAGTATCTTGTGACATTTTTGAATGATAAAAAATACCATAAATATACCACATTTTTGAAAACTATTACTTTTAAAATACCACTAGGGGGCTCCGCCCCCTGCTCGCTGACTCTCACCAACCCCCCGGATTGCTATGAAATCCCCTTGGTTCGCGACGCGAACTAGGCTCACTCTCCTCGCTTCAAAGTGAGGCATTTAAAATATGCCCTAGAAAAAAGCTATTTCGGCTGCATAATCAATAAAATCCTTGAAAATTGATATTGTGCCATGAAACTGAAAACATTGGATTATTTTTGATGAGCTACGATACTTAGGACGCCATTATCTTTCTGCTTTTGTCGAGACGCATTAAGCAGGGACAGTTTGGCAACGTAGCAGAACATTTTTGGAAAACAATAAAAATAAACACTCTCTTACATATATTTAAAAAAGATAAGTTATTTCAGAAAGCAATTTAAATTTATGGTCTGGTTTTGTATGAAGCGCCAAAATAATTAAAGTTGCACATCGAATTTTCTTAACGAAGCAATATTGGCAATCATATGTTTGCATAATCCTTTTAACGATACTTTAAAAATGACACAAATTGTTTATCCGCAATGCTGAAGTATTTATTCAATCGGTGTGAATGTGAGCATGGAAACCTTAATATTCTTCAAGGAAATTCCGTGCTCAGTTTTTATAGCCATGTATGCCGAAAACGTTCATAATAAATATGTTGTGGTTATTTGCCGAATCCAAACAAATCTGACTTAATTTAATTGTATAAGAAAGTGAGTTCCCGGAATTCTAACCCAAAAGAAATATACACATCTTGCATCATTGTAAATATTAAATCAATACGTTTTAAAGGCAATAATTTTTTTCTGTAGACTGTAATAAATTTTTTTTGTATATATAGTGAATCCAAGTTGTTTTCGGTTGTCTGTTGTATTAGTCAAATTTCGAAAGATATACTGTGATTGGCTAAATTGCTGAATATGGAAATTCGTGGATAAAATACATTTAGAAGATTTGTGATTGGATATTTGAAATCGTTGCTATTCTGCTAATAGAAATACAGCCGAATTCGGACGGCACACAAGAGAATTATATTTGTAGATGTCAAAAAATGTATGTGAAAATGAGGAATATGAATGGTACGTCATTGGCAACTTTTAACGAATTTTGACCAATCAAAGCACCTCTTTAATAGCAGCTTGTTAGAACTTTGTGATTGGTCACACGTCCTCGTGATTTGCAGTGACGTGGCCCTTATACTACTAAAATAATTATTTTAACGTAGTATTTCAAAATTATTACGTTTAGCATTTCTTCATTTTTCTTTTAAACATGGGAACCTTAAAATGCGAATTAAAATATTAGATTCCCGTCGCTATTTTAACAATCCGAGTTCTGAATTTTTAAAAATTTTTTTTTAATCGAATCCTTATATTTTGGTCTATGTCGTGTTATAATTCATTAAGAGAAGATCATCTTTTTTCGATGTCTTTACGCTGTTAATATAGTAAAAAAGCATCAATTGCGCAAAATTTAAATTTGAATTTTTCAAAATTTGGAAATTTAATAACTACAAAACTGCATTGAATTTTTTTTTTTAAATGGTGGGGGGGGGGGAGGGTAACGAGAGTGTTTTTGTAAGATATGCTTCTGTGAGTATGATGTGCATCTGTTCCGTTTATTATGCCTCTGTGCCTGAAAAAAATTAGATTTCTACAGTGGTTAGTTTTCCCTAAAGAAAACCCCCCGTGCATGTACACACACACACATACAAAAATCTTTCATTTTCACATGTAATAACTTAAAAACCACACCCCTAGTTTTAAAACGCAATGCCGCTTACAGCAAAGAAAGACTCTCTAAAATGATTTAATTCAACTACCAAAAAAAAAATCATCTTTATTTTAAAAACTAAATACATACAACATCGAACAACTTTAAATTACACCATAATTTTAGTCACTATACACATTCGCGTTTTCATATTTTTTATTCAAATTTTTTAAAAATTCGCAATTTTGGGAAGTTTTACGGTATTTTTGGCGTATTAAGAATTTGAAAATTCTTACATGGCCGTTGAAGCCGATGAATAGAAAGCGTCATAATCGAACTAAATAAAAAATAAAAAAATACACACGCTTTTAATTAAATTAAATTTTTCAAAAAATATATACTGATAGTAACTGTCATTAAAAGAACTTTTTTGCATATATTTTTATCCAAGTCCTCATCCGATATCCATTTGCAGTCGAGTTGGGAACTCTCTTATGTTCGATTTTTAAAGCACTTCCGGTTGAGTTTTGGTTCCGAAACTTGCATGGGAGAAACTTTTCACTTGATATATCGCACGCACATACCTTAGCATTAGTAGCTTTGCCTGAGAGTGTTGAGCTCAGGAGGACAGAGTCTGATTAAGCTTCTTACTAAATTTGTGTAGTGTAGAAGCTATTTTATATATATATATATCGGGGGACCCAGACCTGCGCCCAAGTGAGCCAAATACAAAAATCTGCTCCAAGCTGCGCCATATTTACGCGATTTTTTTTTTTCTGCCCTTCGAAATTTGATACTGTTCGCTGTTGTAATATCGCTATTGTTGAGAAATATTCCTGTATATTCGGCGCTAAAGCTGATATTTACGATGGTGCGGTGTTCATTTTCTCCGAGTGCTATGATGATTTGCGACGCTAATGCTGACATTATTGTCAAGTTTACGTTGGTATGACGATCATTTTCTTCGATTCTTTCATCGATATAATAGCTCTGTAGTATTGAGAATTGCTCCAGTTAATTCGACGCTATTGCTGATATTTTCGTCGGTGTGATGGTAATTATTGCCGAGTGCTGGGATATTGCAATATCCGAAATTTGCTCCGATATTACTGAGAAAATGTCGATGTTACTGCAATAATGCAGATATTATTGCAAATTATTGTGATGGTCATTTTCGTCAAGTCTTTCACCGATATATTAGCGCTGTTGAGAATTGCTCCGGTTTATTCGGTGCTATTGCTGATATATTTGTTGGTGTGACGGTCATTTTCGAAGATTGCTGTGCTTTTGTTAATATCCGATTTTCCCGGATCTTGCACAAACATTACCGGGAAAATGTCAATATTACCGCGACATTTGTGCCGATATGTACGTTTTAGCGATGGTCATTTCTGTTGAGTCTCCAACTTACGTAATATCCTTTGTCAGATTTTCGACGGTATTGTAAACGCTTTTGCTAATATTTACGCAAGTGCGGTAGTCATTTTCGCTGAAGTTTACACTGTTGTAATAGCAGCTATTGTCAAAAAAAAAAAAAAAAAACAAACCCGATATTACTGGGTTTTTGCGCCAATATTACAGAGATTGCGATGGTATTGTGGATGCTATCCCCGATATTTACAATGGTTTTATATTCGTTTTCGCCGAGATCTATGGTAATATAATAGCAGATATTGCCGAGATTTGCGACGCTGTTTGGTGACTTAAAAAAAAAAAACGATATTACTGGGATTTTGCGCCGTTATTACCGAGATTGCGATGGTATGGTGGGCGCTATCCCGATATTTACGTTGGTGTTATATTCGTTTTCGCCAAGGCCTATTGTTATGTAATAGCAGCTATTGCCGAGATTTGCGACACCGATTTAGTGACATTCGTCTCGGGTAATTCTGCTTCAAAATTTGTGTTTTTTTTTTCCCCTTCTACTGCAAAACTTATTTTTCTGCTACAATTTTTTTTTTATAGTTTTTTTCCTTTTTTTTTTTTTTCTTTCTTTCCTACAAAAGTTTCTTTTACATGCTACAAAGGGCATTTTTCCTGCTTCTAAACTTAATTTTACCTGCTCCGAAAGACATTTTTCCTGCTCTAAAAACTGCTCCAAATCTTTCTGAGTGAGTGGGAGCCCTGATATATATATATATATATATTAGATTTTACACCACAATTATTGATAAGATTATGCAATGACTGGGTCATTCTGTTTGTCTGTTCGGGATCAATTTTCTCAGCCCAAACTAGAAATTAACAGCTACATTTGCACACTTAGCTCGTCCATTTAAGATATTTATGTAAATAATACTCCAAAAATATCGTAAAATTTCCCGAAATTGTGAATTTTCAAAGAATTTAAATAAAATATATGAAAACGTGAATGTGTAAAGTGACCAATATTTTATTGCAATTTAAAGTTGTTCGATGTTGTATGTATTTAGTTCTTAAAATAAAGATGAATTTTTTTGGCTACATTAAAATAAGATAGTTGAATGAATGGGAAATGATTAGTTTCTTAGAAGTTTTAAGGGATAAAGTTAGATTGTCTTTTCTGTGTGCAAATTTATTATCGTAAAATACAACTCAACAAGTTTTTTAATAACGAAGTTAACTATTTTCTCCTCAAAGAAATATTCATTCGCATAATTTTGTTAATCATATTTTTGATTAAAAGTTATAAGGCAAGGAAACCCGGATAATAAATTATGAGCATCCTTTATTTCAAAAGATCCGAAATTGCATTGTTCCAGAAATGACTGACCTTCCCAATGTAAATCCTATGATTTGAATGTGTCACTACCGCATATTAATAAGGATTAGAAAACACCCACAACCACTCTAAAAAATAATGAGATAACTACAGTATTAACAAACATTATTAACATTATGGTCAAACTTATGCTCCTGCTTTTGCTGTTCTTGAATGGGAATGCAGTGTATAATAGCAATTTAATAACATGAAATGTCATCGATGCGTTAACACAAACTACATTGCATAATAAACGTAAAACGTTTCACTGTGATTATTCACATTTAGAAGCATTATAATTTTCGTTTATACATCGATTTTTTTCTATATAATTTAGAAGAGGTCATGGACATTCTTTTAATTATTTGGTTTTATAATGTCATTAAAAAATTAAAAATTCATATAGCACATCACATTTTCACAATGCAGCCTTCAGATATCAATTCTTGATTAACAGAAGGTCTAATCAGAAATGCGATATCTTATTCTGTGTTGACACGATAGCACTCTGCAAGTCGGGCACTACAATGGATCTAGATTCTAGGTCAAGGGCAGCTTTATTGCCATGGATTAGGGAGCGGACTCTAAAATCTAGTAACAGAAAAAATATCAATCTGAAAAAAATTCACAACTAATCTACGTTCTTACGAATTTTATGACTGTGGTGACAAATCCGGATAAACAGTTTCGGAACCAGTTATGCCAAATGATATTGTCTAAATTTTCAATATTTACTGTCATATCCCTTTCCAAACTATTAAAATATGTTTTTAAAACTCTGTGACAGGCTGTTCTATTACTAGAGATATTATTTGATGGTTTGTAAAATAATTCCTGTAAAATTAACTACATCCAAATAGCCACAGTCAGGAAGAATTAAACAATTCTTCAAAACTGAACCTAGCCTTGAGAGTGTAATACAAGTCTTATTTAATTAAGTTAGAATTTTATTATTATTTTATTTTGAGTAATGCAAAAAATGCGTGATTTAGTAGATAATATCACTTAAATGCTTTTAAAGATTTCAAGGCTTAATCACAACAGCAAAAGACAACAATGTGACTTTCCGATTTTGCCAATAAGTCAATTTTAAAGTAAATCCTGAAAAAAGGTTGATCTCAAACATCTTAGAATTAAAATAAGATATTTGAAATAGATAAGTTTCGTCGAAGTTTTAAGTGATTAAATTAGATTATCTTTTCTATGTGCAAATGCTTACAACGGCTTTTGTATGATAAGATGGGCGCCGGTAAAAGTGGGTTTGCGGGTCACTTAATCTCGAAAAGCTCTTCAACTGCGTTTGTAGAGAAAATTTTCACGGTCAAAAAGATTTTGCTTTCGATGTTTTTCTTTCTGAGGCACTTCAGATATCCGACCTTCTATAAGTTCTTTAGCGTTTACTTGCGTTTCTGAGAATTCACAGGGGGAATGGTTGACGCTTCTAGTTTACTATCATTTCAATCTGAACTACCTCGTACTCTTATCTTCTGTTCGGTTTTTCATGCTATGTTTGTTTACTAGTCCAACCGTAGTTATGCCTTTTTAGGAGCATTTATCGTAACAAAACAAAAAAATGATTATCAACGTTTCGTGAATTATTTGCACATTTTCTTTTTTGTTTATTTTCCTTGTGACATGTGAAGGTATAACCTTTCTTGGTGAAGATAGCGATGGTTTAGTGTGTCCCACTAGCACAATCAGTCCATCCGTTAATTTTCCCTTTGCGATTCCTTTTTAAAGAAAGACATGCCTGACCTTGTACTTTTTTCGGAGAGATTACCTTGCCGTTATCGAACTCCACTTTCATTGTATTTTCGATAAGAGCTCTTAGTATTACTGGAATGAGAAGAACGTAGAATAAATGTGTTTTTAGGCATAACAATATATTGGGGAGAGTAGGGAGGGATAGGACACCAGCAATTATGTCTAAAATAGATATTGCTTTTTATTTCTGACTGTGGCACTCACTGATTTCTTACTGCAACTTCTGGTTATTGTTGGCATGCTTGGTTATTGACATGAAGACGTGGAAGGCTTAAAAACTACCATAGTGATCTATACTAGCAACTTCCCCCCAAACAAGTTACTATGTGCATGTAACCATAAAAACCTATTTCTTAGCATTATGGGGGAAACTATTTAATTGGCTTCATTTGTTTGCAGAGCAGAAACCGTTTATAAGCTATCCAGAAGTTATTGTTTGAGATCAGTGGTGGTATTGTCATACTTATTGCTAAGAGTTATTTTAGTTAAATATTTAGTTAAGTGTATGTAACAAAAAATTATCTTGCAACACCAAAAATAAATAAATGCTTAAATCTATAATAATAAAACAGAATCTGTATATCTGTCTGTGGATCTATAGAAAGCTACTTAAAATATGTTTAGTGCTCTGAAATTTTCGATTTTTGGATTTCGTTTGTTTTGGATTGCTCAAAATATAATATTAGGTAAAATAAATTTTATAATACACAATAAACTTCAAACGTGAGAGTGAAACATTGTCTTTTTTAATTTTTCATAATATTTGTGAAAGTTATTAGTGAATTTTAACCTTTTATTTTTTTTATTTTTATTATTATTATTATATGTCCCATCCCCTCCCTATTCTCACCTAGCATTAATATCTGTAAGCAAAGTTTTTCATTCTTTTTTTTTTTTTTTTTTTTTTTTTTTTTTTACTGCACTAGGCTTTGGTATCACTGTACTCTATCACTTACATTGCCCTCAAATTCAAGAATATTTAATTTTTTAATACTGTTTTAGCGCAACGGCTTAGGCATATGAAATTTGTATCAAATACACACATCAAAGCGTATCGTAATGATAAAGGAAACAACACAAGTCGCATCGAGTACAGTTAGTATTTTCTAGTTATATTATTTTCTATTACCTTTTTTACTTTCAGCTGTATAGAATAATGTTAAATAACAACTATCAATCAGTTTCTAATATCAAGACGAATATGTTTTCAGAATTCCATTTTGTTCATTTTTGTTTCTTAATTTATTAAAGTGAATAATAATCATAATTAAAATAATAATTATAAATTTTCTTTTAAAATTATACTTGAAAAATAAAAGAATCAGGTGGTAACTAAGCGCAACTGAGGCAGTTGTGTATTTTATTTTTAAATCCACCTACTGATTAATCCTGATTTATAGATTTCATATTTGTAGCTCTGATACAATTTACCCCTCATTCATAGATAAGATTCTCATGGCAATGAAAGAGGCAAAAAGTTGGATTTATATTTACCTAATTAAGCCACACTGCCTGCCACAATGCCATATAAAATGTTTGTAAGCCGTGTGAAAATTCCATAACCTTAAGCTGTTTTGTGTGTCTGTCGTCTTTTAATTGTTTATAAAAATGCAGCACTGAAACTTCTAATTTAAGTCTGTGACCTACATAATAAAGGCCGTAGTGAAGAAGGCCTTGCTGATTTTAAGTGTCATATTTTGTTCTTATCACCCTTTTGAAGTGTCATATTTCTGGTTGTTGATACTATGGAACCCTCACAAAAAGTTAAAAAAGATAATCTGTCTTTATTAGTGTTACGGAATCTCAAGGAACGCGCAATTCATTCGAAAGTTGTTCATCGACGCAATTATAATCAATGGGGAACTACAGTCTATTTTTAATATTCATTTAATTAGAGTTTTTTTTATACAAAAATATCAGGAATCTGAATATGTAGTTAAAACTTCTGTTATAAAATTATTTATTTAATTATATTAATTTTAAAATCACTAAAAATAGTCGGAAACATGATGCAATCAAAAACGGTCGTGACGTATTAATTGCCTGATAGCTGTGGATCTATACTTGCGCATGTGCAATCCTGCATTGACTTCGAGATTTCGCTTGTTGATCGTTGAGAATTTGTTAATCATAATTGAATTTTTTCGTATTTCGGATGATTTGAAAAATAAAAGTATGGAAGCCGGTTTCAGCAAAGCAATAAATTCCTAGTTAGTGTGTATTGGTTGGCGAGTTTTGGAAAAGTTGGCGACTAGGCTAAAATGCTGCGTACCAAATATGCTGCAATACAATAACAATGCGAACGCTGTTAACACGTTGACTGCCGTATGAGTTGCAATCAACTCACTTCACTGGTCAATCTCTTCTTCAATCAACGCGTCGATGAGTTGCTGAGATGCTTTGGTTGAGTGGTTTGATAATTTTGGCATTAGGGCAACAGAAGGTTCATACTGCGCCAAAGAAATTAGTGAACATCAATTTAAAATTTAAGAAACAAAGTATCAGAAAAATTAATATAAAGGTCAAAGTTGAAATATTTTAGTGGGTGGAAGTAGGGATGAGCCATATTTTAATAACAGTTAAAAGTTATTGATACTTAAACTCACGCGAACTAACAGTTACCTTATTTTCTAAGTAACAGTTATTCATTTATTATAAATGCAATAGATGGCGCTAGTATGTCCATATATTTCTGTTATTGAAGATCATAATATCAGAATCACGAAATAAAAATATATTTTTCTAATAACGGTGATTCGGAAAAATATATTTTTCTAATAACGGTGAACGGAAAAATATATTTTTTTATCGTGATTCTGATATTAGGATCCTGGTCGTTATTCCTGGAATAACTAACTGTATCCATCGTAATAACTTGTCTGAATGGATTAACGTGTCCGATTGGTATCAGTTGATATTGACATAATTTTCAATAAAAGTAGATATAACTGTTATAAGATATTGACAGAAGTTTTTGTATTGGAATAACTTTTGGACCATTCTTTGTTAGCGCTACTTTTCAAGATGGTATTTTAAATTTCGTTTCGATTTTTTT
This sequence comes from Linyphia triangularis, assembly GCA_963978545.1. NCBI lineage: Eukaryota > Metazoa > Arthropoda > Arachnida > Araneae > Linyphiidae > Linyphia > Linyphia triangularis. The sequence goes on from OZ021726.1 coordinate 31,614,955, forward strand.
TTGTTTTTTCGTTGATTTTTGTTAGTTCGTTATGATTTTTTGTTTATTCAAATTAATTCGAATTCTGCACCAATTTCTTGTTATAGTTTATATCTCGATTTCAGAATAGATGTTTCAGTTTTATTTGGATGCACATTATGAGTGGTGGGGTGAAGAGGAATGTGCGTGGTGGGGGGGGGGAGTATCTGACGCAACATTCTTTGGGTTTAAATGACAGAGATGGGGGAAAGAAGGTGGGGGATTAGGATTAAGGATTTAAGAAGAAATGCATGCGTGTTTTTGCGGAAGGCTCTTTTTTTTATGTTAAAGAATTCCTTTGGTGGGAGAGGTTTTGAACGTTCGTTCGCATTTCATTTCAGTCTTCTTATGAGAATTTTAAAGACTCGCTGTGTTTCTTTCGTATTGGTTGGAGGTAAGAAAATTTTTCGTTATTGTTTTGGAATAAGAAAATGATACTATATATAAAAAATAAAGAGAGCGTAGGATTTGAGTTTTTCCTTTTGATGGAAAATAAATTATGTTCTTTTCCTTGTAAAGCAAGCTTCTAATTTCAAATCGATATAATCAAAAGATTGTGTAGTAAATTTGGAGCGTAGTTAAATAGGTTTTAATGTTAAACAAAAATTTGTTTATACATATATTTTTTATATTTAACGCATTACCTGAGAGGTTTTTAATTTTTTTATGATCATTTTTCAATTTGAACTAAATAAAGGGAATTTATTATTTTTAAAATTGCTTTTCTTGATTAATTATGAATTGAATTTTTTAAATAAACATGACATTCATCTTTTTTAGTTTGATTAACTTTATAATATTTGAATTTTACTTCAAATTTTTTATTAAAAATATTTTTATTCGGGTTTAATATCGTAACTTAAATTTATAATTTTTGTTTATAAATTTTTATTTCATGAATTTATGTATACATATATGTGGTCGTGACGGCACAATTATTTATAAAATACATAATTTCTATAAATAGTTTTAACGCGCCATAATTAATTTACAATAATTTCAAAAATATAGTTATTGAAATAATAATAATATCCCTATATTTAAAACATATATTTTTTATACTTCAAAGATTCCTCTGAAAATGTACATTTTTCTCACAATATTACATAAAATTTATATGTAAGTAATAATTTTAAAGCCTGTGCACGTAAAATGTTTCAAAATGTGTTTTCATTTAAAAATCACTTTTATTTTATATGTATCAGTTATGAATTATGTTGTATTGTAAATTCTTTCTCCAATTTATTGTTAAATCCTAAAAATTAAAAAAAAATTCTTATAAAATAACCTCAAAACTATAAATGATTTCTTTTATTTTGATATTTTTACAAATTTATATTGAAAGATGTTCTAATTTAAAATCGATTAACTGATATCTAAAGAGAATGTTGTAGAAAAACAGGTATGTTTTATTTATTCCATGCATTTATTTTTATTTACCTTTTACTTTAAAAATAACGGATAACGGTTATAATATTTCGTTATTTCCTAATAATTTTAATGTAACTGCAGTTATTTAACAATAACTGTTAAGCTCATCCCTAGATGGAAGCATTCCACAAAAAATGACTCGCGGTCTGTCAGACCGCATACAGCAGTTAAATCAAAAGGTTAAATCAAATTGGCTTTTTAGACCGGAATCGTGCAAAATTCCGTGGCAGTCAACGTGTTAAGAGTGCATGATTATCACAAATAAATGATAAATGCCTTGCGGTAGAGTATCAAGCTCATAACCGGAGGGTTGTGGGTTCTGTCCTCGGTCCGCCAAATATCGGTGTGTACCTAATGGGGGCTGGTGCACATTAAATCTGTCGTGGCCTCAATGTCCTCTCGTTGGCGTGGTGGGGTCGGAGAGAGGGGTTTACACTAGAAGATTTCGATCTCGTATTCTTCTAGATGCTCAAATTTACGAGACGTATTTGGCTGTGTTAAGCACTTTATAAGTGGCAGAAATAGACAGTCGGTGGTTTCAAAACAAATCAAAATAAATGATAATAAAAAAAAATAGAAAAAAAGACTTGTAATCACATTAAAATGGTCTTCACAAACTTGTCGAACGGATTGCTCTGATAACGGAGGATTTTTCTTTTCATTCTTATTCTATTCATTGCAATACACCAACGCTTTCGGTTAGAATGTGCTTTACGCTGCCCAATTGGAAACTTTGCAAAATGTCGCCAAGTTGAATTGACATGTTTACAAATGGAGGCGCATAGTACGTCACTCGGCAGAATATCACGTGACTTCCAGTTTCAGCTTGATATCAAAACTAGTTATTTTACAATTTAAATTAAAAATTAAATATGTCTCAGAAAACTGTAAAAAGTTGTTTTTATTTGATTTAAGACTATTTGCAGTCGATTTAAAGCAAAAAAAAAAAAAATGCTGTTATTCCCTATCTTAAAGTGATTTTCGGAAAAGTCGTCTAAAGGAAATTAAGAAGGGCTTGTTTATTTGTTTGGCACTTCACTTTTTATATTCTTGTGTATTTTGAAATTTTATTTTCGAAAGAAAAAGTTATACAGTTGCAGGGAGTCATTCCATTAATCATTAAAGAACATCCAAAAGATTTTACATCTTGACCCCTCAAAATTCAATTAACTTTATTTTTTTATCATTTGTTAAATTAAAAAGTCCTTTAAAAAATTCCATCATAAATCTCATTTAAAGGTTTGATGTTTCATATAATTGTTTAAAAATTTTATATTATTGAGACCAAAAAATTTTGACTAATTTTTGAAGATCAAAAGACCTCTGATATTCCATATATATCTTTAAAAAAAATATGTGTTTAAAATATTGCTTGTTATTTATTGAATTATTTCATGCATTGTAAATGACATTTTGGGATAAAAATATGAAAAAAGTTTAAAATTTTTGGACAGTAAAATTTATAATTTGTTATACATTACGGCAAGAAAACTATCTTTAAGATTGTTGTTTGGTAACTTGGGTTGAAAAAAACCCCGACTTATTTCGGAAGTAAAATATATTGAGGGTACATTTAAAAAAATTTAGACCGAAATTCGAAATATTAATGAAGTTATAATGAATATTTGAGAGCGTCTCGTTGTTGAGCATCTGTTCTAGAAACTTGACACGCGTTTTTCTCAAAACAAATTTTTTTCGGTCGGCCCGGATGAAAAAAAAAAAAAATCTATCTGACCGAACGTTATTCTACACATCAGTAATTATCGTTAGGACTAGAATCTTTTTTTTTTTTTCGATCCTTAACTTTCCATGTTACAGCCCGATTTGTGCCTGAAAAAAAATCACTTATTTTTCGAAGTCTGCCATTTTGTTATTTTTTGAAAAAAATTTAATAATCCTAACTACGTGGCTGAACCTGGTGATTTCGGCTCTTTAAGACATCTGAAGTAAAAAAAAAAAAATCGAATTGATAATTAATCTATATAATGGACAATTCCCGCATTTGACTTATTTCGTTGGCATTGAATGTGACGTCACGGCTTCACAAACGTCTTGGCTTGAAATGCAGCAGCGGAAACCTGATTTTTAAGTTTTTCGCAATCACGCCAACCTGTACGGAATGTGGTAATGGTCGACCAACGCCAACTATTTGGCAGAAACCTCACGATAACCATAGAAACGATAAGGTCTATTTACGTCATGTACTTCGTTGACTGTTTTGATCGGACTGCTTTTAGGGCATTTTCTTTAAGACCTTTTGTTTAAATATTTGGAATCAGAAAGAAATTTTTCATAAATATATACTTATTTCACTCGTTTTTTTTTAAAAAAAACCTTGGCAGATAGATTCGTTGACGATGACAATGCATTCCATCAAATTTTGGCGGCTGTTACTAAAAGATCGCTTTTACAAAATGCTAATAAACCAACTTGCCGTCATCCAATCGCCCTGAATTAACATTTAACCGATCATTGAAGAAACTCTTTCCTGTTGCCAAAATTGTTTTAATAAATAAATAATAAAATTGTTTTAATCAGAATAAATAAAAGATATTTGGATGTGAGTGCATAAATTCACATTCATTTTTAATGAATGTATTTCGAAAAGTAGTTTACCGCATATTTTGCTGATAGAGATGTTTTTAATATTTAAAATTAGATGCAAACACCAAGCATACACTGACAACAGAAACGGCGCTTTGTTAATGAATATAAAAATTGGCTATGTATATAAAGGATTTATGTTAAAACCTTTTTATGGGTTATGTCATTTAATCGCCACTTGAAACGTCAGTCCGGAAAAACCCTTGAGAAATGCCCATGCATATCTTTAGATGCATTTGCAATTCGCTTGGGTGAACCCGAAAGTTCCAGATGTGAAACAGTCGTGGATTCTCAGTCGGCTTTTTTAAATACGCCGACTGACAATCCTGATATACTTGAAAGTCCCGTAGACGTTCACTGAACTGAGAGAAGAGAGGTTAAGCCGCGATTATCGTAAAAAATGCCAACATACATAATTAAATATAAGAATTATAGAACCCATAAAACAAAGTTTTTAATATAAATCCCTTATATGCATTGCCAATTTTTATTTGTAATTGCAACTTCTTGAGCTCATATCGAATTTTCATAGTATTTGACCACTAAGAACGAAAGGTCCATTCCGAACTATTAACTAACTTCTTTTTTGCCCCTAAATCTAAACTGAATACATTGTTATATACGAAGAGTGTATTTGCCAAGATTCAGCTGGATTGGAAGATGGAAAGTGGGTTAATTAGACCTCCGAAGATTTTCCCTCGACAACCTCAATAGGAGATCATTATATATCGCCAAATTGAACATATTTGAATTAAGCCTAGTATCTGGGTAATACGGTGCGACTCATAATTATATAAGGACGGTCGTAGTTTCCCCGAAATAACGACTAAAGAACTTGGAATGAGCAATATGCAAACAATATGATAACTTATTGTTACTTATCACTTTCAGTATACTTTACAACAAAATATGCGAATAAATTATTCTAATTTTTAAACTGTTTTTTTCTATTTTATGTCATCTTCTGAGAATCGAAAGGGAATAAGTCCATGACCTTTAACTCCACCCACTGCAATTAATAATACTATCTATTTCAATAATGTAATCACGCTAAAAGTGTCTTTTTAGGTATGATCTATTTTTTAGCACCCAACATTAATACACAGGTGTAACCAAAAGACAAAATCAGTTTTTTTTTTTTTTTTTTTCCTTCAAATTAGGACTTCATGGAGTTATCCCCTTTTAATTCTCATGCATTCTATTGTTCACATAGCTGTCAAAAAAATATGCCTGCCCGCCAAATTGCAGATGCTTTGAGCGAGAAGGTTTCAGGGTCAACTGTGACCTGTGTTTTGAATAAATGCAATACAGTGAAGTACATAAAAATGAATAAAAACTGAATTGACTAAAAGACATTAGCTTTTGCGAAGAGAGGCAGTACTAAAATGGATGAAAGATAATGTGGACTGGAAAAGGTGTCATATTTTCTGATGAGAAACATTTCAATTTGGATGGTTTCGAAGGTTTAAAATGTTGTAGATATTATCTAAGGTCCAAGAAGAACATCAGATGCAGGGTTCCCACGGTCATTGAAAGTCATTAAAAGTGCTTAATATTTTTGAACTTGTTTTCAAGGCCTTGAAAGTGCTTAGAGGTGCTTAAAAGTCCTTGAAAATGCTTAGAGGTCCTTGAAAGTACTTAATTTTTACAGATGTTATCCAACTGCAAAATTTATAAAAATCCAACTCAGACTTGCTATTCCAGCGTGACCGTCACTTATCTGCACCATATAGGAATTTTCCGACATATTTGTATTACGCATCCACAAACTTGTAACTTTTTTGGTAGAATACTTTATTAAAAATTTAAATACAGACATTATGCCTGAAAACTAATTTTCATAGGTCCTTAAAAACATTAATTAGGTCCTTAAAAGTCTTTGATTTTCATTATGTGATTTGAGTGGGAACCTTGAGATGGAGCAGGCATTTTAAGTGTGGTCTTTGATGCTTTGGGGCCTTATTTCTTCTAGTGGAAGGACCTATTTTGTGATTGTTTCTACTACTATGAATACAAAGACGTATCTTCAAATACTGGACGTACAACATTTAGCATATTTTAGCAAAATGATGCCTATTTTAGCAAATGAGCAAAAACTCCATTAGATTCCTGTTAAACCTGCATATATACAATTGTTTGTCATTCTTCTGAAACAATATGTTACCTGTTGAGACTGTAACGATTTGTTCGAAATTCAAGGGATTTAGTAAGTGTATAAGTAAATAGATTAATTCCCTACAAAAATGTGTTCTTTTCATTTGGCGCATTTTTGGCATTGGCCAATGGGATACCAAGTAATAAATTTAAATACAAAACATTATTCTTAATTTGCCCAATAATCAACTTTAGCTACGAATTGAAGATTATCATATTCGCAAAAATTAATACAAAAAAATTTACATGGAAATAAATGCGAATTGTCTAGTTTTCTAATTGAATTAAATGGTTATTATCTAAAGTTATAAATTTAAATTGTAACTGTTTAGTCCACTCTTATCATATATGTCTTCTTCTTTTACAGTCTTGTAAACAATAGAGGAATAAGTTTTAACCTAAATTATTGTCTAAAAATTATGATTAGTGTCTGCTTTATCGCATATTAAGTAAGTAAACGTTTTTCCTATAAAATTAGAAACATTATCATAAATAGTATTTTGAGAATTTTTTTAAGTAACATTACAAACAATCAGAATAATCTGTTCATATTATTTAGCAAAAGGAATATCCCAAAAATAGAAACACGTTTTTTTTTATTAATCGTATTGACATTGAAATATTGTCGAAATTAGTTTATCAGATGCATATCATTTCGTCATATTCACCTTCTTTTTCCATTTTACTTCTTCTCCACCTTTTTTTTTTTTTTTAAATAGATTATATCCTTGAACTGCATCTTGAATAATAAAGAAAAAATTTCGAAAAAATCGCTAACAATCTTATTTTAAATTTTTTACTAGCACTAAAGAAATATGACTACTCTTAACATTAAAGCCGTTAAAGTGTATCTAGTTTCTCCAGAAATAAATTAGTCATACAAATTTTCAAGAAAAACCTGTAAAAATTATTTCACTGCTTGTATTTTACTCTTATAATCGTAATTTTATATAAAAAAAATTCTATACATTTTCTAAATTTCTCGAATTTTGGACAATTGTTACAATCCCACAGATAATATATTGTTTGAGGATAATCTCTAACAATTACAGATATGCAGGTTTAACAAGAATCGAATGGAGTTTCACTTTCTTTACTAACGACACTTATTTGGTCGTGTATCACCAAACTTGGAAATCCCAACTATAAAATATGGCAACTCTCCCACACATTTAACAAAAGATCCAAGAATTTAATTTTCAATATTTAATTATTTTGAAAAACTAGAAAATTTACATTCAATTCCTTGTACATTAGGGTGGATCGTTCTTCTATGGAGAAAAAAAAAATTATTATTAATCAAAACCTACCTATGGGGAAAAGATGTTCTATGATATAGAGATTAGGGAAAAAATAATAAAAAAAATTTATTTAAAAATTTTGCACTGCCACAAAAGGGTTGAATTTTCGAAAAAAATTAAAAAAGTCCTAATTTTCGTTAAATGATTTTACACTAAAAATAATTGTTTTTTACAATATAAATCCTAAAAAAGTGATGATTACTGAATAATTAGTAGTACAATGTACATTTCAACCTTTTTTGACCCAACTCCCTCCCCCCCATATCACCGTTGAATCAGCCCTACAACCCTATATTGCAGCTGTCAGCTGCTTACGGAATTCGACGCCTAATCGGTGAGAGCTGTTCTTGTAGAGTAAATTAAATTACAATTTTATTATGTAACATTTGTTTGTGTACTTGGACTAATACTGTACTGTGGCGTTGTTAAGAAAAGACATGACTTGTCTTATATTTGGGTTAGGCTGTAATATGCCCACGATTATGCTTCCTACATACGAAAAACGTAATAAGGTGCGTATATTGGCATTCAAAAAGAGAAGCAAAGTACAGTGTATTTAAATACACTTTTCTCCGCTTGTCAATAAGTTGCAAATAAGTTAGGAGAGACCTGGAAACGAGCTTTAATACCAATAAATGACCACTATAGCATTTTGAGAAAAATAAGTTCATACTACGACAAATATCGCGCTTTCAAAGCTAGAAAATTAACGGAAAGCTATCTCAAGGAAAGCACATCGTAAGTTTTGTGCGTCGACTTGGTTGTTTTCAGATTATCTGACGCCGTCAGCAACACATGGGCTATAATGCGCCGAAACATTCGTCATTTGACAAGCTAACATACATTTACAAGCACCCATGCTTTACACGGGACTCGTACCCGCAACTTCGTTGTCTAGAAGCTAACCACTATACAGTTTGGTCGGCTAGGTCATGCGTCGACAATGACATAGATACAACAATGTTGGTTGCAATAGTAGGTAGTCTGTCAACACAGGTATCAAAGAAGGTGCTATACGAAATATGGAACTGATTCTGAAGCGTTCACTACAATGGTTTGTGTGCCAGTTACAAGACAAAGAGTGACCGTATACGCGATACTACCTGTAGTTTCATTTACGTAAACCCAACCTATGCGAACTGACTAACAAGAAAGACTTAAGTACTGATCAACTGTGCTTAATGGAAATTTGTGAAGCCATCACTGCGGACAAAGCAGCAAAGGGCTGTTGAAAAGAAACTCTGGAAAGATTCGTCACTCAAGGTGGTTTACAACCCCCAACAGAATTCTCATGTTCTATTTGGCTTAGAAGAAGTCCAACCAAAGCTTTATTGACATTAATTACGTTCATCGTAAAAATCTAGGTACCTGTGTGATTCAAGATCAAAACCAAACAATCGGTAATCTATGGTGCAGAGCATCTGCATTAATCAATCTTTCTGTCGCGTTATTTCTCAATTGATTTGAAGAAAGTCATTGATCCAGTAATTTTTGAAACGGGGGTTTGGGCTCTCCTGAAAATATCCTGATATCAATGCTAGCTGACGACAAAAATAACACAAAGGAATCGGTCCTCCAAAGAATTTTTAATTTGCGCAAAGTCAAAAGGTCTGCTGCAACCCAAACCCTTTTAGCGATTAATATCCGTATCTTAAACATACCAACTTTTGACCCTTGTGTGACAGATTATGTGATACGTGAGAGAATGTGACAGAACGATTTAGTGATGACATGATTTCAGGAGCAATAGTAAACCCAGCAATCATTTCTACGGCAATACTATAGTATTACCTATACTATCAAGGGGTATCCCTGTTGTACTCAAGTTAGAGAACGAATAGTCACAGAAGCATTTTCTGCTGTAAGCGGATCATACAGAAGAGATAGCGTTGCATAAAATTTTACATAATATAAGTTATGTATAAAATTTAACATCATAATAAAAAGATTACTTGGTTAAAGTTTATGAAAACATTACTAATTAGTTTAATGAGATTGCCAAGCCCAAGCACTGTTAAGTTTCTAATTGCGAAATCTAATAAGGAATTTTTACGCCCCAAGTGAGTGACTTCCAGGCAAGGTCTCGGCCAAAACCAAACGATTCGTTGAAATTCGTGTAATATCCGTGATCAGAAAAGCAAAATATTAATTAAAATTTAAACTTAAAAGCATTAATTTTCCTTTTGTTATCAACATGTTTGTAAACTCTTTGCGTTATTATTATTATTAAACTAGCTAAATACCCGTGCTTCGCCACGAAATTTTACCTTATGCATTATTTTAGCCAGCTGTGAGGCCCCGCGTTGCGGAAATCCGTCATTGGTGTATAGACCCCAATTTTTGGCGCTTCGCTCGCAGGAAGGTTCATCGCAACTCAAAATCGAGCTCGCTTCGCTCGCTGAAAAGGTTATTGACACATAAGCACAGGCTTACTTAACTCGTTGAAAGGTTAATTGCTATGCAAACATAAGCTCGCTTTACTCGATGAAAAAAGTTCATTGCTGCGTAAGGTCGCCTCACACACTAAAAAACTAATTGCTGCGTAAAGCCTTAATATAGAAGCCCCTCCCTTCTCGAGAAACAATAAAAAAATTCCCCGTTAATAACTATGATACAACACCCTTTTAAGAATATTTTAACACGTGATGTTTGTAAAAAGGAAAATTAGAATGTCAAAACTACTTATGTTGAAACTTTCAGCGTTCTAGGCCTATTAGAAGTCGCTTTTTGTAGAAATATTAATTAAAAATTCATCAAAAAACAAATTAAAATTTTAACGTTCTTTTTGTCAAAAGTCCAATTAGAAGGCCAAACCTATACTAAACTTCAACTTAACTAGACATCACTTAGACGGTAGATCGTCACAGTGTTCATAGGTATTTAATCCATTTTGGCGGCTGCTTGAAAGCATAATGTTCGCCAAACCACAACCCTATAGAGAACAAAAGGCTATAAGGTTTGGCGAGAATTATGTCTTCACTCCGCCAAAATGGATTAAATACCTATGAGTACTGTGATGATCTACCGTCTAAGTGATGTCTAGTTAAGTTGAAGTTTAGTATATTTGTTTTGAAAATTTCAGAAATGTAGCCCAATTTGAAATCGTTTTATAAAATATTTGTTAATTAATTAAAAAACAAATAAAATTTCCAAATTCTATTTTTCAAAAGTCCAATTAGAAAGCCAAAACTACTTATGTTGAAAGTTTCAGAGCTGTAGCCCTATTAGAAATCGTTTTGTAAAATATTTATTAATTGACAAATTAATCAAAAAAGAACTAAATAAAAATTTAAAATTCTGTTTTTCAAAAGTCCAATTTGAAGGCCACAAAAACCCACTTATTTTGAACATTTCAGAGCTGTAACCCTATTAGAAATCGTTTTGTAAAATATTTATTAATTAACAAATTAATTAAAAAAGAACTAAATGAAAATTTAATATTCTGTTTTTCAAAAGTCCAATTAAAAGACTAAAACTACTCATGTTGAAAATTTCAGAGATGTAGCTCTATTAGAAATCGTTTTGTAAAATATTTATTAATTAATTAAAAAAGAACTAAATAAAAATTTAAAGTTCTGTTTTTCAAAAGCCCTATTAGAAGGCTAAAACTACTTATTTTGAAAATTTTAGAGCTGTGGCACTATTAGAAATCGTTTTGTAAAATACTTATTAATTAATTAACAAAATTAATTAAAAAAGAACCAAATAAAAATTTAAAATCCTGTTTTTCAAAAGTCCAATTAGAAGGCCAAAACTACTTATGTTGAAAATTTCAGAGCTGTAGCCCTATTAGAAATCGTTTTGTAAAATATTTATTAATTAATTAAAAAAAAATAAATAAAAATTGAAAATTCTGTTTTTCAAAAGACCAATTAGAAGACCAAAACTACTTATGTTGAAAATTTCAGAACTGCAGCCCTATTAAAAGTCGTTTTGTAATTTTTTTTTAATTAAGAAAATTAATTAAAAAATAACTAATTAAAATTTTAACATTCAGTTTTTCAAAAGTACAATTAGAAGGCTAAACTACTTATGTTGAAAATTTCAGAGCTATATCTCTATTTGAAGTTAATTTGTAAAAAATAAATTAATTAAAAACACTAATTAAAAATGAACTAATTAAAATTTTAACATTCTGTTTGACATACATAAAATTAGAAAGCCAAAACTTCCTATGTTGAAAATTTCAGAGCTCTACTCCAGTTTTAAGTAGGTTTCTATAGATCCACAGACAGACACACAGCTTGTTTTATTATTATAGATTATTTCTATTATTATTGTTTACAGATTTTTTTTTTTTTTTATTATTATTATTATTAGATTACTATAAAATGTAAGATTAGCCAGGAACTGTATCGTTACGCTGAAATATCCATCCTACTGCGTATTTTCCAGTCATGGTCGCTGGCAGGATTATTTACTGGTGGTGCAGAGAATATGCAAGGGGTGTGCAATGGAGCAAAAGTTTATGTCAAACCTTGATTTTTTAATAATGTAAATTGGGTTTCTCAATAAAATGGTAATCAAAAGCTATAAAATAATTTTCTGTTCTAATGAATAATTTAAAGTTTGTATTCTTCTTCTTTATTTCTTTAAATCGGATTACTTTATCCATTTTTTCTGTAATTTTCGAGAGCCTTTGGGTTGCGAGTACACCGCCTTGCACCTACCTGGTAGGGGAAATGTCCAGATTCAGGTAAGATAGCCCCCCTACAAGGAGTATCTTGGGAATTCAGGAGGGAAATTGACGATGAAGTGAAATTCCCATTTTACAGTAACAAATATTTTAATAAAATTTGTAGAATTATTATTTTTTGGAAATAGTTATTCACTTTAGGTATTTTGGAACACCTTATGTGTGTTTATTTATTGGATTGGATACTATTATATGCTTGAATATGAATTGAAGTGCATCATTTTATATTTGATTTTTTTGGGGGTTGTCTACCTAATCTAAAATACACCGTTCGCTCTTGCTGTACTCAACTTATAATATCTAAAGCTTTGTTTGTATTGCCGTTCGTCGTTGTTTCGTGAAGGTTGTCTACATGACCTGTTGTGCCTTTAGACCGCATTTTTCTGCATTGCCCTGCCCATATGTACTCGTAAACGTAAACAGTTGAAAACATAAATACTTGTATTAAGCAAACACACCAGACAAGCTTCATTAGATTCTCTGCCATTTTCATGGCGGATGCCCGTGGAATACTAAACACTTAAGCGGAAATGCAGGTTCTGTTCTATTCCACGGTTTTAGTATTCAGTCGTGAGAATCACTCCGTCAGTTACTTTGACAGCGAGTCACCTTCTGGTGAACAAGCCTGCAGGGGGAAAACGAACTCTCTTCAATAATAACGAATGGCAGAGATAATCACAATAATAAATGAAAGCGAAACTGAAAGTGTACAGAATAACAAACTAAAGAGGATTCACTTGCTGAAAGAAATGTGCCAGCTAAACTATTCAGTACCAACGCATGACTAGCAAGCATTCACTAAGCAATGTCATCCTCCAGTGACGCGACCTTGAGATGATTTTAATCATCCCAACACACCGTGAAAGTAGAAGAGGAAGATCTTGTTGCTCTCCAAATGAAATGGCCTGATTCACCTGATCGGTTGGGAACAGTCTCTATAAAAATGAAAGCATGTTCTTTCAATTCGCCCTTTCTCTCTTCGTATAGCTGTTTTTCAATTCCGTTGCAATTTTCTTAGTATTTCTAAGAAATAAAATATTCGTCAATCCTTCGTGGATTTTGACGCTACGGGGTGTATTAATGCAATTGAAATTTATACTGGCTGTTTTGAAACCGCTACTTGAGCGAAATCAAGTAATTTCATTTGAAATATAACAAAATGTATTCAATACCAAGAACGGAACTAGGGGAGAGTCAAAGGGGTGTACTTGGGCCCTTTCTAACAATTGAAAATTAAAAATAAAGTTGCAGAAAGCCAAAAAAAAATCTAAATGGGTTTTTAGTTATTCTTTTGAACCAAAAATTAATGCATAACAATATTTTAATAGGAAACATTGGCGGCTCGTGGTGTACAGCCGGGTTGCATCGAAATTATTGGTTTAAAATTAAAATGTACTAATTACCAGTCAACTTTGATTATGTTTTTTACTAATTTTCTTAAATGTAGATACGAATCAACACCACGACGTGGTGTAAGGTGTTCTTTTAAAAGAATTTTACTATAAAAATGGTTGAGATGGACTGAATTTCGTAACCTTGTTAGACTGAAAGAAACCTTGAAATGTATTGAAGGTCAGGGCTACTATAGTGGCACTTAATACTTATCATTGTGACCTTTCGACTGTTTTACATATTTTATCTTGAGTGCTAGAACTTCCCCTTCGAATGGATTATGTGGCGTAAGTAGGAAATTGGTTGAAGTCAAAGGTTATAATGTTGAATCATCAAATTCAGTGGAACGATGAGATATAGATCAAAAGATAGCTTTGCTGAATTTTGTTAAGTTAATCAATGTGCGTATTTTTAAAGTAATTGTGCGTGAGCATTTTTGTAATATGGATCATATTATAGTATAAGATGATGGGAATTAAACTTGGTCTATCCAGAGCACACAGAAACTAAAATGCTGATTGAGTCGAACAGTTGTAGATAAATAATTCAAAGGATGCGCTGAAAGATTCCTTAAAAAAAAAAAAAATAGTTGAAAAAATTTCCGCTAAAGGCGCATTTCAGCCAAAATGTGTGAATGAAAAACATGCAATAAATAACTGAGGGCAACAAAAAAGATATTTGAAACTTTATTTTAAAATTTTCACGCATTATGGCATTTAAAACTGTTATTTTAACATTTTCAAGCATTATGGCATTTAAAAAACTGTTATTTTTACATTTTCAAGCATTATCACACTAGTACAAAGAATGAAAATTTTGGCACTACTGACGTCATGATCATTCTTCATTGACTGCTCGATGACGGCCGTTGCTACTCATCTGAGACGACTTCTGCTTTAATAAGATTTCTGCCTCTGCGACGTTTAACAAACAACGACCCAGTTTTTTCGAATCGAGGTATCATGTCTCTCATAAGTTGTGGAGACATTGATCTAGAACTCCTTCTTTTTATACCCACAACTCGAGTTCTATTCATCTGTTTTTGCAAATCAGATTATTTTCTTCTTAACTTGCTGTGATCCAATTATCATTCTTTATACTACTGTCATAATGCTTCAAAATGTAATAACAGCAGCTTCAATTGCCATAATGCTTGGAAATGTTTAAGTAGAAGTTTTAAATTTCTTTTTTCTTGAACACAGTTATTTATTGTATATTTTTTCAAGTATTGCTGTTGTATTGCACCCCCTAGCGGTATTTTTTACCTAATTTTTTTTTTTTTAACGCAATCTTTTAGCACCCATTGAATTGTCTAGCTAACAAATTTCGACTCAATCCAAAAATTAGTAACATAACTGCTGCAGAATACTCTGAGTGACCTTATGTTTAAAATAAATTCTTTTAGTTTCGTGGACCGTTAAAGGATCTAAACCAGCGTTAGCCACTACGCAACCCATATCTGGCCCGCCGGCAGCACAGAACAAAAACATAGCTTCACGGCCTAGACTTTATTTTACGTAATTTTAATTTTTCCAAAATAGTATGTGTTTACTATGTAAAACAGAGTTCCCTACATGACCCGAAAAAACTATATGAAGAAATTTGCAACGAGATGGTTTTTATCAAGAATAAATATAAAAATAACTTCATTGAATTTCAATTGGACTATCTAAGATTGGCTGCAACTGATACTAACTACTACATGCAACTACTCTATCATGAAATAAATTGAACGATTTCTACCGCCATCTTCACACAATTGATATCGACCAAAACAGCGGAATCTGGAGGTATGATGGAAATATATCTTTATTAAAAGTTAGGTCAGGTCACATTAACACGTTCGAACAAATTATGCACTTCTTTTATATACTTTGATTTACATAATATTGAAATTATTTTTTAATTATTTGAAATATTATAATCAAATATCAATTGTAATTTTATTATCAATCAAATCAAATTAGCGCAGTCAAAAACTCGCTTGTACAAATGTCACTGCACTTTATGTCATAATATAATTTCTTTTACTACAGAGAAAATGAACTTTATTGTTAATAACAAAGAAATTTATCTACATTGTTAAAGTTTACTATTAAGATACCGAGTGACTGTTGAGTGTTAGTGTGGGTGAAACTTTTTATTATCATAAGTGATGATGAATTGTTGATGATTGTTGAAAAATTGAAGCGATGTTTAAAAGTGGAAATAAAATTTAGAAAGATTTCCAATTCTTCAATTTTATTGGTTGTTGAGAAAATCAAATACTGAAACGGCATATTTTGTGTCAATATTGTAAAGTACTTCTAGAACTATGAAATTTAGTATGCTTGTAATATTTAGACAGCTTTATCCACTACGCTGTTCTAGATAGTTGACCCATAGTAGCATGTCTGACGAATCTTTTTTATTTTTCTTGAGACTGTCTGTGAGAAATTGATATTGACTCACTATTGATATTGACTAAATCGGTGGGAATTCGTAGATATGATTTATATTATTATTGAATGTTTGAAGGTCAAATTTCATTGTTATGTTTTAACAAAAGATTCCCTTTTTTTTCCTACCGATTTAAATAATTATAAATAATCAAATATCAATCGTTATTTTATTGAGATGAAAAAAGTTAAATTATTATTTGTTCACTTTTTAGAAAAGTACTTTATTATTAAATCTATAGAAATTATCATACTTCTAGCGTTGAATATATAGTGGCGCAGTCGGTAAAAATCTGCGGCCCGCGAAAAACTCCATCATAAGTCATGCGGCCCGTCTCTAGAAATTAGTGGCGAACGCTGATCTAAACAATTCAATTTTTTTATATTATGTCCTTCGCTAATTTCGAAATATTGGATTAACGAGTAAGTTGTTAGTTCCTTGAAATGTGTAAGTAAATTAAAAATAATATTGACTGCCTTGAAAGTGACATAGAAGATGTTGAAATTCTCTAGTATTAATTATAATTTATTCATACCTTGATTTTAATGTACTTATACCTTGATCGAAGAGTTACGTTGGGGATTTTAAAGTAAGGGAGGAGACCTTTTGTTGGAATTGTGTTATTTTAAATAGAGAACACTAATTTCAAATTGTCAGCATGAGGACATATTATATTTTACATAAGGGAATCAATTACTAACTATTCAAGTTTTATCACGTATTAAATAAGAAAAAAGACGTATTTCAACGGTGTTTTTGATAAATATACATGAGTTGAAAATGAAAGGTTTTTCGAAAGATATCAGCCTTTGCATGCATTAACGTCATGATTTTAGCTTCTAAGTAGGAAACTTATACAAAAGCTAATTCTGTCCACCCGAGATCAATGTTTCGAACTAAGACTAATAATGCTACAGGTGCATACTATTTATCAAATGAAAGGTTTTATTGATATGAGTTTCCAATCCAGAAGCATCGATATTTTCGATTGGAAGTTGATTTGTCACCTTAAGAGCCTTTTTACAAGTTAAAGATTCAAGTGTGATTAACAAGTATACAAAAATCCAAATGAAACTTCCTTGAAACTGTTAATATTTTTGTATTACGCCATTATTATAACTGTCGGCATTATAATTATCGCTGTGAGTCGTTGCCTTTTGCTTATGTTAGAAAAATAAAATTCAAGAAACCACATCCAGTTCTCAACGAACCGCCACTTTACTTTATTTTTCGAAAACTGAAAACGATACAATCCAAATACATTTCATTGCTTTTTTTTAAAATTAAAATACTCTCTCGTGCAACAACGTTTACACAATTATAAAAGCCGTTTGTTATCCCGTGGCTGGAATCTAGCGTAATAAACAAATGCAACCGCATTATTAATTCAGAAACCTTACAATCGCCAAATACTTAAGAACAATTTTACTGGACAATATTTCTAATAGTTAATACAACTGACAAGTTTAAAAATTACCACTTGTTAAGCAATCTTGTATCTTGGAAAATTTTGTTCGAATAGACTGTAATTAAAACTGATGGAGAAGCGGTATTTTAGTGACCCGGTCAATCTAAATTATTAGTATGTGTAGGAAGCTATATAAGTTTGAAAACATTTTGTTTGTCTACGAGTTGATTCGATCGTTGTTCTCAACTCAAACTTTTCTTCCTATTTTTACATTTAGTTTCACTGTAACGTTTGCGTGATCACGTGAATTGTCACTAACAAAAATAACAAACTTTGTGAAACCCTAAAGGAGAATTCCAGAACGCATTTGACAACTTGGTCTGAAAAGTGAAATGTTTCACGCATGACAGCTTACAGAGAGTATCAATCTATTTCAGAAAACGAGAAAGGTAATCATCCCTTGCATGTGCCTCTTATTCCCGTCCATCATGGGATGGTATTCCGAAGAAGGGTGTGTCGAGCAAAACTTCAGCTGAGATAAAATCCTGAGAAATGTACGAGGCACATTGAAAATCAAGGTGGAGTTAATCTTTTAGAAAGATGCTCTTTAAAATGTGTACCACCGGTTGGATGCTAAAGGTGTTCCCTCGAAGCGCCCCAAGGGATATATATAAAAGTTATTCTAGACTTGTAAAAGAACAGGAGAATATTTTTCCTAAACTTGATCATTGAATGTGCGAAGGTCGAGAAATCAAATCTTCTGGCCTTCGACTAAGCAGCGACTTTATTAAAGAGATTGATTGTGACCTTGACCTTAGAGACTGCTAAGTGCATCTCGGCTTTTTTTTTTTTTTTTTTTTTTTTTTTTTACTGGGGCCCCCTTTAACAGACTTTTCTCGCAATTGTTATGAAATTGATTGGATTAGAAGGAAGGATTTTGTGTTCAGAATTCTTCCTCGGCTTTCTAACCAACGAAGCAGCTGAAACGAAATTAAAAGTTCTATTGTTCTTTTTTGGGATGAGCTTTGTTATGACGAGTGAAAGTGTCCCTTGGATTCGCTCATTTCTTGTTTTTCCATCTCAAGGTCTTCACTAAGTATTAAATTTAGGGCATTTGTAACGTTGCCTAATTTCTTCCGTTTCTAATGTTACAGAGATCTTGCATAACTTTTCAAGGTTGTTAAGTCAAAGAGTGTGTACATCGCAGTATATATATTTACCGAATGTTTGGCCTTTTTGTTATTTTAAAAAGTGTTAACATTTTATACTAGTACATTCCCTTTTTAGAGAACAATTAATTACTTGAAAATTATTTAAAAATGCGAATATAATTTACTTATAACATGTGTTAATTGTGAAGTCTATTCAGCAAAATTGTTAGTTATGTTGACATTATAAGTTTTTAATTTGTTTGAGGAATAACTTTTGATAATGTTTTCTTTTTAGAATGATTGCATTAATGGGAGGCGAAGACAGTTGGGTTGCAAAATGGCAGAGGATAAGTAAGTACCTTTGATTGTCAAAAAATTCTTATAAATTCTTGTGAAGTTTTAAACTTTAGTCCTGAAAACGAATATTCCATTCTATACTGAATATTAAATAATATTTGTGTAAATTAAAAAATGAATTTTAACCCTAAAATTAATAGAAAACGAAGTTACAGCAAATAATTAATAAATAACAAAGAAATAAACAATTAGGAAAAAGGCATATTTGCCGATCATAGTAACTTCGTCAGGGAGCGACTAGCATAATCAACGCTAAAATGCGATAATTTTGTTTGTATATGTTATGGCAAAAGCCTAAGTAATATGTAGCCCTAAAATTCTTGTTCCACAAGGTTTGAAAGTCAGAAACATTAAAACGACAATGAGAAAACCAAACTGAAACTTAATGAAAGTTCAATCCGAATAAAGAGAAACTTTTACAAATTCAAACTTGCCGCATTTTGAAATGGCTGATTGAATCTGAATTGTGAAACGTGTCCTTAGAATTTATACTTGAAAATCATTCGCGAACACGCTTCGCCCTCTGTTAGTTTGAAATGTAATCCTGCGTCAGCTTGTCAACTCAAACTAATCCTAAATTGTTGCATCCTTCTTTGAAATCTTTCGAATTGTTACAAATCCTTTTAATTTTATTAAATTGATTAAAGAAGGTGTTTCGACAAATCTTTTTCTTCAAATTACTGTGGAAATTAGTTAAAGAAATTGCCTTAAATTTAAAATCCCATCTTTTGGTTTGACACTAAAATCAACAAGTTCCAAATCTGCCAATTACTCGGATATAACAAATGTAATACGCAATAATAATATTTTCACTGGAATATTTGACAAAAGATCGGATTTTAAATTTGAGGTAATTTCTTTAACTAATTTCCACAGTAATTTGAACAAAAAGATTTTTCAAAACATCTTTTTAAACAATTTAATAAAATTAAAAGGATTTGTAACAATTCGAAAGATTTCAAAGAAGGATGCAACAATTTTAGGATTAGTTTGATTAAGTTCAATTCCGAAAAAATATATAAAAAATTATGTTGACAAGCTGACTGAGGATTAAATTTCAAACCTACAGATGGCGCAGGGTGTTAGCGAATGATTTTCAAGTTTAATTCTAAGGACACGTTTCACAATTCAAATTCAATCAGCCATTTCAAAATGCGGTAAGTTTGAATTTTTAAAAGTTTCTCTTTATTCGGATTGAAATTTTAATAAGTTTCAGTTTGCTTTTCTCATTGTCGTTTTAATGTTTCTGACTTTCAAACCTTGTGAAACGAGAATTACGGGGTTACATATGTTATTTAGGCTTTTGCCATAACATATACATAAAAATTCTCGCATTTTTGCATCGATTATGGAGTCACCTCCTGACGAAGTTACCATGATCGACAAATATGCCTTTTTTCCAATTGTTTATTTCTTTGTTATTTATTAATTATTTGCTGTAACTACTATTACTACTTATGTTGTCGCGTGGCTTTAGCGCTGATAACTTAGTTGGTTTTTATTTCAATTCATTTACAGAGGTCAAGTTTATTTTTCAATTTAAATTATTTGTCATCTTAGAAAACGAAGTGTAACTTTAAAATAAATTTATCGGTAGACAATGCTGTATTAATAATTACGTCTCACTGAAAACAGTTTAAGAACCTGGCTGACGCTTCGTCAACTTACAATAACATTCATGAGTTAAGCGATAAATTATCATATCATCTTTCATCTCTTTCTATTGTTAGAGATTGTATTAGTTCAAAATTAGGCAATTTAAATCTATTATAAACTAATATACCTTATACCTCAACGTAGTTTGGCAATACAACATTATGTTCATCATTACAATCGTTTTTTCGTTTTTTTCCCTAAATATTTGTTTTTCGATTGTTTTAAATTTTAAAAACTTGCCTTTTCAACCTGAAATTCGGTTTTTCTTAACAGTCAGCACTGAAATAGAATATTCGCATCATTACTGCAACAGTGGTCGGGTACGACTGGATAATTTGGTTCTTCTGTGAATGGTATAATAAAATATATTTGCATACTTTTCGCAACCCAGCTTATCTTGTTGCATACATTATTAGAAAAATATCTATTTTCAGTGAAACACGAGAAAAATATTCAAAAGTGGTTATGCGCAAAAACAATTAACAGAAAAGAACTCTAATTTGTATCATTTCATATATACAACAGACATGGCACAATTCGATGGCAACACTGACTTCAGTTTTTTATTATTATTATTATAATTATTTTTTTTTACTGCCTTTTTTACCAAAATCTCAGTACTTTGAAAATAGCTCTAAAAATTAGGAAACTCGGTAATTAAATTCACCAGTTTTTTCAGAATAGTATAATTGTTTTTTGTTTTTTTTTATAACTGAAATTTTCTGAAAAATTGGTGTTTTTTACAGGTTTTCATCGCTTTCGTTGTTTTGGAAGTTGAGGGGGTTTTTTTTTGGTTTTTTTTTTAGAGCTGTGCCATGTCTGATGCAAGGAAATCATCGAAAATTTAGAATTAGTAGTATGCAAGTACCCTATAATAGGGTGGTGATGAAATTATTTAATTATAACACCCTACAAGTTAACTTTTTGAATAATAAACTTAATTTTGGAAAAATTCCAAAAGCCGTCTTATTTACGGCAAATAAAGAGTAATAGGATACCAGTATTTGAAAAAGGGCTGTTGGAGAGTTATAAAGCAGTTGGTTTTCATCTTGCCTGACTTTTACGGCTCAACCCCTACTTATTACTAATGAAAATTAGCATTTATATTCATGGTAGTAAAGGTATTATCACCAAGATATAATTTCTTACTCCATTTGTTTTGAAATTACTATCGATAGAGACATAATATGTTACTCCAGAGATACTATCAAGATCTACTTCAAAGATTGCATTATCTAGTTGCTCTTGAACTTGAACTTATAATCGTACGATATGTTTACTGATCGTAGCGAAAGATGTTTCAAACACAAAATGGTAACGGATTTTATTCGAGCAAACTTTAGAAAATTTATGGAATGTCCGAAATTCTTTTTTATTTCCCCCCTCGAATCATTTAAACAATTTTTCTTTCTCTAAGTGCATTACTTTTATTAGGCATTTTTTTCATAGCCTGAATAAAACCCAGTTTACCAAACAGTTTTGATTCCCGATAGTTGAAACATTTTACTTGGAACATCTGTAATGTGGACAGCTAATTTAGTATTAATCCTACGTACGTTCATATGGATGGCTTTGTTGTGAACTCTAAAACTCTTTGCTTTAAATAATTGAATTGTATAGTATAAGATTGTATTAAGTTAAACATTAGTTGAGCTAACCGTTTTTAAAATAAATTACGTTTAACTTAGATAAAATATAGCATTCTAGTGACTTGAGAAACTGGACTGTGAGTTTGCAATCCAATAAAAATTTTGCCCAATAAATTAAATATTAAAAAGTATCGATTAAAAAGCCTGTCAATTTGCGGCCTCTGCTCTAACCCTTCTCTATCAAGATTGTTTTCTATCGAATGGTTAAATTGAACATTATAATACCATTTATTAATTCACGTGGGAAGCATAAGCATGTATTTATGCAAGCATATCAGGAAAGCCACCTTACATCAAGACAAAAGTTGCCGTGACAGCTGTATAAGAGAATGGGAAACATTCTGAAAAAGTTATGTAGTTCCCCATTAAACGATTTGGAACAGATGTTACCAAGTGATTCAGGGATACTTCAACACTGAGTTCAGCTGGAGACCGAAACGCGTCAGATTTTTGACGCGTCATATCTAGATTAGATCTGATGAAGATATAAGTTGATGCGCTCACATTGAAATGAATTTGCATACTGCACATTTATAGGCATGGGATTTTAACAATTGGGTAAGTGCGGTGGAGCAGTACGTATAATGTTACGCAATTCATGATCAGTCCCTAGTCTTCAAGAGCCGTAAAAAGGTTGTATAATATTCGGCTCGAAAGGGAGGTGAATAATAAAAATTGTAGGGGTACAAAAAGTCTAGAGGCTGATTTTTTTTTATTGTTGTTTTTTATTACAGTAGAGGAAAAAATTGGTGGGGACGGGCCCCAAAGGGTTAATATCTATTGTGTAACATGTAGTTGAGAGGCTCTAGAGTCTTTTAGAAAGGGTTATGACAGGTTTTTTTCGCTCTCATGTATAAATATATATTTCCGCTTTTGTCTCCTTCCGTACTAGGTTGCAGGGATTTTGAGCGTCCTGTAACCTTGACACCCTTTTTTTGGCGAGAAGGTTAAGGCAAAATTATTCAAGGACTTCAGTATACTATTCAATATAAATTTGCCACGCTGTTTATACTCATGTCTCATCTACTTACTGGATAAGTGAAAGGTTTTCAAGATCTGAAGAACTAGTTTTACGTGTAGGATTTGATGGAAATTGTTACTATGATATATTTTTACATCAACTAAAAAAACAGACATTAACTTGGTTGTATGAACAGTTTAACTTTCGCTGAAGGAGGAATGGTAGTTATATTTCTTTAAACTTTTCCCCTTTCAACATTCTTTTAAGGGCGTGGTAATTTAATATTATAGAAAGAAATATACATTTATCGGACACTATCTAAGAAGTAGAAGTAAACACCACTTCCTCCACTTTTCCTAATTTTCCAGTATAGCTGATCAAAGTTAATGCTATTCTATCAGTTCTATCATTACTCTTTGAAAATGAATATCTCCATGTTTGCTCCAACGTGAGATAGTGTCGTATAGATCTTGAAAGCGCATGAAATACACATAATGTCACAATCATAACATGAAAATTGAAAATCAACCAGAGCAAATTTTCTAACTTAAACATGCAGCTGAAAAGTGTCGTTGATTGCGATGCCTGAAACAAAAATATCTATTTTCTCATGAAAACAGTATATTACTAAGTATAAAAAATTGGTCAAATTTGATCCCTTACTATTTAAAAAAGTTATTATATTTTTAATTACTTGTTTAATGATGAAAAAGTCCATAGATATGATAATAATCTTGTAATATGTATTTTTCACTGGTTCAGACGCAGACCAGTATCGAGTGCTTCGAGTATTTATTTTATTATTTTGAGGTTCCATTAATTTTATAGCTAAAGGAAATCATTAGAGAATAATTTTGTTCACTTTATAACAAACAAATTGGGAAAAGGAAACGTGCACAGGTGTGTAACCATAAGCATAAGAAATTAGATGGAAAACTGATGCTCAACTCCCAATGAAATTTCATTTTCATTGTGGCCCCTATGACAAAAATGCTACTTTCACGAGGCCCTAAACACTTTACTTGGGGGGGGGGGGGGTGATAACAAGGCCACTGTAACAATAAATTGTGGTGGTAGTCCCGGGGTCAAGGTGCATGCGGGGGAGGGGGTTATTAACCTCTGTAATGTTTTAAATTATAGCTCCCAACTATTTGTCAGATTTTACCAGTTATATTTAATTTTGATAATTGGTTAGAAATATTTCATTGTTGTTAGAATGTTTTAAACTAATTATTATTTTAATTAAAATTATTAAATGTCAATGTGTGTCCCTGCAATTATTCTCTTAAAATTAGCATTTCGTATTATGAAAAAAAAAAACCTAAAAATACACAATAACGTAAAGTGGAGTGTCTTGATCACCTTCGGAGTGAATAGATCACATTGATGTTTTCAAATTATTAAATTGCATTATAACCGAAGTGGTGGATTATTTCAAACAAGAAGAAAGGAAATATCAAGGGAGGTCCATAGCTTCAAGAATCGATAATTGTTTACGTGATTCTTTTTAGTGATTCTTTGATTCCTAATCATTCTATTTTAGCCTCAACTGGGGTTTAAAGATCGTAGGAATATCTAAAACTATTTGCAAGGTAGAAAAATAAGTTGTGGTCAGTTCATTGTGATCCTATTTTGTGGTGTCAAATAGTCACAAATGTTACGCTTTATTGCGATTTTCTGGAAAACATAAATTTTTAACTGTTTTTTAAAAAAAAGTTGTTATACATGTCAATTATATAAAACAATAGCATTTCATAAAAAATAAAATTTTTGTATAATTTTTTAAAAATTTATAACTTTAAACTAAATTAAAAACTGCAGTTCATATGTTATTATGCAACAGTCTACCTTCCTTAAAATATTAAGTTTTCCTTTGCAAATTGTGGAGTGTACATTGTTTAAAGGCGTCAAATTAAATTTTATGTGAAGTTGTATGCAATAATAACATATTTCCAACTTCTGAAATAATTATTGTATTGAAATAAGAAATATTCTTCTTGTTCCTCTGACATTTCTTATCAAATTCAATTTTCATAATTTTGACTCTTTTTTTTTAATTTCTTTTGAAATAACATCAAAAGAATTGAAAATTCCTTCTGAAAATAAATTTTAAAATAGCGTAATTCCTTAAAAAAAAATTAAAAACCTCAAAAATTCCTCGATTTTTCTCCAAAACTCTCGAAAAAACCCAGGATGAGGAGAAAATCTTTCTGAAATTTTAGTTATTGACAAGCAATTTTAAATTGTAGCCAAACTCATATTACCGAAAGTTTTAAACTTGAAACAATATTCTTTTTGAAGTACTTTGAATGTTTCTTAAAAATTAAATAAGTGAATTTAATGAAAAAATAGTATAATTGTTTGATTGTGTATAACTGTTTTGCTAAAAAGTTGTTTGACGTTAATTTTTTTTAAAAAATTGGCAGTCTTTTTTTCCAGTATTGAAGCAAGATTAGAAAAGAATAAATCTATTTTAGGAGCTTATGTCAGCTTTAAAAAAATTATCCCGGAAATTTTTGGAAGTATTCCTATAATTCCTACCTAATGTCTTTTAAAAACTCACTGCGCCTACTGAAATAGGGAATCTCTGGTACAAATATTAGATTTATTAGGGTAATGAATAGTTCTATAACGATATATTTTTTTTTTTACAATGTTGTTCAATTGCTAAATATGAACGATTTTTGTATGAAAGAAATTTTTGGCTCATCCTATTTTTCGGTAAAGGTAAAAAAAAAAAAAAAAAAAAAAAGTGTTTACTTCCATTTAGACTATGCGACATGCCTTTTTATTGTAATTAGTTTCTATATGAGGACGTATCTATGAAACCAGAATGGCATCGCGATACTTTTGAATATTAAGTTATACACCATCTCCTAGTGTCTCTCTAGTATGACCAATTCTAAACATTGTCTGGAATTACGTAATGATTCCAGACGCTAAGGGTTTCCGAATATTCAAAGCCCCACTCCCCATTAAAATCAAATTATCGTCGTGTTAAAAGTGCTTTCCCAAAGTTTCAGCTATTCCATTAAAGACTGCAATAAAAGGTAGTCGATATCACCTTATAGACAAATCAAGAGAATCGGTAAACCCCTTCTTTGAACTTTAACATATGCAAAGCACTGAGCTAAAGAACTAGAACGGGAGTGAGGACTCCGATAGCCGACCGCATCACACCCCATTCTGTAGTGTGTGCGTACGAGTAGACAAAAGTTGGACTATTTTTCTTCGCGTCTTATCTTAATCGCCGTGAAAGGAAACCAAAGTTAAATTATTTTTCAGTATTTATGGAATTTCAAGTTCAAACGTTTATATTTAGTTCTCTTAATTTAAATAAATATTTTTTTTTTTAATAAGGAAAGTAAGGTTGTAAATTAAGAGTAAAGTCATTGATATATGTTCCTAAGTAACTATTTAAGTAATGTTATTAAGTATATTATGTATAAAAGCGTCTTGAAATAATGAGGCAATTTAAATAAGAGAAAAACATTTATTGTTGTATGATGTAAACGATATGCCTCTGGTTCTAAAAAATATTTTAAACTCTAAAACGGATAACAATTACAGTTCAACATAGTGTTTTTATAATTCTTTTAGCTAGAAAAGTTTGAAAGTAGTTACTTTGAAAGACATGCTTTTGAAATTATATATATTTAATTCTTACTCAATAATTAATTAAAACTAAAATATCCAGAACTTCACACAAGCATTTATTCAAAATCCTGATTATCCCTACAATGTGCCATATCTGAAATATTTAAATTCATGTGGTCGAAAGTAGTTAGAAAATGACAGTCCGAAGTCATGGCGCAATGCGCAAGGGACGGGGGACGATGACGTCACCGGAAGGGGGCGTGACCGGATATGACGTCACAGGAAGTGACATCATAGGATATGACGTCATCGGAAGTCACGTGACCGGAAGTGGAGTGGAGTTGTTCCCCTCCTGCTGTTGTTCTAGTTTCGGTTTCATTATAAGCTGTTTGTGTATGACGTCACAGTGGGAATGACGTCATAATGTGTTTTATATCAAAGTTTTGATGGTGGCAACACTTTTTAGTTTCGGTTTATCTAGCAGACGGGGTTGAGTTGTTCTAGGACTGCTTCTAAGTGAATAAGTTAGAGTAATAGGCTTTTATTGCGTGACGTCACAGTAGATATAACGTCATAATTTGTTTTATATCAAAGTTTTGAGCGGTGGCAACACTTTTTAGTTTCGATTTACATTTAAGATGGAGCTGAGTTGTTCTAGGACTGCTTCTAAACGAATAAGTTAGAGTGATAGGCTTTTATTGAGTGACGTCACAGTAGGTATGACGTCATAATTTGTTTTATATCAAAGTTTTGAGCGTTGGCAACACTTTTTAGTGTAGATTTACCTTTCAGACGGAGTTGAGTTGTTCTAGGGCTGCTTCTAAACGAATAAGGTAGAGTGATAGGTATTTTTACTAATGACGTCACAGTGGGTATGAGGTCATTCTATGTTAAGATTTACGTTTTAAGTGGTGATAACATTGGATATATACCAAATTTAGTTTTCAGGTGTTGGCAACGAGTTCTGATCGGTCAGCTAAATGCTCGCTTGTGACTGATAAGTTTTAAACATGTGACCAAAAGTTAACTCCTGATTGACTGTTTGGTTTTCTAGCGAGTTACTTACATATCCTTTAGCCAAGTTAAAATACCTGCAACAAAGTTACACAAATAAAAATGTTAAATTTGAAAAGTTAATAAAAGGAAGGCCATTTGCTAAGGGTCTAAAGAACCCTAACCCCGAGCTACACGTGACATTTCAATATTTTACCAAACAATTGTTAAAATATCGACTATCGGACGTTGCCTTCATGGTAACTCATCTACCCACCCCCCTTCCCTAACTAATTTTGAATAAGTTAAGACTTTAGAATTACAATTAATAAATTTTGAAAAATTATTTATTAAAGGTGAGGACCCACCTCCAGCCCGATACCTCTTTTAGGAAGAATTGGTACCGCCTCACTCCGCCCTAACAAAAAAAAAAAATCTGTGAAAAAAAAAAGCACGAAGTATTAAACACGTCTTTCACACTCAGGTATCCAAGTAGAAATGGCGAGACGGCAACAGGTAGCGTCTATATATGAGGGGTGATCACGTGACTTCACCGACCAATCAGGTTTCACGATAGAGGGTGCTACTGACTATCGACCCGTCAGAAGGGAGGGGAGCGAGACTAGGGATGTTTCAACACGCTTCAACGCGTTTGCGAGTTGAGTTGTTGTGTAACGATCTTGCTTGAAACAGTTAAAGTGATAGATAATTTGTTCGTGACGTCATAGTGTAGCGAATGGGTTTTTAGCGTAGACAGTTGTTGCAATTGGAGTAATTATGAAATTTATTAAATATAAAGATAATATTTAGTAATAATTATCAGATTTTATTATTATTATTATAAAAAATAAACTTATAAAAAAAAAAGTGAACGTGAAAATTTACTTTGCGAATAAAAATCATGTCTTTAAAATGTGTACGAATATCACTAAATAAGAGAAAAAAGTAACATACTTAAACTCTTTAAAATAAATAACTTTAACATTAACGTAAAAAATTTACTTTTCACATAAAAATCACTTTAAAATGAGTAAAAATATCGCTAAATAAGAGAAAAAAAGTAACTTAAAATTTCTAAGATAAATATTTAACCTTTACTCGAAAATTCCCTTCATATATAAAAATCACGACTTTAAAATATGACATGCAAGAGAAAAGTAACGTACTTAAACTTTCTACGACAAATAACTTTAACATTAACGTAACATTTTACTTTACACATAAAAATCCCGACTTTAAAATATGTAGAAATACCTCTAAATAAAAGAAGAAAAAAAAAAGTAACATACTTAAACTTTGTACGACAAATAACTTTGACATTAACGTAAAAAATTTTCTTCACATATAAAAATCACGACTTTAAAATGTAACGTGTAAGAAGAATTAGCATACTTAAAATTTCTACGACAAATAAATTTAACCTTTACGCGAAAATTTACTACATATATAAAAATCATGTATTTAAAATATCGCTGAATAAAAGAAAAAAGTAACATACTTAAACTTTCTACGACAAATAACTTTAACATTACCGCAAAAATTTACTTTACACATAAAAATCACGACTTTAAATTTGACATGCAGGAGGAAAGTATAACATACCTATAATTTCTACGACAAAGAATTCAAACATTGCCATTCATGTCTTTAAAATGTATAATGACAACTCGTAACTTTTAGAAAAAAGAAACACTAAAAATTTACAAGGCAAAGAATTTAAAATTGAACGTGAAAATTAACTTCACATGTACAATCATACTCTTATATCAACGATAAATAAGATAAAAAAGAAGCTCTAAAAATTTATAAGGCAAATAATTTAAATAATACGCGAAAATTTACCACACATATAAAAATTATGTCTTTCAAATGTGTAAGAATAACGCTAAATTAGAGAAAAAGAAATACTAAAAATTTATAAGGTAAGGAATTGAAACAATATGCGAAAATTTATTTCACGCATAAAATTTTTATCTTTAAAATGTGTAAGAATAATGCTAAATTAGAGAAGAAAAAAAAAATAACATACTTAAACTTTCTTCGACAACAATTTAAACAATACGCGACATTTTCATACACAATTATTTTCTTAGGTTAATGTTAAATAATGGGAAATTTAACAGAATAAAAATTTCAAAGATAAAGAATTTTAACCTTTACACGAAAATTTACCTCACAAAAATATCATATCCTTAAACTTTAACGTGACAATTTACTCTTCATATACAATTAAACTCTTAGGTTAATGTTAAATAAGAAAAAAAATAATATACTTAAAATTTCTAAGATAAACATAACGTAAAAATTTCGTATCATATGTTTAAAATGTAACATATAAGAGAAAAAACTAACATACTTGAACTTTCTATAGCAAAGAATTTAAGCATTAGCGTAAAAATTCACGTTACATATAAAATTCACATCTTTAAATGGGAAGATAAGCAGGTGACGGTAATTAGCCAATCAGGGTAGCGGTAGGTGATACGCCATTCGCTGGCATTTTTAGATCGGAGGATGAGTCACGCTAAAACTTGTTGGAACAGGTCGGGAGATTTGTACAGCAAGAACAACAGCATCGACGCGCAAGCAGCGGGTGATGCTGTGATGTGTCAGCAGGTCTTTGAGATTATCGTTTTCCTACTTTGCCGTTTTCATAATGAAATGTTTGTGAAAACTTGGAATGAATAAAGTGGATTTCAAAGACATATTAGTAAGTGAAGGTAGAATTCGCATGGACTTTCTTCCAAAAAGTAAGATTCACTTGGAGAATTTAAGATCATTTCTACTTGAAAACTTTTCTATTATTTAAAACATTGAATATTGTTCAAACTCAGTGGGATTATATGCTACAATACGGGTAAAACTTAACAAAATTGTTACATAGAAGAAAAATAGTAAGAGATTTAAAATAAATATTAGATATAGATACTCCAAAGAAAAAATTTCACCTCTACTTTTCAATCGGAAAATCAATACAAGTTGGAAATTTATGTTACTTCAAGAAAGACTTAGACAATTTACTTTGTAATAATATACGTTAAGGTGTCGTATTAACTCGTGCAATACATGCTGACTAAGGTTTATTTTACTTGAAAGGTGAATTGGGGGAAAATATTAAATAAATTGTAGATATTAAATACATTGTAGATATGCATTCAAGTTTTGAAAATCACCTGCAAGACTTTTAAAACATCTTAAGATAAATTGAAAGAAACTTTTTATACTCTGAAAGGAAATCACAAGTAATTTAGTTAACTTTTTTCATGGTAACACTCATATTCAACGACATGTTTTTAAAATTTAACCTTCTTTACATGATAATAGTTATAAATTTTTTCAATCTCAAATGCGATATACTATTATTTCTAACATATATGTTACGAATTGTGTAAAGTTTTTAAAAGAGTATATGCAAATCACCAATCAGAAACATAAAAATCTAACATCAATCAAACACACTAAAATAATAAGATATTTTCCTTAGTGGAAATAGTTAACTACTCATGTGATGGAATGTACTTAGAAAATTTAAATACTGAAAAAAGTTTGCTAGGCAAACTTAAAGAATATATATTTTTTTTTCTTGTGAAAAACTAGCATAAATTTGAGAAATATAGAGTTTGTTACTACGTAAAATTGAACATCATCTGGACAAACTAAATTATACATGAATTTTTTTTATTTGAGAGGTGCTGACAATATATCATTAATACAGAGATTTTTAACTTCCACCCATAATTTCTAAATAACTTATACATAAATTTCAGAAAACTGAAACGGAATGTGTTTTACAAGACGCTTATTTTGTAAGATGAATATTCAATATTAATATAACTGAGCAAAGGTCATTACGGAAAAAACTTGTAAAAGATACTTATATTTTGAAAATAGTTTGAAATATCCTTTTAAATTTATGAACGCTCGCTTTCGAAAGACACAAATAAAACTGATATTACACATGATAATTAACACATGCATAACATTAATCAAACAAAGTGGAATTTTTATTGCTTATGACCGATAACTTTTCAGTGAAGTAGAACTTACATAGGAAATTTGTGCAAACTTTTTCAACTTTTAAACCAAGTATTATGTAAAATTATAAATTACGATAGGAAATAGCACACTTCAGAATCGGAACAAGTCTTCTAGTTAAGCTAAATTTATTTCTCAAGGAATTGAAAGCATACCAGACAAGTCCTTATCATTTCGCATCTTTTCTCATGTTGCAAGAAGACATACTTTGTAAAAGATCGTCGTTGCACTTAACAAAAATCAGTAAAAATAAATGTATTTTCTATGGCAAAGATAAAACTTCACAACTTAATTACTGAAATTTAGCTAAGTTGCATATGGTTTATTCACATAACTCGCATATGCTTCGAATGTTGAAATATATTTGTCATTTGAAATCAAACTAATCGAAAATAAATGCTACCTACATTTTCAAGTCGGAAATTACTATTAAATAAACTTTACATGTAAAACATTGTCATGTTAAAAAGAAAAATCTACAAAAATGTAAATGATAATTTTACTGTTGGTACATAAATGATGAATAATTTATGATTTTATTCTAGGCAAACGTTTTATTGTCTAACAGAGAACTTGAACTTTAGCAGAAAAATAAAAAAATACAATTTTTATATCCTATCATGCTTGTCGAAAATTGAATTTATTAGCTGTTGTAATAGATTTTTATTGTCCAAATTTCTATAGTTTTTCTTCCCGGTGCAATAAAATTAAGTTCATGTGTAATGATTAGGTTTTTTTTTTTTATGAATCTTATAAATTTAATGAAATTATTATGACCTAAGAGATTGAGTGAACTGAATAAATCAATGATGTAAATTTAAACAGTGACTTGAACTGATACATACTATAACTGTAAAGAAGTATGACAAAGTGATAGATGAAGTAAAAATAGAAGTTGAATGAAATGTGTTGAAAAAAGTTGAAGACGACAAGAAATTCGTAATTGAGAATTATCATTGACTTATATTAACTTCGTTTTCTTGCTTAAGACAAGAAAATACACTCTTTCTTATTAAGAACCAACTTGATATCTTATCATAGAATGACAATGATGAAATATCTATACATTAAAAAAAAAAAAAAAAAATACCAAACTTAAGACATAGCAAATTTCTTGAAATTCATGTATAATGCGAGAAGTTTTACTGGAAATATAGAAGATACAACATTGAAAGATGTGAATGTTTCGAAGTACTTTATCAGAAATAAAAAAAAAAATGCGCTGAGATTCGCTATAAAAAATTTTAGGAGAAAGTTTAAACAAAATTTAAAATCAAACATGCTTTTAAATGGGAACACAAATATTAAAACTATAGCACATTAAACAATTTATATTACGTCATTTCAGTTGTATCAAACTGAATAACATGAAAAACAACCACAAACTGAATAAACATGAAAATTATCAATATATGTGGAAAAGTTTCCTTTTTTCACATATAAAAAAAATAACACATTGACGTACGTTAAGATCACGAAACATGCATAATCATATACCGATAAGAGCAACCAATGTTGCGGGGAGATATTCACATGATGGTCAATATCCCATGAATAAATTGATTGATTGAATTTATAATGCTAATTCCAATAGTATTCCACGTAACTTCAACTTCATATGTTCACTATAGATATATTTATTTTTCAAATATATTGACTTTCGAAAAATCATCCTTCAATACAAGAATGATCATAGTAAGGATAAAAGAAAAGATACTAAGCATTGATTTAAAGTGTATTTATTTCAACTTAGCAACAAATCATATGCTTGAAACGAAAATTGCTTCGAACCAAAGTATAACCATCCAATTTCATTGATTCCTACAAGGACATTTTTCTCATCTAGTAATTGAATTTTTTTTTCTCATACGCATTATAAGTGATGTCCAATCAGGTGTAGAATAGTTGAAGATATCCGACCTCTTTCTAAATATTAATAAGTCACTGTTGAAAAACTTATAAAAATTTCAATTTACACTTAAAGTTGTTTTTTTTTATATATATTTCAAAGAATTTTTTCAAATCAATATGTATATTTAAATACTGAAACTTATTCACTTCAATAAATGTATGTTTAAGTTATAAAACTCTTCGTATGTATTGAAAAATTGTAACTTTTCGTCTTCTTCGTATAAATCGATAACTTATACACTAGTTCTTCATCAATTAATCTTCTAAGTAAATCTTTCAAAGCTAAAAACATACTTATAGCTTTGCATTTGTAACATGTTAAATTGTACATGTTTCTCATGAAATTAAAATTTTATATGTTTTCCATGAAAATATCTGAAATTTTGTAACTTTCACATGAAACATGTACAATTTAACTTGTTACAAATGCACATGTTAGTTTTTTTTCTTTTATTTAGCAATATTTTTACATATTTTAAAGACATGATTTTTATGTATATAGTAAATTTTCGCGTAAAGGTTAAATTTATTTGTCGTAGAAATTTTAAGTATGCTAATTCTTCTTACACGTCACATTTTAAAGTCGTGATTTTTATATGTGAAGGGAATTTTCGAGTAAAGGTTAAATATTTATCTTAGAAATTTTAAGTAAGTTACTTTTTTTTCTCTTATTTAGCGATATTTTTACTCATTTTAAAGTGATTTTTATGTGAAAAGTAAATTTTTTACGTTAATGTTAAAGTTATTTATTTTAAAGAGTTTAAGTATGTTACTTTTTTCTCTTATTTAGTGATATTCGTACACATTTTAAAGACATGATTTTTATTCGCAAAGTAAATTTTCACGTTCACTTTTTTTTTTATAAGTTTATTTTTTATAATAATAATAATAAAATCTGATAATTATTACTAAATATTATCTTTATATTTAATAAATTTCATAATTACTCCAATTGAAACAACTGTCTACGCTAAAAACCCATTCGCTACACTATGACGTCACGAACAAATTATCTATCACTTTAACTGTTTCAAGCAAGATCGTTACACAACAACTCAACTCGCAAACGCGTTGAAGCGTGTTGAAACATCCCTAGTCTCGCTCCCCTCCCTTCTGACGGGTCGATAGTCAGTAGCACCCTCTATCGTGAAACCTGATTGGTCGGTGAAGTCACGTGATCACCCCTCATATATAGACGCTACCTGTTGCCGTCTCGCCATTTCTACTTGGATACCTGAGTGTGAAAGACGTGTTTAATACTTCGTGCTTTTTTTTTTCACAGATTTTTTTTTTTTGTTAGGGCGGAGTGAGGCGGTACCAATTCTTCCTAAAAGAGGTATCGGGCTGGAGGTGGGTCCTCACCTTTAATAAATAATTTTTCAAAATTTATTAATTGTAATTCTAAAGTCTTAACTTATTCAAAATTAGTTAGGGAAGGGGGGTGGGTAGATGAGTTACCATGAAGGCAACGTCCGATAGTCGATATTTTAACAATTGTTTGGTAAAATATTGAAATGTCACGTGTAGCTCGGGGTTAGGGTTCTTTAGACCCTTAGCAAATGGCCTTCCTTTTATTAACTTTTCAAATTTAACATTTTTATTTGTGTAACTTTGTTGCAGGTATTTTAACTTGGCTAAAGGATATGTAAGTAACTCGCTAGAAAACCAAACAGTCAATCAGGAGTTAACTTTTGGTCACATGTTTAAAACTTATCAGTCACAAGCGAGCATTTAGCTGACCGATCAGAACTCGTTGCCAACACCTGAAAACTAAATTTGGTATATATCCAATGTTATCACCACTTAAAACGTAAATCTTAACATAGAATGACCTCATACCCACTGTGACGTCATTAGTAAAAATACCTATCACTCTACCTTATTCGTTTAGAAGCAGCCCTAGAACAACTCAACTCCGTCTGAAAGGTAAATCTACACTAAAAAGTGTTGCCAACGCTCAAAACTTTGATATAAAACAAATTATGACGTCATACCTACTGTGACGTCACTCAATAAAAGCCTATCACTCTAACTTATTCGTTTAGAAGCAGTCCTAGAACAACTCAGCTCCATCTTAAATGTAAATCGAAACTAAAAAGTGTTGCCACCGCTCAAAACTTTGATATAAAACAAATTATGACGTTATATCTACTGTGACGTCACGCAATAAAAGCCTATTACTCTAACTTATTCACTTAGAAGCAGTCCTAGAACAACTCAACCCCGTCTGCTAGATAAACCGAAACTAAAAAGTGTTGCCACCATCAAAACTTTGATATAAAACACATTATGACGTCATTCCCACTGTGACGTCATACACAAACAGCTTATAATGAAACCGAAACTAGAACAACAGCAGGAGGGGAACAACTCCACTCCACTTCCGGTCACGTGACTTCCGATGACGTCATATCCTATGATGTCACTTCCTGTGACGTCATATCCGGTCACGCCCCCTTCCGGTGACGTCATCGTCCCCCGTCCCTTGTGCATTGCGCCATGGCTTCGGACTGTCATTTTCTAACTACTGTCGAATTTAAAAGCAACTATACCTGAGAGAATTTGTCAACTTTTGTCTTTTAGACTATTTTTATGTATTTCCTTTAAAGTTAAATTGTCACCATAATGTTTTAAACTCAATCTAAGATACCAATCTATAATTTGCTTTGTCATTTGTAACACGTGAATGTCTTAAAAACACACTTCGTTTTCAATTTGATGATAATAATTTAATTTTTTCATTTAATAGAAATTCATTTGTTATAATTCTTAATTTAAAATTGATATTTATAGTAGTTTGGCAGTTTTCTTTCAACAGCATGAGCTCTGCTCGCAGTATTACACTCGGTATATTTCTGTGTGATACTAAATTATATATACAAGTGAAATTCAAAAAACATGATGGTAAAGAGCTTAAACACAGGTATTTCGGCGATTGATTTTCGGCTCCAATATTACAGGGTGTTTTTTTTTTTTTTTTTTTTTTTTTTTTTTTTTTTTTTTGCGAAATAGATTTTTGATGAAAATAACCATATCTAAAAAGCAAAATACGGTTTCCTAGGTATATCTACCATTCGATTTACCGAAAAAAAGTAGTTAACGAATGCATGAAAGAAGCATTCACGTATTTAACCAGTCATTAAAAGTATCTGAACAATAAATCGGTTTGAAACAACTCTAAAACAACTATTTCTTACAAGTTAGTTTTAATATCAAAAATGTATTTTAAAAAAAACTAAAGCTCGCACTACGTGCTTAAACTTAAAAATATGAAATTGAAGTTCCGATCCATCCTCTATCAATTTTCCCCCTCTGTTTCTGAAATCAAGTGCAAACAAGAAATTACCATTTTAAAATAATTAAAATATATATATATATATATTAATAGATTTAGTTGCATAGCTTGAAAAGAGAAAAACTGCAAAATGTCTTACTATAACGTACTAAACAACTGGGAAAAAGGGCTTGTTTTGCCTATTTCGCTGTCTTAAATGCGCTTTTTATATCCTTCCACTGAAGCTCGCTTGGTTGCTTGTTAAGTGACCGGGATAGTTACCCTAGTTCAGTATTCTAGCTCAGTGGGCAATCAGTTCAAATCAGTCCACAAATGAGATAAAGTCAAGTGACTAGTAATGGGACTACCTGTAACTGGTTATGAAATGGCTGTAAAGAAAAGGGACAGAGCTTGTGTATAACGCTCAACCCATGCGTAGAAGCTAAGAGCTAAGCTACGTGTCAGAAGCTGAAGTGGTTAATATCTCATAATGAAATGTGGCACCTCTTTCAGTCAGGACCACTAAAAGCAATTCCTTTGTCTATTACTAATAAATAAATAAAAAAAAAATCCAAACCGATTATATCGGTTTCTGTTATTCACGACATCAAAAATAATAATAATAATTATAATAATACTTCATAAAAGCGTTGATTTTTGTTACAAAAACCATGACAACTTTTGAAATATCTTAAAACTTTTTTGGGAATAACTTCAAGCTACATAATTTCGTTGTTTCTTTTTTTTATCCCATGAAAAGTTCTCATACATCAAATAGAACAAGTTATCTTCATTTCGTGTTTTCTTTTGCTTAAACGAAGTCATTTTGGGGAACAAACAAAAGGTGGCATTGGCTGTTATTTCTGGTTCTGCCGTATGCCTGGTTGTATTTTTAAAGCCGTGCTTACGAGGGCGAATAAGTGAGGGAGAGGTTTAAAAAAAATGTCGAGGAGTGCTGATGACATTGACATTGGACTCTTTAGGGAGGAGGTCGAGGTTCAGATTCCTTAAATGGTGGTCGCCTATTTTGAGTATTTCCCAGGAATCTCACCAGTCAGCCATCATTCGTAAAGAACGGTTGTGAACTTGGGCTATTTCTGTCAGTTTCGGGGCGTTGGGCATTTTTTTTCTTTTCTTTCTCTGGGGATGAGAAATATACTCGAACAATTGTTAGGCTTGTCACACTACTTACTACTATAGTAAAAATCGGGACAGACAGTCCTGGTTTTTAGAAGCTTTTCCCGTTTGGTTAATTTTTAAAGGTGTATTCTCGGTAAAAATTAGCAAAAAGCATGTGTTTGTAAGGAAGACTTTGACTAATTTAAGTGTTTTTAAATATCTTGTATATATACTGAATAGTCTATCTATTCGATTTTATAGTTCAATCTTTTTTTATTTTTATTTTTTAATGCATAATTGAGAAAGAATTTTAGTATGTCCCAAATGATTGCTTATTATTTTTTTCCAGGTCGGAATGCTAAAGGTGTATATGCCATCTCTATCTGTGGTCGTCTACCTCAAGGAGTTATTCGAGAATTAAAAAGTAGAGGAATCACGTACAAATCTCGTGACACCAGCACTATGTAGCATCTTTTAAAAG
This sequence comes from Linyphia triangularis, assembly GCA_963978545.1. Taxonomy (NCBI): domain Eukaryota; kingdom Metazoa; phylum Arthropoda; class Arachnida; order Araneae; family Linyphiidae; genus Linyphia; species Linyphia triangularis. The sequence goes on from OZ021726.1 coordinate 31,653,582, forward strand.
TTTCTGAGAACAATCTTTTGATGTATATATTTTTCTTTCGTATATAGACAGTTTGTGTTAATAAACACAATTTTTCAGCCTTTGCACTTGTTTTGGTTTCTTTTGCATCTTGTAAAGATTTATCTAAGCAAGTGGAAGCAGACGAATAGTTATCCTGACAACGGTTTACAAGAGAAGAACAAGATTGTAGTTTGCAAGAAAAAGATATGACAGTTATCAGTAACATTCAATTTAAAAAATAACAAAAGCGCTACCTTTGTACTTTTTCATCGTTATTTTGAGAAATCGTCACAGTTTACAAGATGTAACATTACTCTGTTAAATTTCATGAAAAACATTAATTTCTTAACGTTATCTACCAACTCAGAAATCGGCTTCGCAACATACGAAGCATAGCAAAGTCATGAATCACTTTAAAACTTCGACCAAAGCGCAGAACTTGGCACAAGTCTTTCTTTAATTTCATTGTTTTGAAAGACGAATTTTGTCTTTTGAATCATTATTATTGACATCTCCAGCTTGAGGTTGGCACAGTCAAGTGTCGCCGTTCCCATTCCATACTGTAATGAAATATAAATCATGATATTTTGAATTGGCCTTTTTAGATCACATCCAGTTATGGTAATTGAGGATACTGGGCAACCAATTTGTTGAACTTTTAGTAAGTTTTCCAAAAGAATATGTGCATCAAAAATTAACCTTATTAATATTACAAAATTACTGAATCTTATTCCAGAACAAAATATTTCCGATAAAGTTTCCGTGTATTCTTCGAAGTAGTGCATTTGACTGGGAACCAAAAGATATTTAATTATTAATAGCACGAAATTAAATGACACCCAACCAAAAACCAATCTACTAACCAACAGTTAACAATAAACTAGGACATGTAATGTTTACTCGTCTATTGAATAATGCCGTCCTAAGCAGAAATGCAGTAATTCCACCTGAGGTGATTTGTCAGAAAACGCTATTTTGTTTCTTTTTTGTGGTCCACCAATTTAAAATACAATAATGTTTAAACTTTTTATGTTACTAGGGGGTATTTTTGATGCTCTATAACATGGATGCATAAAATTATATGATTTTTTGAAATTTTAGCCTGAATTGGTGGTTACTGCATTTCAACCTAGTATTTCCTGATTGGTGTTAAGCAAAATTGCAGTAACTCCATCAATCAGCTATTGAAGATACATTTTACGACACAAATTTGGTGTAATACTAACTTAGCTTATATCGTTGCATTACGACATAAAGATATGCAAGAACGTTATCAATGAATGAATTTTTAATGTCCCATCAAAAAACCATTTTATTGGAAAAATTCTTGGTGCTATTTACATAAAATGAAATAATATCCTTTTATTATTACTTACAAAACTATACACTTAGTAATGCTTATTTTAGCTTCTACTTAATGGTTTTAATTTGTTTTAAACATGGCCATGTTTTAAACATGGTTTTTCCCATTCTTCATACTAAACATCGTCAAAATTCCTGCTCAAATCTACTGCTTTTTGGTTCACTATAAGTGATTTCTAAAAAATTTGACGATTTTCTAGCATCGCATCTAGCTTGTGCACAATTATGGCTAATCAGGTCGGGACCTACAACTTAACGTAGATTCCGAACCTCAACGAACGTCCATGCCGAACCCGGCACCTTTGGAATGTGAAACCAGAGCGCAAACCACACAGTCAACAGATGGGCCGTTCACGATTTGAGAGTTGTAACAGTAACGCACTCTAAGCAATCATTATCATACGTCCATAACAATTGTTTATTTGTGTGAAAAACAATAGTATAATTTATGTATACCTATAAAAGTTGTCAATGAAAAATCAATTACCTAAATTTCTGCAGTCAAATCACTTTCATTCATCACCTCATAAACTTAACTCCTAAAAACGATCTTCGGTCAATTCGCAAAGGATGACTTTGAAGATTGCTTTCTATAACTATAATAATAAAGTTACAAAAAAAAAAAAAAAATAATAATAATAATCTACATTTTAAACATCAAACGACTTTTACAATATTTGCCAATTGTAAAAAATAAAAAGTCATATTTTCAAATCGTTCTGTTCACTTTAACAAAAGCAAACGATGATAAATAAACTGCTTTTAACACAATAAAATGAAACTCATAAAGTGGATCTCACAATATCTACGGAGTCACTGTCAGTCCAGTCTTATAAATATCCCAGATGCGTATATAATACTTCCCAAAAGTTTCTACGCATCTTACGATCGCAGAAACATATCCATTCCCCAATTCAGTGGAGTTACTGCATTTCAGCTTAGTAGGCCTTGTCTTATTCTGGAGTTGCTGCAATACTGACTATCGAGTTTAATAGGAAAGGGGTCGAAAACCGATCGTGTGTTTTTGTACGAATATACGTATGATCTTAGAGACACCAAAAATCACAATAACTCAAAATCGACAAAAAGTGGAGTTACTGCATTTTTGCTTAGGACGGCAGTATAGAGGGAAGGTTAGAACATTTGTTTAAAATTCAAAGTATTGACTAATTTAGGTACAATTTATCAAATAAAAAACCACAATGCTCATTCAGACTTGCTTGAAAATTGTAAAACACATAATCAAGTTCATTTATATAACTGACAATGGACAATTCCCGCATTTTTTAAAAACGAGGGAAATTAGTTCATATTTATGAAGATTTTCTTTCTGATTCCAAATATTTAAATAAAAGTTCTTTAAAAAAATTACTTATTTAAATATTAAGAAAAGAAAATGTCCCAAAACCAGTCCGACTCACTCAACAAAATCTGTGACGTCAAGAGTTACTCCCGTTTCTATGGTTATCGTGAGATTTCTGCCAAATAGTTGGCTTTGATTTGGTAGACCATTGCCATATTCCGTTCAGGTTGGCGCAATTTGCGAGAAACTTACAAAACTGGTTTCCACTACCGCATTCCAGGCCAAGATGTTTGGGAAGCCTTGACATCACATTCAATTCGAGCCGAATTGATCGTTTTCTCGCCTACGTGTAACAAGGGAACTTTGATTGCAAATTAAAAAGAAAAAGCGCATTGAGCAGAAATTTATCTGTTGATGGCCTTTTCGAAACATTTAGAATTGAATAAAAAATGCGTGAATTGTCATTTAAGCACCGATCAGTATAGAAAGAATTTCTCCAACAAAGAAGAAGTAAACTTTAAATTGAAACTATACAAAGACTTTTACATACAGTAGTAGAAATTAAAGATAAATTTGCTAATATTGACAATAGCATTTCTATTAAAGCACTCTACTATAATTTTAGAGATTACCTAAATTCCATAATGAAAAACCAAATGAGTACTATTCTGAAAGAACTTGATTGTAGTATCTTAATGATAATTAATAATGTGTTCTATTTAAAATATACCAGGCACTACTTTAATTTTGGGTTGTCCATTAATATTTTTTTCGTTGAACGGCAAGTTGCTGCACATTAACGAGTGGTTAATGTTGATTGTACCTTGAATAACTCTCGGGTAAGGTTTTTAAGTTTTGTTTAGTTAAAATCAACTTAATTTAGACTTTAAACTTAACATAGTTTATTGGGAAAGTATTTTTCCGCATACTCTCTATTGGGTTGCCCAGAATGCAAAAATTATTATTATATAACTGACAAGTGATAAACATCTTTTAAAGGAGTGTTAAAAAAAGTTTATGCAACTCCCCCCCCCCCCCCACCAAAAAACAACAAAATATATTTGACATAAAATGTCAAAAATTACTCTGTGGAATGAGGCAAAACTAGGGGTGTGGAACATCGCACAAGTTTCAATCTATAACAATAAAACAAGCTGTATGTCTGTCTGTGAATCTATAGAAACCTACTTAAAATTGGAGTAGAGCTCTAAAATTTTCAGCACAGATAGTTTTAGCCTTCTAATTGTATATATGTCAAACAGAATGTTGCAATTTTAATTAGTTATTTTTTAATTAATTTTTTTTTTTACTAAGTGACTTCATACACAGATATAGCTCCGAAATTTTCCACAAAATTGGTTTCCGCCTTCTAATTGTAGTTTTGAAAAACAAAATTTTAAAACTTTGATTAGTTTTTTTTTTAATTAATTTTCTTAATTAACATTTTTTTTTACAAAACGACATCTAATAGCGCTACAGCTCTGAAATATTCAACATAAGTAGTTTTGGCCTTCTGATTGAACTTTTAAAAAACAGAATTTTAAATTTTTATTTAGTTTTTTTTTTTAATCAATTTTTTTTTATCAATTAATAAATATGTTACAAAACGATTTCTTACAGGGCTACAGCTTTGAAATTTTCAACATAAGTAATTTTGGCCTTTTAATTGGACTTTAGAATAACGGAATTTTAAATTTTTATTTTGCTCTTTTTTTTAATTGAGTATTTTAATTAATTAATAAACATTTTACGAAACGATTACTAATAGGGCAACAGCTCTGAAATTTTCAACATAAGTAGTTTTGGCCTTCTAATTGGACTTTTGAAAAACAGAATTTGAAATTTTTATTTAGTTTCTTTTTAATTAATTTTTTAATTAATTAATATTTTACAAAACGATTTCTAATAGGGCTACAGCTCTAAAATTTGCAACATAATTAGTTTTGGCCTTCTAATTGGACTTTACAAAAATAGAATTTTAAAATTTTATATCTTTTTTAATTTATTTATTGTTTTAATCAATTAACCAGTATTTTACAAAACGATTTGTATTCAGGCTACAATTCTGAAATTTTCAACACAAGTAGTTTTGCCATTCTAATTGGACTGACAAGAAGAACGTTAAAATTTTAATTAATTTTTTCACAAAAAGCGATTTCTAATAGGCCTAGAGCTGTGAAAGTTTCAACATAAGTAGTCTTGGCGTCTAATTTTGCTTTCCACAAACACGTGTTAAAATAATCTTAAAGGAGAGTTGTATTATTGTATTAACGAGGAATTTTTTATTTTTTTCTTGACAAGGGAGAGGTGTCCAATATTAAGTCTTTACGTAGCAATTAGATTTTAGTGAGTGAAGCGAGCTTATGCTTACGCAGCAATGAACCATTCAGCGAACGAAGCAAGCCTATGCTTGCATAACAATGAACCTTCCAACAAGTGAAGTAAGCCTGTGCTTATGTGTCAATGAGCTTTTCAGCGAACGAAGCGTGCTCGATTTTGCGTTGCGAGGAACCTTCCTGCGAGCGAAGCGCCAAAAACTGGGACCTATACACGAATGGCAGATTCCCGCTTCGCGATGCCTCACAGCTTGCTAAAATATTCCACATGTTAAAATTTCGTAGCGAAGCACGGGTATTCAGCTAGTTACACTATAATACTGATGTGGATTTGTGTCATTTACTGATTTTATATTTTCATCATTCATTTAGAAAAAAGGCCAGTTTGGCGATTTTTTTTGCAATAATTCTTGTATGAGTCTTTAAAAAAACTATTTCTTTATTATTTACTTAACCATTTCTTAAAAAAAAACTCCGCCAAAATGGTGATTTTGGCGATATACTTTTCGATAAATCTTATATTATCCTTTATTATAAGTGAAACTGAGGAAATAAAATAAAATGACCGTTGATGAGGAGGAAAGAGAACTCTGTCAAGGAAAGCGACTCTGTGTTAAGGGCCTTCGTTTTTAATTTTTTTTCGCCATTAATGCATTTTTATGGGAATTTCGGAGGTGGGGATGTTTAGAACACCTTAAGAGGCATTACCACAGCGATTTTGAACAAAATTGTTAGAGCCGTTTTTTAGCAATTACTGAAAAACATGATTTTTTCAATGACAGTTACCCTATGCGCATGAGCGATTTTGACTAAAACCTTAATGGTAGGTCCTTGGGCCATCACTAACCCTCACACCAAACATCATATGTCAATTTATTCAGGAGTTATGCTGACCACGCACACACAGACAAACATATTTCTAGATCACTTTTTTGAAATCAGGATGTTCCAAAACGTAGAGAAATGAAAAAAAAAAAAAAAAAAAAAAAAAAAAATCGATTTTTTTATTTTTTTTTATTTTTTTTGACCGAATGCTGTACTTTCATTACCCTATGTATACATATGGGTATTTTAAAGTAATAACCTGTCTGTTAAATCAAATGCATATCCTATGAAAGGTTAAAATAATAAGTTTTGAGAATTCACATTTTTTTTTTTTTTTTTTTTTAGCAAAACAATTTTCATAATAATTTTTTGCCTGATTTTCTAGTATGGGTAAAAAAAAATCTATTTTCTATTAAAATGTTTAAGGCAAATAATTTTAGTAACTTTCCTCTGTAACAGATTTAAAAGCTCTTATTTACAAACGCTTAAAAACACCAACCATCAAGTTTTCTTACACTGCCGAAAAAATTCCTTCAGCTAAAATTCTCTAACGAAAATGTAATAATCTTCAGAGCATTACCGGAACTTATTGTGCACAGAAGAGAACAATTTGAGCAAATGAAATAAATAGTACGTTACATACTTACTTTGCAATGTAGAATCTCATGTTTTTATTCTGCAATTTAAATCTCCCAAGAATTCGATGAAATATATCTGATGTTCTTGACATTTGGTGAAAAGTAGCATCGCCAAGGTAACAATAACACTCTGCGCATTTCCTGGAACATCAGAACACATTGGCGAATGTTTTGTGGGCCCTATTTGGAAAATTTGGGAGATAGCGCCTTTTACGATTTGGCGAAGCTTACCTTCTTATAGTTATAGATTCTTTGATTTGACCCTGATTATTTCTCCGATACTATTTAAAAATTTTACATTAATAAAAAGCTATTATTAAAAGATATTGCAGAACTAAAATAGAATTAGAATTTACCAAACATTTAGATTATGTACATTATTTACAAATTTTCGATCGTGACGTTATTGACTTTCAAAATATTATTTGTTTCATACAACTGTCAATCTTAATACAATAGGGAATTATAGCAATTTTTATTTTTGCTTTAAATCGACTCTAAATAGTCTTAAATCAAATTAAAAACACTATTTACATTTTTCTGATACCTATTTAATTTTTAATTTAAATTTTAAAATAGCTAGTTTCGATGTCAAGCTGAAACCGGAAGTCACTTGCAGGGCCAGATTTAGACTTGATAAGGCCCTAAGCTATTTGAAATATGGCTATTTGAGATATGGGGTCCTTTATAAGTCCAGATATTATATTCAGTGCGAAATATGATTTTCGGATACCTAGAGGGTTAAACTGAAATACAATTAAGAAGATAGTGGTATAATAAATCTTTAACTTAAAATCATTTTTATTCACAACAAACTTAAAAATTCAAACTCTGGTAAAAAAGAAACAAAAGTTCTTTAAAAGGCACAATATAAAAAGGTTTATTATCTAATCTCTTGAAACCTGTTATAAGGATTAAGAAATTATATTAAATTAAAATATTTTCTTTCTTGCTTTGCCAGAGCAAAATCACTGATGACATCATCAAATGCTAAACTGCGTAGTTTGTCACTTTCTATGCATATGAGACTGAGGGAACATAATTTATCTTGAGTCATTGTTGTTCTAAATTCATTTTTTATTATCTTCAATTGAGAAAAGATGTTTCTCTATAGCAATTTGCAACCATCATACTAAGAAACAATATCAAAATTGTTTCTACATTAGGGAATGCTGATTGGACACGATCATTAAATATTACCCCAAACAGATTCTGATGTGTCAGACATCATGTTTCGCTGAACCATAGGCTTGACTATGTATAACATATTGATGAAAATGCTTGACTTCTCCTACAAGATTCATGTCCACTTCTTTTGGATATGTTTGGCATAACGCATAACGCAGTAACTCCGTCACGAATCTCTTCTTCTTTAGCTTCTAAATTTTTTTTAGAATGAAAACTTTTTTGAAGCATCATTGTATACTGAGGCCCTCTATGCCAGACTTGACTCTAATGCATCCATCACAGGTATAAATGCTTTGATTTTGAACTTGTCTCTTGGCTCAAGTTTTTCTAAAGCTTCATCATTGATATGCCTTCTCATATATCTTCTTTTCCTTTTCTTGTAATCAATATCAGGCACATGCAATTTTTCCTTTGCTTTTCTTCAAAATGATCGAACATATCCCTGGAACCTTTAAGTACCGAAAGTAAAGAATACAATTTCCTACATACATTTAGACTAATTTGGGGGTCTTGCAGTAATTGACTAGTATTGGGAAATTCATACAGCAAGTAACTCCACAAATATGACATTAACATAAATTCAAACTCCTCCATTTTATTCAAAATGTTTATGGCTTGATTTCTTGTTTCGCCTTTCTCTGTAGTATCAATATGCAGTTGATGCAATGCAGAAATTATTCAATCATAACTATCAAGTATTGCACTTGTGACCATTGAATGTGCTTCCCATCTAGTCTTTGACAAAGACTTTGGAACTTATGAATCATCTTTGAAGAAAGACAAGAGTACTGCCCGTCTTTATGTAGATGATGAAAATAAATTATATATTTCTTGAACAATTTAAAAAAAGTTTACTGCATCAACAGTCAACTGCTGTTCCACCAACAAGATTCAGGGAACGACCGGCACATGGAATATATATAGCATACTTGTTAATCTTCAATATTATTTCTTACATAAACTTGTATTTGCCAGACATATTGGCAGAATTATTACATGACTGGCCTCGATACTTACTAAAATCTATTTTACACTCATTTGTAAGGTATTTGTGCACCATCTTAGCTATGGCTGCCCATCTCTAGGAAAATTAAAAAACGTTCGATAGGGAACCCATCATCTGGTGAAACATACCTCGCAATAACAGTGAGCTGATCAATATGGACCGGTCTGGAGTGGAATCTACAGATAAACTTAAGTACCCTGCAGTTCTTAAATCGTCCAAGATTGAGTCTTACTTTATTCCGAAGCACAGGATAGCAGAAGCGCGATTTAAAATACATAAAAACAAAAAATTGCATTAAAAAATAATGTTCTAAAAGTAACCATTACATAATACGAGTTCTAATTGATACGATTAAGAGGTTTTAAAAGATCAAATATTGCTGTATTAATTTAAATCACGATTCTAAATTTACTCGATGAAAGTGAGTCTAAAAATGCATAGAACTTTGAATAGCAACTTATTGCTTAGCCTCACTTGACGACAGTGACGTCACCACTTACATCGTCCATTGCTCACTCGGACAATTTTTTGGCGGCACCAAACAAGTCGGGGGCCCTAAGCTACAGATTGTCTAGCCTATACGTAAATCCTGCACTGGTCACGTGGTATTCTGCCGAGTGACGAACCTATGTGTCCCCATTTATAAACAAACTGGTCTTTCTTGCTTTGCTGCATTACTTCCCTAGATTGTATTCCTCTTTTTAGTCACTTTTTATGGTATTTAAATTTTGAAAGACTTATTTTCGTTGAAAAGGATGTCCAACTGTTATTGTATTGTGCCAAAGTGGACAAGCACGACATCGATCAATATGGTGCCATTCCTACTTGGCATCCATTTTGGCAATTCAACTTGGCGACATTTTGCAAAGTTTTCAATTGGGCAGCATAAAGCACAATACTCACTGACTAGGAATTTACCGCTTTTATGAAACCGGCTTCCATACTTAGATTTCTACCAATTCAAATCACACGGAATACGAAACAACTCAATTATGATTAACACCTTTTCAAAATTCCCAAACGAAACGATCAACAAGCGAAATCTCGAAGTCAGTGCAGGATTGCGCATGCGCAAGAACAGATCCACAGCCATCAGCACTTAATACGTCACGACCGTTTTTGATTGCGTCATGTTTCCGGATATTTTTAGTGATTTTAAAATTAATATAACTAAATAAATAATTTTATAACAGAAGTTTTAACCACATATTCAGATTCCTGATAATTTTTTGTGTAAGAAAACTCTTAATGAAAATTTAAGATAGGCTGTAGTTTCCCATTAAGTTACATACTGCATTTGACAATCTCTCTCTCTCTTCCGCTCTCTCTGTTGTTTTTTTTTCTTCTTTTTTTTTATTCTTTACTGATGTTTTCAAAAAGTTTATTATAGAAAAATTAAGCTATCGCGTTTTTATAAACCAAGAAAAACCGTGAAAAAATATTAAAACGTTCTTAAATGTTGAGTATCTATTTCGCTTTCTTTCTACATTTCTTTAATATTAAATTACATTTTGTTTGAAGTGGCTCTAAAAACAGCTTTCATAACCTTTCAATAGAATCAGGCTATCGGTAAATTTCAGGAAAATTTCTTTCGTACAACATAGGCTAGGGGTCAACGGCACAAACCTGTTCTATTCATATTCTATTTCCAGATATTAACCATTCCTAGATTTTCATCATGTAATGTGCACAAATCTTATCGCCTATGACAACCATTTACGCAAACATGAAACATGTCTATCATTCTGGATTTAAAATCTGAACTTTTACAATGCTTATAGCCAGAGTTTCTTTGAAATTCAAAGACAAAGGTTCATTCATAAAGGTGGATAAATCCAAAATTGCTGTCAGCCAACAGTGTCAACGATTGAAATCTATCATACAATGAATTGATTTGTATTATAGTATATGTGCGTCATATTATAGTATTCTATCTTTATAGAAATTGAAACCACATATTTCCCTTTTTTTTTTTTTTTTTTTTTTTTTGTAACTTACGTCATAACAAATGGTTTGATAGATGTGATAACAATTATGTAATACAGCATCGCTGAAGTAAAACTAAATGCGATATCATGAGTGTGAATGGATTACGGACAAATGGACAATTCCCGCATTTTTTTAAAAACGAGTGAAATTAGTACATATTTATGAGGAATTTCTTTCTGATTCCAAATATATAAACAAAAGTTTTTTTTTTTTAATTAGTTATTTAAATATTAAGAAAAGAAAACGCCCCAAAACCAGTCCGATCAAAACAGTCAACAAAATTCGTGACGTAAACAAATCCCTGCGTTTCTATGGTTATAGAGAGGTTTGTACCAAATACTTATCGTTAGAAAAGTTGGTGTTGGCCATTGCCACATTCCGTACAGATTGGCGTGATTTGAGAGAAATTTGCAAATCTGGTTTCCGCTGCTGCATTTCAAGCCAAGATGTTTAAGATCTCTTTACGTCACGTTCAACGCCAACGAAATGGGTCGTTTTCTCTCCAACCTTTAACAAGGTAATTTTGATCGCAAATTAAAAAAAAGAAAAAGCGCATCGAGCAGAAATTTTTATGTTTATGGCCTTTTCGGAATATTTAGAATTGAATAAAAAAAATAAAAATAAAAAAAATGCGGGAATTGTCCATTATTATTACCAAGTAAACTAAAAGTATGACGTAAAAATTATTTGAATTTTTTTAGTTTTTTTAGTTAGTTTCAATTAGAATAAATTAAATGTATGAACATAGAATAAATTAAGGAAATTTAATTAACCTGATATGTTACGACTTACACTTGGGACCAAATCACAATACACCTTTAAAAAACAAATTCGAGTTTGCACATGATATTATCTCATTACAATGCACATTTAATTTTCCCTTGAAAATAACAGTTGACTGTAACGTAGCTGTGCATAACATTCCGAGTTGCTCAAGTGATTGTAAGGATAAATAAAACGTCTAAGCTTCGAATCCCTTTTAGAAAAACTTGCGATCTATTGAATCCAATTAAAACCGGGTTGTTGTTTTTTCCCTATATGTATCTTTAATAATCCAGATTATCGGGAACACTATTTCATTCCGATGTTCTGTAAGTAAGGTAGTGAAATCAGGGATAGGGGTGAAAGAGGGCGTGATCAGAACTTGCGATCTACTGAAGCAATTTAAAAAGGGTTTTTTTCTATGGATTTCTTGACTAATCCAGGTTAAAAGAAACACAATTTCATTCCGACATTTTGTTGTTAGCGTGGTGAAATAGCGGATAGTGGGTTAAGGGGGTCTATGCTCATAAATTGTAACTAACTGAACCACTTTGAACCGGGGCGTTCCATGCACAGTTGTCTTTGTTCGGAAAATGGTGGTACTTCAACTCATTTTTCTATATTTTTGAGAAAATAAACTTTATGTTTCGAAAAGCTAAGCAAAATATAGCAAGAAAATAAAATTGAACGTTCTCATTAATGTTCTCATCATGCATACTTAGTTTAATGAATATATACATACTAGTTGCTTGGCCCCGAGTTATGGAGACCCGTCATTGGTGTATAAGGTCCCAGCTTTTGGCTCTTCGCGAATGGGATCGCTTCGCTCACGGAAAGGATCATAGCTGCGTAAGCATAAGCTCCCTTCACTCATTAAAAATAAATTGCTGCCTAAATCCTTAATATTATAACCTGCTCCCCTGTAGAGAAATAAAAAAATGTTCCCCTTTGATTCAATAATACAATACCCTTCACCCCTCTGACAATATTTTATGCGTTTGTGAAAGGCAAAATTAGAAGGCCAAAATTACTTATGTTGAAATTTTTCAGAGCTCTTGGCCAATTAAAATTCGCTTTTTATAAAAATATTAATTAAAAAAAATTAATTAAAAAACAAATAAAATTTGTAAAATTCGGCTTTTTAAAAGTCCAATTAGAAGGCCAAAACTACTTATGAAGAAAATTTCGGAGCTGTAGTCCTATTAGATCTCGTTTTGTAAAATATTGTTAATTAAAAAAAAAAAAAAATGAATATTTTAAAATTCTGTTTTTTAAAAGTCCAATTAGAAGGCTAAAACTACTTATGTTGAAATTTTCGATTAAGTCATTCTATTAGAAAACGTTTTGTAAAATATATTTATTGAATTAAAAAAATTAGTTAAAAAAAACCTAGCTTTTAAACTAGCTTTCTATAGACACACAGAGAGCTTGCTTTATTATTATAGACAATTGATTTTCAGATCGAGTGTTCAATTTTTTTTGTAAAGAAACCTTAATTACAACTATTTTGTGTTTTTTTTTTGTTTTTTTTTCCTGTTAAATTTGTTTAGCTAATAAAGCTAGTTTAAAGGCTCTAAATTCATATCTAAACTTTGAAATACTTTCATCCTGTCCGAGTGGAATAAAAGGGACTTCATCAAGCAATAATAATATTAAAAAAATAGGGGAGTGGAACATCGCACAACTTTCAATTACACTATAATACTGACGTGGATTTGTGTCATTTACCGTTTGTATATTTTCATCCTTCATTTAGAATAAATGACCATCTTGGCGATATTTTTTGCGATAATTCTTGTATAGGTCTTTAAAAAAATCCTTATATTATTCTTTATTATAAGCGAAACTGAGAGAAGAAAAAACGGTCGTTGATTAAGTATGCTCAAGAAAGAAAAGGCATTCCTTTTTCAACTTTTTACGCTATTAAAACATTTTTACTGGAATTTCGGAGGGGGATATTAAGAATACCCTAAGAGACATTACCACAGCAATTTTAATCAAAATCGTTCGAGCCGTTTTTTAGCAATAATTGAAAAACATGATTTTTTCAATGGCAGCTATCTTAATCGCATGCATGATTTGGACGAAAACCTTAATGATAGGTCTCATGGCCGCCACTAATCCTCATACCAAATTTGAATATCGTAGTTCAATTTATTCGGGAGTTATGTCGACCTCATATTCTCACACACAAAGACAGACATTTTTTCTAGATCACTTTTTTGAAATCAGGATATTCCAAAAAATGGAGAAATGCAAAAAAAAAAAAAAAAAAAAAAAAAAAAAAAAAAATCGAATTTTTTTTTTGACCGAATGCTATACTTTCATTACCTTATGTATATATACATATGGGTCATTGAAAGTAAAATGTAAGAGGATAAAAATGAAATATATTGCTGAAAACTGCTTCAAAATTCAAGTTTTATAAGAAACTAGGGTGTGGAACATCGCACAACTTTCAATTACATTTTATTACTGATGTGGATTTGTGTCATTTACCGTTTTTAAATTTCCATCATTCATTGAGAAAAAATTGCCAATTCAGCGATATTTTTTGCGATAATTGTAATATATATATATATATATAAATTTAAAAAAAAAAAAAAAAAAACCTTTGCCAAAATGAAAATTTTGGCGTTATACTTTTCGATAATGGACAATTCCCGCATTTTTTTAAAAACGAGTGAAATTAGTACATATTTATGAAGAATATCTATCTGATTCCAAATATTTAAACAAAAGTTCTTTAAAAAAATTGGTTATTTAAATATTAAGAAAAGAAAATGCCCCAAAACCCAGCCAAAACCAGTCCGATCAAAACAGTCAACAAAATTCGTGACGTAAAGAGATCCCCGCGTTTCTATGGTTATCGTGAGGTTTCTACCAAAAAGTTATCGTTAAAAAAGTTGGCTTCGGTAGACCATTGCCACATTCCGTACAGGTTGTCGTGATTTGCCAGAAACTTGCAAATGTGGTTTCCGCTGCTGCATTTCATGCCAAGATGTTTGAGATCTCTTTACGTCATATTCAACGCCAACCAAATAAGTCGTTTTCTCGCCAACCTCTAACAAGGTAATTTTGATCGCAATTTTTAAAAAAAAAAAAAAAAAAAAGCGCATTGAGCAGAAATTTTTATGTTTATGGCCTTTTCGAAACATTCAGAATTGAATATATTCTTAAAAAAAAAAAAAAAATGCGGGAATTGTTCATTAATATCCTTTCTTATAAATGAAACTGAGAAGAGGGGAAAAACGATCTTTCATAAGCTATGTTCAAGCAAAGAGAACTCTGAGTTAAAGGCATTCGTTTTCCCACTTTTTACGCCCTTGAAGCACTTTTACGGGAGTTTCGGAGGTGGGGATGTTTAGAACACCTTAAGAGGCATTAGTACAGTGATTTTTATCAAAATCGTTGCAGCCATTTTTTAGCAATCATTGAAAAACATGATTTTTTCAATGACAGCTACCTTATGCGCATGAGCGATTTTGACGAAAACCTTAATGGTAGGTCCTTGGGCCATCACCAACCTTCTCATCAAATTTGAACGTCGTAGGTCAATTTGTTCGGGATTTACGATGACCACGTACACACACACAGACCGACATTTTTTCTAGATCGCTTTTTTGAGATCAGGATGTTCCAAAACGTGGAAAAATGCAAAAAAAAAAAAAAAAAATCGAAATTTTTTTTTGACCGAATCCTATACTTTCATTATCCTATGTATTACATATGGGTAACTGAAAGTAAAAATACTTCAAAGAACCAGCAGCGGAAGTAAAACAGTCAAACACGAAAATGTTAGAGAGAAAGCGTGTTTTAGGGAAGTCTTTTTTGTAAAAAAGAAATTTGTTCTATATTTCTACTGTTTTAGAAGCTGGGATCAGCGGAAAATTATCTTCTAGTAGAAAAAAAATAGATTCCTAAAATGTTTATAATTAAAGAGTTTTAGATGAGTCAAAACTCATTTTAGTACTTTGCGTAAATAACAATGACAGGGAGTTAGATTTTTTTTTAGAGTTTGAAATTAGAATGAGTGTTTTTGAATGGTTTAATTGAAATTTAAGTGTTTATTTAGAGGAATTCGTGCAGCCGCTCTTCGTGACCCAAATTTCAATCTTGTAAGTCAAAATTTTAATTTTGAGGATGGGATGTTCCTTTGGAGTTACTTTCCGTTTCCAAGTTATTTCGCCTTCCAAAATAGTATCACGAATTCATTAAGGCAAAAGGCTAACCCGAATTACAAATTTCTTCTTAATTTCTAAGAGGCACTTTTTGGATCTATTATTTCTTAGACGTTTCTCAGAGTTCCCAAGATTTACAGGGTAATTCAAAATGAATATAGAGATTACAAACGGCTATAGCTAATTAATGAAAAAGAATTTATCGATAAGATTAAAACAGAATGTAGACGGAACTTAAAACATTCTACATTATGTATGTATCTTATCTATAAATTATTTTTCAATAAATAGTCATAGCCGTTTGTAATCGCTATATTCATTTTGAATTACCCTGTATATTCCGTTCTCCCATTCAGACAGAAGAATTCTTGAATTCCAAATATCAGCTAAGTAAGTCTTCATGGTTTTAAGATATTTTTCGCCTGACAGAAATTAGAAAGAAGAAAATGATAATTATATATAGAGAGGACTATATCAATTAGTCAATTACTTAATTATTCTAATCTTGAACTTTATAGTTTTTTTTTTTTTTTTTTTTTTTCTCCGAGAAATGTATTAGTATTCAATCTTTAATTTTGTTACTTCCATTTTTTTTTTCTCGGACATCATACAATTTTTTTTTTTTTTTTTTTTTTTTTTTACGAACTTTAACATTTATCGCGTTATTCACCCTCTATTTCAGACAACAGTTTGTTTACTACAAATATAAAGGCCGTTTATTTTTTCTAAACTATTTTATCTTTGCCTGCAAAGACATATTAAAGCTATAATAACTTAATACAGGAAAATTTTAACTCATATTTAGATAAAAAAAAAAATGAAAAGGAAACTGCTATATTGTTAGATCATGAATAAATTTTTAACTACCCCTAAAAATTTCGTTTTTCTATTTCGTATCGCCAAAATGTTCTTTTGGCAAGAAATTTCAGAGTTAAGTAATAATTCAGTATCATATACACAAATTTATTATAAAAAAAGAATAGGATATTGCTTAAACATCATTTTTGAACAAAGGTATTTTCGTGAAATCTATCCATATAAGGTTTGGATTATTTCATCCAAACGTTATCGTGTGTGAACGACCAATAAGTATGTTGTTGAGTTGCTATAATCGCATCCATCTTTACGTATTGCCAAGCAATGAACTTTAGATGCCCCCTTATGAAATATCCTTTGTTCACAATGGTTTTATGGTTGATGAGTGAGCATGAACGGCTAACTTTATGTCATTATCACTTAACTTAAGTATTGCATGTTCAAAGTTCTATAACCCTCATATATGACATTGTAGAAAAGCTGACTTGATTAAGTGCGCAATAATTTAAAATTTGGTTTCTTATTGTATTTACTCATTGAATCAGTCAATTTCTATACGAAATATACATAAAAACATGCACAGATTATTAAAAGAAATTTGCTTTATATGTTCGTTAAATTAGGTTTGCATCTTAAGATTATTCAATGCATTTACCAAGAGCTTTACCGTTAAGAATATGTTCGATAATAAATTTCGGTTTTAACATAGTTCCTACGTAGTTGCCCTATTTTTTATCAGTTAGAAAGGTAATAAAAAATAGACTTAGTGGTATTTTCATTTTTCATAAAAAGTAAATTACAATTAATGCATTTTAAAAATTTCTTCAACAAGTAAAAGAAATTAATTTGCTATCAAAATTTGTTTAAAATTTACTGTAAAGTGTCGGAGGAATTGGTGGTGGAAGTTTGGTGATTTAGTACTAAATGTGGCAACCCGTTGACTTAGTTTCACGGCTACCCTAGTGGCCGTTTGGCTCAGGAAACACAGCGCCATTTTAAATTTGACGACCCAGCTTTTTGACTTCAATTTCAATTTTGGCGACGTTTTTGAAAAGTCGCCATCCGAGACCTTACAGTAAATCTTAACCCAAAATTTAAAGAAACATTTGCAAGTAGTAAAACATTAAAGAACAAATGCTTTACAATAATTTAAAAAATTTAAATTATTGTAAAGCATTTGCTTTACAATTTTTAAAATTTAAACCACTGGCCATAACATTGCATATTTTTGTGATATTAAACATTTAAGAAATAGGCATTAATATTTGAAAACTAAATATGACGTGACTACTGTTGTGGTCTCTTCGAAACCTCCAAACACTCAGTGCCCCCAAAACTACTTTAGGTCAACAAATGTCTTTTCCATGACGGTTATTGTTTACAGGCCGAGCATGACGGATGCTTTGCCTCGAAATTGTTTCATGTCTGGTCCTTGCAGAATCTAAAAACTGAGAAGTATTTTAATTTTATTACTCGGGCATTATGTTTATAATGTGACCAGACGTCCTGATTTTTGCGGGACAGTCCCGCTTTTCACCTCGCTGACCGAATATCCCGCTTTCCCGTTACAGAGTCTGCCAAAGTCTTTTTAAACAAAACAAAAATGTCTTCAGAGCTTGAAAACTAACAGTGGGTAACTGATGAAGTTTCTGGAGATAGAAAAATCTGGTCATATTACCTATGCAAGAAGTGTAAAAAGAAGAGAAAACGAACAGAAATGTCTCGAACATATTTTCAGCAGCGATTTATTGACTGAAGTTGCCAACATTAACATATATGTATATGCGTTAAAAATACTTTTTATAACAACATGCAAAAAAAATACACTTTTTAAAATCTTGTTTGATCAGAAATCGTGGCGAAAGTAGCACTTTATCGCGAGAAGTGTGGGAAAGTAAAATATTTTTTTAGGCAACTAATGGGAAAAGTAATACTTTTTCAAACGAGGTAACACGCTTATTTGACGAGGGCGATAGCACGAGCCAAATAATTTACCGAGTTTGAAAAATTATTTTCCCATGTGTTGCATACAATATTTTGTATAATCACGTGCAAAAAATATTTTTAAAACATATTGTTACGAATTTCTGTATACTTGTAAATATTTTGTAGCATTAATTATGTAAAAAGATAAATTTATGTACATTTCGCATAAGGCAGTGCAATAGTTTGTCTTACTTTGCTTTCCTGCAATGTGACCCTTAATGCTTGAAAACGAGTTTTACAGAGATAATGCTGGGAAGTGAGTTTTACAAAGAGCAGGTCACTTAACTTTATGGTAATGGAAATCTCGCCAAATTGGCGAGATAGAGTTAAGTTGGCAACGGTTTTGGCGACCAATTTTTGTCGCCAAATTTGACAAGAAATCGCCAAATGTCGCCAAACTTGGCGACCGTTTGGCGACATTTTCGGTCCCCATGTACATGTATAGGACTTTTCGATTACGATCTGGAAAGTCCTCCAAATTTCTATCTCTAGAAGATTTACGAAGTATTGACATCCTATGTAAGGCCGGCCTTAAGTGAGTTAGTTCAGTTACTGACGGAGTGGAGTTACTGAGTTAGCTGTCTCTCAGCGAGCATTCAGAGAGTTCCGAAAGCGAACTGTATTGCATTGTCTTTTTCGTTGATTTTAGCAGTTGTTTATTTAGTTTTTAACTGCTGTTTTGTGCTCTATTGCTGTGTAAAGAGCTGTATTGAGTCTACTAGAACGAGAAGTTCTGGAGTTGTAAAGGAATCTGCAAAGAGTTATATTGGAATAAATTTCTGCAAGTTTTGATCTGCTTTGGCTTCAAGTCTTTCGAAACCCATCCACGCAACAATATATTTATTAATGTTGGCAACTCCAGTCAATGCATTTCTTCTGAAAATATGTCATTTCAGTGCCTACGCTATATAATATTTGAGCACGAGGCGTGCGAGAAAGTATTTTGTCACTCTAGTCTACTGGCTATAAAGTGTTACTTTCACCATGATTTCTAATTCAACACAAGGCCGACTCCTATAGTAAACAATGTCCTCCGAATTGAAGAATCTCCTGTAAGAACAGAGGCATCAAATATGTTTCCCCAAACCGCCACAGGTGTCGCTGTCTGATGTCCATTTGTTCGCAAAAAGTATAAACAAGGATTTTTATTGGTTCTCAGACTATATTCTATTTATTTGCACATTTTATTTTTATTATTCTATCTATTTTTTATTTTAACTCAACAAAAGTTTTTTTTTTTTTTATTTTAGAATACAAATTTTTATAAATTAAGAAACATATAAACATAAATTAATAAACTTTTGATACAAATCTAACACTTTTGATAAAACACATTCCATGTAAAATATGCATGGATTTTATTTTGAGAATATCAAATACCAGTTCATTACAATCACTCCAAAATACGTGTGTGACATGGAATTTCTGTAAACAAGATGTATTTAACTTAACTCTAAAACAATACTTTGAAACATATTGTTACGAATTTTGGTATATTTGTAAATATTTCGTAGTGTTAATTTTGTAAATAAGAAAATTTATGTACATTTTGCATAAGGCAGTGCAATAGTTCGTCTAAGTTTGTTTCCCTGCAGTGAGCCTCTTGATGCTTGATAACGAGTTTTACAGAGGTAACGCTAGGAAGCGAGTTTTACATGGAGCAGGGCATTTAACATTATGGTAATGGCAATCTCGCCAAATTGGCGATGGTTTTGGCGACTAAATTTGCAAAATTTGGCGAGAAATCGCCAAATTTCGCCAAACTTGGCGACCATTTGGCGATATTTTCGGTACATGTATAGGTACATGTATCCCATGTACATGTATAGGACTTTTCGACTACGATCTGGAAAGTTCTCCAAATTTATCTCTCTGGAAGTTTCGCGAAGATTCACCACTCCTATATAAGAGCGGCCGTGAGTAGGGTTAGTAGTAGTTGTCGATTTTGAGTCACTGAGTTAGTTAACTGGAATTACCGAGTCTCAGCGAACATTCCGAGTAGTTCTAAAGCGAACTGTATTGCATTGTCTTTTGTGGTGATTTAGCAGTTGTGTTGTCAAGTTTTTAACTGCTGTTTTGTGCTCTATTGTTGCGAAAAGAGCTGTATTGTGTCTACTAGAACGAGAAGTTCTGGAACTGTAAGAGAACTGTGAAGAGTTATTTTGGAATAAATTTCTGCAAGTTTTGATCTGCTTTAGCTTCAAATCTTTCGAACCCGTCCACGCAACAATATTATTTAATTGGAACAATATAAAACAAAATATCAAGTACATGATTTAGTAAATTTTGAAAGATAAAACAACTTGAATTTTCGGAATAATGTTTTTGTGCTTAAATTGAAGAAAGGTGACTTAAAGTTAGTTTGAAATGGAATTGTTAATTTAAATATACTCACCAATTTGAATAGTTATAACTAAAAAATTAAAATCGTATTGTTGCGTAGATGGGTTCGAAAGATTTGAAGCCAAAGCAGATCAAAACTTCCAGATATTGATTCCAATATCACTCTTCATAGATTCCTTTACAACTCCAGAACTTCTCGTTGTAGTAGACACAATACAGCTCTTTCCACAACAATAGAGCACAAAACAGAAGTTAAAAACTTGACAACACAACTGCTAAAATCACTGCAAAAGACAATGCAATACAGTTCGCTTTCTGAACTCTCTGAATGCTCACTGAGACTCAGTATCTCAATTCAGTAATTCCAGTCAACTCACTGACTCAACTCAGTCAACTAATTCAGTGACTCAAAATCAGTCAACAACTAACTAACCGACTCAGTCAACTCGGGCTTATATAGGGGAGGCGAAACTTCTTGAAATGTCTAGAGGTAGATATTTAGAGAACTTTCCAGATCGTAGTCGAAAAGTCCTACACCTGTACATGGGGACTGAAAATGTCTCCAAATGGTAACCAAGTTTGGCCACATTTGGCAACAAAAATTAGTCGCCAAAACCGTCGCCAACTTGGCTCTATCTCGCCAATTTGGCGAGATTACCATTACCATAATGTTAAATGCCCTGCTCCTTGTAAAACTCGCTTCCCAGCGTTATCTCTGTAAAACTAGTTATCAAGCGTTAAGACCCATATTGCCGGGAAGCCAACTTAAGACGAACTATTGCACTGCCTTATGCAAAATGTACATAAATTTTCCTATTTACAAAATTAACACTACGAAATATTTACAAATATACAAAAATTCGTAACAGTAGTATCTATTCAATAACCTAAAGATAAAAAAAAAAAAAAAATTATTTTATGTCCAAATTAAACTAGTTAAAACTAAAAAATAATTTCCCAAACATTTCAAAATAAAAGAATTTAAACGTACCTTCCATATTCTTTAGCCAAACCTAGCATGTTTTTATCACTTGGGAATTGATGAAAACTATTTAATTTATTTTTTAAACAATTCGAATCGTACATGGGAACAATACATTTTTACGCACGTTTTTTTTAATACAAATCTCAAGAAATATAGATCATAAATTCGACATGAAAATATCACGCCGCAGCCTGCAATGGACAATTCCTGCATTTTTTAAAAACGAATGAAATTGATTTATATTTATAAAGAATTTCTTTCTGATTTCTAAATATTCAAATAAAAGTTCTTGAAAAAAATTAGTTATTTATGTATAAAAAAAAAAAAAAAAAAAATGCACAAAAAACCCTCAAATTGCGATCCACCTAAAATGGTCCGAATTTGAGTATGACGTCAAGGGACCCGAAAGGTTCGGTGACGTAATCCCTTCGCTCCGACTTGTTGTTATGGTAAGATTTCTACCGCAAAATGTCAGCTATATACTCTGTGGTTTCTACTTAGTAGTTGCCGTTTCTCAAATATTTTTGGTCGCCTATTTGTCGGTATTTGTTTTTAATTTAATGCAAAAATGGAACCTGGTTTTGTAAGAGGCCAATTGGACAATTTGTCAAAAATTTATTCGACAATGATAGCTGTCTATTTCAGCAAGAATATGGATTTTGTAACAGCGGAAACCCGTGGCGTAAAAGCCATTAGGAAAGATTCCCTGCCTTAACTAACCTGAATAGTTTTGTTGTGCTTGGAATAAAAAGTTTGATGGGCAAATATCGGTATTTTTTCGTTAAAGGGGGCCGTGGTCAATATACAAATCCGGTACGGATTCTGCGACCAAGTGATTTTTGCCAAAAAATGGCTGCCCCGCCATCTTTTTTAATGACAAGTGAACATAATTTGGCGTGGTTTTATGTAAACAATTCTTGGCGCAGAATCCGTACCGGACATTGAATTTTAATCCATTACTCTGCACTTGATGTTTACAAAAATTTAGAATAGCTTTCCTAACATATAGCTTGTTTTAAACTTAAAAGGCAAACATTTTTTAATTTTCCTAAAATAAAAATTATCACAAATGTAACTTACTTCAAAAAGATCTTCACAAACACAACGTACAGTCTTTGTTGACAGTGGCATATACTTTTCAGTGTCCCTCTTTATCGCTTGGCACCACTTTTTTCGAGTATTTTCATTCCGTGGTATGTAAATGAAAATTTTGTCAGGAGTTGTTATGGTTGTGCTTTTGCACATTGGCACGATACAATATTTGTAGAAAATGTTTGACATTTTAAGAAAAAAATCAATCAAATAATCTCAGAACAAAATGACGAGAAGACGAGTATTTGAAATTTCCATGATAACAACGTTTTAACAGCCGTAACCACCACGTGACCTGTGGAGATATTTAGGAAGCGGTGAAGTCACAATGGAGTCGCAAAGAAAAGGTCCGTTTTCACGCAAAAATCTCTGACAGGCAAACTTAAAATGCAAATTTAAAAAAAAGAAAGAAAAAAAAAGAAAAAAAGCGTGGAGAAATTTTTGTGTTAATGGTCATTTTGAGACATTTAGAATCGAATAAAAATTTTTTAAAAAATGTGGGAATTGTCCATTATACGAACTCTACAAAAATTTGATTCTAAGCAACCAAACTATATTTTGCTAGCTGAAAACCGTCACGTTGCGGTCACTTTGTGATTGCTCACTTTCTAGCGAATACGGAGAACATCTTTTGCTTTGTTCAAAATGATTACAAAAGGTTTAAATTTTTCATATTGTTATAAAAATTATTTTCCCGCACGCCTCGTACAAAATTTTTATATAGTTTTGGAATAGAAATGACATTTTTAGAAGATATTCATTGACTGGAGTTGCCAACGTTAGCTTATAAATGTAGTAAAGATATTATTTGTTAGTGATTATAAAAAATATTGTATGCAACACGTGCGCAATTACTTTTTCAAACTTGGTAAATTATTTGACTCGTGCTATAAAAAAAACTAAACCCCAACTTAACTAGAGATCAGTTGAAGGCGTGAACCGGTTTCAGCAGCAGTGTGATTATTCTTATGTGACGTCCTCGAACTGCAGGGAGTTTGGATGAACCGTGTTGACAGATTTTGCGCGATTATCGCCAAAATTTCTTGCCTAATTAAGTAAACATTTGAAAATATAAATCCTATTTTTGGGTGAGGGAATAGATGCATTTTCGCCGTATTTTTTCTGCATTACGAAAAAGTGCTCGTTGGAAAAGGATACTTACTGTTCAGGAAAAAAAATTACAGTACATTAATTTTGTGAAGTGTTTTTTTTTTTTTTTTTTTGTATGGTAAAGGAGTTTATTACTGTTTCGTAAAATTTTAGTTAAAACTTAAAATATTCGTTATCTAATACATTATGCTAAAATCTTAAGCTCTATTCCATCACTAAATCTGCAAATTCTGCAGTTGAAATTATAACTAAAATTCTTTGTGAATTTCATGTATTTTACCTGCAAACAGCATTTATCTTAAAAACTGTTTCTACAAAAGTGTTGGTTTTTTTTAACTTGGAAACCGAAATTTTGTTACTTAAATATTACAAATTTGTTTTTAAGATTGCCAAGCACAACCGCTGTTAAGTTTCTTAGAGCAAAACTCAACAACCTAAATGAAAAATTCTCGCATCGAAATATTAATTTGCAAAGTTATCAACAGAACTTTAATATAAATTTCGACAATCCATTAAATTTTCCTGGCAACATTTAAAACGTAGATTTAGAGCCACAAAAACTGTAAATGATGGCACTGTATGAAAGACAACTCTAAAACTGGATATTTTAAAAGATTCTTGAAATATTTACATTTGTTGAAAGCTATTAAAAAAATATTTTTACGTTAGTGTCTTTATGTTGCCTTTTACACATCAGTAACATAAAAAAAACATTCATCACTATTCTTTTCGCATCGGATTTCAAATGTTGACCTTTTTGGTGCTTTGTAAATGCATAGCTTGTATTTGAATTCATTATTAAATGTAAAAAATACAGATTTATGAATAATTTCTAAATATGTTGATGATGAATCACCATTAAACTTGCAGCCTCTGTGCTTAAAGCAGCGTCGTTCAAGTAAACATTGGCGAAGTGAATATCCACGCGCCAATTCAAGTGACGCCAAGTGAGTGACGTCAGGGAAAGAACTCGGCCTAAGCATACGATTCTCTAATACTCTTAAAATATTCTTGGTCAGGAAAGTAAAATATGAATAAGATTGAAACTCAAAAGCATTTATTTTCAACACATTTTGTAAGTTTAATACAAAACCATTTGATCAGGTTATTATTATTCTTAGAAAACGTATGAGTTTCCCGGAACTATATTCTTTCAGCGGAAGGATTCATACCATCCATCCTACAGCGTAATCAGGGTAGTCTAGTTAAGTTGAAGTTTAGTATAGTATTAACGCACTCGTCAAATATATATTTTGCCTCGTTTTAGAAATTATTACTTTCGCAACCATCGACGTTCGCAATTAGTTGCTATATTTATTTCTAGCTTCATACATATGCATTAATGGATAAGTTTTATTATACTATACTTAGCTTGTATAATAAAAATCACCATAGAGGATTATTGAAAAAATGGACACCGAGGTTGTGATTATCTATAATAATAAAACAAGCTGTGCGTCTGCCTATCTGTCTGTAGATCTATAGAGACCTACTTAAAATTGGAGTAGAGCTCTGAAATTTTCAACACAAGAAGTTTTCGCCTTATAATTTTATGTATGTCAAACAGAATGTTAAAATTTTAATTAGTTCTTTTTAAATTCATATTTTTTTTTTTTTTTTTACAAACTAACTTCAAATAGAGATACAGCTCTGAAATTTTCAACATAACTAGTTTTAGCCTTCTATTGGACTTTTGAAAAACAGAAAGTTAAAATTTTAATTAATTATTTTTTAATTAATTTTCTTTATTAATTAAATTTTTTTTACAAAACTACTTCTAATAGGATTACAGCTCTGAAATTTTCAACATAACTAATTTTGGCCTTCTTATTGAACTATTGAAAAACAGAATTTTAAATTTGTTGTTAGTTTTTCCTTAATTAATTTTTTTTATTAATTAATAAATATTTTACAAAAAGGTTTCTAATAGAGCTACAGCTCTGAAATTTTCAACATAAGTAGTTTTAGCCTTCTAATTGGACTTTTAAAAAACAGAATTTCAAATTTTTATTTAGTTTCTTTTTAATTAATTTTTTCAATTCGTTAATTAAGTTATATTTTACAAAACGATTTCCAATAGGGCTACAGCTCTGAAATTTTCAACATAAGAAGCTTTTGCCTTTTGAAAAACAGAATTTTAAATTTTTATTTAGTTCTTTTTGAATTAATTTTTTTAATTCATTAATATATATTTAACAAAATGATATCTAATAGGGCTACAGCTCTGAAATTTTCAACATAAGTAGTTGTGGCCTCCTAATTTGACTTTTGAAAAACAGTATTTAAAATTTTTATTTATCTCTATTTTAATTAGTTTTTTAATTATT
The DNA here is from genome assembly GCA_963978545.1 of Linyphia triangularis. Lineage (NCBI taxonomy): Eukaryota > Metazoa > Arthropoda > Arachnida > Araneae > Linyphiidae > Linyphia > Linyphia triangularis. The sequence continues at coordinate 31,679,831 of OZ021726.1, forward strand.
TAACAAATATTTTGCAAAACGATTTCTTCTTGAGCTACAGTTCTGAAATTTTCAACACAAGTAGTTTTGGCATTCTAATTGGACTATTGACAAAAAGAATGTTTAAATTTTAATTTGATTTTTGATTAATTTTTTTAATCAATATTTTCACAAAAAGCGACTTCTAATAGGTCTAGAGCTCTGAAAGTTTTGAACATAAATAGTTTTGGCTTTCTAATTTTGTTTTCCACAAACACGCGGTTAAATAATCTTAAAAGGGTGTTGTATTATTGTATTAACGTGTTTTGTTTTTTTTTTGTTTTTTTTTAATTTTTTTTAAAGTAATATAGAATTCAATTTCATGCTATAGAAGCTAAACATTAATTTTATAGTAAAAAAAAATTGTGTATTTATTAGAATTATTTGTAGTTGTACTGCTATGAACTACCTTATGCGAGTTTTCATTGCGTGTTAACTCATTTTCATTTTATGGCCGCATCATGGCATCTTTTATTAGTAACAGAAAATACCTTTCCCCTGCTCGTTTAATTAAAATTCCACTTACGGGAAGATCTTGCATCTGCTTTTAGAAGTCATTCCCATGAAGTTGTGCGTCATGAATAAATGAGGTCATTCTAAAGGTGATTTAGGGTTGATCATCAATGGCATTAAGCTACAAGAGAAAAAATACGGAAGTGTGAATGAGGTTACTTACTGTACAAAATTTTCGAATATCTTATTGTGAAATGCCGGTTATTATAGTTATTTATTATGGAATATATTCGTTATTCTGGTTTTAGTATTAATAAAAAAATACTCCTTTAAAAATGTTTTGCCCTTATATATATATATATATATATATATATATATATATATATATATATATATATATATATATATATATATATATATATATACACAGAGAGAGAGAGAGGGAGGGGTTTGCCGAAGCGTTCCAAAAATCGAAAGAAAAAAAATATTAATTACAGCCATGATTTTCGTTAATCTGAGAGGCAACAGTGTGTTGTTTATGTTTGTGGTATTTTTGTAACCCACATTTTTAAATGAGATTAATAACTCATTTATTTAAAATTGAATGATTTAAAGTTTTGCTTTCAAAATAATTTTTGTTCCTATTGGATTATTGATTATCGATTATCTTATGGTTTTGCATTCGAATGCAAGGTTTATAATCTAGCAATTCTTGGAAATGCAGTTTCGGTAACTTTCCCTTCCTCATGCAGTTCGAGCATTTTTTTTTTTATTTTTTTTTAAAAAGACTTGCAAAAGAAATCCCATTTAACCAATCATTTGTTGAAACTTGAAACTCTTTCCTGTTGCCAAAATTGTTTTAATCAAAATAAATAAAAGATTATTGAACGCAAATGCATAAATTCATTATAGAGTGAAGTCAAATCAATTCAACTTTGCGTTGAGTTAACCGATCATTGTTGAAACTCTCCTGTTGCTAAAATTTTTTTAATCAAAATTAATAAAAGATACGTGTTTTTATTGCCTGACGTCAGACTTATCAGCTTTCGTAGATCGTTGAAGTATGTATTCAATCAAGTATTTTTGGGGGGAGGAGAAAGAAGTTAGTAAATAGTTCGGAATGGTTCTTTTGTTCTTAGTGGTCAAACACTATGAAAACTCGATCAAGCTCAAGAAGTTGCAATTGCACGTAAAAATTGGCAATGCATATAAAGGATTTATATCGAAAACTTTGTTTTTATGGGATATATTATTTAATGAAATAAATAAATCATAAAAAAGATTTTCAATAAAATCAATGGAAATATATCCTTAAAAATTATTGCATTTGTTTTTTATTTTATTTAAATTAATTTTAAAAGTTTACTCTCAACCATGCATTTCACAAACTACATTTATCCAAGGTTTGTAATTTTTACATAAAAGATATTTCAAAGAAAAAAAAATCGAAATTTCTCTATTTAAAGTATCGATGGTTCTATTCAAAATACCTATTAAGTTCTTTTTGTAAAGGTTTGTTTATTGAGATTCATGATTCCAATATACGAAGATTAAAATTCATTACACGCACGAAAATTTGGATTTTGCTGATGTAATTAAGATTATTTTACCACTTGGAATATTGATCACAGTTTCCATTTCACGTTATTTATTGTTAAAATAGTTCAATTTATTGTTCAGTAGTTGTATAATTTTCGTTCGTGATAATTACGTCTGATAAGAGTCTTACTGAATCTTGTTATCAGTAAAACATTATAAAGAACCCTTAAGGTCTATTAACAAGGTTAGTAACAATAGCCCAAGTGATGTTCCTAAAAGCCCTTTCAATTCGATCTCCGTATTATTTTATTGGGAATGAGTGCTATCGTATAACGATAATATTTCATTTTTTAAGTATTCACAAAACACAGTTATTCCTTTGCTTTGTCTTACACGATATTGATTGATGTGAACTAATTATTAAGTCCGAAGATGCCCCGATTTGTCTATATGTTCCCATCTATTCCTTTCTTTTTGATTCCAGTTTATTTGTGTTAATACTTGAGACCAATTGATGGTGATTGAAGCCATGCGCAGTAATTACTTTTATTATTTATTCATAACTTTATTTAGTTATTGGTTTCAAAATAATTTTCAGTTAACTTAAGAACACAAACACATTAAATTGGTAGTGCATTAATCACTGAAAGGAAAATAAGAAGAAAGACAGAGTTCAACAAAATACATCTATTTTTAAAAATAGTTTTTTGATTTGAAAACGCGTGTTATTTTATCAGGTTGTCATTGATCATATTGGCTGATAAACTTTGGTATTTGTTTTCCCAAAACACAAATGAAGTCAAGAAACTTGTATCTTTTGTTGTGATAGTGGCCTTATAAAATAACATATAATGTTTATACTTGTCAAGTATGTATAAGCATTATATGTTAGATAGATAGATTTAAAAAAATTCTTTCATTCTATGTTTACGTATCAAAATTACAGTTTACCAAATAAAAGAAGCTCTTACTCTTTAGAATTAATGAAATTAATGGATTTATTTTAAATGTCCCTATTATGTAAAATGTAAAATTAACAATAATTAAAGTGTTGATAGGTTTTATTGTACCACAACAATCTAATATTGTTCAAGCGTCGAAAAAACACTAAATGTAATTATTTTTTTAAAGTTAAATACTAAACTGAAGTGTGATAATAATTTACAAAAGTAATCGTCTCCTTATTCGTGTTTATCCATTTTCGTTTTAATGTTTATTCATTTTACGTAACATTTTTAAGCTGCAAAAATGTTAAAGTAATTGAACTTAAACACTTCTCTGAAGTAAAGTAATTTATTCGAAAAGGATTAGTAAACTAGGGGAACATAATCAAAAGGATCGAAATTAAAATGTTCTGGCGAAAGTCAGGAGGAATATACTGCCCAGGAACAACGTTACAGACAGATCTGGACTGCTGAGAGAAGTCTTATAGTCTGAGGAGATCTTTCAAGGGAAATTTCCAATTCATAGAAAAAATTCACTCAAAAATGAAAAAATTCACCCACTAATTTCAATTTATGCAAAATTGTTTCAAAAACGCTTACAAATAAATTTACCCCTACGATTTTCGCTTACAATTATATTAAAATTAAGGGTGTGGGACATCACACAACTTTCAATTACACTATATTACTGATGTAGATTTGTGTAATTTATCATTTTTATATTTTCACCATTCGTTTAGAAAAAATTGCCAATTTGGTGATATTTTTTGTGATAATTCTTGTACGGTTTAAAAAAAAAAAAAAAAAAAAAAAAAAAAAAAACTTCTTATATTATCCTTTTCTACAACTGAAACTGAATTAGATAAGAAAAAACGATCAATAATGAGGTATGCTCAAGAAAAGAAGACTCTGTGTTGAAGACATTCGTTTTTCAACTTTTTACACCGTTAAAGCCTTTTTACGAAAATTTCGGAGGTGGGGATGGTTAAAACACCTTAAGAGGCATTACCACAGCGATTTCGAGCAAAATCGTTAGAGCCGTCTTTTAGCAATTACTGAAAAACATGATTTTTTCAGTGGCAGCTACCTTACGCGCATGCGCGATTTTGACGTAAACCTTAACGGTAGGTCCCATGGCTACCACACCAACTCGAACATCAAATTTGAATATAGTAGGTCAATTTGTTCGGGTGTTATGCTGACCGCGTACACGCATGCATACACAAACAGACATTTTTTCTAGATCACTTTTTTGAAATCATGATGTTCCAAAACGTGGAGATATATATATATATCTAAATTTTTTTTTTTTTGACCGAATTCTACACTTTGACCTTATGTATATATATATAGGTAATTGAAAGTAAAAAATTGCCAGTTTGGCGATATTTTTTGCAATAGTTCATGTATGAGTCTAAAGAGGGGGGAAAAAAAGAAAGAAAAAAAAACTTAACCAAAATTGTGATTTTTGTGATATACTTCTTCACGATAACCCTTATATTATCCTTTATTTTAAGTGAAACTGGCTAGATAAGAAAAAACGATCAATAATGAGGTATGCTCAAGGAAAGAAGACTCTGTGTTGAAGACATTCGTTTTTCAACTTTTTACACCTTTAAATCATTTTTACGAAAATTTCGGAGGTGGGGATGGTTAGAACACCTTAAGAGGCATTACCACAGCGATTTTGAGCAAAATCGTTAGAGCCGTTTTTTTGCAATTACTAAAAAACATGATTTTTTCAATGGCAACTACCTTATGTGCACGCGTGATTTTGACAAAAATCTTAATGGTAGGTCCCATGGCTGCCACTAACCCTCATACCAAATTTGAACATCGTAGGTCAATTTGTTCGGGAGTTATGCTGACCACACACACACACACACACACACACACACACACACACACACACACACACACACACACACACACACACACACACACACACACAATTTTTTTCTAGATCACATTTTTGAAATCAGGATGTTCCAAAACGTGGAGAAATGCAAGTTAATCCAAATGTTTTTTGTTTTTTTTGACCGAATGCTATACTTTCATTACCCGATGTATATATACATATGGGTAATTGAAAGTAAAAATCCTACTATTTTGAGAAACAGTTTCAAAGTATTTCAATTGTGGAGAAAAAAAGACAAAGGAGCTGCAGAGCGAAAGGTCTCTAGAATTAAAGCCACGTGGTTATCGCTTTGATAATATCAATTTATTTTTAGAAAAAATTAGTACGCGCGTTTCTCTAAAGAGAATAAAACAGATTTGGAGCTATGATTAAAGCCCAAGTAAATGAATATAAAAGGACAACTGCGTTAATTTTGATCTAAATGTATCAGACTTACTAGCCTGTTAGTTTGGGCCTTAATGTCGAAAAAAGTGGTCCCGTGGGCCACTTCATGATGCAAACATGTGGGTGGTGTCGTTCGCTTCGTATGAATGCGTAGAAAATGAAATCCGATGGTGGGTATCTGGCATTCCGGTATGAGAGGCGCTGCAGTCGCAAATCCAAAATGGCCGCCTCCTTACCATCTAACGTACGTTTTCGCCGAATAATGGCTTCCCAGCTCATTTTATCAACTTATTGACCGTTAGAAAACTTGTAGGAAATAAAATTTCCTTTTCAATGATGTATAACATATGTATGTTAGGTTAAATTACAAAATTCAAAATGGCCGCCGCATCGCGATCTTAAGAACGTTTTTCAGGTTAGTTGGTTGGTTTGTGCGTTCAAGGACATATACTTGTGCACAATAACGGTTAAATAGGCCGGGACCTGCAACTTAATGTGGATTCCGAACCACAAAGACTCGGGATTCGAATCCGGCACCCTTAGCACCCGAAGCCCGAGAGCTAACTACACAGTCATCAGGTCAGTTAGAAATGCAGACTGGGATTTGCACTTGGCAGCCACACATGATTTCAAAAAGTATTTCTTTGCCTTTGATCGACTAAACTATGTAAGAATAATTCCACTGTACTTGATGGATATGTGAAGATTTAATAAAAAGCATACAACTCAATGGCAAGGAAAGTGGGCGATCAATGAAACCAAAATACCGTTTTGCGCTTTAGGAGCCGATGAAGCTCTGAAGCACCAGACCAGAAGACTTAAAGTCCAAGGTGGACTTATAGGCATCACTCTAAACGAGTATGCTCGGAGAAGATTCTTTCTGGCTGAGGGAGGTCACAATAATTGCTGCAGCAACCGAAGCAATGATTAAAAATGCCACTCCCAATGCAAAGTGTCACTATGAACATTGTTTATCGGTTCGCAAGCGTCAGGATCAAAACGATGAAAAGTTGAGAGGGATTTAAATCGACAGCCAAACCCTTTTAAATGCAACACAGAACATCTTATACACCTGGTGACTAATCAAGTTCTTCTCGATGACGTTCAAAAAGACACACACATACATTTGCTGATATTGGTGAGAATCTTCTTTCCAAATTCATTGGGGAACGCATTAAAATGATCAACCTACCAACAGAGCCAACAGAAGAATCAGTACCATCAAAGCCTTAAGCACAGTTTTGGGCACCAATGTAAAAGGTGAAACGTAAGCCTGTAAATCTGCATTCAAAAATGTTAAAGTAACATAAAAGGAAAAAGTGTTTTTTCAATATTTTCTAACAATTTATGTATATTTTCTTGACTGGTGATTGCAGAAAGAAGTCGATGTGATATAGATTTGAAAGCAACTTTTTGTCGTTATGAATTCTCATTATTGCCACTTGCTTTGTTTCCCTTATATGGATGTATGCATTACTGATTATAAAAAAGCAAGCTTATGGGTATCCTAGAGGTGCTTCCTCAAAATCTATACCCTTCATCTAATGAGAAAAAATAATTCTCACACAATTCATTTCCAGTAAATGAAGCGGCAGAAACTGTTGCAGTAGTTGATGGAATAGCAGAGCTGTATTCCATTGATAAACCTAAGACTGGCAAGACTTGTGAAGAATTTGCAGCTCCCTTTGTCAGACAAATGTCATAGAAGTTTGGTATGTACAAAGAGAATATTTGACACCTACAAACAGAATTCGCTGAAGACATCGACATGGGTGAAACGTCAGGGTAAATCGGTCCCTATCCAATACAAAGTGTACCCATCAACAAACATCCTTAAAGTAACCATGTACCAGTTACTTTTGCACGAAAATAGTGAAGGTAGTAAGGATGAACTGGCAGAATACTTAGCATCAAAGATAGACTATGCAATCAAGAATAATAAGCAATTTGTTTGCAGTTGGATAAATCACACAAATGCAAGCCATATGGACGTTTCGTGTCTTGATACCATGCAGGAGGAAGCAGATACTAAAAAAAATTGTACAGTATACATGTTGCTTCCAGAGGCATTAGCAAGATTGACATTTACTCCCCAGACAGAGATGTATTAGTACTTGATCTTCGGAGATATCCAATGCTTCCAAGAGAATCCCCCATTATAGTGGGCACTAGCAGAAGCAAACGAGTTCTTCAGAGTATCTTCAGCCAATCTATGGCATACTAGGGCCAAATAAGGCTTCAACACTACCAGGACTCCACTCCCTTTCTAGTGCTGATATCACAGGATAATTTGCTAAAAAAGAAAAGATTATATTGGGGAATGCTTTTTATGCAGCTAGTGTTGACATAATAGCTGGACTGGGCCTTATAGATCATTTTGAAACCATTTCCACATAAATGTTACAAACGTTTTAGGCATTCGTTTGTCAGTTTGTCAGGCGAACCAAAATGACAGACACTGGGAAGGTAAAATGGTGGCTCTTCAACAAAAGACTGGGGAACATCTTGCACATACAAAGCATCTCTATCCAGGTCTTTTGTGTGCACATTACCAAGCAATGATTTTGGCTCAAGATACTCCGACAGCATCCTGACATACCTCTACCTATTGATTTGGGCTCGTCGTTTGTGTATGGGAAATTTGATCCTATTATGTGTACAGAACCGTGTTCAGCAGGGAATTAAAAGTTGACTAAGTGTTCATGTCTGAAGCGTCGGTGTGCCCTTCCCTGCTGGTGAAATCTCAACAATCTGCCCTGCACAGAAAGCTCATATGGTGGAGATGATGACCTATGTGACAACACTGCAGTTTTTGACCTGATAAGGAATGATAATGTGGAAATTGAGGATGAAGATGTTGATTTAACTTAATGATAACGAAAAATCTTAATATCGTTTACACCATTTGTTATATAGAACAAAAACTATATTACACTGTTACACTCTTCTGTAACACTCACATTCTAAATATTAAAAAGCTTTGTCGTATCAATTTTGAACTGGCGTAGTATATTATCAGTCTGTTGTAGTTAATTTTCTTGTGAAAAATGTCAAGGCTTTATTTTATCGGATTACCCAAGCCGAGGAACTCACCCCGAGTTGGGATAAACCCCGGCAGAGAGAAAAGTGTCACCACCATCCCGAAGGAGATCCCCCGAGTGTCCCAAACCTGCCGGAGCAGCTTTATTGAAAATATAGGGCGAGTTTTACAAGGGTGACTGTTTGAAAATATAGAAAATTGGTTGGCAATAGGGAGGCATTATTTTACTGTCCAATCTGTAAATATTAACTACCTGTGGTGCACATTTATCTTACAATATAATGTGGAAACTATTATTAGAGTCCCAAAGAGATGCCCAATAATGGTGTCTTTTTGAATTTTAATTTTTGAAGCGACAATGTGAAGGTGCTATAACGGTCAGAAAGCTTTTTCTTTTAATTCCAAAAAGTTTTCTAATAACCAACATGTTCATATTGCACACCGGAAAGCTATTATTTTGGAAAGACGTTTCGGCAATGGTAATACAACGGCCATCTTGAATTTTGACTTAGGTAGATATACCACTATAAAAGTTATTTTATTTTCTACAGTTTCCCAACAGCCAACAAGTGTATAAAGCGCACTGAGAAGCTATTATTCTGAAAAACGTACTGTCCACTTGATGATGTGTGGTTAGCTCTCGGGCTTCGCATGCTAAGGGTGCCGGGTTCGAATCCCGAGTTAGGCATGGATGTTCTTTGTGGTTCGGAATCCGCGTTAAGTTGCAGGACCCGGTCTGATTAACCGTTATTGTGCACACGTATATGTCATTGAACGCACAAACCAACCAACCAACCTGAAAAACGTAAGTAGTTAGAAAATGCCGATCCTGGGCCATGGCGGGATGCGGGATGGTATGGTATGGGGGCGTGACCGGAAGAGGGCGTGACCGGATATGACGTGACCGGAAGGGGGCGTGACCGGATATGACGTCACAGGAAGTGACATCACAGGATATGCTGTCATCGGAAGTGGAGTTGAGTTGTTCCCCTTCTGCTGCTGCTTTAGTTTCATTATAAGCTGTTTATGTATGACGTCACAGTAGGTATGATGTCATAATGTGTTTTATATCAAAGTTTAGAGCGATGGCAACACTTTTTTTTTAGTTTCGGTTTATCTAGCAAACGGAGTTGAGTTGTTCTAGGACTGCTTCTAAGTGAATAAGTTAGAGTAATAGGCTTTTATTGCGTGACGTCACAGCGGGTATGACGTCATAATTTGTTTTATATCAAAGTTTTGAGCTGTGGCAACACTTTTTAGTTTCGATTTACCTTTAAGATGGAGCTGAATTGTTCTAGGGCTGCTTCTAAACGAATAAGGTAGAGTGATAGGTATTTTTACTAATGACGTCACAGTGGGTATGACCTCATTCTATGTTAAGATTTACGTTTTAAGTGGTGATAACATTGGATATATACCAAATTTAGTTTTCAGGTGTTGGCAACGAGTTCTGATCGGTCAGCTAAATGCTCGCTTGTGACTGATAAGTTTTAAACATGTGACCAAAAGTTAACTCCTGATTGACTGTTTGGTTTTCTAGCGAGTTACTTACATATCCTTTAGCCAAGTTAAAATACCTGCAACAAAGTTACACAAAAAAAAATGTTAAATTTGAAAAGTTAATAAAAGGAAGGCCATTTGCTAAGGGTCTAAAGAACCCTAACCCCGAGCTACACGTGACATTTCAATATTTTACCAAACAATTGTTAAAATATCGACTATCGGACGTTGCCTTCATGGTAACTCATCTACCCCCCCCCCCCTTCCCTAACTAATTTTGAATAAGTTAAGACTTTAGAATTACAATTAATAAATTTAGAAAAATTATTTATTAAAGGTGAGGACCCACCTCCAGCCCGATACCTCTTTTAGGAAGAATTGGTACCGCCTCACTCCACCCTAACAAAACAAAAAATCTTATTCCACAGAACGTATATTTCTTTGAAACTTGAGGTCACTAATCAGCCATCCGATGATATCTTTTAAGAAGATATCTTCACCTCTTAACAATTTTAAAATTTTAGTCTAAAAGATTAATGTTGGACATAAACTATTTCTAGAATAGAGTTACATTAAAAATTAAATTTAAGAGTGTCCAGTTTTTTTTTGAAGAAGACTTGGGGGAACGTATATTTCCCAAAATTAAATTTAATGGTCACTAACAAAATCCTGAAAATATACTAATTTTAGTTTTTATAAAAATTAAGTTAATGTAATATTATAGTAAAAATAATGACTATAGTTAATGAATTGCGAAAAATTAAGTTAGAAGAATTAAATTTAAGGAATTTTGTAGTGACCATACGCATAACTAGTTATACCATCCTCCAGCAGATACCGCTTGTCGTCATAGGCCGACAAGGCTCTCTTGGTTTGTTGGAGTGAGAAGATGTTTAAAAATTCACTTACCGAATAATCGAAACGAAATCTGCGAAGCTAAAATAACTGTGAATAACTACACAAGTACGAACAAAATCGCGATGAGAAAAAAAACACGAAGTATTAAACACGTCTTTCACACTCAGGTATCTACGTAGAAATGGCGAGACGGCAACCGGTAGCGTCTATATATGAAGGGTGATCACGTGACTTCACCGACCAATCAGGTTTCACGGTAGAGGGTGCTACTGACTATCGACCCGTCAGAAGGGAGGGGAGCGAGACTAGGGATGTTTCAACACGCTTCAACGCGTTTGCGAGTTGAGTTGTTGTGTAACGATCTTGCTTGAAACAGTTAAAGTGATAGATAATTTGTTCGTGACGTCATAGTGTAGCGAATGGGTTTTTAGCGTAGACAGTTGTTGCAATTGGAGTAATTATGAAATTTATTAAATATAAAGATAATATCTAGTAATAATTATCAGATTTTATTATTATTATTATAAAAAAATAAACTTATAAAAAAAGTGAACGTGAAAATTTACTTTACGAATAAAAATCATGTCTTTAAAATGTGTACGAATATCACTAAATAAGAGAAAAAAGTAACATACTTAAACTCTTTAAAATAAATAACTTTAACATTAACGTAAAAAAATTACTTTTCACATAAAAATCACTTTAAAATGAGTAAAAATATCGCTAAATAAGAGAAAAAAAGTAACTTACTTAAAATTTCTAAGATAAATATTTAACCTTTACTCGAAAATTCCCTTCATATATAAAAATCACGACTTTAAAATATGACATGCAAGAGAAAAGTAACGTACTTAAACTTTCTACGACAAATAACTTTAACATTAACGTAACATTTTACTTTACACATAAAAATCCCGACTTTAAAATATGTAGAAATATCGCTAAATAAAAGAAAAAAAGTAACACACTTAAACTTTGTACGACAAATAACTTTGACATTAACGTAAAAAATGTTCTTCACATATAAAAATCACGACTTTAAATTTGAAATGTAGGATCAAAGTATAACATACCTATAATTTCTACGACAAAGAATTCAAACATTGCCGTTCATGTCTTTAAAATGTATAATGACAACTCTAACTTTTAGAAAAAAGAAACACTAAAAATTTACAAGGCAAAGAATTTAAAATTGAACGTTAAAATTAACTTTACATGTACTATCATACTCTTATATCAACGATAAATAAGATAAAAAAAAGAAACTCTAAATATTTATAAGGCAAAGAATTCAAATAATACGCGAAAATTTACCTCACATATAAAAATTATGTCTTTCAAATGTGTAAGAATAACGCTAAATTAGAGAAAAAGAAATATTAAAAATTTATAAGGTAAGGAATTGAAACAATACGCGAAAATTTATTTCACACATAACATTTTTATCTTTAAAATGTGTAAGAATAATGCTAAATTAGAGAAGAAAAAAAAATAACATACTTAAACTTTCTTCGACAACAATTTAAACAATACGCGAAAATTTCATACACAATTATTTTCTTAGGTTAATGTTAAATAATGGGAAATTTAACAGAATAAAAATTTCAAAGATAAAGAATTTTAACCTTTACACGAAAATTTATTTCATATATAAATATCATGTCTTTAAACTTTAACGTGACAATTTACTTCTCATATACAATTAAACTCTTAGGTTAATGTTAAATAAAAGAAAAAGTAACATACTCAAAAATTTCTAAGATAAGCATAACGTAAAAATTTCATATCATGTGTTTAAAATGAAACATATAAGAGAAAAAAATAACATACTTGAACTTTCTATAGCAAAGAATTTAAGCGTTAGCGTAAAAATTTACTTTACATATAAAATTCACGTCTTTAAACGGGGTGATAAGCATGTGACGGTAATTAGCCAATCAGGTTAGCGGTAGGTGATACGCCACTTGCCGGCATTTTTAGACCGGAGGATGAGTCACGCTAAAACTTGTTCAAACAGGTCGGGAGACTTGTACAGCAAGAACAACAGCATCGACGCGCAAGCAGCGGGTGATGCTGCGGTGTGTCAGCAGGTCTTCGAGATTATCGTTTTCCTACTTTTCCTTTTTCATAATGAAATGTTTGTGAAAACTTGGAATGAATGAAGTGGATTTCAAAGACACATTAGTAAGTGAAGGTAGAATTCGCATGGACTTTCTTCCAAAAAGCATGATTCACTTGGAGAATTTAAGATCATTTCTACTTGAAAACTTTTCTATTGTCTAAAACATTGAATATTGTTCAAACTCAGTGAGATTATATGCTACAATACAGGTAAAACTTAACAAAATTGTTACATAGAAGAAAAATAGTAAGAGATTTAAAATAAATACTAGTTATAGATACTCCAAGGAAAAAAATTCACCTCTACTTTTCAATCGGAAAATCAATGCAAGTTGGAAATTTCTGTTACTTCAAGAAAGACTTAGACAATTTACTTTGTAATAATATACGTTAAGGTGTCGTATTAACTCGTGCAATACATGCTGACTAAGGTTTATTTTACTTATCTAAGAAAGGTGAATTGGGGGAAAATATTAAATAAATTGTAGATATTAAATACATTGTAGATATGCATTTAAGTTTTGAAAATCACCTGCAAGACTTTTAAAACATCTTAAGAAAAATTGAAAGAAACTTGCGAATTATATGTAAACTATATAACTTTTTATACTCTGAAAGGAAATCACAAGTAATTTAGTTAACTTTTTTCATGGTAACACTCATATTCAACATGTTTTTAAAATTTAACCTTCTTTACATGATAATAGTTATAAATTTTTTCAATCTCAGATGCGATATACTATTATTTCTAACATATATGTTACGAATTGTGTAAAGTTTTTAAAACTGTATATGCAAATCACCAATCAGAAACATAAAAATCTAACATCAATCAAACAAACTAAAATAATAAGATATTTTCCTTAGTGGAAATAGTTAACTACTCATGTGATGGAATATACTTAGAAAATTTAAATACTGAAAAAAGTTTGCTAGGCAAACTTAAAGAATATTTTTTTTTTCTTGTGAAAAACTAGCATAAATTTGGAAAATGTAGAGTTTGTTACTACGTAAAATTGAACATCATCTGGACAAACTAAATTATACATGAATTTTTTTTTTATTTGAGAGGTGCTGACAATATATCATTAATATAGAGATTTTTAACTTCCACCCATAATTTCTAAATAACTTATACATAAATTTCAGAAAAACTGAAACGGAATGTGTTTTACAAGAGGCTTATTTTGTAAGATGAATATTCAATATTAATATAACTGAGCAAAGTTCATTCCGGAAAAAACTTGTAAAAGATACTTATATTTTGAAAATAGTTTGAAATATCCTTTTAAATTTATGAATGTTCGCTTTCGAAAGACACAAATAAAACTGATATTACTCATGATAATTAACACATACATAACATTAGTCAAACAAAGTGAAATTTTTATTGCTAGTGACCGATAACTTTTCAGTGAAGCAGAACTTACATAGGAAATTTGTGCAAACTTTTTCAACTTTTAAACCAAGTATCATGTAAAATTATAAATTACGATAGGAAATAGCATACTTCAGAATCGGAACAAGTCTTGTAGTTAAGCTAAATGTATTTCTCAAGGAATTGAAAGCATACCAGAGAAGTCCATATCATTTCGCATCTTTTCTCATGTTGCAAGAAGACATACTTTGTAAAAGATCGTCTTAGCACTTAACAAAAATCAGTAAAAATAAATATATTTTCTATGGCAAAGATAAAACTTCACAACTTAATTACTTAAATTTAGCTAAGTTGCATATGGTTTATTCACATAACTCGCATGTGCTTTGAATGTTGAAATATATTTCTTAGTTGAAATCAAACTCATCGAAAATAAATGCTATCTACATTTTCAAGTCGGAAATTACTATTAAATAAACTTTACATGTAAGATATTATCATGTTAAAAAGAAAAATCTACAAAAATGTAAATGATAATTTTACTGTTGATACATAAAAGATGAATAATTTATGATTTTATTCTAGGCAAACGTTTTATTGTCTAACAGAGAATTTAAACTTTAACAGAAAAACGAAAAAATACAATTTTTATATCCTATCATGCTTGTCGAAAATTGAATTTATTAGCTGTTGTAATAGATTTTTATTGTCCAAATTTCTATAGTTCTTCTCAGTGCAATAATATTAAGTTCATGTGTAATGAGTAGGGTTTTTTTTTTTGTTGAATCTTATAAATTTAATGAAATTATTATGACCTAAGAGATTGAGTGAACTGAATAAATCAATGACGTAAATTTAAACAGTGACTTGAACTGATACATACTATAACTGTAAAGAAGTATGACAAAGTGATAGATGAAGTGAAAATAGAAGTTGAGTGAAATGTGCTGAAAAAAGTTGAAGACGACAAAAAATTCATAAATGAGAATTATCATTGACTTATATTAACTTCGTTTTTCTTGCTTATGACAAGAAAATACACTCTTGTTTATTAAGAATCAACTTGATATCTTATCATAGAATGACAATGATGAAATATCTATACATTAAAAAAAAAATACCAAACTTAGACATAGCAAATTTCTTGAAATTCATGTATAATGTGAGAAGTTTTACTGGAAATATAGAAGATACAACATTGAAAGATGTGAATGTTTCGAAGTACTTTATCAGAAATAAAAAAATAAAAAAATGCGCTGAGGTCCGCTATAAAATTTTTTAGGAGAAAGTTTAAACAAAATTTAAAATCAAACATGCTTTTAAGTGGGAACACATATATTAAAACTATAGCACATTTAACAATTTATATTATGTCATCTCAGTTGGTATCAAACTGAATAATATGAAAAACAACCACAAACTGAATAAACATGAAAATTATCAATATATGTGGAAAAGTTTCCTTTTTTCACATATAAAAAAAAAAATAACACATTGACATACGTTAAGATCACGAAACATGCGTAATCATATACCGATAAGAGCAACCAATGTTGCGGGGAGATATTCACGTGATGGACAATATCCCATGAATAAATTGAGTGATTTAATTTCTAATGCTAATTCCAATAGTATTCCACGTAACTTCAACTTTATATGTTACACTATAGATATATTTATTTTTCAAATATAATGACTTTCGAAAAATCATCCTTCAATATAAGAATGATCATAGTAAGAATAAAAGAAAAGATACTAAGCATTGATTTAAAGTGTATTTATTTCAACTTAGCAACAAATCATATACGTGAAACGAAAATTGCCTCGAACCAAAGTATAACTATCCAATTTCATTGATTCCTACAAGGAAATTTTTCTCATCTAGTAATTGAATTTTTTTTTCTCATACACATTATAAGTGTTGTCCAATCAGGTGTAGAATAGCTGAAGATATCCGACCTCTTTCTAAATATTAATAAGTCACTGTTGAAAAACTTATAAAAATTTCAATTTACACTTAAAGTTTTTTTATATATATATATTTCAAAGAATTTTTTCAAATCAATATGTATATTTAAATACTGAAACTTATTCACTTCAATAAATGTATGTTTAAGTTATAAAACTTGTCGTATGTATTGAAAAATTGTAACTTTTCGTCTTCGTATAAATCGATAACTTATACACTAGTTCTTCATCAATTAATCTTCTAAGTAAATCTTTCAAAGGTAAAAAACATACCTATAGCTTTGCATTTGTAACAAGTTAAATTGTACATGTTTCTCGTGAAATTAAAATTTTATATGTTTTTCATGAAAATATATAAAATTTTGTAACTTTCACATGAAACATGTACTAACTTGTTACAAATGCAAAGCTATAGGTATGTTTTTTACCTTTGAAAGATTTACTTAGAAGATTAATTGATGAAGAACTAGTGTATAAGTTATCGATTTATACGAAGACGAAAAGTTACAATTTTTCAATACATACGACAAGTTTTATAACTTAAACATACATTTATTGAAGTGAATAAGTTTCAGTATTTAAATATACATATTGATTTGAAAAAATTCTTTGAAATATATATATATAAAAAAACTTTAAGTGTAAATTGAAATTTTTATAAGTTTTTCAACAGTGACTTATTAATATTTAGAAAGAGGTCGGATATCTTCAGCTATTCTACACCTGATTGGACAACACTTATAATGTGTATGAGAAAAAAAAATTCAATTACTAGATGAGAAAAATTTCCTTGTAGGAATCAATGAAATTGGATAGTTATACTTTGGTTCGAGGCAATTTTCGTTTCACGCATATGATTTGTTGCTAAGTTGAAATAAATACACTTTAAATCAATGCTTAGTATCTTTTCTTTTATTCTTACTATGATCATTCTTATATTGAAGGATGATTTTTCGAAAGTCATTATATTTGAAAAATAAATATATCTATAGTGTAACATATAAAGTTGAAGTTACGTGGAATACTATTGGAATTAGCATTAGAAATTAAATCACTCAATTTATTCATGGGATATTGTCCATCACGTGAATATCTCCCCGCAACATTGGTTGCTCTTATCGGTATATGATTACGCATGTTTCGTGATCTTAACGTATGTCAATGTGTTATTTTTTTTTTATATGTGAAAAAAGGAAACTTTTCCACATATATTGATAATTTTCATGTTTATTCAGTTTGTGGTTGTTTTTCATATTATTCAGTTTGATACCAACTGAGATGACATAATATAAATTGTTAAATGTGCTATAGTTTTAATATATGTGTTCCCACTTAAAAGCATGTTTGATTTTAAATTTTGTTTAAACTTTCTCCTAAAAAATTTTATAGCGGACCTCAGCGCATTTTTTTATTTTTTTATTTCTGATAAAGTACTTCGAAACATTCACATCTTTCAATGTTGTATCTTCTATATTTCCAGTAAAACTTCTCACATTATACATGAATTTCAAGAAATTTGCTATGTCTAAGTTTGGTATTTTTTTTTTAATGTATAGATATTTCATCATTGTCATTCTATGATAAGATATCAAGTTGATTCTTAATAAACAAGAGTGTATTTTCTTGTCATAAGCAAGAAAAACGAAGTTAATATAAGTCAATGATAATTCTCATTTATGAATTTTTTGTCGTCTTCAACTTTTTTCAGCACATTTCACTCAACTTCTATTTTCACTTCATCTATCACTTTGTCATACTTCTTTACAGTTATAGTATGTATCAGTTCAAGTCACTGTTTAAATTTACGTCATTGATTTATTCAGTTCACTCAATCTCTTAGGTCATAATAATTTCATTAAATTTATAAGATTCAACAAAAAAAAAAACCCTACTCATTACACATGAACTTAATATTATTGCACTGAGAAGAACTATAGAAATTTGGACAATAAAAATCTATTACAACAGCTAATAAATTCAATTTTCGACAAGCATGATAGGATATAAAAATTGTATTTTTTCGTTTTTCTGTTAAAGTTTAAATTCTCTGTTAGACAATAAAACGTTTGCCTAGAATAAAATCATAAATTATTCATCTTTTATGTATCAACAGTAAAATTATCATTTACATTTTTGTAGATTTTTCTTTTTAACATGATAATATCTTACATGTAAAGTTTATTTAATAGTAATTTCCGACTTGAAAATGTAGATAGCATTTATTTTCGATGAGTTTGATTTCAACTAAGAAATATATTTCAACATTCAAAGCACATGCGAGTTATGTGAATAAACCATATGCAACTTAGCTAAATTTAAGTAATTAAGTTGTGAAGTTTTATCTTTGCCATAGAAAATATATTTATTTTTACTGATTTTTGTTAAGTGCTAAGACGATCTTTTACAAAGTATGTCTTCTTGCAACATGAGAAAAGATGCGAAATGATATGGACTTCTCTGGTATGCTTTCAATTCCTTGAGAAATACATTTAGCTTAACTACAAGACTTGTTCCGATTCTGAAGTATGCTATTTCCTATCGTAATTTATAATTTTACATGATACTTGGTTTAAAAGTTGAAAAAGTTTGCACAAATTTCCTATGTAAGTTCTGCTTCACTGAAAAGTTATCGGTCACTAGCAATAAAAATTTCACTTTGTTTGACTAATGTTATGTATGTGTTAATTATCATGAGTAATATCAGTTTTATTTGTGTCTTTCGAAAGCGAACATTCATAAATTTAAAAGGATATTTCAAACTATTTTCAAAATATAAGTATCTTTTACAAGTTTTTTCCGGAATGAACTTTGCTCAGTTATATTAATATTGAATATTCATCTTACAAAATAAGCCTCTTGTAAAACACATTCCGTTTCAGTTTTTCTGAAATTTATGTATAAGTTATTTAGAAATTATGGGTGGAAGTTAAAAATCTCTATATTAATGATATATTGTCAGCACCTCTCAAATAAAAAAAAAATTCATGTATAATTTAGTTTGTCCAGATGATGTTCAATTTTACGTAGTAACAAACTCTACATTTTCCAAATTTATGCTAGTTTTTCACAAGAAAAAAAAAATATTCTTTAAGTTTGCCTAGCAAACTTTTTTCAGTATTTAAATTTTCTAAGTATATTCCATCACATGAGTAGTTAACTATTTCCACTAAGGAAAATATCTTATTATTTTAGTTTGTTTGATTGATGTTAGATTTTTATGTTTCTGATTGGTGATTTGCATATACAGTTTTAAAAACTTTACACAATTCGTAACATATATGTTAGAAATAATAGTATATCGCATCTGAGATTGAAAAAATTTATAACTATTATCATGTAAAGAAGGTTAAATTTTAAAAACATGTTGAATATGAGTGTTACCATGAAAAAAGTTAACTAAATTACTTGTGATTTCCTTTCAGAGTATAAAAAGTTATATAGTTTACATATAATTCGCAAGTTTCTTTCAATTTTTCTTAAGATGTTTTAAAAGTCTTGCAGGTGATTTTCAAAACTTAAATGCATATCTACAATGTATTTAATATCTACAATTTATTTAATATTTTCCCCCAATTCACCTTTCTTAGATAAGTAAAATAAACCTTAGTCAGCATGTATTGCACGAGTTAATACGACACCTTAACGTATATTATTACAAAGTAAATTGTCTAAGTCTTTCTTGAAGTAACAGAAATTTCCAACTTGCATTGATTTTCCGATTGAAAAGTAGAGGTGAATTTTTTTCCTTGGAGTATCTATAACTAGTATTTATTTTAAATCTCTTACTATTTTTCTTCTATGTAACAATTTTGTTAAGTTTTACCTGTATTGTAGCATATAATCTCACTGAGTTTGAACAATATTCAATGTTTTAGACAATAGAAAAGTTTTCAAGTAGAAATGATCTTAAATTCTCCAAGTGAATCATGCTTTTTGGAAGAAAGTCCATGCGAATTCTACCTTTACTTACTAATGTGTCTTTGAAATCCACTTCATTCATTCCAAGTTTTCACAAACATTTCATTATGAAAAAGGAAAAGTAGGAAAACGATAATCTCGAAGACCTGCTGACACACCGCAGCATCACCCGCTGCTTGCGCGTCGATGCTGTTGTTCTTGCTGTACAAGTCTCCCGACCTGTTTGAACAAGTTTTAGCGTGACTCATCCTCCGGTCTAAAAATGCCGGCAAGTGGAGTATCACCTACCGCTAACCTGATTGGCTAATTACCGTCACATGCTTATCACCCCGTTTAAAGACGTGAATTTTATATGTAAAGTAAATTTTTACGCTAACGCTTAAATTCTTTGCTATAGAAAGTTCAAGTATGTTATTTTTTTCTCTTATATGTTTCATTTTAAACACATGATATGAAATTTTTACGTTATGCTTATCTTAGAAATTTTTGAGTATGTTACTTTTTCTTTTATTTAACATTAACCTAAGAGTTTAATTGTATATGAGAAGTAAATTGTCACGTTAAAGTTTAAAGACATGATATTTATATATGAAATAAATTTTCGTGTAAAGGTTAAAATTCTTTATCTTTGAAATTTTTATTCTGTTAAATTTCCCATTATTTAACATTAACCTAAGAAAATAATTGTGTATGAAATTTTCGCGTATTGTTTAAATTGTTGTCGAAGAAAGTTTAAGTATGTTATTTTTTTTTCTTCTCTAATTTAGCATTATTCTTACACATTTTAAAGATAAAAATGTTATGTGTGAAATAAATTTTCGCGTATTGTTTCAATTCCTTACCTTATAAATTTTTAATATTTCTTTTTCTCTAATTTAGCGTTATTCTTACACATTTGAAAGACATAATTTTTATATGTGAGGTAAATTTTCGCGTATTATTTGAATTCTTTGCCTTATAAATATTTAGAGTTTCTTTTTTTTATCTTATTTATCGTTGATATAAGAGTATGATAGTACATGTAAAGTTAATTTTAACGTTCAATTTTAAATTCTTTGCCTTGTAAATTTTTAGTGTTTCTTTTTTCTAAAAGTTAGAGTTGTCATTATACATTTTAAAGACATGAACGGCAATGTTTGAATTCTTTGTCGTAGAAATTATAGGTATGTTATACTTTGATCCTACATTTCAAATTTAAAGTCGTGATTTTTATATGTGAAGAACATTTTTTACGTTAATGTCAAAGTTATTTGTCGTACAAAGTTTAAGTGTGTTACTTTTTTTCTTTTATTTAGCGATATTTCTACATATTTTAAAGTCGGGATTTTTATGTGTAAAGTAAAATGTTACGTTAATGTTAAAGTTATTTGTCGTAGAAAGTTTAAGTACGTTACTTTTCTCTTGCATGTCATATTTTAAAGTCGTGATTTTTATATATGAAGGGAATTTTCGAGTAAAGGTTAAATATTTATCTTAGAAATTTTAAGTAAGTTACTTTTTTTCTCTTATTTAGCGATATTTTTACTCATTTTAAAGTGATTTTTATGTGAAAAGTAATTTTTTTACGTTAATGTTAAAGTTATTTATTTTAAAGAGTTTAAGTATGTTACTTTTTTCTCTTATTTAGTGATATTCGTACACATTTTAAAGACATGATTTTTATTCGTAAAGTAAATTTTCACGTTCACTTTTTTTATAAGTTTATTTTTTTATAATAATAATAATAAAATCTGATAATTATTACTAGATATTATCTTTATATTTAATAAATTTCATAATTACTCCAATTGCAACAACTGTCTACGCTAAAAACCCATTCGCTACACTATGACGTCACGAACAAATTATCTATCACTTTAACTGTTTCAAGCAAGATCGTTACACAACAACTCAACTCGCAAACGCGTTGAAGCGTGTTGAAACATCCCTAGTCTCGCTCCCCTCCCTTCTGACGGGTCGATAGTCAGTAGCACCCTCTACCGTGAAACCTGATTGGTCGGTGAAGTCACGTGATCACCCTTCATATATAGACGCTACCGGTTGCCGTCTCGCCATTTCTACGTAGATACCTGAGTGTGAAAGACGTGTTTAATACTTCGTGTTTTTTTTCTCATCGCGATTTTGTTCGTACTTGTGTAGTTATTCACAGTTATTTTAGCTTCGCAGATTTCGTTTCGATTATTCGGTAAGTGAATTTTTAAACATCTTCTCACTCCAACAAACCAAGAGAGCCTTGTCGGCCTATGACGACAAGCGGTATCTGCTGGAGGATGGTATAACTAGTTATGCGTATGGTCACTACAAAATTCCTTAAATTTAATTCTTCTAACTTAATTTTTCGCAATTCATTAACTATAGTCATTATTTTTACTATAATATTACATTAACTTAATTTTTATAAAAACTAAAATTAGTATATTTTCAGGATTTTGTTAGTGACCATTAAATTTAATTTTGGGAAATATACGTTCCCCCAAGTCTTCTTCAAAAAAAAACTGGACACTCTTAAATTTAATTTTTAATGTAACTCTATTCTAGAAATAGTTTATGTCCAACATTAATCTTTTAGACTAAAATTTTAAAATTGTTAAGAGGTGAAGATATCTTCTTAAAAGATATCATCGGATGGCTGATTAGTGACCTCAAGTTTCAAAGAAATATACGTTCTGTGGAATAAGATTTTTTGTTTTGTTAGGGTGGAGTGAGGCGGTACCAATTCTTCCTAAAAGAGGTATCGGGCTGGAGGTGGGTCCTCACCTTTAATAAATAATTTTTCTAAATTTATTAATTGTAATTCTAAAGTCTTAACTTATTCAAAATTAGTTAGGGAAGGGGGGGGGGGGGGTAGATGAGTTACCATGAAGGCAACGTCCGATAGTCGATATTTTAACAATTGTTTGGTAAAATATTGAAATGTCACGTGTAGCTCGGGGTTAGGGTTCTTTAGACCCTTAGCAAATGGCCTTCCTTTTATTAACTTTTCAAATTTAACATTTTTTTTTGTGTAACTTTGTTGCAGGTATTTTAACTTGGCTAAAGGATATGTAAGTAACTCGCTAGAAAACCAAACAGTCAATCAGGAGTTAACTTTTGGTCACATGTTTAAAACTTATCAGTCACAAGCGAGCATTTAGCTGACCGATCAGAACTCGTTGCCAACACCTGAAAACTAAATTTGGTATATATCCAATGTTATCACCACTTAAAACGTAAATCTTAACATAGAATGAGGTCATACCCACTGTGACGTCATTAGTAAAAATACCTATCACTCTACCTTATTCGTTTAGAAGCAGCCCTAGAACAATTCAGCTCCATCTTAAAGGTAAATCGAAACTAAAAAGTGTTGCCACCGCTCAAAACTTTGATATAAAACAAATTATGACGTCATACCCGCTGTGACGTCACGCAATAAAAGCCTATTACTCTAACTTATTCACTTAGAAGCAGTCCTAGAACAACTCAACTCCGTTTGCTAGATAAACCGAAACTAAAAAAAAAGTGTTGCCATCGCTCTAAACTTTGATATAAAACACATTATGACATCATACCTACTGTGACGTCATACATAAACAGCTTATAATGAAACTAAAGCAGCAGCAGAAGGGGAACAACTCAACTCCACTTCCGGTGACAGCATATCCTGTGATGTCACTTCCTGTGACGTCATATCCGGTCACGCCCCCTTCCGGTCACGTCATATCCGGTCACGCCCTCTTCCGGTCACGCCCCCATACCATACCATCCCGCATCCCGCCATGGCCCAGGATCGGCATTTTCTAACTACTAACGTACTTAAAATCTCGATGCGGCGGCCATTTTGAATTTTTTAATTTAACCTAACATACATGTGTTATACACCATTGAAAAGGAATTTTTATTTCCTACAAGTTTGCTAAAAATCAATAAGTTGATAAAATGAGCTGGAAAGTAATTATTCGGCAAAAACGTACGTTACGTGGTAAGGAGGCGGCTATTTTGGATTTGCGATTGCAGCGCCTCTCGTACCGGGATGCCAGATACCCACCATCGGATTTCATTTTCTACGCATTCATACGAAGCGAATGACACCACCCACATGTTTGAATCATGAAGTGGCCCACGCGATTACATTTGCTCCCGGACTATGTGATGGATAGCATGAAATTCAGGATAGGAAAGTGGAATTTGGTGTAGGAGGTACGAGTTGAATTCTAATAATAAAACCCATAAAACAAAGTTTTTAATATAAATTATTTATATGCTTTGCCAATGTTCATGTACATGAACACAATCGCCGATTCTGTAAACAACGTGTGATTGGTGTTTGCATCTAATTTTAAATATCAAAATCATTTCTATCAGCAAAATGTGCGGCAAACTACGTTTCAAAATTTATTTATTAAAAATGAACTTGAATTTATATACGCCCATTCAAATATTATTTATTTATTCTGATTAAAACGATTTTAGTATTTATTGATTAAAAAAAAAATTGGCAACAGAAATGGTCGGTTGAATGCTATTTTAGCGCGATTGGATGACGGCAAGTTGGTACAATAGTATTCCGCAAAAGCGGCCTTTTAGTGACAGTTACAGCCCCAAAATTTCACAGAAAGCATCGTAATCGACATGGAATCTATCTGCCAAGTTTAATCTCGATTGGATGACGGCAAGGGAGTTAATTAAGTGTCCGCAGACCATCGCCACACAAAATCAAAGTTAATATAAACGATTTCAAAAAAGAATAAAGCTTTTAATTCTTCTGGCATTGCTTGTCCATTAATTGTATTTACATTTGTTAGTCAAACAAATAAGTAATAAATGAAGGAATATTTTAGGCTTAAAAATTAAAGAAAATATATTGACTTAGAAAATATTTTAAGAAATCCTACACAAATTAACCATATGATGATTAAAAATTTGATGAAGACAGATTAAAAATACGTGTAGGATTTCGATACAATATTTCCAGAGTTCTAGAAATATTTACACATTTATATTAAGTCGTGAAGTTGTGCAAATCATTTGATTTTCTTTTTGTGTTAGTATTTCAGATTTTAATAAAAAATATTTAAAAAAAAAAAAAACACGAATATTCTACAATTCCTATCATATTATAAATGTATAATTACCTACACGTGAAAAACGTGTTGTTTATTACCTTGGGCCTTAAGCCCAAGAGTATTGTTTTCATTTGGTCAAAAGTGTGGTCCGGTGTCCGTCCCCACTTAATGTTTGGGCATGCGCAGGAAATGCATTGTGTGGGAATGCGCATGCTCTGCCTGCTTGTATAAAAAGAGATGTATGCTGATGTTGTTCAGTTGTAGTGATGTGCTGATGTTTCATAAAACCCAAATAAAAAAAATAAAAAATAAAAAAACACAAGTTTGTAATGGGCTTGAACTTAAGGCCCAAGGTAAACTGTACATCGGCCCTAAGCCGATTATTCTTGGTTTTAGTTTGTAGTAGAAATTGAGAATTGCAGAAACTGCAACACTTTCACTCCTGCACTTTCAACAGCCTCAAAATATTGAAAACAACATTTTAAATTTGATCGGCTTTCCTGTTCTCTTATTCTTTTAAGGTTTTCAAACCATACAGTTTTTGCTTACAGAACAACTGAAAATAAGAAATTAGATTATGTATGTATTTTCTTGTAAAATAATGTAATTCTTTGAACTAGACGGCTGTAACACGTGCTTTATCTGTCATCTAAAGACACCAACATTTCTGATAAATGGGTTATAAGGTCGTTTCAAAAGCGTCACTTACCTGGAAATGGGAATAATGGGGATAGGGCATACAACGCTTAAAGGGTGGTGACTTTTCCTCTACAGTGAAATCTTTTTTATTAGTTTTGATTAAATTTACTTTAACTGTACGCACGTAATATCCGGTTTTTTGGGTCGGTCAATTTGATCTTACAAAGGAACGTAAGCATGAAAACAATATCAAGAAGGAAATGCACTGAGAAAACCATTTTAAGCTCATATAATAATACACTCGAAAATAGCTCAAATTTACAATTCCCGAAGTAATTAAGGGGAATTAAAAATTATAATATTTGTAATTATGGATCTTAGTGCTATCCTCAGTGCTTGATGTCACTTTTAATTTTTTCTAATTTTTATTAGTATTGTGTAATTAAACAAATTGAATTCTAACAATAAGTGTTATTAAAATACAACTTCTGCAAAAGTTTCTATTGTTGTACTTCTCATCAATATAGAAAGTATTACAATTTTATGACATTTAAAGATTGCAGTTTTCCCCTTCTATACATTGAGACAGGCTTACTTGAACTCATTGAATACCCTACAACGATGTGTGAACCGGTTCACTGCGCCCTGATTGGATGATTGGAACGATGTGTGGCCGATTCGTTAAAACTTTTATAGTACCTGTGGTTAGAAGAGTGAAATTTTAATTAAAATTTAAACTTAAAAGCGTACAACTTGACAGACAACAACTGGATAGACTGCTCCGATGGCAACGCTCGGCGAAAAACGCGCAGGTAGAAACGTTTGCTTTCCTTTCGATGGAT
This sequence comes from Linyphia triangularis, assembly GCA_963978545.1. NCBI lineage: Eukaryota > Metazoa > Arthropoda > Arachnida > Araneae > Linyphiidae > Linyphia > Linyphia triangularis. Next base: position 31,706,396 of record OZ021726.1, read on the forward strand.
GGACGATTTGTTGAATTACCGTGCTAGAATAGAATTTTTTAAGGTTACTGTTAGTTAAGGTATACTATTGACAATTCTGCAGTGTACAACCAACTCTTACTTAATATTCAAAACCTGGACACTAAATCGTGACGTCACGCATCTCGGTAGAAACAAAACCATTGTAGAGCACAGAATTCACACTATTAATAAGTGAGTTACAAATTTAGCTTATTCTTTAAATTTCTTCCAAATTTAAAAGTAGAAATCATTGCTTTAATTAATATGCCCTTAACATTTTTGCACAATTTTTATTTTCAAAATTAAAACTATATTTTAAAGAAAAGAATATTTTAAGTGCATCTTTGTTAACAAAGATTACAGAAAGTTAACCAAAATTTGCAATAAGTTTTTTAAGTTAGGATTATTTGCAATGTAACTACAAATTTAAACAATTACGAAAAAAATTCTTCAATTAACTCATTTTTACATCTTTATTGAATGTGTACATTTGTAAACTTTCTGAAATCGAGCATTCTCTCTCTCTCTCTCTGCATGACCTTTTTCTTTGGTAGCACTTTTTTCATAATTGGACCAGGAAGAAAATATCCATGAAAATCCACAAACATGGATGGAACTGCATCGGGTGCTGGGCGTTTAATATTTAATGGTGCAAAAATAAGACATCCAGTTTTCGGGTCATATGCAAAGGTTGTGTGTTCGAAATTCCTCTCCGTGAAATGAAGTTCACAAATCTAGAAGTAATTTACTAATGAAAATACATACTACTAATTTTACAAAAAATTTACTAATGAAAATATATTTACTAATGAACAGCATATACAAAAGAACAAAACATAAAATGTAGTATAAATACACCGTTTTTCCAATGTGTACTGGTTTTGTATTTTATTTGACATTTTCCTCATTTCATGAACGTAACAAACTATTTACTTTTATGAAAATGCTAACAGAGATTATAAACGCAGTGTCATTTTATCATGTGTCAGCCAAAGTTTAATTAACATCCCCTTGACATGGCCCCTTGTGGAGCCAATATAATTCTCAAAATTTCAAATGCTTACAGGATACATTGCAAGACAGTTTTTAAGTACATGCAATTCCAAACGAATGAATTGATAAGAATTAATGCGATGCTTTTGTGCAATTTTTAATAATGTCAAGACGCAATGAACGTCATAACGAAATGTATTAAGCTTCAAATAAGTCTAAATTTTAATAATTCGCCACATAAGTTCACAAATTATAAGGAATATATATTCCACTTTGTAAATAAGTTTCTTCAAATTAAGTTTCATTGATTAATTTTTAATTTAAATCATTTGACTCAAAATATAACCTACTGATAGAGAATTAGAACTTTTATAAAAGGTAAACATAATTTTATATGCAATGCCGGAATAACAATTAATACTAAAATCTTTTATTTGTAAGTCTTCTTTCTTTTTAGGGGTACTGATTAAATGATTTTTCCTTTCCGATTAATAATATTGCTTATTTTGCAATCAGTCCTTTTTATACTATGCATTTTATAAACGTTTGAAGAATATTTCTAACCGGAAAATGCAAAAACGCGTCATTTGATCCACGGCTTGTTTACAAACATATACCATTTTGAAAGAAGAATTAACTTGAAAGGATCAGACGATAGTTTTAATTTGAAATAATAAGCTTTTGTCAGGAATTTTCTTCCCGAAAATATTTGCATTTTTAATCCTTTAACGAAATCGTTCTAAAATGTGTAAGAATCCTCTGTTTTTGCATATTCTATGACATGATTTAGAGGGAAAATTTGTATATAGCATTATTATTATTTTTCTTTTTTTTGTATGGAATCGGTGTTTAAAAATTCAAGCATTTAATGTCAAATTCTAATGTCAAACACATCCATCGCACTAAGCCTAATTCAAATTCAAGTGCTTACAAATTTCTAATTATTTTCTTTTTAAATGATTGAAAGAAAATAAATTTGTGAAAACAATATTTAAATAAACATTTTAATCACCATAGTCCGAGAGGTGACTGCAATTTTTGGACCCCATCGAACATCATTCTGAATTTTTTATAGAAATTGGAGGAAAGTGAGTAGATTATGAATCCACTGGTCTGCCGTGGCAAAAATTACCGAAACTGATCAAAAATCGACTTGGAATGAGTTGAACTAAAATCCGATTGCCAAATATGTCATAACTTGCTTAAAAGTGAACTAACTTTTTCGTCTGGCATCCCACTGATCTTTGGCTCAGAAAACTTTTATCTTTTAAAAGTAAGCCAAATTGGAGACATCAGTTATATCATCAGTGACGTAATGTTTATTGCCAATTCGGCTCATTTGTGAAAGATGCAAGTAAGCCATAGCCACACATCCGAATCGTCTTCAACCTTCTTAATTGAAAATTAAAGAGTGAGGGTTACCAAAAAAAAAAAAAAAAAAAAAAAGCTCATTATTTGGCAAGCTATGGCGCATTTAGCAATTGGATTTAGTTCAACTTATTAAAAGTTGGTTTTTGACCAGTTTCGGCCATTTTTGCCACGGCAGACCAGTGGATTCGTAATCTACTCACTTTTCTCCAACTTCTATAAAAAATTCAGAATGATGTTCGATGGGATCCAAAAATTGCAGTCTCTCAGTCTACTAATAAACAAATAATATATAAAATAAGCGAATGATTTACCTGATTTTTCCACTAATAATGCAAACTTCAGTAAGTTTGCATATTTTGAGAATCAACGTTTCTGAAGACCTTCTACCGAGATTCGTGATGTCACAGCAAATTTTATTGTCAGCGCTCTGGCTTTAGTATTAAGTAGGTGTTGGCACAACCCTGCAATTTTTTTGTCATTTTATTTTAATTACATTTAAACATGTATGCCTCCTCCATAGCATTCATACTAAATAAGATGATTTTGGAGCTTCTCATCCACAAACTAACACCTCTATGCGAAACATAAATATTTTTATCAATTTATATATGCACTTTTAAACGGTCGATTTTTTTTTTTTTATTTAAGATTTGGGACTTATTACCTTTTGAAAAATCTTCTGATCTATAGCATATTCGATAAGCGACGGACTCATTACTTTTATGTTGATAAATACAGTTCTATTTTAATGAAGCTTTTTACATTAGGGTCGTTAATATAATGCATAGTAATGCTTTTGCAAAGAAAGGTTTTCATTGAACTGTTTTGACTTTGATCACTAAAAATGACAAATAACATTTTAAGCTAACTTAAAAATACCCTAAAAAGTAAAAAATATCCCCCCCCCCCCTTTTCCGAGTCTTATAAATCCAATAAATTATGATATAATGCGTTGTCATCGATAACGAGTCTATCTTCGAAGTGTTAATTTGACTGGATAACGGCAAGTGGGGTTTCGCCCAATCGATAGTAGTAGAGTGTATAAAAAGTGACAGACCCAAAACTTGACAGAAGCATTATCATGGACAACGAATCTATCAGTTTCAGGACGATTGGGCAAGGACAAGTGGATTAATTAGCCCTCCGATTCGGAAATAGTTACCTACCCCATAACTAGATAGAATGCATTGTTGTCGACAAGGAATCTATCTGCCAAGTTTCAGGTCGATTGGCAAATGATATTAATTGGCCATCAGCATATCTACCCGCCACACACACACACAAATAAAATCGAAGTTTTAAAGTATTGGAAAATAATGTAAATAATGGAAAATAATGTAATAATGTAATGTTAATGGAAAATAATGTAATCTTTAAATTGACAGTATAAGTTAAATAACTTTAATTTTGTACTGAATTACTCCTTTTAAATGTGTACTGATTAGTATTTATTTATTTATTTATTAGTCTCATACAGGCAGTTATTTCTATTTCAACAACATAACTGATTTTTCACTAACCTAAAAAAAAGACTAAATTTGTTGGGGGAAAATAAATTTTACTTTTTATAGCACGTTTTTGAAATTGTTGTTTATTTATTTATTTATTTATTTAACACATAGAATATTAAAGAAATTTAAATGTTTTATTTCATATTATTTTTCATAAAGTAAGCAGTACAAGGTTAATATTGTAATATAAGCAGTAAAAATTTTGTTAATCTATCAATTGAAATTAACAACTTTTTTTCAATGGAAAAAAAAAATTATAAAGCAAATAAAATCAAATAAATTGATCCTTTTCTACAATTTTTTTCAAATTTTGTTTATCTTTCAATTTAAATTAACAACTTTTTTTTTCATTGGAAACAATTTTATAAAGCAAATAAGATCAAATAAATTGATCCCTTTCAACAATAAATTTCAATTAAAATATAGATCCAAAAGCATAAATGAATAAACCAAAATAATTATTTAAAATTGAATTATTTAAGTTATAATAAATAGAAATCAAGATTAAACAACGTTTAGAGATATTGATATTAACTTAATTTCTAATCTTTTTCTGCGCATAAAAATCTAACACTTTGAATTATTTGGGTCAGTTTTATTTGTTGGTCGAAATACTCACATCATAAATTGTATATTAATTTCCTTTTGTTCGCAGAATATCAAATGCAATGCGATTATACAATGACGATCGGCGTAAATGATTCACAGGAATCCGTATTTTTCGTTCACCCAACGATCTGCGCGCTAGAGGTCGAAAATATCGATCAAAATAAATATCGAAACTATATTGTTAAATAGAAAAAATATCGATAAAATATAGATATATATTTTTTTGTTTGTTGGATTTTTAATTTTGCCAGAAACGAAGTTTTTCTGGGCAAATTTCTACTTTTCATGAGTTCATTCCATTGTTTTAATAAATAAATTATAAAAATTGTTTTAATCAATAAATTGTATTATCAATCAAAATAAATAGAATACATTTGGATGTCAATGCATAAATTCACAAAAATTTTTAAAGAAGAAATTTTGAAAAGTAGTTTACCGCAAATTTTTCCGATAGAGATGTTTTTAATATTTAAAATTAGATGCAAATTCCAGGCACACGTTGGAAACAGAAACAGCGCTATGTTAATAACTATTAATAAACAATTTTATCTTTCCATTTTTTTTTTTTTTTTTTTTTTTTTTTTTTTAAGGGTTAGGGTGTCATTTTAACTGTCTCTCAGCCAGGTTCAAACTTTAGTTTTGAAGTTTTTGAAAAGGGAATAAAGAAAATCGAAAAAACACATGGAACTACAAAACAATCATTAAAAAACTAAAAATGTTTGAAAATATCGATATATCGGGGACTTGTATTGATGTTTTTAAAAAAATATCGATAAAAATATCGTCGTATCGATATATATTTGACCTCCAATCTGTGCACCGTGGAGGCAACGGCTTCATTTTCCCAGGGCTGAGCAGTCTATCCAGTTGTTTATTTATATTGATGGTCTTACCACGGATTCCAACCGAGACCCACCAGCGTGATAGTCTGATACGATAACCACTATACTGAATGGACGACATAAGTAATTAATAATAAATATTTTATTATTCTTAACTAATTTTATCTTGACCACACACACGATAGTATGATCTTAACAGTTGCACCAATTATGAATAAAATATGATTCTTGTATTTACAAATGGAATAGCAATGTGTATTAGTTCCAAAATGGTTACATTTAACTTCTTTCCATTATAATTTCATAGTTGAAATGCTGTGTTACTTCGTGGGCTGTTAAGCAACTAAAAACTGCTGTCCACGGACATGATGTTTTAGTATTGCGACAAAAGGTATTACATTAATTATAATGAAATTACTACTCATGAAAATTTCATACCTAGGCATAACATTGCTTAACATACCTTATATCTAAAAATAAATGAATATCGACATCAAGGAAATATGAAGTGAAATTAAAATACTGATAAAGCAAGCAACCCTGAGGTTGCGACAGTCCAAATCATGTCCGTTGACTTATTTTTTTTTGTATAAAAATATTTTTATATTTATATTACTTGTTTTGAAGAGAAGAGTTTCGATAGCATTAAAATACATTTCATGGTTAAAAGAAATATCCAAAGTATCTTGTGGCGAAAAAAATTGTTGCAACAAGCTTTTGTGCGTTTTACCGAGAATCACCCACTTCTGGTTGAATTTTGAAATGGGTACTCTTCTCGGGTGAGACCTTTCATTTAACATATGGCACGTGTTTATAGCATTTAAAGTTTTGTCTAATAACGTTGACGTCCGACAGATGGATAAACTGATTTTTTTTTTTTTTTTTTTTTTTTTTTAAGCTTATCACTAAATTAGTAATATTAAATTAGTATGGCGTAGCTAAAATCGAGTTATTGCTATTAGAATTTAATTTACATTTAATTGAAGAACTTTTTTCTTGGAATTGTATTGTCTAGGAATACTGAACTAACTTGAATAAGCCATATCTGTTTAATGCGCTCATTAATTTGATCGATTTTTGGATCTAATTACGAAATCGGTTGTTAGAATATAAGTTTAGGAGAATATTGTGTTCAAAGGGAAACGTTTCTTTCACTACTTATATGTTTTCTCACGCCATCTTTTTCAGGTAACAAATTACTACAATAACAAACATTAGACATAGTACTTCCAACAGCTGCATGGCCACCCATTCCATCCTCAAGGTTACTCAGATGGAAAACATCGTTTATAAATAGAAACCGTCCCCTGGAGCCTAACTCTTGTGGGAAATATACCTTTTGGAAATCACATAGTACATTAACTCTAAATAAAAGCTATGGGTGGTAAGAGAAGGGCAGGGGGGGGGGGGGGTGATACCCAAGCGACCACATCCCAAGGGCTCAAAAATAACCAAACAAAATATGCCCGGGTCAATTTTGTACACATGTCTGGTTTCTTCAACCCACCTTTTGGTCAAGGGCGAAGGTATTCACCCACCACCCATTTTTATTTCATCAGAGGGGGGGGGGGGGTTATAGAGGGGGTACGGACCAGTGGCCCCTCTGTGGGGAAGGGAGACGGCCTTGAGACGGTTTACTTCCTGCTGTCGGGTGGTCTTGTTAAAATGGAAAGGCAGTCTCAATGCTTCTCTGTGTCAATGGCCACTCTCACTCAACCCGCCCCACTTACACACAGACCAACAGACCGCTCACCAAGAACTAGATTTCCTGCTTTTTTCCCCCCCAGAGACACAATAGGCCAGGCCTTGACAATGACACCATTTGAACTACTTTTTTGTGTACATAAATGCATATTTACGAAAAGCTATTTTTAGAAGCGGTGCTGCTGAGGCTGGGAGGAAGTGACTAACTTTGGTTGAGTTGTGTGACCTCAAGCACTACGAAATTTTCTTATCTGTCTTTCACAATTTTTCCAGTTTTATTGCAGGAATGGATTAACGATGGTGTTGTATGAATGCAGATTTAAAATATGTAAGAAAAGCCAATGTAATTTCAGGAAACATTGAACTTTTAAATTCCCGATTTGCATGAAAAGAAACAAAATATTTTATGGGATTGCGAAAAACCTATCATTAGTCTAAAGTGTTATGTTATATGTTACTAAGGTTATATTTTTTTTCTTTAAGTGAAATTATTTGGTCAATGTAACTTTGGTAGATATAAATACATTTATCAAGTTCAAAAATTATATAAATTTCAAATTTCATTCATTTAAAACTAATAAAACTAGATACAACCATCAAATCTAATTTACACAAAAAAAAAAGAGAGAGAGAGAGAGAGAGAATTAAAATGTTTTTCTTAACAAGGAAAATTATAAGGAAAGAAAATTGTATAATAATTTGTTATAAAATAACAAACAAAAAAATGCATACAGTTCAAAAGTATTTTTAATATTTTAGATAAAATAAAACTACTTTACCTTTGAAAATACATAAACCTCATAAATATTGAATACATTATCCTTGTAAGCAAACGCTTATGCTTTTGCATTTTATTCTAAAATCGTATACTTGGGTTTTATCTTTCGATACTATTAATCGTGAAAAACTTTTTGAGGCGATGACAGAATTTGGGATCCTTAAGAAGCAGATTGATCTTTCTAAAATGCCCTTAAAAAGATTAAGATTTAGAATTATAAAATTATGCCTGGAAAAAGTGTTATCATAGGTATTTGTGTGTGCTTGTGCGTGCGGCCGGTTGTGTGTGTTTTATATGAGGGTCGAGACAATTTGACACTCTTTCTTGCATGTTGTTAAATGTATCCTATGAAAAGCCATTGGGATTGATGTTCATGAATTATCAGTATTCTATTGCATAGTAATAAAAAATCAATAATATATGTTTCTTGTTGGTAATCAAGGTCTTCAGCAATTTAAAAATAACAATATACAAAGATCAACTTATTTTATTAAATTATATGATCTAACCCTTTACAGCTAAATATACCATTTGAAAGTGTCAGGGTGTATAAATATCTTTGTACCTTCCTCATCATTGAAAATGTTATTAAATCTTAAAGCCTTAATAGATGCATATGGCTAATAGGTGTTTCTAAGGTTTGAAAAACTTTTTTAAATCAAAGCTTTCATAATTGAACAAAACATTCCCCTGACACTCCAGGGAATGGGCGAAATTCTACAGTTGTTTTCCCGGCAATAATTTTTAAATTACATTTCTAGTTCAAATATATAATTTTTTTTAATTATTTTGTATTTATTTTGTTTTAGATAGTTTATAACCTATCATCCTAATAAAAATATTTAAAACATATTTTATTTTGAATTTCATTTATAAATTTAAAAATGTTGTGTATAGCTGGAAAAACTGTTGATCAAAGGACGCATGTATACGTGCATGACCATCAGTGGGTTTAAATTATATAAACCTTATTAAGGCATATTTTGTGTAAGAACTGAATGTCGGGTTATAAACAAGTCTCAAGACAAGACATTTTTACCTTGATTCAGACATATCTGGTGTTATGAAAATATCTAGGCAGTTTGTAAAGAAGGGGAGCAGACTATAGCGTAAAAGCTCTTAGTTTTCGAGAGAAAAATACTTAAAAAAATGCTTGATTCAGTGTAAGAAAACAATTTGTAGATAACTCGTAACTATCACAAACTTTAAAAGAAATATAGGCAATCTAATAAATGTGGTGGAAAATGGTAGTAAAATCCTGCCTTTTTATAAAAAACCTATTGAAATCAAACTATTAAATTTATTTCAATAAATCTTTTGATGCATATTATATACATTTGAACAATACAGAATGAAAATATAGTATTATTCATAAATTTTAACGAAATGCCTCTTAATATTTTGCAATTTATTATGCACATGTTGATGCTACCATTTTCTACCATGGTGGGGGGGGGGGGGGGGATGGGACTAATTCTAAATTAAGAGTCTATTTAAATAAAAATACAGTATAAAATTAAATAAACTTATTTTAGGGTATTTTAAACATATTTTTTCCGAAATTTACAGAAATGTCTTATTACTTGATTATATTTAAATAAAGGAATAATTTTCACCTGGTTATCGAATTTAGGTTCATTCAGTATGTGGAAATTACAACTACATACCATATAAGAATCTTCACCATCAATACACAAGACAAATATTATAGTTCCCTAAAATTGACTTTGTTACATTTTGTATGCTAAAGCTCATTAAGATTATCTGTGGAAAGGGTATTTTAAAAACATTTTACACTTTGCTCGCAATGTATTGTACTTCCATCCAAAGTCACTTAGTATAAGAGTTAAAACATAAATAACATTTATTCAGAGTATCTGAATCCATAAAATCATCCTGGTGGTCCTCATAACATGATCCTCTTTCTAATTATGCACTAAATTGTGGTAAGTATTCTCTGGTGGCAGAACATTCCTACCCCCCTTTTACCCCACCACATAAAAAATAGAAATTATAAATTTATTTTAAACTTTTTTACATAGTTCTGTCTTCTGAAAGATTCTTTAATCTTAAACTAAAAATAAGGATTATGTCTATTTATAAACGAAGATATAAGAAAGTTTATTAACCTGACATTTTGGAGAGAATTGGAAAAAAGATAAAACTAATTACATTGAATGAAATAAATGAGTCATAAAACGATGATTATGGTTGTATGTAGGCCCTGATCATCGCCTAGGCCCACAAGGCCCAGGCCTTGGGCTCATAATTTTAGAGGGCCCTGAAATTGGATGTAAACCTATATTTTTGTTTCACAAAAGCTATGTGAATATCTTTTATTCATAAAAAATATCTTTATATAAAAATCATTTTGTATTGATCTTGAACCATCTTTAGTATCTAAGAGTATATTTATTCAAATAAACAAAACCATCATTTAAATGCGTAAAAAACAAGCTTTTTTGAAAGATAGAGAAAAAAAAGGAAATCTCGATGAATTTATTGTGAGATCAGCAAATGTCAACTCTGAAGTTGTGAATAATACTGAAGATATTGTGATTTGTATTGTGATAGTTAAATGCAAAACTATACATAACAAAGTTTTTCCTTTTTTGATTTATAAATTTGATTGTTAGAAATTTGTTTCTTTATTTGCGATAAAAAAAAAAAAAACTTTTAAGAAACAATATTAACATTGATTTATCAACTTTTTCATTATTTAATGTTAATTCATTTGACTTTGTGTCAAGCCCATTTCCATTATATCACGGGTTTGAAAAAGGGGAACCCGAATGTATCTGGACCTTGAGCCTCAACTTGCCATAATCAGGCTCTGGTTGTATGAAAGAACAACTTTTGTACGTATTTTTTTTATTTGTATATTAAAGTGTAAAGTTTAATAAATGAATATGATGCTGTTATTAAGTTGTTTTGATCATAGATCGTTAATCGATAATGATCTTTTTATTCAAATACCGAAAAATCCTGGGAATATAATTAGAAACTGATAAACATATTATTTTTAAAAATCTGAAAAGAATTTTTGTACACGTGAAGTTTACGTTAATAATAAGGTAATACAATCGTTGATAAATTGTCTCACTTCTCTTCTTTAAATTCGAATAAATCATAGACATCGTATCTTTTTGAATCCTTCGTGTATGGTTGTGGGTATGTTTCTTGATGGCGGGAAAATCTGCGTAGGCCTAATTAATCCCCTTGCAGTCATCCAATCGAGCTGAAACTTGGCAGATAGATTCGATGTCGATGACAATGCATTCTATCAAATGTTGGGGCTGTAACTGTCAATAAAAAGTTGTTTTTACGGAATACTAATGAACCAACTTGCTATCATCCAATTGCGCTAAAATAGCTTTTAACCGATCATTGAAAAAGCTCTTTTCTGTTGCCAAAATTGTTTTAATAAATAAATAATCATTTTTTTTAATTAGAATGTAAAAAAGATATTTAGGTTCACGTTCATTTTAATAAATAAATTTTGTAATAAATAAATTTTTTAGTAAGGTATTTGCAACACATTTTGCTGATAGAAATGCTTTTGATATTTAAAATTAGATGCAAACACCAAGCGCACGCTGTTTACAGAATCGGTGCTATGTTAATGAATATAAAAATTGGCAATGCCTATAAAATATTTATATTAAAAACTTGGTTTTATGGGTTTTATTTTTTATTTAATAGAAAAGTGGCACACTAAATTTCGCAGTTTTGGTTCAGAGGGTTCTTAGTCTATCAAGTACATAATATGGAATATCGAACTGATTATTTTATGTTTTTTACAACGAGTCTTTATTTTGAAATAATTACCTAAATATCCTTAAAACTTATCAAATACTTTATTAAATTATATTACAAACACTTCTAAAATGAAAGAACATAGTGATTAAATGACCATTTATTTAATTAACAAAGTATTAAATTAAAAGTTCAGATTAAAAAAACCAATCATTATTTTACATGTATCTAGATTTTATGACCTTATTAGAGAATAAGAAGGTTTTACGAAATGTAAACTAACAAGATCACATGCTTTTCTCTATAAGAAATACTACAGTTTCACTAAAGCTCATGACATATTTATATGAATATTAGACAGCTAACTGACTATATGAAAGGGCTTATTTATTTCTTGAAAAACATAAAACCATCGTTTTGTACTTCATTTACTAGAGGTTCAATGGTTAAATAAAATAACTTATGCTAGTGATCTAAGATTATATATCAATTTTGTATGACCACTACAAACTATGATTTATAAAATAAATAAAACACTTGGAAAATGATTTTTTTAAGCATATTTGGAAAGATATTCGGAATTTACTTTTTTAAAACACCCCCCCCCCCCCCCCAATACCTTTGAGGAAATCAGAAATCTATTTTCAGGCTCTTTTACAGTCAATATTTTAGCCGGTTTAAATTAATATAAAGAACAATATAAAAACTTTGTTTCTTTACCTTTGATGAAGATATCTTTGGATTTATTATTAATAAGAGTAATAGATATCATTTTCAACAATCAATTATGTCAATTTTAATTAGGAATAAAAATTATAACGATTCCCTATGAATTATGGTTTGTATTAGTTAGTAATTTATTTGCATTAAAAATAATAAAACATTCTTCAAAAGTTTAAGAGTATCAATATTTGTGAAATACATAAGAATTTTTTTTATATCGTACTTGTTCACTGACTCTATAATAAACTTTATGGTAAACGTAATTCTATAATCATTGCGAAATACTAACATAAAAAAATGAGTACCAATTTTGGTAGTAGTTTGTTTCGTTTGAAATTTGGTGATAATATCGAGCTTACATTAGAAAACTCTCCTAGTCTTAAATTTGTATTAACTCCCGTTAAAAAAAGTAAGCTATTTTTTTAAAGATTGAAATACAAGCCATTATATTTCAAGAAAAATCATTTGCCTTTATTGGTTTTCATCAATTTATAAATCCATAATCATAGACATAAGAAATAGACCTTAGCAACAGCATAAGAAATCTAATGGCTTTTGCAAATAACTCCAGAGAAACAGGAATCCAGATATCCGCCAAAGGGCTTTTCCTAGGAATCTATTTCAACATTATCCATTAAGAGAAGCTTGAGCAACATAGGCATTCGCAGTTTAATCACGTATAAGTTTTTTTTTACGAAGCAACAGATCATTTCGGTAGTTTCAAAGTTGTGTCAATGACACTTCATACGAAATTGATCCGATAACTTTTTCAAATGTATTATTCTTATTTGTAAGAATAAATATACATTACTTCATTCTAATAATCATGAAATAGCTATATATTAAAATAACTACCAATTTATTATAAAAAAATAAAACCTTGAACGAAAGAAAATACGAGTCATAGCAAAATTAAAAAACTGAAGAAAAAAAACGCAACAAATCTTTAAAAATTATCTATTAAATGCGTATGTGACTTCAGGAAATTTCTTACAATGTTTATTTTCTAATGTCTTGATAGTTTGGATTGAAAAGTGCTCATTAAAATGTTGAAATCCCGGAGATATACTAGTTTACTTTTAAAAACGATAAATAATAATAACAACATTTCCAAGTAATCATAAAGAAATATTAATATTTATATCAAGAAATTCTTTTAATCAACAAAAACATCTTATTAGGGAGATCATATTAAATAGTTTGTTTACAAATAAGATTGATTTTCAAGAATTCTAGCAATTTTGGGGATATTTTATAGATCGTTACACAGTATAAACAATATTGGATTATATTACAAATTGAGTCATTTCCATAGTGACTTGCATAACGTTACGTACATTTAGAATGGAATTTGATATATTGTTTTCATTTAACACCGAAACAAGTAAATATTTTTTTATATACTTAGAATACATTATAATTTAGCTTTATATATTTAAAACTAAAAATTTAATTAATTAAAATTGAATTCATTAAAATAAAACTTGCCCAACCAAATTTTTTCAATTAAGGGAAATAACATCTATGTATACATAAAAGTGAGTTGTCTGTACGTCTGAACCTTATACAAATCCACAGTTTTGCACTTAGAGATACGAAATTTGGTTCATAGAAGCTTTAGTACATGGTGATTGTAGAGAACAACTTTGAAATTCGATTAAAAGTTGCTTTTATTAAAATTTAATGACATGAAGAAAAATTTATTGGAATGGCAACGATATTTTTTTAATACATCAGAATAAAACCAAAAGTTATTTTAATGTGTCACCCTTATTTTTCTGATTATTTTTATGCATTACAATCGTCTTTCCTTCAAGTGATTCGAATATTATAATTTTCAAATATTTACTGTGATTGGTTGGTTGGTTGTTTTCAGATTATCTGGCGCCGTCAGCAACACGAGGGCTATAATGCACCGAAACATTCGTCATTAGACAAGCCAACATACATTTACAAACACCCAGGCCTAACACGGGACTCGAACCCGCAACCTCGCGTTCTAGAGGCTAGCACGCTAACCACTATACCATTTGGTCGACCAAATATTTACTGTGAAACAACGATCTGCGCATGCTCCGTTTGAAAGCGTAATTGTAAGTACTATTGAAATCCACCGAAAACTTTCCTATCATTTCGATATTTGCTAATATTACTTTTTATTTCCAAGTAAATATTTATTCGTTTCCTTTATCCAAAATATCAAAAATCCTTCTTCTGATTGTTTTTATTTTTAATACAGTGTTTTTGTACTGTGCATCCAAGTTCCATATTATTTAATGTAGATTTCAATACATTTTTTGTAATATACGTGTTTTACTATTTACACTGGACTATTTTGCCATTTACACCAGAAACGTAGTATTTCATTTGCGATTTTATTTCTTTTTTTCTTAAATATAAACTTCTATGTCTTTCAACGGGTCTCCAGCGGGGTCACGCTGCTAGTCACTTATATGAACAGTTTTCTTTCACTCTCTGTAGCATATTCATTATTACATTTCTTTTAAAATTTAATCATCTATCGATTGCATCATACCCAGAAACAAACAGTAAATTTAATTCTTAAAAACTGATATGACTGACTCTCAAATTAGAATATATTAAGAAACTAAAGCAACTGATTGTAACTCTGATTAAAAGAAAAAATTTTAATAATCAAGCTTCGTATTTTTCGATGCCGTGAGCTTATACTGTTTTTATTTAAATAATTTTTCCTGAAAAATCTAAGTGAGTGGAGTCAAGAATGTCTAAGGGCAAAGTATCAAATCAAGTAAATTGGGAAACACGAAGCTTTGCGAAACTTAAGAAAGTAGAGGCCGGCAACTTTTTTGATGAACGGTTACAAATCATATTAGGTTGGAGTTACGACTTAGTTTCTATTGCTTTTCAGTATTCTTTCTCTTATATCCATTTATTCTACATACCTAACATAAACTAAAATTTCATTTTCATTTATTTTTCACGTAGTTTAGTTTTAATTGGGGAGTTTGTATTTAACTTGACTTGCATCTATATTTAGCTTAAGCTTGGATTGCATAATAAAGTTTAAGTTAATTATGTATTCCAATTAAAGCTAAGCTACGCATTGTGCACTTTTAAATTATTTTATTTTCACCATTTTACTTTAACATGTTATGATTAGTTATTACATATGTTCAAACATGATGGTACAAATTCTAATCTATTACTTGAATTATTTTCTGATAGAATATTTAAGAACAGGCTCAACCATCAAACAGTTATCATTCTAAGGACTATAGGGACATTACAATACTTCTTCACGAACTACGGAAAAACAATAAAAAAATTAAATTAACCTTTTTAATTTAGATTAACCTTTTATTTTAAAGTTAACCTTGCATTTTTAATGAATAGATAATGATCATAGTAAAACAATTAAAAAATATTAATATAAAATGTTTAGCATGGGTTTGAATAAAAAATAATTCCTTAATACCAGGTTGTCATTGACAAAATTATATATTGTTGACTATAAACGACCAAAAAAAAATTTTTTTTTATATAAAAGTTAAATTACGGGTCATTCCAAGTCAGTTCGGCCTGACCATGATATTCCCCACCTCAGATTCTTATGAAAATAGGTTTGAAACCTGTTTTCATTGTTATTTACATCATTTTTTTTAATAACACTGCTACTTGTTCAAATTTTACAGCACTTTAAAATTTATGGATTTTTTAAATTTCGCTTTCCTGAATTTTCAAAAAAAGAGGTAAATGTCAGAAATTTTTTTTTTCTCATTAAGCACTAATTATATTACAATTTTATAAAAGTATACAAATTAAGAAAAAAACACTTCCCCAAGTTTATAAAAAAAGTTCACAAAAAATTACCTAATTGGGATTACGTTTGTCGCACAGTACTACCTATATATGGGCTTAAAAGGCAAATCGTTATGACCCTCGTATTAATTTGACAGATGCTGTCATAACATGCAATTTTTCTTCAAGAGTGGAGACTATTTTTGGAAACAGGTAAATTCGGAACAGGTATTTTCGGAAGGTAACCCCACATTTGTTATTGAAGAAACATGCAGTTTTAACTAGTCAGTCTATTAATCTACAGTTTATTGTTAGTGATCACAGGCTTCAATCTCTCTGTTTCATATGCAGCAGAGCTAAGAATTGAGATATCTTCAATTGTTTTTAATAATTAGAGTTGATCCACTGTCATACTTTACTAGAATTTTTAATTTGCTTCTTTTATTCCTGGTTGTGTTTCACACATGCAGCTTTTTTCTCCTTCTTTTCTTCTCTGCTCCTTTTCTGTCTCTTGGACACTTATTATTATTATTTTTTTGACGTTTCAGTTTATACTTTTTTTTCTGGGGATTTGCAATGCATTTTTAGAGAAACGTGTGATGTCACACTTCTTGAAACCAACACTTTACCCGTATGAAGTTCATGACCCGTCCCCTTTCCCCTCCAAGCGTGATAGTATATATATGGACTTCTCCAAAGCTACTGAAATGCAAAGCTCAATTTTAGCAAAATTATATTTAGAGTAAGTAGCGGTCAAAACTAAAAAGTCTTCAAATTACCAGCGTCTCTGATTACTTCTCCTTTCATTTTTTCAACTATCTCAAACTTATAAAAATTGACGACGATCAACAATGGAACCCACACACTGAAACAAGTGTACATAATTAGAAGCATAACAGTTTTTGATGCACTCCCTGTTGAACTTATTACCAATGACTTTTCCACCCTATTTAAATAGAAAATTGCAAATTTCAATAAACTTATGTTGCAAGAATGTTTCAAAAAGACTATTTTCTGCAATATCTATGTTTATAAAAAAATTAAATATTGATTTAACAGATCAAAACTTCACACTAAATTTTTAGAATACATTTATAGTATGGAGATTTGATATTTATACATAAACAAAAGTAAATTTGGAAAACATATTAATTTTTTAATTAATTTTCGTTAATTAGTTTTTATTATGTTTCATATCAGGAGGTGAAATTTTGGCAAATGTGTCAAACAGATTACTATATTCATGCTAGATATTTCATTGTTCTTCACCAGATCTATCAATATCGATCATTCCCAAATACTTTTGCCTGAGAGTAAAATTTAGCAAACAATCAATACAAAATCTTAAAATGTCAAATATTAAAAGTGTATACTAAAAAAAAAAAAGCTAAAATCGTATAATTCTTCCCTGAATCTATTGGCTCACTTTATTCAATGACTTCTTATATTTCATATTCATCACTATTCTATACTCGCGTTTGATTATTTCTCAATTTATTATCTATTATGTTTGATATTATACGCATGATGGGAAAAATCAAGCTTTTATTAAATTAGTGATTAATTTTAGCCTGAGATTAACATTCGTGATCTGTCGTTGCTCCTCATTATCCAGGCTGTTTAAACCCACATCATGTGCAACTACGGCTTATTTTTTTTTTGTCCAAAATGAAAACGAGAGGACATTGCCACGAAATGGCAATGTCCTCTCGCTGAATTACACGTTGATTATAAAAAGGGAAACTCGTCGGTTGATTAAAAAAAAAAAAAAAAGCGAAAGTTTAAAAACTTTGCATTTTGACAAAAGATTTTTTTTTCTCCACTGCGTGTTAAAACGACACAGGTAGAGTGTCATGCATTTCACATCGATACCCGGACGTAATTTCAACCGACGGAAGTAGTAGTAGTAGGGGGGAATAGACTTTAAACAAGGAGAGAGTTTTGTGAGATCTTCGTGACCTCCAATGCATTTCGAGCTCTTTTTTTTTATCCATCCCTTCTTAGAAGATATTTTCTCTTCCCCTTCTCTTCGCTTTTCCTTTTCTTCTCATATTTTTCAACCCTGTTATATTTATTTATTCATCCTTCCCGCAGCGAGAGCCCATCAAACGACCGCAGGGCATCCGTACTGCACCTGACCTGTAGTAAAAAAAAAAAAACACGTACCGGAAAATGTCGATCTGACCTACAAGTGTAGGGAGTGAGAGAGAAACTTCTGTCTAGGTCGTCGACCAGATTATGGTTACCCGTTTAGATAGCTGCCTGTTTGTAGCTTTGTACATTTTTTAAAACGTGACCTCGGGGTCGTCAGGTGAGATATCGAAAGTGCTGGATGTTGATTTTTACGTATCTTCTTGGAAGAATGTGAGGTAGCGCTTCGGAGAAAAAAAGAAAGTGATGTTTATTTAGTACCTTGTGTCAAGAGTTTGAGTAGGAGCAATTTAAATTGTTAGTTGGTAGTTTTCTTCCTTTTATCAAATTAATTTACTGGATTCATTCTTGGTTTGCTGTGCGAATTAAAGATGGAAGGCGCTAAAGTATTTTATTTCTTTTGAAACAAAATAAATGTTTTTCTAACTTTATTTTGTTCTAGTTAATTAAATTGGTTTTTATCAGTTGAAAATTGTAAGAAATTATTCAAGTTTCTTAAAACCAGGTTCAAACGATCTTGCCATGATAAAAAAATTGAATAACAAAATTAAGATGTATATTCGGAAGATTGGTTGGATCTTGAACAAAATGTTAAAGACAAGCGAAAATTTACTAAATAAAAAATACCAAAAAAATGAAAGTAAAATTCTGAAAATTTGAAAATATTTATATAATTGCTTAAACAATATTTCTGAATAAAGTTATAGAGAATATATCAATGTTTTTTATTTTAATATCTATTTCACTTATGAATGCAATGCCACTTGAGCAAAACATTAAGGACAATCCCATTTCTTAAAGGAACCATAGGCTGATTCCATGTCAAATCAACACAGCTTCCAATCCGACCCCTTCAAAATTTGATAAAATTTTGCTCACCTGTTGGGTTTATAGAGAAAAGAAAAATGGCCAATATTAGGCTTGAATATCGTTTGGTTGATGAAATATGGAGCTTCAAAAATGGATCAAAAGGTCAACATTTAACATTTCTTGCTTTACATATTTGCACATAATTTCCCCCCTAATGATCATAAAACATTGCTCTTGGTGTCAAAAAAAAAAAAAAAAAAAAAAGCTGAATATTTGGGCTTTCTTATGATGTATCCTATTTTTAAAAAATTTCATTTTAAGGTCAAACATTTTGATCTTTGACCTTCTATATCTCAAAAAGGGATATTTTATATATATATATATATATAAAATATCCCTTTTTGAGATATCGAAGGTATATATATATATATATATATATATATATATATATATATATATATTCTTCATACATTAATTCTCTACAAAATCTTTTAGTTTCATTTTGAGACCGCATGGGAAGGCAAGTTATAAATTTAAATGCAAATCTTTATCCTTAACTTTGCACGGTAATCGCTTTTGGGTGCGATGTAAGGATTCTCATATTCGCGATGTGAATTGCAAAAGAATGAACAAGGAACTGTATGTAAATTTTCTAGATTTAAAAAAAAAATTAAATATTGAAAATTTATTTCGTGGATCTTTTGTTAAATGTATGCGTGAGCTGCCATATTTTATAGTTGGGAATTCCAAGTTTGCTGATATACGACCAAATAAGTGTCGTTATAGGTGGAAGTGCAAAACTTACCTTTTGTGTTTATCATATTCATAAAAAAGTAAAATTAATGCTGATAAGATGTTATTCGAATGAAATAAGTAAAGAAAGTGAAACTCCATTAGTTTCTTGTTAAAACTACATATCTGCAATTGTTAGAAATTGTCTTCAAACAATATATTACCTGTGGGATTGAAACAATTGTCCAAAATTCGAGAAATTTAGGAAATGTATAGAAAAACTTTTTGATAAAATTAGGGTTATGAGAATAAAATACAAGCAAAGAAATAATTTTTGCAGGTTTACCCTTGAAACTTTGTAGACCCTTTTTAATGTTTTATTCATTTATTTCTGGGGAAACTTGCTACAGTTTAACGGCTTTAATGTTAAGAGTAGTCATATTTCTTTAGTGCTAGTAAAATATGTATATCTATTTCTAAAATATTTCAACAAATAAAAAAAGTAGTAAAATGGAAAAAGAAGATGAATATGATGAAATGGTATGCATCTGATCAACTAATTTCGACGACATTTCAATGGTAATACGATTAATAAAAATAAAAAAAATGAAAAAGATTTTCTATTTTTGGGATTTTCCTTTTGTTAAATAAAATGAACAAACAAATTATTCTGATCGTTTGTAACGTTCTTTAAAAAATTCTCAAAATTCTCTTTATGATCATGTTTCTAATTTTATAGGAAAAAACGTTTTCATACTTAAATTGCAAAAAGCAGACACCAATCATAATAATTTTTAGACAATAATTTAGGTTAAAATTTATTCTTCTATTTTATATTTATCAGAATATCGTAAAAGGAGATCATATTATAAAAAATATCATATTCATAAAAAAGTAAAATTAATGCTGATAAGATGTTATTCGAATGAAATAAGTAAAGAAAGTGAAACTCCATTAGTTTCTTGCTAAAACTACATATCTGCAATTGTTAGAAATTGTCTTCAAACAATATATTACCTGTGGGATTGAAACAATTGTCCAAAATTCGAGAAATTTAGGAAATGTATAGAAAAACTTTTTGATAAAATTAGGGTTATGAGATATATGATAAGAGAACCTTTTTGATAAAATTAGGGTTATGCGGTCCCAAAATGAAACCTATAGATTTTTGTAGAGAATTAACGTATGAAGAAAATATTTAAAAAAAAAATACCCCTTTTTGAGATATCGAAGATCAAAGGTCAAACTGTTTAATCTTAACATTGAAATTATTAAAAATTGGTGCAATTGATATATCATGAGAAATCGCAAATATTCAACTTTTTTTTTGGCCCTAAAAACAATGTTCTATGATAATTAGGGACAAAATTATGTACAAATCTGTAAAGCAAGAAATGCGAAATTTTGACCTTTAGGCCATTTTTGAAGCGCCGTATTTCAGAAACCAAACTATATTCAAACCTAATATTGTCTATTTTTTTATTTTCACTATGAATCCAACAAGTAAGCAAAATTTTATTAAAATCTGAAGGGGTCGGGTTGAAATGCTACTTTTTTGTGTTGATTTAACATGGAACCCCATAATTCTTCTCTTCAATTTATTTTTTATACGTGTCGTCCTTATATGTTGCTACGAGAATTATTTTCTTCGTTATTGGAGGTAGAGTATCAATGAAAATTGCAAAAATGTTCAGAAAAAGATATTGTGATTTGGAAAGGTAATTTATTTTAAAGTTACAGAATTTAATTTGTATACAAATATAGTATTGGGAAAAGGTCAATCACAAAATTGTTCCTGGTTTCAAACATCGTTAATTACACAGGCCAACAAAAAATTATTATTATTATTTTTTTTTTTTGGTGTCCAAGATTTTAGATATATTGGGGGTGCTGAATCTAAATATGAAATCAATTTTTCTCTGTTAGCTCTACTTTTTTAGATCAGTGCTTCTTTAACGTGCAGTTCTAAGCGAAATATACAATTCTAACATAATTTTGTGAATTCCTAAATCACATTTACAAGGGTTGGCTATTATTTCTGTTTAGTATGTATAACTGGAATCAATCAAAACAACTGTATTACTTATCCTAATTTAATCAATGAAAGAAACCCGATCCTTCATTCAGCGGAAGTGCCGATACCAACCAACGTTTCCCCAGATACCAAAACTCTGTAAGAACGAGTCTAGTCCCTCTGATCACCCTTCTGATATTAATGAAGGTGATTGTGATTATGATGGTATATCTTCATTTAACATTAAACATTTCAACCAGTATGAATTAAATGACCTCACCAGAGATCTCAACTTTTTAAAATGAAGCTTCTGAATTACTGGTTTTCAGGTTGAAAGAAAAAAGAATACTGGAAAAAGGAACAAAAATTAGTTTTTACCTTACAAGAAAACAGTATTTGCTAGTCTTCTTCTCTCACGAAGACAATCTTGTAGTTTGTCACGAAATTAGAGAACTAAAAAATAATTGTCTTCCTGAATATTTTCAAGATAATTGGCGCCTATTTATTGACAGCTCAAAGCGAAGTTTGAAATGTGTCCTTCCTTTTACACAATGGGAACAAATGTGGCTCAATATACTAATTGCTCACTCAACAAAAATGAATTAAGAATATAACACCATAGCTTTGGTTTTGGAGAAGATAAAGTATCATGAACATCAATGGGTGATTTGTGTGTACTTAAAAATGATAAACTGTCTCCTTGAACAGCAAAGTGGCTTGCACAAAATATCCTTGCTTCTTGTGCTTCTGGTATAACAGAAATAGTTCACACCACAGGGTTAAAAAAAGAGTGGCCAGACAGAGAAAACATAGATGTTGGGGAAAATAATGTCATAAACCATCCCTTACTTGAACGGGAGGAAATCTTCTTTCCTTCACTACACATTAAATTGGGCTTTATGAAGCAGTTTGTAAAGACTCTTGATAAGAACGAACCAAGCTTTGAATATATAGGGAGGTGGTAGTGGAGGGGGATGTCTCAATTGAGTGCGGAAAATTTAAAGCAGGAATATTTCACGAACCACAAATAAGACAACTTATTAAAGATCCTGCCTTCGTAAATTCGATGAAAGAGACTGAGAGAAAAGCCTAAACTTCATTTGTTGCAGTTGTCAGAAATTTTCTGGGAAAACGCAAAACTGAAATTATGTTGACTGGTAAACAAGAGGCTTAACACTTTCAAATCCCTTGGCTGCAACATAAGTATTAAGGTTGTTAAGGGTGGTAGAGCTAAGGTTACAGTCACTAAAAACCGTTTTCTTGAAAATTTAAGCGACATCAGTGAGGAATAAGATGAAAGATTTAACCAGCATATTAAAACTATGGAGGACCGATACCAAGGAAGATGTGATACGCCCATGAAGGCAGATTACTGCGGGAGTTCAAAAGAGACTGTTCCAAAAAAAAAAAAAACTGAAATTATGTTGACTGGTAAACAAGAGGCTTAACACTTTCAAATCCCTTGGCTGCAACAAAAGTATTAAGGTTGTTAAGGGTGGTTGAGCTAAGTTTACAGTCACTAAAAACCGTTTTCTTGAAAATTTAGGAGACATCAGTGAGGAATAAGATGAAAGATTTAACCAGCATATTAAAACTATGGAGGACCGATACCAAGGAAGATGTGATACGCCCATGATGGCAGATTACTGCGGGAGTTCAAAAGAGACTGTTCCAAAATACATTCAAGAATGTCACGGAAAAGAAACTTCTGAAGTGTTCAGTGACTATAACTAGTTTCATCGATGACATTTCCCTCTATCTTTGTATATAATAATATTTCTATAATATAATAATAAAAATTCCATGTTTAGTTTTTTATTTGATCCTTGTGTTTAACTTAAGATAGTGTAATATATATTTGGGAATTCTCTGTTGTGCACACGAGACATTTTGGCTCTTTTTTCTACTCGGAAACAAATTAGAATTCTAGAATTATGATGAATCTAACAGTTATGTTTTTGTCTTAGATAACTCTAGTTGGTGACGAAGTTATATTGAAAAATAATTATTCCACTTAGGAATATTAACATTTAAAAGCCACTAACGCATGTGTCCCGTGCGTCGGTGGATAAAAATGCATATTTGATCTAGTTCAAGTTATTATTTTTCAATTTAACTTAATCACCATGCAATATTATATCAAACAAAAACAAAACTGTTAGATTCATCTTATTTTTATAATTCTTATCTGTTTACTAGTAGAAAAAAGAGCCAAATTGTCCCGTGCGTCAGCCAGAATTGCCCATTTTATTAAAATGTTATATCTTAGAAATTCGAGCTGATAGGCAAAAACTTCCAGTGTACATAAGGAAGTCTTGGAAAGAGTTCTGTTCAAGAAATGATAATTTGAAAAGAATCAAGGTAAAAAGATTAAAGAAGACCGATTCCTTCAAAAATATTCAACTTCATGGATTATAAGACGCTTCTATGAATTACAAAAAATTAAATATTAAATATGGAACTGAAGATCCTAACTAGTAGCCCCAATAAATGAATTTTTTTGCCAGACACCTGTGCTTAATTTCGAATAATTGTACAAGCTTCTAACTTAAATTAAAGCTTGCCGTAATTCAAGACCCCTCACTTCTCTAAATTCTGATCCCATTGATGTTAAAGCGATTACTTTAGACCACTTTCTCATTGGTGCTCCGCTTCTCTTTTCCTGAAAGAGAGCTCATAATTTTTAAGTCCCTCAAGTCACAATAGATCTTTTTCAGAGACTATGCAATCTATTTGTCAAGTCTTATTAGTCAAGATTATTCGTCAAGTCTTCGATCCCGTGGGAAGTGGATCCATGCAAATTTGAAAGTTGGTGATTTCGTCATATTACCAAGCATCTTGCCCCAGGGTAAAATTATTTAAGTCTACCCTGGGGATGATGGACTTGTTACATGTCATCAAAATACATTCTAAAGGAATCTTCAAACGACCTATTTGTAATATTTACCCTCTTTTAGAACCATCCTCAGCTAGGGTGACAGTATGTTTAGTTCAATCTGCCAGAATAAGGCACTAGTTCTTTTTTATTATACGTTTTAAGACAGTAAGAATGTACACGATTCGAATTTGGTTGGTAGACATTTTATATTGTGTTCAACCCCCTTTTTTAGAGTACCTTTTCAAGTGTATTGAAATCCAAATATTATTCAAAACTACTCTTTTTAATTTTAATCACAAAAATATTCAGGTTTTTTTTTTCAATATTCCGAAAGTATAAGTGATTGTTGATTATCATAGGGAATAAGACTCAAGTTCTTACATTTTAGTGTCCATTATCTTAACCATTTGACAAGCTGACACCTAAGAAAAACTTCTTGATAAAGGAAAGAAGGGAGAGTTTAAGTTGATGATTTTTTCTTTCATTTATTAAATGTTTCTTAAGTTCTTGCAAAAAAAAAAAAAAAAAAAAAAAAAAAAAAAAAATGTTTACAAAAGTCCTAAATAGAAATACATTTGAGAAGACTAAGCTGTTTATTAAGGGGTTTGGTGCAGTTGTTTGGTTGGTTGCTTCTTCGATGATGTGGGAAAAACAAGAAAAAGCAGAATATTAGAAAGTTGCAAAAATCAGTCTTTTTCACTCACATTTACTCCACTTTTAACTCCCCCCATTGCTGGAAGTTTTTCTTCACCTCAACTTTACTCAATCCTTCTAAATGTAAATAATTTATTTACAGCTATAAAGATTGAGAAAAGCCTCTTACTGTTCTCAGTGGTATCGAGCTAAGCCAACACCAACTTAATACTAAAGCCAGAACGCTGGCTTTAGTCATGTATCTCCGTTGAAGATGTTTAGAATAGCTGATTTTCATCTGTAAACCTACTGAAGTTCGTGAATTTTTATTGGAAAATCAGGTAAATCCTTTTCTTATTTGATATATTATTTGTTTAGTAGTGATTAAAATGTTCTTTTTTATATAGTTTCCTCATATCATTTCAATCATTTAAAAATACCGTAATTAGAAATTTGTGAGCATTTAAATTTCAAATCGGCTTACTGCTATGA
The DNA here is from genome assembly GCA_963978545.1 of Linyphia triangularis. Classification (NCBI taxonomy): domain Eukaryota; kingdom Metazoa; phylum Arthropoda; class Arachnida; order Araneae; family Linyphiidae; genus Linyphia; species Linyphia triangularis. The sequence goes on from OZ021726.1 coordinate 31,732,173, forward strand.
ATGCGTTTGACTTTAGAATTTGATATTAAGTGCGTGAATTTTTAAACACCAATTCTCACCAAAAAATAATGTTGTATACAAATTTTTCCTCTTTATATCATGTCATAAAATAGGCAAATGCAGAGGATTTTTACGCATTTTCAGAACGATTTAGTGAAAAGATTAAAAATGCAAATATTTTCGGAAAGAAAATTCCTGGCAAAAGCATATTATTTGAAATTAAGACTATTATCTGTTACTTTCAAATTTATTCTTCTTTCAAAATGGTATATGTAAACAAGCTGTGGATCAAATTTTACGTTTTTACATTTTTCGATCAGAAATATTCTTATGTCGTAATTAAACTTTATGAAACGCAAAGCATAAAAATGGCTAAGTGCAAAATAAGCAATATTAATAAGTGAAAACCCGTTAATCAGTACTTCTAAATGGAAAGAAAACAAACAAAATATTTTAGTATAAATTGTAATTCCGTCACTGCATATAAAATTATGTTTACCTTTTATAAAAGTTCTTATTTTCTATAAGTAGGTTATACAGTGGCTCCCAAAAGTCTTCATACACTTACAAATTTCAATCACATACTACATTATCCATCTCAAACACTAATATTTCAAAATAGGATTTTTTTAAATAATATCTCTAATTTCATCGTAATAAAACTGCATAAAATATTTTTAGGGCAGAGCAAAACTTTTTTTAGAAAAATCATTAACCTAAAAGTAACACAAAAAATATCTCCCGAAAGTCTTCGTACACTTAATTTTTTTGTGGACATATTTGTATTTAATGTAATATTTTGGTAAATTAGTAATTCGTATGATATCTTTTAGCATTCAGAACAACTTTTATACGTCTGGAAATAAATGTTACTAATTTTTTTGTAACTTCTGCATTAATGTTCATCTATTCTAATATGATCATTACTGTTTTTAGTCGACTTTTTGTTTTAAAGTTGTGTCTTCTTACTTTGGCTTCCAATTTTCTCCAAATCTGTTCTTTTGGGTTCAAATCTGTTGACTTAGGTAGTGTTTTTAGAATTTGGGGGCAATTATAGAGGCAACACTGGTGGTAATTGAATGCTGTGTGCTCGGATCATTATCTTGATAAAAAATGCAGTTATTTGTAATATCCAAATTTTGGGTTCACAAATTTAATTTATCATTCAAATTATTCAGATAGAGTTCACGATTCATTATTCCATCACTAAACACTAAATTACCAAGTCCTAATGCTTACAAGCACCCATACACAAGGACACTTCCACCTCCGTGCTTTACTGTTCCCACTAAGTTCTTGAGATTAGGTTCGTCATTTTTTCTTTGTCACACAATAATACGACCATCGAAACCAAAAAATTTATATTTGTTTTTATCTTTAAATAAGACATGATTTCAATATGCTTCTGACTTATTTATCATTAACTTTGTATAAAAAAAAATTAAAAAAAAAAAAAATGGCGAAACTTTATATTTTTAGCACTTACAAAATTTTCCTTCTGGAAGAACACCCATGTACTCCAGCTGATGTGACTACTTTTCAAACAGTTTCAAGTGAAATAGAAGTCATATTTTTTTCTTTATATTCTGAAGAAACTTTATAGGCCACAAACGCGGACTTTTTTCAAATTTTCTTATAATAAATCCCTTTTTATATTCATATAAGTGTGTTGGGCAGTCTATTCTTGGCTGGTTTGAATTCTATTTTCATGTTTAAAATGTTTTATTACATGTATAATATATTAGCCATACATAGAATACATTTACTACCATTACGATGAAATATGATCAATTTTAGACTGCTGTTTGTTGATTCTTAACGAAACTATTTTAAAGAATAAATAAATTATAATAAATAGAGAAGGCAAATATTGCAGACAATCTCATGTTTAAAAGTCACCACAATGCAAAAATAATAATAATAATAAATAAAAAAAAGAGTAAAACATATTTTATTAATGAAGTTATCAGAAAATATTATGGTGTACGAACACTTTTGTGGGACTTTTTTCTCTGGTTCTATAATTTTATATTTTTATAAAAGTAAAACGATTCAATACTTCTTTTAAAAACGTTAAGTTTCATTCAGAATTAAATGCATTTTACAAAAAAATATTGAAGTGAAAATTTGAATTCAATTCCAAACTAGAGCATTTTTTCTATAAAATTTTTTAAGTGTACGAAGACCTTTGGGAACCACTGTATTTTGAGCCAATTGATTTAAATAAAGAATTAATAAATTAAACTTAATTTGAAGCAATTTACAAAGGGAAATGTATGCTCTTTATAATCTGAGAAAATTTTGTGGCGAATTATTTTATTTTAGACTAAGCTTATTTCAAACTTAATCTATATTGTTTTGACGTTCGTTACGTCATGACATAATTAAAAATTCTACAAAAACATCGCATTAACTTTTATCAATTCATTCATTTGGAATTAAATGTATTTAAAACTGTCTTGCAATGTATGCCGTAGGCATTTGAACATTTTAAGAATTATATTAGCCCCACAACTAGGCAAGGTGATGTCAATTAAACTTTGGCTGGTACATGATAAAATGACACTGTGCTTTTAATCTTTGTTAGCATATGTTCATAAAAATACGTAGTTGGTTACGATCATAAAATGATGAAAATGTCAAATAAAATTTAAAACCAGTTCAAATTGATAAAATGGTGTGTTTACATTGTATTTGTGCCACATTTTATTTTTTGTTCTTTTGTATATGCTGTTTTCATTAATAAATTACTTTTAGGTTTATGAATTACATTTCACAGAGAGGAAATTCGAATACACAACCTCTGCATACTTTTATTTCTGCACCATTAAAAATTAAACATCCAGCTTGCGATGCAGTTCCATCCATGTTTGTGAATTTTCCTGGATATTTTCATCATGAGTCAATTATGTATCAAGTATCACCAGAGAAAGAAAAAAAAAAACATGCAGAGAGAGAATGCTCGATTGCAGAAAGTTTACAAAGTACACATTCAATAAAGATGTAAAAAAGTGTTAATGTGTTTATTAAAGAATGTATTTCGTAGATGTTTTTTTAAATATTACATTACAAATAATCCTAACTTAAAAAAGTTATTGCAGAAGTTTATTATTCTTTGCAAAATCTTAGGGAACTAAGAAGAACTAAAAATATACCCCTCTTTATTATAAAGTTTTAGTTTTAAAAATAAAAAGTGTGCAAAAATATTAAGGACATATTAATTAAAGCAATGATTCCTACTCTTGAATTTGAAAGGAATTTAAACTATAAGTTACATTTATAACTCACTTATTAATAGTGTGGATTTTGTGTGTTCTATAAAAACATATATAATTTCAAGAGAGATGCGTGACGCCATGATTCAGTATCCAGACTTTGAGTATTAAGTGGTGCTGGCTAAAACCCTTAAAGAGTCATGCATTATGCAATGTAATGTTGATTATATGTACACTTCGGCAGCAGGGTGGCAACATTGTATTAATATTTTAGTTGCAATTTTGGGGTAAACGGATAATTAGTTTACCATTAACTTTATTATTAAAGTCAATAATGAAAAGTTAATTTCTATGAACTGTTAATTACAAAATGATTAATATAACTTAATTTTAATAATGTAAATGTTTCTTAATAAAATCATCTAGCAATTAAGAAAGTAATAGAAAATAATGTAAATAACATAATGTTACGAAATTTTGTATATTTGTAAATATTTCGTAGTGTTAATTTTGTAAATAGGAAAATTTATTTACATTTTGCATAAGGCAGTGCAATAGTTCGCCTTTAATTTGTTTCCCTGCCTCTCAATGCTTGATAACGGGTTTTACAGAGGTAACTCTGGGAAGCGAGTTTCAAGGGGCAGGGCATTTAACATTATGGTAATGGGAATCTCGCCAAATTGGCGAGATAGAGCCAAGTTGGCGACGGTTTTGTCGCCAAATTTGGTCTCCATGTACATGTATAGGACTTTTCGACTACGATCTGGAAAGTTCTCCAAATGTCTATCTCTGGAATATTCACGAAAGTTCCCCTCCCCTATATAAGACCGGCCAAGTGAGCGGGGAGTAGTAGTTCTTGGATTTTGAGTCACTAAATTAGTTGACTGGATACTGATTAGTTCTAAAACGAACTGTATTGCATTGTCTTTCGCGGCGATTTAGCAGTTGTCAAGTTTTTAACTGCTGTTTTGTGCTCTATTGAGGTGAAAAGAGCTGTATTGTGTCTACTAGAACGAGAAGTTCTGGAGCTGTAAGAGAACTGTGAAGAGTTATTTTGGAATAAATTTCTGTAAGTTTTGATTTGCTTTGGCTTCAAATCTTTCGAACCCGTCCACGTAACAATATAAATTCATAAAAATTGAAAAACAGTACTAGAAATTAAAACAAATTATTTTTTATTTAAGAGTAAACCTATGTAAGTAATTAATATTTAACTGAGGAATGACTAATTAAAAAAAATATTCACCAGTAAGATATTATTGGTTAGTAACGTTTTATCCTAGTAGTTAAAAGAGTTATTTGTTTCTTCAAAAAAAGTTAAAATTTCTTTTTCATATTATTGTCGTTAGGGTTAATTAAAAAAAACCCGTTTCATTTCACAAATTATTTAAAAAAAATATTTTTTAATTATAAGAAAGTAATTATGTATTAGTATGCAATATGCATACTTCTTTATCTAAAACTTAAGAAAGTAATTATCCAAGACCAGTCGTAGGGTATCATCATATTATAAAAATTTGAAGGCTGGCTAGTTTGGCGTTTCTTACAAAACCTAAAATGTCTTAATTAATTTCTATGAAACTTTCAGCATGTATTCAAAACATTCCTAAAGTGGATTTGCATTAAAAACTAAAATGTATTTCCTTTTGGGGATGCTTGGGAATGTGTAACATTACCCAATTATTATCGACATTTTACTTTCTATGATGTTTAAACCGGGGCCGCCGCGAGATGGCGCTTTCTTTCCCTAAGCGGGCCAGGAACAAACTAAAATCTTTATGTCTAGACGTTTGCTAAGCGATGGGATTTCATTTTCGTAGATGCATGTAAACGTTGTGAATTCGATTCGTTTTGGAGTATTTTTTTTATTTAAAAGCTGTGAAATTTGAAGATATTAGATGAGAAACTGTTGGTGCGTCATTGAATAATTCTTTTAAAATTAAGGTAAGTTTCTTTTATTATTTATTTTAGTAATTTGTTGAACAATTAAGCCTACTAATGCGAAGCTGATGTTCTTATAGTGCTTTAATATTTGACGGATAATTGCTGATCATTGACTGTTTTCAACATTTGTTTACTTAATTTCAATGGACTATTTGTCGTTGAAATAAAAAGATATTGCTAAAATTTGCTGAACATCTTTTACGTTTCGTTAAATAACGTTACTTGCAATTCTTTCGAAGTACACGCAAATGTGTTTGCAGCTTCCAACTTATAAGTCATTTTATTGAAATATTATATTTGACAACTTTGAAGACATGTTCAATATAAAATGTTGTGATTAGGATTTTTTGCATAGTTTGAACATCAAGTTCCCATTATTTTATGATATAGTTACAGAAACATTCTATAAATTTTTTGACCAAACATAGCTTTGTTTACAATTTCCAACATTACGTATTTCATTGAAACATTTTAGTGAGTAACTTTGAAGTTAAACATGTACAATTTAGCTCATTTTAATTTTTACACTAGTGTAAAGGCAGAGCAAGTTTCAAATATTTTATGATATATAGTAACATTTGCTGAGTAATATGCCAGTTAAATTTTTGATAAAGCATTATTTTTTGGCTAACTTTTTAAAATATACTAGTCGCCTATTTGGCCAATTTCCTGTTCTATGTTTTAAGTTTATCTGGATCACAAATGTCATTACCCAAAATTTTCCTGCTAGTCTGAGCGTTAAATTATGTGAACAAATTATACTATTTGAGAATTTACTGTTATTTCTTTCAAAACGTTCTGGACGCCTTTTTTTTTTTATTATAATGTATTACAATTTTTCATAAAGTCAGTCTATCCCTGTCCATAGACTAATTAATATTTTTTTTTTTTTCAGCCATAACTTTTTTTGGAATATTGCTTTGAAATATTAAAATTTTATAACAGACAAAACATCAGTTATAAAAGTTCTGTTAAAATTTACGATATGGTCCCCTTTGGTGACTTTATGAAAGTTGGCGATTCGGCACCGAATGTGCAACCCGTCGTCAAAGTTTTCCTATAACTTTAGTGACAGTTTGGGTTTGGCGACACGGCGTGTTTTGACACTATTTTCGATTTGGTAACATAGCCTTTTAACTTTATTTTCAATTTGGTGATTTTTTTGAAAAATTGCCAAGGAGGATCATACAGTAAATCTTAACCAAAAGTTCTTTATATATGTATCAGTGTTTATTTTTATTATTACAAAAAAAAAGTCGCTATTTCAGTTTCATTTCCTGCGTACGTTATATGTGTGTTCATAGATTTTATTAGACCCAGACTTTCATAATTATTCATCAATAATATATTGCAGTAAGAATCCTAATTTCCACTCCTGCTTTAAAAGCCAAATAGCTTGAACCCTATCGTATTACTGCTTAGTTTTAAATAATTATTCATTTTCCTTACATTTTTTTTTTCCTCTCCAGGAAATACCATCTTCTTGCAGTGTTTCTTGATGTAAATCCAACTACAAAGCTCTTGACTCGATGAGAGTTTTTAAATTTCCAAACGAAGGAACAGGACTGTACGACAGATGGATGAGAAAAATTCCTCAACAAGATTGGAAGCCGGGTCTTCGAACTGTTGTTTGCATCCTTCATTTTCCCGAAGATGTTATTAAAAACATCTTCAGACAAGCAAATGGAATTGAAGTTACTGTGCCTCAAAAGCGTTTCAAACTACATGAAAAAACAGAACCTGCTATTATTCCATCGTTACTGAAATATCTTTCTGAAGAAAATAAGTTTACTAGAGCTAGTCGTAATAAACGACATGAAATGTGTATACAAAGAGGAGAGGATTAATTGTGTTCTAGAAAAAGATGAAGTCTTTTGAAGATTTAAAAGACATCCCGAAATAAAAAAAGTTACTGGAGGTGTTTAGAGGAGAAATCCTTATATTTGTATGTCGATGTATATCAAAATCCTAGGATATTCTTTTTGCTAAGATTTGTCTTTAAATGTATTCGTTTAAGATACTGAGATTATGCTAAAAGACTTGAAGTGGATATTTAACATAAAAAATAACAGACTTTTACTGTAAAGATATTCCGATATGTTTGTCTTTTCTTTTCTTTTTTTCAATAAGATGAAAAATTTGTTTTGAATAAATTTCTCTCCTATGGCGTACGAATTTTGGTGAAAATTTCCTTTTATTTTTAAGTCTTGTTTCTTAGTGTGCAAGTGGAACATATCTATAGAAGTAAATTAACTTGTACTAGTGAATTAAAAAGTTCATAATTAACTTATAAGTATCTTAACATTATAGATTTACTTTTGTATATTCATTAAATATGCTTTCTAACTTTCTTGCTGAGTAATTCTAAAAATATATCGAATTTCAATAAAATTACCGATGAAAATTGGTTTGCTTTATTTTGCTAATAGAATTGCTTATTTTATTTTAAGGAAAAAATTCTTAGAAAACCTACATATTTTACAAAGTGATACAAATCTCAAAATACTAATTTATAAATCTAATGAATTTTAGAAACTGTAAAAAAAAATCCTCAAACTCTAATTTGCTCAAGTATAAAACTTTGAAAAACAAAGTAATCCTTTAAGCAAGTCTGGCGGTTACGTAGTCGAAATCCCATCGCTTAGCAAAATCTTGTTAAAGTTTGTTCCTGGCCCTCTTAGGGAAAGAAAGCGCCATCTCGCGGCGGCCCCGTTTAAATCCATTGTTAAAATTAAATTGTGTTGGTAATTTACCCTTTCATGACGCTTTAAAAGTATAAGTATATATATATGTAATATATTAACACTTTAAAGATTATCCTGTCGACTTATGTAATGAATTAAAACACTTAACGATTATCCTGTCGACTTAAGCTCATGTGAAGTAGTTGATAAATGTATGAATGCTAAAATACACAAATTGTAAACAAATCTAGTTGTGCTTTCAATTGAAAATTTGTTTAAAGAAAAAGCTAATAAAAATTTGAGTAGTGCTTAGGTGATAAAAGCCTAAATAATATTTTTAAAGTAAAAATTAAGTGTCGACAGATTTCTGAGATTGAGTACTGTTCTAGTACTTTTAACAGACAAAAATGTATCGCATTTCTGTGGTTTAGCACTTGGTTTAGAAAGCATATCATTCTCTAAAACAGACAACACTCACATAACTTACTTGAAAATTATAAAATATGAACACCCAAATATTACCTGAATCTTAAATTTAAGCATTAAATAATTCTAAAGTAAAGAGAGAAGTGTTGACAAATTTTTCGGGCTGAAGTGACTTCCTAGTATTTATAACAGACAAAAATGTAATATGACATAGTTGTGGTTTGATACTTGTTTTAGAAAGCACATCATTCCTTAAAAGATACAACATTCACAGAAATTACTTCAAAATCATAAAATATACCACAAATAATAGAATATTAATTAAATAATTTAAAATTTTTAGTTGATGAAGAACTTGTTTACACTTGAATGAACAGCATTTGAAGATTTGTTTTGTAATGTTAACATTGAAGTTGCCTGATCTATAATTGAAAAAGACTTGAAGGTGGTGGTGTGATTACAAAACATTCGGCAGTTGCACGTTGATAAACAAAATTATTTCGCGCACATTGACATCTGAAGTGGTTAATTGAACTTGTATTTCATAATTGATGACTTAATCTTTAACACATTTCACGAGAAAAAGAAAACACTGTTGGGCTGAACGACTTTATAACTATTGTGGTTTGTAGCTGTAGGATGTGGAGCACAGCGGCGAGATGGAAATTAACAGAATGTGCACAGAAACGTAGGTTGGTGATGGTGTGTAGAGCACAACGGCGCGAAAACACTGGTTGAAAGTAGATTAAGATTCGGAGGGGCGGTCTAGAACGATCTCGGCGAATTTGGACTGGCGACCTGGCAGACATGGAATCCGGGCGGTAGAGGAACGCTGGCACATTAGTAGACATGGAAATGCTTGTAGAGGAATACTGGCACATTAGTAGACATGGAAATGGTTGTAGAAGAACACTGGTACGGAACATCTTGCGAGAAAGGATTGATTCATGGCGATGAAGATGTTGCAAGAAAAGGTGACGAAAGTAAATAATCCGCTAGTTGAAATATTGCTGGTCAGGGTAAACACGAAGAATTTGGCGAACGTCTGACAGTTCAATGCGCATGGTTCTCGGAAAGGGGAGTCGAAACATCAGCCAGGAAAAGTCTTTCTTGAAATTTGCATATGCAGCGAAAAGGTTGAAAGAGGATTAAAAGATAAAACAATCCCTCAGAGCATCACAGTCCGTTGGGCGATTGATGCGGGTTTTTCTTCTTGTTCTCTCTCTCCGGCGTTTAAAGTTAAATTTCGAAAGAAAAAAAATAGTTGCATGAAAAATTTAAACACATCGCGGGGCTTCACGACAGGACAATCCTGTCGACTTTTGTAATATATTAACACTTTAAAGATTATCCTGTCGACTTTTTTTTTTTTTTTTTTTTTTTTGAACATTATAAAACATTTATTAAGATACACCAGATAAATTAAGATAAACCCTACAAACCTAACCGGAGAGAGAGAGCGCGCGCTAAAGTTACGTCTTAACTAATACATGATAGGAGATATAATCATATACATAGTAATGTCGAACAGAGAACAGCGTCGTTAAAAATCGTGGGAATCACTGATTCAGCAAATGTAATTTATAAACATTGTAGTGAGAAGGCAAGTATGTTGACGCCAGAACGGAATACTAATTATGGGATACAAAACAAGAATGCTGACTTCGCAAAGATCTCACACATTAACTTGGCGTGGGCAGATATCATAATAAAGTTGTTGAATGAATTGATTAAAGAGGGTTTCGTGCTTTGGAAAGAGGAATTAATTTAACTGTCGGTTCTAAAAAAGGATTTCTATTATATATATATATATATATATATATATATATATATATATATATATATATATATATATATATATATATATATATATATATATATATATATATATATATATATATATATATATATATATATATATATATATATATATATATATATATATATATATATATATATATATATATATATATATATATATATATATATATATATATATATATATATATATATATATATATATATATATATATATATATATATATATATATATATATATATATATATATATATATATACATATATATATATATATATATATATATATATATTCTCTCTCTCTCTCTCTCGTATGTAATGATGAAGTATAGTAATTTACTATAAATATTATTCACAGATATGTCGTAGTTTCATACTTAAAATAAAACAATAACACTTTATAAACTTTATTTTTACTAGTTTCACGAGTAAAAATAACGTTTGACAGCATTAGGAATAATAAAAAAAAAATCATATTTTCATACTTTTAATTTTAAATTGTGAGTATCTTTTTTATTTTTTAATGCACTAAACCTGAATATTTTTATATGGGACCCATTGATTCATTAAGCGAAAATAAATCATCTTTGGTGAATGGTGGGATTGAACTTATTGAAATAAAGTGCATTTTAAGTTACATTAAAATTATATTTTATAAAACTAGGGGATTCGCCCCCTGCTCGTAAACGCTCGCAAACCCCCGAACGCGCTCGCTGCGTTCGCATTGGTTTGCTGCGCGATCTGTGAAGGGGATCCCCTTCTCAATTACCCCCAACCTTAGCTGCGTATTGTTAACACCAAAAAAATGGAATACCTTGGGATTTGTACCTCAATTTCTGAGATTAACTCGTGAATTGATGCCTTTGATTTTCATTGGCAGTAGGCGGGACGATGTTAATGAAATATTAATGACAATTTCAATTACCATTTATATGCCTTTAACCGTTAGTAGATAATTATTTGGCATTCCCCCACCCCCAATATTGAAATTATTTATAGAACAGTAACGAGTATTGTATTTTATTTTTGTGGTGTTTATTTTGAAAAAAATATTTAGGATGGCCAGCGAGAAGGCGACTTCACAATCAATTACAAGAAAAACAATTATCGTTAACACAAAAACCAAACTAATAGTTGATGTTATTAAAATATTAAGAACACATAAAAGTAAAATTTGACATGAAAAACATCATACACTCATTATAAGAAAATATTTTTGCCAGTATATTCTTAATACAGGATTTTAACTCTCAGAAAATAAGAAAATTTTCGCCGTCAGAGGGTGCCAACAAAAACTGAAATACTTTTGTATACACACCAAAAATATATACCGATCGTTTATTTAAATTCACGGTAGGCACAATTTAGAAAACCATTTACTAATTGGCAATTTCGACAGTTATCGTTAACATAAAAACCAAACTCATAGTCGACAATCTGAAATTATTAACGAATAATAAAAATTAATTAAAACACAGGAATGGCCGAGTTTGAATATAAACATTTTACAATAGATGGAATAAAAAACAATTATTAACTGTTGCTAATTCAAAAATACAAAAGAACCCAAGGAAGTTAAAAATAAAAGAACACACGTAGATTTTGCAAAATTTTAAACTGTGTAATTGAAAAAATTAACTAAAAATTCAACCAAGTAAAAGCCGAAAGTCAGTTGTTAGCCGAGAGTCAATTAAAAGTAAATGTCGTAAATTCCGACTAATTTTCACTACTTCGGTGTCGTAGTCTATTATGTCAAGATCAAGATTAGACTCAATTAAGAAAAACTATTAACGAGTTTAATATTCGACATTTCTATTAAATATTACAAATCTATCAAACTCTCACAAAAGCAACTAAAAATGGCTTATTCTAAACAGTTTTAAGGAACAACAGAAAATGAAGCATTGTTGCCACATAAACTAAACAAACTAACAACTGAAATTACACAAATTTATATTCATAGTAAAAGTGACGTCATACGCCTTACTAGGGTAACATTAAAATAAAAATAAGTTTATATGTTCGTTTATTTCCGACAAGTATTTATCAGACTTTATATTCTCAATGACGTCACAATTCGAGTTTATGCATATATGCTGTCGAAATGACGCAATTCCCTTCTCCCCCTTCCTACACTATACCTTTGACGTGGGAAAATTGGCTTGCAGAGGAGACGCGAAGCAAAAAAAAACGAGTTTTTGTGTGTTATACTAAAACATGACGTATCTAAGTAATTTTTTATCATCCAACAATATTTTTAATTCTATCCGCAAGAGAAGATATCATAGATTCTAACCATATTTTTTCAATGGAAAAAAGTAAATGTTTCAAGTATTTATTCAGCTAGAAGAGTAGGGTTAAAACTTTTTCCCATTGGATTACCATTACGGCCAAATTTTAAAATTCAATTAAAGAAAATAATTAAATAGTTGCCATTTTGCGATAATGCATGGCGAGATAATCTGCTTATGTAAAAAATTTCACAGTTCTCCTTTCACCAGGAAAAGAGAAACAATAGTGACAACGCACCGGTTTCTTACTTTTTTTTAATATAAAGAAATTGCGAAGCAGAGCCGGCCTCAACTAGAATTTTTAGCCCCCGGGCAGACTAAGATTTTCGTTAAATCTCTAAGGAGAAATTTATTTACACTGACAATTTTCTCTAGAAAGTTATACCAGAAACAGGTTTTGAAAAAAAATTCGAACTTTCTGATGTTTCTTAGCAATGAGGTAGCCTCGGTTTTCGTCTAGGGACTGGTAAAAGGACTGATAGACAATTCTTCTAAGGCCTTGTTAATCTTGTCGAAATGTTTATATAATACAACCTTCCTTTTTTGCTGACAACCTGGATTTACTAAACTATTTTAAGGAAAGGGATACATGTTTTTCTGAAACTCCCCATCCTGATGTAGAGGCTACAAAAAAAAAAAAAAAAAAAAAAAAAAAAAAAAAAAAAAAAAAACCCATACAGATAATTTATTATTCCAAAGAATGTTTGACCCTCAAATGATGCTTCAACAGCATGTGCTGTAACTAAATTCAGAGAGTGGGCAGTACATGCAAGTTTGTGTCCCTGCAGTTTTCTTGATTGTACTCCTTTATAGATTCCAGCCATATTGGCTCCATTGTCATATGACGGCCTTCTACAGTAACGCATGTCCAAGCAATCATTTTCTAACTTTTTCAAAATATCTGCACTTAGTTTATTTTTTTTTTTTATTTTTTATTGTCTGTTTGTCAGAGATAATAAAAAAGTCAATGAAGCTTACCAAAATTTCCAGTCCCCTCTCTGACATTTTCACATAACGAATATTTTCTATCATTTGATTTCAAGACTGATATCAAGGGTTGAATCGAAAATTAATGCAAAATACATTGCTTTGTTTCCACATCGTCCAGTATACCTTATTTTATCTTCCTTGCTATAATGTCTTAGAATTCAATTTGTACTTTCCATGAAAAATATTACAAATGACCTTTCTTATGTAGTTCAATGTGTTCACGTAAATGAAAGTCGTAGTGGGATATTAAATTAATGGTACTTAGAAATTTAACACTTCTGGGATCACCAAAGTCAAACTGTTCGTGCGGCCCTGTTTTGCCAGAAACATTATAGCGTCAACAATGCAATGTAGTACTTTTTCCCAATGTATTTCTCCTTTTGCTCTCTGGTCTAGAAGTTCTTTATCTATTCCTCTATTTCCTAGAGAAGACACAAGAGTTTTCCAAAAACAAAAACAAAGTTTGTTGTATTACGAGTTCTTATGCTCTGGAACCATTTCACTTAGTTTTTTCCAGTGAGTGAAACCCTCTTCTTTAGCCAATTATGACAAAGTTATCTTTGACCCTCCCGAGAGTTTTATTAATAACCTACATGAAACACAGAATAATGCATTTTTCGTCCGTCTGTAACCTAGCTATAATCTCATCTGATGTCTGTTTGGAAGTCGTTTCAAAAACCATTATTTTGTTAGATTTTGGCCATCTCTCATACTTTTTGCTTAAATCAGAAAGAAGTATGTTTATTTTCTACTCTCATTTTCGTTGCAAAAAAATTCTGAAAATCGGAAATGTTAATTGACCACGTTCCTGGGTATAGGAAATCAAAGCAGTTTTGTATGGTAGGAGAATCGAATTCATTGTGGTAATTACCTTATTGTCAGGCAAAAAGAGTTTTTGTTTCCCTATTTTAGAGCCACACTAGCTTGGCATCCGGGGCACATGCTCGCCCCCCCCCCCCCCTCCCAATATGCGGTCTTGTCGTGAAGCAAAGATTAATTTTATAAAGTGCATTTTCAATTTGAAATGCATAGTAGAAACTCTGTTTAACTTTTGTTTGGCCTTAATTAAAAAATTTTCTCGAAGAGGCATTATGCTATAAAAAACTGTCTTTCATGAGACGCGATTTCGCCGGTGATTGTTATTTTCAATTACCCATATGTATTGTTGCTTAGATGGGTTCGAAATATTTGAAGCCAAAGCAAATCAAAACTTGCAGAAATTTATTCCGATATAACTCCAGAACTTCTCGTTCTAGTAGACTCAATACAGCTCTTCACACAACAATAGAGCACAAAACAGAAGTTAAAAACTTGATACACAACTGCTACAAATCACCGCAAAAGACCATGCAATACAGTTCGCTTTTAGAACTACTCTGAATGCTCACTGAGAGACAGCTAACTCAGTAACTCCACTCAGTCAGTAACTCAACTGACTAACAGACTCAACTAACTCAGTGACTCAACTAACTCTTGGCCAGACTTATATAGGAAAGGCGAATCTTCTCGAAACTTCCAGAGATAGAAATTTGGACAACTTTCCAGATCGTAGTCGAAAAGCCCTATGCATGTACATGGGGACCGAAAATGTCTCCAAGTGGTAGCCAAGTTTGGCGTCATTTGGCGACAAAAATTAGTCGCCAAAACCGTCGCCATCTTGGCTCTATCTCGCCAATTTGGCGAGATATCCACTACCATAATGTTAAATGGCCTGCTCTTTGTAAAACTCGCTTCCCAGTATTATCTCTGTCAAACTCGTTTTCAAGCATTAAGGGTCACATTGCAGGAAAGCAAAGTAAGACAAACTATTGCACTGCCTTATGCGAAATATACATAAATTTATCTTTTTACATAATTAATGCTAGGAAATATTTACAAATATACAGAAATTCGTAACAGTATACATTCGGTATAGCATTCAATAAAAAAAAAAAAAAAAAATCGATGTTTTTTATTCCCTCTCTCTTCACCTCTCCATGTTTTGGAACATCCTGATCTCAAAAAAGTTATCTAGAAAAAATGAGGACTAGAAATGAAAAACGACTTAATACCAAAAAAAAATCGAAAATCTTTTTTTCCCCGGAAAAATGTCGTGAAGACCAAACTGAAGAACTCCAGTAGCAACAGTTCAAATTCAATCTGATACTTAGTCATAGCCTTAATACCAGATGCGAGTGTTTTTCATTTTTCGGCTCCCCTCAAAAATGTTTTTTTTTTTTTTTTTTTTTTTTTTTTTTTTTTTTGGACTTAGATCGTTTTCCATTTCTAGTCCTAAAATGTCGATCTGTGTGTACGTGGTCGCATAACTCCCGAACAAATTGATCTACGATGTTCAAATTTGGTGTACGGGTTGGTGGTAGCACAAGGACCTACCAGTAAGGTTTTCGTCAAAATCACGCATGCGCATAAGGTAGCTGCCATTGAAAAAATCATGTTTTTCAGTAATTTCTAAAAAACGGCTATAACGATTTTGATCAAAAGTGTTGTGGTGATGCCTTTATGGTGTTCTAAACATTCCCACCTGCGAAATTCCCATAAAAATGCGATAAAATCATGAAAAGTTGAAAAACGAGTATCTTTTAACACAGAGCTCTCTGCCCTTGAGCATCGGCCATCAACGATGGATTTTTTTACATTTCACGCACAAGCAAGGACAATTTAATGTCTATGGAATAAAGTCACAATTTTTGCCATTCCGATAAGAGGTCTGTTTTTGTTTTTTTTTGCTCTTGTTTATTGTCAAAAATATTGCCAAACTAGCCATTTTTATTCAAACTAGAGAAAATAAGAACATTGTAACTTACCACAATGTAAAATTTTACTACAATGACCAACAATACAGAGTATAATTGAAAGTTGCGCGAAGTTCCACACCTTTGGTTTTTGTTAGTTTGGGATAATTTTTTGTTGTGTTTATATAATACGAATAAATTCAAAGGATTGAGACTTAGTAACAATAGTTTCTAAATCAAAAATTGGTTGTTGTTAAAATGTATACAAAACACGGGAATTGAGCCAGTTTGTCTTTTATTGTTTAAATATGCTCTGCAAAATAATTAAATGAGTTTAAATGAAAATTAAATGCATCTATCTTAAGCAGATGTGTGAAAGTAAAATAGTAAATGCTTATCGTCTCATTATATATTTCTTCAATAAAGCCACTCCCTATATAGATAAAAATAAAGACGAATTAATTGACTCTTCAGAGTAGAGTCCCAAGAATAAAGAGTATACAATTTTGGTGATATTAGAAAAAATAGTAAACCTGATTTAAAATAATGAAAGCGGAATTCAGTTTTAAAATTATATACATGGTACGAGCATCAATTTCGTAAAAACACAGCTTTGTGAATTTATACTTTCTTTTGTTGTTTCTAGTACTCTGATTCAAAATTTGATATGGATTTCCCTTATTTATCCAAGTACATGACCGACTACTTTAAAACAATTACTTAAAGGTTTTTGTGCGAGATTATTTATAAACAAATTGAGATGATCAAAACTATGTGAGTCAATAATGGTTGACATAAATTTAGAGATAAACAATTATTATTATTATTGTCTCTTCAATTCACATTATACACTTTAAATATAAGACGAACACATCAATAGCTTTAAAAACTGAATATTTAGCTTGAATAACAAATATTATTTATTAATTAGCAAGTTTTGTTTTACTTAAGAAGCGGTTCAAAAAATAAGTTGACTATAAATGTAAATGGAGAAATATATAATAGATTATATTTGTCTAGTAGCAGCACCACTTTTACTTTCAATTACCCATATGTATACATAAGGGTAATGAAAGTATGGTATTCTGTAAAAAAAAAAAAAAAAAAAATTAATTTGTATTGCATTTCTCCGCGTTTTGAAACATCCTGATATCAAAAAAGTGATCTAGAAAAAAATATTTGTTTGTGTTTATGTCTGTACGTGGTCAGCATAACTCCCGAACAAATTGACCTACGATGTTCAAATTTGGTGTGAAAATTGGTGAGGGTACAAGGACCTACCACTAAGGTTTTTGTCAAAATCGCGCATACCCATAGGGTAGCTTCCATTGAAAAAATCATGTCTCTCAGTAAAAACAGCTCTAACGATTTTGTTTAAAATCGCTGTTGTAGTGCCTCTAACATCCCCACCACCAGAATTCCCGTAAAAATGCTTTAATGCCGTAAAAAGTTGAAAAACGAATGCCTGTAACACAGATTTTCCTTTCTTTGAGCATACCATATCAACGATCGTTTTTTTTTTAATCTCTGCTCAGTTTCACTTACAAGAAAGGATAATTCCAAGAAAGGATCCATTTTTATTTAATGAATGATGAAAATATAAAAATGATAAATTACACAAATCTACATCAGCAATATTGTGTAATTGAAAATTGTGCGATGTTCCACACCCATAGTTAATAAAATTAGGTAAGCAACACTTTCGAGCTTTAGAAAACATTAAAGATCACTAGAATTTTAAAAAATATTCTTGGAATTTTGTTTACTGGAAGAAAAATGTATTCATTTACGTTCAACGAAGTGGAATATTAGGAATCCACCCCGAAGGCTACAGAGAAAACTAGCATGCGGATGCTCTATAACAATTCTGAAAAAACACCTAGGTATTTTCAACATCCTTTAGGCGTTAACAGAGATAATCTATGAGGTGTGTTATATACATAGAAAACAGGATGATCCACTTGATCCGGATTCCTGATCCCTACTACGGTATTTGAATCCAGAATGGCAATTATTTGTTGTTGTTTATTTTTAAGAAACTCGAAAGCCTGCGATCAACAAGACTAACTTATCCGTTTGTTTCATTATTTCATTGCATTCTACGAGAGCGCAGCTTCAAAGTTGTTATATTCTCCATTGAGGCGGAATTTTACACATGGTGGATTTTGAACATAAAATCTATCATTCCATTCATGATTCCATAAGTATAACTGTTTGTAACTCATCAATCAAATTTGGAATAGAAAAATACAAACATATTAACCTGGTTATTTTAAATCATCTGAAAAATCAGTTGTTCTCTTTTTAAAATGAATCTCCGATTTAGTTTATATCTATGCATTTTGGAATCTTTCTTTATTTCATTTCAGGCAGCCGGTTATCTTCATAGCATTTTTCTCTACCTTCATTATTTATTTAAAAAAAAAAACTTATGATTAAATCTTTAAGCATTTATTTCAGTTAGAATTTTAATTATGTACACCTAACTCGAGAGAAAAATTATTATTAAAGAAATAATAAAAAAATAAAAAAAAAAAAGTTAGGAAAGCACCACACAAACTATCTCACACTGTTTTAATGAGAAGAAAAACCTTTATATCATAATGAGAAAGCACATAAGGAGGAGGGGGAGCTCAACCCTATCACAAACCATCTGGACAAGTTTTCGTTCGTTGGTTAGATAGAATCAAAACGTCAGCAGGAATCATGCCTACGGGCACACATCCTCATTCACACAGGCCTCGCTCCCGACATCACGCATATTATAGGCGCTATCCTTTGTCGCGGGCCTTAACCGTTATGTTCAAAAAGCCGATCCTAGTCATATTGGTGGAATATTTATTCCCTCGGACCCCTTTTGTGCGATGCAGTTTGTTTCCAAGGTTACCCCTTCGCTGCAAAGAGAAAAGGAGTCGAACAAGCGGATGGGGGGAGGTGGAGTAGTATTTTTTTTATATTAATTTTGTTCTTTTTTAAAAGGTGGAACTTGGGCTGAAAGGGTTAAGTGAAGGAAGGGTTGCTCAATAGAAGCTAGATCGTTCAGGAAGCGTGGAATAAAAAAATAAATAAATAATCGGGTACAATAAAGGGATGGGGGATCGCGTATACATTTATGACCTTGAGTTGGTACCCTGCCAACAGAGTTGCGTGGCGTTTGTCTTTAGCTTTCATTTGTCACGCCTCAACGGATTTTCGAATTTCCTAGTACGGTATTCTCTGACAAAGAGGATTCCTCGAACTTAATTAACCGTTAAACAAAGGAACTGTGATATTTTATGGTTTTTGGCAAACATTTTCACTTCTCTGGTTTCTGCATTGCGTGTTTCATTAATAAAAGTTTTAAACAGAATGAGTCAATTGTAAATCATTTGTCTTTAATATTTATAGCTGCTCTTAAACAAGATGATAGATGTAATAATTGATGTGCTGAGAAATAAGTTCATTATTTCAATTATCATAAAATCTACCAAAATTTTTTTTTTTTTTTTTAAGCTATATTCTAAGGAAATTTTAAATTACTGTTATTATTATTTTAATAATTGTATTCATTTCAATTTCAGATCAGAAGAAAAGTGCAAAAAATTCGTTAATTGCACACGTATTAAGGGTTTGGTTTTCTTTTTATTAATCATACTAATGTATACGTCACAGTTCAAACCCTATAAGTGCGGACTTAGAATAATTACGACCCTATTGAGTTAATCAATTCATTAAAAATGCGAAATAATAATTACGAAGTCAGTGGTTTGAGAAGCTTGCTTCAGAGATCAAAATGAGTAAAACGGTGCAATCCCGATTCAAGTTACGCGTGTACAATCAAAGAACGTTAAGCTTTTGATTGTGTTTTTGTAGAGAGTTCTAGAAAGAATTATTAAAAAGTAATTTCCAAACTGCTTTTGTAATTTGTACCTATAATCAAATCACAATAAAAATTAAAGATATTTTTTCGCAACAAAAGTGGCTTTGGTAATGAAAGGATAATCATATCATTCTGGTTATCTGAAACGAGAAATTTCAAACAAATGATTTGGTACAAATTGGTATTTACTACTTCCAAAACACACTTCTGCGACTGCTTTTTTTTTTATATTTTTTATTTTTTACCTGTATTCATATAACGATGGCTAATTCAGTGTGAGTACATTTAATTTACTACACCTTTACACAAGTTAGCCTCGCGCGTCCCTGAAAAGTCGAAAAGCAGCATAAAAAAAAAGAATTTTGTCAAAAAATAAAGCAAACAAGAGCAATCCGACTCAGTAAATTCGCGCAATGATGGATGAAGCGAGGAAAAGACAACCAAGAAAAATTCGCGTCGGTGCTACATACGGACGATCACAACATCCTCCATCCCATCGCACCTGGATAGAATTGCAGTAAAAAAAAAGAGAGAAATAAAAAGTTACAACTATGAAACCGGCCAGTTCTTAGTGCGTCAGGCACGCGGGAATCCTAAATAATCCTTTGTGCACTTTTTCCTCTAACGGGCGAAAAGAGGTGTGTCGCGGGGGGAGGCACGACATTTTTTGGTGCCTTTTTTCTACATGGCAGACCATCTGGTGATTCTTCGCTAAAAAAAAATCTCGCACCGCTGATTAATAGAGCAGCAGAACACGTTGATAATCTTCCTAGGGCGTACTTTTCTGGTGGTGGGAAATACCATGTGAGCAAACAACCCTTTCGTTTGGCTTTGAAAAGCTGGGGATCGGAAGAAATCTGGGCGTCAACCATCATCATCATCGCGGGCAGCTGGGGGTCTCCCCAAACCCTTTCGCGTTACTTCCGCGCGCGGAACCCTCATCAACTCTTCACGTCACAAATCACGTTCTTTACGGAGGGTAGTAAAGGGTTAAAGGGATGGGCCGCGAGCCATTCTCTCCCCTCTCCCCTCCAAAGTTTTTTTTAGCTTAACCCTTTCGCACGTACTTTCACTTGGATAGAAAAGCTTCCCTTCCCTCACTTTCATTTAGTGATCAAGGTTGAATGGTGGAAAACATTCAAGAAACTATATTCAAAGAAACTAGTGATTACACCGTATACTCGTTAACAATTATATTCAAATTACCTCCGCAAATGTTCAATTTTTTTGAGAATTTAAACGAATTGCATAAATTTTTTGGGGAGAAGATGGAGTTTCGCAGTTATTTTAATTACTATTAACATTATACAGTTTATTTTTACTAGCTAATCTTAGAAATAATATATCTATTTATATTTTTATAACAATATAGGAAATTATTTTCAGAAATGAAGTGGGTTAACTTGCCATTCATTTTTTGCGATTGTTGTAAAGTTGAGAAAGCATATTTTCTATTATAGTTTTAATAAGAATTTAAACTATTAATGATGGTTTTTATTATAATTTAAATTTTGCTTAAAAGTGTACATTATTTAAATCTACATTTAAAGAGGACCATTTGAATGAATATTTAAAAGGGTTAAAATTCTCAAATATCCATTAATTCAAATTGATTTACCCATTTCATATGAAATTTTTTAAACTTTTCTTCTGTATAATAAATTGGCATGTATAACAAGATAGAATAACTCGCTCATTTTCAGAAAATTGTCCATTTTTTAATATATGAGATAACAAAAATAAAAGCATTTGCTTATTTGTAATTCTTTATTATATGATGATTGTACTTTTGGTTTGTATTGATCAGGTTAACTAACATAATTGGATGAATATAAGAAAAAATCAACAAACTGACCTAAGTTTTAACTAAGTAACAAGATCTATGAGATGAAGTTTTAACACCCACTTCGGTAATCAAAATCTACAAGAACTCTTTTAAATTTTTAAAAGAAACTGGTTTTTATGACATGATTTGATATTTGTACAGTTTTACATTTGTTATAGTTATAATTTTTTTTAATCTTTATTTGTGATCTTTTTTTAATTTTAAGATGTAAAGATTAGTTTCTGTATAGCCGTATAGCCCTTAAGAAGCTCTTGTGCAATAAAAACCAATCAACCAACCCACTTTGGTAACCTGTTTAAGCTGATAGTTGACATTAAAATGATATTCTAATTTTTTATATCATAAGTAATTATACTTTAGATAAATAGGATGCAGAGCAAAAATATTATTTTGAAATGGGAGAAATTACTTATCATTTAACCAATTCTCTATTCTATGGCTATTTACGTGCCCTTATCTATTAACTATGCGACCTGTTTAGCTGTAAAGTAGTTATATTCAATGGCAAGAAAATAACCAATTTTGTGCTGAAGATTAGTCAGTCAAAATTGTTAATTAAAATGAAGGCCGTAATATAAGAAAAGCATGCTGTGCCTATCTTATGAATTTATAGACAATTTCTTGACGCCTTAATTTTCTTTTAGGGGTGAAATGAATTAGTTTAAGAGATCGTTGTCGATAATGAATTAATATTTTCTCATGCTCTCTCTCTCTTTCTAGGCTCTTTAATTGTCGATGAGAGCTAATCTTAATCAGTTCTAAATGTACTAAACGTACTTGACTGATAATCAATTTCTATATCTTTTTCAGATATGTATTTATTTCAAATACATTGGTCCGTTCAAGTGCAACTGGATAAACTGATAAAATAATACTTTTCCGTTTGAACAACACAAAACCTCTGAATATTAAAAAAAAAAAAAAAATTACATTAAAAGATATTTTTGTTAATTACTGATAAATATTACTGATAAGTTGATGGAATAGTTCA
The DNA here is from genome assembly GCA_963978545.1 of Linyphia triangularis. Taxonomy (NCBI): domain Eukaryota; kingdom Metazoa; phylum Arthropoda; class Arachnida; order Araneae; family Linyphiidae; genus Linyphia; species Linyphia triangularis. Next base: position 31,754,969 of record OZ021726.1, read on the forward strand.
TTTGATACTGTAGCAAATTACTACCAAGAATAAATTTTAATTTATCAAAATGTATTAATTTATTGAGGAAATAAATACAGTTTGTCCAGTTTTACATGCCTTTAGATTATCTGTAAACCCTAATATTTGACTGATTCTAAAGTAAGTAGACAAAAAAGTAGCCGACCATGACAGTTTTATTTTCAAGTTCAAGGACAGTTTTATTTTTTACATATAAAAAACGTGAAATCCATTTATTTGTTTATCGTATTCTTTACTATATAATATAATACTTTATTTTTTGGTTAAAAATTAACTCGAGTAACATGAAACTTTCAGGGATCATAACGATCACTTTTTTTAGAATCATACAGTTATTAGTGTCCCCGCTGTCTCACATCCCTTTCTTTAAGCGATGAAATGGAATTTTGTGTTAGGTAACTCTTCTAATCGGTAACTTTACCGTTAATATACATAATAACGAAGGTGATTTTGTTGACGAGTCTTCGTTCAATCAGAACTAAAAGTATGCCTCCAAATTAAATTAATGTAACACTTCACTTCTTATGAGTACCTGAGAAATACGGTATCAAAAAAATAACAAGGGGTGTGGAACATCCCACAACTTTCAATTTCACTATAATACTGACATGAATTTGTGTCATTTACCTTAATTATATTTTCATCATTCATTTAGAAAAAAGTGCCAGTTTGGCGATTTTTTTTGCGATAATTCTTGTGTGGTTCTTTTTTAAAAAAAAAAAAAAAAAAAAAAAAAAACTCCGCCAAAATAGTGATTTTAGCTATATACTTTTCGATAATCTTTATATTATGCTTTATTATAAGTGAAACTGAAGGAAGAAGAAAAAACGATCGTTGATGAGGTATGCTCAAAGAAAGAGAAATCTATGTTAAAGGCATTCGTTTTTCAACTTTTTATGCCATTAAAGCATTTTTAAGGAAATTTCGAAGATGGAAATGCTTAGAACACCTTAAGAGACATTAGCACAGCGAAAATCGAAGGAGCCGTTTTTTAGCAATCATTGAAAAACATGATTTTTTCAATAACAGCTACCTTATGCGCATGAGCGAATTTGACGAAAACCTTAATGGTAGGTCTCATGGTCCCCAGCAACCCGCATACCAAATTTGAACATCGTAGGTCAATTTGTTTGGGAGTTATGCTGACCACAGACACACATACACATGTTTTCTCGATCACTTTTTTAAAATCAGGTTGTTCCAAAACGTGGAGATATGCAAAAAAAAAAAAAATATATATATATATATATATATATATATATATATATATTTTATTTACCGAATGCTATATTTTCATTACCCTATGTGTAGATATGGGTAATTGAAAGTAAAAAAACATTCATTAACTCAACTCCTATTGTTAAATTGTCCTGTGTAAAATATGTTTAGCATTATCTGGAATTCTTATGAGTATAACATATAGAATTCTTGACACTTGTATAACAATTTTTATGTGCAAAAAAATTCAATCAGATTTTCAACAATTATTATTTTAATGATAGTACTGGACATAGATCTTTGCACCTCAAAATTTTCACTTGAATGTAAAAATACCTATGCAAGTGAATTGATTCTTTTCAATACATCAAGCCAACTCAACCGGTCTGAAAAAATTGCTACTCCGTGGGGCTTCTGTTTTTATTATTTTTTTCACGATTCGGTGGATTTTTTTAGTCCCATTCCTTTCCACATTTTTTTAGTTCCCCCACCCTACCATTTTTCAAGGTCACTTTTTTGTGGCCATTTTTTTAGATCCCGAACCCAGGGGATTTTTTATGCGTATGTACACGCAATGTCGTGACTAAGCAAAGTTATTTCTGAACACAGAATGAGACTTTTTTTTTGGTTTTTTTGTTATTCATAACAAGGTCAAGGAAACATGTTTTGCAGAAGGGATGATTTTTTTCCCTTTATTGACATTCGTGCAAGAAGCTTGCATCTCACGTTCTGTTTAAAAATATCTCCCTTTTGTAAACTTATATGAGTTATGGAGTTAAACAAACAAATGTAAATCGATAAATGCTAACTCAGAGTATTTATTTACTATTGAAAAATATCTACAGCTAAATATATATCAAGGTCAAACAAACATGTTTTGAAGGAGTTTGAGTGTTTTCTTTTATTGACATTCTTGCAAAAAAAAAAAAAAAAAAAAAAAGCATTTCATCCACGTAATAGTTAAACTAACAATTTCTTCTTTAATAATAACATAACTAGGTAAAACTAGATATGCAATTAAGGCATAAATGTTAAAATATTTATAAATTTCATTGTAAAAAAATAACAATCAATAGCTAAAATTTTTACTAATAGATAAATAAATGTTTGATTACTAATTAGGAATTATGTTTTACTTAATTATAAAAAGAAACACTTTTCCAGTTTAAGTATTATATACCATTTAATTTATTTCTGCTTTTATTGTTGAGTTCATATCTTTATATTATATGCAATTTTGTATTAAATGTAAACTTTATAAGCAAGTAGTACTATCCTCCAAAATTTAGAAGGAAAAAAAAAATGTCGGTATTGTCAAGATAAAATCTTGTAGTTTTCAAACACACGTGTTTCGACAGTTAAGAGAAGTTTGTGCATGATAGATATCTATTAGAAATTTTTTATATCCGCAAAAACATCAAATCTTTTCAGGTAGCAATTACTTATGCACGTGTTTTTGTTTTGCGTATTGAGAATAAGATAGGCTGTTTTTCCTTCTTAAAAAATCTGCAAGTATAATTTATTAAATATTCTGTGTCCATCCTACTAGTTAATAGGTGGAATAGTAAAGAACTAGTTAAACATCTTTTCTTGTTTACGATCCCATGACAGCTGACAATTCTTCCAGACATATTTCCCAGACAAAATAAAACATATGCCAGACGGTGCTGGTAAAATTTGGTCAGTGGGTAGAGAAAAATTTCGGTCAAGGTCAAGGTCAAGGACTCCCAAGGGTAAAGAAGACTAATAAGTAGTCATGGGTAAAACAATCTCCCTAAACACCAAAACAAAGCAGTACAAAGGTCCTGGGAAAATATTTTTAACTATCTCACATTGTTTACTGCTTGGCGGCGTTAAGCCTTTTCTAAGGAATGAAGATCTATAAATAGGATTATTTAGACTCACGATGACGATGAAGTTCCCTAATAGACTGAAATGTCTATGAGAATAAGATACAAAGTAAGATTTTAATCTGTATTATCTAACATGCATTATCTAACAACACGACTGATAATTTGAAAAGTAGTCTTTACAGTAGGGCATTAAAAATCTTCCAATTTGAAAACAATCATAGTTTTTCAGTAATTAAATTTATTATATTAATTAGCTGATAAACTTATTTAATTTCTGATTGTAACCATAAACTAGAAAATATTATATTTACCCTAGTAGGGTATTTATACTTATATATATCATTCCCACAAAAGTTATATATTTCATCAACGCGACACACACAGTAGAAAAAAATATTGAACTAGTTTCCATCGCTGAATAAAAATACCAAAAATGTAAAGGATCCTTTTATAAGCGTTATAACGCATACTTTTTTTGCTTATATTGACTAAGTTCCACTCTCTTTCTATATTATTTTTTGAAAAATTCCATAAATATTATTGGTACAAAGTTACATTACATTAAACAAATTCTTTTAATGCTGTTAAAACAAAATCAGCATTCAAATGGAAACATTCAACGGAAGGTTTCATATGAGATGTATAACAATGCCTACAATTCAGTTATACTGTAAAACCAAAAATGATGATCATGTAGGCATAAAAATTATATTACATTATTACTAGGGGGGCTTCGCCCCCTGAACGCTAAAGCTCGCCAACCCCCCGGGATTGCTATGCAATTCCCTTTGGTACGCGAAGCGAACCAGGCTCGCTTCGTTCGCTTCAAAGTGAGGCAATTAAAATATGCCCTATCAAAAAGCTATTTCAGTTGCCTAATCAAGAAAAATCCTTGAAGGTGATATTGTGCCATTAAACTGAAAAAATTGGATTATTTATGATGAACTACAATACTTGCGACATCATTATCCTACTGCTTATGTGAGACACGTTAAGGATGAACAGTGTGGCAACGTAGTAAAACGTTTTTGGAAAGCAATAAAAATAAACAGTTTCATGCACATAGCTAAAAAATATCAGGTATTTCAATGAACAATTCAAATATACCGATTGGTTTCGCATGAAGTGCCAAAATAATTAAAGTTGCACATCGAAATTTCTTAAAACAGCAATATAAGTAAATATATGTCTGCATAATCTTTTTTTGGGAACAGAAGCAGTATAGGACCCCATTGGCGACTATTCCCGGTTTGAAATGATCGGATTGGCGCTTTTTTTACACTTCTGGTTACCCCTCCTTTCTACACGATGTCCCATAGGTTTCAATCTGGCAACCCTTGCAGTTTTGGCTGTTTTATAATTTGTTTTCGCCCAACAATTGAGGGTTTCAACGGGTATGGTAAACAATCAAAACACCATTGGCGATTTTTACTTACCGCTTTCTTGTAGTCACCAAGCAATACACCCTTTTTTGCGACACTTAAAAAATAATACAGTAAAAGACCATTTACCCCGCATTCAATCAACCAGAAAGATCAATCGACCGTAATTTTTTGAAAATCAAGCTTGGCGAGAATAATTTTAATTTCATTTGAGATTTTGAAGTTGGGGGGAGAGGGGTTTGTGGCGGCGCGAGCTTGTTGATATGACATTTTGAACTCCATCGGCGTGAGATGAGATGATGTCTCGTGCGTTGCATAGCGACGGAAAAAATAACTTTCCCGGCTGAGCAGTTTTATTATTATTACTTGTGTTCCATGAATATTTTCTTAGCATGTTGTATCGTTGATGTTTATTTAGTTAATTAAAGTCTAATAAATGTATGTTAAACTAAAATGGAGTCAGATAATTAAACCAAGGATCACAACATTCGCTAAAGTGGTGACCCGGACATCGCCAAAGTGGTGACTTTTTTACGGACTCTGAACTTTCATGAGTAACCTTATTGCGAATACCGGCTGGACTGGAAAGTTTCACGGAATGTAATAAGAAGTGCAAGCACCAATGTGAAAGTAAAGTGGCCTGAATGGTTTATTTTTGAAGATTGTGGCAATTCGATCGTTTCGAATTTGGATGTTGCTAGTCAATACACCACCTCCGAAGAATTAATAAAGAACTTCACAACTTGGTGAGTGATGAATTAGATCCTGCTCGGTGACCATTTTCGTACGTTATTTTGTAAGAATTTTCTTGGGCTTTCGTATATAAATATGTCACACGAGGGTGATCAGGATACATTTTCGTTACCTGCCACAATGGAGGTGGCTAGAGTTGCATTTCGTCCGCCCCCATTTTGGGAAAGTAACCCAGAATTATGGTTTGGCCAACTCGAGTCACAGTTTCACATTTCTGGTATCACAGCAGATGCCACAAAATTTCATTCCGTGGTTACAGCCTTGAATGCAAGTGTACTTTCTTGTGCAACCGATTTAGTTCGCACACCCCCCACTGAAAATATGTACATAACTTTAAAATCGCGAATTTTAAGCAATTTTGCGCAATCTGATTCTTTTCGCCTCAAGCAACTTTTGCAAGATTTAACCCTTGGCGATAAAAGGCCTTCGCAGCTACTTCTCGAGATGCGGAATTTGGCCGATGGGAAAATTACTGACGAAGTCTTGAAATCATTGTGGCTTCAACGCCTCCCTGTTTCTATGCAACAGATTTTATCTGTAAGCAGCGAAACTTTAGATGGGCTGTCAAAAATAGCCGACAAGGTCAATGAAGTATCAGGTTGCACACTTGCGGTTTCTAGTGTATCATCAGGACATGAAAAGACAGATCAAATTCTACGGGATGAAATGGCAGCACTTCGCGCTGATATGAAAAGTTTGTTAAATGGCTCTAAACAGCGCTTTCGAAGTCGTAATAGAAATAGAACAACCACCCGTAGTAGAGAGGGGTCATGCAATGTTTTATGCTGGTACCACAAACGCTTCGGAGATAAAGCCCGTGATTGCATTAAACCATGTGAGTTTACGGAAAACAATTAAGCGCGTCTGTTTTAACGGCGGCAGATTGCAGCTTACTTTCCAGTCGTCTGTTTGTTATTGACAAAAATTCCGGCTTTCGTTTTTTGGTTGATTGTGGTGCTGCAATAAGCTGCATTCCAGAAGGATTTGTGAAAGAAAGCACACCTTCGGAACTTTTTCTTTACGCGGCTAACGACAGTAAAATTCGCACTTACGGTACTAAGAAGTATAACTTAGATATCGGGTTGCGTCGAGTATTTACATGGGTTTTTTGGATAGCTGATGTTTCGCATCCGATTTTGGGTGCAGATTTTTTGGAGCATTTTGGTCTTGTGGTAGACGTTAAAAACAGACAGCTTGTTGATGGCCTAACTAAGATTAATGCCAAAGCCACAATTTGTCCTGGTCCCACATTAGGATTAATTCTAATTTCAGAGGCATCCCCGTACCATAAAATTCTGGCCAAATATCCCCAACTTGTTAACTTGAATTTAAGTAATGAGAGAATGACTCATTCTGTCACTCATTGTATAGAGACAAAAGGTCCACCTGTATATTCTAAAGCTAGGCGCTTATCACCAGAAAAACTTAAAATCGTCAAAAAAGAATTTGAAGAACTACTACAAAAAGGAATAATTCGACCTTCTAGTAGTCCTTACGCAAGTCCAATACATCTTGTACCAAAGAAAAATAATACTTGGCGAATTGTAGGTGATTTTCGGCGGTTAAATTTCCAAACTATCCCGGATAGATATCCCCTTCCTCACATTCAAGATTTTTCACATGGACTTGCAGGGAAAAATATTTTTTCAAAGGTAGACCTCGTAAAGGCCTATCATCAGATTTCCATAGAGCCTAAAGACATTCCAAAAACAGCAGTCATTTCCCCGGTGGGGCTTTTTGAATACGTAAAAATGTGCTTTGAATTACGTAACTCTGGGCAAACTTTTCAGAGGTTTATGGATGAAGTCTTACGCGGTCTTGAGTGTTGTTATGTTTACCTTGATGATATTCTTATTGCCTCAAGTGATCCCAAAGCTCACGAGTCTGACCTTAATAGAGTTTTTGAAAGGTTAAGTGAGTATGGTATAGTTATAAACTTGGAGAAATGCGAGTTTGGTAAAAGTGAAATTGAATTTCTGGGTTTTCATGTCTCTGGTAAAGGAATTTCTCCTCTTCCAGCCAAAGTTCAGGCACTCAAAGAGTACAATCTTCCTAAAACGGTTGATGAACTTCGTCGTTTTTTGGCAATGCTAAATTTTTATCACAGGTTCCTTAAGAACGCTGCTGGTGTTCAAGCGTGTTTGTATGAGCTTACAAAAGGCAAAGCCAAAAAAGACAAGACCCCAATTGTTTGGAACGAGGCTAACGAGAAAGCATTTAATGAGTGTAAAGAAATGCTAACTAATGCTACACTTTTAGTGCACCCTCTTCCGAATGCAGAGTTGACTCTTGTTACTGATGCTTCTGAAATAGCAATTGGGGCCGCATTGCATCAATCTGTAGGTGACAATTTGGAACCTTTAGGGTTTTTTTCGCGTAAATTAACACCAGCTGAGTGCAAATATAGCACTTACGATCGAGAATTGTTAGCGATATATTCTGCGATTCGTCATTTTAGACATATGGTAGAGGGACGCGAATTTAAAGTTCTGACTGATCATAAGCCTTTAATATATGCATTTCAGCAAAAAACAGATAGATGTTCTCCGAGACAACAGAGACATCTTGAGTTTATAAGTCAATTTACTACGGATATCCATCACATTTCTGGCGACAAGAATCCAGTTGCCGACGCGTTTTCTCGTATTTCTGCAATTCAGGTCCCAGGACCTTTAGACTACGACGAAATGGCCATCGCGCAGGATTCTGATGAGGAGATGCAAGCTTTGATCGGCGCCGATTCTGGTCTTGAGTTGAAGCCTTTGACATTCCCCTCATCAAGCCGAAGTATATTTTGTGATGTATCCAATGGTACTGTGAGGCCCTATGTTCCAGTTTCATTTCGTCGCAGGGCGTTTGATATTTGTCATGGACTTTCTCACCCTGGCATTAAGGCTACGACTGATTTAGTTCGTAAGCGTTTTGTTTGGCGAGATTTGACAAAAGACTGCAAAATTGGTGTAGGAATTGCATACCTTGCCAAAAGTCAAAAGTGCAACGCCACAATAAATCAGTGCTCCAGTCGTTTCCTTCACCTAACGCAAGATTTTCACATGTCCATATCGACATAGTGGGACCCTTGCCTCCATCAAAAGACTGTCGTTACATTTTGACCTGCGTAGATGGGTACAGTAGATGGCCTGAAGCCATTCCAATAAAGGATCAGACAGCTGAGACGGTAGCACAGGCTTTTTACGCTAATTGGATTGCTCGTTTTGGTGTACCCGATATTGTAACTACTGACCGAGGAACTATATTTGAAAGCAACCTTTTTGCTTCTCTTACTAAGTTGTTAGGGGTACATCGGATCAGAACCACTGCTTATCATCCAATGAGTAATGGCGCTGTAGAGCGTATGCACCGCCAGCTTAAGGCAGCCATCAAGTGCCACAGCACAGAAAGGTGGTGTGACGTCCTCCCGACCGTTCTCTTGGGGATGCGTTGCAGTCTCAAAGACGACATACAGGCAACTGCTGCGGAAATGGTGTATGGAACTACTTTGCGACTTCCTGGTGAATTTTTTAGGAATTCTTCAGGGCCAGAAGACATCTCGCAAGCTGAGGTTGTGAGAAGGTTACGTGCAGAGATGAGAGAGGTACGTCCTGTCCCATTCTCAAATCACTCTAAGCAAAGTGCCTTCATTCACGGAGACCTCCACCGAACGTCCCATGTGTTTGTGAGAACTGACGCGGTAAGACGACCCCTGGAACAGCCCTATAAAGGACCATGGAGAGTCATATCTCGAGCTGACAAGTTCTTCGTGTTAGAGGTTAACGGGCATCATAACACGGTGTCGATTGATCGCCTGAAGCCTGCTTTTATGGATAACGACGGGCTCCAGAAAAATCCAGTTCCTTCAACGATTCCAATTCCTTCAACGACTCCAGTTGTCTCAACGACTCCAGTTCCCTCAACGACTCCAGTTCGCTCAACGACTCCAGTTCCTTCATCGATTTCAGTTCCCTCAACGACTTCGGTTCCCTCAACGACAGCAGATCCCTCAACGATTCCGAACAATTCCTTGTCAAGTTCCTCAACGAGTGCTCCGACGGAAGTAACAATTACCAAGTCCGGTAGACGGGTGCGGTTCGTCGATCGCTACGGATATTAACTTGGATCGTCCCTTGGACTGGTGGGGGACCCCTGTGGCGGCGCGAGCTTGTTGATATGACATTTTGAACTCCATCGGCGTGAGATGAGATGATGTCTCGTGCGTTGCATAGCGACGGAAAAAATAACTTTCCCGGCCGAGCAGTTTTATTATTATTACTTGTGTTCCATGAATATTTTCTTAGCATGTTGTATCGTTGGTGTTTATTTAGTTAATTAAAGTCTAATAAATGTATGTTAAACTAAAATGGAGTCAGATAATTAAACCAAGGATCACAACATTCGCTAAAGGTTATTCTTTATTTTGATGATTTTTAAGTAATGTAATTGCGTAATGGCTGAATTTGCACTGATTAGAAATAAATATAGGCTCAAATTTATTATTCGGTTTCTCTTTGTGACTTTTTGAAAGTTTGTGATTTGGTACCAAATGTGGCAACCCCTCGACTTTGTTTTCCAGGAACCCTAGTGACCGTTTGGATTTGACGACACGCCGTTTTAACGTCCTTTTTGTTTTGGCAACACAGCCTTTCAACTTTATTTTCATTTTAGCGACTTTTTTTAAAAGTCGCACAAAGGCACCGTATGGTAAATCATAACCTGAATTAATATATTATTATGAAACGTTATTTAAAAAAAAAAAATGTGTTTTATCCGGAATACTGAAATTCTTATTCAATCTACGGTGAATTTTCAGCATAGAAACCTTAATATTCTTAATGGAAATTCCGTGCTCAGTTTTTATCGGTATATATATTCTGAAAACGTTCACATATAAATATGGATAAAACTTTAAAGCACGGTACGGATTCTGCACCAATAATTGTTTACATAAAACCGCACCAAATTATGACAACCATGGGCAATTCACTTGTTATTAATAAAAGGGCGTCAGTTGACATTTGTTGGCGTAATTCTTGGCGCAGAATCAGTTCCAGACTTGGAATTTTAACCGACAATTTTTCGGAAAAACCTGGTATGTATAGAATTTAAATTCAAAAGAAATGTACACATCTTGCATCTATTTGTTCCGGCATCACGTGAATATTAAATTAATACGGTTTAAATAGGCAATAATTTGTATCAGTAATAAGAAAACAAAATATAGCGAATTCAAGTTGTTGGTAACTGCCAGGAGTCAAATGTCAAAAGATATATTGTGATTGGCTGGATTGCTGAATTTCGAAACTCATTCATAAAGCACATTTAGAAGATTTGTGATTGGTTGTTTGAAGTCGTTGCCATTCTGCTCACAGAAATACAGCCGAATTTGGGCGGCACTCAAGAGAACTATATATACTTTTATTTTACATAAAAGGGAGATGTTAGCATAATTTTTTTACAGAAATTTTCGTTTCGCTTATTCAAAACAAATCTGTTATTTTGATTGTTTACTTGTTCGTGCAAATAACACTTGCATACTAGAGCTCGGCGATATATCGATATGACGATTTTTTTATCGATTTTTTTTTAAAATATTGATAATAAAAATATCAATACAAGTCACCGATATATCAATATTTTCAAACATTTTTAGTTTTTTGATGATCGTTTTGTAGTTCCATGTTTTTTTTAAATTTTTTTTATTCCCTTTTCAAAAACTTCAAAACTAAAGTTTGGACTTGGTTGAGAGACAGTTAAAATGGCACCCTAACCATAAAGAAAACATAATGTAATGGAAAGATAAGATCATTTATTAAAGCTTGGCGTCCACTAGAGTTGAGCAGTGCAGAGCAGAGCAGCTATAGTGGACGCCAAGCTTAATAGTCATTAACATAGCGTCGTTTCTGTTGCCAACGTGTGCCTGGAATTTGAATCTAATTTTAAATATTAAAAACATCTCTATCAGAAAAATATGCGGTAAACTACTTTTCAAAATTTTTTCTATAAAAATAAATGTGAATTTATGCATTGACATCCAAATGTATTTTATTTATTCTGATTGATAATATAATTTATTTATTGAAACAATTTTTATAATTTATTTATTGAAACAATTTTTATAATTTATTTATTGAAACAATTTTGGCATGAATTCATGAAAAGTAGATATTTTCCTCGAAAAACTTCGTTTCTGGCAAAATTGAAAATCAAATAAAAAAAAAAAGCATGTATCGATATTTTATTGATATTTTGTTCTATGCAACGATATAGTATCGATATTTATTTTGATCGATATTTCCGACTTCTATTGCATACACATAATGATTTAATCCATTTAGAGAGCTCAAATGCACATCCGAAACATTTGGTCATGTTGAATCAAAAGCTTGTTGAGTTGGATTGGACCAAGGGTGTCATTTCATTTTTCAAGATAAAATACTCTACAGATACGTATATACAACTTGCTTTCTAAATAGGTAAAATTACCTTTATAGATAGAAGGATCTACCAAGTGTTTATCGCTGTGACAGTTTCAAAATACGTTGAGTGGATAGAAATTATTACGCCAACAGTGAAAAAATATCGTTATATACAAGGTTTATTGCGATAGGCAGTATCGTTATACACAGGGTTCCTTGTATTTTGTAAACTTGGAAATAAATTAACAACTCGTAGCTTTTCATTTTCACATAAAAAGCTTTTGATTGAAAAAAGGCTCAATAATTGTAATGATCTATTTTGATAAAAAAAGAAAAAAATCTATAAATACTAAGTTTCAAATATAAATCTTTTATATGCATTGCCCACCTTTATGTGTAATTGCAACTTATTTAAATAATTTTTAACCAGATCGTCTTTTCATAGTCTTTGACTAATACGAAAGAAATGGACTACTTCGAGTTTTTTCCCCTCTAAAAACTTGATAGAAAGATTTATCATCGACAGCTAATCTATACGCTAAGTTTCAGATCGATAGGATGACGGAAAGTGGGTTTAGTTCTCCAATTGCAATTGAAACGTGTGTAAAAGCAACCTTTTAATGACAATCAAACATTTACAAAATACATTCTCATCGACAATTAATCGATCGTTCAAAGTTCAGCTCGAATGGATGACGAAACGTGTATTAACGTGTATTACTGAAGTGACAATAGAAGCATGTGTAAAAGCGGTCTTTTCGTGACATCCCCAAAACTTAATACAATGCATTGTCATAACAATGAATCTATCTGCAAAATTTCAGCTCGTTTAGGCAAGTGGGTAAATTAGCTCTCCGTCGATTTGCGAACAAACAAGCGCACAAAATCGAAGTTAACATAAAGGATTTAACTGAAACAGACTCCTATTAAAGTCATTTTGAACATTCATAAAATTAGGAGAAGGAAATACTAATAAGGTAGTAGGTTTTCGGATAACTAAAAAAATAAAATGTTTTACTAAGATGATTTGTTACAGATATTTAAGTATTTGAATCTAGTATTTAAAACTACAAGTTTTGTCGTAAACATTACATCTGTTGTAATTTATCTTTAGGGTTATTCCATATGAAATTCAAAATTTTTAAATTTTTTTTTTGTATTTCTGATTTTAAGAATTCAATTAAATGCTACTTGTATTGCATTTGCGGGACAGAGAAAAAAATATACTAATATTACACTCTACTTGATCCTCATCTCGTTTGATTTCTAAAATAGGTGATTGCAGAAAAGGGGGGAAATTGTAAATTTTGGTATTTTGTACATTACAATTTTACCTACAATTTTCTTCGTAATTGTAACAGACAATTAATTTTAGTTTCTTTCAAAATGGATTAGTTTTGGCTTCCATCAGTTTATGTACGATACAACATTACATTTTTGCCTTCTTTACTTTCGAGTTACAGTTTGGAATCCTCTACTAATTGGTTGTTTGCGAATTTATAATTTACATCAAATAGTAGATTTAAAATGTTAAATTAATGTTAATTAGAAAATTTTGATGTCCTAATTTTTGAAATAAGGAAGTATGACTTTGTCAAAAACTGCATATTTTTTAAAATGATATTTTTTCCCCTTCAAACGTGTCACCTACCAGTGTAAATTGAAAATTAAATGTTTCAATAAAATGTACAAAAGGATTATTTGATTTTTTATACCATATCTTAAATAAAATATTATTACAACTACAAATGAGACCTTATTACTCACCCTTTGACAGTATGATTCTCCTTTTGACAGAAATCTAATTTTTTCAGTAGGGATGTTAAGAATCTAAAATTAATTTCATATTCATTATTATTTAAAGTCAAGATTCAAAGCATTATAAAGTTAATTATCTAATATTTTTAAGCAGTGTTACATGCATTATGGTGGTCGATGGCTTGAAAAAGTAGTCTTTACAATAGAACATTAAAATACTTCCAATCTTATGCCTCCCTTGCTGATGCAAATTACATTGGCATACATAAATGGGTCATTCTCCCGAAACAAGAAAAACTCATTTTACAACGTTAGACCACTTCAAAAACAAGTGCGAAAATAATGAATTGCGTTTTAATAATTAGTCCATGTTCAAGGTTTAGTATTTCATCAATAACATATTGAATTGTTCTTATATAAATGTATTTAAAAATATATAAAACTTCCAAATGTCATTATTCAAATTTATCTCTATATCCATCTACGCTGTTATGCTGTTATAACCAGCTTCTAATTGCATCAATTTCATCATTGCCCTGGCATATAAAAAAGACAATAACAGCAAAACAAAACAGGATAATGATGTTTATTATTCTTTCAAAATATAATTAAAATTTATAAACGTTTAATAGAACCCCACTACTATTGTAATTAAATTTGAAAATTTATTTTCTTTTATTATTTTATTAGCATTTTTTTTTAATCGCCTCATTTAAAAATTGTCGTATTATGAGCAGCATTGTCGTAGCAGAGACTTTTTTTAAAAATATTTTTCCTATTCACAATTAACACATTTTTGTGCTGTTGGTATTTTTTCTTATTGTATAAAGCTTAAAAAACAAAAAATATATAACATATAATTACGGCATCCTTTTTTAAAAAATGTTTTATCATTGAAAAATTGCCTGTTTCGGAAGAATGATTTATATGGTTGTGCCCCGACTTAAAATAACGCCCATTTCAGCATGTGTTTTGTCCCACGTAATATTCATTTCCATTTTCCCCTATCTATATATTGCAAATATCAATCTCTACAACATCTATAAATGTATATTTTAGTATAATTTAGCTTTCAAATTGAAATGTACAAAAATCTCTTGCATTTCATTTTTAACAGCAAGGCATTTTTTGTTTATACCTAATTAAAGGGATTTTTATATTAAAAGAAAACTTTTAAGAAATCTTTACAGGATTAAAAAAAAATTGCATCGAAACATTCCGCCAGATGTGCAGATGCTTTAAAAAATCAAGAACAATTTTTTACCAAATTATTTTTCTTATTAAAAACTATAAATAACACATGCATTTAATACAACAATAGAAATCCTAAATTTATTTTTAAAAAAATAAAAAAATACTGAATATAATCTTTAAAATTATCAAGAAGCAACTTATGTATTCATTTGTAATTCAAGGAAAGTAAAATTCTGATCATTTGCTCCGTATTTACTTTTTTTCTCCTAGTGAAAGTCACCCAAATATCAGATGATCCAACTATCAGAATATCAAGTGGTCGAGCTGGCAGCTGAATTGATTTGTTATTGAATAACCATTTTTTCTAATTCTAAGAATGTTAAATTTGCAAGCATATTATATATCCATTTTTGAATATTTGTTGGTTTGTCGTTCGAAGATTTCTATGAAACTTTCACATTGTATTTAAAATATCCCAAAGCTGGACAAATGTTAAAAATTATGAGGTATTTCGGTAACTATTCTATGATTTATTTTTGTTTGGTGAATGCTGAAAATCATCCAATTTTTACAATTAAAGGTTCTTAAATAATCATCAGTACTTTCGAAGAATCGTTATGCTACAAAAAACGATAATTGATGAGAAAAATCGGTAATATTAACTTTTGCTATGCTTTTTTGACACTTCTATCATATGAATCACTATCTAACTAAGAATTGATTTTGATGAACGCAATTAACTATCTCTATCTAAGAATTGGACAGGTAACTATCGATTAAACAATTAGTTGTTGTTAAGGTGAATGCATGGAGAAATTCGTAGCAAAGCATAAGTATTCAGTGGATGTTTATATATATAACTAGCTGAATACCCAGATTTGAAAATGTTCTACCACGCAAAAAATTTAAACACTCTGCCAGGAGAAGTCTTGATATATATATTTTACAAAGTCTGTATGGGTTTACCGAACCGTAAACGAAGTCCTGCTTTAATTAAAATGCGTATTATTATCTATTTGGTACCTGACTTTTTTCATTTTATAAATAAACTAATGTTTATATAAAAAAAATTAACTTAACTAATGTAAACATAAAATATAATTAATGCATTAATGCAAATATTTCTCCCTACTTTTAAAATATTTCAAACGTATTATTAGCAAGATAAATGACATATATAGTGGGTTTAATTTAAAGTCTGCCGCTAATTATGTAAAAAAAAAAAAAAAAAAAAAAACTTCTGTTGATTGTAATTTTATCAAAACCTTTCATAAAGGATGACTTCATGTGTAAAAAAATAACTATCATAACTGATAACTGAGTTTTAACTGAGTATTTAATGTTTTTGTTTAGCGGGAAACCTTTTTGCAACTGCATTGTTTCTTTGTCAGACATCATTGGGAAATTGCCATGTTACGCATGGGACATTTTTAGAGAGCTTTTAGCTCATCCCAAATGAATAATGTAAGCCATTTCGAAATAAATTTTGTTGTATTGAGTGTATTATGGGCTATACACATTTTCAGTATTTTCTTTTCCCCCACTTATGTTTTAATAGTATTTTCAGACCTAATGGCATAGAATGGAAGAATAAACACTAAATTATTTTTTAATTTACACAAACTAGTAAATGCTGATGATGAAAGCACTAAATAATAAGGAAATAAACCGGTGTAAAGCTACCCTGTCATTCAGGGTAACTTTGAACCACTATCAGAAGTTTCATATAAAATAAATTTTTTTATTTAATCTAGAAGTCAGGACAACTTTGAAATTGTAAAATTACGTTTCTAATTATTTAAAACATCATCAGCTGCAGTTATCAACACCATACAGTTTGGATATTTTAAATAACATCATCACAAAGAATATATTAGGTAGGAACAGTGGATGACGAATCACATGAATATATTGCAATAAAACCTATTTATTATTCAGTTTAAACCACTGATCTCTACAACAACTTCTGGATTGCTTCTTAGCGGTTTCTACTCTGCAAGCAGATGATGGCATTCGAATACTTCCCCCATAATGCTTTGAAATATAGGTTGCCCATATTTACAAACAAATTTGAACTAGTTTGGGGGAAGTTATTAGTATAGATCTCAGTAGTTAGAAAGTGGGGCTCCTGGGCCTGGGCCGGATGCGGGATGGGATGAAGGATGATTACATCACCGGAAGTGACATCACCGGATATGACGTCACCTGAAATCACGTGACCGCAAGTGGAGTTGAGTTGTTCCCTCCTGCTGCTGTTTTAGTTTCGGTTTCGTTATAATCTGTTTGTGTATGACGTCACAGTGGGAATGACGTCATAATGTGTTTTATATCAAAGTTTTGAGCGGTGGCAACACTTTTTAGTTTTTGTTTCCAGTTAAATGGGGTTGAGTTGTTCTAGGGCTGCTTCTAAGTGAATAAGTTAGAGTGATAGGCTTTTATTGCGTGACGTCACAGTGGGTATGACGTCATTATATGTTAAAATTTACGTTTTAAGTGGTGATAACACTGGATATATACTAAATTTAGTTTTCAAGTGTTGACAACGATTTCTGATCGGTCAGCTAAATGCTCGCTTGTGATTGGTAAGTTTTAAACATGTGACCAAAAGCTAACTCCTGATTGGCTACACAGTTTAGTAAGATAGTTTTCTGCAAAATTTAAGGTAGTGGTGCCATCTAGGGGTGAATTTAAGAGTCATTTACATTAAATTTCTAAGATCAGAGATATATGCAAATAAAAAAAAATCTTAACACGACTTTTAAGTTTAATAACAGTGAAGGCCATTTGCTAAGGGTCTAAAGAACCCTAACCCCGAGCTACACGTGACATTTCAATATTTTACCAAACAATTGTTAAAATATCGACTATCGGACGTTGCCTTCATGGGAACTCATCTACCCACCCCCCTTCCCTAACCAATTTTGAATAAGCTAATTTGAAAGACTTTAGAAAATGTTAATTATTTTTAAGCTAAATTTTAAAAGTGAGGACCCACCTCCGGCCCGATACCTCTTTTAGGAAGAATTGGTACCGCCTCACTCCTCCCTATAAAAAGAAAAAAAAACTTATTCCAAAGAACGTATATTTCTTTGAAATATGAGGTCACTAACCAACCATCCAATACTGAATTTCATGACAATTTTAGTCTGTCTAAACATTTTTTCATGAAAATTCTAGTTTTGAAACAAATTATTTAAACACTAATGTAAAAAAAAAAAAAAATATTTTTAATAGAAATTTTTACTAATATCTAGTTGTATGTAGCTTTTTCCGAAAAAACTTAATGAATTTCACGGAAATTTTAACGTACCCTTAACAGTTTTCATGAAAATTGTAATTTTGATACAAACAAATTTAACTTTAGTGTTACAGTTTACTCTTCATACAAATGTGCAGAAATATCTTAATTTTTTTTTTAACTAGCATTTATTTCTTTATGATGTTATTACTAATGACTCCCAACGACTCCCAATTGGCTCTCAATGGCTCCCAATACCTGTTAAATGCTTCCTAACTGCTCCCAATACCTGTTAAATGTTCCCTAACTGCTCCCAATACCCGCTAAATGCTCCCTAACTGCTCCCAATACCTGTTAAATGCTTTTTAACTGATCTCAATACATGTTAACTGCTCCCAATACCTGCTAAATGCTCCCTAACTGTTCCCAATACCCGCTAAATGCTTCCTAACTGCTCCCAATACCTGTTAAATGCTTCTTAACTGCTCCCAATACATGTTAAATGCTCTCAATACCTGTTAAATGGTCCCTAAATGCTCCCAAATATCTACTAAATGGTCCCTAACTGCTCCAAATACCTGCTAAATGCTCTCTAAATGCTCCCAATACCTGCTAAATGCTCTCTAAATGCTCCCAATACCTGCTAAATGCTCCTTAACTACTCCCAATGGCTCTTGAGTCCCGATAGTTGAGCTTTACCCCAATAAACTTGTTAGAAATTAATCAGTCTATGTTAGTTATATTAATCAAGATAGTTTTTATTGTACAATGATACTTACTTAAGTTGATGAATAGCAACACAGAACTAGCTGCTAATGCTGAATAGATATCTGATAACTGATTTTGGATACTCTAATGCCTAAATAAGAGAGAAAAAGTAACATACTTGAACATCCTACAACTAAGAATTCAAAAGTGAACGTGAAAGTTTACTTTACGAATAAAAATCATGTCGTTAAAATGTGTACGAATATCACTAAATAAGAGAAAAAAGTAACATACTCAAACTCTTTACGGCAAATAAGTTTAACATTAATGTAAAAAATTTACTTTACACATAAAAATCACTTTAAAATGTGTAAAAATAAGAGAAAAAAAGTAACTTACTTAAAATTTCTAAGATATATATTTAACCTTTACGCGAAAATTCCCTTCATATAAAAACATCACGACTTTAAAATATGACATGCAAGAGAAAAGTAACGTACTTAAACTTTCTACGACAAATAACTTTAACATTAACGTAAAATTTTACTTTACACATAAAAATCCCGACTTTAAAATATGTAGAAATATCGCTAAATAAAAGGGAAAAAAAGTAACATACTTAAACTTTGAACGACAAATAACTTTGACATTAACGTAAAAATTTTTCTTCACATATAAAAATCACGACATTAAAATGTGACATGTAAGAAGAATTAGCATACTTAAAATTTCTACGATAAATAATTTTAACATTTGCGTGAAAATTTACTACATATATAAAAATCATGTCTTTAAAATATCGCTAAATAAAAGAAAAAAGTAACATACTTAAACTTTCTACGACAAATAACTTTAACATTAATACAAAAATTTACTTTACACATAAAAATCACGACTTTAAATTTGACATGTAGGAGGAAAGTAAATTTTTGTATTAATGTTGCCAACCTCCAAGAGTAGCATTGTATACATATTCAACATTGCTCGGATCCCACTTTGTTAAACACTTCAGAATTCTCTATATAAGAAATTTCTTATTTCTATCCCATTCAAGGTAAGTGCAATTTTTCACTATTCAAATAAATTATTTTATATAAATGGTTACGATTATAAAGCTTTTTTTTAAAACTATTGACCTATTTCGCTGGGCATGCGGATTGGGACGTTAAAGCGTTAGATTGGGACTTTGTTAATCAAATGTTAATGGTTATTGTTGGCAATAACATTATAACTCCAATAATAAATTGATTTAATTATAATATTTTAATAATTAATATATTTTTATTGAAATATGTTTACCTAAATTAATTACCATATATTTTTAAAATTCCAGTAACTAATTATGCTATATGTGCTAAAAGTATTACAATCCCAAAAAGTGTTTATTTGTTTTTTAGTTTGATTAATTTTGATTTGTAAATTATTGAATGATAATCATTGTTTCCGAAGTTGACATTTATAATTTCTCAGCCCCCCCGGAAAAAAAATCCTGGCTACGCCCCTGTTTGGGAGTCATTGGTAATAACATCATAAAGAAATAAATGCTAGTTAAAAAAAAAAAAATTAAGATATTTCTGCACATTTGTATGAAGAGTAAACTGTAACACTAAAGTTAAATTTGTTTGTATCAAAATTACAATTTTCATGAAAACTGTTAAGGGTACGTTAAAATTTCCGTGAAATTCATTAAGTTTTTTCGGAAAAAGCTACATACAACTAGATATTAGTAAAAATTTCTATTAAAAATATTTTTTTTTTTTTTTTTTACATTAGTGTTTAAATAATTTGTTTCAAAACTAGAATTTTCATGAAAAAATGTTTAGACAGACTAAAATTGTCATGAAATTCAGTATTGGATGGTTGGTTAGTGACCTCATATTTCAAAGAAATATACGTTCTTTGGAATAAGTTTTTTTTTCTTTTTATAGGGAGGAGTGAGGCGGTACCAATTCTTCCTAAAAGAGGTATCGGGCCGGAGGTGGGTCCTCACTTTTAAAATTTAGCTTAAAAATAATTAACATTTTCTAAAGTCTTTCAAATTAGCTTATTCAAAATTGGTTAGGGAAGGGGGGTAGGTAGATGAGTTCCCATGAAGGCAACGTCCGATAGTCGATATTTTAACAATTGTTTGGTAAAATATTGAAATGTCACGTGTAGCTCGGGGTTAGGGTTCTTTAGACCCTTAGCAAATGGCCTTCACTGTTATTAAACTTAAAAGTCGTGTTAAGATTTTTTTTTATTTGCATATATCTCTGATCTTAGAAATTTAATGTAAATGACTCTTAAATTCACCCCTAGATGGCACCACTACCTTAAATTTTGCAGAAAACTATCTTACTAAACTGTGTAGCCAATCAGGAGTTAGCTTTTGGTCACATGTTTAAAACTTACCAATCACAAGCGAGCATTTAGCTGACCGATCAGAAATCGTTGTCAACACTTGAAAACTAAATTTAGTATATATCCAGTGTTATCACCACTTAAAACGTAAATTTTAACATATAATGACGTCATACCCACTGTGACGTCACGCAATAAAAGCCTATCACTCTAACTTATTCACTTAGAAGCAGCCCTAGAACAACTCAACCCCATTTAACTGGAAACAAAAACTAAAAAGTGTTGCCACCGCTCAAAACTTTGATATAAAACACATTATGACGTCATTCCCACTGTGACGTCATACACAAACAGATTATAACGAAACCGAAACTAAAACAGCAGCAGGAGGGAACAACTCAACTCCACTTGCGGTCACGTGATTTCAGGTGATGTCATATCCGGTGATGTCAATTCCGGTGATGTCATTATCCTTCATCCCATCCCGCATCCGGCCCTGGCCCAGGAGCCCCACTTTCTAACTACTGATCTCTATGGTGATTATTAAGTTTTCTTCAACTTCAAGTCAGTAACCAAGCATGCGCTATCCAGAAGTTGTAGTAGAGATCAGCGGTATAAACATACAAATATAGTGCAAAACCAATCTTTAGTTCGTCCACTCAAATATAAACTCATTTTATCAAATAAAAATTTAAAAGATAAATAGAAAATAATGAAACTGATCGGCCGCCCTTATGCTATTAGTTAAGTACTAAGGTGTTTCCAAGTCACAATGTGTGACAAATACAAATATTCTACTCTCATTGTTAGAAATAGTATGACAATCTAAAATAGTAAAACAAGCTGTGTGTCTGTCTGTGGCTCTGTGGATCTATAGAAACCTACTAAAAATTGGAGTAGAGCTCTGAAATTTTCAACACAAGAAGTTTTGACCTTCTAATTTTATGTACCTCAAACAGAATGTTAAAATTTTAATTAGTTATTTTTTAATTAATATTTTAATTAATAATTTTTTTACAAAGTGACTTCAAATAGAGATACAGCTCTGAAATTTTCAACATAAGTAGTTTTAGCCTTTTAATTGGACTATTGAAAAAAAGAATGTTAAAATTTTAATTTGATTTTTGATTAATTTTTTTTAATTAATATTTTCACAAAAAGCGACTTCTAATAAGCCTAGAGCTCTGAAAGTTTCAACATAAGTAGTTTTGGCCTTCTAATTTTGCTTTCCACAAACACGTGTTAAAATAATCTTAAAGGGGAGTTGTATTATTGTATTAATTGAGGGATTTTTTTTTTTTTTTTCGTGTCTCGACAGGGGAGACGCTTCTAATATTAAGGCTTTACGTAGCAATTGTAGATTTTAATGAGTGGAGCGAGCTTATGCTTATGCAACAATGAATCTTTCAGCTAGAGAAGCGAGCCTATTCTTGCATAGTAATGAACTTTTCAAAGAGTGAAGTAAGCCTGTACTTATGTATCAATGAACTTTTCAGTGAACTAAGCGAGCTCGATTTGGCGTAGCGATGAACCTTCCTATGAGCGAAGCGCCAAAAACTGGCACCTATACACCAATGATGGATTTCCGCCTCATAGCTTGCAAAAATATTGTACATGTTAAAATTTCGTAGCGAAGCACGGATATTTAGCTAGTAGACAATAAAACAAAGTTCAAACTTCATAAAATTTCACTTTGGTATTCTTTGGCACGCCTAATTTTTCATACCACAGATCACCATTGATATTGGACCATTTCCAATATTCATCAGATTTCTTCATGAACCACCAAATATCACGTTGTCTTTTAAGTCAATTTGGTCTGGGTACATTTCTACATTGTGTTGAATAATTACGTGGTCGTAAACTTTGCATATGCCATAACCAAAATCTAAAACACTTGCATGCTCTGTGTATAAAATTCTTGCCTCATTGATGTGTTCAACAGCCACCACTTAAACAATCTCTGATTTTTCAGTAATATTCTTCACAACAATTTCAGGAGTATAAACCACTATCATGTCCTTGTTGTCCAACTTTCATCTCCTCCGAAAATGATAGTGTCGTACAAACGCTGTCACCTATTCATCTAGTTCAGGTTGGTTGGTATATACGCTGAACGACCTACAGCTTAACGTGGATTCCTAACTACAACGAACATCCATGACTATACCGGGATTCGAACCCGGCGCCTTTGGCATGCGGGGCCAGAAGTCTAACTACACAGCCATCAGGTAGGTGATCCAGTTTAGGACTTTTATTCTTGCTGTTTCCCCGGAGTTCATATGGTAGAGGACTTTGGACGATCCCCTCATATTCTTGCTATATATATTCCTTGACCATTTATTTTTTGTGCATAGAAGTTTTTCACTTCCTTAACTGAAACACTTTTTACAGCCATCACAGGTAGGCAGATTTTTTTTCTGTGAACGACTGCTAGATCATTATTTCAAATATTTTTTAGTACTTCTTGAATTCACTTCCAATATTTTCATTTTATTGGATTTTGCATACAAGGGAAGATTCCATAAATTAAATTGCATTTGTAAGTATATAAATGTATTTAAAAGCAACCAAAAATAAATTGGAATAAAATATGAATTATATGTGCAGTGTATACATTGCACACTGTCATCAGTCTAACTTTTAACCGGCTCAAAGTTACACTGAATATGTGGTAAAATGATAGTGCCTTGGTTTTTTGCTTTTTACCAAATGTTAGTAAATAAATAACCATCAGCTACTAACAATTTCACTATTTTCAGAAAATTATATTGCTGATAAAGTGGTAAGTTGATGCTTACTTGCATAAATTAATTGATTTACATCAACTACAAATAACCATTAAAATGGAACTTGCAAACAGTACTTTAGAAAAACAACTGAATGGCCAAATAAACTATGTACTATTTTGCCAATTTATTTTCTAAACTATAGAGTAAAATGCCAATTTCACAATCTTGCCAGCAGTTTGCAGCAGTGGATCATAAGCAGCTCTTTAAAACCCAAAATAGTGAAAACTAGGAGGTGGCGCAAAGTTACACCCAATGGCTCAAAGTTACCCTGGATGACTGTAGTTTATTCAATGTAGTGGAGACTGTCCCACCAGAGATACATGTTTGATGGAGTACCTTAACTTGCAGTCGCCTCTCAATGTTTTCCTTTTTACGTTTTATCAATTATAAAATAAAATTCGCCGATATTCATATATAAGAGCAGAATATAATTACCAGTATAAGACATAAGTATATAATAGAACAATTAATACAAACAATACAAATATATAATATAATTTAAATTGAAAATACAATTGAGGTAAATTTTCGAATACAAATTCATTTAAAAGGAGTATTTAAAAAAATTTATCGAAAATAAAGTAACTTCAATAAACTTTTAGAGAAAATTTATAGAACATAATTAACTTTCTTTTCCACCTCAAATCAACAAATATTGAGGAAATCTTATCAAGGTTTCGAAGATAAAAGAACACACGAATTGCAATGAGCTTAGATAATGAAAATATAATTTTTGCATGGAGTAGAAGGAACAAAAACAAAGAAAATTATAAGTTTAAAATTTGAATAAAGCTTTTAATTAGCAGAGTGAGAATTATTTAATATTTTTACCTTTTAAGGTTATTTGAATAGTAAGATTAAGACTAAACTAAAATGGAATTCGAACACAACTTTCAAGAGGATTAATCATTTTCTACAACAAATTAAACATGCTTACTGTACAAGAAATAAAAAAAGAATGTAATTTTACATGGAAAACCTTATGACATTTTATCGTCTGCATAGTCTAAAAATCCTCTTCACGTTTCTAAACGTTTTACGGAATTTATGTATAGTTACGTCATATTCAACTGGTATATTCGCTGGAAAATGAAATGTGCTTTATGATTGGATAATGTAATATAAAATCTCGAATTTGTTATTAAAATCATTGTGATAACAACCATGCCACAAAAGTATTTCCGCACGATAGGATTATTTTGCATTGTTCCATTGTATAACAACACTTGTGACAGACTTCAATGACAATATATCCTAAATACTGATTTACACGTTACCAATCGACGTACCAGCTGCAATCGCCAGTCTGTGAAGTCCCCTGGTTACTGGCTCCAGTAGATCAAACATTTTCTATTTACTGATGCCGGCGACTCCCATCAACCAATCACCTGCACTCTCCCAACCATCAACAGCCCGCGTATAACTGGCGATCTAAACTGGAACAGGACTGTTAGTATGTAAATATCCACCTTTAAAAACAAAATCGAATTTTCACATTCTATTAGCGAATCACATTGCACATTTTTCCTCAAGTGCTGACTGTGATGTACCATGCATAAATAACAATTTTTTTTTAACCTTTAAAAATTCCATGATATTAATGCTTTTATTCTATTCTGACGACGACAAATATCTAAAAAATTCTAAGGTATTTTTTTAAAACAATTATTTTTGTATTTAATTATTTTTAGGGTTTAGGAGACAATAATTTAAATATTTTTATTTTTTTAAGTTTTTCATGACAAGATATATAATGTACAGTTTCTTCCATTTGTAATGATACACATATAATGTTCCACGATTCTTAGAATATGGAAACTGATGTTTTCGATAGTTAAATTTATTATTAAATCCTTTATATTTACTTCGATTGTGTGTGTGTGTGTTAATCATTTTCACAAATAAATAGTTATTTTTATATTTTTTACAAAAGATTTTACTTTTGAGTATTTTTAATTATTAATATATGTTTTAAAAATGCATAGAATAGTGTTTTCTTCTATTATACACCCTTTCACTACACATTGCAAGCTATTGCCTTTCAAATATATAACGTTTTGAAATTTTAAAAAATTGAGGAAAAACAGTTATTTTGTATAGTTTCTCCAAACTTTGAGGTGAAGGCTCGATCGGAAGATATTATTATTTTTTTCAAAATTTTTTTTAAAGTTTTTTAACGGACCATTAAAGAATCTCTTTCCTGTTTCCAAAATTGTTTTAATAAACAAATAATAAAATTGTTTTAATCAGAACAAATAAAAGATATTTAGATATGAATGCATAAATTCACATTCATCTTTAATGAATACATTTTGAAAAGTAGCTTACCGCATATTTTGCTGATAGAGATGTTTTTAATATTTAAAATTAAACTCTAATATCAAGCACACACTGGCAACAGGAACGGCGCTTTGTTATTGAATACTAGCTAAATACCCGTGCTTCGCTACGAAATTTTAACATGTGCAATATTTTAGCTAGCTGTGAGGACTCGCGTTGTGGAAATCTGTCATTCGTGTATAGGAACCAGTTTTTGGCGCTTCGTTCGCAGGAAGGCTCATCGCTAAGCAAAATCGAGCTCACTTCGTTCGCTGAAAAGTTCATGGACACATAAACACAGGCTTATTTCACTCGTTAAAAGGTTCATTGCTATGCAAGTATAGGCTAGCTTCGCTCTCTGAAAGGTTCATTGCTGCTAAGCATTAGCTCGTTTCACTCATTAAAATCTAATTGCTACGTAAAGACTTAATATTGGAAGCCTCTCCCTTGTCAAGAAAAAAAATTCCCCGTTATTACAATAATACAACACCCCTTTAAGATTATTTTAAAACTTGTTTGTGGAAAGCAAAATTAGAGGCTAAAACTACCTATGTTGAAACTTTCAGAGATCTAGGCCTATTCGAAGTCGCTTTTTGTGAAAAAATTAATTGAAAAACAAATTAAAATTTTAAGATTCTTTTTGTCAGTCCAATTAGAATGCCAAAACTACTTGTGTTAAAAATTTCAAAAATGTAGCCCAATTACAAATAATTTTGTAAAATATTTGTTAATTAAAAAAAAAAAAAAAAAAAACTTGTTAAATTCTGTTTTTCAAAAATCTAATTAGAAGGCCACAACTATATATGCTGAAAATTTCAAAGCTGTAGCCCTATTTGAAATCGTTTTGTAATATATATATTAATTAATTAAAAAAATTAATTAATAACGAACTAAACAAAAATTTAAAATTCTGTTTTTCTAAAGTCCAATTAGAAGGCCAAAACTATTTATGTTGCAAATTTTAGAGTTGTAGCCCTATTAGAAATCGTTTTGTAAAATATTAATTAATTAATTAAAAAAATTAATAAAAAAAGAACAAAATACAAATTTAAAATTCTGTTTTTTAAAAGCCGAATTAAAAGGCTAAAATTACTTATGTTGAAAATTTCAGAGCTGTAGCCCTATTAGTAATCGTTTTATAAAAAGTTTATTAATTAATTAAAAAAATTAATTAAAAAAGAACAAAATAAAAATTTAAAATTCTGTTTTTTAAATTCCGATTAAAAAGCCAAAACTACTTATGTTGAAAATTTCAGAGCTGTAGCCCTATTAGATATCGTTTTGTAACACATTTATTAATTAATTAAAAAAATTAATTAAAACAGAACTAATTAAAATTTTAAAATTCTGTTTGTGATGCATAAAATTAGAATGTTAAAACTACTTATGCCGAAAATTTCAGAGCTCTACTAAAATTTTAAGTAGGTTTCTATAGATCCACAGAGCCACAGACAGACAGACAGATAGACAGAGAGACACACAGCTTGTTTTATTATTATAGATAGACAGACAGGCACACAGCTTGTTTTATTATTATAGATGAAACTGGCAAGTTTTTTTTTTTTTTTTTTTTTTTTTTTTTTTAAAAGACATTTTTTATTTTACCACAATTTTTTTTTTCATTGAAATGTAACAGGCTTCTCGTTAGGTATTTAGATTGATCACACTTGTAATAGTAAGTTAATACATACTTTTAGAGAAATAGAATGTTCCAGAACTATGTCGCAATGAGATTGTTACATTGTGTAATTGTCATGTGTCTAAACATAGTTACATTAGCGAGATAACCACGTATACTAGCTATTCACGTTACACTGTTTCCTTCTGGAGCACAAGGAAACACCCTTTTACGAGGTTATGGTAAAAGTAAATTATAACATACTTTATGCGATACATTTAAGTAGCGGTGATACGATTTAAAGAGACAAAGATTTCCTAATGTGTTTAGGTCATAGTACTTTATATAGTTTGATAATCAAGGAGCTACCTTCTAATTACTTTATGTATTATCTAAAAATCCACAACGCAACGATATTTTCTTTACAACGATCACAAACCAAAACTTTATACCCCATTGCTTAAATGTAATGACGAAACAAACATACAGTTTATAACTTAAATGCATTGTAAATGCAGCAGGAGGTAAACAACTCAACCCAAAACAAATCAACTCCACCTTTTAAAACCAAAACTGAAAGATATTTCCATCAAGTTGCCATTCCGTAAAAACTAAATTTTACAAGTTTCCCACTGTGACATTATAAATCTACAGCCTATAACAGAACCGAAACCAAAACTAAAGCAGGAGGTAAACAACTTAACTCCACATTCCGCAGCAGTAGAAGAAGCAATTCAACCCAACTTCCGACCAGGTCCCCAAGTAACCAGAACACATTCTTCTGATGAAGTCACGAAGCCATGCCCCCAAATTACGCCAAAGTACCCGTGTTATAAAAAATTATAACTCAACATTGTTTTGTATAATTTTACCCTTTTAATTTTTTAGTTTTGTAATTTTCTTTTGTAATTTTAGTTTAGCATAATTTCTTTGGATAATTCAACTTTAGTTTTGTATAATTTTCCATTCATTAATTGCATGCAAACCTTTCGTTTTCTCAATTAGAAATAGATATACTTATAAGACGTATAAAGAACTTCTGTGGCATTTTGTATATATTGGATTTCCTCATTAGTGATATTAATGGTATCTTTAACAAATCTTATCCTGATAGGTCGGAAATAATGTATCTAAGATAATATTAGGTTCTGAAAGATTATTTTCTGGTTAGTGTGTCTTAAAATGAACTTCAGGCGAACAAGCGAGCTTTCAAAGATGTACGTATTCTTGAAAAATGAACGTATCATGGGTTGTAACTTTTTCTAAGTATTACATCATTATCATAATCAACTATACTTAAAAAATGAATGTATGTATGTCTGTTTGTCCTTTATGCATTACTACACTATTCATTCGATCGCCATGAAACTTTGGGAAGTTGTTGAATACACTCCCATGAATGTAGATGGCAAGGCCTATTCTAAGCAAAATTTACGACTGCCCATTACGAAATTCCATCCTCTCCCCCCCCCCCCCTCCCCACTTCCTTAAAAATAAATAGTCTAATAAAGTCACCAATGATATAAATAGGTTATGGTATATTAAAAGGTTTACAATTAACGAATAAGTACATTGAGTCATCCTCTCTAAGATATTTTATCGGGTAGGAAATAGAAGGGCTATTGGATGAAGGAAAAAAAGACATTTACGCTTTTTTTTCTTTCTTTCTTTTTTCTTCTCTCCCCCCCCCCCCCCTTTTTTTTTTCTTTCTTCTTTTTTTTTTTCTTTCTTTTCCTTCTCTCTTCTTATTTTTAACATACCTCCTTAATCAGTCAAAATACCAGTCAGTAAGTATTTTATAAAGCCAGAGTAAGTGTCTGAGAAATTAACCAAATTAACCTACATTCAGGTACTGTGAATCAAATCACCTTCATCAATCTAGACTTTGATTTTTTGAAGTCCAATTGGATTGCTTAGAATTAGAGGTCCCTATGTGTGATTTCATTAAAAATTGACCAAAAAGTTTATTCTTGACGCCTTTTCTTACTTATAAGTGTTTCCCAATACTTGATTCCCAAGTTTAAAGAGTTATATTCCACAATTAATTAATGTTAAAGATTTACTCATCAAGATGTCAAGTATATGCTTTATATTTCAAAAAAGCTATTACAAATTTAAAACTATTTTTTTAAGTATTTGTAAATGCAATTATTTTTCTTAAAAAGAACTCAAAATATCCATGTTGTGGACTTGTATTTCCACTAAAATGGATGTGTTAAAATGCTAAAAATTACGCTTCATTTCTATTAATAAATCTCTAGTTTCACAGTTGGTTAATTTGTACGCTCAATGAACTATTTTTTGCACAATAACGGCTAATCCTGATGTGACCTATTGATACTTAACGTAGATTCCGATCCACAACGTTCATCCATCCATAATCCTGAATTCGAACCCGGTACCTTTGGCATGCGATATCAGAGTACTAACCTCACAGCCATTAGGTGGCCCTCTAGTTCGCAGAATTAGATTTGTTAATTCAGCTGTGGCTTAGATAACAAAAAACTTTCAGCTTAATAACTAAATACAATATCTACTGATAATTTATCTTTGAATATAACAATAAATTGATTTTTAATACGTTAATCTCGTATCCTGCTATATATTTCATATTTATTTAAAAATGTTACACACCTTTTCATTGTGACGTTTCAAGAGTCAATCGTACGCAGTTGTGAAATTAGATTATTTTATTATGAAAAAAAAAACATTATAAAAGATTACCAGTCGCCATTGCTGCTGAAAGCACACATTTTAACTGTTTCGTTCCTCAGAATCAACTGCTGTCAAATCACTGGCCCTCTAAAAATATAGCGTAAAAATAAGAAAAAAAAGTTCCCTTCAAACCACATTCCTGGGGGTGGAGTGTTGACCGGAAATAGGGGGAGCAGGATCGAGGGACACTAGTTTATTGAGGATTGAGGAAGTTGGAAGATATTATTCTGTAAAAGACCTTCACCTTGTCCTTGTCCTGTAGTAATGAAAACAATTTTGTCGCACTCTTTTCTTGTCGCAAGATTTTCTTAAAATTAATTCTTTTTGTGTGCCAAAACTATCTTATCTTGAAGTTTGTGTGTTAAATTGGTCTGAACTATGAATCTTTGAACTCTTTACTATACACATATGCATGCTATGATGGCCTTACTAAGCTACAAGGCTCAAAAAGATCCCAATGAAATAAAACGTCGTTAAATGAACAAACAAAGGAAATATAAAATCGAATGAAAAAGTCCTCATGCATATTAGCAAGGGAAAAGAATATTGTTTTAAAATAAAAATAATAATAAAAAGCATTTGTCATCAAATTGGAAAAAGAATTACTTGCAGATTAATAATACTTTTCTGAATTAAAATAAAATGTGCACCCGCAAAAGGAATTTTTCTTCACTTTAAAAAAAAAAAAAAGAACTTAAGGAAAACACATTCAAAGTAAAAATTTGAAAAAAAATATTTGAATGTTGGGCTTAATAATGTAATGTCACCAAATCTATATTTATAAGTAAGAGAGTATTTACCTAATTTAATGTATCCTTTGAGTTCGAAGAATAGGAATGAAAGTTGGTAGGACCATAATTTGAGATATTTTGAACCAATTTCAACTGTGTCATATTTTTAATACGTTTCTTGAGTAACTCACATTATTGGAAAAACAATTTCATCCCAATGTTTTTCTTCTGATAATAAGGAATTAAGGAGATAATGCTCATAGCTCGCAATCGGCTGTACATTTTGAACTGGCATCTCTGAAGCTTTAATAAGTTGATAAAAGAAAGCAAAGAATACGGAAAATTTAGGGTGGGGAAGAAAGGAAAAAATTATTGGCTTGCAGTATTTTTTCCTGTACTTTTTACTACTGCCCAATTTTAGATTTACTACTGCCCATTTTCAATTTATGACTGCCCAAATGAGCCACGACTGCCCGCTAGAATAGGCCCTGGTAGATGGCATAAAAATGTTTTAAATATCACCCCCCCCCCCTCTCCAAGGGGTAGAAAAGTGGTCAAACGTTCCAAACAAGGTTCAAATGCCCCATTTACAATACATCCACAACCCTGATACTTGGTACAAATGTCAACAAAGGCAAGTATACAAAAATTCGATTATTCCGATGTTGATTAATCAATTATTAAGGGTCGAAATGGAGTCGAAACGTTCTAAAAGAGGAATATCCCAATTAGAGGTCGGCGATTTCATCGATACGACGATATTTTTTCGATATTTAAAAAAATATGTATCGATGATAAAAATATCGATATTAGTTAACGATATATCGATATTTTCAAACATTTTTAGTTTATTGATGATCGTTTTGCAGTTCTATGTGGGTTTTTTTTTCCGATTTTCTTTAT
Source organism: Linyphia triangularis (assembly GCA_963978545.1). Taxonomy (NCBI): domain Eukaryota; kingdom Metazoa; phylum Arthropoda; class Arachnida; order Araneae; family Linyphiidae; genus Linyphia; species Linyphia triangularis. The sequence goes on from OZ021726.1 coordinate 31,786,925, forward strand.
TCCCTTTTCAAAACTTCAAAACTAAAGTTTGGACTTGGCTGAGAGACAGTTAAAATGTCACCCTAACCAAAAAGAAAACATAATGTAATGGAAAGACAAGATAATTTATTAGTAGTCATTAATATAGCGCCGTTTCTGTGCCCAACGTGTGTTCGGAATTTTTATATAATTTTAAATATTAAAAACATCTCTATCAGCAAAATATGCAGTAAACTACTTTTCAAAATTTCTTCTTTAAAAATAAATGTGAATTTATGCATTGACATCCAAATGTATTTTAATTATTCTGATTGATAATATAATTTATTTATCAAAACAATTTTTATAATTTATTTATTAACACAATTTTGGCATGAGTTCATGAAAAGTAGAAATTTGCCCCGAAAAACTTCGTTTCTGGCAAAATTGAAAATCAATTAAAAAAAAAATCACATACCGATGCATCGATATTTTTTTCTGTTGTAGATTATCCCAATACCATACTTTCTATTCAATCACAACTCTGAAATTTCGTACCAAGGGTAAGCACATATAAAGTAAGTTATTACAATCTAAACTCCTTTTAAAGGATCGAAACGTTCTATACGATGGATAGCGCAATGTCCCATTTCCAAAAAAGTCCAAACTCTGCAATTTGATACATGTGTCAATAATGTAAGCTATTTCAATATCGATTAACTAATTTTAAAGGGTTGCCAGGGCTCTAAACGTTCCAAATGAGTTCCACTTCCAATGTAGTCACAACTCCAACTTGGTACAAATATTAACAAAGGGAAACATAGAAAAAGCAAGCTTTTTTGATCTCAAATAACTAATTTTAAAAGGTCGAAATGACGTCAAATCGTGCGAGGAATATCTCTATACATTACTCCCAATTTAGTCACAGTTATAAAATTTAAAACAAATGACAACAAGGGAAAGCATATATAAAATAAGGTATTCCGATTTTAATAAAACCAATTTTCAAGGGTCGAAACGGAATCGAACATCCAAGATGTAATGCATGAATACATTTTGATTTCTAAAATGCACATGGTAAAATTTCGTATCGAAGCACGGGTATTCAAATAATAATAATATACAGCATGATCCGCAAATTGATTTTAGCACTGGTAGTCGTCTCATTATAAAACTGTTTTAGAGGGCAGTTATTTATTATTATTATTATTATTATTTTTTTATTATTTTTTTATAAAATTTAGTAGCATGTTAATGGTTTATCAAAGCTTATTTGTTTGCTGAACCACTTAGTATTGCTTCTAGAAAGATTTGCCTTTGAACATGGATAGTACTTGAAGAGGTGACAATGTTGGGATATTGTTATCCACTGTCACTTATTTCCACCCCTTTGCTTGCTTGTGGACTGCCCTGCCTTGCAGCGCCGCCTTGTGGCTGGCTTATATAAACTGTTGTTCTAGTCTGTATGCCATTCATTCATTCATTGTATTCTATTCATTCACCTCTGACTGTCCAGTGTTATGTGTGTGTTCCTGTGTCCGTGGCGGTTTAATGACTTAATAAACTAATTGTACCGCTAGTGTTGTTGCTTCTCTCAACCACGCTCTGCTACCATCCCCAACAGGTTATGGGCCCAGGTAAATAGCCATACCTTAGCAGAGAGAGCAACACACGGACTGGAACGAAAACCGAACTAAAAACGACGATTAATGGAACACGGATTGAATCGTTAAACAAGGATAATTACGAGACATGGAAAATACAGATGAAAGCTTTGCTTATCAAAAGCGATTCCTGGGTTTATGTTTCTGGAATCAAAACAAAACCTGTGCTCATTCAAGATGACGTTAAATCGAAAGAAGCTTATGAAAAGTGGGCAGAAATGGATGAGAAAGCGAAGTCGGACATTATCCTATGTATAGCTCCATCTGAACTGAAACAAGTGAAAAGTTGTGAAACATCATCTGACGTTTGGACTAAATTGAAACAGATTTACGAATCCAAAGGACCTGCCAGAAAAGCGTCGTTGTTGAAATCGCTGATTCAACACAAGATGGCGGACACAACAACTCTAGATGTGAGAGACCACCTTCGAATGTTCTTCGACATTGTTGATAAGCTCAGTGAAATGGAAATACGCATCGACGAAGATCTGCTAGCAGTGATGTTATTATACAGCCTTCCACCAAGTTTTGAAAATTTCCGATGTGCGATAGAATCCCGCGACGAGTTACCGAAACCAGAGGTTTTGCGAATAAAAATAGTGGAGGAATGTGATGCGAGACGCCAGGACCGGAAATCAAACGGCGAGAGTGGAGGAGCGTTTGCTGTGACTCATCTTCAACGCAAGCCTCATTGGAAAACAAAAAGCGAAAACTTCCAGAAGAATAACAATCAGTTCCCGAAGGCTAGAGATTCTTCGAAAATCCGTTGCTGGAAATGCCGACGTTTAGGGCACAGAGCAGCCACGTGTGACCAGGATTACCAGAAAAAGGATATTTCTCGCTTCAAGCAAGAAAATGCTGGACTGTTAACGTGTGCCGAATCCAAAAAGTGTGGAGATGCATTGTTTACACATCATGGTGAAATGCAAACACAGTGGGTGGTATATTCCGGATGCACGCGACATTTATGTAATGATGAATCAAAGTTTGTTAACATTGGCGACACAGAAATCAACATTCTCAATCTTGCCAACAACGAAACAACTGAAGTTTTAGGCTCCGGTAAAGAAGTCATCAAAGCGGAAGTTAACAAGAAAACTCAAGATGTTGATGTTTTCGATGCACTTCTTGTTCAGGACCTGCGTACAAACTTATTATCAGTTTCTAAACTTTGTGATCGTGGATACACTGTGACTTTCAAAAGTGACTTTGCTAAGATTGTAGACACTAAATCCAACTTGGAACTAATTGCTGATAGAAAAGATAATTTATATTATTTACGTGGTGGTAATTGTAGTGTTAATCAAAGTGCAAGTCATGCTAGTGAATCTTTTGATAGTGGTAAAAGCAAAGTTGCAGATATTGAAAAATGGCATGCAAGAATGGGTCATTTAAATATAGGAGATTTATTGGAATCTAGTAGTAAGGGAAATATTCGTGGATTAAATTTAGTAAAATCCCCTAAAGAATTTAATTGTGAAATTTGTGCGGTTAGCAAATTAACACGAGCCCCTTATCCTAAGAAATCAGAGAGAGTGTCAAACACGTTGGATTTAATTCACTCGGATCTCTGTGGTCCAATGAAAGTGCCATCAATTGGTAAGTCTTTTTATTTTATGACTTTTATTGATGACGAATCAAAATATTGCGCAGTTAAATTTTTAAAGCATAAAAGTGAAGCTCTAAGTGCATTTAGAGATATCAAGGCTTTATGGGAGAACCAAAAATCGATTAAAATTAAAGTACTAATGACCGACAATGGGGGAGAATTCTTAAATAAGGAATTCGACGATTTTCTTAGGAAAAATGGGATTGAGCATAGATTAACAGTACCTTTTTCTTCCTCCGAAAACGGTTTAGCGGAAAGAAAAAATAGAAGTTTAGTTGAAACTGCAAGATGTTTACTAACTCAGTCAAAATTACCTCTTAAACTATGGGCAGAGGCGATAAATACGGCTAATTATCTGCGAAACAGATGCCCGACTAGCTCACTTAATGGAAAAACCCCTTATGAAGTTTGGAATGGTGTAACTCCAAATGTTAGTTATTTTAAGATTTTCGGTTGTAAAGCTTTTTATATCGATAATTATAGAAAACATAAGTTCTCAGCTAAGGGAAAAGAGGGAATATTTTGTGGTTATTCCGAAACATCTAAAGGATTTCGAATTTATTTACCAAACGAAAATAAAGTTAAAACTTCCCGTAGCGTAAAATTCTTTGAGGAATACGATAATAAATCCGTTACATTGCAAGATTTCATAGAAAAAGATAATATAAATGAATCCTCTATCTCATTTGAAAACGAATCGAAACTTGGAAGCGATCCAATGCTATATCAATCAATCAAACCGGATGTGGAGTTAGATGTAGATAAATCTTTGGAAAGCGAGCAATTGAAAAATACTTTAGTTATGGGTGATAGTGAACCTTTAGTTTTAGATCAACAAGAATCAAGAAAAAGAATTCTTTCATTGCGCAATAGGGATATCATTCGTGACGAAGCAGATTTTATTTTTAATGTGGAAGTACCGATTAAAAATGCGCTCATAGATAAAAATAGTGAGTTATGGTTTAATGCTTTGATTGATGAAGTCGTGAGTATTATTCGAAATAATACTTTTGAAATTGTTGATAGGCCAGATTTTAAAAGATGTATTGGGAGCCGTTTTATTCTTACGAATAAATTTAAAGATGATGGAACATTATTAAAGTATAAGGCGCGTTTTATTGCGCAAGGCTTCTCACAACAATATAATGTTGATTATTTTAACACCTACAGCCCAGTGGTAAAACAAGGGTCAATCCGAGTTTTATGTGCACTTGCTGTAGATTTAGGCCTAGAAATTCATCAGTTTGACGTAACTACTGCTTATTTGAATGGAGAAATAAAGGAAGAAGTTTTTATGGAATGTCCTGATTATTTTGGAGAAATCCTGAAACGAATAATCGATAAAAGGGAACTCCATGGGAAAATTTTTGAAAGAGCAAATGAAATTTTAAATTCTTTAAATCAGGGTGATAAAGTTCTTTTATTAAAGAAAGGGATTTATGGGACTAAACAAGGAGGATACTGCTGGAATGTTAAGTTGAATGAAATTTTAAATAATTTTGGTGCGAAACAAACCGAGGCAGATCCGTGTACATATTACATTAAAGATAGTAAGGGCTTAACTGTAATAATGGTTTATGTTGACGATATTTTGTTTACTTCTCAAAATCCGGATATGATCGAAAAATTTAAAACTCACATGAATAGAGAATTAGATGTAAAATATGCTGGTTTAGTCAAATATTGTTTAGGAATAAATTTTGAACAGAAAAACGGAGTTGTGACTATGAGTCAACAAAGCTACATAAGGGAGCTTTTAAACCGTTTTAATATTTTGGAAGCTAAACCTGTTACCTGTCCAATGGACGTTAGCATTAAATTGGAGAAGGCCGAAAAATGCGAGGAAGGGATTCCTTACCGCGAATTGATTGGTAGTTTTCAATACCTAGCTTCGTGTTCGAGACCTGATATCTCTAATTCAGTTAGTAAGCTAAGTCAGTTCCTAACTTGTTATGATAACTCGCATTGGATTGCAGCGAAAAGAGTTCTGCGTTATTTAAAGAAAACAATTAATTTTGGACTTATTTTTCAACGTACAGAAGTATCATTGTTTGGATATACAGATGCTGATTGGGGTAATTGTCTTTTTGACCGGAAGTCATACACAGGGTACTGTTTTATTCTTAGCGGAAGTGCTATTAGCTGGGAAAGCAGAAAACAATGTACTGTGGCTCTGTCTTCTACGGAGGCAGAATATATGGCTATTTCTGATGGTACAAAAGAACCGATATATCTTTGTAAGTTACTTAATGAACTGTGTAATAATAATTTGGAAAAGGTACGTATGCTCACTGACAATAAGGGAGCAATAAAATTGGTTGAAAATCCAGTTTTTCATAAACGTACAAAACATATTGATATTAGACATCATTTTGTAAGAGATGCTTTAAAAAATGGTCAAATTGACTTAAAGTTTGTGTCAACAGATGATATGGGTGCTGACATTTTAACTAAAGCATTACCTTCTTGTAAGCATTATAAGTGTTTAAGATTACTTGGTATTGATGATACTGTTGTATATTTTGATAAATGAGTTGACATTGTGGGGGAGTGTTGGGATATTGTTATCCACTGTCACTCATTTCCACCCCTTTGCTTGATTGTGGACTTCCCTGCCTTGCAGCGCCGCCTTGTGGCTGGCTTATATAAACTGTTGTTCTAGTCTGTATGCCATTCATTCATTCATTGTATTCTATTCATTCACCTCTGACTGTCCAGTGTTATGTGTGTGTTCCTGTGTCCGTGGCGGTTTAATGACTTAATAAACTAATTGTACCGCTAGTGTTGTTGCTTCTCTCAACCACGCTCTGCTACCATCCCCAACAGACAATGTTGAATGACAAATTGTTCAAATATATTCTTAAATTCTTGTTAGTTCCCGTTTTGGACAACTGATCATTTCTCTTAGAATTTTAAACATTTATTTTTTTCCTTCGGTATATAGAGATATTTGAGAATCTTATATTTATAAGAGTCCACTTTGCATTTTCAATTGCACACGGTAAACGCCCTGAAAAAATTCGGCAGCAAAATCGTACCCTCAATCCAATCATAGTTAATTTTTAAATCCTTTATATTACCTTTAATTGAGTTTGTATGTGTGGCTGCCGGGCAAATCTACGGAGGTCTAAGTTAACCCCCTTGCCGTAATTCAAACGGTCCGAAACTTTACAGATAGATTCGATGACGATTACAATGCATTCTATGAATTTTTGGGCTATCACTGTCACTAAAAGTCCGCTTTTACTCATACTTCTATCTTCGGAATACTAATAAACCAAATTACCGTCATCCAGTCGCGCTAAAATTTGACAGATAGATTCGTTATCAATAAGGCTGAATTTTATCATGTTTTGGGATCTGTCATTGTCACTTAAAGCCACTTTTACACACGCTTCAATTGACGGTAAGACTAATAAACCTACTTCCCGTCATCCAATGAAATTAAAACTTAGAAACTTGGCTGGTACATTCGTTGTCAATGACCATGGTTTCTATCAATTTTTGGGACTGTCACTCAAAGATCATTTATACACACGTTTCTATTGCTTTACGTCAGACGTATCAGCTTTTACTCACGCTCTATTATCCAAATACCAAGCTTAATTCAAGCAGTTCAATATGGTGATGACTAAAACCTTCCCCTATTAAAGTTGACGAAGCAAAATATTCTGAGGGCTAATTAACCCACTTTCCGTCATCCAATCGTACTCTGAATCCTGACATATAGACTCGTTGAGGATGGAAAATGTATTCAATCAAGTTTTGGGGGCAGAAAAGAAGTTGGTAAATAGTTCGGAATGGATCTTTTGTTCTTATTTGTCAATCACTATGAAAATTCGATCTGAGCTCAATAAGTTGCATCTGCACATAAAAATACATATACAGGATTTATATTAAAAACTTTAAATTTATGTGTTATATTATTAAACCCTTTATAATAACTTCGATTTTGTTTGCGTATGTGTGACGGGAAAATCAGTAGGGAGCTAATTAACTCACTTGCCGTCATTAAATTGATCTGAAACTTGACGGACTCGTTGTCGATGACAATGCATTCTATCAAGTTTTGGAGACACACTTAAACATCGCTTTAACATACTCTTTACCGCCTCGAAGGGCTAATTAATCCACTAGCCGTCATTCAATCGAGCTGAAATTTGATAATTAGATTAGTTGTCGATAAGAATGCATTCTATCAAGTTTTTGGAGTTGTCACTAAAAGGCCGCGTTTAAACAAGCTACTCACTTGCAGTCATCCAACTGAGCAGAAATTTGGCAGATGCACTCGTTGTCAGTGACAATACTTTTTATTAAGTTTTGATGCTGTCAATAAAAGGTAACATTTAGACGAGTTACTAGAGCCTAACGTCAAACTTATAAACTTTTACTCACGTTCTATTATCCTGATATCAAGCCCCAAGCTTAATTTAAACATTTACAATTTGGCGATATTTAATAGCAACCTTCCCCTATTGAGATTGACGAGACAAAATCTTCGGAGATCTAATTAACCGACTTGCCGTCATCCAATTAATTTAAAACTTGGGAGATAGACTAGTCGTGGAAGATGTTTTATTCAATCAACTTTTGAGTGTATAAAAACAGTAAATGGTTTGGAATGGGTGCTTTTTTCGTAATGGTCAAACACTATGAACACTCGATCTGAGCTCAATAAGTTTATATTAAAGGATTCATATTAAAAATATTATTTTTATGTTTTATATTACTACGAATATTTCTTCTTTGCATAGTTCCACTGACTATTTACGTTTCATTTCAGTTTTAAATATTAAAGACCAATTTTATTTATGATTTTTTTTTTTCCCCCCTTCTTTTTCTTCTTTTGAGTAACTTTTATGAGTTCTTCTATAAATTCTTCACATCAAAATCTTTTTCGCTGTCGCATTAAATCAAATAAATAAATATATATTTCATGAAGTCGGTCTCTGATGGCTCTGCCAGCAGTTAAAAAAAAAAATATTTAAAATAAACGCCGACGAAAGGAAAATCCAAATTTCATCCAATTAATATATGTCCGAAAAAAAAAACAACGGAAAAGTTATGCATGGTTTCTTTTAGTCAAAAAATATTCCTATGCATTGGTATAAAAATAAGCATCGGGAAAAAAGCTGGGAAATTTTTAAAAAAACCTTTCGATTTTGTATAAAACTGGTTTTAAATCACTCTAAAAACAGTTATCCTTAGAGCCGTTGTTGTATTAAATTTAAGCAAATAATTATAAAAAAAAAGTTCATTAGATACTATTTCATTTAATTTCTTTAGAAGAATTGATGTCGAAAAAATTGTAAAACTTCGATTGCATAAGGGCATTTTAATTTTGAAGTTTACTTGTTTAGTACAAGGTACAAAATCAAGTCCCGCACTGCCTTAAAGTACCAATTTCAACTGATAAGGTTGAACCCTGGGGATAGCTCAAGGGAAAATTTCTGTGACATTGGATGCATTAACTATTTAACTATCATGCAATCATTAATTCTTGTCTAGGAAAAAAATTTCGAAAATCAACTTTTTGCCAGATAAAATGCTCACTGTGTGGCGTCCCTGAAGGCATTCCTCCCTACACAAGGGTATTGGCCTAAAAACAATGAAGGCGTTATTCTTACAATCTGAACGTGATAAGAGATTTATTGTAAGAAAATTTGAGTAAAAGAAGCGTTTGAGTGCTATAAAAATTTCTTCAGAAAATAGGAGGGGGGGGGGGGGAGTGATTTCTGCTTCAATTTTACTCGAAACTGAAGAGTATTCAGATCAGTTGGACTACATGCGAGTTCTGCCGAAGAAAAAGTTTCGTAAATACTAAAAATATAAAACTTCGGCCTTCTTCCTTAAAGGAAATATTAAATAAACATGAAACATATTGGAATTGCGAATTATTTGTAGATGAAAGTAAATTTAACACGTTTGATTCCGATGGGTTCATAATTGTATGGAGAAGAAAAAAAATGGAACTTCATCTTAAATAATTAGTATTGCAAACAAGTAAATTTTTTATAACTAAGCACAAGGCATTCAATGCTAGTCTCAAGAGCCTTTATAATGGCCCATAAAATCATAAACATCACAGCAGTTGGAAGGTTTGATTCCAAAGAATGCAATTGTTAAGAACTGGAAGTCGGAGTAATAAAATACGGCATTAAAGCAAAAACCAATTTAAAGCAGAAAATGATTGAAGAATAGAGAACAATCGATACAAAAATTACAAAAAATTTAGTGAAATCCTTGCTCAGACGCTTAAAAGATGTTATGTATATTAAAGGATATTCTACTAAGTACTAAATTACCAAAATATTACAATATATACTAATATGTAATAAAAATAAAAAAATAAAAACTAGAGGTGTGGAACATCGCACAACTTTCAATTACTCTATATAGCATTGGTCATTGCAGTAAAATTTAACATTGTGTTACTTACCTTTTTCTAATTTTCTCTCATTTGAATAAAAATGGCCAGTTTGGCGATATTTTTAGCAATAACTTGTACACGAGCAAAAAAAAAAAAAAAAAAAAAAAAAAAAAAAAAACACTCCAAGATGGTAAAAATTTGACTGTATTCGATAGACATTCCATTATCCTTGCTTGTGCGTGAAACGTAAAAATATCCATCGTTAATGGCAGATGCTGAAGGGCGGAGAGTTCTGTGTTAAAGGCACTCGTTTTTTAACTTTTCATGCTTTCATTGCCTTTTTATGGCAATCTCGGAGGTAGGAATGTTTAGAACACCTTCAGAGGCATTACCACAGCGATTTGGATCAAAATCGTTAAAAGCCGTTTTAGCAAATACTGAAAAACAAGATTTTTTCAATGGTAGTTACCTTATGCGCATGGGTGATTTTGACGAAAAGCTTAATGGTAGGTCCTTGTGCCACCACAAATCCGCACACCAAATTTGAACATCGTAGGTCAATTTGTTCGGGAGTTATGCTGATCACATGAACACAGACATACATTTTTTCTAGATCATTTTTTTAAAAATTAGGATGTTCCGAAACGTGAAGAAATGCAAAAAATTGATTTTTTTTTATTGAATACTGTACTTTTATTTCGCTATGTATACATATGGGTATTTGAAAGTAAAAATATGTGTGCGAATACTTTGGGAGAGATTTTTTTTGTGTTACTTTTGGATAAATGATTTTTGTTTTCTAAGTTTTACTTTGCACTAAAAATAATTTATGTAGCTTTATTACAAAAAAATTATGTACAATATTAAAACAATTTCTATCCTATTCTGAAATATTTGTAGTTGATAATGTAGTTTTTTTTTTTTTTTTTTTTATTTTATTTTTTATTTTTTTTTATTTGTAGATGCACGAATACTTTTAGGAACCACTGAAGGTATTACAAGAAGCTTTAATTTTGAAAAATGAAATTCTTGAGAAGAAAAAAAGCGAAAACAAAAAATTAAAAAAATTTCTTTGTTTTTAATTTAAAAAAAAAAAGTAAATAAAATTTGATATCTTACATAAATAGTTAATTATCTTAATAAAACTATCTTACAGGCATACAAAAAACATCTAATATAGAATAAGAATATTTGGAGTAAAATATTTATAAAGAAAATGTTTTTTGTTTTTGGCCCTGTCCCGTATAACTAATTCAAGATAAAAACCATGGGATAATAAAGTCGCACAACTTTCAGTTACACTATAATATTGGTCATTAAATTACATTTAAATTTGACATGAATTGGTGTAATTAACCATTTTCGTTTTCATATTTCTATTAAAAAGTAAATGGTCAGTTGGCGATAATTATTAAATCGACAAAAAAAAACCTTACAAAATGGCAAAATTGGCTATATGTTTTCAGATAATTATTACGTTATTTTTAGGGTAATTGAAACAAAGGTGGACATCCTTTTATCAACTTTTTATGCTTTTATTGAATTTCTTCTGAAATTTCAGAGACGGGGAGGGAGGGGGGGGGGGTTAAACACCTTAAAAAGCATTACCACAGTGATTTTGATCAAAATCATAAGATCAATTGTTTGGCAATAGCTGAAAAACATACATTTTTCGATGGCAATTACCTTATACGCAAGCTTAATTTTGACAAAAACCTTTATGCCAGATCCCATAGCCACCACTAACCCGTATACAAAAGTTGAACATCCCAGATAAATCCGTTCAGGAGTTAAACTGACCGCAGACAAATAGGATGTTCCAAAGCGTGTAAAAATATGCCAAAAATCTGTTTTGTTTTTACCGAAAGCAATAGTTTCATTACCTATATATTACATAATAGGGTAATTGAAAGTAATAAAACTGTGACCAACATAAAACTTTTGTTATGCAACCATTAAAAATGAAATATTTATCATCGTCAATTATGTCTATAATGTTTTTTTTTTTTTTAAATTAAAAAATCGAATAATACCTTAGAAAAGGTTTAATGCTGAAAACAGCATATATGTGTGATTTTTAAGAAAAGTAATTTTTAAAAATAATTTATGATTTGTAGTGGGAGTTAAAATTCTTTTGGGATTCTCATGATTAATTTATTTAAAAAGTTATATAATTTTTATACAGTCTATGTAGAGGTCAAAGGTAAATTATAAAGTGTTTCTTTTCGCACTCCCACCCCCTCCTCCATGTTCTGTGATGTTATTAATAAACACTGAATTATTTTTATTTTAAATGACACATATTTTAATTTTAAAGGTAGAAAAATATTAAAACCTTCATGATTATATTCAGAACACAACGATGTGGGGAGTAGGCAGAACTTGAAACATTTAAACATATTCTTTTAAAGTTATTTCCTAATAAGTTCAATACTAGTAAATTACGCGTATTTTACTAGCCCATCTACTAATACGCACTCAAAGTTTTATAAAATAATGAATTAGAGAACTAATATAAATAAAATAATAATCATCAAGTAAAGATTAATTATGATTACTAAACTTACGTGGAAACTATATTTTCCTAATTACTTCTCTTTTTGATTTTGATAAAATTTAAATTTCATTAAATGCAACTTATTTTTATAAATTTACTTTCTAATTAATGTTTAATTATTAAAAATACTTCTGTAGTTAATCTAAAATTGGTATTGAACATTTGCACTTACATTTTCTGTATAAAAGAATATAGTTCATTATAAAGAAGTTTCCACTTTATTTGTAATTAAACGCATTTTTTTTATCAAAGAAGCAAACATTGATCACTTCCAGATAACATTGAAGGACTTTACATTATTGTTTCCAAGGACTTTACGATTTTGGATAAGATTTTCGAAATCAGAGTCCATTTATTATCTTAAGATGTATCCCTTACGTCAATCAACTAAAACGACATCCCTAAATTTCAAGAAAATCTAGAATTTAAAACATTTTTCATTATATTTGGAACTTAAAAAATTATTAAATATGTGATGTCAGAATTGGAAGTGTAAAAGTACAGCATAAATAAGTTGTAGAAGATCTTTAAATATTTCAAGCATCTTTGTTAACCCTACTTCTGAAATTTTTCTTCCTATGAAAGTATAATAAGTACACTTCATTTTTTGTCTGATAATTTAAACATACAATAACATATAAAATAATATTTCGTCAAATATTCAACAATATAAACCACTGAGCTATTGAACTATTAGTAAATTATTTATAAATGCGATAGCCCATTTCAGATAGTATTAATACTTACCCCCATACCATGAAAGAATTGAGAAAGAAAATTCAATTGAGACAAGTTGAATTATGACACTAACTATTATTAAAAGATTCTGCTTATATATACATTTCTATCGCAGATTAAAAGCCTGTTCAGTTTGGAGAAATTCAATAACTGAAACCTCCAGGTTGACGGCATATGACAAAAGAAACGTCTCAAAATTTAAAGGGTTTATTTATAACGAAAATTATCGATAAATTGGTGAGTTTGGCGAGAAAACTTGTCACTTAATATCAAAGTTACAATCAGATATCCATATCTGAACTTACCAAAAAGCTATTAAAGAAGTTTGGTCAAATTAAACTTTCTAGTTACTCAAACTAAAAACGCATCTTAGTTAAGTAACATATAAGTTTAGCTTTCAACTTTAGAGTAATTAAATGTATCGTATGTAAAGTGTATATATTTGACTTCTTATCATCTGATTTGGAGACGTCGGCATCGGAAGTTGACGCTTAGTCGACGTTAATGACGACTAACTTTCTCAGAAACAACTTCTTCTAGATATCCGATCCCCCGCTTCCCAACATAACGAGATTGCTTAAGGCCTCATTGTCTACTTTATAGTCCATGTCATTTTAATATTCTTTCCACTTAATATAAACATACTTACATACACACATGTCAAATTGGTAATTTGCTTTTTTGAGGTAGATTAAAAACGAACATTAATAAAATCACTTCATGTCTGTCTTGCGGCACGAAACATTATTAGTTGAATTGCTCAGGAACCAGATGGATGGTTATTATAGCATCTGGAATACCGCAAGCTCATAAATACCCTAAGACAGACAAATATATTTCAAACAAAACAATAATCTTTTTTCCCAAAAATAATCATATGTTTTCTTTGAGTTGGTCATAAAATGATATACATGCTGAAAATACTTTACTCTTCTCCTCAAATTTGAAACTTTTACTCGGAATTTTTTTTTAAAAAAACGCGAAACGAGCAAAATGCAATGAAAAATTAAAATTTCTAGGAATATTTCATTGATCTTAATAATAAACGGGCAAAATACATTTATAAGGAATTAATACCTTGAAATGCAATTTATTTTTCAAATGTAAGAATTTTTTTAGCCTTCCTTACCAAGTTCAATAAAACAGTATGCTTAAAGAATCACTACGAAGTAGGCTTAGGCGAAGCATCGATACATCGGCAAAAACCGGAGTGAAATCAACATCGTCAAACCGATGTCCTTATTTTTACAAAACCGATACATCACGATCTTTTTTAACGATACTTGCCTAGCACTTCAAGGACGAAGAACCGTGCCACGATTCATGCGCGATGTTCCTAAGATACTATAGAAACGTATTGAAACCGTCGACACCGCGCCGTTTGAAACGAATTCCATTTGCTTTTGTGCGGTACTTCATCAGCAAGCTCACATTGTGATAATCCTATCCATCCTGCCCTGCATATGCGCGATGTTCCCAATATTGTATAGAAATATAGTGAAACCGTCGACATCGAGCCGTTTGAGATGATTTCCATTTGCTTTTGCGAATCCCGATACTTCATCAGAAAAAAACGCATCGAGGTAATCGAATCCACCTTACGTATGTGCGATGAGTATTGAAATTGCGAGGTGGCGCCAGTAGTCTAGTAATATTAAAAGATTCGATAAAAGAAGTATTCCTTTTATTGTTTGAAAATTTTTCTTGTTGTTGTCTGAACTTTTAGAAAACGTTTTGAATTTTATTTAATAGTCATCAGATATAAGACCTTGATATTTATTTTTGGAATTCTATTGAGCGTTTCCTACACTTTTTGTGTTTCATTTTTAATTATTATTATTTTTTTCTTCTTCTTTTTTTTAGTTTTTTTTATTGTTACTCTAACTTGAAAGAAATAAAATATTACACTTTTGTATTTTGAAATCTTTTATATTAACTTCAAGATTTTTTTTATCTTGCTATTACTTTATTTTGCTTTATTTATTAACGCAAGGGGATTGCGGTACTCTAGCGCTGTAATTTCTGTCTAGTTCTTACCCAGTTAAGATAATCTGGTTATTTATTATTATGAGCTGTTTGATATATCTGCCAAAATCATTGTGAACTAGTGCATGGACTAATCACAGTTGTTTCTCTAGTTTGATTGTTTAAATACTTATGAACGATTTTTTCCCCATTTACCTTGAAGGATTTTCTCTTCGGTCACGTAAGTAAATAAATGTTTTATAATTTCTTTTCAGTTTGTACAATTAGAATAAAGTTTATTTGCATAAGATTAATTACCCAATCCAACATTGCTTCTTAAAAATGCGGAATTGCAGATTTTTTTTGGCACAAAATAAAGATCATTAGAATTTTAAATGTAATGCATTAATTTTATTTTTATTGTTTAATATAGTTATATTGTACATTGTAAGTAAAAAAATATTCATTATAAAGTATGTTTTTGATTTAATAATTAAGAATATTCAATAACTAAAGTAACATGCGCACCGCCAGGAAATGCACTTGTCCTCCCCTCCCCCTCCTCTCCTTCCCTGGAAAGTAACAAAGTAAAATTTCATTAAGATAGAGAAATTGAAAAATTCGTATTAAACCAATAATAATAATAATAATAACAACCGTTTTATACCCCCTTGGGTGTTTTGTGTATCATCCTGAAAATAATTCGATCGCTGCTCATGTTATTTAAAATAAACTTCCATACATGAATTCAATAAAATTTTACAAAGCTAAGTAAGCATAACTTTCGGCTATATAGCGTGTTATGAAAACGTTGCTTTGTAGTATTTTGTAAAAAAAAAATATATATATATACACATAGTTAACATCGCGATGTATCGTGACATCGTGATGTTTGCTTCCCGATATATCACGATGCAGAAATGTTAACATCGCCCAGGCCTACTACGAAGTCTGTCTCTCCGAAATAAAAGTTGAATAATGCTAGAAATTGTTGAATGATTTGAATTAAATTTGGCATACACACAGATATAAAGTGCACAGATTTTTAGATAGCCAAACGCAGAAAAATAAAAAATAAAAATCTATGCAAGTTTAATTTTAAAAGTATTAAGTTTGAAAAAAATGTTTAATTAATGTCGTATTTCAAAACAAATGAGAGCACGTATGCGAGGATTTCAATGATAAATGGGTTCGATATATTTTTTAAATAAAAAAGTTCATTGCCTTCGAGAAATACGAATTCCTCTCTTAATTTCGAAACTTAAAAGTAGAATTTAAAAAACCCAGAAAAGTAAATGATTATGGATAATTTAAAAAAAAAGGTATTTTGGTTAGTTAAAATATCTTATTAAGAAAGACATTTATAAACGCGTACGACTTTCAAGTTAATCATAAATGGTTATGATGTTAAAAATATGCTGTATCTAAAAACTTACTTGACTGCATATTGGATTACTGTTCTAGCCGACAGCATTTGCAGATGATCATCCTAACCTTTCCCCATAGACCTTAATGTTTCATTTTTGGTAACATATCTGAAAAAGTAATGCTTTAAAAATATGAATTTTACACCAAGTATAAGAACAATTATAAAAGATCATTCACAAACTTTAAAGAGAAAACAACTAGTATTTTTTTTTTTTTTTTAATTATTACTTTTTAAAGTTTTTATAAGCTAGTTTATGAAATCCTTTTAAAGTGTAATAAAAACCCCAACCAGTTATTTTTACTTCAAATTTTGTGAATCGTCTTTTACTGTTATTGTTTTATATACCCGATATGAAAATCTGTATTTTAAGCAATACTTCGACAGATATGAGTCAAAAGAAAATTAAGCCTTAAGTATATGTAGGTGGGAGAAACTGATGATCCGTATTACACAATTCCATCCTCGCATAGTGAAATGCGAGAGTGCGGGGAGGGGGGGGGGGAGAATAACATTTCGTTGGCGGGTGTCTTCCAAAAGACTACAAAAGCGTTTCACTGTCAAAGCAGCAAAACATAGCCTTCGCCTTGGAAGCGGCGTGTGAAAGGGTTAGAACCCAGTGGACAGTTGAAAGCGTTTGCCCGCTTTTCTCCGCACCAAGTTTTATGGCCCAATTCCCACGTGACGCAGATGTTCCTGCACGGGTTATCAGCTGCTATTGTACTGCGCGGACTTCGAATTTTTTCAAGCGATTTTTTCAAAGCCCCTACTTCCTGACGTTAGTTGGGAAACGTCGGCCTGCCTATAACGTAACCCTTTCTCTCCCCGCTTTAACCCATTGCTACCAAACTCTCCTCTCGCCATTCCGCTCCGGATGCTTTGGATGGGGCTTCTTCCCTCTCTCCGCCAATACACTATCCCCTTTGATCGCTGGCGGCATATTGGGCCAAGTACATGTACTTGAAAAGCAAAACTTTTAGTAAATACAGCTTGCGTTCAGAAAAAAAAGGGGTATTCACTGCAGTTGCATTTCACAACTTTCTCTTGCACTTGCCAGGGCAGAACTATTCCATTGCTTTATTGGAAAGAATGAATTGGGGTAGGAATTTGCATTGTAATGATGGAAGAGCTGCACTGGAATTCATTATAGATTTATTCAACGAAAAATAATGCATGGTATTTTGAGCAAAAGAAATAGAATGTTCAGGGTTTTTTGAAAAATAGTACAGTAAATTTAATTATCTTAGCAGTCGGAATAGCAATTCTTTGAATTGACTGGAATCATTTTCCATGTAAAACGCATTAAAAGGTCGTGGTAAATAAGGGTTTCTATACTTACGCTTTAGGCTCTCCTTATATTCAGGCAGCTTTAAAAAGAAAACTGACACTCAGTAAAATTGATATTTCCCCTTAATTTCGTTTGAAAAGTCGGTAATGATTACAGTAATTTTATTTTACTTTGGACATTGTTAACAAAACCGAATTTAGCGATGTGCAAGCTATTTTGTTAAAATACAATGTCCAAGTATTTTAATTGAAAATTTATTATTAAACTTCAAGGTTGTACTTCTGCAAAATATGTGTTTCAATAAAATTTTAAGATAGTTATTCGCAATTATATACAATAACCTTCGGCTCCTCAAAATTCAAGTTAATGTTTGTTATTTTATTGATATGGAGAAATTTAAGTGTTTCTAAGATTTGAAGTGTTTCTGAGAGAATTGTAAACAGTATTAAGAGTGAGAATTGTATCCATTAATATTTTCAAATATTTACTTGCAAAAGCAAAGTGTGAGAAAAAGTTATTGAGGTTTAACTTAAGCTTCTCAAATTCTGTTTTAAGTGATGTTCTTCTGAGCTATCGCGTCTTACAAAAAGAAAACTTTAAAATTTAAAACACTATATACTTATATTCAGCGCTTTGTTTCGAAATATTCCAAGTAAAAATGGTACAGATATTTACAAAATTTAGAAACCTGAAAATAATATATTCTGATTCAATTAAATAATTATGAATAACAAATGTAATGTTTGTCACCCCCTTGAATTCTTGAACACTGACATCTAGGTTACTTATACTTATGTTTTCTTGATAACTTTTATACTTACAATTACTTTGTGTACTTCATTTTAATCCAAAATGTTTCTATAAAAAGCTCCAGCCATGACAGTATACTTGCTCCAACGAATTTTCAGGTTAGACAAATACAGCTACGTTTGAGTTGAATTGCTTTACAACACATTAATTTAAATTGCTACGCCTTTTGTAGATTCAAACAGGAATTAAACACCTATTACAACTAGGATATACATCCTAACTTCCATTTTATAGGTTGAATTCCATGGGCAGGCGTGATTTAGCGCAACCTCCCTTTGAAACCCATAGAAATCTTATTGTTGTGTATTTTAACACTTTGCATTAGTACATTTCGTTTGTCAGAAACTGTGAGACGAATTTTGAGTGCAAAAATTAAAACCAAAGAAGCTCCATGACTCAACATAAAGATAACTAGTTATTTCTTGCATTTAAGCACTTTGTGTGGGATTTCATAAGTACAATTGTGATAAGACCTAAGATTTTCGGTTTATAGTCGCGTGGCACCTAAAACACACAAAAAAACAAATTCTTCGAAATTGATTTAAAAAAAAAGACGAAAAACTAAGAGAAAGCAACAGCGTCACGAAGTTTACACTCAAATTTAATTGTTTGTATCATAACTCATAAACGAACTTTCATAATAAATGGTAAATTGCTAAGCAACTTCATCAATGATTTAGAAATCAAAAATAAAACTTACCTTGTCTATAAAATTTAATAAGTGATCCAGACTTAATATATGAGAACCTTTTAAAAATAAAACACACACGCTAATGTTACATTGTAGGATTTCGTGGTAAGTTGGTAAGTATAAACACTGTAGGAATACGATGGTTTATAGTTCTGATATGCAGATAAATTTTAATTAACTCAATAGTTGGTAATAAAAAGTAAAAGGTAACGCATAGATCTCGAAAACTAAACGTATTTTACTTATTATTAACGAATATGTAAGGATTTTATTTTCATTGTTCCATAATTTAATGAATAAATTTCATTAAATCTTCAATAATAAACGAAAATACACAAAAAAAGGGAAAAGGATATGCAGTGTGTGACTAGATTAAGTTACATAAAAAGTTTTTTTTTTAATTAAAAGAATAAAAAAATTAAATAAAACTTTTAACCAAATAGATTGTTATTGCGTTTCCAAAAAATTCGGAGAGCCTTAGAAATTTTTTTAAAATAAAAATTAAAAAATATTTATTTTTATTTGAACAATACGTGTAACATTGCTAGAAGTGAACAAATATGGAAAAATATGTTAGTACCATAAATATACTCCACTAATATGCATCAGAAATATAATAATATTAGTATTTCTTTTTAAAGACTTATGCGTTTTGTGATCGATTTTTGTGATTTTTGTGATTTTCTTCAAGAAAAGTTTGTAAATGCGGATAACATCAATATTTTTTAAAGATTTTAACTAAAAATTTTTCTTCTGGATGGAAATTAATGCATTCTCTATGAAAGAAATTAAAGTTATCTCTCTTATGGAAACAAGATAGTGTAATAAAAAAGCTTGAATGTTTCTTTTACGCAAATTCCTCAATTAATTTTAAATAAACTGCATGCCAGGTTGTGTTGCTGTATTTCGAAAAAATTCCTTTGGAATACTTATTAGGACGTTTAATACCTTTTAAAGGATGGAATAATCCGTGTCAGCACTCAAAATGTTTTACCGGAATTATTTTTTATGATTGTGTGACTAGGTCATTATTGTCAAAGACATGTTATAAATTTCCATGTAAAATTCTGCAAAAGATTTTGGCTACATTAAATTATCTACTCAAAACCAAACTTATTCTTTGGCATAAATATTGGATACTTAATATTTTCTTCTTGTCTCATGAAGTCGTTCATAAGCCAATTCAATTAAGTTTTTCTCTCTATAAAATATTTTTTTGATTGGCGTTTTTGGCACTTTGTGTTTAACCTTGAGGTTCTAACTGGTTGGGCAGTTGGCCAATAGGCTAAAGTTACGATTTTGACCAATGAACCCTGACTTCGCCATTGTAATATTCTTTTTTTGCAACAGGCAGAGAAAATTTGTCAAAAGAACCTGTTCGGTGTTGAAAGAATGGGAAGGAAAAACGAAAAGGTGTAGTAGTTTGAGTTAAATGAGTATGATACTCCCAATATCTTATGTGGAAAGTGGCGAAAGTGTTTCTGTGTGGGTTATTTCATGTCGAATCAAAGCAACTCTCAACATGACCCCCTCAGAAGGGGATGCGTTATCCTCGCCCTTAAAATAAAATACCTGAACACTAGCTAGGTTTCGTGTTTCGTTTCTGAAATGCAAAGACAAATAAAATATGTAAACGTTTGACTTTCGATAGTTCTAAAACTTGAAAGGGGAGAGTAAGGATGAATGGGAACTCTCTCTGTCACCTTTCCCATAACTAATATGTATATAAATAAATTCTAATAATGGTAACAGATGTCCCTGGTTGATAATTTGTAGTCATTAAACTTGTTTGTTTTCTTAATTAGCTTTTTTTTTTTTTTTTTTTTTTTTTTTTTTTGTCAAATTTATACAAGTTTTTCTATAATTATGATGTATTCCAATAAATTTATCCATAAACGAAATTATCATAGGCAAAGAACATGAAGTTCCTTAAAAGGTGTCATTATAGTTTTTTTTGTGTGTGTGTGTGTGTGTGAACATGGTCGTTAGTTTGCCTACTTCTGAGTACAATGTCAGTCGGGAATTAAAGTATTTTTTTATATTAGGGAGGAATATAAGTAGTTAAATTTAAACTACTATACTAAAGGCTCAAAGATAAATCAATTTAAAATTATACAATTATCTTTAATCTTATCAAATGTTTAAGGAAATTCATTTAATTCCTGGACAAAAATATAATTATATTTAACAGTTTCCAAAATTGTTTATTATGCTTAAGACTTTACAAGTAACCTTAGTGCAATATGTTGTTTAGAATTAATCTGATAACCATATTGCAATACTGTTTAGGAATTAATCTAGATAACTATTAGAAAAGATGATATTGAAAATAATATTTTATTGGGCTAATACATCTAAACCCCACTTACCCATGCAGACCCATATCGGAATTTCATGAGTGATATTTATAAAAGTCCACGGATGCCACAGTTCAGCGACCGCCATTGAATGATATTCGAGATCCTGCACTGCCATAATTCAAATTCAAAATCCTTGAAAACTAATTTTACGATAATTTTTCTCAGTTATTTAAAAAATTCAGTACTTTAAATAAATAAAAACAATGTCACACATTACTATTTCACTCAGACGATTCCTTAAAAATTCTAAATAGATATATTTTTAGAAAAATCTTCTAATACTTATTGTTCAAGAAATTTTGATAACACATTATGGCATTCCCCTTTCAATTCTTTAGCCACCACTAATTAGGATACCTGTTATAGAATTGTCAGGAACTTAATGCAATAAACAGCTAAAAACACCAAAATCTTACTGCAGCAGGATTTAATACTCGTAATTTTCTATAAGTTCTTTAATAAAAACTATTTCAATGATGCTAAATAAATACATCACAATAAAGTACGATTGAACTTTTAATTTGATTCACAGTAGTTTATTTCTTACTTTAAAAAGAAATCATTTTTACAATTTAAAATATAGTTATTATCCTATTTAAAACAAAGCAATGTATTATTTTTTTTTATTTAAAATGTAGTAATTTATTTTTTAAGTGAAACCCAGAAACACTATAAACATAAACATTAAATTTTCACATTTAATTATTATGAAAAGAAGACCAAAATAAAAATTAACGAAATTTTTTTTTTTAATCTTGCAATATATCTTTTGTTCTCTGATTATTATTTCTTACTATTGGTGGATTATTTTTATCCCTCACATGTTTAACCAAACTTCAATAAATAAAGCACGTCGCGACACTTTTAAGACATAAGTGTTTTTATAATAAAAATATCATACAAGATGAAAAATTGTGCTGTATTTATAGCGCCGACCATATTGAAAAACTCGGATTCAAAATAACTCTTCAAAATAACTATATTACATTTAACTGAATTGAGAAGAAATCAATTGGTGTTTTAGAATTTTTTAAGATAATAAACATAAGTAGAGTTTTAAAATTGAAAGTTAAAAACTGATAGGAATAAACCTAAGAGGTCGAATAACTCTTCATAGCGAAGTCACAGAAAGTTTAAAATCAAATTAATAATTTATTTACTTTATGAAATTCATTAATAATTTATTTACTTTATGAAATTTATTAATAATTCATTTACTTTATGAAATTTGTCAATAATTTATTTACTTAATGAAATTTGTCAATAATTTATTACTTAATGAAATTTATCAATAATTTATTTACTTAATGAAATTTATCAATAATTTATTTACTTAATGAAATTTATCAATAATTTATTTACTTAATGAAATTTATCAATAATTTATTTACTTAATGAAATTTATCAATAATTTATTTACTTTATGAAATTTATTAATAATTTATTTACTTTATGAAATTTATTAATAATTTATTTACTTTATGAAATTTATTAATAATTTATTTACTTTATGAAAGTATTATTCAGATGTAACGAGGTTATTAGGATATTAATGTGTGGTGATGTTAACATATCTTATGAAATAACTACGAAGCTAATAAAATGGGACTAGGTTCTGCAATTCTAAACGTTACTTACAATTACATCCCAAAACAAGAATATATCAACCAATGTAATATTCGAATCCATTTACTTTTTACCGGTGACTTAAGGGAATCACAATTTCATAAAAAAAAAATCTCAAATTGTTTTACTGCAAGATCTCATTCAGTCGATTTTTCAACATTCAATAAGGACTCTAAGTGGTGAATGCCAAGTTCCTATCAAATCCCCAAATACAATGACAATTCAAAGAAAATCCCTTTTATATTAAGAAAACACCTTTTCGTTTTAAGGCAGTACGTTACTTTAAGAATTTCATTTTCTAGTTTTGAACCAATCTTTTGCCATCTACTTTTAAAATTGTTTCAAAGTTTAGGCGGTACAAACAACTAATTATCTTAAGTGTATGTTTATCAGATTTTCATTCCTGCGATGTACTCTCTCTTTGATACATTTAAGAATATTCCGTTACAAAGTGCCAAACTGCCTAGTGTAATATATTTCAAGAATTTATCAGTCTCAAATCCGAAATCGTTCACTCTAAGCTTATATCTCTAATCAAGCGATTTTCAATCATCGGAAGCTGATGTATGATTTGACAAGTGATTTATGAATTTGTTATTATATCGCATAATATATCACTCATCCGGTCACTTAATACCGTGTAGCTTATCGCAAGAAATGACGACCAATAGATTGTACTTACGCCATTGACTTGGCACCAATCTTCGAGACATTTCTTAATTTTAAAAGAGATGAGTTTAAAATATTTTTAAATTAATAGATTACATTTTGTATATTTCGTTGGTTTGTGCACTCAACAACCTATACTTGTGCACATTAACGGCCAATCGGGCTGGGTCCTGCAGTTTAACGCGGATTCCGAACCACAGCGAACATCCATGCCTAGTCCGGGATTCGAACTCGGCATATTTGGCTTGCGAATTCAGAGCGCTAACCACCTAGCCATCAGGTGAGCTCATTTTTCATATTTAAAAACTGCGATTGTTTGGTTTGCACACTATTTCCAAACAACTTCATACAGATACCAAAGTTATCAGTCAATTCTGATAAAGAAATTTAATCAAATTCGAAAATTGGCAATATGCATAAAGTTAATGCAATTTCATAAGTTGAATTTAAAATTTTAATCCGGTTTTTTTCTAGATTAGAGACACATAAGAAATAAGCGTCAACTAATTAATATCAAGAATTTTATCAATATCAGATAAAACCATAACGTAACAATTTTATATATTTTTTTAATATCAAAACTAATATACTAATAAGATTGCGTGTGAAGTTGGCCCATCTGCAAATTTGTTAATAAATTATATTACATTAACTGTTAAAAACGAATTCAAAATGGATTAATTGTTTTTAACTTTTATCTTGTTTATTTAGATAATTTAAGGTCAATTTTTAATTTTTCAGATTTTTTGGAAAATTATTTTTATGATTTTTAAAAAACACTAAGTGGAAACACGATTGAAATTTATTGGCATAGAAAAACGAAAATTTTGATTGTCAAGTTTTCTTGCCATCCGTTGTCAGTGGGTCAAATGCAATTCCGATTTATTTTAATAATTTTATACCATCATCTTAAACATGGCGCAATAAATCTAACAAGCAGACCTTACGGTCTCGTAAATTCAGATCGGGATGAAATTTGGTAGATTGATAGTATACCTTAAGGGTATCCACACTGTAAAGTAATAAAGCGCACTAGCCAGAAGATTCCGAGAAAATAGGCTTTAAAGTGTTACGCATAGCTTAGACACTAGTAGAGATTTTTAATTTGCAACTACCCGGTGGCTAAGTGGTCAGCGTGATGGATTCCCGTACGGGCGATCCGGGTTCGATACCTCGTGAGGTAGTTTTTTTTTTTTTTTTCAATTTATAAAATGACTGTTACAGCTAATTGAAATTTGAATTAAAGATAATATTTTATTTTTAAATACGTAATGTATTTTTAATGAGGTAATTTTTAATTTTTATATTTTCAATTTATAAAGTGACTGTTCCAGCTAATTGAAATTTGAATTAAAGATAATACTTTATTTTTAAATACGTAAAATGTATTTTTAATGAAGGTACATTAAAACTCTATTTACTATTTTCACAAACAAGTGATTATAAATATTGAGATATTATAAGATGTAGAAAAGTAAATGATTTTCCCAAAAAACATGAAGAACCAGTTTCTATATGGAAGAGTAAGAATGTTGTCCTATTGTACTCAAGCAGGAAGTCAGAAATTTTCCAAACCCTAACGGCACTTTGCGAAGGTCTATTTTTATAGACAGGTAAAGAATCTACTAAAGCGTATGCAAAATTTCGCGTATCTGGTTGAAAATAATAGAGAAATAAATACCCGTGAAGACTGCATAAAAATACAATCAATAGTCCATCATCAATTTTTAATAAAATGATCCGGTATGCCTGGTATGCTTCCAAGTTTTCTGACGAAAGATATATTTTCATGAATGTTAATGAAGTATATTTTCCAACGAATCTTTTACAAAAAGGTTGTTCCTGTATACAATCTTCCTTTATAAATTGTGCAAGATGTCAAAACAGTTTTTGTTTTCCATGTTTTTATGATAAGTGTCATTCTGGTGTATGTATATAAATAAATAATTGACAAATAAAAACTATATGTCAAAATCCATAGATAAATTAAGTTTACCCTAATTTTTTTGCCGTGGTAATTAGAATTTTAATTTATATCTATTTAATTTATCTCTATTAAAAATACATTACGTATTTAAAAATAAAATATTATCTTTAATTCAAATTTCAATTAGCTGTAACAGTCACTTTATAAATTGAAAAAAAAAAAGAAAAAAAGAAACTACCTCACGAGGTATCGAACCCGGATCGCCCGTACGTGAATCCATCACGCTGACCACTTAGCCACCGGGGAGTTGCAAATCAAAAATCTCTACTAGTGTCTAAGCTATGCGTAACACTTTAAAGCCTATTTTCTAGGAATCTTCTGGCTAGTGCGCTTTATTACTTTACAGTGTGGATACCCTTAAGGTATACTATCAATCTGCCAAATTTCATCCCGATCTGAATTTCCGAGACCGTAAGGTCTCCTTGTAAGTAGTTTCAGAGTAAGTTAAGACTATACACTCTAGTTTAGGCTAATACTTGCAACTTCGTAAAACGCGCGAGCGTTCGCTTTCCTCAGCGCACTACACTCTCCCCCCCCCCCCTCCTTCTCCCTTCTCTTCCCGACCTTAATATTACTCTTCTCAATATTTGGATTTATCCTGAGTTCATAACTGACGTGTTTTTCTACGTAATAAACTGAACATTTTTATTTAGTGCAAAAGATCTATTCTAAATCAATTAAACGTGTAAAAAATAAGGGTATAAGTGTTCGTATTGAAATTTTTTTGAATTAAGACCCCCAAGACATCATGTATAAAAATAATCGTAAACAAATTGCTTAGGTACAAACCGCAATATTCAAAGTTTTTTAGAACTAAAGATATAGCCTTCACGTTTTTTTTTTTTTTTTTTTTTTTTGCGTTCTATGTAAAGGTTATTGTTTAGCTATCCGTAAACCGCAAAAAAGGCATGATATATTTCCTAGACCTTTTATATTTTAACAAACTCACTTTTTCATCACTAACTGCAAGAAAACAATGTTTCTAGCTGCCTTAATATTGTGAGAATGACTGTTTATAACAAGTTTTTAAAATACAAGGATAGGGTTAGAAATAGAAATCGAATTTATGTAAGTTTAGAGCCACTTTAGAGACGTACTTGTAAAAGATTAGATCAAAATATCTTTCAATAGCTCACCACACCATCAGGGTTTGACCTTAGGTATAAGACACAGTTATTTTCTTTGAAATTCTTTTCTAGGGATAGTAGAGGGTTACGAAAAGGGTCACGAAGCCCCGCAAATATAGTATGGAGTTACTATTTTTCCAAGATAAGTCAACACAAAGTTCCTTTTCATTTTAGCACTTACTTTGAAAAACATGTGATCGTGTTACTCTTGCTCTGAAAATGAACTTAAATTCCCAGACAAGAAAGGATGGCATACTAACACCGTCTTATACAGTATCACATGACATATGACCTTGAGGTTATTTTGTTAAAAGGAGAGTTCTTCTACATACAATAACTTATGTATATTGTTATCGGATTTTAACCAATATGGCGTGTGCATATCTGAAAAATATATTTTTATTACTCAATACAAAATATGAGAAGCTTTGCTTCACAGTAATTATAAATTTCGGATGCAAAATATAAATTAAAAAAAACTAAATTTGTAGAAAATGAGTCCAAAAGTATCATATATCATTGCACAAAACGAAATTCATATTGGTACAGTTTCATAAATAATTTATTCATACTTTTCAAGCAATGAATCTGATAGTGATTGGCTGCAGTGTTCTCACTCTATTACATAGAACTCTGTGTCAACTTTAGAGAAAATTCTTCGATACTGTTAATACACACTGGAAAACAACCAATATCTCAATGTTGGTTTTGTGATTAAAATGCCTAAAAAATTAAGTAACATTTTTTTAATTGATATTTTTTTATATGATTTGCATAACAAAATAGTCCTTGTTCAAATAGTTTCAAGTGTATCTTCTACTGAATGCAGCGAAGTGAATTTAGATCGCTGAAACTACCATTGGATCTCTACTGATTTAATTCTTTAGAAACATCAACCTATAAATTTTAGTTGCGTGAATATTTTGATCCTATATTTGAAGGTTATCTTTTTGACTGTTGATTTGAAGTTTAGAACGTGATTTCTGTAAGTAAACTGTTGTCGCAAAATCCCAAATTATTTACAATTATGGTTTTTATGAATTAATAAATTATTAATTTATGCTTAGCTTCCAGAATACTTCAATGAATTGCATGAAATTCCATACTAACCCTCAAACACTTATCTGGTCTACACTTATACATGTAGAGGAAGTAACACTTATACATACTTTATCGAGGAAGAGCATAAGAAAATACCATGCGACTGTGTAAGAAGAAATATTTACTTGTTAAATGTTAAATTGCCTAGTTTTGCTATATAAAACGTTTTATTTTTTGTTCAAAATCAACTTAATGTGGTCGTTTTATCATTCACAAATGCTTTAACTGATAAAATAATTGCTTTCTACTGATATCAAACACGTGAAAAATTTTACATCACTTTTATTGACAACTTTAGTGGAGGGGGAAAAAAGAAAATCCATTCCAAAACCAACTACCGAAACGCAATCTCTTTTCGACATTCTCATGCCATTTCATACATGATGGATGAAACAAAATAATATTTTCAGATATTCAACCCCCACCCATTCCCTTTACCTCCGACTAATTCCACCACCGGCCAATCGCCAACTTGAATCCAATCTCGCTTTACCCGAAAGTACGAGTCTTAAAACTTTCTTTTTAGGAGGGAAGATTGCACAAACAAGCTCCACCATCCCTCCCCTACTTCTCCAATCCTCTCTCCCCTCCTCTCTCCTCTCAACCAATATATCCGCGATCCGGATCCCGAGCGCACTCACAACAGAGCTCTTTCCCCTCCGACTGAGCAGTGATGTACTCTTCGGGAAACAGCTTCCGCCTATCCCGCCTCGTCGGCATGATGGCACCGGTAAGACGGCGCAGCTCGCCCGCCGCGTGCCCATTCAGTTACGCTAAGATGCCGGCCCCCGCGACGCAAGATGCCGCCGCCGTCCTGCCGTACGAGTGCATTCCGTCGGCGAAGGGACTGCCCCTCCTTGGCACGACGATCGAATTACTCCGGTCCGGGGGATCGGCCAAGATCCATGAATACTGTGACATGAGGCACCGACAGCTTGGACCTATCTTCAAAGAAAAAATGGGTGCTATGGATGTGGTGGTCGTTTCCAGCGAGAGTTATATCAGGGATGTATACAATTCGGAAGGGAAGTACCCGGAACATATGGTACCAGAGGCATGGGAGATATACAATAAGAAGAAAGGAATCACCCGTGGATTGTTTTTCATGTAAGTAGACAAAACTTTTTCTGTATTCAATGTTTCGTATGTTTTATACTAACGTTTTGTGAATAGAACCGCAAAAAATACTTTTGTATCGAACGTAGCAATACCTGTATTAAAGAATCGTGTCATCCAGTAATTCATTTTTTTTTTTTTTTTAACCTGCATGGTGTAACTTAACAATGGTTCTCAGTTGCCTGTGATCCCATTTCCAAAGAAAAGTAAAATGGAAATCATCGACTATAATCCTAATGTTAGTAGCAAATATTTAATTTATGCAATTGCGTCTAAACTATTCCACTATTAATATTTGTCCACTATTAAATATTTGTAAACTATTCCACCATCCCCTTGTTATTTTAAAATTTTCATTACAATTTTTATTGTATTGCATGGTTTAAGTTCTTAATTGGATCCTTTTCTTTTAACTCAGCGTTTATTTGGTTGGCTGGGTTAGAATGGCACAAATACCAACTAGGGGTGTGGAACATCGCGCAACTTTCAATTACACTATAATACTGACGTGGATTTGTCATTTACCGTTTGTATATTGTCATCCTTCATTTAGAATAAATGGCCAGTTTGGTGATATTTTTGGCAATAACTCTTGCATGGGTCTCGGGGGGGGGGGGGGGACTCCGCCAAAATGGTGATTTCTGACTATACTTTTCGATCATATAATTATTTTCGCTTATAATAATTATCCTTTTTTCGCTTATAATAATTATCCTTTATTATAAGCGAAACTGAGAGAAAAAGAAACGATCGTTGATGAGGTATGATCAAGGAAAGAGAACTGTGTTGAAGGGATTCATTTTTCTACTTTTTACGCCATTAAAACATTTTTACAGGAATTTCGGATGTCTAGAACACCTTAAGAGGCATTACCACAGCGATTTTTAGCAATCATTGAAAAACATGATTTTTTCAATGGCAGCTGTTTTATGCGAGTGCGCGATTTTGACGAAAACCTTAATGGTAGGTCCCATGGCCGCCACTAACCCTCATACCAAATTTGAACATCGTAGATCAATTTGTTCGGGTTGGTTGGTTGTTTTCAGATTATCTGGCGCCATCAGCAACACGAGGGCTATAATGCGCCGAAACATTCGTCATTAGACAAGCCAACATACATTTACAAACACCCATGCCTAACACGGGACTCGAACCCGCAACCTCGTGACAATTTGTTCGGGAGTTATGCTTTTGACAGACACACACACACGCAGACATTTTTTCTAGATCCCTTTTTTTAAAGCTGGATGTTCCAAAACGTGGAAAAATGCAAAAAAAATATCGATTTTTTTTTTCTTTTTTTGCCGAAAGCTATACTTTCATTACCCTATCAACTATCATGTGGGTAGCTGAAAGTAAAAATGAAGTGTAATGCAGTTACAATATTTAGCTGTCATTAAAAGTCTAAAACTTTACCGGTCGAAATTAATTTTGGCATTAAATTTTTGTCTTTAAATTGATGAGAAGCCTGTATTCTAACATTTTTCTTGCATTGACCTTCTGACGTAAAAGTTTCACATTTAAGAGATTTTTGCTTTATTAAATACGGTACTCTACTATTTAGGTATTCCTTGGGAGATTAAACTGCACATCGTATAAGATAGTTTTGTTCCCAAACCAAAGACGTCCTTACTTGCAATTATGATTACTTACACGTGTTCGGCTAGTATTCACGGTTTCGGGGGGTTCGCCTAGCATGCTAGAGGTTTCGTGATCGCGCCTCACTCTGGTGGGACTTTTCAGTGTCTTCTTATATTGAGTAGTCTACTTACTGATCTAGCTCCAGCGCTTTTAATTCCTCAAGTAACTGGGTTTTCTTCCATAACAAACATAAATGCGAAGAAGTGTTCTCTTGAAAGATATCCTGGGAGACGATCTCCCTAAACCCACTGCACCCACTTTTTAATCTGGACAATTCAATTCACCGATAAGTAGTAAAATACGATTTCTTAAAAGAAACGTTAAATATAAATCACTGTCACGTTATTATTTTTTAATTATCCATTTGCCATAAGGTAATTACCTCATCGAAAGGTCAAGTCAACAAAATTGAACGCCCACCTGATGGCTGTGTGGTTGCCGCTCTGAACTCTCATTCCAATAGTGCCAGGGTTCGAGTCCCGTGTTAGGCATGGGTGTTTGTAAATGTATGTTGGTTTGTTAAATGACGAAATGTTTCGGCGCATTATAGCCCTCGTGTTGCTGACGGCGCCAGATAATCTGAAAACAACCAACCAATGGTGCCAGGCTCCAATCCTGGGTTAGGCATGGGCGTTCGTTTTGATTCAGAATCTACGTTAAGCTGTAGGTCCCGGCCTGATTAACCATTAGACAAGAAATATGTCGTTGAGATTATAAGCCAACTAACCAATATTCAGTCGTAATAGACTCGAGATGCTTTCAGACCCTCAAATGATCAAACCCCTACTTGTTAAATAGTTAAAAAAAAAGAAAAAGTGACAAGTCCTTGATTCAAGATTGTTTAACACAATTAACGATTTGCATTAATTTAAGGGCCGATCAAACGGTATAGTGGTTAGCGTACTAGCTTCTAGACCACGAGGTTGAGGGTTCGAGTCCCGTATTAGGCATGGATGTTTGTAAATGTATGTTGGCTCATCTAATGACGAATGTTTCGGCGCAATATAGCCCTCGTGTTGCTGACGGCGCCAGATAATCTGAAAACAACCAACTATTAATTTAAAGATTATAATGTGCACCAAAATGTCCTCATCCGACAAAGAAATGTGGATGTTATTGGAATACGTGCAGAAAATGAATTTAGTTTAAACAACGTTAGCAGTTTTCTTAGGTTTTGCTTCGAACAATATTGACTGAACATTAAATTGAAAATATAACAATTTCAATTCTATGGACGAAACTTTAATAAATTTTTAACATTTTATGCGGTCGACTGGCGAAGTGACAATCTCCGCTTTACGTGTTACTTGAGGCTCAGAGTGTAAATGACGAGACTTTCACACAAATGTTCGAGATTGAATTTTGTTTATTATCAATCACACCTTGAAAACCAATAAGAGCAGGTTTGATCATTTAGGCCATTCTATTGAAAACTTAACTAGATCAGTTAAATGCACTTTACAGTGTAAAAAAAAAAAAATGAGGATACGATGCTTCATTGCAATATCCTAGGGATACGTGCTCCATTTTTTGGGATATTTAGGACGAGAGACTATTTGCATGGTTTTGCCTTTTAAGAAATAAAAATATAAGTTGTTTTTCCGCTAAGTTTTGAATATAAAATTCCACTAAGGCAAATGCTAAAGGATTCACGACTTGAATTAAAGAGCAACGTTTTAAAAATTTGGTAACATCCATCTTTAATTTGTTACATATGCTTCTGTACAATAAAAATATGTAATAATTATGTACTTTAGAAATACTCATAATTTGTATAAGATTTTAAAGAAAACTAATCGACTATTCACACTCCGGATGTTCCGTATACGAATACTGGATATGTAAATATTTGTACTTTACCCGTTCATAGGCTCGTGAGCATTAGGTATACCTATGGTTAGCACTGCAAAAATTCAAACTGGTATACCGGTAAGAGAGTAGTAAACGGGTCACGTTAAGAGTGGAAATCATTGTACTATGCTACTAAGCTTGACAAACGTGTAAGTACTTAGTGTTCAATTTATACCTCGGGAACGGAAACATACCTTTTAACTCAATACTTTTCTAAAATCTAACCACACAAATATACAATGATCTTAAAGTAGCGGAATCGAACTTTTTTTTTTTTTTTTTTTTTTTAGCGCTTTGTCGATTTTAACATTTTTATGTTTTTAGACTTTGAGGGAAGATGGGAAATTTTCCATAATATTTCAAAACATAAATAAAAGATCATGAGTTATCTGCTTATTATAAAATACTATTGACTTGTGCATGATCAATATTCCTTTTGTATTACAGAATCTGTTGTTTTCTAGGAATGGTCCACATTGGAGAGAAAGGCGCAGTGCACTAAATCGAATCTTCATGCCCAAACAGCACGACTCTTGTGCTGTAACCTTCCATGAAATTTTGACAGACCTGCATGAACGCTGGAGGAAATTGACTGAAAACAATGAGAATGGAATAGTACCAGATTTAGAAAAGGAACTTTACAATTGGTCTATTGAATGTGAGTATATTAAACCTTTGATGCTAGTCGATATAAAATTCACACTTACTACCCCCAGCGTTGACAACTGAAGTTGATTCGAGTTAACTTAAAATTAAAATAACGACGAGGAGGGGGGCGGAACTGTCTTAAAGATAGTCTCTTTAGAAATGTCCTCGAGCGTCTAAAATTTTGCATGGAATTATCAGGACACGAGAAAAATGGATAAACTACCCGTGTTTGAATGTAAAAGATGTTCATGAATGAGAAGCTTTTGTTTTTCTGGGTCTATAAAACGATAGAACTATATTATCGAAAGTTATAAATGGTCGCGTCTTGGCAATCTTTCTCCCGTGCATCGCCCATTAGGTAAAGATAGGAAAAGTTAGTGAAAAAAAAACCTGGGTGTGCGTGTGTAAACTTTTTTTTTTAAAGTTTCCAAGGTTAATGATGCAGTACTGTTTTTTAATACTTCTCTAAACATTTAACGGATGAGTAATTTGGATGACAGTCATGTGTAAATTACTGTTCTTTCGTAGTTGAGAGGGAGCTAGGTGTGCGTGAGTTTGTAGAATTTTCATTTTTAGGATTAGGTCTAACTAATTTTGTCACAGATCCATTCTTATTAAAACAAATTTATTTACGATTGTTTTCAAGGAAACCAACGATATTTTTTGGGTATTGACGGTTTTCGATGAAGAAAAAAAATGGCTTTTTGAATTAGACTAATTTTTATCTCTCGATATTGATTGAATAAATCTGATATTAAGTGTTAGCAATGTATAAGCTAGGAACTGTTCTTCAAAACTGATTTATTTTGTGAAAATATTTCACCAATTCTCTTTTACAAGTAGATTTCATTAATTTTTGATTGGCAAAATAAAGCACTTCAGCTACGACATGTATTGCTTTTTATGCATTTATAGAAAAAGTTCAGGAATAATTTTATAATCTTGCACTTTTCTACATATTTTTGTATTTTACTCAGTTAAATTAACTTATGAAATAGATTATTAAACGCAATTGAGATTCAAATGTTATTTCGGAATAAGTGTATTTTTGAATTAACAAACATAAAACGTCGTATCAAGTTACTCAACTTATACGGATCCTTTTCCAAACCTCTGCCTCTAAAACGATTTTTACTTAAAACCCAATTTCGTCAAAAAGTTACTTGAAAAATTTCTAATACAACCAACTCAATCGGACTTTCCAAAAACAAGAAACAAGTTGCCGAACTTGTGTCCGGTTAGCGAACCAGTAATGGAATGCGTTGATAAAAGCAACACTATTTTTTTAAATCGCTTGAAATGGCTATGAAGTTAAACCGAATTTTCAATTTTAAATCCACTATTTTTATCTAAAAAAATTGTCAGCGCGAATGTTAGGTTGGATTCAAATTTACTCAACCTGTATAAAATTGGTTCCGCATTGGAAAAGAATCTCGTTAGGGAAGGTCAAGATTTAGAATGTTCTCTTCCGTGAATATCTTAAGTGGATGCCCTCGAGGCTACAGACTGCATCGAATCTACGGATGTTTTATTTATTTCATCTTTTCAGGTGAAGAAAACCCGTTATTGGAGCTTTTGGCGACTCCTGTAAAAATGAAAGGGTGAACGGCACATTCCGGCAATTTCTCACTTCCGCAATTTACAGTAGAAGTTTTCCAAGCGCACGCGTTTTCTTTTTCTTTTCCCCCTCTAAGCATTAGACGCACCGAAAGAAAACTCCCAGCTTCAGATGGGGTGTGGCATGGACTTGTGAAAGTAAATTTGATCGCTTAAACACGTTGAGGTAATAAAAGAACTATCTGAGAACGGCACATTTTCGAACGACGAAATTGTTTGAAACACAACAAAATAACTCTCTGGGAAGTATGCATTGGAATATTTCGCATTTAGAACGTTTTATGTTTCTGACTTAAGGGGTGGTTAGTCAGTTTTAGTCTGTAAGCTATGGAAATGTATATAATAAACAATTTTCAGTTCTGGAAAATAATATTTTGGGATATTCTAGATTTCAACAGTTTTACTTTTGGACCTCTTAAAGTTTGATTGGTCGGAGTAACTATTTCTGTTTTGTTGGTATGTTGACCACATTTTAGAGTTATGGATATATTGGGAAAGCGAGAAAATTAATAACGAGTTAGTCGGTCAGATATGACTAGATACCACGTATTATTCTGAATCCAATCTATAATTTACAGGAAAATACCCAAAGAAAAGTGTTAAATTCAAACCTTCCACTGAAGTAATTTCAGACACTGAATTTACGTACCTTTATAGTTTGACTGAAGACAAGATGGGGTAATGCGACATTGTAAATTTAAAGATGTCAAGGACGTTGTAAAGGGGAGAGTAGAGCCAAAACAATGAGGATCAATTGGAAATTAAGAATCGTGGGAAAGATCGATAGAGTTGATAAAGACTGATAATTTTGGCTGAGTTATTTACTAATTCATATTGTGGTGTCCCTTTTTAGAAAATGTGGCGATATTAACCATCCTGTTTGTATTCGAGATTTAGCTAGCTTATTAAAAAACAGTTTTGCAAATATTTACAGTTCATGTAAAAGTTTTCAAAAATCCATAGAGTAAAAGATGCAAACATATTAACTAACGCTACATTTGAAGAAAAAAAAATTCTTTGCAACCATTGGCTCTTTTTGATTCAGAGTTTCAAAATCCTTAAATTAAGTGCAATTGCGCTCTTTTTCCGTGTATATTAAATTTGAAAATTAAGAAAAAATAAAGTATTTCTTTAAACATACTGTTTTATGTCCCCCAATCGGGTTTTAAACACTGATATCGTAAAAAATCCATCAGTTTATAATTTAAGTACGTCATCCTTCAAGATTAAAAAAAAAATATCGCTTATCTCCGCCAGCAACATTACCGGGAAAGACAATGGATAGAAAATCTCTTTGTTCCGTTTCATCAAAACATTCGAAAAAAGATCTGTATTAAAAGAAAGAAAAAAAAGTAATGTCCTGAAACTGAGTGTGGACTTGAAGAGGAACAGGGGAAAGATGCTTCCATCCGTGACATAGATTTCCTATTGAGAAGATGGGGCCGAAATGAGGTCATTGTCAGTAGGAAAGGCCGTGGCCTTGAGGAGATACTAAGTCTTCGTAAGCTCTTATAGTTGCCGATAACTGTTACAAACTAGACAATTAACCTTGCTTATTTTTACTTGTGTTTATAGGTAGATGATGTCGAAGGGTTTCGCTTGATATACGGAAATAAAACTTCCCGAAGAGCTAGGTTTTTTCTTCTCTAATCCCATTCATATTGATATTTCGATAATGGGAAGTAGAATGAAACGATAATCTCTTTACTATGTTGATGTCTAATCTGCGGCGGAAAGTTAAGCAGCTTTAAAGGAGTTTAACAAATAACATGAAATTTTCTAGATGAATTGAACCAATGAGGATGGCGTTTATTAGCGATTCCCTAAATTATGAATAAACCGATAGTTAGTTCAGCAATTCAATACTGAAAAATATATTAAAACTTAAAACCCTCAACAAATTGAGAAACAGTTTCTGATAACGCTTGTTGAGTTTTCACACTGACATTCTAATTTATTTTCTAAATCCTAAATGAGAGTATAAACTTTCAATTTTGTAAATACCATTTCATAAATCTTAGCAGAATTTTGACTTGTGTGAAGGTTTAATAAAGTAATTATGGAAAAAATAACAAATTATTAACGAGTTTCCAAAGAGGAAAAATTGCATGTTTTTGACTATAACATTTCAAATGTTGAATTTTTTATTTAGACATTGATTGTATTTTTCTCTTGTAGCACTCGGGACAATGGTTTTCGGACGCCGCTTGGGGTGTGTCAGCGTAGAGCATGAAAGTCAGATGCATGAATTTGTACATTACGTTCAACAGATCTTCAAGGAATCTGCAACGATGGCCATTATTCCACCCAAACTTGCATCCACGCTTAGACTGCCAGTATGGAGGAGATTCGAAAAGGCAGCTGACAATGCTTTAGAAATGGGTAGGACTCTCTCATGTTAATACTTATTGTATGGAATGAATTAAATCTCGAGTAGCCCATCACTATTCGAATTCGGTTTTTTTTTATATAAGTCTAAATAATTGGTGATTAGATATCCTTTTTGAGTTTTTCGCTTTCCTTAAGATCATGTATACTTCAAAACTTTATACTTAACCCTCGTTTCTATGCATTTGAGTTCGCCATTTGCACAAAAATGTGCTGGCTGAATATATTTAAGGGGACTTGGTACCCTTTCAAGCTTTTTTTTTTTATTAGCCTTTAAAATAATAATTTTTACATATTTGGAAGTATTACTACGTAAAACTAAATTTTATTAAAAAAAAAAGTTATCATAGTGCTCTAAATTTTCAGAATTTAAAAAAAATCATCAAATTTCAAATTCTCTTTTTAATTTTTCAATATTTTTCCTGGTTTTTTTTTAATTCCTAGTAATATGCTCTAACTTTTAAGGCATTGGATTTAGAATAAGTAAAATAGTTTTCGAGAAAACGATAATTACTGTACCTATATGTAAAAAAAGCGTGAAAATCGGGGTATTTTTCAACACTTAAATTTGTAAAAAAAAAGTTTTTATTTTATTAAAAAATCCATGCCTATTTTTGTCAAATGCATATTAAGATGGTCACAAAAAAAATTCAAGTCATTTTATTCATATTTGCTAAAGTTTTAGCATTTTGAGTAAGGTGGGAATTTTAATAATCACGAACTGAAAAAAATTAGTTCGAAACATCAAAGGAGCTATTGCAGCAATGCTAAATTCTCCATAAAAATATAAATTTTCTGCAATTGCAGTTATCGGATTATCTCAACTTAACAGAATAAGGAGATAGTTTTAAAGATTATAAACAACCCAAAAATAGAAAATTTATCTTTATTTTTTGCGAAAACAAGGGGTACCAGTCCCCTTAAGAAAATAAATTATAAAGACTATTTTTCTCCGTAGAGTGTAAACTCGCAATAGACCAATTGAATTACAGGGAAGAAATTGGTCAATACGTCTGGAATAAATTCTGATATAAATGTAACAGAAAAGAATTAAGTATTTTTAATAAAGTTACGCATCTCTTAAAATATACTATCTGTCTATATTTCAATATAATTTAAAATCGTAATTTTAATGTACTTTGCAATGCATACAGGACCTGAATATGCTCAAGTATTTTATTACATTATTCAAAAGTTAATATTACAAAACGTGTGTAAACTGATAATCTAATGATCTATAAAATGTTTTTAAATGTCTAGCATTGCATAAAACTAAAAAAAAAAAAAAAACCTTAAGTAACTTGTAAACTAATTTGTTAAACAAGTATCAAAAAAGTATGCTTGATATATTCTATAAATTGTGTTGCTTTTAGCTAGAAAATATGTTGAGGATGGGATTAAAGATATTGAAGAGTCGCCCAAAGGCACACAGCCAAAAGGACTGCTCAAAGATCTCATGGCAATCAAAGAGATTGACCACAATGAAGTGGTTCAGATCGTTGCTGATTTGATTTTAGCTGCTGCAGATACGGTAAAAAAAAATCATTTTAATTTGTAAATCTTAAATCCAAGACTCTCTGGATGATACGTGGAACATTTTCGCTATTTTCTACTCGCTAACAGATTAGAATTAACTACTAAATTCATCATATTTTTTTTTATATAATATTAGTTGGTGGCGTGTGGAATAATTATTTTAACTAGATCAAATATTCATTTATAACGTTTGATGTACAGGACACGTTCTTGTTCCGTGCTTCACTAGCTTAAAATATGTTTGACCTAATTTAAGTTGTTTCTATATAACTTTATCCCCAATTAATATTATATAAAACGAAAACTATTAAATTCATCATGGGTTTTGAAATTCTAATCGGTTTACGACAAGAAAAAAGAATGCAAAATATTCCGTGCGTCATCTAGAAAATTGCGGCCAAAATTCTCATAAAACATCAAATTATTGTAAATCAATTATGTACAATTTTGAAAGTTTTATGCTTTTTACTACTTTATATATATCGTGTATCTCTGCGAAATATCATGGGTAAGTTTTTCGATTGTCGGCGTCTCAATCTCAATGAAATCGATATTAAACTATCGGTAGGTAATGGATCCACTTTTACTGTTATTGGGAAACAAGTTGAAATTTGAGCATTGAAAGCTGAAGATGGGAATGAATTACAACTTTAGGAGTCACCACCACTAAAAGGTTACACCTTAGTTCTATCAAGGGTTTGTCAGACTTCACTGAAAAAGAGGGCGACCCGAATAAATGGTGCCAAGAAACGTTGGGTTTGGAGCATAGTACAAAATGCTACCCTAAAGCAGAGGTGCCACATATCTGACTAACCCAAAACAAAGAAGAGTAGGGATGAAGATTTGAAAATAGGTTTAGAGAAACAGTAATAAAGAATAATTAATAATACAATTTGTAATATAATTAATAACATAATGATTAAGAATAAACTTCAAGAAAGAAATTGCATATTCTTAACCCCCAAAAACTCTTGAGGTGTATTAAATTCGAATATAAGATTTGCTTTTTCCCTATGGAAATAATTATTTGCAGAACTATTTTCGCTTGGTTTATATCCCTTCCCCATCTGTATCTTTTATTCGATTATCAATGTAATCGATTGACTAAACGTGCACCCATTTATTCACTGCAGTAGCAGATTTAAAGATAGCATAAGTGTGTATACCAATAGTGTAGCTTTTACATTGAATCTTGCTTGTGAAGTTTACAATGGCGAATTAAGTTCATTTCTGTGTTAAAAGTTATTTTGAAATATTTTACAGCATAAGAGGGAATTTCGCATGGCGAGCTCTCGATACATTTTATAGTGAATCTCAGTTCTCATGGGTTTCGCGATAAAGTCGTGGGGGTTAGGGATATGCGTAAATTTTTAACCTCCTAACCAAATCTCTTTTGTTCTCTTTTGAAAAAACACATTAAAGTGCAAAAGTTTTTATTTTTTAAATAATTATTGGAATGTTGAAACGGAATATACTAAATTATATTATAAAAATAATAGTTAAAGAACTTTGATTGTATCGATGACATTTTGCCAGTATAACTTTGCTTCGTGCGAAATATATTAACTATAACGAGTGAGGGCGTAATGGGTCAGATGGGCGCATACGATGAGCATAGTTAAGTTTATTTATACAACTGTCAAGTAATCAACATCATTATAAGGGTGTCAAAAGAAGAAAATCGAACGCTTCTTAATAAAAAAAAAACCTATATTTGATTTGCAAGTACTCGACGTAGGGAGACAACATCACCGCGTTGTCCCCGACGGGACATAACTTAGTGCATTTTTTGTAACTTATGTAAAGTTTATCTTGCAATTGTGTAGTTATTGATTGTGAAAATTGTAAACCGACAAATCCATACTTATTTGTCTAATCAGGAACAAAAAAAAATCGTTTTTGGACATTAAATACCTAGAAATTATACACACATGTGAAGTTTACTTCCTCAATAAATTATTGGCATTGTCAATAGATTTGCGCACTTGTTTTAATAAACAATAAATACCATAATTTTTCTTGATTTAACAAATTATTGATTAACATTGGATTATAGAGGTTTTTCCCGTGTTCTTAAATTGTAAACATGACAAAATGCTCCAGAACTGGTTAAAAAGCCATAATGGTTAAAGTAATAGAATTACATTAATAGTATGAAAATGTAACAATTATACTTCCAATTTCTTACTTATTGGTCGATTTTTGTTTTTGTAGACGTCGCATGCTACACAATGGGCTCTTCATTGCTTAGCGAAACATCCCGAATGTCAGGAGAAATTGCTGTCTGCTATTCAAGCTGTGGTACCCCCGGGCAAACAGATCACCGAGGAAGACTTGAAAAAAATTAAATATGCGAGTAACGTAATCAAAGAAACGCTTAGGTATTAACACTTGTATAATTATGGTACCTTTAATTTTTATTTTTCATGATTTATTTCAAGAACTTCTAATTGTTAATATTTCGATCATGTACAAATTTATAATGTATTCGAATAGAA
Organism: Linyphia triangularis; assembly: GCA_963978545.1. Taxonomy (NCBI): domain Eukaryota; kingdom Metazoa; phylum Arthropoda; class Arachnida; order Araneae; family Linyphiidae; genus Linyphia; species Linyphia triangularis. The sequence goes on from OZ021726.1 coordinate 31,828,166, forward strand.
ACATAGATAAAAAAAATACTTCATAGTAGCAATATAATTTTGTTACAGATTGTATCCAATAGCTTCATTTTTAACTAGAGTCTTGCCACGAAATATTGTGCTTGGAAACTATGAAGTTCCAGCTGGGGTAAGATTTTTTTTGAGTATTTAAATTTTTAATACTATTCTTATTTCCTAATGGAATACTTGAGATTCTCTACAAAACCGTATGATTATACTTTTCAACTATATATGCAATAGATTAACCTGTATTTTAAACTAATTGTTCTCTATATTTAGTGATATCCGGTATATATTTTTATTTATCCAACTACAGCACAAGAAGAAATTTAATCTAACTTCGGAGACTTGTAATATGCTAAGTAATCACATATCTTTTATTTCTTTTCAATCTTGTAGAGTAGATGGATATAGCATCGATAGTTTGCATCCATTCCATGCATCTTTTTTCAATTTAGATTAATTTCACTATTCTTACCAAATGAGAAATAGATTTGGCTAGTCCATTTTTAGTATGTTCCAACCACTAAGGAGAATGGTTATGTAAAATTGAGATGGATAAGTTCATCGCATACTTTTTTAGCAGTACAGCTCAAAGTATATCTAAACCATTTCTGAATAAACTCCAAAATGTAAAAGAAGGTTCTATATTTAAATTTAGAATGAATGTTTTTGCACTTGAAAGTAAATAGGTTTTCTTCCAATTGCGACGCAAATGCAGTGCAGAGTAATTATAAATGGCTTTTATAAATCTTTTTATTTGTAATTGATTTTTTTTTCTTTCAAAATTAAACTACATCTAAGAGGAAATCATTTGATACTAAAATAGTAATACATTTTGTTAGTAGTCGAAATGAGTTTGCAATTTTTAAATGCATTAAAAATGCTTTTAAAGTACTTTATATTAAGGGCTTAACATTTAACTGATTCACGAAGTACATTTAGTATAAATTAACTCTTGACTATTCAGTTTGTTTCTCAATTTCTCTTGCATTGTTGTGGTAATTAAGATTATTGGACTTTTTTATTTAATGCTAAATAATAAGTGTATGTTATCATCTCGTGTGTAAATTTTTATCACTGAAGTATGCAAGTTGCACTCCTCTGTTCCAAATACTTTAGATGCAAATACATTGAGTCTCTTGATGCATGTTCAAGAATAACCTTTCGTGTTTATTTTCAGAAAATGTTTTTCATGTCGCAATTTACCGTTGGAAGGAACCCCAAATACTTTTCGAAACCAGACAAATTTCATCCTGACCGCTGGGACGTGGAGAGATCGGATTCTTGCCTCCCGTTCGGCTTTGGACAAAGAGCTTGTATTGGTCGGAAAGTAGCAGAAATTAAGATGGGTCTATTACTAGCAAGGGTAATAACTTTGTCCTTTTCAAAATGAGGTTTTGAAAAACTTAAAGCGAAATTTTCTTCCATAGTATTTCATACAAATTTTAATATAATAGTGCCTTCAATTTTAAACTCAAAATGAAAATCGCCACAAAAACGATATGTTGCAAACTTCCATACTTCATAATTACAATACTTCATAATTACATACTTCAATTAATTGATAACTATTCAATATAATATGATTATATTACATAATATTTCTACCTTAAAAGACTTTTTAGCAAAATGTATAGATATTAATTCATCTGTCAAAAATTTATATTTTCTTGTAAATTTAATTTTACGTGTGACGATACCCTAAAAGCAATCTCGAATGACCTTTCACCTCCCTTGCAAATTAGACTAGTTATTATCTCTGTAGCTCATGTTTTTCTCGTATTAACTCGCGGTTATCCTTGAATTTCCTAAAATAAAATATAAACCATCAAAAAAAAAATTGTTTGGCTTTTGAAATAATTTATATCTTGTGATGATAATATGAGCTGTTATCTTCAAATATTTCTCATCGTACGTCAAAAACAGCGAAATCTTTCTCAAAACTTTTTTAGACTTTATACATTCTATTAAAAAAATCTTAATTTAAAATCACGTGATTATCGTCGATTGATTAGATTGTCAATTTCCCGCATTCATACATGAATGGAAATTCTATAATCTTAATTACTCAAACTCGAAGTTTCCTTTTAATATTTGAGGACTAGAAATGGAAAATGACCCAAGTCCGAAAAAGACAATTTTTCAGTAGAGCCGAGAAATTAAAAACACTTGCATCTGGTACGTAAGACTATGACTAAATACCAGATAGAGTTTGAATTACTGCTATTGGAGTTCGCAATCTGGGCGTTCTCCGGTTTGCTTAACTTGGTCTTTAGGACATTTTTCCTTAGAAAAAGATTTTCGATTATTTTTTTTTTACTAAAGTCGTTCTCCATTTCCAGTCCTTATTTATAAAATGATACGAGAAAAAAATATAGAAAAAATAGCACATTTCAACTTATAAGGAATAAATGCTTGTTTCTCACCCTCGAGTCAATCAGTAAATCGAATTTACAAATACAGCACAGCTGAAGTCATGAAATTAGTAAAGGCTGCATTTGACACCACGCTATATACATTTAGAGTGGAGGGAGAATCCATACTTAGCAGTTGTTCCCATGGTAACGGTTAGGTAATTCTGAAAATTTCCCGCTCTGGCTGTACTCATAGACTTATGGTAAACACTAGACTGCGCTCTCCCACTTTAATTATACAACGAGGCTGAAACCAAAATCAAACATATGTAAGGAGTTTTTGAGAGCAGGCTTGCAGAGTTGGCCGTTTTCGCCTCCTTTTGGCGTTATCCTAGTTACATAAAGGAATAATTTTATGACGTAGTTAACTTGTGTGTTAAATTGTTGGTTGATTGTATTCTTCTGGAATAATAGGTATAACTTTTCCGATCACGTGTGCTTTAAAAAAGCTTGTGCAGTTTTACTTGGTTTCTTTGATAAAATTTCACAACCTCAAACTAATTGTAAATAAACTACGCTTTTCAGTTTTAATTAAAACCCTTTAGAAGATTTAGAATTTAGTAAGGTTTACTCATTGTAATACTTTTTGGCACTTTTACACTTTAATCGTTGTATTCACAAATAGAGAATGCAAATGTTGTAAATTTACCAAGCATAATATTACATATGTAAAAAAAATTCTTCCATCATTGTATTAAACAAATACTTCAATTAATAGTAATTATACAGAAAATCAAATATTGTAGAATTACGAAGAACAATATTATATAAGTAATACATATCCTTTCATCTTTTTATTAAAAAAAATTAATGGCATCTTCCTAATAGTACAAGAAATAGCTCAGCAAAGTACAAGAAATTAAATCCAGGCACGGTATGTGTTTTAAGGGGACATGGTACCCAAAAAATGATAAAAATGTCAATTTTTCAATTTTTATCCCGTAATGTAGAGAATATACTTCTGAATAGCTATGCAAAAATTTATACTTGTACCTTTGACAGATAAAAAATTATATTGTATTTTCTAAGCCATTTCACACAGTCAAAGCTGAAAAAGAAATCTTTAACACTGTTTTTCTCAGTTCGTTATTTTTCAGTTTGCGTGTTGTTTAAATCCCTAAGGCTTTTTTCTAAATTTAGTTAGAATTGGGACATTTTTATAGCGTATTTATATACATCTGATAAACAAAAGTTAGCATGGAATAAGGTGTGCTATGTTTATTTATTGTTATTTTTTTTAGTTAAAAAGTTGAAAACTTGAAAAAAAAAACACGTCGTTTTTCTGATGTTTTTAGTGTAAAAACATAAACCTTTTCTTTCTTCAAATCCATACGAACTATTGTTAACAATTATAATACGAAAAATGTCATGGACAAATACTTAAAATTGTGGAAGGGGTAGCATTTCGATAAAAGTTTGATAAAATTTAAAAAAATTGAATTAATCAAAAATTATACATTCAAAATATTTTTGTAGGTTAAATTATGTGTACTTAACATCAACACAATGTAAAATCACAATAGTTTAAATTGTAGTGTTGCAATTTCTGAAAATAATTTTATGGGTACCATACCCCTTAATTAGATTCTTAGCACATCAGAATCCCAGAAGGCGAAACAAATTTTAAAATTTTAAACTGAAACACATGTAGTAAAAAATAAATAAAAGACACTCGTAAAATAAAACTGGGTGGTTTTTTTTGGGGGAGGGGGGGGGGTAAGAGGAGAGAGAGAGTTTGGCAGCTACATTACTGGGAATTTAGTGCTGTGTGTTTTTTAATTATTGTGAAACAAATTTAATTATTGTCTAAGAAATAACTTTAAATTTCTATAAATTCTCATTCTAGTAGTCCTACAACGAATCTATTTGCCAATTTTCGGCTCGATTAGATGAAGGCAAGTGGGTTAATTATTCCTTCCAAGCGGTAATATAGTAGCGTGTGTAAAAGAAGACTTTTAGTAACTTCCCCCAAAATTTGATAGAATGTCTTGTCTTCAACAAAGTCTATCTGCCAAGTTTCAGTCCTATTGGATGACGGCAAATAGGTTAATTAGCCTTCCGTAGATTTTCCCGCAACAAACATACACAAAAAAATTGAAGTTAATAAAAAAATCTATTTGAACCTATATAAATAACTTGTACTTCACGTGTACGATGTAAAGAAAAATGGACTTTTTTGATAATTTTAAAGGAAAAATCATAATTATAACTCAAACAGAAAAAGAAACTTAAATAGTAATGTTTTATTACACGAAATATTCTATATTCACCCAATATTCTTGTTATGTTAAAGCCAAAAAACCCACAAGTTTCATTTTAAAAAATCACTAGGTAAACCGATATGAAAGTATCAAAACAATATTAAAAACGTTCTTAATCATCAGTTTTGAAGATTCAGATTATTTATTAATGGATAAAAAAAAAAGATTAAGCATAGTGATCATGACCTTGATAAACGTCAAAATGTATTTCTTTTTGATTCGCGCCAAACTTCGCCAATCTGGTCACTGCGCGGAATTTGCTGTTACAGCCACATGTTATTGCATGTTATTTGCCTTAAATAGCCACTAATTTCTTTAAAAAGCGGCTATAACCTTGGTCTGTTTTTCTATTTCAATATTAACTGCAATTTTCAGAAGTTAATTGCAAAATAAAATCCTTAATAAACTAACTAAAGCTAGCTTTTTGAGAATGCGAAACAAAAACATATTTATTAGTGTACTGTAAAACCTTAACTATATAGAAAATTTCAAAAACAGCACTTATTTGTGAAAGGTTATTGAGCCTCCTTTCTGGAACTTTTACAACCAACTCTTTACAACCAAATACAGAACAATATTTAACAACTTTTTTTGGATTCACGTACTTTCCGTCAGACGCATTTCGGCGTTTTCCACGGGAATGAGTTTTTTTTCTTCGTTCTCCTTCGTCTACCAGTCACGTGGTTTTAATTTGGTTACACGAGGTTACCCTAAACATGCGGTCTAGACAGTATTATAAGTCTATGGCTGTACTCGCTTGAGCACCGTTAGATTTAGTTGATTTGAATGGGTTTTTCCTCAATTGTGCATCGCGCAACAGGTTTGCTATTTATTGGATATTTTTTACTTCCCGTAGAAATTCCATCTTTATTTCCGATACTAATATAAATTTAAGAAAGTTAATAAAATAAATAATCAAAGTTGACTAGCAATTAGTAAATTTTAATTTTAAACCAATAATTTAAATGCAACCCGGCTGTACTTGCTGTACCTCACGAGCCGCCACTGGCCAATGCTGTACTATTAATGGTCTTCCCACGTTAATTTACTTTAAAAATGCCTTGTTTTGCTTTCTGTTGATACCCGTTCACCCCCTAATTCAATAACTATCGGGTTACTGCTAAAACGTTGCACACTGGGGTATTTTCCTCTAAAACAGCGTCAGCCACTAGGCGGCCCGCGGGCCGGATCCGGCCCGCGACAGCTTTTCCTCCGGCCCGCCGGCAGTACAGAAGAGAAAAAAATCTAATTTTGCGGAAATAATTTTAATTTGTCTACAATAGTATGTGTTTACTACCAAAAATCGCGTATTCCATTAAGTGGCCCGAGTCGGTAAGTCTGAAAAATCCTTTTTTTTTTCTGAGATTGCCATAAAAAATAAAAAAAGCAATAGTTTAAATTATTACCAATGAAGCATTTTTTCGCATTGCTTAGTTTTGTACTTATGATACCCTACCCCCTCGACTCGTGAATGGCACATATTCAATTTCTGCTTTTCTGAATGTGATGTGCAGGATTTGGAGGTTTTAATGCATACTGACCTCTTTTGTTTTGATGTGAAAAGAAGTATCGCGATCTCTATGACTCCAGTGCAATAATGGCTTCGAAGACTAGTTTTAAAAGCAAAGTAGATAGTAAAAAGAGGAGCGGCCGTCATCGTCTCACAATTAACAACGATTAAAATGGAATATTTAGGAATATGGTTTAAATACCTTTATTGATTATGAGTTTATGTCAAGTCACATTGTAATATTGTCACTAAAGATTAACTTCTTTTATGACTTTGATTTACGATGTAAGGAAAATTATTTTTTTAATTATTTGAAACAAGAATCAAATATCAATTGTTATTTTATTAATATAAAAAAAGTTAAATTATTGTTTCTTTTTTCAAAATTGTTTTATATAGTTGAATCTTTAGTAATTATCACATTTATATCATTGAACATATGTAATAAAGCAATATATTCAATGGCGTATTCGGTATACATCTGAGGCCCGCGGAAAGTTCCAACATAAGTCATGCGGCCCGTCTCTATAAGTTAGTGGCGAACGCTGCTCTAAAAGCTAGCCATAAGTCGATTTCTCAAAATTCCACCTAGACACTTGAATTTTTGCACATATATACTTTATTAAGTGGTAGAACCTTGCCCTGTATAAATTTTTTTAATCTGAGATCCCAAATGTCATAGAGATTAGTCGAAAGTTAACGTTTGCACGAAGTGTGCATTTCTCTTTTCTATTACCAATGTAAGCACAATATTTTAAACTTTTTGTTTCAATTTTAATTTCAACACGATATGTGTCTTCTTAAAGTCTATATTTAAAGATTTTACCACTTAAAATTTAAATTTATCTAAATTTAACGAGTAAATTAAATTTTGTTCAGTCACAAAACTCGGCTAATTTTTTTTGCAATATTTTTTTTCACGAGTGTTTTTGTTATACGATTGAGTCTTATCGAGTAGTGATTTTTATACCATTTTAAAGACCACATATTCTAGTTCCTTACACCTTAAAAACATTTTGCGGATTTTTGCGGATGCGGATATTGCATGAGTTGCCATAGATGACGTCATTTTGACGTACTCGCAGAAACTTCATTCCTGTTTTCTAATTATCATTATTTATGATAATTTACTATGAAAATTACGTATGGTATTTGAATATTACCATATAAAATCGTAAAATAACTAATTTGAAGAAAAAGTTAGAATATTTTAGATATTTTTTTGGTTTACCACTGAAAAGCATGCAAGGAAAGTTAAGATAGTAATGAAATTAAGTTTATGAGAATAAAAGGGTACGTTTAAAGTTCACTTATAAAGAGTATGAATTCTTAAAAAGATAAGTAAGAAAAAAATATATTGGTAAAAAAAAATATTTTTACACTTCTCCTCTGAGAACACCGTTGCAGATGCTTTGGCTGAATAAATATGCAGGGTCAATTAGAGCGTACGAATACACTTATACTTATTTTCAGAAAGTTATAGAAACAATAAGTTTTAATAAGAGAAAATCATTAGAATTAATAACGGAATGTGGGTGTGATAGATCTTAACAAACGAAATACAAACAGTTCAAAATTCTAAAAAAATCAGATGTCAATATATTTTAAAGTTCTCTGGTGCCTTTACGATTTGAGTACAACTGAAAAAAAATCACTTGTAAAAATTCTCACAACTCATCGCCTTGGTTATTGTTGAACAATCAGATTACAATTCACTAAAGGTGCAATAAATATAACAAAACGCGAGGTAGATTACATCCAAACGAAAATCGGTTCACACAAAAACACAAGATGATGGAGGTGTAGAAGTTAAACAAACATTATCTTTTATTATGGTTGGTTCCAAGTTGTTACTAACACTAAACCAACCATAAAGTGTTATATGCGGTGCAACATCCAAAAACTTAAATGATTTAACAAAAACACAGGGAATTGATGAAAATAAGGCCCTTCAATTCAGATTATCTACTTTTCATGCGCTAATTCGTTTATTTGATAGCATACCCCATTTAACGTGCAAACTGGCCTGTTAAAAGTAGTAACTTCGATCACTAGAAGATAAAAATAGAGTTGAGAAGAAAAAACTGAAATCCAAGAAGAGTTCAGAAGCAAGCTTGGTTTCACTATTGAAGTACCAAAACCCAGATTTGGAAACAGTAATGAATGCAATATAAGGTTTTCCTACGATATGGTCTGGCTGCTGAAACCATGGGATATAATGTCAATTTGATTCATTGATTAAAGATAATATTTCTAAAATTATCTAGTAGTTATAGAACTAATACAGAGATTTTCTAACAACATTATGGATACAGCCAAATTCTATGTACAGCCATACCCTCGGTATCCTACGACTCTATCAATGCATAAAAAGCTGTTATATCGTCCCATAGTTGTAAAAAATGCCTCATTGCTGATTGGGTGGTTATAATAAGAACTTGAGGAGGTAAGGAATACATAATTAAGGTATATTGCTTAAAATAATTAAAAAAAATTTCGGAATAATGGAATACAGATGTGCGGAATAGACTGCTCTGATCTTCTCATAATAAATATGCGATGTATTATACCCCCTAAAGAGTAAAGCCATTCATAAGAATACACTGGCTCTGTTTTTTATCGAGTATTTTATACCAAAACCAAATAAAGCTAGACTAGAATCTGAATAAAATCTTCGAATAAGTCATCAGATGAAGAGCAAGATAAGCTATTTGGTGTAAAATTAGCAATATTAAAATACCAAATAATTATGGGACTAATAATGAATTCAATGCACATTTTGAAAATGCAATATTTTTTAACATGGAACCTATATAACGATAAATCATAAATGAATGATAGGTCAAGTACAGAAGGGTTTAGCATAAAATTACCCACTAATATTATCCAATGATAATGATATTAATGTACAAAAAAAAAACGTATATTTTTAATAATATATATATATGTGTGTATATGTATATATATTTTTCCTTTAAAGAAGAAATTTCTCTATTTTATTCAATAAATTAAAGTACTATCGCATTTAAGCACTATTTTAGCGCAAAAATAATTTTGGCCAACTTTTCGATGCAAATACCCCAGTGTGCGTTGGTATGAACTTTTATAGTTATTGCAATTTATTTGGAAATGAGTATATTATTCTGCCTCGGGTTGGTAGGGCTGGTTTATTGTTTGACGATTCGTGGTCTTTATACTTTCTGCAAATAAAATTCGAACAAATATTTTCAATCTTACAAACTTAGCGATGCAGTTTTAGGGACGAACGTCTTATCTATTTAATGAAAGTCATACTACTTTTACTACAGCATTGCCGTTGAGGTAAACTATCGACAGCCGGAAAAAATAAAAAATTCGCCCTATGGCGTGTTGTGACAATCAAAATGGTTAATAAACGTAGTCTATTCTTTTTCTATTGAATATTTTCCCTTATAATAAGAAAGATTGAAAAATCTTTTGAACAACTGAAATATTCACACAAGATACAATCTATTATACAAACTAGCTCTTGAAATGCAAGTTAATTTGAGTTCATTCTAAAAGCAGTTTGCATTGCTTTTCATCTATTGTAAGATGCAAAATATATTTAGTTTACTTTTTTTTTTTCAGACCGTCCAACAGTTCCACTTGGAGTCTGCAAATGAAGGTGAAGTCGGCATCCAACTGAGAATGATCACTACACCTGATCAATCCATTAAACTTCGTCTAAGAAAGAGGAATACGTGAAGATCGCATCTAGCCAACACAAATCGGGGCCAAATTATAATTGAACTTCATAGGAGAATGAGTTTGCTGCAGATCTGCGTTGCTTGCAAATTAGAATCGACTTCAGTTTCAAAGAAATTGCTTTCCCTGTGACGTTCTACTCTTATCTAGTCTTGTGGCTTTTCTTTTGGTAGGCAGAGCAGTTTTTCCCACCTAACCTGTCTATTTTTTTTTCATGGTCATTTTTATCATTCCCTCTTCGGTAAGTTGGTGCTAGTGTCTTTCTTTCATTGAAACAAATGCTTTTTTCCCCGCTTTTCTGAAGATGAAAGGATGAGAACAATTACTGAAACGAAGCATATTCTCGTGATATTAGCAAGTGCAAAAGTAGATGTCGTCTCCGTTCACACCGTGGTGGGAGGAGACGTTGATCCATTGTAAAACAGCCTCTTGTGCTCCAACAGTTGCAATATTATGTGTTCATATGATGTTATATCAAAGTTTTCGAGTGAAAAATTGTCTGATATTTATATATTTTGGTACGTTTGTGTGTGTGCGCGTAAAATGGCAAATGTTACGCGTTTATGTTGGCAAAGACTGGATAATCGATGAACATTTTTATAACTTTGTATGTAATTTGAATTTGAACCTTATTTAAGCTTTAAAAATCTCCTAAGAATTTAAATTCCCCATTTTCTGTATATAAAAATTAATCAATTTCAAATCACAATAGTATGCATAATGTTTTAATTTCGGAGAAGGTTTGAGTCAAGGCATAATGGGCCATATTCGTCTTTTATATAATGATTTGCTCAGTTTTAAATGATATATAATAAATGTAGAAGTTAATCTGTTAGTAAATTAATGCATTGTAAAAAAGTAACAGGATTATATGAATGTCTTTCAAAATTGATCTTCAAACGGGTATGGTATAAATCGAATTTTTTAAATTTAAAACTTAATAAAAAGTTTTAATTTTGCAATATTTTAGCATTCATGTTGCTTATTATTACTGTTCAAATGTTGAAAATCAACAATGATGAAAAATCTCAGGAACTACTTCAAGTAGAGCAATTGACACACAATTATTCTTGTTAATATTTGTTAAATATTGTAGTTTACTAGAAAGAAATAATTTTATTGTGTAAAAAAAAAAATTCAAGGGTCTAAAAATGTTTTTGAATATTAGAAGTTAACATCTATTTACAGAAACATTGTCATGTAGAAATGTACAGTTAATTTTCAAGAGTGAATGCACTTTTGTAAAACCGTCCTAGTGAAGTGAAAATTTGTTTTTAAGGTAGTTTCACACTTTTAAATACTTTTTTAAAGATGTAAAAAAAATTATATATTCTTTTAAATTTTTTAAATTATTGATGTTTAATTTAATTTAAATTAATCTTTTTTAGTAATGATAGCTTGGTTTTTTCTAGTATCAGGCACAATGAAATAATAAAATCCAAATGTAGTTTTTTATTTTTCTATTAAAGTAATAGCTTTTCTATAACGTATATTTAACTTTTAATGTATTTCAATGTTCTCACTGCAAGTTAACACTCACTAAAAAGTTGTATATTGTTATATTACCTCAATTCGATTGTATTCTTAAAGATTTTAAATAATGTTTGAAATTGATCTCTATCGGTGCAATAGGGTTTCATTATATCAGCCCATTAGTACCTGAAAGTGTAGTGCTACACTGTTGGAGACAAATTCAAATTAAAAAAAATACGGGTAAAATTATCTGCCATACTGAGCAAAAATTAAAAGTATCTTAAACGTGTTTGTATTGCATAATTGTAGAAGCTTTAAGCTTGTTTTTGGTTGTAGCTTCTGACCATATTCGCAACGTAACTAGCAGATTCAATATAAAAAAATTTACACAAGTTAGTTTATAGTCGACTTTAAATATGAGTAAAACAATTGATTTTTGAAAATGGCATAAATAATTTCTGCATTGATCTTTCATTTTACTATAGATTAGTTGATAAACATGTAATATTTTCCATATTGAAAGTTCATAAACTCGATTTTAAAATCATTTATGATAGTTTTCGAAATTGTATATATTTTCAGTATTTTTTTTTTTTTTTTTGATTAACTAGTGTAATATTAGAGTTGTACATTTACAAAAATCAAATTTATTTGCTTTTAGGCGATTTAAACAATTTGTAATGTTTGTTCTTCCATATGTGTTTACGTTTGCTTAAGCATTACTGCTCATTTTTTCTATTTATATTTTATGCATGTTATTACGAACATCAAAAGTTTCATTTTATTTCAATAATAGTTATTTTTTAACTACTTTGTCTTTTTATAATGAACTAATATTGAAATCTAACCCAGCTATTTATTACATATTTATATAATGTGAATTTGAGAAATGAATACAATAAAAATTTATAATTTTTCATAATGCGTTTACTCATTTTATTTGTCATTGGAACTGATAAAAAATATATATAATTTCGAGTGGTGAGGTTTTTATTTCGAAACGATAGCATCTCCAAAAGGAAAGTAATTAGTATAGGCATCAATGCGATGAAATACTCAAAATTAAAATTTGAACACATTGGTGTCTGAACTTGTCACTTTACCTGCTTACCACTTATGAGATTTTTATAAACGTATCCCAATCCATGCATCGCATAAAACTGACTTTTCGGAGCATATCACTGTTGTGTTACGTGGTTAAAAGGTGGGGGGGGGGGGGCAAAAGTTGGTGACAAGTGCACCCCCTCAACGATAAATTTTATAATTTCGTTTCTAATAACAATTAAATAAATAACAATTAACTAGTAGAAAGGAAACAATTTTCAACTCGAACAAGGGTCCAAAATTTATTGTTGTTATAATGAATATTCTGCGACTTAGTTTTTTTTACTAGGAAGTAAGAGATGAAGTAATAATTCAACATTATATACATAACTGTTTATTTAGATTCAAATATTGCTTCTAAATAAGCATACTTTCATAATATTAAATTAATAAGGAATTTTGATTTAATTTTTTTTTTAAATACTTTGGAGGAACTAGAAAAATATAAAGACAAAGTTAAAATTTGACCAAGTGAAAATACCTATATCTTTATACAAAGTAGTATAAACATTTTTATAACAGTATGACATAGTTGTTTTTTCAGTGACTTAAAACTTTTTCTCAGTCTCGTTACATTTCGCATTTCCCTACATGCTTGGTATATTTTTTTAAGAAGAAAATCTATGCTTAATTTTATTACTATCTAATATCCCGTGACCAGTATTGCTTAATGTTCAAAGAAATTTATAAACAAAATTAGTGATAAAAACTGAAAAATATAGTCGGGAATAAATAAAAAATAATATACAATTTTAAATTACATGATTTGGAAGACAGTGATAAGATGAATTTGTTTCAACAATTTTGGCATTGATAGTATATACAAGTATTGTATCGTGCATTCAAAAATTGCAAGTAAAAAAATTGCAAAATGATATTTTACTTAAAGGAAATTTTTGCATTTTTCAGCTTTCTCGTTTAGCTTCATGGATAATTTGTCCTGCCATTTATAAATTTTACTGGTTTTGTGTTTAAAAATCTGCTTTCTTAAGGATTCTCGTTAGTCAAATTCCTTGTCTCCATGCGGCAAAATGTTACACCCTACCCATTCGTTAGAAAGTTTCAAACCTTGTTTTTTTCTAGTTCCAAGCTTTTTAGCAGCCTTTTGTTATGAGTTGCATCCAAGTTTTTGTTCTTCACAAGTAAGCCATGGATACTCGTTGTATTTCTGAAGGTGCGTATCATTTTGTGTCCAATACTTTGGATAATCATTACTGCAGTGCGTTTTTGCTTACTGTTGCTGCCACGTGCTAGATTCTCTCTCCACGTGGTCTCTTCAACTTGATGCACTTGCACATTTTCCACTGCTCCTTCCTCAAAGTTCTGTAGTGTATCGGAGTCATTTTTCTTACAGTTTTGAAGCCAAATATATCAATCTCATCTTGTTTTGTACTAGATGGATTACAATTACAAATGCCGTTTAGAATCAGAAGTAAGAGTTATGGTTAAGTTGGAGGAATACATGGTTTTCTACTAATAATCAACAAAACGCAAAACATTTTAAAGTAAATGGTCGAGGACAAAACAGGAAATGATAGTACAATAAATGTCTTTTTCTATCCACTCCTTCCATAATCCCAGACAACGGGCGCCGAAACTCGCCGCGCATTTCCAAGAAAAATTGACTGAATCTGCTTTAAGCACATCAAAAATGAAAGTATAAAAAATAACAAACAGCCAGAAAAAGCAGAAGTAATGAAAATGGTTAATTCTATTTTTTTCCCTTCCCTTTTAGTTTTTAGACGGATTGAATGTTTTTTTAAATTGGGGGAATAGATTTCGGTAGTTTTTGAAGTGGGGGGGGATGGATTTCAGTGGTTTTAGAAGTGGGGGGGATGGATTTCAGTGTTTTTAGAAGTGGGGAGACGCATGGGTATTTTCTGGACAAGTGGGGGGAGGCGTCACCCCGCATCTACCCACACTTCTAGCACTGGTCTTTCAATATGGGTAACACTACTTAAGTAGCTCAATGGTAAAACCCAGACTTATAATACATGTTTAGAGTAACCTCGTGTAACGAAAATGAAAACCACGTGACTGATAGACTTAAGGAAAACGAAGGAGAAGAACAAAATCCCCACTCATTCCCATGGAAAACGCCGAAATGCGTCTGACGGAAAGTACGTGAATCCAAAAAAAGTTGTTAAATATTGTTCTGTATTTGGTTGTAAAGAGTTGGTTGTAAAAGTTCCAGAAAGGAGGCTCAATAACCTTTCACAAATAAGTGCTGTTTTTGAAATTTTCTATATAGTTAAGGTTTTACAGTACACTAATAAATATGTTTTTGTTTCGCATTCTCAAAAAGCTAGCTTTAGTTAGTTTATTAAGGATTTTATTTTGCAATTAACTTCTGAAAATTGCAGTTAATATTGAAATAGAAAAACAGACCAAGGTTATAGCCGCTTTTTAAAGAAATTAGTGGCTATTTAAGGCAAATAACATGCAATAACATGTGGCTGTAACAGCAAATTCCGCGCAGTGACCAGATTGGCGAAGTTTGGCGCGAATCAAAAAGAAATACATTTTGACGTTTATCAAGGTCATGATCACTATGCTTAATCTTTTTTTTTTATCCATTAATAAATAATCTGAATCTTCAAAACTGATGATTAAGAACGTTTTTAATATTGTTTTGATACTTTCATATCGGTTTACCTAGTGATTTTTTAAAATGAAACTTGTGGGTTTTTTGGCTTTAACATAACAAGAATATTGGGTGAATATAGAATATTTCGTGTAATAAAACATTACTATTTAAGTTTCTTTTTCTGTTTGAGTTATAATTATGATTTTTCCTTTAAAATTATCAAAAAAGTCCATTTTTCTTTACATCGTACACGTGAAGTACAAGTTATTTATATAGGTTCAAATAGATTTTTTTATTAACTTCAATTTCTTTGTGTATGTTTGTTGCGGGAAAATCTACGGAAGGCTAATTAACCTATTTGCCGTCATCCAATAGGACTGAAACTTGGCAGATAGACTTTGTTGAAGACAAGACATTCTATCAAATTTTGGGGGAAGTTACTAAAAGTCTTCTTTTACACACGCTACTATATTACCGCTTGGAAGGAATAATTAACCCACTAGCCTTCATCTAATCGAGCCGAAAATTGGCAAATAGATTGGTTGTAGGACTACTAGAATGAGAATTTATAGAAATTTAAAGTTATTTCTTAGACAATAATTAAATTTGTTTCACAATAATTAAAAAACACACAGCACTAAATTCACAGTAATGTAGCTGCCAAACTCTCTCTCTCCTCCTACCCCCCCCCCCAAAAAAAAAAACCACTCAGTTTTATTTTACGAGTGTCTTTTATTTATTTTTTACTACATGTGTTTCAGTTTAAAATTTTAAAATTTGTTTCCCCTTCTGGGATTCTGATGTGCTAAGAATCTAATTAAGGGGTATGGTACCCATAAAATTATTTTCAGAAATTGCAACACTACAATTTAAACTATTGTGATTTTACATTGTGTTGATGTTAAGTACACATAATTTAACCTACAAAAATAATTTGAATGTATAATTTTTGATTAATTCAATTTTTTAAAATTTTATCAAACTTTTATCGAAATGCTACCCCTTCCACAATTTTAAGTATTTGTCCATGACATTTTTCGTATTATAATTGTTAACAATAGTTCGTATGGATTTGAAGAAGAAAGAAAAGGTTTATGTTTTTACACTAAAAGCATCAGAAAAACGACGTGTTTTTTTTTTTTCAAGTTTTCAACTTTTTAACTAAAAAAAATAACAATAAATAAACATAGCACACCTTATTCCATGCTAACTTTTGTTTATCAGATGTATATAAATACGCTATAAAAATGTCCCAATTCTAACTAAATTTAGAAAAAAGCCTTAGGGATTTAAACAACACGCAAACTGAAAAATAACGAACTGAGAAAAACAGTGTTAAAGATTTCTTTTTCAACTTTGACTGTGTGAAATGGCTTAGAAAATACAATATAATTTTTTATCTGTCAAAGGTACAAGTATAAATTTTCACATAGCTATTCAGATGTATATTGTTGCGTGGTAGGGGTTCGAAAGATTCGACTCCAAAGCAGATCAAAACTTGCAGAAATTTATTCCAAAATAACTTTTCACAGTTATCTTACAGCTCCAGAACTTCTCGTTCTAGTAGACACAATACAGCTCTTCTCACCTCAATAGAGCACAAAACAGCAGTTAAAAACTTTACAACAACTGCTAAATCGCCGCAAAAGACAATGCAATACAGTACACTCAGTATCTCCAGTCAACCAATTCAGTGACTCAAAATCCAAGAACAACAGTCGACTCACCAGTCAACTAATTCAGTCACTCAGGTCAGGAATACAGCTCTCACAATGAACGTTGAGAGACAACTAACTTCAGTCAACTATCGGACTCAGCTAACAACTAGCTCCGTGACTCAAAATCAGTCAACAACAACTAACTCAGAATCACAACTAACTCAGTGATTCAAAATCAACTAACTGACTGACTCACTCAGGTCGCGCTTATATAGGAGTGGCTGCCAACATACTTGAACCTTCCAGAGATGGACATTTGGAGAACTTTCCAGACAGTAGTCGAAAAATCCTATACATGGGATACATGTACCGAAAATGTCGCCAAATGGTCGCCAAGTTTGGCGACATTTGGCGATTTCGCGCCAAATTTGGCGACAAAAATTAGTTGCCAAAACCATCGCCAACTTGGCTCTATCTCGCCAATTTGGCAAAGATTCCCATTACCATAATGTTAAATGCCCTGCCCCTTGAAACTCGCTTCCCAGAGTTACCTCTGTAAAACTCGTTATCAAACATTGAGAGATTCATTGCTGGGAAACAAACCAAGACGAACCATTGCACTGCCTTACGCGAGATGAACATAAATTTTACTATTTACAAAATTAACACTACGAAATATTTACAAATATACAAAATTCGTAACATTGCCCCCCTCCCAAGGACTGCACGTCCCGGGCAGTACAGTTCCCGGAAAGGAAGGCTCAAGCTCTGCAATAGCAAACACTCTGTGTTCATAACTAAACTATAAAATTTACTAAACTTACTAATTTAAAGACAGAAACATTACTGAATAAATAAATAAATAATTAAATAAACAATTAAATAAACAATAAACGTAAAAATTTATATACACATGTGACCATGGTCTTAATAACTATATACACTTTGTACATTAGGGGGATTACTAACTATGGGGATTACAAACTATGGCCATAGTAAGGGGCTAACCTGTCGTAATGAACGACTCTAGGTTTAGAATTTGGTGACTTACGTATTCGGACCACGACATCATTCAGCCGGTTGAGGACTGAGTAAGGACCATCCCAGTGGGACTGAAGTTGGGGAGAGAGTCCTTTTTGTCGCTTCGGGTTCCAGAACCAAACCTTGTCACCTTCGTGGAAATAATGTCCTGTAGCCTTCGTGTCGTATCTGGTCTTCATCTTATCCGTCGCCACGTGGATTAGCTCTCGGGCAAAATTGTGCACATCTTCAAACCGTGCCTGAAGATCCTCGACGTATTCCTCTGGCGATGAAGGTGTATTCGGAGGGCGGCCAAACAACAGATCGCAAGGCAGACGAAGGTTACGACCGAAAGTAGTTAGAATGTGGGGCTCCTGCGCCAAGGAAGGATGAGGGATGGGGACGAGGGACGATGACGTCACCAGATGTGACATCACCGGATGTGACGTCATATGATATGACGTCACAGGAAGTGGGCGCGGCTATGACATCACCGGATATGACGCCACAGGAAGTCACGTGACCGGAAGTGGAGTTGAGTTGTTCGACTCCTGCTGTTGAGTTATTGTCCTCCTGCTGCAGTTTTGGTTTCGGTCATCACGTGAATCCATCCCCGCAATTCACCATCACGTGAATATCTCCCCGCAACATTGATTGCTCCTATCGGTATATGATTAAACAAGTTTCGTGATCTTAACATTTGTCAATGTTATATATTATTTTTTTTTTACATGTTAAAAGAGGAAACTTTTTCCACATTTGTTGATAATTTTCATGTTTATTCGGTTTGTGGTTGTTTTCATGTTATTCAGTTTGATACAACTGAGAGGACAAAATATAAATTGTTTAATGTGTTATAGTTTTAATATATGTGTCCCCACTTAAAAGCATGTTTGATTTATATTTTGTTTAAACTTTCTCCAAAAATATTTTATATAGCGGACCTTAAAGCCTTTTTATTTCAGATAAAGTACTTCGAAACATTCACATTTTTCAATGTTGTATCTTCTATGCTTTCAATAAAACTTCTCACATTATACATGAATTTCAAGAAATTTGCTATTCCTAAGTTTGGTATTTTTTCGTTTTTCTGCTAAAGTTTAAGTTCTCTGTTAGACAATAAAACATTTGCCTCGAATAAAATCGTAAATTATTCATCATTTTATGTACCAACAGTAAAATTATCATTTTACATTTTTTGTAGATTTTTTTTCTATTTAACATGACAATGTTTTTTGAATGTAAAGTTTTTATTTAATAGTAATTTTCCGACTTGAAAAATGTAGGTAGCATTTATTTTTTCGATGAGCTTGATTTCAACTGACAAATATATTTTTTTAACATTCGAAGCTTATGCGAGTTATGTGAATAAACCATATGCAACTTAACAAATTAATTACTGAAATTTAGCTAAGTTTTATCTTTGCCATAGAAAATATATTTATTTTTACTGATTTTTGTTAAGTGCTACGACGATCTTTTACAAAATATATCTTTTTGCAACATGAGAAAAGATGTGAAATGATAAGGACTTCTCTGGTATGCTATCAATTCCTTGAGAAATAAATTTAGCTTAACTGTAAGACTTGTTCTGATTCTGAAGATTTTGAAGCATACTATTTCCTATCGTAATTTATAATTTTACATGATACTTGGTTTAAAAGTTGAAAAAGTTTACACAAATTTCCTATTTAAATTCTACTTCACTGAAAAGTTATCGGTCACAAGCAATAAAAATTTCACTTTGTTTGACTAATGTTTTGCATGTGTTAATTATCATGAGTAATATCAGTTTTATTTATGTCTTTCGAAAGCGAGCATTCATCAATTTAAAAGGATATTTCAAACTATTTTCAAAATATAAGTATCTTTTACAAGTTTTTTCCGGAATGAACTTTGCTCAGTTATAATAATATTGAATATTCATCTAACAAAATAAGCGTCTTGTAAAACACATTCCGTTTCAGTTTTCTGAAATTTATGTATTTATGTATAAGTTATTTAGAAATTATGGGTGGAAGTTAAAAATCTCTATATTAATGATATATTGTCAACACCTCTCAAATAAAAAAAAAAAATTCACATATAATTTAATCTGTCCAGATGATGTTCAATTTTACGTAGTAACAAACTATACATTTTTCAAATTTATGCTAGTTTTTCGAAAAAAAAAAAAATTCTTTAAGTTTGCCTAGCAAACTTTTTTCAGTATCCAAATGTTCTATGTATATTCCATCACATGAGTAGTTAACTATTTCAACTAAGGAAAATATCTTTTTTTTTTTTAATTTGATTGAATGATGTTAAATTTTTATGTTTCTAATTGGTGATTTGCATATACTCTTTTAAAAACTTTACACAATTCATAACATATATATATTAGAAATAATAGTATATCGCATCTGAGATTGAAAAAATTTATAACTATTATCATGTAAAGAAGGTAAAATTTTAAAACATGTCATTGAATATGAGTGTTACCATGAAAAAAGTTAACTAAATTACTTGTGATTTCCTTTTAGAATATAAAAAGTTATGTAGTTTACATATAATTCGCAAGTTTCTTTCAAATTATCTTAAGATGTTTTAAAAGTCTTGCAGGTTATTTTCAAAACTTGAATGATATCTAAAATGTATTTAATATCTACAATTTATTTAATATTTTTCACCTTTCTTAGATTGATAAGTAAAATAATCCTTAGTCAGCATGCATTGCACGAGTTAATATGACACCTTAACGTATATTATTACAAAGTAAATTGTCTTTCTTGAAGTAACAAAAATTTCCAACTTGTATTGCTTTTCCGATTGAAAAGTAGATTTTGAAATTTTTCTTTGGAGTATCTATAACTAGTATTCATTTTAAATCACTTGCTATTTTTCTTCTATGAAACAATTTTGTTAAGTTTTACCCGTATTGTAGCATATAATCCCACTGAGTTTAAAAGATATTCAATGTTTTTGATAATAGAAAAGTTTTCAAGTAGAAATTATCTTAAATTCTCCAAGCGAATCATACTTTTTGGGAGAAAGTCCATGCGAATTCTACCTTCACTAACTAATGTGTCTTTGAAATCCACTTCATTCATTCCAAGTTTTCACAAACATTTCATTATGAAAAAGGCAAAGTAGGAAAACGATAATCTCAAAGACCTGCTGACACACCATAGCATCACCCGCTGCTTGCGCATCGATCTCTATCTTAATTAGTTGATTACCGTCACGTGCTAATCTTCCCATGCTTGCTGTACAAATCTCCCGACCTGTTCCAACAAGTTTTAGCGTGACTCATCCTCCGGTCTAAAAATGCCGGTGAGTGGCGTATCACCTACCGCTACCCTGATTGGCTAATTACCGTCACATGCTTATCTTCCCGTTTAAAGACGTGAATTGTATATGAAAAGTAAATTGTCACGTTAAAGTTTAAAGACATGATATTTATATGTGAAGTAAATTTTCGAGTAAAGGTTAAAATTCTTTATCTTTGAAATTTTTGTTATGTTCAAATTTCCCTAATTTAACATTAACCTAAGAATATAATTGTATATGAAAAGTAAATTGTCACGTTAAAGTTTAAAGACATGATATTTATATAAGAAGTGAATTTTTGTGTAAAGGTTAAAATTCTTTATCTTTGCAATTTTTATTCTCTTAAATTTTCCATTATTAACCTAAGAAAATAATTGTGTATGAAAATTTCGCATATTGTTTAAATTTTTGTCGAAGAAAGTTTTAGTCTGTTACTTTCCCTCCTCTAATTTAGCATTATTCTTACACATTTTAAAGATAAAAATTTTATATGTGAAATAAATTTTCGCCTATTGTTTAAGTTCCTTACCTTATAAATTTTTAGTGTTTCTTGTTCTCTAATTTAACGTTATTCTTACATATTTGAAAGAAAAAATGTATATGTGAGGTAAATTTTCGCGTATTATTTAAATTCTTTGCCTTATAAATTCTTAGAGCTTTTTTTTTTATTATCTTATTTATCGTTGACATAAGAGTATGATTGTACATGTAAAGTTAATTTTCACATTTAATTTTAAATTCTTTATCCTTGTAAATTTGTAGTGTTTATTTTTTCTAAAAGTTAGAGTTGTCATTAGACATTTTAAAGACATGAATGGTAATGGGTTTAAATTCTTTGTTGTAGAAATTATAGGTATGTTATACTTTTCTCTTACATGTCAAATTTAAAGTCGTGATTTTTATGTGTAAAGTACATTTTTACGTTACTGTTAAAGTTATTTATCATAGAAAGTTTAAGCATGTTACTTTTTGCTTTTATTTAGCGATATTTTAAAGACATGATTTTTATATATGTAGTAAATTTTCACGCAAAGGCTAAAATTATTTATCGTAGAAATTTTGAGTATGCTAATTCTTCTTACATTCACATTTAAAGTCGTAATTTTTATATGTGAAGTAAATTTTTTACGTTACTGTTAAAATTATTTATCGTACATAGTTTAAGTATGTTACTTTTTTCTCTTATTTAGTGATATTCTTACACATTTTAAAGACATGATGTTTATTCGTAAAGTAAATTTTCGATTTCACTTTTGAATTCTTAGTTGTAAGATATTCAAGAATGTTACTTTTTCTCTCTAATTTAGGCATTAGAGTATCCAAAAATCAGAAAAATTGTTCAAAGTTGAAACGAAATGTAAGACATGTCTTAAAGTGGGAACCTTACTCAATAAAATAATGTTGCTTAAAACTGTTCAATTATTGAAATCATACATACACAAATTGTCTAATAAAATATATATTTTTATTTATAATCATCAAAAGAATACAATATCATTAAATGCAGTTATTTACAATTTCAAATGGTCATTCAAGGAATTCCAAGATATACATTTAAAAAAATCTTCATGGAAGTATTGTATAACATTTTTAGATCTTAGAGTTTCAATTATATTATTTACATTAAGCACAAAAATTGCATCATCACCAACACACCAAGATTGATCTTGTAATGGGACAGTCATACAGGCATGATTTCCTTGTGACATATCATTTAAAGCACAACCATCGCAGCGAAACAATTTAAGTATATTGCATTCAATTTCATGCTGCAATGCAATAACATATTCATGGAATAAATCGATATTGGGTGGAATATTAACATTTTGTTTACATTCAACAAGAATTTTAGTTTTTTAGTATAGTTAGAAGAGAGTCCTTAATGGTTTCACAAATATCAGGTATGAACTCTTTTATTTTAATAAGATTAATTTCATCCACACTTAGAAAAGTCTCCTTAAGTTGAAATTGGAAAAGCTGCTTTAAAACTAACTCACCCTTGTAGGATAGGATCAAGAGTTGATTGTTGCAGATAACACTCGAAGTTGAATATTTATTGTTCACATGAAATAGTTTATTGTGGAAGTCTTGAAATGTATCCATATTCATCACAATTCCTTGATTTGTTGGATAAAAGTTCTCTCCTTGGGCACTATATTGACGCATATGCACAAAAAGGCGAGAGTTCATCTGCTGAAGTGATACTTTGAATCCAAATCCAGGATCCCATTCTTTCAGGCATTCATTTTTTTTCTTTGCGGGGGCATAAAGGCGAGTTAACCAGTCGTCTTCGGGAATTGCTTCATCGAACGATCGCTTCCGAGAAGGAGGCTTGTAGGGATGTTCTACAATATCTTGACCTCTCTCCACAACGTTTCGGAAGGTAACGCTTATTCTCGGCTCCATCACAGCTGGCTCGGCAGGAATAGCATGAGTCCAGAACTTGTTAGTCGGTGGCTTCATGAGGAGGAGGGACCCACTTGCTAATGGAACTTTGCTGGGCTTAAATTTGGTCTGGGTAAACTTCATAATCCTTGTAGCTCCAAGACTCAGGGTTGGGATGATAGAGGCTGGATTCAAGTCTTTTTCGTCATCTTTATGGGCAGCAATCTTAGCATTTCCATTGGGATAGAAGTTGAGGAGGGCAAAGTTGTAGTCTTGCCCGGTCTTTCTTTCCACATCCTTCTTCATGGCAAGTAAAGTTGGAGTCCATGGCTTGGCAAAAACACACGTTCCAGAAAAGGCATAGTTCACACCAGTATCTCCAAAACCCAACACTTTTCTTTGGGGAATGAAATTTTTTCCATTAAAGTTCATTTGCAGTTTTTCATATTCGTACTTTAACAACTCATCAAATAACTGCTGCGATTTAGCTGCATCGTAAAAGCTTTCAACAAGTTCGATATTCAAATCAGTCGACATTTTAACTTTGAAGAAATAGCAAACGCACCTTCACTTGACAAAATCAGGGGGAGAAATGGCGTTATCGTTAGCTATCAAACCCGTGAGTGACGTAGTTCATGCATTCTGATTGGCTTAAAGAAGTCACGTGACCATCAACCCACTCGGCTAATCTCCCCCTCCTATCTTATCACCGCACAATATCCTGCTTCAACAAGCTCAGACAGGATGACTCATCCAATTAACACCTGCTCATATCCTGTTTAAACATCGAAGCTGTTGCCACCGCATCCCTAAACAATTAGTAGCTATTAACCAATCAGAAGCGAGCATTTATATCGGTCCATCAGAGGAGACATTAAGCAAGTTATAACGTCCCTAGTAAAAATGTCTATAACTCTAACTTATTCATTTCGAAGCAACCCTAGGACAACTCAACTCCATCTTAGTTCAAAGATACACTTTGTAAAAATAATGACGTCATACCCATTGTGACGTCACAAGCATAAATGCCTATAAGTATAACGTCTTCATTCAGGAGAAGGAACCCTACAACTCAACCCCTGCGTCAAGGAGGGATGAGGGACGGGGATGAGGGACGATGACGTCATGTAAAATTATAGGTGTTGCCACCTCTAACAAGCTAAATTCGGATATATTCCAACAGAAACAGATTAAATTCATATTTATTTCCATGTTATGACGTCATACCCACTGTGACGTCACAAGCATAAATGCCTATAAGTATAATGTCTTCATTCAGGAGAAGGAACCCTACAACTCAACCCCTGCGCCAAAGAGGGATGAGGGATGGGGATGAGGGACGATGACGTCATCTAAAATTATAGGTGTTGCCACCTCTAACAAGCTAAATTCGGATATATTCCCACAGAAACAGATTAAATTCGTATTTATTTCCATGTTATGACGTCATACCCAATGTGACGTCACAAGCATAAATGCCTATAAGTATAATGTCTTCATTCAGGAGAAGGAAACAAACAACTCAACCCCACCCCATCTTAAACTTAGCAGAAACCGAAACTAAATGGTGTTGCCACCTTTAACAAGCTAAATTCGGATATATTCCAACAGAAACAGATTAAATTCGTATTTATTTCCATGTTATGACGTCATACCCACTGTGACGTCACAAGCCTAAAAGCTTATAAGTATAATGTCTTCATTCAGGAGAAGGAAACAAACAACTCAACCCCACCCCATCCTAAACTTAGCAGAAACCGAAACTAAATGGTGTTACCACCTTTAACAAGCTAAATTTTAATATATTATGACGTCATACCCACTGTGACGTCACGAGAAAAAGCCTATAACGAAACCGAAACCAAAACTGCAGCAGGAGGACAACAACTCAACAGCAGGAGTCGAACAACTCAACTCCACTTCCGAGTCACGTCATATCCGTTGATGTCATAGCCACACCCACTTCCGGTGACGCCATATTCTATGACGTCATATCCGGCGATGTTACATCCGGTGACGTCATCGTCCCTCGTCCCCATTCCTCATCCTTCCTTGGCGCAGGAGCCCCACATTCTAACTACTACCGAAGAGCATCTGGGATGGGGAATAGCCGGTAGTCTCGTGGATAGCGCTGCGATAGGCCAGAAGAAACAAAGGTAACTTCTGATCCCAGTCCTGTTGGTTTCTTGAAACCATCAGTGAGAGGTTATTGAGGATGGTTCTGTTAAACCTCTCCACCATGCCATCCGATTGTGGGTGTAAAGGCGTCGTCTGTGTTTTGTCAATGCCAAGTAGATCACAAAGTCCTTTCATTACAGCAGAGGTAAAATTCCTTCCTTGATCAGAGTGTAACTGAAGAGGCACTCCAAATCTGGGAATCCAGTTCTGAACCATCACCTCTGCAACGGTGGTAGCCTCTTGATCAGGGATAGGATACGCTTCGGGCCACTTCGTAAAATAATCCATGACAACAAGGATGTATCTGTTGCCATCAGCAGATCGTGGTAGTGGTCCCAAGATGTCAAACGCAATGCGTTCAAAAGGAGCTCCCACGTTGTAACGTTGCAGTTTTCCTCGACTGCGTTTCTTCGGTCCTTTCCGGGCTGCACAGGCATCACATGATCGGCACCACTTCTCCACGTCAGCCCTCGCTTTACTCCAGTAGAATCGCTCTCGAACTCTTTGCAACGTCTTCATTACTCCGAAGTGGCCTCCAGTTGGACTACTATGAAGCTCCTTAAGAACATCTGAGACTCGGGATTTTGGAAGTAATAGTTGCCATCGGAATGTCTTTCCATCATCAGATTCGAACTTCCTGTACAGCACGCCGTTTCGAATATGGAGGGAGTCCCAGAGGGCCCAATATTGCTTTGTCGTAGGACTAAAGATGGAAATGTCCTGCCCATAGGTGTCGCATTCAAAGACTCCTTTAAATCGATTATTGGCTTGATTTCAGGATCTCCCAATTGGTCTTTTCTGATTTCTCCGTCACTCCACGGGTCTGGATCCGTTGATGTTGAAGATGTAACCTGCCGTATTACCGGATTGATCAGCCCGTAACTCGCTTCAACCCTGGAGCAATATTTGCAGCTCTCTGGGCAGGGTCTCCTAGACAGGGCGTCTGCGTTTCCATGTGATGATCCTTTCCGATGACGGATATCGATGTCATACTCTTGGAGTCTCTCTATCCATCTGGCTATCTGACCTTCAGGATTCTTGAAATTTAGAAGCCAGGTAAACGATGCATGATCCGTACGGAGCAGGAATTTCCTACCGTAGACGTAATGATGGAAATGCTCTACGGCTTTAATTATGGCGAGCAACTCTTTCCTGGTGACACAGTAATTCCTCTCCGGTTTAGATAGGCACTTACTCCAATATGCTACTACTCGTTCTTGGCCGTTTATTTCTTGGGACAAAACAGCACCGACACTCTCGTTGCTCGCATCCGTGTCAAGAATGAATGGTTTATCGGGCTGAGGATGCGTCAGAATAGGTGCAGATGTTAAAGCCTCCTTCAGTTGGTCAAATGCATCCTCACAGTCTTTTGTCCACAAGAATTTCTGCCCGCTCTCTGTCAGTCTGTGAAGGGGTCTTGCGATGTAAGAAAAGTCCTTCACGAATCGTCTATAGTAGGTGCATAGCCCCAGGAAACTCCTCAATTGATGCACATCTTTGGGGCGTCTCCACTCTTTAACTGCCGACACTTTTTCTGGATCTGTGCGTACACCCTCGGCAGAGATGACATGTCCAAGGTAGGTCACTTCATGTCGGAATAACTTGCATTTGGCCGGACTTAACTTCAGGTTGGCGTCTTTTAATTTCCTCAGCACCTTCCTAAAATTTTCAAGATGTTCCTCGAAACTTCGCCCCAAGATAATGATGTCATCGAGGTAAACGAGACATTCTTCGTAGGAAAAACCTCTTAGGACTGTTTCCATGAGGCGTTCGAATGTTGCTGGAGCATTGCATAATCCAAATGGCATCACCTTGAACTGCCAAAGTCCTTGTCCGGCCGTGAAAGCTGTCTTCTCTTTGTCATCAGGGTGTATCTCAACCTGCCAATATCCACTCTTTAAGTCTAGTGTTGAAAACCACTTGTTTCCAGAAAGAATGTCCAGAGTGTCATCAATTCTGGAAAGAGGGTAGCTGTCCTTCTTCGTGACATCGTTCAACCTCCGATAATCGAAGCAAAATCTAGTTGAACCATACTTCTTCCGAACCAGGACGATGGGAGAGGCCCAAGGGCTGGCTGAAGGTTCAATCACGTCGCTATCTTGCATTTCTTTTAGCAGACTTCCTACCTCTTCCTGTTTGGCAAACGGTAGTCGTCTTGGGTGTTGCTTGATAGGTGGGTGGTCTCCTGTATCAATTCTACGCTGCGTCAAACTTGTTCGTCCGACATCCGAGGATGTGCGGGATTAGACATCTTGGAATTCTTGGATGACCAGTTGTGCAGCACTTCTTTCTTTGTTGTTTAACGGTGCATTCTGCAGAAGCTCTGATGTTAAGTTCTCTGAAGACACAGTGACTAGAGGATTGGTAATTCGATTTATGCAAGTTACTGGAGTACAGGTGGCTAACACTTCACCTTTCTTTATGACTTTCGCTTTATCACTCACATTGGCAACCCTCACAGGTATGGCAGGCCTTGAAAGGTCGACGAGAGTTGAAGCTACCAGTACTCCTTTGGGGCTGTTGTGGTTTTCAGGGTATTCCATTATGCCATATCGGAAACTTTTATCTTCAGCTATGTATCCAGGAAGTAATAATTCTGTTCTTGCGGGTAATGTGATGTCATTTTGAGCTATTATTTGATGTACGGATTTAACTTCACTATCTTGGATTCTAAATAACGCTATGTCTTCAGAAACTGAATGCAGCTCATTGTTTTTAAAGTCTAAGGAAAAATTATATTTCCTTAAAAAGTCTAGTCCGAGTATACAAGTGTCCATAATGTCCGCCACATATGCCGTGTGATGATAAGAAGCACTCCCGAACGTGATGTTGATGTTCATTTTTCCATGGATGTTGATTTTATCGCCGGACACAGTTTGGAGGGTAACGCAGGGCGGCGTCCAGATTAGTCTTCCATCCAGTTGTTGAGCCAAATCTTTCCGGATGATGGTCACATTGGCTCCAGTATCAATGATCATATTGCAGGGAACTCCATTTACGTGTCCCATGATGAAGAGTCCATTACTGCCGCCACTCATTGCAGAAATTTGTAGAGCTCTAAGATGGGGCTTCTCAACAACTGGCAACCTCCGCTTGGCGAGAGGGCTTCCATCCTCTCTTCTGGGAGCGGTCTTAGCTCCAGTGTCTTGGCGGGATCGGCAGTTTCTCCGTATGTGGCCCTCGCCTCCACAGTTCCAGCACTTCAGGCTCTGCTTCTTTTCCGGAGTATTTCGTCTCAAGTTACTGACTTGTCTTAGCAATTCATCCAGACGAGCAGCAATTTGTTCTGGCTCCTGTATAGTAACAGTCCTGATAGGATGGCGTTCTCTACGAGTTGCTTGCTGGGCTGCCTCGTACTTCATGGCATATACTAAAGCACTTTTTAAATCCTTGACATCTGCCATTCGTAAGGCCTTCTGTATCTCTACTTCCCTGATGCCATCGACGAAGTACTGTAGAGACAGGATTTCTCTCGTTTCAGCCGGGCAGTCTGAAAAGGCGAGGTGGGAGAGCCTTTCAACATCCGTGGCGAGCTCCTGGAGTGTTTCAGTAGGCTTCTGTTGGCGAGATTTCAACTGCAGCCTGCTGTAGTCTTTCACACATTTTTCGCCAAACCGCAGTTCTAATGCACATGAGAGTGTGTTGAAGTCCAAGCGTTGCTCTTCGGAAAGCGTTTGTAGTATATCTGCAGCTTCAGCTCGCAGAGATGCAGCTAACTGGCAGGCTTTTGTCACGGAGTCCCATCCGTTGGCGTTGGCGACAATTGTGAATTGAGTTTTATACACTTGCCAGGAAGATTTTCCATCGTAAGTCGAAAGCTTGATTGAAGGTCGGGTGGTAATTGGTACACATTTCAAATCTTCAGAAATAGTTCTGCTCACCATTCTCTTCTCTAACTGTAGGATCTCACTTGGATCCTTTTTCAGGTTCAAATTATGGAAGATAACACACGCAATTACACTTAAGAAACGAGAGCAAAATCCTTCACGTCTTTCTTTAATTACAAAAAGTTTTAGAATAAGAACAAGAACATATATAAAATAACAGTTTTTACATTCTAAATAAAAATTATCGTCTGCACTTTTTCAGCTCGTAACAGAACTCAGAACAAGTAGAATAGTACAAAAGTCAATTCTTATAAGTAACTCCATGATGACGTAACATACTCCCACCTTTTTTGAGTATTTATTTACTCAAAAAACAAAGTCACATTGAGCAAGTCCAGTCTCTTCGGTGGTTTCACCTTTCTCCCATACCTTGAAATCCAGTAGATATCGTCAGCTGAGCATCAGGAATTGACTCGGTATTCACAGGACCTTGAACTGGATCATCAGTTATGTCTGGTACATCAGAAGGGGTAGTGACCGCCACAGGAATATCTTCAGACTGTATCTCTAAGGGAAATACTCGTTGGATAGGACGAATTATTATTGAGTTACCACATTTGAGTAGTAAAGAACGAATTTTCCCATCTCTACCTGGGATCAATTCCAATACCTTAGCTAGAGGCCAATATAAACGCTTCTTGTTAGGATTCTCAATGAGCACAACTTCTCCAACAGTAAATAAACGAGATGATGGTTTTTGACTTTTTCTACTAACAAACCTAAATACTCTTTTCGGAACCTGCCCCTTAAATCCTTAAGAAGTTTAGACCGAAACTTCACTCGTTTTTGAAACTTGGCAAAATCACTTAAATCTAAGTCAGTGACATCAAGAGAAGAATTACTCATCAAAAACATTGCTGGCGTAATTGCCACAAGATCCTCGGAATCCTCTGAAATGTCTTTTCAATGTTAAACTTTCATTACTAGGTCATTTGCTTTCAGTTTTAAATGGCAAGGACAATCATATCTGCCATCTGGAAGCACATTTAAATTATTCTCAAATTGCTCAATTGCTTTTGCATAACGCATGTTTCCTTTTAAATTTTCCACTGGATCTCGAATACTTATTGTTTCCAGATCCCACAATTCTTTGATATTAAAAGTAGACAATTGTGTGGATAACATACTTACCACTGATTTTGACAATTGTCTTTCACTTATAGCAGGCATTGACATTACAACATGTTCCCTAAAATTTTCTTTAATTTTACCCATTAAAGTATATCCTAACTTGGTTTCAACAGCCGTTAAACCACATTCGAGTGTAATGTTCATACCCGTTAAGATTAACCCAATAGAATCGGCTCCCATTAGGAAATCGTTTTCATAATGAGACGAATAAATATCAGGTACATCAATATATTTTCCTTTTAGTTCTGATAGTACCAATATATTCCTAACTTTAGGTAGACACCTACAAATTTTATTCTCTGAAAGAACTGGAATTTTACAAGAAAAGTCACCCGTTAAACTATTTATTTCAACATTATAGAGGGGATGTTGCTTGGGACCTTCAATTTTTCGATTGCCCTTTGAGTAATGTAGGAATTTTCACTACCGCTGTCCAGAAGGCAGCGCAAAACCAGCTCTTTATTTTTATGACTAATTTTAATCATAACTGTTTGTAAGTATATTGTTGTAAATTTTTCCACTGAGGCAATGATGGCACAGTTTTTCAGATAAAAACTAGTATTTATTCTCTTCAGAAAACTCACAAAATCTATTCACAGATAACAAAGCAATCACTATTAATCCTCAATACAAGCTTCAACAAGAACATCTTCGAATACAGCGATTATACAAGCTCACTCCAATAGGTCAACAAAGCGATCGCGATCGGCTTTCAACGAAGTCTGAAGTCAATCTGAAAACTTTCCCGATCTACAGTCTCATTTATACTTGGCGCGAGAGAACAATCGAGAAATTTCCAGCCAATTCGTCGGGAAAAGAAACGTCTCGAAACTTCTCGATTGCTTTAGGTGTTGCCACCTTTTTCTAACCTGTATAATCGCTGTTAATAAATTAAAATAAGATAAAAATAAATTACAATAGAATTTTTAAATAATACGTCACTATTTACACTATATACAGACAATTTGTGCAACATTTCCCCCTTCTTAAAGACTGCACGTCCCGGGCAGTGAAGTCCTTAAGAAGAAAGGCCATTCAATCACTTCTACCATAATATGGGGCTAGTCTATTGTAGTGGACCACATACGGCCCTTCTCAGTTCGTCTGGAGCTTAGGGGAGAGTCCTTTCCGACGTTTAGGATTCCATAACCACACCTTGTCACCTTCCTGGAATGAACGTTCCGTGGCCTTGGCATCGTAGCTGACCTTCATGCGCTCCGTCATGATGTTGATTCTTTCTCTGGCGAACCGATGTACGGCTTCCAAACGTGCCTGGAGATCATCTAGATACTGGACAGGCGAGGAAGGGGTGTCCGGTGGTCTTCCAAAGAGGAGGTCGCATGGTAGCCTAAGGTATTTTCCAAAAATCATTTGAGATGGTGTATAGCCAGTGGTCTCGTGAGTAGCACTTCTGTAGGCCAAAAGGAACAGTGGAAGTTTCTGATCCCAATCTTGCTGGTTCTTGGAAACAAACAAGGAGAGATGGTTCAGAATCGTTCTATTAAATCGTTCGACCATTCCATCGGATTGTGGGTGCAGGGGAGTTGTACGAGTCTTTTCCATGTCGAGCAAGTCACACAGCCCAGTGAAGACAGCAGAGTTAAAATTCGTCCCCTGGTCGGAATGTATCAGCAGGGGTACGCCAAATCGGGATATCCAGTTCTGTACGAGAACTTCTGCTACGGTGGTGGCTTCCTGGTCCGGAATCGCGTATGCTTCTGGCCACTTGCTAAAGTAGTCCATGACAACTAGGATGTATTTGTTGCCATTAGTTGTGTGAGGTAGGGAGCCCAAGGCGTCCAAAGCAATTCTTTCGAATGGTGCTCCTACGTTGTAACGTTGCAACTTTCCACGAGTTCGGGTCTTCGGTCCCTTCCGCGAATTGCATGCATCACAGGACTTGCACCACTTCTCCACGTCGGACTTGGCTTTGTCCCAGAAGAATCTCTTCCTGACTTTCTGAAAAGTTTTCGTGACACCAAAATGTCCTCCAGTAGAACTGCTGTGAAGTTCTTCTAGAACGTTCGTAACTCTAGAACTTGGAAGGATCAATTGCCACCGGAAGTTCTTGCCATCATCGGACTCCCATCGACGGTAGAGTACTCCATTTTTCAAGTGCAAAGAGTCCCACATAGCCCAATATATCATCATTGTTGGACTATAGGGTGCAATTTCCTGCCAACTGGGTTTTCCGGTAGCTGCTTCCATGAATTCAATTAGAGGTTTCAAGTCCAGATCTTCAATCTGACTCTTTCGAACATTCTGGTCACTCCAAGGATCCACGTCTGAAGTAGTTGACTTGGAAGTTATTTTACAAACCGAACGGCAGATGCGGTCGCCCCAAACTTAGACTCCGCATTGGAACAAAATCGGCAATTCTCCGGACATGGTCTTCTAGAAAGAGCATCTGCATTCCCATGGAACGTTCCTTTTCTGTGATGGATATCCATGTTGTATTCCTGCAGGCGCTGAATCCTCTTTGCTATTTGTCCCTCTGTATTCTTGAAATTTAGCAACCAAGTCAGAGACGCATGATCAGTTCTTAAAAGGAATTTTCGGCCGTACAAGTAATGATGAAAGTGCTCCACGGCCTTTACTATTGCCAGTAACTCCTTTCTTGTGACGCAGTAGTTCCGCTCGGATCTTGACAGGCTCTTACTAAAATAAGCGATGACTTTCTCTTGTTCTTTAATTTCCTGGGAAAGAACGGCGCCTACTCCCTCATTGCTGGCATCTGTATCCAGAATAATGTCCTTGTTAACATCGGGAAAAGCCAAAACAGGCGCGGATGTTAAAGCTGTCTTCAGTTGATTGAAGGAGTCGTCACAGTCGGCAGTCCATAGGAACTTCTGCTTGCTCTCTGTTAGTCGATGCAAGGGTCTGGCTATCTTGGAGAAACCTTTCACGAATTTACGGTAATACGTGCACAGGCCTAGGAAGCTTCGCAATTGATGAACGTCTTGCGGTCGAGACCAAATTTGCACAGCATGGATCTTGGCTGGATCTGTGCTTACTCCATCGGATGAGATGATGTGTCCGAGATAACTGACTTTCCGCCTAAAGAGCTTACATTTTGATGGGCTAAGTTTCAAGTGGGCTTCCCTAAGCTTCAAGAACACGTTCTTCACATTTTGCAAGTGTTGATCAAAACTCCGCCCGGTGATAATGATATCGTCCAAATATACCAGACAGGTCTCGTAGGAAAGTCCTCTAAGCACAGTCTCCATTAGTCGCTCGAACGTAGCCGGTGCATTACACAAGCCAAACGGCATAACTTGAAACTGCCATAATCCTTGGCCGGTAGTGAAGGCAGTCTTCTCACGATCGTCGGGATGTATCTCCACTTGCCAGTATCCACTCTTCAAATCCAACGTTGAAAACCACTGGTTACCCGATAGAGTGTCCAAAGTGTCATCAATTCTTGGCAGAGGGTAGCTGTCCTTTTTCGTAATTTCATTCAGCTTCCGGTAATCCACACAAAATCTAGTGGAACCATCCTTCTTTCGAACGAGTACGATTGGAAAGGCCCATGGACTTGAGGAGGGTTCAATAACTCTATTATCTTCCATTTCTTGTAACAATCTCCCGACCTCCTCTTGTTTTGCAAATGGAAGTCTTCGAGGATGTTGTTTAATCGGTAAGTGGGTCCCTGTGTCAATTCGATGTTGTGTAAGCTTCGTTCTTCCTACATCTTTCGACATGGAGAAAACGTCCTGAAATTCTTTTATAAGGTTTCCAACAATCTTCTCTTGACTTCCTTCCAACCGAGCATCCTCGAGAAGCTGGTCCACTAAATCCGCGGAGGGTGCAGTCAAAAACTCCTTCTATCCCCGTTCGATACTTGTAACAGGTGTGCAGGTGGCGATTTCTTCTCCTTTCTTGATAACTTTGGTAGCATCACCGATGTTAGCCATTCTCACATGCACTACCTCCTGAGAAAGATCCACAAGCGTCGCTCCTACTAACACTCATTTCGGAACTCTATTCGATGATGGGAAGTCCGTTACTCCAAATCGGAAGACCTTCGGGAGCTCTGCTGAACCCTTTACAACCAAATCTGTCATGGAGGGGATGGTGATGTCTTCAAGAGCTACTATTCGATATGCACACGGCTCTTCCGAGTCCAAACCGAACAATGGAATGTCTTCTTTCCCGGTTTGAAGCTCGCCTTTCTCGAAATTCAAAGTGATACCATTTTTCTTTAGAAAGTCCAGCCCGAGAATACATGGGTCCACGATTTCAGCAACATAAACGGTGTGAGTATAGGTGTTCAATCCAAACGAGATGTTGACTTTCAATTTCCCATGTACAGAAATTTTGTCACCAGTCACAGTCTGTAGCGAAACTGAAGGCGCCGTGTAAAGAGGTTGGCTGTCCAGGCGCCGGGCTACATCCGTCCGTAAGATGGTTACATTTACCCCTGAGTCAACTATTAGACGACAGGGAGTTCCATTGATCTTGCCCTCCACGAATAACCCATGGTTTCCTCCTTGAAGGGATGAGATGTGATAGAGGCTGAGTGGGGCACCACCTGCTCTACACGGCGACCTCCGCCTCGCGAGATAGCCGCTCTTTAGTTTAACTGCTGAGACTCGGACGAGGGTTTGTCCCCTCTCCTGTCCAATTCAGGGCAATCACGTCTGAAATGTCCTTCACGGTAACAGAACCAACAAACCACTCTAGTTTTTCGATCCCTCGAGCCAGGGTTACTTCTTATAATTCGCTCCACCTTGCTTTCCAGTTCTTGAAACTTCTTCGTGAAAAGTTCAGAGGAATCGTCTGCCAATGTTCCACGTACGAAACGCCGATCTTTTCTAGAAGCTTGCTGTGCGGCTTCTACTCTCATGGCATAGACGAGGGTGGACTTCAGATCTTTGCTGTCTGACATCCTGGTAGCTTGCTGTATGTCGGGATCTTTGATGGCATCCACGAAATACTGAAGAGACAGATTGTCTCGTACGTCCGAGGGACAGTCTGGGAAAGCGAGGAGCTACAGTCTTTCTACATCCGATGCCAATTCTTGAAGAGTTTCATTGGCCTTCTGCTGTCTCACTTTCAATTGCAGTCTGTTGTAATCCTTTAGATGCTGCTCCCAAACCTTAACTCCAACGCACTTGCCAGCGCCACGCATTCTCCCCGCTTCTCTTCAGGTAGTGTCTGTAAAATGTCAGCAGCTTCACCTCGAAGAGATGCTGCGAGATGGAATGCTTTCGAAGTATCGTCCCAACCATTCGCAGAAGCAATCATTTCAAACTGCGTTTGATAAACGCGCCAAGACGACCTCCCATCAAAAGTGGCCACTTTGATGTTTGAACGTGGCGCAATAAATTGAGTGGAAACATTATCCCAATTAGGCGTTGCAATGGTCACAGCTTCGCGAGTTTCAATTTTTCGCAGCCTTTCTTCTACAACGTCAATGAATTTGTCTTGCTCTTCCTTTAAGGTGGAAACTTTTCCTTGCATGGTGGAGACTGTTTCTTGCACGATGGAAACTTTTTCTTCAACTTCATTTCTCACTGTCTTAAGATCTTTG
The DNA here is from genome assembly GCA_963978545.1 of Linyphia triangularis. NCBI lineage: Eukaryota > Metazoa > Arthropoda > Arachnida > Araneae > Linyphiidae > Linyphia > Linyphia triangularis. The sequence continues at coordinate 31,864,345 of OZ021726.1, forward strand.
ACATCCAAAATATCCGCCTTCATAAATTGAAGAACACTCTCTGTGCTCTCTATAAATCTATCAACGGACGCAGAAGATGATTCTTGCTTGGATGCTAAAGCTTTAATCTCCGATGATGTAGCGGCAATTGCGGCGGCGGTGGACTCTTGGCCGGCTTTTATTTCGGCTGCGGCAGTTTCTTGGCAGGCTTTCATTTCTTTCATTTCAGCTGCGTCAGTTTCTTGGCAGGCTTTCATTTCTTTCATTTCAGCTGCGTCAGTTTCTTGGCAGGCTTTCATTTCGGCTGCGGTGGTTTCCTGTTGGGCCTTCATTCCAGCAATCATTTCCATCAACTGCTTCATTTGGTCTTCCATCATTCCTCTAGTTGTCGGCATTCAAAATTACGAGATCCCACTTCTGACACCACTGTTGTAAATTTTTCCACTGAGGCAATGATGGCACAGTTTTTCAGATAAAAACTAGTATTTATTCTCTTCAGAAAACTCACAAAATCTATTCACAGATAACAGAGCAATCACTATTAATCCTCAATACAAGCTTCAACAAGAACAGCTTCGAATACAGCGATTATACAAGCTCACTCCAATAGGTCAACAAAGCGATCGCGATCAGCTTTCAACGAAGTCCGAAGTCAATCTGAAAACTTTCCCGATCTACAGTCTCATTTATACTTGGCGCGAGAGAACAATCGAGAAATTTCCAGCCAATTCGTCGGGAAAAGAAACGTCTCGAAACTTCTCGATTGCTTTAGGTGTTGCCACCTTTTCTAACCTGTATAATCGCTGTTAATAAATTAAAATAAGATAAAAATAAATTACAATAGAATTTTTAAATAATACGTCACTATTTACACTATATACAGACAATTTGTGCAACAATATATTGGATACTTCTGACTGATTAGAAAGCGTATTGCCTATAACTGTGATACTAGGATCAGATTCTACTTTAATGTCTTCAACTTTAATGTCCTCTTTTTTGGGACACATTAAACTTTGATGGGATTTATCATCGCAAAAACCGCATTTAATGAATTTATTTCGGCAAAATCCTGCCGAATGGTTTAATTTAAAACAAGCTTTATTTTTTATAAGAATACTTTTCTTTTCCTTTAAAGACATTTTCTGCGCCAAAAAACAGTCAGAACTAAAGTGATTTTGTTTTGAACGAAATATACATTTAAATTTGGCTGGCCCCTCTTCCTTACCTGCATTAATCAAGACTGCATTTGTGGGCAAAGATGGCTCCTCATCCCTGTGGTCTGGTAAATTCTTTTGTGGCACTCCAAGTCCCGAGCGAGCAAGTATGATCATCTCCTCACTTTGCACCTCCGAGCGAAGGAAGGACATTAATCTTTCCAAAGAACGCACGCTTGCGTCAGCTGTTCCACTGGATGCCTCATCAATGGATCGACTCCTTTCCCAGGCATGCAGCACCTGTTCCGGAAGGCAGGACTCCACCAGGGGTTCCAGAAAATCGGCAAACTTTTCTTTCGTGCGCCCCAAACTTTCCAAGGCAAGTAGCTTACTCTCAAGTAAGTCATACAGTTCAGATAAGTCGACTTTTCCTTTGCCGGATGCGTTTTTCATAACCAGGCTTAGAAGGTCCCGTACATAAATTTGAACGAGTAATTCGTCACGACCGAATCTATCCTTCAGTTGAACGATAACTTTTGAATAGTTTTCTCTCGTGGGCGGGTAGCTCTCTACCAGCCTCGCCGCTTTAGATTTTGGCACTACACTTTGTAACAAATACTGGAATTTATCTTCATCCGGAATATTGTCATCGTTATGAATTTTAGAAAATTGCGACCAAAAGGCTAGAAAATCCTTCGGCTCACCTGTAAATCTTTTCAACTCCAAACGGGGTAACTTAAATTTACGTTTTTCTTCCATCGCGTTAGCACTTTTCGATGCGTCAATATTCATGTTAATTTTTAATTCCAGCTGTGTCGAGACCGCACAAAATCTGTCCCTGTAGGTTTCCGCTTTTGCAAAATCTTCATCGTAATTCGTCGCCAAATCTTCATCATCCAAGAGAGCTTGTGCAATGTTCTCCTGTACGGCTTCCAGGCGAGAAAATTTATCCAATAATTGTTTTTGCAAAAGACATAGTTGGTTTACCGTAGTTTCATCATTTCGTAAAACCTCTTCAACATTATTGGCACACACCGTGAATGATTGTCTCAACGCTTTGCGTTTCGTGTTTTCTCCTTCCATAGTCAATCTTTAAATCGTTTTAAAGTCAAAAGTCGCGGACGCCACAAAAACATATGTAGGATCTCACTTGGATCCTTTTTCAAGTTCAAATTATGGAAGATAATAAAAGCAATTACACTTAAGAAACGAGAGCAAAATCTTTCACGTCTTTCTTTAATTACAAAAAATTTTAGAATAAGAACAAGAACATATATAAAATAACAGTTTTTACATTCTAAATAAAAATTATCGTCTGCACTTTTTCAGCTCGTAACAGAACTCAGAACAAGTAGAATAGTACAAAAGTCAATTCTTATAAGTAACTCCATGATGACGTAACACTAACATTTGGTCTATCTTTTCTTCTATTTCACCCAAATTTTCTTCTAAATTCTTCTTTTCCAGAATCTCTATCTTCTTCTCCAAATCATTAAACTTGAATTCGAATTTCCCTTCTAAACTATTACACCTCTTTTCGACATTCTCGAATTTCTCTTCAAATTTGTCTTCTATTTGTTTCACACTTTCTTCCATAGTTGCTAAAAGATTACCCTTTAATTCCTCCTGTCCGGCAGAGATCGCAGAAATATTCTTTTGCATTTCCTCTTGGGCCGCTTTCGTTTCTTCTTGACTCGCTTTTATTTCTTCTTGACTCGCTTTCATTTCTTCTCGCCCTTCGGATATTTCCTTCTTCATCTCTTCTTTGCCAGAGAACATCTCTTTCTTCATCTCTTCCTGCCCTTTGGACATTTTCTTCTCCATTTCGTCTTGGCCTTTCTTCATTTCTTGCATGAGAGCAAAAAGCTGTTGAAATTTGTCCTCTTGTTCCGCCATTGCTCTGGTAATCGGCATCAAACCCCACTTCTGACACCAGTTGTTGCGTTGTAGGGGTTCGAAAGATTTGACGCCAAAGCAGATCAAAACTTGCAGAAATTTATTCCAAAATAACTCTTCACAGTTATCTTACAGCTCCAGAACTTCTCGTTCTAGTAGACACAATACAGCTCTTTTCACCTCAATAGAGCACAAAACAGCAGTTAAAAACTTTACAACAACTGCTAAATCGCGCAAAAGACAATGCAATACAGTTCTCTCAGTATCTCCAGTCAACTAATTCAGTGACTCAAAATCCAAGAACAACAGTCGACTCACCAGTCAACTAATTCAGTCACTCAGGTCAGGAATACAGCTCTTACAATGAACGTTAAGAGACAACTAACTTCAGTCAACTATCGGACTCAGCTAACAACTAGCTCCGTGACTCAAAATCAGTCAACAACAACTAACTCAGAATCACAACTAACTCAGTGATTCAAAATCAACTAACTGACTGACTCACTCAGGTCGTGCTTATATAGGAGTGGCTGCGAACATACTTGAACCTTCCAGAGATGGACATTTGGAGAACTTTCCAGACAGTAGTCGAAAAATCCTATACATGGGATACATGTACCGAAAATGTCGCCAAATGGTCGCCAAGTTTGGCGACATTTGGCGATTTCGCGCCAAATTTGGCGACAAAAATTAGTCGCCAAAACCATCGCCAACTTGGCTCTATCTCGCCAATTTGGCAAAGATTTCCATTACCATAATGTTAAATGCCCTGCCCCTTGAAACTCGCTTCCCAGAGTTACCTCTGTAAAACTCGTTATCAAACATTGAGAGATTCATTGCTGGGAAACAAACCAAGACGAACCATTGCACTGCCTTACGCGAGATGAACATAAATTTTACTATTTACAAAATTAACACTACGAAATATTTACAAATATACAAAATTCGTAACAATATTCTCTACATTATGGGATAAAAATTGAAAAATTGACATTTTCATCATTTTTTGGGTACCATGTCCCCTTAAAACACATACCGTGCCTGGATTTAATTTCTTGTACTTTGCTGAGTTATTTCTTGTACTATTAGGAAGATGCCATTAATTTTTTTAATAAAAAGATGAAAGGATATGTATTACTTACTTATATAATATTGTTCTTCGTAATTCTACAATATTTGATTTTCTGTATAATTACTATTAATTGAAGTATTTGTTTAATACAATGATGGAAGAATTTTTTTTTACATATGTAATATTATGCTTGGTAAATTTACAACATTTGCATTCTCTATTTGTGAATACAACGATCAAAGTGTAAAAGTGCCAAAAAGTATTACAATAAGTAAACCTTACTAAATTCTAAATCTTCTAAAGGGTTTTATAATTATTAATAATTAAAACTGAAAAGCGTAGTTTATTTACAATTAGTTTGAGGTTGTGAAATTTTATCAAAGAAACCAAGTAAAACTGCACAAGCTTTTTTAAAGCACACGTGATCGGAAAAGTTATACCTATTATTCCAGAAGAATACAATCAACCAACAATTTAACACACAAGTTAACTACGTCATAAAATTATTCCTTTATGTAACTAGGATAACGCCAAAAGGAGGCGAAAACGGCCAACTCTGCAATCCTGCTCTCAAAAACTCCCTAGTCATATGTTTTATTTTGGCTTCAGCCTCGTTGTATAATTGAAGTAGGAGAGCGCAGTTTATTGTGTTTATTATTAGTCTATGGTAAAACCAGCTACGTGACTAAAATTTGATTATGCGATAAAAGTATCGTACGATTCTTCTTATACTTTACCCTTGGACTACCAACGGGTTACATACTTGCCACAAAATATAATGTAAACACCAATGGGATTTTGTCAAATTTTAAAACAAATTGAATATTTGTCCCACAGGTTCAAAGTATTTATTGGCAAGGTACGTTTTATCCTCTTCCCTAAAATACCAGTGGGTCACAATGATCCCAGCTAGTAGTACCAGTGAGACATTGTCCCACTCTTCCAAATTCTTCCCCTCATATAATTATCAAATATGACCAACTACAACAGAATCTCTACCATTTTGTAGAAAAAATTATTCAAACAATATAACCCATGGAAAAAGTTTTTAATATATATCCTTTATATGCATTGCAAATTTTTACGTGCAATTCCCCCTTCTTGAGCTCGGATCGAGTTTTCATAATGTTTGACCACTAAGAACAAAAGATCCATTCCCTTTTACCCCCGAAAAACTTGATTGAATACATTATCATCTACAACGAGTTAACGATCTACGAAAGCTGATAAGTCTGACGTAAGACAATGAAAACATCTTTTATTTATTTTGATCAAAAAAAAATTTGGTAACAGGAAAGAGTTTCAACAATGATCGGTGGCCAGCACCAGCCTTTGCCAACATGTCCGCAATCTCGTTTTCACGTTGATCTTGAAGGGAACGAGATTGAGGACATGTTGGCAAAGGCTGGTGCTGGCAAGGCCTCTGTTCCGTCAGTGCCTCTCACCTTTACGGAGATTCATTCTCAGATTAAACACAGGAACAGGACTACTTGGATTGTCCCCCCCAGCGCACCATTGGTATCAGTATCCCCGTCTTGGGGGCTCCCTTGCTCAGGATTTTAATAGACAGGAACAAACTACTCTTGCCCGCTTTCGAAGTGGCCACCTTCAGACATTGAAATTTATTGAGGGACCCAGGAGCTTCGAAATCTGCAATCACTGCTCTACTGAACAGGCTTCGCCTAATCACATTCTCGCGTGCCTGGGACTATCTAGGAAGGATTTGGCCGACGACCCTGTCTTGGTGTTGGATTTTTTGAGGGTGTGCGACATCATGGACCTGGTCTAGCTCTGCTGGCCTCCGGGGGCATGCAACAACAACAACAACACAATGATCGGTTTAAATCTATATATATATAAATGTTATGTTGGTTTGTGTACGCTTCAAAAACTCAAAAAGTTCTGCACCGATTGAGCTGAAATTTTAGCATGATATATAATCCGCATCAAGGATTGTTTTTATATATTTTTTTCATCAGTCACATATCCGCCGAAAAGTCAGTCACATATCCGAAAAAACAGTTTTTTAACGATCAGCAGTGTACCAGTGACCGCGCCATCTGCCAGAAGCGAGGAAAACACTCGCTGACTATTCACTTAAATCAAGGAACTTTTGTGTGATCGTGTCGTGATCGAACTGCGCCTTTCACCAAATCGTAAGTAGAGGTTATATTTTACCGAAATAATGCCTCGCAGAAAGTCAAATTTGGGCCGTCGCACTCGCCACACAGAAGGATCAAGAAGACGGCTTTCGAATATGACTGAGGAAGAGCGAGCATCCGTACGAGAGAGGAACAGACTAAGCACCATCCAGACACGTAACGTGGACCAAGCAGAAAGACGAGCAGCCAGGCTTGAGGATGCAGATTGCGAGCACGTCAGTCGCGTTTTGCAGCAACAAATTTGGTTCGTTCTGAACGGAATGAACGCGAAAGGGTGAGGATAGCTGAAACACGAACAGAAAGAACAGCTGATCTGCATCTGGAATACAATCGTCTTGCGTTCCGATACAATCCAGCTGTTGATTATAGTTCAAGTCAGCATATTGTTATTGGTCAGATGAGTCATGTCTGTAGCTACTGCCAGGCTCTAAAGTTTAATAATGAAACGAAAGGGATGTGTTGCGCTGGCGGAAAAATCAAATTGCCTCAACTTAAAACGCCACCAGAGCCATTGAAAACTTTACTTGCTGGATCTACCGCTGAATCGAAGCATTTCCTATCGAACATCAGGAAATATAACTCTTGCTTCCAAATGACGTCAATTGGTGCGGAAATCGTGACTGCTCAATTTATGCCAACTTTTAAAATTAAAGGGCAAATATATCACAAAGCTGGCTCCCTGCTCCCGTTCTCAGATAGTGACCATAAATTCCTACAAATGTACTTCATTGGTGATGATAGAGATGAAGTAGATGCACGTTGTGGAATACATACCTCGCTAAGAAGATCCATTATTTCGCAGCTGCAGGAGCTTTTTCACGAAAGGAACAATTTGGTGCGTTTGTTCAAAACAGCAATTGATATGATGCCATCAGATACCCACAAAATTATTATTCACGCAGACAAAACTCCCGCTGGAGAACATGTCCAAACCAGATAGTCTTTATATCTACGCAGACAGTGGAAAAACAAAAAATATTGTATCCACAAGTATTGCAAAATTAAACTTATATGAAATGTATTCTTTGTTTTGTTTCTCATTTCTCAACCATTCAATCACAATGTGCCACAGCGAAGCGTGGCAGGGTACAGCTAGTTCACCTATAATTTTATAATACGAAACGCAAAGTTGAATTGACTGGACTTCACTCCATAATGAATTTATGCATTTACGTTTAATTATCTTTTAGTTATTTTATTAAAGCAAGTTTGGCAACAGAAAAGAGTTTCAACAAATGATCAGTCTTTATTAGTTTTCCGAAGCGGTTATAGAAGTCAGTGCAAAAGCGACCTTTAAGTGAGAGTTGCAGACCCAAAATTTGAGAGATTTCATGTCGATGACAATGCATTTTATCAACCGAGTTTCAGCCCGATTGGATGACAGCAAGGGGGTTAATTAGGCCTGCGCAGATTTGCCCCCATCGACACACACAAAATCGAAGTTAATACAAAGGATTTAAAAAGGTTTCCAAAATAATAACATAAAAAATTGTAGTCTAAGAGTTAATACATTTGAATCATTAGTTGAAGAGAAAATTTTAATGAGATTATGTTAAGTGTATTGTATTAGTGATGTCTAAGCAGTGAATTGTTTAAAGGAGATCATGGGAATGAATCACAATGAACATTTCAGTTGTGATAAAAAGTTAAGTTCATCACTGGCACTGACTCTGTAACGCTTTAAGTTGGCTTTAGCATCACATAAACAAGTCGCATGTCGCCATCTGAAACTTAATAAAAATATTAATGAATGAAATAAATGCATTGTTTTCTAAATTTACTCAGATGAATTCTTCAAAGCTCAAGTGTGTCTATATTTCATAAAAAGATGAAATCGGAGTTAAATTTGATACTTCCTGAATACTTATTAAATCGATACTTCCTGCGTATGCTATTGCAATAAAGTATTTTCGTGGGGCCAACTATATGTGTGTATGTATGTTTGTGTACTTTGTGACGATCAAGAGTTGCAACTTTTTTGTTCGCTGAAATGTTCATTTCTACATAAGCAAATGCTCTCTTCGCTCTCTGAAACATTCACTGTTGTGCAAGCATAAGCTCGCTTCACTCACTAAAAGACTAATTTTTACGTAAACCCTTAATATTAGATCTGCCTCCCCTGTCAATACAAACCCTCTCACCTCTCTGAGAGTATATTTTACCATTGTATTTGTGAAAAGCAAAAGTAGAAAAACTTAATATTAGAACTCCCTCCCATGTCGATACAAACCGTCTCACCTGTCTGAGAATATATTTTAACATTGTATTTGTGAAAAGCAAAATTAGAAGGACAAAACTACTTATATTGAAAATTTCAGACATCTACGCCTATTAAAAGTTGTTTGATAAAAAAATTAATCAAAAAAACTAAAATGTTAACATTCTTTTTGTCAAAAGTCCAATTAGAAGTCTTAAACAACTTATGTTGAAAATTTCAAAGCTATACGCCTATTTAAAGTCCCTTCGTATATAAAAAAAACAACTTTAAAATTAAAAAAAAAAATCATCATTAAATGGAAGATCGCTTTCTATAAAGGCACTCCTTTGTTTTAATTTCTTTCTGTTCTTTATTCTTTTTCTGTGTGTGTATCTGTGATCAGCATAACTGCCGAACGGATTGGACTACAATGTTCAACTTTAACTAACAGGTTAATGGTGACCATGAATCTCTCATTAAGGATTTATGTCAAAATTGAGCATGCACACAAGATAGCTTTTATTTAAAAATGTATGTTTTTCAGCAATTGTCAAAAGAAAAAAAAAAAAAAAAATAACGGCTGAAGCGATTTTTGATCAATATCACTGTGATAATCCGTAATACCTTTTTCGGTGTTCTATACGTCCCCACCTCCAAAATTTCGGTAGAAATGCGATAAAAAACGAGTGTCTTTAACACAGAGATCCCTTCTCTTAAGCATTGCCCATCAACTACTGTTTCTCCTCTGTCACTTACCCGAAAATATAATGTAATAATTATGGAAAAACATGTCGCCCATTTCCCTTCTGACCGGTTTTTTTTTTTTTTTTTTAAATTAATGAAAAATTAAAAACGACCACGGTAAATTACACCACTCCATGTCAAATTTAAATGCAGTGATCAGTATTTTACTGTAATTGAAAGTTGTACGATATTCCATGCCCCTAGTTAGATCAGAGGTGCCTACAGGGGGGTTTCGTGATGCAAACTGCGTCAGCGAAATTTTAGGGAGGGGGGGGGGGGGTGATAAGAAAATGGAAATTTTTGGAATTTATCATAAAAAAATTAAGATAAATAGAAAAATGAACAAATCTTTAAAAAAATTGGGGGGGGGGGGGGTGTATGTATATAAAGCATTTTATAAGGCTGATGGGTGGGGGGTAGGGTGCTTGCACCTAAGTTGTAGAAATATGCTTAAGATCTGAAGGAGGATGGGAGCGTTTAGTATGTATTAATTTCCTTGTGGTTTGATAGGGGAGGAGGTTTACCTACTTTTTAACAGTATGTTTACCATGTAATAGGATGTATAAAGTTCTGAGGGGAAGGGGGAGGGGCTTCATTTTGTTATGTACCAATAGGTTTAAGATCTGAGGTGGGGGAGGGGCAATGTTTAGTATACATTAGTACCTTTGTGGTTTAATGGGAGGCTGGTCTATATTTAAGTATTTAAATGTATCTTTAAGTTTGAAGAAGGAGAGGGGGGGGGGGAATTGTTTACCTTTTAACATTAGTTTTCAGTGTAATAGTATTGTTGCACAAATTGTCTGTATATATTGTAAATAGTGACGTATTATTTTAAAATTCTATTGTAATTTATTTTTATCTTATTTTATTTATTAACGGCGATTATACAGGTTAGAAAAAGGTGGCAACACCTAAAGCAGTCGAGAATTTTCGAGATGTTTCTTTTCCGATGATTTGGCTGGAAATTTCTGGAATATTCTCTCGCGCTAGTATTTAAAGACCGGGAGATCGGGAAAATTTTCAGATTGACTTCGGACTTCGTTGAAAGCTGATCGCTTTGTTTACCTATTGGAGTGAGCTTGTATAATCGCTGAATTCGAAGTTATTTTTGTTGAAGCTTGTGTTGAAGCTTGAGAGTAATTAAACTGTTGCCTGTGAATAAATTTTGTGAGTTTTCCGAAGAGAGAATAAGTATTTTTAAACCGTGAAAACTGTGCCATCATTGCCTCAGTGGAAAAATTCATAACAGTGGTGTCAGAAGTGGGGTCTCGTAATTTTGAATGCCGACAACTAGAGGAATGATGGAAGACCAAATGAAACAATTAATGGAAATGATTGCTGGAATAAAAGCCGGACAAGAATCCACGGCCGCTGAAATGAAAGCCGGAATAAAAGCCGGACAAGAATCCAAGGCCGCTGAAATGAAAGCCGAAATAAAAGCCGGACAAGAATCAACCGCCGCTACAATCGCCGCTGGTCAAGCCCGTCAAGAAACAACAAATGCCGAACTCGCCGCTGCAATCGCCACCTGCCGAGAATCCACATCAGCAGCTATAATTGGGATTAAAGAAGAAATGCAATCCGAACTAACTACAATGGTGGAATCTACGATAATAGAGACTACTACAAGTGTTCTACAATCGGTAAAAGAAGAGGTTCTGAGTGAAGTAAGAAAAGAAATCAGTGAGAGTTTTGAGGCGGTTAATGGGAAAGTTGACTGCTTGGGAGAAAAGGTTTCTACAAGGAAAGACGATCTTGTGACTGTGAGGAATAAAATCGAAGAAAAGGTTTCCACCATGAAAGAGGAACAGGAAAAGTTTCATGACGCTGTTGAAGAAAGGCTACGGAAAATTGAAACGGGAGAAGCTATGACCGTTGCAACGCCTAAATGGGATAATGTTTCCACTCCCTTCATTACGCCACGTTCCAACATCAAAGTAGCCACTTTTGATGGGAGGTCGTCTTGGCGCGTTTATCAAACGCAGTTTGAAATTATTGCTTCTGCGAATGGTTGGGACGATACTTCGAAGGCATTCCATCTCGCAGCATCTCTTCGAGGTGAAGCTGCTGACATTTTACAGACACTACCTGAAGAGAAGCGGGGAGAATGCGTGGCGCTGGCAAGTGCGTTGGAGTTAAGGTTTGGAGAGCAGCATCTAAAGGATTACAACAGACTGCAATTGAAAGTGAGACAGCAGAAGGCCAATGAAACTCTTCAAGAAATGGCATCGGATATAGAAAGACTGTCGCTCCTCGCTTTATCAGACTGTCCCTCGGACGTACGAGATAACCTGTCTCTTCAGTATTTCGTGGATGCCATCAAAGATTCCCGACATACAGCAAGCTACCAGGATGTCAGACAGCAAAGATCTGAAGTCCACCCTCGTCTATGCCATGAGAGTAGAAGCCGCACAGAAAGCTTCTAGAAAAGATCGGCGTTTCGTACGTGGAACATTGGCAGACGATTCCTCTGAACTTTTCACGAAGAAGTTTCAAGAACTGGAAAGCAAGGTGGAGCGAATTATGAGAAGTAACCCTGGCTCGAGGGATCGAAAAACTAGAGTGGTTTGTTGGTTCTGTTACCATGAAGGACATTTCAGACGTGATTGCCCTGAATTGGACAGGAGAGGGGACAAACCCTCGTCCGAGTCTCAGCAGTTAAACTAAAGAGCGGCTATCTCGCGAGGCGGAGGTCGCCGTGTAGAGCAGGTGGTGCCCCACTCAGCCTCTATCACATCTCATCCCTTCAAGGAGGAAACCATGGGTTATTCGTGGAGGGCAAGATCAATGGAACTCCCTGTCGTCTAATAGTTGACTCAGGGGTAAATGTAACCATCTTACGGACGGATGTAGTCCGGCGCCTGGACAGCCAACCTCTTTACACGGCGCCTTCAGTTTCACTACAAACTGTGACTGGTGACAAAATTTCTGTGCATGGGAAATTAAATGTCAACATCTCTTTTGGATTTCACACCTACATTCACACCGTTTACGTCGCTGAAATTATTGACCCATGTATTCTAGGACTGGACTTTTTACAGAAAAATGGAATTACTTTGAATTTCGAGAAAGGCGAGCTTCAAACAGGGAAAGAAGAAATTCCATTGTTCGGTTTGGACTCGGAAGAGCCGTGTGCATATCGAATAATAGCTCTTGAAGACATCACCATCCCCTCCATGACAGATTTGGTTGTAAAGGGTTCAGCAGAGCTCCCGAAAGCCTTCCGATTTGGAGTAACGGACTTCCCATCATCGAATAGAGTTCCGAAAGGAGTGTTAGTAGGAGCGACGCTTGTGGATCTTTCTCAGGAGGTAGTGCATGTGAGAATGGCTAACATCGGTGATGCTACCAAAGTTATCAAGAAAGGAGAAGAAATTGCCACCTGCACACCTGTTACAAGTATCGAACGGGGATCGAAGGAGTTTTTGACTGCACCCTCCGAGGATTTAGTGGACCAGCTTCTCGAGGATGCTCGGTTGGAAGGAAGTCAAGAGAAGATTGTTGGAAACCTTATAAAAGAATTTCAGGATGTTTTCTCCATGTCATCGAAAGATGTAGGAAGAACGAAGCTTACACAGCATCGAATTGACACTGGGACCCATTTACCGATTAAACAACATCCTCGAAGACTTCCATTTGCAAAACAAGAGGAGGTCGGGAGATTGTTACATGAAATGGAAGATAATAGAGTTATCGAACCCTCCTCTAGTCCATGGGCCTCTCCAATCGTACTCGTTTGAAAGAAGGATGGTTCCACTAGATTTTGTGTGGATTACCGGAAGATGAACGAAATTACGAAAAAGGATAGCTACCCTCTGCCAAGAATTGATGACACTTTGGACACTCTATCGGGGAACCAGTGGTTTTCAACTTTGGATTTGAAGAGTGGATACTGGCAAGTGGAGATACATCCCGACGATCGTGAGAAGACGGCCTTCACTACCGGACAAGGATTATGGCAGTTTCAAGTTATGCCGTTTGGCTTGTGTAATGCACCGGCTACGTTCGAGCGACTAATGGAGACTGTGCTTAGAGGACTTTCCTACGAGACCTGTCTGGTATATTTGGACGATATCATTATCACCGGGCAGAGTTTTGATCAGCACTTGCAAAACGTAAAGAACGTGTTCTTGAAGCTTAGGGAAGCCCACTTGAAACTTGGCCCATCAAAATGTAAGCTCTTTAGGAGGAAACTCGGACACATCATCTCATCCGATGGAGTAAGCACAGATCCAGCCAAGATCCATGCTGTGCAAATTTGGTATCGACCGCAAGACGTTCATCAATTGCGAAGCTTCCTAGGCCTGTGCACGTATTACCGTAAATTCGTGAAAAGTTTCTCCAAGATCGCCAGACCCTTGCATCGACTAACAGAGAGCAAGCAGAAGTTCCTATGGACTGCCGACTGTGACGATTCCTTCAATCAACTGAAGAGCGCTTTAACATCCGCGCCTGTTTTGGCTTTTCCCGATGTTAACAAGGACTTTATTTCGGATACAGATGCCAGCAATGAGGGAGTAGGCGCCGTTCTTTCCCAGGAAATTGAAGGACAGGAGAAAGTCATCGCTTATTTTAGTAAGAGCCTGTCAAGATCCGAGCGGAATTACTGCGTCACAAGAAAGGAGTTACTGGCAATAGTAAAAGCCGTTGAGCACTTTCATCATTACTTGTACGGGCGAAAATTCTTTTTAAGAACTGATCATGCGTCTCTGACTTGGTTTCTAAATTTCAAGAATACAGAGGGACAAATAGCAAGGTGGATTCAACGCCTGCAGGAATACAACATGGATATCCATCACAGAAAAGGAACGTTCCATGGGAATGCAGACGCCCTTTCTAGAAGACCATGTCCGGAGAATTGTCGATTTTATTCCAATGCCGAGTCTAAGTTTGAGGTTAACACAGCGGCCGTTCGGAAAATAACTTTCAAGTCAATTACTTCAGACGTGGACCCTTGGAGTGACCAGAATGTTCGAAAGAGTCAGGTTGAAAATCAAGACTTGAAACCTCTAATTGAATTCATGGAAGCAGCTACCGGAAAGCCCAGTTGGCAGGAAATTGCATGCTATAGCCCAACAATGAAGAGATATTGGGCTATGTGGGACTCTTTGCACTTGAAGAATGGAGTACTCTACCGTCGATGGGAAGCCGATGATGGCAAAAGCTTCCGGTGGCAATTGATCCTTCCAAGTTCTAGAGTTACCAACGTTCTAGAAGAACTACACAGCAGTTCTACTGGAGGACATTTTGGTGTAACGAAAACTTTTCAGAAAGTCAGGGAGAGATTCTTCTGGGACAAAGCAAAATCCGATTGCAAGTGGTGCAAGTCCTGTGATGCATGCAATTAGCGGAAGGGACCGAAGACCCGAACTCGTGGGAAGTTGCAACGTTACAACGTAGGAGCACCATTCGAAAGAATTGCTTTGGACGTCTTGGGCCCCCTACCTCACACAACTAATGGCAACAAATACATCCTAGTTGTCATGGACTACTTTAGCAAGTGGCCAGAAGCATACGCGATTCCGGACCAGGAAGCCACAACCGTAGCAGAAGTTCTCGTACAAAATTGGATCACCCGATTTGGCCTACCCCTGCTGATACATTCCGATCAGGGGACGAACTTCAACTCTGCCGTCTTCACTGGGCTGTGTGACTTGCTCGACATGGAAAAGACTCGTACAACTCCCCTGCACCCACAATCCAATGGAATGGTCGAACGATTTAATAGAACGATTCTGAATCATCTCTCCTTGTTTGTTTCCAATAACCAGCAAGATTGGGATCAGAAACTTCCACTGTTCTTTTTGGCCTACAGAAGTGCTACTCACGAGACCACTGGCTATACACCATCTCAAATTATTTTTGGAAGAGACCTTAGACTACCCTGCGACCTCCTCTTTGGACGACCACCGGACACTCCTTCCTCGCCTGTCTAGTATCTAGATGATCTCCAGGTACGTTTGGAAGCCGTACATCGGTTCGCCAGAGAAAGAATCAACATCATGACGGAGCGCATGAAGGTCCGCTACGATGCCAAGGCCACGGAACGTTCATTCCAGGAAGGTGACAAGGTGTGGTTATGGAATCTTAAACGTCGGAAAGGACTCTCTCCTAAGCTCCAGACGAACTGGGAAGGGCCGTATGTGGTCCTTAAGAAGATCAACGACGTCGTGGTAAGGATTCAACGGACACCCTCCTGTAAACCTAGAGTAGTACATCACAATAGGCTAGCCCCATACTATGATGTGATAAGTGATTGAATGACCTTTCCTCTTAAGGACTTCACTGCCCGGGACGTGCAGTCTTTAAGAAGGGGGAAATGTTGCACAAATTGTCTGTATATATTGTAAATAGTGACGTATTATTTTAAAATTCTATTGTAATTTATTTTTATCTTATTTTATTTATTAACGGCGATTATACAGGTTAGAAAAAGGTGGCAACACCTAAAGCAGTCGAGAATTTTCGAGATGTTTCTTTTCCGAAGATTTGGCTGGAAATTTCTGGAATATTCTCTCGCGCTAGTATTTAAAGACCGGGAGATCGGGAAAGTTTTCAGATTGACTTCGGACTTCGTTGAAAGCTGATCGCTTTGTTTACCTATTGGAGTGAGCTTGTATAATCGCTGAATTCGAAGTTATTTTTGTTGAAGCTTGTGTTGAAGCTTGAGAGTAATTAAACTGTTGCCTGTGAATAAATTTTGTGAGTTTTAAGAAGAGAGAATAAATATTTTTAAACCGTGAAAACTGTGCCATCATTGCCTCAGTGGAAAAATTCATAACAGTATATTTAAGGGTTTGAAATGGGGTGTTATATTTTAGCATGTAGCAATGTGCTTTATGTATAAGATGAGAGGGGTGTCCATCAATTGCTCTCTAGCAAAAATGTGTACTTAAGGTCTGAAGGGGGGGGGGGGGGTCTAATGATTGCTATGTATCAACAATATTTTTAAGGTTTGAGAGGAGTGTTCTATTTAGTATGCAACACTATCTTTAATGTCTGTTTGGTCTACCTTTAGTTCGCTTATAATATGAGATGGGGGAATATTTTGCTTTCAGTTACTTCATCCCCACCCTTTCAAAGCAGGTAATCGCTTACAATATGCGTATGATTGGGTTGGGGGAATCTAAATTCTCCTTATTATATGAAACAGAAACATATTTGTATATTTCTGCCGCTACTAAGCTCTTACCAAACCTATCTGGTCTAGAGTTAACAATGCTTTAAATGCAACCTAAAACTTAAATTAGTCAAGTCAATACTGTGCGTCCGGGGAGGAGCAAGAAAAATATAGTTGTCTTAAATTTTTTAAAGTCGGTCAAAAATGCTTTATCAATTATTTCCCTTGAATATGAGCTAAAGTATGTTGAAGCAGACAGAGTACCCTGATGAGCCCCGATTTTCACGGGGAAATAATGCTACTACATGATGAAAGGGGAAAATGCGAAAAGTAAAAAAAAAGAAGTTATAAATTGAAAACAGAAACTTTTAAGAGGTTAATGTCACTACAGATAGGTCTTTACAGAGGTTAATGTCACTCTAAGCTGTAATGTACCAACGGTTCATAATTCTAATTCTGAAGGTCCATTCACATTGAAGCCAAGGCGCGGCAGACTCATGTCCATGTTATTTCTTCTTTCACGGCTAAAGTGCAACAAGAAAATAGAAAAGTAAAATGGATTTCAAGTTTGAAAATTGTGTACAAATGAATAATTTGAAATCCATTTTAAGTAGCACATGACTACTTTTTTTGCGGAGAATTTTACCGCTATTTTCCACTTATTTCTTCATGTCTAAAAGCCAAGGGGATAAAAACACTAACCTTTTGTGTCCCCTTCCAGCGCTCATTAGTATAAACACAATTTTAACTTTTAATTTTCAACAAACTTTCCATATTAATTTCCAGGCTTTTTTTTATTAAAATTCCTATTTTGTACTTTTATAAGTATGTCTACTTTCTTGCCTTATTTAATATCTGTATAAATTTAGTATTTGAAAGTAGCGTACGTATAGAGTGTTAGATCTTAATAGTCACAAGTACTATATGGATTTCTAGATTTTTATGGGTACATATTTTACGTAACAATCAATTATTTCTGTAGGTAACTTAATTAAAAGAATTGAACATGTTAGTCCAAAAGGGACTGGACCATTAAAATAACATAGGCCAAAGTATGAATGGTGCTGGAATATGATTGGCCGATGCATTGGGCTAAAGACGTTAGGGCAAAAGGAAAATCATAGTGCTTTTTATGTTTGGCTTTTTATGGTTGATTTTTTCACTCATGCATTCGCTTTCGTCATTGAAAGTCTATTGTCTTTTGTCCTTAACTTCGAAATTTATTCTCTTTTGGAGAAGAGCAAGGCCGTATCCAGAGGGAATGATAGGGTTCAAACCACTCCGAAATATTCCCCATTATACTATACATTAAAGAGGACGTGCATAAATTACGTCACGCACAATTCTTTTGTCACGTTATGTCATGCTCATGTCACTTTAGAACGACCTCAAACGACCAAAATTACGCCAAGTTGCTGCCTCCCTCTTCAAAAGAATGTATTTTTAATTAATTTCAAAAATTAAGAAAAAGAAATATGTATGGTTTTGGAAGTAACTCAGAAATAAGTCCAACTTATAATACAGATTAACTTTCTTGGTCAAAATGATATCGAACGACTGAAGTTATTATTATTATTATTATTATTATTTTTTTTTTTTTTTATTTTTTATTTTTCAGTTTAACTAGGACTGTGGAACATCGCACAGCTTTCAATTGCACTATTATATTGATATAGATTGGTTTTATTTACTATTTTTAATTCCAACATGGCGAGATCGGGGTGTACTTGAGAAACAGTATCGTCTTTCTGGATGGCATGATAGATTTGTGGAGAAAATATCGTCAAGAACAAAGTCAAATGAGAGAAGACATTAAAAAAGTATAAACAACGAGATTATCAAGTAAGACCAACTTATTAAAACAGTTTTTACTATGCATGTTGCATAATCGTAATTTGCTGTATTAATTTTTTTTTTTTATTTCTGTATTATTTTCTAAATGGGGAGGGGGGGATTTTTGAAATTAGGGGGGATCGGCACCCCTGGTTAGATGATTATTTAGGTCAAACAAGTTAACTTTAATTTGTCGTATACAGTAAGCTCTAATTTTGGGAAATTAACAGTCTTATTTAAACTTACTCAACTTTCGTTTCAGACCTGTTCTTATCATTATATGTTAGGAAATGCTTTGAAACGTCTGCTCTTTGTGTTTGGACATCGTTCTGAATTGCAACATCAGCGGAAGAAGAAGAAGATCGCGAAATTTTGATCAGCAATAGTAATCAAGGATGTTGACCGAAAGAATGATCTGAAAATTTTAAAATGTCCTGCTTCGAACACTCTTAGATGGCAACATGGTTAAAACGAGAATATAACCCATTTTTGAATAAAACATTATTTAACAGAAATTGTAATAAATTATTAATTATTATAAATTATTAAATAATATTTATGTAATAAATATTAATAATTAGTAATTGAATTAATTAGGAATTAAAAAATTAAAATTAATTATAGTTAGTTATTCAAATGAATTCATAATCAGTAATTAAAATTAGTTAATAACTAGTAATTAAAATGAATAATAAGAAATTACATTAAATTATTAATAAGAAATTACATTAAATTAATAATAAGAAATTACATTGAATTAATAATAAGAAATTACATTAAATTAATAATAAGAAATTACATTGAATTAATAATAAAAAATTACATTGCAGAAATAAAACTATTGTTTGAATAAATAATTAATAAAATTTTCTAGCGATTATTAATAACTTATAACTGATTTAATTATGTGTTTTGTTGCGTACTTAAAAAAGAAGAAAATTGGAACTAGTTCTGCATATATAATTTCCCTGTTTGTCTACACGACTGAAACTTTAAAAACTAAAGAAGAATTCGTCACATTGACTTACAAAAGAACATATGAAAAAGTAACTAAGTTCATTTAACTGTGATTTTGATAAGTAAAAAAATTATCTTGTTATAGAATACGTAATAAATGACGTTTATACGATTTTTTAAAATTTCAATTAAGGGATATCTAGTGCTGATAATACATATTTTATATTTCGGAAACAAATAGGACAGTTACAGTTACTGTCACTAAATGGCTTTTTTCTTTGCGCACGTTTCACTTTGCATCAGAAATTACTATTTTTTAGATACTGAATCTGCTTAAACTGAATTTGACAATTAGAAGAGCTTTAATTCAGTAATGGTTACCTACATTTTGTAAACAAATTCTCACAACCAAGTAATGTCGATTGCTACCACACAAAAAAAAAAAGGGGGGGAAGGGGGGGGGGGGTTGAAAGAAAGGAAGAAAAAAAAGAAGAAAAAAAAAACCTTGTCATGAATATTGCCAGGTTCGGTTAAAGAAATTTTTAGCAATTAGCAATGTTTAGAAGAATCCAACTTGTTGAAAACATTTTATCTTGAGGATTTGACACTCTTTCTTTAACACCAAAAAAATATACCATCAAGGTGCTCGAATACGTCACATAAAAACTCTACTTCATTCAATCGACACAAATTATCAAATTAAGATTCTCAATATTAAATATCATTATTTACATGTATGCGTTCCTTCAACATGTACACTCCAGCATTAAATACAATTACGCGATAATACTCACTACAACAATTTTATGATTTGTCTTGATAAAAAGTAATGAAGGTACAATTTAATGTACAACGAATATCATACCCAAGTACACTTGAGAGTAAAATTGAAAAAATATCAGTTTATCTCTAATAACCTCTTTCTCTCTGCCTTTAAGGGGTCGAAAAAGAATCAACCGTTTTAAACGAGGGATATTCATATTTTCCACTTTCAATGTAATCCCAACTAGGATATTCGGAATTCGGTAGAAATGTCAACAAGTTCCAAAATAAATAAAGTAACCTCTTCTGACATTGAGAAATTAATTTAAAAGGAACAAGAAGTGGGCGAAACTCTGATACCATTCGAGGAACATACCAATGTCCTAATTCCAATACTGTCTCAACTGTATGAAATTAGGAATCAAGAGCAAAAGTAAGTTATTCGAATTTTGATTAACTTAATTTATGGGGTCGAGAAGGGTTCAAACGTTCAAATGAGGGATATTCAAAAATCGAAATGTAAAATGCATAAATGTATTTTGATTACTAAAATGCACATGATAAAATTTCGTAGCGAAGCAAGAGTATTCAACCAGTCTTTAAATAACATAACGATGAGTTACACAATACAGTCACAAAACGAAATGCCAACTGTACAGAGGGGCGTATATAACGAATGGAATACCATTTGTCCGCTCCCTTTCAGATGCATCCATATTAAAAATGAAACAACTCATTGACTTTTAGTCTATCATATATGAACTTCCTTGTTTACACAATTTATAAGGATGCATATATTATTTGTAGTTCATTTACTTTCTGATTCGTCTAATTTGACTTCTGTCGCTCAGTTTCTAAAATTAATAAGTTACTTTTTGGAAATTAAACAAAATACGCTAAAAAAAAAAAAAAAAAACATTATTGGAAAAATTCAAATTAATATGGGAAGCAATACTCCAAAAAAAATTTTGGAAACCATTTGTCATCCAAAGAAAATAGATCTCATCCACTTGATATCAAGATAGAAACATTTCGGTGGATAAAGATCATAGCTGATTAAACATTAAGTTTCAAATTTATGAAGTAGAGGCATATAAGAATTTGTAAAAATAATATCATACAATTATAATCGCTTGTAAAAATTTCGAAAGACGTTTCACGCCTCATACTATTTTCTGAACATGTAGAATATTTTGCAAGGATAAGATCCTCATAAATTTTATACCATCAGTTTTATTTACATTACTTAGTCTATATTTAAGTCACATAAAAAGTAACAAATCGCTGACAGCCCTGTAATTCTTAGGTATATCGTTTTTTTTTCTATGAGAAGGTTATATGACAAGGCGATGAAAAAAATGCACTCCTAGAAGATGCTACTGAAGAACGCTTCGAATACTTTTTATAAGAACTTAGTTCAGATACATAATGTTACCTCTTCCAGCACTATTTGTGAGCCCCCTTGGCGATGAGAATTAGAGTTCAAGGCTAGAAATAAACACAAGTGTCTAACATTGACAATTTAGCCAAAGGCAAAGCTGCTCCGTCAACAAATTTTCTCGGGAGTTTATGTTAGGAATCATAAATAGTTTACTGAGCAACTATATATTCGGCTTTACCATGAAGTTTAATTTTAACATACAATTTAGAATTAACTACGTACAATTAATGTACATCACTATGCAACATTTTATTCTTTTCATAAATTTAATGAACTTTCTATATGTCACTCGTAAAACATTAATATAAATAACTCGACTCAAGCGTGATACAGGGAATAAAATTACAGTTGAGCAGTAAGGAAACTAATTACAGTAAAAAAAAATAAAAAAAAATTGTATATTTTGCATGTTACCACTGCAGTTACTCATATAATAAATTTCAATAAATGATGTATTTTTTAATCAATACATTACTTTCATTACTGCATGTTAACATATGGGTAGAAAGTAAAAATTGATTGTCTTTAATATTTGATTTCTAAATACACAATATTCTATTTATTACTAGCTGATTACCAGTGCTTCGCTACGAAATTTTACCACGTGCCATATTTTAGCTAGCTGTGAGGCACCGCGTTACGGTGTATGGGTTCATTGGTGTATGGGTTCGAGTTTTTAGCGCTTCGCTCGCAGGAAGGTGCATCGCTACTCAAAATCAAGCTCGCTTCGCTAGCTGAAAAGTTCATTGATACATAAGCGCAGGCTTACTTCACTCGTTAAAAGGTTCATTGCTATGCAAGCATAGGCTCGCTGCTTTAGCGTAAGCTAGCTTCACTCACTAAAAGCTAATTGCTACGTAAAGCCTTAATATAAGATACCCCTCCCCTGTCAAGAAACAAAATAAAAATTCCCCGTTAATACAATAATGCCACACCCTTTTGAGAATATTTTAACACGTGTTTGCGAAAAATAAAATTAGAAAGTCAAACCTACTTATGTTGAAATTAGTTCTAGGCCTATTAGAAGTAACTTTTTGTGAAAATATTGATTAAAAAAATTAATTAAAAACAAATTAAAATTTGAACATTCTTTTTATCAAAAGTCCAATTAGAAGGCCAAAACTACTTATGTTGAAAGTTTCAGAACTGTAGCCCTATTAGAAATCATTTTGTGAAATACTTATTAACTAATTAAAAAATTAATTATAAAATAATCCAAATTTTAACTTTCTATTTTTCAGAGGGTCAATTAAAAGGCTAAATCTACTTATGTTGAAAATTTCAGAGGTGCTCTGTTAGAAGTCGTTTTGTAAAAAAAATTGTTAGTTAATTAAGAAAATTAATTGAAAATAACTAATTAAAGTTTTAACATTCTGTTTTTCAGAAATCCAATTAGAAGGCTAAAACTACTTATGTTGACAATTTCAGAACTGTATATCTATGTGAAGACAATTTGTAAAAAAAAAATTAATTAAAAAATAACTAATTAAAATTTTAACATTCTGTTTGTCATAAGTACAATTAAAAGGCCAAAACTACTTATGTTGAAAATTTCAGAGATTTACTCCAATTTTAAGTAGCTTTCTTATAAATCCACAGGCAGCTTATTTTATTATTATAGACTAGCTGAATGCCCGTGCTTCGCTTCGAAATTTTACCATATGTAATATTTTAGCTAGCTATGAGGCCCTGCGTTGTGGAGATCCGTCATTGGTGTATAGGTCCCAGTTTATGGAGCTTCGCTCGCAGGAAGGTTCCTCGCAACCTAAAACCAAGCTCATTTCACAGGCTGAAAAGTTCATTGACACATAAGCACAGGCTTACTTCACTTGTTAGAAGGTTCATTGTTATGCAAGCATAGGCTTGCTTCGTTCACTGAAAGATTCATTTCTGCGACAGCCTGAACTCGCTTTACTCACTAAAAACTAATTGCTTTGTAAACCCTTAATGTTAGAAGCCCCTTCCCTGTTGAGAAAAAAAAATATTCCCCTTACAATAATATAACAAACATTTAGGAAGATTTTAACACGCGTTTGTGAAAAACAAAATTAGAAGGCCAAAACTACTCATGTTGAAACTTTCAGAGCTCTAGGCCTATTAAAAGTTGCTTTTTGTGAAAATATTAATTAAAAAAATTCATTAAAAATAAATTAAAATTTTAACAATCTTTTTATCAAAAGTCCTATTACAGGGTTCCCACTCATATCACAGAATGAAAATCAATGACTTTTAAGGACCTAATTAATGTTTTTAAGGACCTATGAAAATTTGTTTTCAGGCATCATATCTGTATTTAAATTTTTAATAAAGTATATTCTATCAAAAAAGTTACAAGTTGGTGGATGCGTAATACAAATATGTCGGAAAATTCCTATAAAGTGCAGATAAGTGGCGATCAAGAGGGAATAGCAAGTCCGAGTTCTATTTTTATGAATTTTGCAGTTGGACAATATCTGTAAAAATTAAGGACTTTTAAGGACCTCTAAGCATTTTCAAGGACTTTTAAGCACCTCTAAGCATTTTCAAGGCCTTGAAAACAGGTTCAAAAATATTAAGCACTTTTAATGACTTTCAATGACCGTGGGAACCCTGTATTAGAAGGCCACAAGTACTTATGTTGAAAATTTCAGAGCTGGTAGCCCTATTAGAAATCATTTTGTAAAATATTTATTAATTAAAAAAATTAATTGAAAAGCACTAAATAAAAATTTGAAATTCTGTTTTTCAAAAGTACAATTAGAAGGCAAAAACTACTTACGTTGAAAATTTCAAAGCTGTTAGAAATTGTATTGTAAAATATTTGTTAAGTAATTAAAAAAATTAAATAAAAAAAAAACTAATCAAAATTTTAGAATTCTGTATTCAAAACTACAATTATAAGGCCTAAACTACTTAAGTTAAAAATTTCAGAGCTCTACTCCAATTTTAAGTTGCTTTCTATAAATCCACAGAAAGACACACACAGCTTGTTTTATTATTATAGATAATTAACATTGGCTATTTTATCAAATAAAAACATATGGCGCAAAGCAAATAAAAATACGCATAATACAATCTTTAAATTGTAAAATGTTTTTATATTGTAAACGGTATGCGTGAAGGCAATAAAAGATGACTCACCGAATCTGTCAATCTTCAGAATGTTTTTTTAATAATACAGCAAGAAAGAAGTTCCTCTGACACTTCCTTTTGCCAAAAAAGCAAAGCAATTTTAATAAAGATTGTAAAGCAAGTTAGTACATCTATTTCCACTGATTTCCTTCAAATTACAACTACAGTCAAAGGTAGCTAGAAATTCTAAATATAACAATTCTATTTCTCCGAATAATATCTAATATCGTCCCATTTCATTCCGTTGCCAAAAGTAGATAGTTAACAATATCCCCAAACGATATTTTAACGTAACATTCTAGAATTTTTCTCATCAAACAATATTTTTAGGTATAAGTATAAGAACTGTAGCTGTTTGCAAATATTACAGATTAAATTTGAAACAGAATCTAAATTATGCACAGTGTATTAAAAAAATCAAAATTTAAAATTCGAAAGAATCTGGGTTGATACTAGGGTGTGGAACATCGCACAACTTATAATTACACTATATAACATAGGTCATTGCAGTAAAATTTAACATTGTGTAACTTGCCAAATTCTTATTTTCTCTCATTTGAATAAAAAGGGCCAGTTCGGTGATATTTTTGACAATAATTTTTACACAAGGAAAAAAAATAAAAAATTGTGACTTTATTCGATATACATTACATGTACATGCTTGTGCGTGAAACGTAAAAAAATACATCGATGATGGCGCTCAAAGACAGAGAGCTCTGTGTAAAAGCAATACCACACACTCGTTTTTTGGTACTCGTAAAGGCACTCGTTTTTAAACTTTTCACGCTTTTATCGCATTTTTATGGCAATTTTGGAGATGGGAATGTTTAGAACTCCTTCAGAGGCATTACCACAGCGATTTTTATCAAAATCGTTTGAGCCGTTTCCAACAATTACTGAAAAACATGATTTTTTCAATGGCAGATATCTTATGCGCATACCTTAATGGTAAGTCCTTGTGCCACCAGCAACCCGCACACCAAATTTGAACATCGTAGGTCAATTTGTTCAGGAGTTATGCTGACCACGTACACACAGACAGACATTTTTTCTCTAGATCACTTTTTTGAAATCAGGATGTTCCAAAACGAGGAGAAATGCAAAATAATTGATTTTTTTTTTTTTTTTTACCGAATGCTGTACTTTCATTACCCGATGTATGCATATGGGTGGTGGATATAAGTGGATTAATTAGTTTCCGAAGCAGCAATAGTAGCGTTTATAAAAGTGGTCTTATAATGATAGCCCCCAAAAACTTGGTAGAATGAATTTCCATAGACCGGGTTTCTGCAAAAATAAAATGTCACAAATCCGTGACTTTTCATAACTTTCCAAAACTGAAGCAAATAATATTCCACGACTCAAGAAATCAAATCACACACACACAAATAATAATAATATAATAATAATAATCTGTATCAATTTTGCTAACATGAACATAGTAAGTAAATCAATTTACAGTACGCAAAAAAAAAAAAATCCGAACGATGGCTATATCTTGGGTTCTAATAATCGTAGAATCTTGCGGTTTGCACTAAAATGTTTTGTTTACGATTTTCTATATGTCTGGTGCAATATTTTTTCTTAGGGGGTGTAAGTTTAACTCTAAAGTAATTTTAACTCTAACTTTAAAAAGTTTAATACGAACACCTGTTTTTTATGTTTTCATTCAATTTAGAATACTTCGTATTCCCTAGATACCAAATTTCAGTTCATTATGTTGAGAAACACATCACTTATGAGCGAAAATGTTTTAGACGATCTTGAGGGCAAATTTATTTAAAGCGGGGAAAAAGCAAACGTTTTGCATGCTTCAAGACGTAATCTATTACGCTGTCCCTTAAAGGGAGCTTTTTTACATTTTTGCTAAAATATCGAGAACCAAAAGTCAAAATGGAATGAAAAAAAATTCTGGATGGGTTTATGACCATGATAATTCTACTCGGGGCATGAGCTCTGCTACCGAGCGCGTCGGCAGGTGGCGGATAGCCGAGTGTCCTGAGCCGAAACTTACTCAGGATATCCCCCGAATATTGAATAAGGGGACGTGGACCAGCTCCCGTCAACCCAAAGTGTCATGCGACCCGTGCTGATGGGTGCATGGCACCAACGGTTAAGTGGTGTCTTTAACGGAGCCTCTTAGAGTGCCTGGAGACCTCTAGGAGTATTTTGCCTTACCCTGGCATGCAGGCTCTGGCGGGGTGGACTTTATACTTCCTGTAAATAATACAACCTTTTATGGATACCAATAAAAACAAAAAAACAAACACCGACTCCAACGAGGAAGAAAACCAGACCTTGATGGAGACCCAATCTTCTGTAGCAGGCCCTTCAACCCTACAGACAGACCTTGAAAGAGATCCCGATCTCCAAAAGGTAGTATCGGAGCTTGATAGGATTAACCTACAGAAGAAAAGAATCTCTGGGGCTGCCAAAAAACGGCTGACCAAAGAGAGAAAATTAGCCAAGGGCACCTGGGAAGAAAAAAGACCAAAGCCCAAAGCTCAAACCACTCCCAGAAGAAAGGAGGTACAGACCCCGATCAGACCCTCTACCAAGAGGCCAAGGTCGGATGGTAGCACTCCCCTCTCTGAAGAGAAAAAAGCAAAAAAAAAAAAGGACTAAACCCGGTGACGAGACAGACCCGAGTTACAGTGACACTTTGTCAGCTGTGAAGATGGCAGTTGTCGTGGAAGGATACCCAGACCAGAAACTGTCAGAAGACCAGCTGACGTCCTTCCAACTAGACGCAATGGCTAGAATTGAGGGCATTCCCTCGGGAACCGGACCTCGATTCAAGTACTGTCGTCTGGAAGGAGGGGCATTTATCATCCTATGTGCAGACTCTAACAGCAGTCAATGGCTGACCAGAACTGTTAGAGAAATGTCACCATGGAACGGCCTGTCCCTTCTTGTTGACGAATCACGTAGGATTGTTAAAACATCCAAATTCATAGCTAGGATCCCAGCTATCTACAACAAGCTCTCAGGCCAAGAGATTCTTCAGAAAATTAAAGCTCAGAACGGAGGACTAACAGCCACAGAATGGGGAATCCTCAACCAGAAATCTGGTAATGAGGGCAGAACCATTGTTGTAAATGTTCCAGAACAAGACGCCAAGACCTTGATCGGTAGAGAAAGTAAATTTTACTTAGGCTTTACCCAAGTGCAGGCCAGAATTCTGGAAAAACCATCTGCTGCTGCTTCCTCTGACCATGTCCCTGAAGCTTCTGCAGATCAACCTACAGCATAAAAGACTTGCTGCTGCCAACCTCAGTGGGACCTTCCGGACTGAGGGAATCCACATTGCCCTAATTCAAGAACCCTGGTTGTATAAAAAAGGCATCAGGGGATTAAGGGACAATGGAGGTAAGCTGATTTATGATCTTGCTAGCTCTTCTCCAAGAGCTTGCTTGCTTATCAACAACAACATTGATGCACTGCCGATTCATGAACTCTGTTCTAGGGACTTGGCAGTTGCTAAGATAACACTTCATGATGGCGGGAGAACCAAAGAAATCTTGATAGGCTCTGGGTACCTGCCATATGAAGAAAAAGATCCTGTGAGTGCAGAACTGAAGAGATTGTTGACTGTGTGTGCAGAGCAGCAATCAGGATTACTTCTTGGTTGTGATATGAATGCACACCACACAATCTGGGGCAGCTCAAACATCAATGATTGAGGTGAGTTACTCTTAGACTTTATACTTGAAAATAATCTAGATATTTTAAATGTAGGAAATAAACCGACCTTTATTACCAGTGTAAGAAAGGAAGTACTTGACATAACCTTAGCCAGTCCAGAACTAAGTAGTTATATTGACAAATGGCATGTTGATGAGAAGCCTTCAATGGCAGACCATCAATTTATCCATTTTTTATTAAAATCCGAATATCACTGGGAAAAAACGTTTAGGGATCCCAAAAGGACGAACTGGACTTTATTCAATAATGAACTCCAGAATTACCTGGAGGACTTTTCCCAGAAAATCTATGACACTTATGATCTGGAACTGCTTGCAGACGGTCTGCAGCAGGCGATCCACATGTCATATATTAACAACTGTCCTCTGCTTATGAGAAAGGGTACACAACCAAACACTTGGTGGAACCAAGATCTCATGAGGCAGAGAAAGGCAGTAAGGAAACTTTTCAGAAAAGCAAAAAAATCTGGTAAGTGGGAAGAATATAAGTGCCTACTTGCAGAATACAACAAAGCTGTTCGAATGGCCAAAAGGAATTCATGGAGGAAGCTCTGCGATTCAGTTGAAAGTACTGCTGAAGGTGCTAGACTCCATAAAATTCTTAAAAGAGATACGCCAATTTTGGTGGGGACTCTTAAGAATGATTCCGGTGGCTATACCAAGACTGGCCAAGAAGTTATAGAGACTCTGGTCGAAACACATTTTCCCAAATCCAACTCGGTATCCAATGAATTGAACCCCTCTCCCTTGGGATTTCCTAAAAAGGTGAGGAGGGAAAATTGGATAGTTGCCAAGAAACTCTTTACTGATAAACAGGTATTATGGGCTATCAACTCTTTTGAACCATATAAAACTCCAGGACCAGATGGGATAATGCCGATTATGCTTCAGAAATCGGCTGAACTCATCTCACAGATCCTGTGCAAAATGTTCAGAGCCAGTCTGGCTCTTGAATACATCCCTAGACAATGGAGAAAGGCAAGGGTAGTCTTTCTGCCCAAACCTGGGAAAAACCAATATGACCAGGCTAAGAACTTTCGTCCTATTAGTCTTTCATCTTTCATACTTAAGTGCATGGAAAAGATAATTGATAGACACATCAGGGATGTGTTGAGGAGCACCAGACCTCTTCACAAGAACCAATTTGCTTATCAATCAGGTAAATCTACAGAGGTGGCTTTTCAACACCTGGTTGTAAAGATTGAAAAGACCCTGGAGTACAAGGAAATGGCTTTGGCAGCTTTCCTAAATATTGAGGGTGCTTTTGATAACACTTCTTTTAACTCAATCGCTGCTGCCGCTGCTGACAGAGCTATTGAACCACTTACCTGCAACTGGATTAACTCCTTACTTGCAGACAGAATTATTACAACCGAGTTGTTTGGGGCAACACTTGAGGCTAGACCCACTAGGGGATGCCCTCAGGGAGGAGTTCTCTCCCCTCTGTTATGGAACCTGGTGGTTGATGACCTAATAGCAGACCTCAATCAAAGCGGAATTTATGCTCAAGGATATGCAGACGACATCGTCGTATACATATCAGGTATAGATGAAAAAACAGTGACAAATATCATGCAAGGGACCCTGAACAGAATCGCAAGATAGTGTTGTGAGAAGAATTTGAGAGTAAATCCTCAAAAGACTACTCTTGTCCCATTTACGCGAAGAAGAACCTGCATTGACGAAAGAGATACGCCTACCCTGTTGGGGGAAAAAGTAAATATGCTGAATGAGGTTAAATATTTGGGAGTTATACTGGACTCTAAATTAACCTGGAATCAGCATTTGAAAAACAAAATAAACCAAGCAAAAGTAGGACTTCTACGATGTAGAAGAGTTCTTGGTAAATCATGGGGTCTAAAGCCAAGGATGACCTATTGGCTATATACAATGGCTATTAGACCTATTATGACTTATGCTGCAGTGGTCTGGTGGAAAAAGACGGAACAATTGACTGTTAATACCAAACTAGACAGCCTTCAAAGAGCTGCCTGTTTGAGTATAACAGGTGCTATGTCCTCTACTCCCACCAGAGCCATGGAAACTATTCTTTCTGTTGTCCCACTTGATATCTTCATCAGTGGTGTTGCCAGAAGAAGCTCTTACAGACTGGAAAATGCTGGATTGTGGATGAATTTTGCCAGCCAAGTGTCCCACACTAGCATTAACCAAAAATTCTTTGATCCTATACTTTTGATGCCCTCTGACATCATGGAGACAAGATTCCTCTTTCATAGACCCTTCGAGGTACTTATTGACCTAAGAGAGAAATGGAAAGAGGAAAACTACAAGCTTACGAATGGAGACATTGTGTGGTACACAGATGGCTCCAAACAGAACGAAAAGGCAGGTGCTGGAATCTGTGGAGTTAGACCTAAAGTAAGGATTGCCCGCAGACTAGGAAAACATGCCACAGTATTTCAAGCGGAACTGCTTGCCATCATTTACTGTCTACATGAATGCTCTAGAAGATCCTACTCAAATAGGAAAATCTACATATTTAGCGACAGTCAAGCAGTTTTAAAGGCAATAAACTCATTTCAAATAAGCTCTAAACTTGTTTGGGAATGCAGAAACCTTCTACAAGACTTGGGGACCCATAATAGGATCCTTCTTACATGGGTGCCAGGTCATATTGGTGTAGAAGGAAATGAAACCGCAAATAAGCTTGCTAAACTGGGAACTGCAGACCTACCTTTAAGTCCTGAACCTTTTTGTGGGATCTCCAAGACTACTGCAAAAAGGGTGATAGGAGAAAAAATGCTTCAAGAAACTACAGAAAAAAAAAAGAAGAAGAAAAAAACAGGTGGAAACAAACCACCGATAAAAAACATGCGAGGCTTATGATCCAAGAACCTTTCATGAAACTATCATCTCAGATCCTGCGTCTTAGCAGGGATAAGGTGAGAGTGATAGTTGGATTTCTTACAGGCCACTATCACCTAAGAAAACACCTTCATAGAATGGGAATATTTAAAGAAGAACCTTTATGTAGGAAGTGCAATATGGTAGAGGAAACAGCCCACCATATACTTTTTGAATGTGAAGCTCTTCTTCACATTAGGCACTCAAGCTTAGGTCTTGGAACAGAACTTGATACAATCCACGAGGAACCTGTCAAAAGCCTTTTGACCTTTCTTAAGGAATCCGGCTTTCTTTGACAGGGGGTCGTAAAATAAAGGGGTTGGTGCAATATTCCCTAGTGGAATCAGCACCTAGGCTCAATTGACCTCCCCCATTCACTATGACTATGATAATTCTAATGAAGAAAAAAAAAATTATTGATTAATAATTAAGTATTAAAACACTATTTAATACAAAAGTTGCATGTTATTTATGTTTGACCTTTATAAACTATCGTTTAAAACAAAAGTTGTTAAAATATATTAAATATTTAAGAATATAGAAAAACAAAT
Organism: Linyphia triangularis; assembly: GCA_963978545.1. Lineage (NCBI taxonomy): Eukaryota > Metazoa > Arthropoda > Arachnida > Araneae > Linyphiidae > Linyphia > Linyphia triangularis. The sequence goes on from OZ021726.1 coordinate 31,895,896, forward strand.
TTTCTTTTCAACATTAATTTGCCATTTTTTTCACATCATTTAAATTACTAACCACTCATGGTAAAATTACGAAATTTTTGTAATTAGTCATTTTTTTGGATTCTAAATCTAAATATGGTGTAATATTATGTGGTTGCCGTTGAACTTTTAAAAGTTTGGTTTAGTTTTAACATGTAGATGACCCCTCATGATAAAAAAAGTTATATATAATTAATAAAAAAACTTTCACTATTTCAGGGTGTCCACAAAATTCAGAAAAAAAAGTTCCCTGATAATTCTCGGATTTCCTTGACAGATTTCTAAAAAATTACCTGATTTTAGGGCAAACTTTTTTTCAAATTTCTCCAATTTTCTTTGGTTTTCCAGATGTCTAAATACCCTGATCAAATAGAACATGCATGCTAAAGAAATAATATGCACACAAAAAAATTTAATAGTTTTGCTGGTAATGAAAAGTTTAAATTATTCCGTAACATTAAACTTCTAACGATTACCACCACAAATCTCTGGGTAAATAGCCTCAAAATAGGGATGAAAGTGCCTTAAACAATACAAAATTTCCCTGATTTCCATGAAACTTTAAAAAGTTCCCTGACATTTTTCTGAATTTTTCCAGAATCTGAAATCTCCCTGACATTTCCCTGATTTCCAGGTTTTCCCGGTTCTGTGGCGGTTCTCTGTATTTCATCAATTAGAATGCAAGATATAGCCACCGATCGGATTTTTTTTTTTTTTTTTGCGTACTGTACCGTAAAATGATTTTTATAAAGTTTCATTTTAAATTAAGTAAAAAATCCTTGTTTCAGTTGTGGTGCACGAGGCTAATAAAATCCCACGCATCAAAGTTTATTTCTTGTTCCTGGATGGCAGTTAAACAGGAAACATGACACCACTCAAAATCACCGATGCGTTATCAATTATAAGATCTTTATTCAAGGCATTCCAAATAGCGAGTGATCAGAAACCTGGGTAGCAAATGGCGAACAATTTCCCCTTCTCTCCAAGTTTCTCGCCAATATTCGCCACACACCCCACCGGTGAACAGAATGTTCACCCAATTAAACATATAATGCAAATCAAAGCAATGAAATAAACAATCAAATGAAAATAAACAATCAAATGAAAATAAACAATTAAGATACATACTTAAAGATCTCGCAACAAATAAATTTTAAAATTAATTAATAATGTACTCTTCATTAACATAAATGTTAAAAATAAGAACAAATTAGTTTAAGAACATCATGTAATTTCTAAAGCATAAAGCAATTGGATTGGTTTTCTGAAGAGACCTTTAGAAGTTTTAACTAAACAAGATCTAACATTATTGTCTCTTCCTATATATATCTCTTTGATTACCCCAAGTTCCCACAATAATTTTGACTTAACATTCCCTTCAACAATCACCACATCATTTAATTGCAAGTTTTTACGAAGAGATGGGGATTCAAAGTTATTAACAGTCTTTAACTGGAGTAAATACTGTTCTTTCCAGCGTCTCCAAATTTGTTTCAAAAGGAGTGTCTGGTAAGTCTTTCTCCTTTGGTATGATTGCTTGGCCGATGTAGAGTCAATCAGTTCGATGAAATGTACAGGGTATTTAGAATCACCATAACCTAATTCGAGGAAGTGAGCCGGTGTGAGAGGTTCTGGCTCCCCTGAGTCATTCTCTACATAGGTTAGAGGTCGATTGTTGACGATGACTTCAACCTCTGAGAGAATCGTTGAAAGTTCTTCAAATGTCACAAGTGCCTTGCCAAGTATTTTACGCAGTGGTTCCTTTACAGTCTTAACAAGACGTTCGTAGAAGCCACCCCACCAAGGGGCACGTTCAACTATGAATTTCCAGCGGATACCTTTGTCGGCGACGAAATTTTGTAACTTGCTGTCTTTCAAGATGTTAGTGAAATACGTCAACTCTCTTTGAGCCGCTTTAAATGTACGAGCATTGTCGGAGTAAATCATTTGGCAATTACTTCTTCGTGCAAGGAACCTTCGAAAAGCAAGTAAAAAACACTTTGTGGACATGTCCGATACTAGTTCCAAATGAACGGCTCGTGTTACAGCATACGCAAACAAAGCGACGTAAGATTTTTGAGTATCTTTACTGTTCTTTACAAGGATTGCACCTGTAAAATCAACACCTACGATTTGAAAAGGAGGAGATCGGGAAATTCTATCTCGTGGCAACTGACCACTCAGTTGATCAGCTGGTTTTGCATTATATTTTTTGCAAATGAGACAGTTGCGAATGACCGTTTTAACTAATTGACGGATTTTGGGTACCCAATAATGTTTTCGAAGTTGAGTCAAAGTTGCAGATACACCACAATGACCTATTTCTCCATGTTCTCTAGTCACAAGTAACTCGGTAAATTTACAGCGTCGAGGAATAATTACAGGATGCCTTTCACCAAAGCATAACTCTGCTTCGAGCAACCGTCCAGTAATTCGTAACAAACCGTCTTTATCCAAATAAGGCACTAAACTCTTTATTTCCGAGTTATTCTGAAGTTGCTTGTTACTTCTTAAAGCTGATATTTCAGCAGAATAGAATTCGATTTGAACGTATTTGATCCAAAAATATTCAGCATTTTGTATCTCATCTGCAGTAAGATACAAGCTCAATGATTTATTTAAGTTTTTAACATTGTTCACGAATCGAAAAATCCATGCGGTTACTCTCAAAAGTTTTTTAAGACTGCTGAATCGTTCTATGTCGACAAGAGATTCCTTCGGTTGGGTAACTGCCACATGCACACTGGAACGAAGTTCCAATTCTTCAGAACAAAGTTCCGAATCTAAAATTGGACGATGAAGATTTGGCCAATGGTCAGGTGGTAGTCTAAGCCAAGGTGGACCGTTCCACCACAGTTCGTTTTGCACTAAATTGAGAGCAGATGTACCACGCGAAATGAGATCAGCAGGATTGTCCTTTTCTGGACAGTGTCCCCACCGGATCGGGTCGCATTTAAGCATACCTCACTTTGATTCAAACCACAGAAGGGAATGAGAGTGCGCCATTGGCTGATACGTTGCTTTCATGGAAGCCGCTAAACACCTGACAATGTTTACTGTGTTGACACAGAGAATTAGACGCATGTTTTAAATCTTGAGTTTAGGAACTGATTTTTAAATGGCGAATGTTTTATAAATGATAATTTTATTCCTGATTAATGTTTTACTCCAATTGAATCTAATTAACTGCTTTTAACAACAAAGTATAAATTTCGGATATTTATCAAGGAAAATTATGCAGCTGGAATATAATTTTGAAACCAAGTTTTTTTTTTTTTTTTTTTGTAAACATTTAGACGTAAAAGAAAAATTCGGGTGACTCAGAAACTCGAATGCTACTTTTGAAATTATCAATTATTATTCTTATTATTTTATTAATAGTCATTTGTTTGCTGCCATTATAAGGAAGAAATTAAAATATTTCTGAATAAATGACAGCATCAATGCGACGCATAAATTTTTTAGAGTCTTTTTGTTATAATAATTTTTATGGCACAGATGCAAAATATGACATTTCTTCGACATGATTTTATATAGGTGTTTTTTTCCGGATAAATGCGGTTTCTGGAAACAGATTTAAGTTTTATTTTTAATTGATACTTTATATTATTTGCATTTTAATTTAATTTCAGTGTTATTTTAATTTTATTACTATTAGTATTTTAATTTAATTATTAATAATATTTTAACTTTATTACTATTTATATTTTAATTTAATTATTATTAATATTTTAACCTTATTCCATTATTATTTGTATTTTGATTTTGACCCTTTTTGCTATTACCAAATAAAAAATATCGCCCAATCTTCTATGTACTACATCTGTTCCATTTTTATAATAATAATAAATGTTAATAAATATTGAGCTTTTTAATATTGTTTTGTATTAAATAAGAAATATTTTACTGTGAACATAAGTTATGACAGTTAATTTATATTTATCTATTTTATGATAAATGAAGTTATAGAAATTATAAACATGTCTTTTCTATAATTTAACTATAAGTAAACAATAAAATATAAATATAATTTAGTTCGACTATATTAATTATACTAATATTTTTTCACATAAAACGTCTTCACTGAATATTAATTATCACGACTCTTAGATGGTAAAAATATTTCCTAAAAGCTAAATTGGGATTTGCTAAATTTTGATATAGATGGCACCACCATTCAAATATTCAATTAATTATTATTAAAAATCAGTTTTAAGATTATTTATAAATATATTACAGTTTTGAAGTCACAAACTAACTTAGTGCGACTATAAAATCATCAAACTTTATTAAAAAAGCTACGTCAATAAGAAATACCAGCAAACATAACTTTTCCCATTTAATAAGAATATGGCTTCGTCGAATGCAGCACTTCGTAATACTGTAAAAATCGTCCACCCAGGATTTTTTTTCATACAATGATTTGACGTTGCTTGTAATGAAAACAATATCTTCCTTTTTTTTTTCTAATCATATTTTCAAAAACAAACGAAGAAAATAAGAATTCTCTGTTAGAACTCTCAACTTCCCATTCAGCATGTTGCCGCCATTTTGTGTGGGCGTTAACTTCTTCCGAGACTGACAGGAAGATTGACCAATGGCGCACTCTCATTCCCTTCTGTGGTTTGAATCAAAGTGAGGAATGCCAAAATGCGATCGGGTCAGTGAGCATTTGGATTTCTTCAACACGATTTTTGACGTATGGTTTGAATGTTGAAGAATCGCCGCGAATCCAGTAGTACGAAATAAGAGAATCTGTCCAGTAGTAAATGTTGGCGTCGAATCTGAGGCAAGATGATACTGACAATAAAGCTGCTGTCAATTCAAGTCGGGGCAATGTCATTGACTTCAAAGGTGCTACACGACCCTTCGAGCAAATAAAACTCGTCTCAATTTCATTGTTACGAGTAACAAAGCGCAAGTACAATACTGTGCTGTAGGCTGTCTTACTCTCGTCGGAGAAACAGTGTATCTCAAACATTGATACATCTTGTTCTAGTTCACCTAAATAGTACCGAGGTATCTTTATCTCAGTCAAGTCCTCAGCTTCGCTACTCCACTGCTGCCACTGGTGGCTTAGCTTTGGAGGAAGTTCCGAGTCCCAGTCCACTCCCAGAGTCCAAAGATCTTGAAGTACACTTTTCAGTTTGATGACAAATGAGCCGATAATCCCTATAGGATCGAAGATACGCCCAACTACACTTAGAATAAATCTCTTTGATTCGATTTTACGAGACATAAACTTCAATAAGTCTTTCGGATCAAAATAAATCAAATCTCTTTCTGGATCCCAAGAAAGTCCTAAAACCTTAATCGGTAGACTAAGATCAACAGCAACAGTTTCAGAGAATTCTGGCTCAACCCTTTCTTGTTGCCATAACAAATAAAGTTGCTTCGAGTTAGTTCGCCACTTGCGGAGTAACATGCCAGCATCACTGAATATTTGCAAGCACTCCATGGAGGTACGTAGAGCGTCCTGAACATCATTTCGGCCGGATATGACGTCATCAACATACACAGAGCTGTTTAGCAAATTAAATGTATGAGGATACTGTTCCTTGTATTTTTTGAAATGATGTTTTAAAGTTGCTGCAAGCATGTATGGACTAGGCCTAAGTCCAAAAAGAACTCTCGTGAAATTTAGGACGTAGGGATCATTGTTTAGATTATCAGTCCAGAAGAAACGCGTGAAATCTCGATCAGCAAGGCCCAATTCAATTTGAAGGAAAGCCGATTTCACATCAGCTGTAAAGGCCACATAATTTTCTCGAAATCTCAGAAGCAGTTCTAGGATATTGGGATGCAAATTTGGTCCCGTATATAGACTTTCATTTAAAGAAATGTTTTTATCTTCGTGAGCTGAACCATCGAAAACGACTCGAAGCCGACTTGTGGTTTTGTCGCTACGTATCACTGCATGATAGGGTAGGTAAAATCCCTGACTATTCGACAAAGATTCACAAGAAGTACGCTCAACGATACCTTGCCTAACATAGTCATCGATTACATCCTTATACTCACAAAACAACTCGTGATCACATTTGAATCTACGAACCAACCCCTCAAAGCGTTTACGCGCAACAAACTCATTATTTTGTAAAGCCTCTCTCATACCTGGTCTCCATGGCAAACTTACGCGATATCGACCATCTACGAAACTAATTGAGTTATCAAACTCACTTAATACCTCTTCATCTCCCTTACTCCAAGACACCGAATCCTTATCATGTATCCCTAAACTTTCAATTTCCCAAAACCTTCTTAACTCAGCCGAAACAGATTCATCTTCACTGTGAATCAAATGCACCGAAGTACATTCGCTCTGCTCATCGCATCTACCCTGAAGAGACCATCCCAGACTGGTGTCGACAGCAACCAATGATGAATCAAGTCTTTTTATTTGATTTGTTAAGGACCAATAAAAATCTGAACCAATTAACAACGAAATTTCACAACTCCCAGTTGATTCACTACAACTAAACGTCAATCTAACACCTCTCGATTCCATTTCCTTCCAAACTTCTGGGTTCGGAAGACTAAGTGTCGCCTTAGAAATTTCCTCAATTTCCAATGCCTCAATCACAGTCTCCTGCCCATTCAATACATTCCTTAGTCTAACTTCTACCTTGGAACAAATTTGATTTTTAGGAGTTTTTGATCCGAACGAGTAAATATTTAGCTTTTCCAAACCTATTTTTTTTTATCCCAATCTACGGGATACATCTTTCTTAACAAAAGTCTTTTCCGATCCATTGTCAAAAAGACAAAATATTTTATCCGATGAAGTGCTACCGATAATTTCTACCTTAACACATTGCAACAAAACGCCACTGCAATTATTCATAACAGAATTTGAAGTCGTCGATTTAACGTCAACAGAGTTTTCTTTCAAGTCTAAATGCGAATTTTGTTTTTTAGAATTTTCTAACTTGAAGCAAATAGCGCGAGCATGACAACCCTGACAATATGTACAAACAGCCCTTTTGCAACCCTTTACACGGCAATTAATGTTGCAACATAAAAAACATTTACGTTCCTTAATAAGCTTATTCCTCTTTTGTTGAACGCATAAATTCTCACACAAATCAGATTAATGAGTATTATTTTCAGAACAAAATATACAACTAAAATGCGCAGCTGTCAGGAGTTCGGTTGCAGATGCACTCACAGTTGATTTGTTATGATTTGAAGAAAATCGCGAATTACTCTTTTGTTGCGTCTGGGTTAAGAATCTAGACGCCCTCTCGGAAAATTTATTCGAATGTGAGCCTTTGATTTGTGACTCATGTGATTTTACTAAAGCGTCCGTGCGGCTCACGACTTTGAACTTCATCGCGTAGATATGATGTTAAATCAGTGATTTGGGACTGCTTATCTTTATAAATTCGATTGAATTCTAACGCCAAATTAGGGGGAATAGCTTTCATAATTATCGGAAACAAAAGACAGCTATAAGAATTAGGAGATATTCCTAGCGTTTCGAGTCCCCTAATATTTAATTCCAATTGATCATACAGATTTCTTAACGCGATAACATCAAATGATTTGCGAACTGGGGTCAAATTTAACAAACTATTCATATGATAGTCAACTATAAGCTCCTTACGTCCGAATCTATCTTCTAGAATTTTAATGGCTGCGGCATAATTTTCCGAAGTCAGCGTTAAACCTTGTATTGCCAATTCAGCATCAGATGTGACAACCGATTTTAAATAGCAAAATTTGTCCACATCACTCAAACTTGAATTTTCATGCACTGCAGATTTAAATCTAGCCCAAAAACTAGGGAAACTACTTATATCTTTGCCTGAAAAAGACTCTAAAGTAAGTTTTGGCAAGCGTGGTTGATTTGTTAAAGCAGAAGGAAATGAGCTATTTACAGGAAGTGTTACGTTTTGCTGTTGTGTTTCCCGCGAATTTTGAATACTAACTGAACTCTGAATCGAAACCGATTCTATATAACGCTCAGCGCGGGTTTTCCAAATTATAAATTTATCTCTATATTCTTCACGAGTTAATATTTCATCTTCCAGATTATCGATATCTATTAAACCCTCGACTTCCTTATCGAGTTTACTTAATTCCTCAAATTTAGAAATTAACTGTACATATATTTCACGTACTACTGTTTTGTCGGCAGAATTATTTATTTCGGATTCCAATTTATTAGTTTGCCTTGTCACAATAGACCTTATGACAGAACGAGTCTTTTTTGTTCTTTCTAATAAAGCCAGATTTGATGCATCCATTTTAAACCGAAACACTTTACAAGCAAAACAAATATTAAAATGACAATACCATACTAATCCAAAATGCAGCAATCTAGTACAAATTTCAGCTTATTAGAAACCAATATTAGAATCCACACTAACTTATTAATTACTTTCCTTTAATCAAAAACGAACAACTTCAATTTTCGCAACACCGACACACGAATCAACCAAAAGCAACGAAATAAACCGAAACAAAAACGAATTACTCACCCCAACATGCAGCGAAAACATGCGCCAATAATCCAAAGTGGTTAGTATCACTCACAACAACACAATAATTCCCAACAACACAACATTTCCCGTCCTATGCGCCATTTATAAACAGGAAACATGACACCACTCAAAATCACCAATGGGTTATCAATTATAAGATCTTTATTCAAGGCATTCCAAACAGCGAGTGATCAGAAACCTGGGTAGCAAATGGCGAACAATCTCCCCTTCTCGCCAAGTTTCTCGCCAATATTCGCCACAGCAGTTACGCGTTGCCAGGACAACGTAACTTGGTTTTTACTTTATTTTCCATCTTGTGGTGTTCTATAAAATTTATGTAGCTATAAGACAATGAACGTTTATCTTTTCCTCATATAAGCTGTGTTTCATAACAGAGGCTAATTATGCTTGTAACTATATTTTTCTTGTAAATAACTGTAAATATTAAATGCTAACATGTTGTCAATTGTCTTGAGTCTACTCATCTTATTGAACCGCATATTGTAGGAAGCTCTATCTATACGCTTCCCCTAACAACTGGTGACCTGAGGATGTAGATTTTATTTGGATGAAAGAAGGTCTGTGCATTTAAATAGAACTATTATTATATGATTTAACTTTATATTAAACATGAATGAGAGCGCAGAAGATAATTTAAATTCATCAAGTCAAGATAATGTAAATTTAGAAGTAAACAGAGTGGCGATAAAGCCGCCAAATTTTTGGCGATATAAGCCTAAGCTATGGTTTTTACAACTTGAAGTACAGTTTTCTAATGGAAATATTACTCGTGATGTAACTAAATAGGTACTTACGTATTAACGCAACCAGGCCAAAATTCGCATAAATCGCCAAATTTGGTGACCCTACTTACGGCAACCCTACGTGTTATACGGGGTTTTTCGTCAAGAAATTATTACTGTATTAAAAAACTGTATTAAAAATTATCTGTAATTAATAAATGTACATTTTCTTTCTATTCTTTCTATTTATACTTTCTTACTCAAACTTACAAATCGCTCCAACCTGGTTGCGATAATACGTTGGTACCACTAAATATAACATTGTCGGAGCGTCATTGAATGAAAATGTTTTAGATTTTGTCGAGGATATTTTATCAAATCCACCAGCGGATGGGAAATACGATACTTTAAAAAATGCATTGTTGAATAGATTAATATATACTGAAGAATCCAGGTTAAAAAGGTATTGACCGAACTTAATCTGGGAGAAAAACGCCCATCTGACTTGTTACGACAATTGAAAGGTTTGACTGAAACTTCCATTTCTAAGGAATTGTTCAAAACACTTTGGCTACAGAGGTTACCGCAGCAAGTTCAAGCCATATTGTCAATAAGCTCCGATCCGTCAGATAACATTGCGGAGATGGAAGATAAAATTATCGGAATATTTAGCTCAACAGAATTATGTACAGTGAATCAAGCATCCAGTAAAACTTCTGAACCGAATAATACTAATAACGAAAAAATTAGTTCTTTGGAAATTAGCATTGCAGAATTAACTAGGAAATTTGATACATTCATGACAAGGGGTAGATCTCCAAATAAAGCTGAAAATGCTCGAAATCGCAGTCGTTCGCTGTCCAAACCTGCTCGTTATAAACTATGTTGGTATCATTACAAAAATTTGGAAGCAATGCACTCCACTGTGTAAAGCCATGCGAATTTGAAGAACCAGCAAGTACTTCGGGAAACTAACGGGCCGGTCGATTGAAGAGGCCAACGACTATGGCCAAATAAACTGTCGCCTCTTTCTTTTTGACAAGTCTAGCAAGAGACACTATCTTGTTGACACCGGGGCTGATGTATCCGTAATTCCACCGCCAAAACCAAATAAGCTGTCCCCATCCGATTTTAAACTTTATGCTGCAAACTTAAGTTCAATCAAAACTTACGGCAAGCAACTTATCAGTTTGGATTTAGGCTTGAGAAGACGTTTCAAATGGAATTTCATCATAGCAGATGTCTCGAAGCCAATAATTGGAGCAGATTTTCTTGAGGCACATGGACTTTTGGTCGATATTATACAAAAGCGTTTGATTGATCCTTTAACGTCATTATCAGTTCCGACTAAAATAATTAAAGGACCATCTTCATTTTTAACACCCCTCGATAGTAGTAATTTTGAGCCAGCTATAAATTCTCTTCTGCAAGAATACAAAAGCTTATCTTCAGAAAATATAGAACGAGATAAAGTTAGCGTCAAAAATAATGTCACCCATACTATTGTTACAAAAGGGCCACCCGTGGCATCTAAAGTGCGTAGATTAGTTCCAGATAAATTAAAAATCGCCAAGGCAGAATTCGACTACATGCTTGAGCGGGGCATATGCCGACTATCAAGCAGCTCGTGGTCTAGTTCATTGCATCTGGTCAAGAAAAAGGATGGAGGCCATGCGGGGATTATCATGCTTTAAACGCAGCTACACTACCAGATAGGTATCCCATACCCCACCTGCATGATTTTACGCACCAATTAGAAGGCTGTACTGTATATACCACATTAGATCTTCATCGCGCTTATCATCAAATTCCCATGGAATCATCAGATATAGAAAAAACAGCTATTTGTACACCGTTCGGACTGTTCGAATTTCCCTTGATGACTTTTGGACTTCGGAACGCGGCGCAGACATTTCAGCGATTCATGCATGCCATTCTACGAGGCCTGGAATTCTGCTTCGTCTATCTGGATGACATACTTGTTGCATCTCGCACTAAAGAGGAGCATTTACGTCATCTCAGAACAGTTTTTGAAAGATTACAGCAATTTGGGTTAACATTAAATCTCAGGAAATGCAACTTCGCTCAACATGAGGTAAATTTTGTTGGCCACATTGTGTTTTTAAAAGGAATTCGTCCAACGGAAGAAAAAATCAAAGTCATCGAAGATTTCAATAAACCCAAAACAGTCAAACAACTTAGAAGATTTTTGGGAATTATAAATTTCTATCGAAGGTTTATACCTCTAGCGCCTCAGCACCAAGCAAGCTTATACGATTATTTAAAAAATAGCAAAAAGAATGATAATCGGGTTATTGAGTGGACAGATGAAGCGTCAAATGCCTTTACAATCTCTAAAGAATTATTGAAATCTGCTGCAACTTTAGCTCACCCAGCGTCATCAGCTAAACTTGCTCTTATGGTAGACGCTTCGGATATAGCAGTTGGCGGAGTGGTGCAACAACTTGTGAATAAGAATTTGCAGCCACTTGGTTACTTTTCTGTTAAACTGACACCGGCACAAAAGAATTACAGCACGTATGATCGGGAGCTGCTAGCTGCATATTCGTCTATCAAGCATTTCCGGTATTTGTTGGAGGGTCGTGAATTTACGTTATTCACTGATCATAAACCGCTGGTGTATACATTCCAACAAAAATTAGAGAAAGCCTCCTCTCGCCAACAAAGGCATTTGGAGTATATTAGTCAATTCACTCTAGAAATTCAACACATTTCGGGAAAAGACAACATCGTTGCTGATACACTATCAAGACTATACTAAACTTCAACTTAACTAGACATCACTTAGACGATAGATCGTCACAGTGCTCATAGGTATTTAATCCATTTTGGCGGAGTGAAGACATAATTCTCGCCAAACCTTATAGCCTTTTGTTCTCTATAGGGTTGTGGTTTGGCGAACATTATGCTTTCACGCCGCCAAAATGGATTAAATACCTATGAGCACTGTGACGATCTCCCGTCTAAGTGATGTCTAGTTAAGTTGAAGTTTAGTATAGAGGAGATAAGAATTTCACCTCAAATTGATTTTGAATCTTTAGCCGAAGCTCAGGAAAGTGACGATGAGTTAAAAGAACTGCTGGCATCTCAAAACTCTTCATTAAAAATTGAACTAATCCCAATTTTCGGCTCTAATCGTTCATTATATTGCGATACTTCTACAAAATTTAAAAGACCATTTATTCCAGTTACCTTTAGGAAAGCAGTGTTCCAAAGTGTTCACAATCTCTCACATCCTGGAATTAAAGCAACTGTTCGATTGGCTACATCAAAATTCATTTGGCCATCAATCAACAAAGACATTCGCAATTGGACTAAAAGTTGTTTGAAATGTCAGAAATCTAAAATTTCTAGACATGTTCATTCTCCATTGCAAGAATATCCTACCGTTAGTCAACGATTTGAAGAAATTAATCTAGACCTGATTGGTCCCTTGCCGTCATCGGAAGGATATCGATATTGCCTTACAATAATTGATCGCTACACGCGGTGGGCAGAAGCTATTCCTTTACCTGATATTCGAGCAGAGACAGTTTCTGACGCTTTGTTGAAGAATTGGATCGCTCTCTACGGTATTCCGCTCATAATTACAACTGATCAGGGTGCTCAATTTGAGTCTCAATTGTTTCAGGAACTTACAAAATTTCTGGGTTTTAAAAGAAGAAGTACCGCATATCATCCGCAAACCAAAGGCTGTATTGAGCGTTGGCGTCGTACTTTGAAGGCCAGTATAATGTGCCACGAAAATCCCAAGTTGGACAAAGTCAATTTCGATTATTCTACTTGGTTTACGCACGACATTGCGTGAGGATTGTCAAGCCACCCCTGCAGAACTCTTGTATGGGGAAAATATAAAATTACCATGTGATTTTTTCGAAAATTCAAATACTGAAGCACAGTTGGAACTTATCAAGAATTTAAAAAGCACAATGGAAAAACTAAAACCCATCCCCTTTCATCATCACTCAAAGCTGAAGCCATTTGCATTCAAGGATTTAAAAACTTGCTCACACGTATTTGTCCGTACTGACAGTGTTCGACACGGTTTGCAACAACCATATCATGGACCATATAAAGTGTTAAGGCGAACCGACAAAATTTTCACTATTCGAATGAAACAAAAAGAAGTTAACGTGTCCATAGATAGAATTAAACCCTATTTTCTGGACAATTCTACAGAGCCTGAAAGGACTTACGAAGCACCTGCACTTGAGGAAAATAATTCCGGAACTGTTTCATCGTCTTCAAGTTCTGAAACAGCAACAGAGAAAGCCGAGAGAAACAAAAGAGTGAAGTTTGACATCCCGCCACAAGTGACTAGATCTGGACTCACAATCCGCATTCCAGCTCGTTATACATGAAGTTACTTCATCGTTCGAGTAACTCACTAGGAGTAGTACTGTGGTGCACGAGGCTAATAAAATCCCACGCATCAAAGTTTATTTCTTGTTCCTGGATGGCAGTTACGCGTTGCCAGGACAACGTAACTTGGTTTTTACTTTATTTTCCATCTTGTGGTGTTCTATAAAATTTATGTAGCTATAAGACAATGAACGTTTATCTTTTCCTCATATAAGCTGTGTTTCATAACAGAGGCTAATTATGCTTGTAACTATATTTTGCTCGTAAATAACTGTAAATATTAAATGCTAACCTGTCGTCATTTGTCTTGAGTTTACTCATCTTACTGAACCGCATATTGTAGGAAGCTCTATCTATACGCTTCCCCTAACACAGTAACTTCCAAATCAGAAGAAAAAGGCAAAATAATTTTCCATTCTTTAATATTTTAATGTTAAAAAAGCTAATAAATTTTTAATAATAAAGAAATAATTAAAGAAAGAATAAATCAATAATTATAAATAATATCATCAAAAATCAAATGTTTTGATATCAGCAATGCAAAACAGAAGAAAGACGGGGGGGGGGGGGGGAATAATTAAAAAAAATGTAAACACAAGCTTATAAAAACTGTTCATTTCAGTTCTCATATTATGAAAAAAAAATTCACCTATGAGACCTTACTCGTGTGATGTCTCAAATTTGGAGGTTCAGAAATGTTTTCATTGGCAGCTGTTTTGAACTGTGACCGTTGTTTCCGTCAAAACGTAAATAAAAACTTATATGAATTTTCGATGAGCTGAACGGCGATCATGGCGTTTATGACGTCACATTTATGTGCTTTTACTTAAAATGTTAAGAAATCCATGAAATTCACTGTATATCCACGACTTATGGCCATTTGTTTTTGCACAAAATCATGACTTTCCATGACAAAATTTACTCAATGTCCAAATTCCTGACTTTCCATAACATTTCCTGACTTTCCATATGTGTGGAAACCCTGCATAGACCAAGAATCTATCTTCTAAATTCATCTCGATTGAATGACGGTAAGTGGGTTAATTAGTTTTATTTATCCGCAGATTAGCACGCCACAAATACACACACAAACAAAATCGAAGTTAATATAAAGAATTTAAAAATACTTTCAGTTTCTAGTATTGCCAAATATCAATATTTCTGTGTAATTTAAACCACGAGGTTTGCATAAATAACAGATCTGAAAACAGAATTATTAAACTGTCGCATATTTTTTAAAATACAAAATATTTTTTAAAACTCCAACAGGACCACATAGAACTGAACATGCATAATTTTGTCAAAATCCACACAAAAAAGTAATTAGCATTTTAGTCACATAGTTCACCAAATATATTACTATTTTCGACCGATAAATTTATAAAAATTGTTCGGTTCTTGAAAAAATACCAGAGAACACAAAATATAACCTCATGATTTAGAAAAAAAAAAAATACAGAACCTGGCCTAAAAATCACTTAAATCATTCGTAATAATTAATTAAAAAATCGATTGAAGAAAATATATGTCGCCGATAAAATATTTACAGACCATTATTGTGATATCAAGAATTCTTCAAGACTAAAATATCTAATATCAAACAGATAAGATGCCAAAGGAAAAACACATTTTATAGTGGCTACGTAAAAAAAATAGGATTCAGGTGATACATAAATATGGAAGAGATAATTCCGATAATATGCCAGCAATTTGTGAAGACTGACCCTTTTGTAAAGAAGCAACATGTTGTGAAAGCGTGTCATTAGTACGTTTTACGTTGTAGATACCTAATATATATAAAAGTACTTATTATCGGTCTACCATTTGCAAAATAATTTAAAAGCTATACTATGTTTTCGCCGACATCTCATTAGAAGTCGAAACACACGTTAGATATTGTAACAGTTAGCTAGTGCATAAGATACGCATCATAGAGATTTCAATGGCGCCATTAAAGTCAATGCACATTAGAAGGACATGTCAAATATTATGCGTTTGAAAGGAAAAGTGGTACATTTAAGAAATTTTACTGATAACTGACATTAGGATATCTTTTCAAGTCCCTAACTTTGAGAATAGAGTGGGGAAAAATCTGGCGGGTTACAGTGAATTCTAGAAGACCGTATTCTTTTTTCTTCCAGCAGTAATACTTAACAATTATTTCACTAGCATGGAATAACGCTAAAATTTCTTGTGTTTGTAAATATTTGAGATACTGTTTTGATATCTTTATAAAAGACGTGGAGTATACATTCCCCCCCCCCCCCCTTGAAAACAGTACGAATTTGGAAATTCTAATGTTGGCCAGCATTTAGTAAGTACTAGCTAAATACCCGCGCTTCGCTACGAAATTTTAACTTGTGCAATATTTTAGCTAGCTGTGAGGCCTCGCGTTGCAGAAATCTGTCATTCGTGTATAGGACCCAGTTTTTGGCGCTTCGCTCGCAGGAAGTTTCATCGCTACGCAAAATCGTTCGCTGAAAAGCTCATGGACACATAAACACAGGCTTATTTCACTCATTAAACCGTTCATTGCTATCCAAGCATAGGCTCGCTTCGCTCGCTGAAAGTTTCATTGCTGCGTAAGCATAAGCTCGCTTCACTCACTAAAATCTAATTGCTACGTAAAGACTTAATATTGGAAGCCTTTCTATTGTCAAGAAAAAAACAAATTCCCCGTTAATACAATAACACAACACCCCTTTAAGATTATTTTAACGTGTTTGTGGAAAGCAAAATTAAAGGCTAAAACTACTTATGACTACAGCTTGTTTTATTGTTGTTATATGTTACAGCTTGTTTTATTGTTGTTATATGTTGAAACTTTCAGAGATCTAGACCTATTCGAAGTCACTTTTTGTGAAAAAAATAATTGAAAAACAAATTAAAATTTTAATATTCTTTTTGTCAGTCCAATTAGAAGGCCAAAACTACTTGTGTTGAAAATTTCAGAAATGTAACCCAGTTACAAATCGTTTTGTAAAATATTTGTTAATTATAAAAAAAAATTTCTCTTTTTCAAAAATCCAATTAGAAGGCCACAACTATTTACGTTGAAATTTTCAAAGCTGTAGCCCTATTTGAAATCGTTTTGTAATAAATATATTTATTAATAAAAAAATTAATTCATAAGGAATTAAACAAAAATTTAAAATTCTGTTTTTCTAAAGTCCAATTAGAAGGCCAAAACTACTTATGTTGAAAATTTCAGAGCTGTAACCCTATTAGTAGTCGTTTTGTAAAATGTTTATCAATTAATTAAAAATGAACAAAATAAAAATTTAAGATTCTGTTTTTTAAAAGTCCAAAACTACTTATGTTGAAAATTTCAGTGCTGTAGCCCTATTAGAAATCGTTTTGTAACATATTTATTAATTAAAAAAATTAATTAAAAAAGAACTAATTAAAATTTTAACATTCTGTTTGTGATGTATACAATTAGAAGGCCAAAACTACTTATGTTGAAAATTTCAGAGCTGTAGTCCTATTAGTAGTCGTTTTGTGAAATGTTTATTAATTAATTAAAAAAGACCAAAATAAAAAATTTAAATTCTGTTTTTTAAAAGTCCAATTAAAAGGTCAAAACTACTTATGCTGAAAATTTCAGAGCTCTACTCCAATTTTAAGTAAGTTTCTATAGACCCACAGCTTGTTTTATTACTATAGATAAAAAAAAATGAAAACATTAAGTCTGTGTTTCTCCTTTATCCGAGTATGTGACAAGGGCCACTGTCGCATTGAAGAACTCATATCGCATCAACAATATATAATAACATCCCAGTATAAATTGGAGCCATTTGAAGGTGATCTTAGGTGTTATTCTAGTTTAAAGGTGACCTACAAGTAGCTCAATATAGGCATTAGAATGTAAATTTAAAGGGAAAGATTCATTATTAATGTCCTTGAAGTAATTATCCCGTTTATTATTTAGGTGTTAACATTTATTCGCACTGCTTTGTTTTCGGTTTCATTTCATTCTAGAAAGCTCTCAAGTTATTTTTGTGTATTTTTTCTCTCTCTATTTTCTCATCGGTTTTTAACTTACCTAAACTTACACTTAGAAAGCAAAGAGGTGAAATATAAATAAAAAGTAATGAGAAATCTATGTTAAGCAAATATATTTGACTGATAAATTAAAGTAATCAAACAAGATGAGATAACATGGGGGAATTATATAAATATATATTGCGTTTTTGCTGTTACTAACAAAAGCCAGCTATTATTAATACTAACCAAACGAACCAGTTGAAGTGAATCATTTATGATAAGTTATTATATGAACCGGTTGTTATTAGTAATTACTAATGAAATTTAATCAGCGTAATAATTTCCAATGCATTTAAGATAAAATATAATAATATTGTACTAATAAGCCTGTGAGCATTTAAGATTGTATAGAGGAATATTTTAGAAGTACATCAGTTGGTTGGTTGTTTTCAGATTATCTGGCGCCTTTAGCAACACGAGGGCTATAATGCGCCGAAACATTCGTCAATAGACAAGCCAACATACATTTACGAACACCCATACCTTACACGGGACTCGAACCCGCAACCTCGCGGTCTAGAAGCTAGCACGCTAACCACTATACCTAGAAGTTCCCATCAGAGTTAGATAATATATTCTTTTGCTGAGAGATAACACTAACTTGATTTGGAAAGCAGATCTCGCCACGGCACGCTGTATAATCTGGTGATGAATCGTAACCCCTATACATTCCTCACCGAGAATACAATGGAATTTTTTTTTTTTTAACATTTAAGTTCGATTCAGTCTAAGTTCAAAACAGATAGGCAAACAATTTACCTCGTTAAAATACTGAATTGACTTCAATGAAACTCGTAAGGTGTTTTTCTGTTCACGTAAACGTTTGAAAGTAAAAATTCTGAAAACTTGAATATAGTTGACAAATATACTGAAAAATATGACGAATGAAACAGATTGAACTCGCGACCTATTTTATCGGTGAGAGTAGGAGCGATCGGTGCCGGTAGGAGGGTGCACTTGCAACCCCATGGTATCAAAAAATATTAAAATTATCAAAAAAATTCGAAAAAAGGTGTAAATTCACACACAAAAAATGCACACGCCGTTTTGAAATTATTTTAAGTGTATTTGTTTTTATTTCTTTTCCTCTTGTGTATTTCATTTTGTTTTGAAAATTGATTCTTGCACTTGCATGGTGTCTATTAAGGACTAGATAGAAGAAAAACTAAATATTTCTTTTAATGGGAAATCATTTCCCTAGTTCTTTCAATTTCTGGAAAATACTTTGCTTTTTTTAATTATTAGGCATCAAGTATGAGACCTCGAAATTTATTTTTAGAATTCTTTCTGTTTAATTTTTTTTTTTTTTCGTTATTTCTGGAACTTGAGGGAAATGAAATGTCACTCCGTTACATTGTTTTATCTTCCGATTCCACTGTCCAGGGGTCAAAGTGACAAAATAAGAATATATAGGATTTTTTCAAAAAAAATATAGGACAATATAAAACATCAAATAACTGCACACAGTTGCTACTGAACTTCAAAATTAACTCGTTATACATTTATAAACTCGTTATATTGAATTTAAGAGAATAGAAAACACACCTTTAAAAAAAAAGAAATCGCCTGATCCTGAATACGTGATCCGTTATTGCCTCAATATTCCATCCCTAAATCAAGTTTCATTAATTACATTATTTGCAATCATGAGTCTTTTGCTTCCAGCATTTTTAACAGTTCCAATTTCTTTAAGTATTTTCTTTTTATCCCTGTTTGCAGTCTTTTGTGGATTCAGATTTACTGTTCAGTGTCAGCTGGATTGGCGGCGAAAAGTGGGAGATTTATAGCCGAATGTGGCGAACCTGGCACTTGGTTTTAAAGCAACCCTAGTGATCGTTTGGATTTGACAACACAACGTATTGACGTAATTTTCAATTTTGGCGACTTTTATGAAAAAATCGTGGCTAATATTCCGAATCCGGTACGAATTCTGCGCCAAGGCGATTTTCGCCAAAAAATGGCAGCCTTGCCATTTTTAAGAGCAAGATAACTAACTGCCTATGGTTGCCATAATTTGGAGTGGTTTGATGTAATCAATTCGTGGGGCAGAATCCGTACAGGATTCGGAATAAAAAAATCGCCGTCCGACATCATACAGTAAATCTTAACCCTTTTGTTTCCTTCATCAATTATTGACTGAGCACTCAAAATGTTCTTTAGTAGTCCTGCAAGTTAATCCCAAGTTGTTTTTATCCGTTTTTCCCGAGGCAGAGTTTTGTTGTTGCATCTCTCTCTGCATTATGGCCAATTAATTTATTACGTTGGAGGAGAAATCAGATCAGAAATTCAAGACTGATTGTTATGGAAATGTTCACATGTTTACAACTCCCGCCGGTCCAGTAGAGTTGAGTTGTAGGTTATACAGCACGTGACGTCACAAGAGATAAAACGCCGCGCCGCCTTTACAAACATCGTTTTTGTGAGGTCTTTTTCACCTACGATCGAGCCAAGGAATCCGAAATATTAAAAAATGGCAACAAACGGCGCCGTTATTACGAATTCGAAGAAAATATAGATCGAATCAATGTAGAAATATAGGATATATAGGACAATTGTAAAATATAGGACAATATAGGACGTTTTTACCGATTTTTAAAAAAATATAGGATTTATAGGACGTCTGCGACCCCTGCACTGTCTTTTAAATACTGCGAGAGCTTGGTAGATGATAAAAACATTTAGACAAGACAAAAACAAATAAAGTCATTAAATATATAATTTCTTGTATTTTTACTATTTTCTTTCTTGCTTGTTGGTCACATGGTTGCACATGGAACAAAATAAAAGCTACAAAGGAGAGAATCTCAAAAATACATACCTTGAATTTTTCTAAATTATTCTCAAAGAGAGAAAATTAACGCATAATTATAAATACTTCATTAGGAAATGCGATGAACATTTTTGAAAAATAAACGATTTGAACAAAAATCTATTAGTCTTGGAACCCCTTGCAAATAATCCGGTGGGCGCCTATAGAGTTGATTCAAACTGATTGCCACTCTTCCGCGAAATTAAAAGCCAGAATACTTAAATGATTTACAAAAAATTATTTACTATATTTTAAAAACACTAAGTTATTCATAGTCTTTTCCGTATAATTAATCCTAGACTAGAAACGAGGTACCATATTTCCAGCAGCACATTCTCTGCGGAAATATTGTTTCAAACAAAACTAACTTAAAGTGTCGAGGAAACATATTACTATTAAAATAAAGCAATTTATTCACAATAGGTGGCGCCACTAAACGAAGTATGATTTTTTTATACTATATGGAGGGTTACAATAATTTTGGCATTCCACCCTTTCGAACTGATTTTTGCGATCTATTTCACAATAGTTATTTACCACAACCGGGATCTCAATATGCTGTTGGGTGGGTATTGAAATACTACAGTATTTAAAGGTCACAATTTCCTCCTCTAAATGGTAACTGGATCAATGTGAGAGTAATATTTGAAAAATCTTTTTATTTAACTTTTAAACTAAATATCTTGTGTTCAGTAATTTATAAGTATGCTAGCATTTTAACTAATATTTTCGATTATAGTTTTTTGCTAAACACATTTCATACTCAGCTTCAACCTCGATTTCTGGTCAACTGAAGTGTTTAATCTGCAAGAGTAACATTCGTGGTATTTATTGTACCTCAAAAAAAAAAATTTTTGAGCCTGAAAATTCTTGTTTCTTATTGTTCAATTGCCCTAAAAGAACCAGGTGTGAACTTTAACTATTTTAAATACTGACTAGTTTACTTTTATAGGTATCGTTAAGTGGACCAAGACCTACACTTAAAATTGCAAAATTTACTTTACACATTATATTACTGCCTCTTTTTCCTTGCAGTAATATATTGTGAAAGCAACCACCCAATTCAAGGCTTTTCTTGTAGTGGTCAGGCAGTGCATAGATATCATTAACCTAAATTATCTTTTTATGTGCATATTGTTTTCAATATTAATCCTCAATGTCACCCCATTCTGCCACTTCATATTGATTAAGGATTGTAAACTAACAAATAAAATTCCAAAAATGCTAAAGCAAAATAGGTAACTTCTATATGAAAAACAGTGTTTCTGTTCTATCCATACACAAAAAATAACCAAATCGTTTTCAATTATACACTTTTATCATTGTCTGGTCACAAAACATAAAAAGTAAACATACACTGTACAGTGGAAATATAAAATAACAAGGCATTTACACATAAGACAAAAGTACAATATCTAGTTTGTCATTTACAAATATGAAACAATCTTCTCTCACATTCTTGCATAAAAAGAAAAAATTTTGACATGGACATCTCTATTTACATAAAAGAAATCATGATTATAATACAAAAAAAAATGCTGCCATTTTCATCAATGATCATTCATGAGACAAGATGAGCTACTTCTAGAGTGTATGTCAAAGCATGGAGAATATATTAAATGTAAAGAAAAGTATGATAATGTATCTGGACTCTAAAATGGGATGGAAAAGAAGTGCTTGGTTCAAGTACAAATTGTGGAAATCCAAATTAAAACACTCTTTTGGATTGTAAGCACTCTACTCACTACACAATAAATAACCAACTAAAAATGCCTTCTTATAAACTTAGCTTCTTTCTGCATCAACGTCTGCCGGTTCTGTGCTACAAACTTTGAACATGCAGCTTCCGTCACCTGTCCACAATCTCTGAGATCCAAGTGCAAGAGATTTGAGCACCTCTTTAGAGCTTCCAGGCTGGTGTCAGTGATGTTAGAACAGGAAGACACATCCAGTAACTGCAAGCGTGCCGCTTTGGCCGCCCCGAGGACGGCAATCCCCATATCAGTGACCTTGTGGCAGTGACTCAAGTCCATCTTCGAGAGCAACGGCAGATGGTGTGCCAATAAACGAACAGCAACGTCAGATATGTCCGCTCCAGCTAATTTTACTTCTGCCAAGTGTCGAAGACGTGTTTTGCTCTCGATGAACCCTGGTCGCGAATCTGGTGGAGCGGCCAAGAGGTCTCTTATGACGGAGTCATTCAGTCCTTCCACCCAACTGAGATCCAATGATCGCAAGAGGGGACAGTTACAAGTGCACAAAGCTGCAACAGAAGCAGAGGAACAACCACTAAGGATCAGTTCTTTCATCTGAGGAAGCCTGGCAATGAGCCAGGTTAGCTGGCGTCGAGAAAGGTTAGTCCAGCTTAGGTTTAAAGTGACTGGTTGACGCCTCACTATACCTACTAATGCCCCTGCGTTTATTTTTCGGCGGGTGAGATCCATTGTTGTCCACAGTCGTGGGTCAACAGACCATCGGTTCCATGTCCTGCATACCAATTGGCAGGCGAGGAGATCGTTAACAGATAAAAATTGAAAAACAGGAAGCATAACTTCTTTTTCAACAGCTAAGTTTTCTATGCCTGTATTTGAGTTCCGTATTTTCTCTTCGTTGTTGTTTTCGACAATCGGTGCAGGACGGACAACATATTTCGGTTTTCTAAGGTGGGGATTATCACGCAGTATAGAGCTGATCTTGGGATTTTGGTCAAGTGGGATTTTATCAAGGGCTTTCTCTGATTTTATGTAATTTTCTTGAGAAATACTAATAATTTCTGCTTTGTTTTCTTCAACTATGCAGTGTGGTACTTCTTGCTTTATTTTGACATTCCCACAAGTATGTATCAGTTTCAAATCTTTGATGAAGGGTTTGTTAAGGTCTTCAGATTTAAAACTCTTTGTCTTGTTGAGAAGGTTCTTCTTCAAACCTTTCAGATTGCGAAAAAGTCTCTCTCGGGCCGTCTCCCCGTGACGTTTTATCGGGACGCCCAGATTTAGCTTCGACTTTGTACGTATATCAAGCTTTTCGTTAACATTTTTCACTCGCAGGACTTTGCCCTGCTCGTTTTTAAGTGACTTCTTTACTTGCAATGGGTAACGGGCGCAGGAACGTATGTGAGATGGAGGCATTGTGGGTTTTTTAATGTATTCTTCTTTAATAGGTTGTGCCCTCAAGGTTTCTTCCTAAAAATCAAGAATAATTTCTTTATATTCTCTGCAGAAATTAAAAGGCGACACAAAGTGGAGCAGATGCACGGAATGGAGCAGCAAAACACATTTTGAAGCAGGTGCAACAATACATGCAAGTCAGGTGAGCTATTTAGCAGCAGGTGCAAGACTTATTTTTCACAAAGCATAACTAAAAACAAGTTACCTCATGCAAGGAAAGGGATAAAATGTTCACTTTACGGCAAATTTAGTATAAAAACCACCACATGCCCCCGAAAAGAGAAAACCAGCAAAAACATGAATACAAAAATAAGGAAAGGCAAACAGAATAAGAAAAGCAGCTTTATTTAGAAATTAAATATTTAAAAGGGATTGAAAAACTAATTGTTTAGCAAATGGCATACCTTTCAACACAAAAACAAGCAAAGCAAGGATTACTATTATACAGACATAGAAAGCAATCTTAACACATAATGTTCCCCAACAGAATATATAAAATATTTCAGACAATTCTTAAGTTAAAAAATGATGAATTGAAAATCTGTGTGCAAACAATGAATCATGAGAAAAAATACTCAAATGATCATTTTTTAACTATTTGACCTGATTAATTGATGCTTGTAGTTTAGTTTGTGAAATATACATACATATTTAAAAAAAGGAATTATTATAAAACTACAATAACTTTTGCATCATGAAACACTGTTTATCATTTTTTCCAATAAATCACATAAAACCAAAAGTAACTGTAAATAATCTCAGCTTATTACAGTATTTACCTCTGTAAAGCAATATACAATCTAAAAACCTCAACAGTTAAGAAATCTACAGAACTTTATAAAAATGATTGTAAGTGCCAATGCTTGTTAGTCAAACAAAAACAAACAAACTTCAAACAGTTTATGAAATGCCTCAAGTTAAGTAAACTTGTTCAGAATATTTTAAATATATTCATACAAATTCTAATAATTTATTTACATATTTTCAGAGATGAAATAGTAGTGATTAGTGATGTATAATTAAATTTAAACCTTCAGGAACCTAACTAAACAGCTTAAAAAAATCTCTGAATAATTTGAGGTTATTTAAAATTTCACAAAATACAAAGTTAAATGTTAAGGATTTTGTTTTGCTGAATTTAAAATAAACGAGTAAAGAAATTGGATATCATAAAGAAAGAGAAGGGTTGAATAATTTTGAATTGAAGAGAACTTAAGATCATTTTTAAATTCATGGCCTTTCTCAAAGTCCCAGACATAAATTCTCAAGGGTATCAAATTATTTTTTACAGATTTATATTCGTTTGCAGTTAACATTCCCAATTATATACAACTAAAGTACATATATAAAAGCACTGTTATAATCAACAAAAACAATCTACTTCTGAATAACACAATTCCTAATATCTTTGATAACTACAATACTTTGTAATTAAAAAAAAAAAGATAATATCCAAATATATCACAAATGTCCAAATATATCACAAGAAAAACAAAACAAAGAAACAAAACTCTAGTTTAAGATATAAACCAAATCCTGCCAAAAATAACTTTAGAATGGCAGTAACAAATACAATACCATTTTCAACAGAAAATAAGTCTTAGTGAATCCCACCAGTCTTTGCCATTTTGCACTTTAGTCTGAAAAGGAAAATTATAACTAAATGTTTCGTAAATGTAGCTTAAAAACTAACATTTGTAAGTTAAATACTGTTCCAAATCTTCCATTTTAATTTGAAGTGCTTAAGATATTATGAAAAGAGAGGTTTTTCATCACGATCTCAACTTTTACGATTCCTGTTGGTTGTTTACCATAAAAGGGGATGATCCACTGATGGGTTTAAATTGAATTTTTTTGAATGACGAAATATTTCTACACAAAAGTCACATGTCTGTGTGAATGCTGAATATATAATGTTAAAATAAATTAGAGGGAAAGTAATAAATGGTAAAATTATCCTCAAGAAGTACGCAAAAGTGAATAAAATATATGATTCCGATTTTTCCGCAATTAAGTATTACTGAAAAACTATAATGCAGTTATTAAAAGTGTGATCTTCAAAAGATGCTTTTAAATAAAAATTAATGATTCAGAACTTGAGGGGATTCCTGTTTTTATGACGCATACTGTCTCCCTCCTGCACAAATCAGTTTTTAAAAAATAGAAGCTTTTTTTTTTCTTCTAAAACTAGAGAATAGTTTCTTTGAATTGGGCTTGCCTTGTAAACAGATATTAGATTTATCACATCCCAAAGTAAATGGATTACACTAATGAATGTTAAACAAAGGGTTAGAATTGAGTTTAAGATAGGAGATTAGTGTGCCAGTTAACTGAACTAGCTTTGAAAGTAAACTTTTTTTAGAATGGGGGGAGAGGGTCAAATATTTAAAAGGCTTATTATCTAGCACTGAGTACGAATAATTTTAGTATGATAAGAACTACTCATCAAATAAAAGAATGGGATTTTTAAAGCTAAACTATTTACACTAAAAATTAAACTAGATAAATTTGCAAACTTGTGACTAGGTGGGAAATTCCACAAAATGCAACAGAAGACTCGAATAAGAGATAATCGAGGAAAAAAAAAGAAGAAAAAATAAGAATGGCTACAACTTAAACCATAATTAAATCCAAAATACAATGTTTGAGCACATTAAATTTCTGGTAATGTTGTGAAATGTACCGCATTCATCAGGTTTGTAGAATAACAGTAAAAAACTGGATGATCAGAACATATTTACAAGTGTTACATTCAATGAGAATTTTAAAGCATTAAGTACAAAAGGAATTTTAAACCTTCAAGTTCTCAAATGCAAGCTAAAACTGATGCGATTCACTTTACACTTCTAATGACATTTTGCCACAGAAATTCCAACATAATTCAACAATAACAAGTTGGGACACTAGCTATAAACATAGTCTGCCAGAATTCTCTTCAGTCGAACCCTTACCTGTTTCTCAGGCAGTGAGTATTTTCCATTGCAGGGCTGCAGAGAACTCATTTGATTTAAAGAAAGACCAATAGGTTTACTTTCATCGAGTTCACCACAATTCGAATCATCCATAACTTCTTGTTTGATGTTAGGATTATCAAATCTAACCTACAAGACAGATACAAAAAAATCATTTAAGGTTTTATTTTCTTATAATAATACAAATCGGATTTCACACAAAAAAATATATATATTTCCAATATGCAAAATAGTTCTTTATCTATAGTAAACTCATTATACAAACAAAGGAGCTTCTTCTTCAGGAACAATTAAAAAAATACTCTCATGTAACAGCAATTTGATAATTGTCACAAGTATAAACAATAGTTTGGAATAATTAACTTTAATAACCAAGAGTTAGTATTCTTTGTTTCAAGAATTGAAATAAAGCAATATAGTTTTAGAACAACTAGCTTAAATAAACTCAAGTTGGTCAATAGTTTTGGAATTTTCTAATGCAAGGCCTACACAAGGGCCATAGTGCATCATAGCATTGCAACAACTTCTACAATTACACCTTGTGATTTGTCAAACACCGCCAGATAAAATGCTGATACAAGTTAGTATTTCTCTTTCTCCCCAAAACCACATCACACATCAACAAGAGAACATTGAGGTCTCACTGGCTTTATTTTTGCCACAAGCACAATCTTCGGGTCCCAAGAGCAACAAATTAGTTATCCAAGTAACTTGGACAAGTATACAGTTAAGAGAATTTCGCACTGTATTCCAGGCTGAAATTATGGTAAATCTAGTCTATGCCCAGGAACTTGTTACCTGCAGAACAAGATGCAAACGCATTGCTATTTGTTCAGATAGTCCAGCGGCCCTATAGCACTTGAAAACAGGTTTATATACTCTAAACTAGTGCTTGACTGTAAACTTGCTCTGAACGAGCTAGGCAGGAATAACAAAGTTACGTTGTTTTGGGTTTCTAGACTTCATGGGATTCTTGGTACTGAACATGCTGATGAACTGGCCAAGCTTGGATCCCCAATAAGCCTCTTGGGCCACCACCATTTGTCCCAGTACCAAAATCAGAGGATCAATTATATCAAGTCTTGACAAAGAAATTGATCTAGAATGAAAAAGTCTCAGGGTATGAGACAATCAAAACACTTTTTAAAAGGAATCGCAAACCAAACATAAAGATTTATACTGGGACTGGACAGGAAGTTCTGTAGAATCATGGTTTGTTTGTTAGCCGATCACTGTCTTAGGAATCATCTTAAAACAATGAAAGTTATTGAAAACAAGCTATGCAGAGGCTGTAAAAACTCAGCTGAAACAGTAGAGCATGTCTTCGGCAAATTCCAATCATTATTCATGGGCATTAGGCTTAAAACCTGTGGAGTTATCGACATCAAGTCTGACAACTTTTGTAATGTTCTCCTTTCAGACTGTTTGGCCTTCTGCAAGGCCACTGCCCTGTTTAATATGGCATATGCAGTCTTCATCTTAATAAGATTTTAAAGAGGTAAAGTGGGCCAACAGGCCTAAGTACGCATGGCTGGGCCACTCTCTTTTCAATCTTATCTAATTTAACTTCGACAAGTTGTTTTAAACACAATAACTGGATCAGGCAGAGTCTTACAGCTTAACGTGGATTTCAAACCACGACGAACATCCACATCTAACCCAGGATTCAAATCCGACACCTTTAACATTTAAGGCCAGATTGCTAACCACACAGCCATGAGATGGGCTTAACTTAAATGAGATTTATATAAGTATTCTGATATTTACCAAGCCAGAAAAGTTGGGGTTTTATGGTAATTCAAGTTACATTAAAAAGGAATCCTGTAAAACCAAGACTTATGTATATCTGCCAACATTGGCATTTTCAAATTAGTACAATTTTTACGGAACAAATATTTTCATTCCTGACTCATTGAAAGTCAAATAGCGACAATATTTATGAATGTAATATAGAAATAATAGTAATTCTATTACAAATGCAAAAATAAAATAAAAAAATTGCATAATATTAAATTGCTCTCAAATATAACAAATTGTTACATTTTAGCACAAAATGGAAATTATAAAATAAAAAACTAACTTGGATTTAAAAATAAATCAAATTTAAACTTTACGATGAAATCTCGATGAGGTTTATGATTTAGTCTACATTACACCTAAATACATACAATGAGTTGGTGGTATTCAAAGTGTTTAATCACATGCACAAATATCATTTATGTAGGCTTTCGAATTCTTATTATTACATTTGATGTTGTCAATGTGCTTTTTAGAATTGATATGAACTTCGACATCAGTAAATCCTCCATGAGAAATCTTAATATCAGATGCAAAGATAGAGCAGAATGCAAAATTTGTTTCTGTTTGAATTTCTGATGATTAGAAGTAAACCGCTGGTTTGAAGTAAACTCCAAAAAAACTTGATATTTTCTGTAGTCTTACACCAGGATTGTTCAACTTGTATATTTTAAAATAAATAATTAAGACTAACAAAGAAGCTGAAAACCGAAAGTGCTTTAATTTCTAAAGTCCGAGAAAACGAAACAGTCATTCGGTGAGTGCCGCCAAAACAATTGAAAACGGCGGCGTCGCGATTTAGTGCGCAGCGTTGGAGTACGGTCCAAAAGAAGAAAGAATAAAAATAAACTAAAGCACTTTCAGTTTTCTACTTTATTAACTCTAAAGTTCGAGACAACGAAACAGTTGCTTGGTTCGCCAAATCCTGTCGGCAACACAGATGAAAACAATGAATTTCCGGCGCAGCGCTTAAGTGCTTTTATTATATACGCGCAACATTATTGTACGGTCCAAACAGAAGGAAGAACCAAAATCTAAAGCATTTTGGTTTTCAGATTCTTTGTTAATCTCTTAAGTCTGAGGCAACGCAATAGTTGTTTGGTTCGCCAGGTCCCGTCAGCAACACAAATGAAAACAGTGCATCTTCGGCGCTGTGGTTTAGTGCTATTATTTACGCGCAAGTCCAGTACTATTATTCACCTTTTGGAATCCAGTCCAAAAGAAGGTAGAATTAAAAAACTAAAGCACTTTCGGTTTTCTGCTTCTTTATTAACCTGTAAAGCCCGAAAAATCGAAACAATGGTTTGGTTTGCCAAATCAAGTCGCCAACAGAAAAGAAAACAATGCATCTTCGCCAACGCAATCTTGGAATGTGAATAAATATTTTGACTGACGCGGCAGCTTTGGAAAATCGTTTCGGTTTCATTGGCGACTTGAAAAAATATTTAAAAAAAGGTTTTAGGGAAAAAACAAAACAAAAAAATGAAATCCGTACGATTTTTTAGCTGTTCGTACATCCGTACAAAATAGTAAAAATCCGTACATTGTACGGATAATTCGTACAAGTTGGCAGATATGCTTATGTTGAAATGTCTGTTATTTAATATGATGGTATTTTGTTCAAAAAGAATATAAATTATCTTCAAAAGTATTTGAAATTTTACTTAAACTGCAAAACATAATATAAATATAATTAAAAGTAACTTATGTTACCTATATTTTTGTTAAATATTTACTCTTGTAGATTAATACAGTATTGAGAACATTTAGTTGATTAATTATACAAATAATAATTTAACCAAATTTATGCTTTTCCTTTCAGCATAAATTGAATTTTTTTTAGTTTAATGGTGTTTAGATATTCTTAATATTCAGATGCAAAATTTATTAATATTCAGACAGAAAATTCAAGTAAAAAAAATCAGTGGTCAGTGGTATCAAGTCTTAAAATCAGTCCTGCCCGACGTTTAAAGAAAAGCTTTTAACTGTCTAGCATCATGGTTTGATAACCACTTGGTTCATTTAAAGCTGAATGAAAATATTAATATATTGAAATATGAATTATGGTCTTTTTAATACCATTTTAATTTTATAAAATACTTTTAGATTTTTCTAGAATACACCAACTCTAAAACCAAATAAAAATTACACAATAACAAAAATAAATCTGTTTTTTACTTGAAACAATTCACTCAAACTGTTACAAATACAACACAAATTATATTGCATTAGTTAATTTAAAGTTAGAATAGAAGTCACATGAAAAGCAAAAAGTATTATTGAAAATACTAAAATGTTTTAAGAATAAACCATATTTAAACTAAATTTACAACAGTATAATAAAGAGTGGTTGCTCACCTTTTTCTTCTGAGGTACTAAATCTAAGGGTTCACTTTCAAAATTTCGTTTATTATCAGGCACTTCAGAATGCATTTGATTTTGATTTATTTCTAACTTTAAGTGGGCTATGTCCAGTGACTCCGAAATTTCATTTGTACTTGAACAGTCCAGAGCACCATTTTCACTACCGGAAAGTGATAGCTTGGAAAGATCAGGACCTTTTGTGCTTTTGCCTTTCATTTGTCGGGGCTAGGGGGAAGAGGTATTTATTTACCTTTGAATTGTTTACTTTCAATTCATTTAAATTAATAAAGTTTATAACAATCTATAAAGTTTATAGCAATAAAAAAAAAGTTAGAAAAAAAATAATTTGATAACCAGTTCCGATTATAACTTGCAACATTGGCAGAAACTTGAAATTCTACTAAACTAACATGAAACATTTATAGTCTTCCAAAATATTAATTAAAATACATATCTAACTCATAGAATTTATCTATAAAATATAATTCCAAGTTCAATACATACTCATTACCAAAAAAAATTAATTTTAATCTTATGTAAATAGTTTTAGAAATTTGAGACTTAATGTATTGCTTACACGGAGAAAAATCTACATTCACCTAATTTATATTTATGATAAAACCTTCAGCATTCAGCCTTATTAAGTTTAAACTCAAAGAAATTATCAACAACCATCATTCCAAAACAAAATAATAAAATAATAATTTTAATGGTCTACCTTTATTTGATCTGGTTTTCCATTTCTTACACACTTTGGACATTCCCAGCTGTTAGGTAAATCATCATTGATACAGCTCTCCATTGGAAGATCAGGGTTCTTTTCCTGAAGACACTTGGGATGCAGTATCTCCCAACACTGGGAACACTCCATTAGACTAGAATTCTCATTTTCTGGAGGGTTAGTTAATTTGTCCCAACCGTCTCTGCCGCAAATCATGCAGCAAGCTGTGTGTGGCAGAACAGGCTACAGAATGGAAAATACAGTTCAAAATGACAGAAATTTAACCAACAAAATTATTTTGAAGTAAACAGCATTTGTATGGATTTCTAGGTGATAAGCAATTAAGATCGAGAATATTTAAGTCATTTATTAATTGTTTTACGAATGCATTGCATACTTTTGCATACAAAAATACTACTTAAAACACAATGGTTAAAGTGAATTTATGCTGCATTATACATTTATTTCTCTCTGTCACCTTAACTAATTTTAAATATGCTTTAAAAATTTTTTTAAAAAAAAGTGTTGGACATTTATACTATTTCTAAGCTGTGTATAATACTTTAGAACTTTTCACAAACAAGTATTTTAAAAAGTCTTTAAATATATTTCCACTTTTCACTCTCAAATATTGTTAATGAATTACTTTTTAATACTATTATTACTTTAGAATAATTTTATGGTGACAATAAATCAGTGGAACAAAAAACAATTGGAACAAATTGTGTGTTCAAATCAAATGAATAACTAAGAATCTACAAATAATGAAATTACACCATTAACTACGGTAGGGCGTGAAAATTTGCCAATCAACATTTTATTTGTTTTTTTCTTCTTTGCTTTAAAATTGCAATTGTGGTTCCACTTAGTGTTTTTTTTTTTTAAATCATAAAAATAATTTTCCAAAAAATCTGAAAAATTTAAAATATACCTTAAATGATCTACATAAACAAGGTAAAAGTTTAAAAAAATGACTGTTTATCCACGATTTAAAAGTCGTCTTTAATGGATTAAAGCAAACATTAAAAATTCATCAATAATAGGGAATTAAACTTCCAGTAATCTTACAGATGAGATATTCTATGTAGGGCTCAACAGAAACAGTGGTAGACTAAATATATAAATTCATGATATTATGGATAAATATAAATTTGTCTTAGAGGTTGCATAATTAAGCTGAAATTACACAGGATGGCCATAAGATTCAGAAAAAAAAGTTCCTTGATTTTACTGCAAACTTTTTTTCTAATTTCTCCAACTTTTCTAGGTTTCCTAAATGTGTAGGAACTTTGATCAAATACAACATGTATGCTGAAGAAATAATATGCCCATTTTTAAAAATAGTTTTGGTGGTAATATAAAGTTTAAATTATTCCGTAACATTAAACTTCTAATGATTACCACCACAATTCTTTGTATAAATCGAACCAAAATACGAATGTACGAGGAAATGTTCCTTTAAAATAATAAATTTTTCCCGATTTTCGTAGCCGACCAAACGGTATAGTGGTTAGCATGCTAGCTTCTAGACCGCGAGTTCGAGTCCCGTGTTAGGCATGGGTGTTTGTAAATGTATGTTGGCTTGTCTAATGACGAATGTTTCGGCGCATTATAGCCCTCGTGTTGCTGACGGCGCCAGATAATCTGAAAACAGCCAACCAACCCGATTTTCGTAAAATTTTAAAAAATCCTGACATTTCCCTGATTTTTTTCAGAATCGGAAAGCTCCTTGATATTTCCCTGATTTCCAGGTTCTGTGGCCACCCTGTTACAAGTTTATATTCCCAGAGTTCATACCTGGAGTTTTTCGATGAGCGGTGAGCTTTTCTTGCCCTTTTTTGTTAAAAATAGTCCCCATGCCTGCTTTACAGAAAGAAAAAATGCTATCCCGCACAAATTCGCAAAACTTTCGTTTTTCAACCAATAGTATACAATATTATGAATCACCTCTACTGAAATAGCCTATCGCACATTCATGTTCAAACGTCCCAACCAGAGATTGAATTCATTGAATAGATGCTGATATGTAGTTAGGTGGACTGTAGGCCACCTTAAAATTATTGAGCGCTAGTTATAGGGTTCCCACTCAAATTACAGAATAAAAATCAATGACTTTTAAGGACCTTACTAATGTTTTTAAGGACCTTTGAAAAATTGTTTTCAGGCATCATGTCTGTATACAAATTTTTATTTAAGTATATTCAACGAAAAAAGTTACAAGTTGGTGGATGCGTAATACAAATATGTCAGAGAATTCCAATACGATGCAGAAAAGTGGTGTTCACACGGGGATAGCAAGTCCGAATTGTATTTTTATAACTTTTGCAGTTGGGCACACAACATTCGCAAAAATTAAGGACTTTTAAGGACCTCTAGGCATTTTCAAGGCCTTGAATACAAGTTCTAAAGTATTAAGTACTTTTAATGACTTACAATGACTGTGAGAACCATGTACTTAGCACGGATGGCCATTTTGTACGCAACTTTTATTAAACGCATTTTGCCAAATTTTTAGAAAAAAATTTAAAGGGTTGATTAAGTTATAGTTAAAGGTGTAAAACCATCAAATGTTAACACTAAGCCATTAAAAAGAATATTTCTGTTTCGGACATGCGTAATCGCTTTGCCCCCTAATTAAATTTAGAGGACAATTTTTGGTAATTTACCTGTGGCTATACATTTAATTTTTACACATGCATTTTATATTTAAACTTAAATATCATGGGAATGTAATAAAAATCCCCAATTATTTCAGATTAAAAAAAATAAAATATTATAGTCAATATTATAGCAGCTAATACTCAATACTCTTTGTGATATCCCACAATGGCAAAATTAAAAAATTAACTTTAAGATTGATTCATTAAAATTTTACAAAATATTACAGGAGGCATAGGTTGTGAAAAATTCTTATCTTAACATTCATTATATCAAAATATTCTTATTATAATTCTACAGAATTATAAATTGATATTTTTATAAGACTAATGAATATATTTGATGGAAATTTCACTGTGTAGATCAGCGTTCACCACTAACTTTTGGAGGCGGCCCGTATGACTTATGTTGGAGCTTCTCGCGGGCTGGATATACCAAAATATGTATCTTTAATTATTATCGATTTAACAATACATAACATTTCTGAAAACTGGGAAAAAATATTTTTATTTTATTTTAATGAAATTACAATTGATATTTTATTCTTTTCTTTTCAAATAATTAAAAAACTACTAGGTTTCATTATTAGTAAACCAAACTAAAAAAAGAAGTAGAAGTAGTAAAAAAAGAAGTTAATCTATTGTTTCAGTGTAACAATAAGACTTGATCTAAATTTTAATAAAAGTATTTAAATTGTACTTCCAGATTACCCCGTTTTAGTCCATATCAATTGTAAGACAATGGTTGTCGAAATCGTTCAGTTTATTTTATGACAGAGTCGATGTCTTTCGGAGTATTTGTTGTAATCAATTTTAATAAATTGTCCAAATGAGTTTCAGTTAAGTTATTTCTGCATTTATTTTTGATGAAAATTACCGTGCTGAAAGTTTTCACACAGTTTCTTCGGGCACGTAGTGAGAACTCTCTTCTACATAGTTAGCACATATTATTTTGGATAAATTACAATCATGTAAAAAAAAAAAGGTCCATACTGTGAAATTTGATTTTTTTTTAATATCTTACATGGTGCCTGCGGGCCGCAGAAAAATCTGTCGAGGGCCGCGTAGTGGCTAATGATGGTGCAGATGGTTCTTTAATTTAAAAAAAATTCCCAGTTTCATTCCAGCAGAAATAAGACTGAAGCATTTTTATCAGTACTTTGATATCGTTTGATTTCCGAGTATCTGAGGAAATTTTTGATTGGCATCATTTTAAGCAATATTAATTTCTTTAAAAATTCGATAATTTAAAAATATTTATTGTGGTTAGAAAGTAAAATATAGAAATTATGGTTGAAAACCAGATACAAATTTCTGCAATTTGCCATAAAAGTGCTCTTGGAAACAGGAGTTGCCTTTATTTAGAAAATAGCACCCTGCCCTTCTTCATTTCCAGTATGAACTCTGGTATTCGAATGGTAAAATTAAATGACATGATTTGGTGTTACAAAGTTATATGAAAGAATATAGAATATTGGAATTAGCAAGTTATTTCTATGCAGTTTTCCATTACAAAAAAGAAAAATTTGAATGGCCCAATCACAAAAACTTGCACTTTAAGTGGGTTTATTTTTTATCACAATATTCTTACATTAAGTTTGTAGAAAATAAGCTCAGAACAAAACAATGGCGTTTCCCTATGATCGAAATTGATAGTGCAGCAAGAAACATTCGACAATCATTCATGAATGTAGAGTCTTTAATATTTAATACTCAAATCAAATTATCCTTTCAATTTTTATAAAATGAATCAATACAATGAGAACGAAAAAGAAAATGCCTACTTATCTTTTGAAAATCAAATCAAGTCTCTTTTCTTTTAAACTTGCAAATCAGTCAATGTAAAAAGTGTGATTGTGATTACTCCATCATATCCAGCACTAATCCAAATTAACTCCCTTTTTAATTCCGACGCTCAAACATGGTCAACAAAACAATTTTTGTAAATAAAAACTACCACATAACCACGGGAAAAGCTCATACCAAGATGACTGAAACTTACGATCATGTTGAGATGCAGCTCTTTTTCCCCTATCGTTCACCCACACTGATTCAAAAGAGCCAATCAGTTCATTGAATTCGCAAGGATAGCTGAAGTTGGATAAGTTCCGAACGGGCTATACCTCCCCACATACCGTATATATTGCGTTGAGGGAAAGATTCCAATTGTGTTCCATCGGTTACCATGGCTATGTTGCAGCCGAAACAGGATTTCTAGAGCTAGCTGCAGTTTAGTGGAAGATCTCCAGTTTTAGTTAGAGTAGTTTTTTTTCTCTCCTGAATTGAGTGTTGAGGCAACCGGCAAAGGGTTTGCTATTAATCGGATTTTTTTACATTTGTAGTAGAAATTCCATCTTTATTTAAGAAAATTATAAATAGTTTTGCACTAATAAATCCTGGCTGTACTTGCTGTACACCATGAACCACTACAAGAACAAAATCTTTTTGAGCATGTCACAGACATAGGCAAGTTAGTTGTTATCAGAGTTGCCACTCAAAATGTAAAACAAAATTCCCTGACTGTTCCAACTCAGTTTTTGTTAAATTTCCAGGTTTCATTTCAAGGAGAAGTAAACAAATTTGTTTGCATACACTTGCAGTTAAAATTGTAATTTTAAAGAAGGATTATACAAAAAAAAATTACAATATTTTAATGTGCATTTTCATCAATCAATCAAAATTTTGGTAAAAAAAAGAGCGGAAATCCACTTTTTTGCGTAATTGTAAAATGTTTGCAATTTGTGTCACCAAACACTGATGTATCTTGCACATGAAGATAAATTGATTAGATAGCAATTTTTGCATCCCCTTTATTTTTCCCAGGCATGAAAACAGTTAAAATATAAAAAAGAGGAAAATATATACACAGCGTTATTGAACAACACAAAATAGCTGAATAAGAATATATTTGTAAATTAATGTGAGTACAGAACAGTGGCACAGCTAGATTTTTTCTGTGGGATGTTTTAGGCAAGTTTAGTCTGATAAAGTCCTTCAAAGACCATTAAAAATAATAACATTTTAGATAAAGTGAAAATTCTCAGAAAAAGGCGGAAATTGGCCTAAAAGCGAAAGATTTTCACCCTTTTTTCAATCAAATTGCTTTCAGCAGGTGCTTTTTACACTTTGTTATAAGAAAGTATCACATGAAATATAAAATTTTCGGAACGCAAACGTGCGTTCTGAAAAAAATGAACTTCTTGAAGAAAATTTGAATCTGATTGAAATTCCCTGACTTCTTCAGAAAAATATCAAATTTTCTAGTTTTCCCTGATCTTTTTAATGCATTTTTATTTTCCCTGACAATTCCAAGTTTTCCCGGTTTTCCAGGTGCGTGGCAACCCTAATTGTTTGCATTGGATTTTTTTTAATTCAAGAGCTATACAAGAGACATGCAACATGGAAATTATATCGTTAACAATACACATTGCTCCCACTCTTATTGAAGAAAAAATTCAAGGACTTTCAAGGACCTTTTTAAGAAAATTCCAAGGACCATAAAATTACATACTTTAGACATAAAAATACAAATGACAAATCAAAATTTTCACCATTAATGTTCATATGCGCCATTACATTCTTTTTTTAACACTACTAATCTAGATGTAACCTATGGTCTAGTAATGCGATAAACAGCCAAGTTGACACCCTTGAAGAAGTCAATAAAAAAACTGTACACATCAGCAGGCATTTTAGTAAACCTTATCAAAATCTCTGCCCCCTGATGGCTCTTTCAGTAACTCTATGTACATTGAGGAGAAAACAGAGACGAATGTTATTGGTGGTAGTTAAAAAATTCAAAGACCTCATTCCTCTAAAGGAGCTAATTTCTTCAAAAAAATTTCAAAGACTGTGGGAACCCTGATACAGATTTTGTTTTAAAAGTTTGTTTTCTATCAAATTGTAACAATATAACTCACTAACAAAAAATGCTAGAACATTGGCAGAGAATTCTAGAGTCCAATAAGAGTAAGATTGAGTTTTACCCTAAAGTTGCAAAATAGTGACTTAGGCTCATTTGCTTTTGAGGCTAGAGCTTTTTTTCACAAAAAATTTCCCAATTACAAAATCTATCACAAAAATTAACACTGAAAATATAAATTTTGGCATATATGAATGACTTAAACTATGAATTAAATAAAGACAATAAGCTGAAAGTACAGAAAAATATACGCACTGCCATGCACTGTCGACTAATGCAAGATTGTTTCATTCTTCCAGGTCCTCCGAATTTCTTCATGTCTTTGCAAAAGTGGCAATCCCCACAATCTGCTCGTAAGCAGGCCTCACACTTTTTACATCTGGTCCTACGACGCCTGGCATTGCTTGCACTATTTTTTGAACTGCTAGACTTGGAACCTTTGGTTGATGTGGAAGTGGTTGGGGTAGAACGTTGTTTTGGCTTAGGTTTCTGTTTGCAAAAAATAAATGGTGTAACTGGTATGATTAAAAACACTATTAATAATAAAATTGATAAAAATTTAAAACAGTGGTTTTTGATTTCAAGCTTTAATGATTAATAGATTCTTCTAAAACATTATATTTTAAAAGTAGCAGAGCTGTTTTAAAAAATCTGAAGAAAACTTCTCTTAAAAGATTAAAGTAATGATACATTTACCATAAAATAATTGAGCTTTGAAAAGTTGGTAATAAGATTGCACTCTAGCAGAATAAATTTTACAAGGAGTTTTGTACTAGAATTATGGATAGCAAGGAGTAGCACTAACAAGCAAAGGCTATTGTACGAAAATTAAAGATAGTAATTACAATTTACTTCAGTAAATGAGTGATTTAGTCAATGGACAATTCCCGCATTTTTAAAAAAAATTCTATTCAATTCTAAATGCTTTGAAAAGGCCATAAATACACAAAATTCTGCTCAATGCGCTTTTTCTTTTTTTTTAAATTTGCAATAAAAGTTCCTGTGTTAGACGTTGGCAAGAAAACGATTCATTTGGCACGAATTGCATGTGACGTTAAGAGATCCCAAACATCTAGGTTTGAAATGCAGCAGGGGAAACCAGTTTTGCAAGTTTCTCGCATATCCAGGGGTCAAAGTGACAAAATAAGAATATATAAGATTTTTTTAAAAAAAATATAGGACAATTTAAAACATCAAATAACTGCACACAGTTGCTACTGAACTTAAAAATTAATTCGTTATACATTTATATACTCGTTATATTGTATTTAAGAGAATAGAAAACACACCTTAAAAAAAAAAGAAATCACCCGATTCTGAATATGTCATCCGTTATTGCCTCAATATTCCATCCCTAAATCAAGTTTTATTACATTATTTGCAATCTTGAGTCTTTTGCTTCCAGCATCTATAACTGCTTGAACTGCTCCAATTTCTTAAAGTATTTTTTTTATCCCTGTTTGCAGTCTTTTGTTGGTTCAGATTTACTGTTCAGTGTCGGTTGGATTGGCAGCGAAAAGTGGGAGATTTAGAGCCGAATGTGGCAAACCGGGGACTTGGTTTTCCGGAAACCCTAGTGACTGTTTGGATTTGACATCACAACGTATTTTCAATTTTGACGACTTTTATAAAAAAATCGTGGCTAATATTCCGAATCTAATACGGATTCTGCGCCAAGGTGATTTTCGCCAAAAAAAAGGCAGCCCCGTCACTTTTTTAAGAGCAAGAGAACTACCTATGGTTGCCCTAATTAGACAGCGTTTGATGTAAACAATTCGTGGCGCAGAATCCGTATCGGATTTGGAATAAAAAAATCGTCATCCGACATCATACAGTAAATCTTAACCCTTTTGTTTCCTTCATCAATTATTGATTGAGCACTCAAAATGTTCTTTAGTAACCCTGCAAGTTAATCATAAGTCGTTTTTATCCGTTTTTCTAGAGGCAGAGTTTTGTTGCTGCATCTCTCTCTCTCTCTCTGTATTATGAGCAATTAATTTACTACGTTGAAGAAGAAAACAAATCAGAAATTCAAGACCGCATGCTATGGAAAAGTTCACAAGTTTACATATTACAACTCCCGCCGGTCCAGTAGAGTTGAGTTGTAGGTTATGCAGCACGTGACGTCACAAGAGATAAAACGCCGACGTTACAAACATTGCTTTTATCAGGTCTTTTTCACCTACGATTGCGCCAAGATTTCGAAATATAAAAAATGGCAACGAACGGCGCCGTTATTACGAATTCGAAGAAAATATAGATCAGGGTGTCCACAGAAAAGTTATTTTAAAATTCCCTGATATTTCCCTGTAACACCCAATATTTCCCCTGATTATAAGTTATCGACAGTATATATATATAAATAATAAACTTTCAAGTAAAAGAAAATTCAAATTCACCATCATAAAGAAAATTACGATGCATGTACTGTTTATCTTTACACATTTATGACACAAATACCAAATTGCTTCATTTAGTGTAGTGTATGTATAGTGTACCTGTACTGTGCGTGTGCAATTATACTTTAAAATCACACTTTTTTTCATTACAATCTAATCTCAAGAAAAGAGGACTCTAGTATTAAATTTCAGATTTAATAAGCTGTTTTCTTAAGTAAAATTTTAAAAATAAAGACAAACCATAAATCATGTCAAAATGGATCAAACACACACACATTTAACAAATACTCTATATATATTATATTAACTATTTTTGTTTTCTGAATACTTGAAATTGTAATCAAATTTTAAAAATCAATAATTACTTTAAAATAATTTCGTAAAGTAAAATTTTTATATTTTATATTATATATCAATTTGTGTATTTAAAAAAAAAAAAAAAAAAAACCCTGTCTTCAAATGTAGTTGGATTGGGAGAGTTACACGATTTGCATTGGCTTCTTAGTTTGCATAATTTCGTTGTCCAAATTCTTCAATTTCATTATTTGAAATTTTCTTCTTTGTCTAAGATCAGCTGTAGCCGCTGTTTAAGTACAATGCCCAAGCAAAATTTTTACAAAATAAACACATTTTCCCCAGACAATTAATTTTAAACAATTCTACATAAAAAAATTGCTTTAACTCTAAACTATTACTTACATCTATTGTTAAAATGTAAAATTGTTTTTCAAGTTAAAATAAACAATTTTACATTCAATAGCAGTTAAAATGTCAATTTTAAAAGAGGATACATAATAAAAACTGGGACGATTTGGATTAATTTTTTGTGCAAAATTAAATTAAAATTCTAATCATTCATCATTAATTCAAACCAAACGGTGAAAACGATCCTCACATACACACTAACAATGTTACCTTGTCGATAGAGCTACATCCCAGCTGCTCAATTTTTTCAGCCGAATCCTGTCCATTCTGTTAGATCTAGATTTTATTTAAAAAAAACTCATATAAAATGTGGATTATTTACACGGATTCTAAGAGCTGTCTAGACTCTATTGACAATCCTTTTTCACAAAATCATCCATTCATTAGGGAAATTTTAACCCATCATTCCAGACTTTTAAACAAAGGTTTTCAATTTCCTTTTGTTGGATCCCTGGTCACGTGGGTATCATGGGTAATGAGTGCTCCGATGTTATTGCTCGAACTGCATACGGAACTGTGACCAATGTGCTTTGTCTTGATGATTCTTTAAAAGTATGTGCAAAGGCTCTCTTCGGCACATGGCAGGCCATGTGGGATGCAGAGCCCACAAACAAACTACGCACTTTGCAGCCAATTATATATGGATTCACCTTCTCTCAATCAAATAGGAAGAGAGAAGTTATTTTGTCAAGACTCTGTATCTGTCATACCCGATTTACCCATGTTCACCTTCTGCTGGCAGAAGATGCACCCATATGTTCCTTGTGTAATATTAATTTTTCAGTTTATCATATTTTAACAGAATGCCCATCTTTTAATGCAATAAAGCAACACATTTTTAAAACATGTCATCCTTCATTGTCTTCACTGTTAGATTCACCACCTCATACTAACCTTTTTAAATTTTTACAAGCGATTGGTTTTTATCACCTCATATAATTTATTGATTTTTAAAAATACTTTATTCAAACTTAACTATCTTCAAAATTTTGTAGAATCTAGACTAGACTGGCTATAACCCTTTCTTTTTGAAATAATTTTTAAGAATTACTTGGTTTCGGCACAGTATGGCCTTGAAGTTGCTCTTGCGCAAGAAAAAAACTAAACCAACCAACCAAACCGATTACATGACCTTTGACCTTTACGATTCGATATAGAACCAAACCAGTTCTGTAAACAGCATTCAACCAATCAACGCTGATTCGTCGTAACTGGACATGACAGGGATTTCTGGTCTGCTTATCTTTCCTCTTGTGTTCGACAAAGAAGGAAAAAAGCAAAATGGCGTGTTTTGGTCACGTGGTACAAATATATTTAAAAAAAAAAAAAGGGACTAAAGGGACCAAATGTTAAAAAAAGGGGACAAAAGGGACCAAAATGAAAAAAAGGTACTTTAAGGGACTAAGGGACCAATGCTAAATGCCCTGTGAGTATCACACAGCAACGTAATAACTGCGATAACGCTCACCAAAATTACAGGAATAACTGCCATTTCATCAGCGTAATGTTCTGCAAAATGGCTATAACATACCAATGTAAATAATTCTGATGGAGTCTAACATTACAGAAAAATAAGGGGGGAGGGGATAATAATTCCATCGGTGGTTTGGGGAAGACTGGACGCATGCAGGTTCCATGATTGTCAGGAAATTTTAATCTCCATGAGATCAATGAGAAAATTGTGGGAGGAAAACTTTGATAGGTGGAAAAATAAGAAAAATTCACGAAAGCGGAAAGATCGGAGGAAGCAATCACATCCCTGCGTTAAGGCAACAATCGGCAAAAATGACCATCACACCAACGTAAATATCAACGTTAGCATCCAATATATCGATGGAAATCGCTGAAATAGACGCGATTCTATCGGCGTCACAATCTACGAAATTGACAATCACAAGCAATATAGATAACTATTGAGGCGCAAACCTTGGAATAGTGATTAATAGGGACTAAAATGAACATCACAAGAATGTAAATCTCGGTGATAGCTCCCTTCTTAGCAGAGAAAATCTCGGCAATAACAAGCTTAACATCAGAGTAACGTTCGGCGAAACTAACCACCACACACCAGCATAAACAACAGCGATAGATGCTTGCAATCAGCAAAAAAAGTGGTCATTACATCACAAGTTTGGGGAAGTCTGAAAGTATATAGGTTTCTTGGTTGTCAGACAAGCAAATAAACCCAATAAAATTGTAATGCAGTTTTGAATTCGTCTCAGGAATGATGGAAATTTCAACAATAAAAAATGCTGAAATCTGTGTTTCAGCAGAACTGTACCATGGCTGACAGGTGCAATCTCTGAAATACCGTCAGTGACACATCATGAAAATGAGCAGCAATGCAAGAACGTGTTTCTTGCCCTCTATAATCACGAAAATATCGGCCATTTTACCATCCTAACGTTCAGAAAAATGACCATCAAATACCAACGTAAATAATGCCGATAGACTACTATAATATAAGAGAAAAATAAGTAAGAAATGTAGTCATTCCATCGGCGATTTGAGGCAAACCTGAACG
Organism: Linyphia triangularis; assembly: GCA_963978545.1. NCBI lineage: Eukaryota > Metazoa > Arthropoda > Arachnida > Araneae > Linyphiidae > Linyphia > Linyphia triangularis. Next base: position 31,939,610 of record OZ021726.1, read on the forward strand.
CAAGCAGGTTCAGTGATTGTTAGGAAAATTTAATGCGAAAAGTTACATGGTCGGTCTTGTGGTTTGAATTTTTGACGTTTTCTTTTTTAAACTTTTTCTAATTTTTTTTCAAATTGATTTTTGTATTTTTGGTAGCAGTATATATCTTTAATTGTCAAAATTAAAAGTTTCATTTTAATTTCGGAAAATTCCTTTAAACTTTTTGATAAAATCCCTGATAATTCCCTGATTTTTCCCGAAATACCGAATTCCCTGACTTTTCCCGATATTCCCGGTTTTCCCGATGTGTGGACACCCTGATAGATTGAATCAATATAGAAATATAGGATATATAGGACAATTGTAAAATATAGGACAATATAGCACGTTTTTGAAGATTTTTTAAAAATTTAGGATATAGGACGTCTGCGACCCCTGCATATCACGTCAAACTGTATGGTATATAGCAATGGTCTACCAAATCAACGCCAACTATTTGGCAGAAACCTCACGATAACCATAGAAACGGAAGGATCTCTTGACCTCACAAATTTTGTTGAGTGTTTTGATCAGACTGGTATTGGGGCATTTTCTTTTCTTAATATTTAAATAAGTAATTTTTTTAAAGAACTTTTGTTTAAATATTTGGAATCGGAAAGAAATTCTTCATAAATATAAACTAATTTTACTTGCTTTTCAAAAATGCGGGAATTGTCTATTCTCAAATAAAAGATTATAATGTATTAATGAATTATTTTTCTGTTTGGCAAAACCTACATTTTATATTCATTAACAAACTCAATGTTATTTGTTCTAGATATTTAATAACAAGTTAACAATACTAGAATTATATTAATCTTAATAATTTTTATTAGGTCTACTAGCAACAACTGTCAGAAAGCAAATAAATACCTTAATGTCCAACCAAAAAAGTGAAGGTTTGCCTGTAATAGCAAGCCGTTGATCATCTGACTCGTGCTCATTAAGAACAACCTACACATAAGATTAAAAACATTAATAATCTGACAATTATTTAAGCAAACTCTTAATGAAATTAAATAATACTACAGAAAAAGTGCAATAAAAATTATAATAGTTAAGCCACCAAATAATAAACTAAAAACTCACTTTTAGGTCTTCCAACAAACCATCCGGATCACGTATGTAACTAGGAATACCTTTTTTAGCAGGTGGCAAGTTTTGCAACCATTTCAGAATTGCCTAGAAAATATATTAATGCAATAAATATATATTTGAGTTACTCTTTCCTTAAACACTTTCGTCCATAAACCTTACCTTCAAACCGTTATATTCAAGCGTTGTAATATGAATATGCTCCTTCGGGCCACTTTTAAATCCATTACTCTCTGAACAAGCTATATTACTGGTATCAGGAGTGGAAACAACTGGTTTAGCTTCTAGACTTGAGTCAGTGATTGATGATGCTTCAAGCTTAGCTCCATTAGAAGTTTCTTGATGCAATCCTTCCCCAATACCTTTGAATGGGAACGAGAACTTATCCTCATTCATGTGCATCGGGTTGTGCGTAAGTGAAAGCAGCTTTGGGTCTTTATCGGGTGAAGATGTTAAGTTCAGTGCATCTGATGGAGGCTCATTGGCGGGATCTACAAACTCTCCGTTTTCGTTGCATATGAGGTAGTTCTTTCCAAGTAGACAGTGGACAAATCGTTGAACAACATACCACAAGATTTCGGTGTAGAATGGGTATCGGAATTTTACAGGCACCTAAAGTAAGGAAGTGAAACTAACAATGAAAATCCATTTATACTTTTAAATTTAGTAAAAAAGAGTGCTTATAGAAATTTTAAAACATAAAAGTCAATTTCACAAGTGAAAAAGTTAAACAAAAGAATTGCTTCACTTGCAAAATGTTTTAGTTGTTGAGGAATTTTTTTTTTACCAGTGTTATTACAACACAAGTAGTTAAAAAAAAAAATATATGTTGTAATAATGGGTTTAATCCCACTTTTTACTTTGGTTTAGAGACATATAAGTCTTGCATGAATTCTCCAAAGTACTTATTATTTTCTTTTTTCAATTTTATACTTTAAATTAGTGGAGCGGCAATTACTGCAATACCAAGCAAATTTTTTTCTTGGAAAAAAGGCACTATTTAAACATTGTTTTTATCTTTTCTTACTAGAAAACAACATTGACTGAAAAACACTTCTTTATTCTGTATACTAACTCCAGGAAGGAAGAGCAAGATCAGGAAAAAGAACCTTTTATATCTACAAAGGTATAAATAAACATAATGATGGGATTAAAAATCAGTTTTTTGTAACAGAAAAAAAAAAAACTCTGGAAGATAACTATCAAAGACATCAGTGTTTTGTATAGCTATCCAAGACATCAGTATTTTTTAGCAAAAACAATTTAAAGATGATAAAATAGTAAAAAATTTACTAAAAAATTTGAAATGCTTTATTATTGCACTAATTTGAACTTACGGTCATAAGCCTTAAATGTTTATTTATATCTCGACTGACATAGACTATTAAAATAAATTGTAATAAACAAAACGATGTTTATAGATTAGTGGCTTTTATAAAGACTGGACCGAAAACTTGCAGACAATTGTGACAGTTCAGAGTTCAAAAGATCTGTTGTCTAAAAAACTCACATGTGTAAGGTCTTCTACTTCAGCTATTCGTAACTGCTTCTCAATTCCAAAATTATGTAAGAAATTTCCTCCAAACACCAAAGTATCCTCAGGAGTAAAAACTGCATGTATCCAACCTAAGTTAAAAATTAAGACATGAATGAATAACTTTGTAATGCCTTTCTGTTACACCATCCATTGCCAATTACAAAATCAAAATATTGTGACAAAATTTTATCTTCATTCCATATGCTTTCTAAAACAAATTCTGTTGGGGCCAAATATTTTTCTGTTTTCAAATTCAAATTAATTATATGAAATAAAAATAGTTTCATGCTATATTTAAAATGCTTTAGACGTTTCTTTGAATGGTTAAGAAACGTCAAACTACCAAATAATATTTTCATTTACAAGTCAAAATGTTAAATGCAAAATTTTATAAAACTCTCAAAATCCTTTTTTTTTACTGTTTGAACTTTAAGCAACTTATAATTATTAAAAAACAAATTTTAGTGTTTATCCTAAATTTTTTCACACTTCTTCAAAATTATAGTTAAATACTAAACTCTGTAAAAAAAAAAATATATCAGAAATCTCTTTAAATAATTCAGATATGAAAGATATGTTTGAAAACAATTACCAGTTGGTATAAAGAAGGTGTCGCCAGATTCTAACTGAACACGGGCACACTTCTCAACAGTGTCACCAAAGAAGACATCACCTTGTTTACCAGAAAGTACCCAGGTTTCATACAATGCCAAATTTTTTTCAGTAGGTGGTATTAACCAAAAAACCTAAAAGAAAACTAACAGGTCATAAACAAGATAATATATAATGAAGAGAATAACTTCAAGTTTTCCAGTTGACAGTGAGAAATCCCTAATCACTGTAAATGGAAAATATAACTCAAGATTTGTGTTAAAAAATGAAAAACTTTGAATATAGAAGAGATAACACTCTATATGAGAAAGAGTAGATTATTCAACTTTCAAGTATAACTATTAGTAAAACAAAAATGTAATTTTATAGGTATTTCCGTGCTTAAAACAAATACAAATAATAATTTTAATACAATCTGAAAAAGTCTAAAATCAAAGACAAAATTTTGTTTTAATGCTTAAATTTAAAAAAGAAAGTACAAACCATAACAGCATAGGAACTAAAAAATAAACAATGGGTACTACTAATAGTGTTTTAAAGGTTAAAACTCCTAAAAATTATAAATTCTCACAATAAGGTACCCTCTTATATTCCATTACTTTAGTATGAGCAAATCCGGGTCTTTCCATTGTTCCTACATCTATATATTAAATATATATATGCAAGCTAAGAGTGAGTTGTGCTCACTGAAATTTTTTTTCTACCTTAGTTCAAGAAACATGCTTTAAGTGGGTTTTGTGAGTATGTCTATTGAACATCTTTGTTGCGAAGTTGGCAGATCAGCCTGAACTGATGTGGTAAAATAATATTGAACTAAACCATTCCTCAGAAATATTGCTTTGATTACAGAGCTCCATAGGAAGAGAAAATATAATCAGTCGTCTCAGAAAATGCAACAGATCTCAAGTTAGAATAACTATCACATACTAAAACTGAATGTCCTGAACTTGTGCAAGTCCTATTAGTGAATAAATAACGCATTCTGTTGCATTTAGTACTAAAATGTAAGTCTCTTTATCTAAATATATACCCATCGTTGTAACAGACAATCAGCCTTCCAAGAAGTGTAATAAATCATAAATATTAGCTCACCTCTCACTTTAGAAAAAAAAATACTATGTCCTTAGTCACCATTTTTTATAAAACCAAATGTCCTTTATTTTTATTCCTACACCCCTTTTCTCTCAAAACCTGTTGCTTAAGTAATAATTATTTTATTACAACTTCTTGACAAAATTGAGATTTTCTCTCAAAATATATTATCAAGTTCTTTTAATGAATGTGAATAAGAAATCCAGTATCATAGAGAAATTTATAGTACACTTATCTTTAACATTTGATCTACCTACTTAATCTCTAATTAGTAAAAAAAAAGTCTAGTTACACCACACTCAAAGTCTGATAAAAATGGATACCTTAAAAACAGGATAAAGCAAAAAACAATACAATATACAAACAAAATAGTTATAGTTGCTTTTAGTAACACAATGTAGACCTAATAATCGATTAATGGGACAGAATTAAACTGCCATTATCTTAAAACGGATATAAAAAAAGGATGGCAAAGGAATGAAATTTCATACCTTTTTTCCGCGAAGAATATGATACCAAACTGATGTGCCACCAAAATCTATGTGAAAGTCAGTGTAACAGCCTTTTACACTCATTAAACAGTACCTAAAAAAAATAAGTATACCACTCATAAAAAAAAAATTTAACTTGTTCATGTCACACTATGAAGTGTGATGAATATTATAAGGTATGTTTATGTGTTGTAGTAGCTCTCGTGTTATTTTATCCTTTGAACAGATCTTCTATCATTTCCAGAAAAGAAAAAAGGAGGGGGGGGGGGGACACGATTAAGGATAAGGAGTTTTCTACTGACACAAATGTAAGCTCCAATGAAAGAGCTTTATTATAGCAATTGATTATTTTTGAGCTCTAATTATGAGTTTTACAATAAGCCAAAATTCCTAGAATTTTTTTTTTTAAATAAGGTCTATATAATTTTTTTTTAAATATGTAAAACCATTTCTTAAATACTTAACAAGAATTTTGTCATTTTGCAAATAGCAACCATGCACTTTTTTATCAATAGCACTTACTTTTGAACTTTAGGGTATTTCATTTCATCCAAAGAATTTGTTCCTTCAGTTTGACTATCCTTCAAATGCCTTGGCCACACCCAATCTACCCAATCAACTTGTCTGACCTAAATGAAATGTGACAGAACTATAGATAACATAGAATATTTATTTGAAAAATGAATTTATGACATGAAATATTTGAATTTCGACACATACATTAAAATTCTACAAAATTTCCATTTTGAAAATACCAAGTTATAATTGTTCAATACATTTAAGAATAAAATGATTAAAAATTATTGTTTAAAAATACTAAGAGCAAAACAGCTTGACTTGGCATAACTAGTTGATAAGTAAATGTTTAAAAAAGACTAATTTACAAACCAATAAAAAAAAATAAGTGTGGTATTCATACAAATTTCATTAAAGTACTAACTACAATATTTCAAAAGAAATTTTTTAATGCATATAATCCAAGCCATTAGCTAATAAGTGGGTCTTTAAGATTATTTTAACAAATTTGAGAATGAAAGTGCGCTTAAAAGTGCTCCATTCCTTTATTTTCAATAGAATTTCGTAAGAACTACTTCAAATATCTATTTGGCGTAACAAACTTTCCTTTAACATGATACATACTTGAGATGAGACAGCACACTTTTAGAAATAAGAATATAATTCAGCCTCAACAAAACAAATTAAAAAAATTGCAATTAAACTGTGATACAATTCTAGTAAAAAATAATCCACAAAGTATGTCTTCTTATCAAATATATATATATAAGTTTAGTACAAAAACAAATATATGTATATATATTTAGTACAAAAACAAAAAATATGTATATATATATATTTATTTGTTTTGGTACTAAACAAAGTTACTAGCTAAAATCTTCTGTACAGTAATGCTAACAAGATAAAATTAAGTTTATTAAATTCATAATTACCAAAGTTGGGGATTCAACATAGTTTTCTAATCTTGTATGACTGAATTCAAGGCTTATAACATTGAGCAACTGATCTCGATTAGGATTTTCAAAATATTTACACCAATCTTTCATAGTCATTTCAATATCCTTTTGTGTTGTAACATCCATTACATCTAGCATTCTTCGGCTGCCTGTTTGAGTAAGAAAAGCATACAGGCAGGGCAAAGAAGATAGAAATAATCCTATACAAGTTCACCAACATTTGATTTTTAAAGCAGGTGTGCCATTTCTACTTCAGAAATTTACTTATACCTTTATTCATATTCATGAAAAAGCAGTGGCAGAATAGTGACATGTTGTATTAATTTAATTACAGCTTTCAACAAAATAGATTCTAAATGCCATAAATATTATTGAAAAAATAAAATGAGTTTGAAAACCACAAAATAGCCACCTTTTTGTTAAATTGGGAAAAGAAAACTTTAAAAAAATGTCTGATCTTCATATTTTAATCAAAAAAATACATTTTTAATATATTTTAAATAAAAATATTTTGAAAGTTAACAAAAAATGTTAGATGCCAGAAAAATAATAAAAATGCATATTGAACATTCTACCTGATAAATAATTTTTTTCAGGTAGAAAGTATGCTATAATGCTATTTAAGTCAATTATCTAAAGCTCAGGGAAAATTTAGTAAAGTGAGTATATCAAAATAGACTTTTAGTAATTGAAAATGAACATTATTTATAAAAAGAATATGAAGAAAAAAAAGGTGGCTAGTTTTCAAAAAATCCTTATCCTTAAAAAAAACTTTATTAGCCCCATTCCAACTACTAATGTTTCAAAATAAACAAAAGACCAATAATTCCAAATTAAAAAAGTAACAAAATCTAATATATTAAAAAAGTAGTTCATACATTTCTGAATATAATGATTTTTTTAATATTTTTCCTCCAGTGATTAGCATTTTTTTGAGCATTAGTGTTTTTCAGAATTTTTTTAATCAGAATTGATACCTCCAGAATCATCAACAACTGGCTATTCAAATTTGTAACACATTTAATTTATAAAGTTATAAATATTTTTTCCTCACAGAATTTTATTTTTTTAATTTTATCTGAAAATAAAACATGAAAAAAAAGTAAAATTTAAAATTTTTAATTTCAATATGTTTTTTCCTTCTAATTTTTCTAATCCAAGCATCAAAATAAAATGAAGACAGTCTTTTCTTTACATAATTATGTATTAGAGAAAACTTTTACTTTGAAAAAAGACTCTTTTTCTTGACTAACTTCTTTGTTTTGAAAAAAGGCAATATTTAAATATATCTTAAAGTATAAAAAAAACATCTTATAAGTAATAAAAAAATTGAAGCAAAAATATTGAATAAATTACTTATTTTTGATACTCTGCCCCCTTAAGGAAGAATTAAACTACAAGTCAATTGTGTTTCTCATGCATGGCTATATTCTTTTGCAGTTTGTTTTTCTCCCACCCAAGTATATTCCTTTATTATTATGTATTAAATATTTTAAAAGTATGTCTGTATTGCAAAAAATATTTAAACATCCTTTGTTACAATTGAATTATTAATCAATAACACACAAAAACTAATTTATAACTACAACAATCATACTTACCAACACATTGACGGACATCATTTACAGTGAAATTTGCACTAGGCATTCTGAAAATAAACAAGAAAAATTAAACAGGTCATTCAAAATAATTGTTATTTACTAAGAAAGTAAAACTAGGTTATTAAATTACAATAGGTTTTATCATTAGCTTTATGTGCACAAATCAAAATATATAAGAGGAAATAGTAACAAAATGTTTAAAATCAAGAACATTCTGTTACAAAATACAAATGAAAGACAACTGATCAACCAACAAACAAATAACAAATATTTGATGACCAAAAGATGAATTTCAACAATAACTGCAAACAAAAGATGACAAAGAAAAAACAAAAGATGATTGACATATTGCAGAACAATTAATAATAATAAAAAAAAAATAACAAAGAACAATTTAATTAATGAATGAACCTCAAAGAAATATAAAGGATGAATAACAAAAAATAAATTACAAATTAATTGATCAGCTCAAGATCAAGGGCAAATGAAAATATTGCACTTGTGTTTTGAATCCCTCATTTTCAGACTTAAACACAAAAAAGCCACATTCAATGCCAAAACTATCTTCACCTTCCACGGTAAAAATTGAAAAGAGTTAATATGATGTCACCCAATGTAGTGAGCACAAATTGGATGTTGTTTTTCAAATTTTTTTAATTTAAAGTAGTAAAAAAGACTAGTAGAAAAATAAAAACTATAGTTAATGAACTGAGGACTAGAAATGGAGAACGACCTAAGTACCAAAAAAATCAAAAATCTCTTTTTAAAGGAAAAATGTCTTAAAGACCAAGCTAAGCAAAGTGGAGAACGTCCAAAGTCCGAACTCCAGTAGCAATAGTTCGAATTCAATCTGCTACTTAGTCATAGCCTTAAGTACCAGATGCGAGTGTTTTTCATTTTTCGGCTCTCCTGAAAGATTTTCTTTATTGGACTTGGGTAATTTTCCATTTCTAGTCCTCAACTATGTTAATGGAAAATAATTGCAATAAATGGTAAAGTACAGATATTTTTTATCCTAATAAAAGGGTAACACATTTAAATATATCTAAAGAATTTTTTGTTTTAATTTGACTTTTTAAATGTAACCTATACTAGTAAAAAAAAAGTCTTTATTTATAAAACTGACATCTGTCTGATTGATAATACCATGCATTTGCATCTTAGTAGTAACAATAAGACATGTTTACTTATCTAATTTTTATAGTCGGATTAATTCTTACAAACAATTACTTATTTAAATTATAAAATTGAAATGCACAGAAAATGTTAATAAGATAAAATCATTCATTTTGTACCTCATTCCCAAACCAGCTTTATCTTTGAAAAGAACAGGCTTGACAAATCCATGCTCTTGCAAGTACTTTAAATTGAAATCTAAAAGCATATTTAAAAATATGTATATTTATCACTTATGAAATACATATCAATCATTTTAAAAATCTTATAAATAAATTCAAATATGAGAATAAAAATGCCAAATGTCAAAATAAATCCTTGGATGACATTAGAATAAAAAACAAATTAAAATTACGAAAGAGCACATTAACAGCTTACCTTCTCCTTTCATCTCATCCACAAAACAACTCTCAAAACGATCACATGTCAGCTTTTCTTCAACGGAAAACATTCGACGCCCTTCAATTTCTTCATCTTGCAAGCAATCTTCTGTGTAATGCTTTCTTTCTTTAACTCGCTGAAAAATGTATTGCACAAGAGTAAATACATTATATTTTAAAGAACTTGATGTGCTGATGATGTCAAACTATTACAACATTTACCTTCTTAGATATACTTTTTTGTTAATGCAATGCAGTAGGGGCATTATATAAAACAATGTGGAGAGAATAGGTTTAAACTAGTCTAGCTAAACCTTCTAAAAGGTAAATCCACTAAACAGCCCTATGCTAATAGACATTATTTTTTAGCACCCATCAATAAGTTGCCAACAAAATGGAAAATAAAAATAAAAATTGGTTTTAAGTTTTTTACAATGCACAAAGGATTGACATAAAATAGAAAACTTAAAAGAAACTTAAATGCACAGGATTTTACTTCCAAATATTAGCTTTGAAATAACCTTCTATGAGCATCAGTTATAGTTATTGTTATCTTATTGACTTGTTCAACAAGCAGCTGATCTCCTTTTCTTAACCAAAATTATGAGAGAAAATTTCGACATTCCACTAATACATAGAATTAAAAAATCTGCATGGATAGAAAACTAGTAAGTGCATCAAATAAATATTATCAAAAGTTTTTGCTCATCATTTAGTGAGTAAAAATATGTATTGAAACAGGATAGTTTGGATCCTGGATTTGCATAAAAAAATTTTGTGGTATCTCCATGTACTTCAACATAATGGAGTTTTTTATAACAATTTCTCCTACATTCTTGCAATATAGGTATGCATTTTTTCAAGTATGCATAAACATCAAGGTTTAGGTGATTAAGGTTAGGTGATTTTAATAATCTACACCACTGCTTGCCTCAAAATATATCACATCACAATACTTACTGGATGTGATATAATTTAGATAAGCCCCCCCCCCCCCCACACACACACTTAAGTAACGTCTAAATCAATTTACTTTGTTTTCAGGGGTGGGAAGTGCAAAAGCTCAGCTTGGAGCAATTTTGGAGCAGCAAAATTTAACATTTGGAGCAGATTTGCAAAAAATTGGAGCAGCAAAATTTAACTTTCGGAGCAGAATAAGAGAAAATGTAGCAGCAAAATTCGAAGATATTAGTAGCAGAAATATAATAAATTGTATCTGGTTTAATTTTTCTGCATAAAACATATATTAATAAATATAAAATTATAAGATATACATAAAATAACAACAAAAAATATAATTTGTAAATTTAAAAAAAAAAAATAATAATAATTTATACTTATTAGCATTTGACACTTCACGAACGGGTTTGCTATGCTAAACCAAGCTCTCTTTGCACGTTAAAAGTTTCATTGTAACACAAACACAGCTCGCTTAGATCTCTGAAAAGTTTAATTGCTATGCAAGCACAAGCTCGCTGAAAATTTATTGCTATGCAAGGACAAGCTTGCTTCACTCTCTAGAAGGTTCATTAGAGCCCCCTCCCCATCGAGAACCAAAAAATTTGCCCGTCTATACAATAACACAACCCCAATCACCCCTCTGAATTATTTTTACAAATGTTTATGAAAAGCAAAATTAGAAGGCAAAAACTACTTATGTTGAAAATTTCAGAGCTCTAGATCTATTAGAAGTCGCTTTGTAAAAATATTAATTAAAAACAAATTAAAATTTTAAAATTCTGTTTCAAAAGTCTAATTAGAAGTCCAAACCTACATAAGTTGAAAATTTCAGAGGTGTACCTATATTTTAAGTCGCTTCGTAAAAAAAAAAAATTTAATTAAAAAAATTATTAAAATTTTGACATTCTGTTTGTCAAATGTACAATCTGAAGGTCAAAACTACTTATGCTGAAAATTTAATTTCTGAGCTGTAGCCTTAATAGAAGTCGTTTTGTAATTTTTTTAATTAATTAAAAAAATTAGTTAAAAAACTAATTAAATTTTAACATTCCGTTTTTAAAAAGTCCAACTAAATAAAGATCATAACTACTTATGTTGAAAATTTCAGAGCTGTAACTCTACTTGAAGTAGGTTGGTAAATAAAATAATTAAAAATGAACTAATTAAAATTTTAACATTCCGTTTGTCAAAGGTACAATCAGAAGGCCAAAATTACTTATGTAAAAAATTTTATGTTAAGTTCTACACCTATTTTAAGTAGCTTTCTACAGATCCACACACTCTTTGTTTTATTATTATAAGACTCATTTGTATAAAAATAGCAATTCTTACAGCAAAAATAGCAATACAGTAAAATTAAAATAAGAATGTTTCTGAATTTTTGTGTATGTTCTAAAATTTTGTGAATTTTTTTAATTTTCCTAATCAGGTCAAATTCTGCGCAAAATGGCGATTTTACCCTACATGCCGTTCTATAAACTTATAAAAAAAAGTATTATTTTTATTTTTTTGAAATCGGAAACATTCCGGGATTTTGATTACATTTCTGTGATACTTTATTTCAAATGTAAAACGGACGTTTAAAAGTTAATTACCAACAGCCAACAAGTAAAAATTACAAAAAAACAACCCTAAATTTAATAGAAGGCATCGTCATTACGCGTGTCCGAGCAGAAATATTCTTTTTAAATGCTTAGTAAAAACATTTGATGGTTATACACCCTTAACTTTCCAATTCCTTTCTTCATTATTTAGAGCAAGAGGACGTGATAAAAATCCGTCGAAACACACTTAATCAAGGTACGTACGAAATGGTCATCCGTGCTAATTAGGTACTCGGTGATTTCAATTTGTCCCGGTGCAAGACGCGTTTGAACATGAATGTGCATGCGTAAATGCCGATTTCAGAGATTGCACGTGATTTTCCACATATTGCATTCTGTTGGGGGGAAAAATCGAATGTTTTGCAAATTCGTGAGAAAACTGCCCTTGAGGTTGCCGTAATTTCGTCTCCACAAAGATTTGACATGCGCGAGATGGTTTGGCGCTTTAGCCTGCGCGGTTATAATAGAAGATTTAGAGCAAAATTGTGGTTTTGTAGCAGGTTGGCGCAGGATACCACTTTTGGCGCAATTTGCGCAGAATTCTCACCCCTGTGTTTTCCAAAATAGTCATAAGGAGATACTAGATACTTTCCAAAGTAACTCACAATTATAATTGAGAATCTATTACCTAAAAATAGCCATAGCAAACAACTCTTAATTACACTTTAATAAGGTCACCCCTCTAAAGTTGGGAAATATCTAATCTATCATTTTAATTAGAAGGGGAAAAAAAGGAAAAAAAAAGAAAAAACGTTTGATAGGAGGTATTTATCAGCAATAATAAGTTTTGCAAATCTTGTCAAGTTGGCGTAAATGTTGGCAAAAAAAAAATAGTTGCCAGTTTCTAGCTTTAGTTGGAAATTTTTTCCAAGATGACCAAAGCCTTGTTTAAGCTTATCAGTACAGCGTAGTATAAAAGAAAAGAAAAATTATGCATATTTTTTATTTTAACGTTACAAATTAATTTTTATTAGATGCAAGTGCGTTTTTTATATTCACCATTGTTAAGGGGAGTTGGTACCCTCTATACCGCTAATGTTAATTTGGATTATTTCATGTGCCTTTTTCTCAAAAAGTAATTGACATAGAAGCCCAATTTTTGTTTCAGTGCATTTAGCAGACACTTGTTATTCTACTCGTTAGATTTTAATTGTAATTCATTTACTTTTTTTTTTCAAGGAATTTTCGTGGAAGTCACTCAAATTTGTTGAAAATCACAAGTTTCTTTTTCCGAAATAAGCCAAACCAAAAAATATTTTTTAAATAACAACAAAACCTCACTTCAGTAAATACAGATACTTAAAAGAAGTATGTGGTAAAAATTTTAGGTAGATAGCTTGTGCAGTATCTGAAAAAAAGACCCATGAATAATAAAAAATGTAGTTTTGAGAAAAACGCATTTTAAAAAAAAAACTTTACTTACATTAATAGTCAACAATTTGGTCTTCAAGAAATTATTAAAAATACTTCTAGTTGAGGTAATATTACAAATGAGATATCCTTTTAAAGGGGAGAATTTAAATTTTAATAAATAGTTATAAACTCAAAATCGATTCTTTTGGGTACCAACTCCCCTTAAGTGAAGGTGATATTTGGATTATTAAGGAAAGATGTTTTATATCGTCACACTTTTTTTTTTATTCTTGAGCGAATTTTGGAGGTAGGAATGTTAAGAACATTTAAAAAAAAAAAAAAAAAAACCATAAAGCCGTTTTTCGACAAAATTGCCGAAAAAAACAAAAAATTTCAATGGCAGGATCTTTTGCGCATGCGCGATTTTGATTTAAGAAAAAAATAAAAATAATAACATTCGCCACATGTTAGTTATTACTCTGACTTGCATAGTAAATTTTAACATCGTTGGACGTTCTGGAGTATTGCTGCTAAGAAACATACACATGCAGTGACCATTCTCCGAAAACAACGGTTTAGAACCAGTGACCTTCCAAATTAAAAAAAACATCACTTTCGTGCTATTTATTCTGATGGAACACTTTTATTTACATATCGGCAAAAGTAAAAACCCAATAAAAATTTAGTTTAGCAAAAAATAGTGCATAAGTAACGTAAATGTAGGAGGAGGGCATACTTCAAAATTAATATTTTCATCAAGTGAGTCACTAAAATATCGAAACTTGAGAGGGCAACTACCATTACTGTTAATTTATTTGTTTAACATGAAACTCCGTGAACGCGAACAATTTCGGCGGCGCCATCGACTTCGCATTAACGGGGTTTGATTGTAAAACCTTTGAAAGTTATAAAATAAGTAAAATTCGTAATACGATGATGTAGATATAGAGGGCTGGTGGATGTGATTGGGATGTGAATGCATTGAATTTAAAAGAAAGGGGGAAAAAGGAAGAAAAATGTTAAAGAAAAGCAACTTATTATATTATTTTTTTTTTTTTAATTTAAACAAATCTACCAAACCGGACCGTCCTATTTTATACAAACACTGACCGGCCCGGTGATTTTACCGGACAACCCTATGGCCAGTACCCCCCACCCCCTCCTTGCTTAAAGCAATGACCTGACATAGGTTAATCTTAAAATCAAATTTGCAAAAAATAATTAAAACAAATACAAGGAACGCAAGCCTGTTTAGTTTATTTTATCGTTTGAGAAACGTTGTATCAAATACTATTAGTTGACTTTGAAAAAGTATTACTAGTTACATAAATAACTATTAAGTGGAACTAAAAAATTTCCTTTTCTGAAACAATACACATGAAAAGAACATTCAATTAGCCTTTTCGTAGATCAGCATTGATTTATAATAATCGGTTACACCAAATTTTAAACAAAAACATATAATAAAGACATTTAAAACATAAAACGTTAAAAGACATTTTAAAACGCTAGACATTCAAAATAAATGTTTACATTTTTACGTGCATTGAATATTTATGAACAGAAAAAGTGGTTTTAAGCATTTAAGTTGCAGAAAATTATCTATTTAGTTCAAACTAACTTTATGACATCGTTTACAGTGAAATATCTGAACAGCGCAGTTTTAAAAAATATATAATTTGAATAAAAGTTAACAACACTAACAAGAACTAGCGCACATTGCCAAACCAATAAATTTTTTTAGTAACCCACCACCCACCAGTGTTTAAAAACTTTTCTACAACAACTTGAAGCAATAGTATATAAAACAAAATCAGTATAATATAAGACATTATCGATCAAAATTTTCTTATATATAGCAGCTAAATAAAACGACCTTAGTGAAGATTGTAATTTGAAAAGGAGTTATTGCAATTCAATTAATATTCCAAGAAATTCAATTATTTAACAACAATAATAATCAGTTTCACAAAAATTGTATACCTTTGTATTCTTAGTCGTCTATAAAGTTTATTATTTTTTCCCAAATTATATTACTTCCAGAAACATTGATTGTCATGATAATTCCGGGTTTTCCTTGTTCAGAGATAAGATTAGTTGAGCGAAATTACACAAAGATAGGTTTTTCTACATAGCTTGCAGAGAAAGATGGTCAAAAAAGTTGTGAATGATCAATTTATTGTTTAATTCACAAAATGCCGCCAACTGACGGAGAAATCATTCCAGGTGACAACCCTCAACCATACGCGTAACATCCACGTATAAATACTTTTTGAAATTCTATTCAGTCCTAGGTAGTGGCCAAAATGGAGTAGATACAACACTCAAACTCAAAATTCAGATCGGCAACAAATATGCCTCTAGTTCGATAAAAAATGACAAAACATTTTCAAAATTTCCACGTTTTTTAAATTCAAATTTGGTATTATTAAACAAAATGTGAAAGTCATTTTATTGAAACAAAAACAACTGAAATAAAAGTTCAAAATTATTCATATGTAAAGGATGGAATATTTGTTAAGTTTTTATTGCCAAAAAAACCACAATTAAAGAAGTGCAAGTAGTGGAGTTCGTACAAATTAATTAAAAAAGATTCAAATGATGCGCTAACCTTTTCTTTGGTTTATTTATCGAAGCTGAAGATATTGGTTGTTCTTGTTTCCAAATTCATTGTTGACAAAATTTTCCGCCGCAGCAACATCTTTTTTTTAGTATGTATCATTAAACTTTTAGATGTACGAGACAGTGTATGCTCATTTGATTGGCAAAATGTCATCTTGTCTTGTCTGAAAGCTTGCAAAACCTTACAACTTGTTGAAAAAATTATTTTTAAAGATTAATTTAGTAAAAAATACAAGATATCATTTTGTTTAGAAATATCCAAATTTCACTTTTAAAAAGGACTAATATTTCTAACAAATACTTTTTCAAAAGAAAAGGTAACTTTAAAAGCTACCGCACTTGTTTTCATTGTTTACAAATGGTAAAGATTATAAGAGGTGTAAAATATCAATTTGCTTTGTCATATCTATTATTATTATTTTTTTTTTTTTAATAAAAGAAAGCATAAAGCGTAGGATATTGAAAAATATTAGATGAAATTACCATTTAGACTCAGAAAACAAATCTTTGCAAAGTGACAAACATAATATGTAATCTATCCCCTCTATAAAAATAAAAATCGAACGAGAAAAAAAAAATTATTAATTTGGAATTCATAGTATAAAGCACACTCCAAATAAACAAAGCTCATTTAATCCCAATCCATAAAATTAAAAGGAAAATACAACCTTGTTATATACGTCAAAAGAACAAAAATACAAGATATCACCAAAAATCATAACCCACGCGCACGCGACCTATCAAAAACAATGACTGGTTCTGCTATCCCTCCCACATTTCGAATTATGACAATATACTTCGCGATTCCAATACACGGAGTGTGAAAAAAGAAACATTCAGAATTAGAAAAACCATCTGAAGAAATCCCTTCCATCAAGTTGTCAAAAATGAAAGTTTGAGACAATAACTTACTTTAGAGACGGGTTGTTTGGCGTCTTCCATGTTGTCCGCCATAGTTGGAAAGGAAGCCAAGCCGAGCGTGCGACTCCTGTGTCGGAGACGCCAATTGGCCGACGACCATCAAAGCTACCGCCCAAGGGGGTGGGAGACCCGGGCTGCTAGCGATCAGCTGATGACTAACCGGAGGGGATCGTAAACAAATTGTGAAAGAGCATGTGAAACATATTGCCCTTATTTTTTCCAAGTCAAAAACACGAGACTACATGTTTGAAGGGGAGTAGTGATTGTTTTCTTGATTTTTTTTTTCATAGAACCGAGTCATAAATTTATACAAAAAAAATTAATTAAAAACTATAAGTTAACAATTAACAGTCTCGTTTTCGTATATTTCCAACAAATGCAACTTTTTTTAGGCCTCATTTTATCAACTGTTTTGAGAATTACAGACGCAACAAAAGGGAAAATTTTTGGGTTTATTACTCGACATATCCGAATAAACAGATAAATTTTTGGAGATGTTTGGATTCAATTCTCTCTCTACTTTAGAAAGCAGTTTTCTTTATTTTGGAATAAAAAATAAATAAAAAAACATGGTGTTTTAAAGCTGAAAGCGGATTCCCAACTCCCTTCAAAAATAAAACACAAGGGCAAACGTGTAGAATGCGCTTTGTTTTCTAGTAAATATTCCGAAAACTTAAAACAAGAACAAATGACGCATACTTTTGAATGAAAACAAGAAAATTGTGTACTTAAATTTGTCATATTCAACTATACTCTTGCTTCTTCCCCATCTAAGTTTCCATTCCTAAGTTCCCCATGTAAGTCGGAATTTAAACGTTTTTAAAAATGATTTATTGAAAAAGATTCATAACAAACGTCATTGGTAGAAGTGAGGGGGAAAAAAGTTGGGGGATGCTCAGAAGTTGGTGACAGGTGCAAGCCCCTCCCCAACCCCCCCCCCCCCCCACCTCCCCACAAATTTTATAATTTCCTGTCTTATATTAAAAATATTAACTGGGAAGGAACTAATTTATACTTCCTAACACTAACACTGAACAAGGGTTGAAAATTTATTCTTATTTTAGTGAATATTCTACGATTTAACTTTTTTACTTGGAAGTAAGAGATAAAGTGAAGTAATAACTCAAAATTACATACATAATTGTTTATTTGAATTTAAATAATGCTTTTAAATGCGCATACTTTTATATTAAATTAATAGAGATCTTTATATATATATATATATTTTAATAGTTTGTCTCTATATGAAAGAAGAATAGAAATTTAACTTAAAAGTTTCTCCAAAGCTGAAAGTTGACCAAGCGTAGCAATATTTGTTAATAAAAATACTTATATCTTTATACAAAATAGTATTATACATTTTTATAGTTGTATGATATAGACCATAAATAGATTTAATTTTTACATTTGAAAACTTTAAATCACTTTTTCTTAGTGTCATTACATTTAAAGTTTAACGTTATTTTTCTTTAGTAGTAAACTAATCTAAAACAGTAAAAACCTATTGAACCGCAAAACTAAACGCTAAACTACGTTCAGGGATGAGTTTAGTAAAAAATCAAAAAGCTGAAAACAAAAATTTTATGCGTGAAACACATTTTAAGTTAAATTTTTAAAAAATTGTGTTTTTCCATGTGCATTTAAAACACTGCACCGTCTATGTCCATCCGAGAGCAAAAATGGCTTAAAATAGCTGCACCTAGACGTAGGGATACACTTTGTGCTGTCATTAGGCATGGTATAGCTCCAAAGGGGATTAAAGAAAAAAAAAATCTGTGAAAGCGATGAAAACCGACAAAAACTTCAAAATTTCAACAAGCCAGACAACTTTAAGCAATTATACCACATTGACTAACAGGCCAAATTTAATTAAATCCAGTTTTCTAAATTTTTAAGCTGCAAGTACTAAAAATCTTAAAATCTAAATTTTTAATCATATTGTTAAGCTTGTTCAATAAAATAAAAAGCAACAAACAATTTTACAAACAATTGCAGTTAAAATAACAATTTTAAACACAGATTATTTAGAAAAATTACAATTTGGACTAATTTTCAGAATATTTTTATACAAAATGATATAAAAATGTGAGTAATTCTGCATAGATTCGAATCAAACGGCTAAATATAACCTTAAACAGGCAGCAATCGCGAATATGGCGGCTATCGGAAGTCCAGAACGGAAATGGCTACGGAAGTCCAGATGAATGGCTACAATTCGGTGTTGAAAATCTCGGTAATAGCTGGTATTATATTAGCGTAAACCTCGGCGAAAATGACCCTCACTCTAACAAAAGTACTATAAGCAATATTGCTTAAAATACCGCCGAAAATCTAGGTATCGCCAAAAAAGAACATCACAACAACGTGCATATCGGCGATAGCGTCCGCAATATCAGCATAAATCTCGGTAATATCGATCTTTTCTTGGTAATACTAGTGAAAATTTCGGTAATATCGGATGTTACTACAATATGGCTTTGGACAAAAATTACTCTCACGCCAACAGAAATATCAAAGTTAGAACCAAATATACCGGGGCAACTCTCAAGAATAGCGCTAATGTATTGGCGTAACATTTGACGAAAATTACAATCACAACAACGTAAATCTCGGCGTAAAATCTAAGATATTGGCAAAAACGAACATCACAAACAAACGTGCATATCAGCGATAGCGTCCACAATATCAGCACAAATATCATCGCACATCATCAATAATGTACATCAATGAGAGCGCAATTCATCACGGTAATATCGACATTCTTTTGGTACCATTGGTGCAAATCTCAGATTTTACAACAAGGTAGTCAAACTCAGAGAAAAGGAATATCAAATAAACGTAAATACCAGTGTTAGCGCCGCATATACGGGAACAATTCTCAGCAATAGCGTTGTTGTATTGGCGTAATGCTCCGCAAAAATGAAAACCACAACAACTTAAATCCCAGCGATAACGCACGTCATAGCCACACAAATCTCAGCAGAGTGGACATTACATAAACGTAACGATTACCGAAAACAAGCTTCACATACCAACGTACGTTTAGATGTACAACAAACGATAATTCCGTGGATGTCAGACTTGAAAGCAAGCACATTATTCGTATACGTTAATCGCGTGAATTAGTATGAAGGAAATTACACAATAGGATCAAATTTCGGAGTAGTTGAAAAAGTCTAAAATGCGAGTTTAAGCAACACCACCTAAAGTCAGGGCTGCCAACTCTCAGATAGCTGGAATCGCCAACAGCCAGTTAAAAAATCGCCAAAAATCGCCAAATCTCAAAATTAAGAAAATCGCCAAAATATAGCCAAAAATCGCCAAATTTGAAAATATATCGCCAAAAAAACTAATTATCTTAGAAAAGAGATGTTTTTTATCAATAGTATTGCCTTTCCAGCCAAGCCAATTGGCGGATAAATACCCGCAAACCTGGTTTTTTCAACGTTGGAGGGTAATTTGAAAATGAAGGTATCTGAAGTGTGTGTGTGTTTTTTTTCTTCTTTTTTTTCCAAAAAAGAATGTATTTTTTTTACTACGGACAGGTCATTTTTCGGATAATCTGATAATGTGAAGGAATGGATTAAATAGACAAGGGTCATTACAACACGAGTAGTCGGCGAAACACGAGATCAATTCAATTAGTTTGCAGCCGTTTTTAGGGTTCGCTATCCCTCCCTATTTCCCCCCCCCCCCCAGGAGTTCTCTTACAAAGAAACCTCGGCGCCTACTTGACAAATAATTAGTTCGAATTGGCGGGAAAACTTAACGTAACCCAAATGGTTAAGGACAATCGTTTTAGGGCAGTTTGGCTTCTGGCCTGGCCTCCAGCCCCACTATTCTTTCCTTTTTTTTTTTTTTCTTTCTTTCTCGCATGCAGAACCAAATTGCAATGAGCAGAACAAAGGACCAAGAGGGTACACCTGTTGTGTTTGTTAAAGTACTAGTCGCACTGTCGGCAGGGGACAGGCTGGAGGGGGTGGGGGGGGGGGAAGAAAAGTCCAGTGTCATTTCCTTTCCCTAGTTCCAATCTTGAGCTGAAACCGATTTTGATTTGGCTTTTTTTTCTTTCCATTTCTATCGATTAACTGGGCTGGGATTTAGGAAAGTTAGGCTGCCACGTATTATTTGTTATGCAAAAAATTCTAAATAATATATTGGAAATTTTTCTTGGATATTCCTAGGTAATTTGCTTATGCTTGTCATTTAAAACTTAACAATAAGAATAATAAAAGACTGCAAATCATTATTTATATTCAATTTGATTTTGTTCAATAGAGGAAACAGTATAAATAGTAGAAAATGCAACGAACCTGGAAATGATGAAGAAAATAGTAGATAAAAATGTAAATAGTAAAGCTTTAACCACAAGATTATTATTTCTAAAAAGAGTTAATTAACTTTAGAGAGAAATGAAAAATAAATATTGACATAATTAACATGACTGATTACAATGCTTTAATTGGATATAAAAATAAGAATTTATGTTTTTGAATAAAAATTATAAGATTATTTTTCTTAATAATCTTATAACTTTTGAAATTTTAATTTGTTAAAAATTTTAAACTTGTTTTTTTAACAGTTCAGATTGTTACTACATCAATAATCGGACATCTGTCACAATACCTGTCGGGTCTACTTATATTTTGAAAATTGAGATCACCCAATGTTCGGTGTTCGTCCGTAGACCTGGTAAGCATAACTCCCGAACAGATTGATCTACGATATTCTACTTAGGGTCGCACTCATCAAAGAAGCATTTTACCTTGTTTGAAAAAGTAATACTTTCCCCACTAGTTGCATAAATAACTATTTCCTATGAAATTTTTTTTTCAATCGGATTGGCTTAAATTAGAACTTCTCAATAGTCAAAAACTTCTCAAATCTAATGTATCTCTTTGTTAACGTATTAAATTTTTATATGTGATTATAATATGTGATACATTTTTGTAAATTATTTGAAAATTTCCGATTAGTTTGGTATATGAACGGAAAAAAAGTAATTTAAAATGAACGACTGGTGTTCGATCTAACATTTTAATTTTTTGTCTTTACTTTGATGTCGACATTTTCAAAATTTAGATTTTTTTTTATCATTAAACTTTTATTATTTTAAATAAGATACTCATTTCATAATACATGCTAAAAAGTTTTTGAAGTTGTTCCATTGACTTTGACTTCAGGGCAACATATTTTAAAGTCGGATTGTCGGAGAATCGGTTGACTTCTTATAATAGTTATAATAATATTTTATTTTTTTTCTTTCTTTTTGTCGAGTTCCATGTGCCTCCTACGTGGGAAGACTGTTTCTTCCTCTCGTTTTTTATTTCTGGTAACACCTTTAGATTAGATACGAATCAAGTTTCTTAATAAGAAAAAATCCTTTTCACGAAATAAGAAAACTATTTGTGATTAGTTGAAACGCACTTCGAATTCTTCCACCTCTTTTTATTTTACACTACAGCACTTAGTTCAAGTTCAATTGGATTACAGTAAGTGAGTTAATTAGTTCCTCCAAGTCAAATAGAAACGTGTGTAAAAGAGGCCTTTTAGTGGCAGCCCTTAAAACTTGATAGAATACATTGCCATCGACATCTAATCTATCTGCTAAGTCTCAGCTCGAATGTATGAAGCTAGGCAAGTGAATTAATTTGTCCTTTTCATTTTCTCAGATTCGTACGCCAAACACAAAAGCAAACAAAATCGAAGTTAGGATTTAGAAATACAACATACCAAATTCAAAGAAATTTGTTTCCCCAATGAAAATAAAATAAAAAAATAGGCCATATTCTAATTGAAGAACCGAATTCTAAAAATAGATATCAAAGTACCATATTTGATGCCTAATAATCTACAGAAAGCAAAGTATTTAAAAGTAAATGGTTGAGAACAAAACAGGAAGAAAAAGCAAGCCAAAGTATTTTAATGATAGTGTTATAAATGTATCTTCTAACCAATCCTCAATAATTCTCGACAACAGGCGCCTTCATTCACCAGACAGTTACAAGGAAAGTTAACTGAGTCTGATTTAAACAAAATAAAAAATATATATTTATAAAAAAAATAGCAAATATACAGAAAATCACTGGAAAATCAGAAAATCGCCAAAAAAATGTTGAAATTCGCCAGAATGATTTTTTTAAATCGCCAAAAAATCGCCAATCGCCAAACCCTCAAAACCTATCGCCAGACGCCCTCAAAAATCGCCAAATTGGCGAAAAATCGCCAGACCTGGCAGCGCTGCCTAAAGTACAAGGCCCAATCACTCTCACTTTTGGTTGCCGTGACGTCATCACAAGAAGTTATACTGAAACAGCTAGATCTAGTTTCTTTACTTCATCCCGATGTCAGCAGCAGAGCGCATTCGTATTTAGGCTTAGCAATGGCGTTGATGCTTGGTGGTAGCTATTTGTGAGCGTTTTTATTTATAGCTTTCAACAGACTTGTAATTGCGTAACCATTTGCGAGCGTTATTATTTATCGTTTTTATTGAGAAGAATACCATCTATGATACCTGTTGTGTAACTAGTTGCAGTGGAAATCGCAACCCAGACAGCAAAAAGTTTCCATTTTTAAGGTTCTCGAAGATCCGGAACTGCGTCAAAAATGGAACCAATCCAATACCAGAAAAGGATTGAAACCCTCAAAATATTCAAGGGTAAGTACAAATCTTGGACGTATTGACTTATATAAATGTTTTTAATAATAAACTTGTGTAAGTTTTTATCCGAAATGTTTTTAATTTTAACTAAACTATAACACTAAATGTGTTCTAAACAGTTTTATAGCAACCATAATTAGTATTTAACTGTTTATTTTAGCTTCAAATAGTTACTAAAAATAGCCAAGTCTCTGTAGTGCATTTCTACTATTTTTTTTTTTTAACACAATTAATCTTTTTTTTTTTTTAAATTTTTGACCGATAATTCCGTAGTAAAAAAATTAAAATATGGGTTGAAATTCCAAGTCCGATATGAATTTTGCGCCAAGGTGATTTTCGCCAAAAAATGTCCATTTTTTTAATGTCAAATGAACTGTTTTTAGTTGCCATAATTTGGCGCGGTTTTATGTTAACAATTTCAAAAACAAACCAGAATCCTTACCGGACTTGGATATTTAGCTAAAATGTGTATACGAATATATTTATTTCTACATTTTGACTTAATTATCTCATTTATATTTAAAATGTGTCATCTTAGTGGAAACGGTATAATTTATTTTGTATATATAATTTATTTCTCTTCTTAAACTAATTTATCGAAAAACTCAACTATTTTAAGAATGCTTAAACTTGTTTTTCTTGATTTTAAGTATATATATATATATTCCTAGGTGTGTATTCTACATTTCCAAAATGAGTATATATGCAGAATTACTGAGGCTTTTGACAGCAAGACAGGAGAGAAAATATCTGCTCCGTTGAAGTACCCTCGCCTGACAAATAATGCTGTGCCAACTATTTTTCCTAACTGCCCTTCTTATTTATCATCTACTTCAAACATCAGAGAAAGCGTGGTTAAAAAGCAAGAGCGGATTGTGAACTTTAATTTGAAAAAGGCAATTGCTGAAAGTTTACAAGAGATGAAGGAAAAGCAAGCAAGGATGACATTTTCATCATTCGAAGAACTCTGTGAAAAGTAAATAACATTTCTTTACCTTCTGGGTAGTCTCATTTGAAAGAATCTGGAGTATTGATATTGTTTTAATTAATTTTAAACCCAGAACCTCTTATTACAAAATCAATAGTAGTAGATGATAAACTTTTTTAAAATATTTATATTGATAATGTTCATATAACAAAATTAAATGAAATATGCATACCTTCAAATGTAAACAGCTGTGAAAAAATTTCCACTTTAATTGAGAATTTAAATAACTATAATAGTAATGATAGAAATCAATTCTTCTCCAAACTTCAAATTATTTGTAAGCATTTTGATGACCTATTAACTAAAGATTTGTTCCATAAAAATTGTACTAATTTGAAAATGCCACTGTTGGCTGGTATGTAATATATCTGTTAAGTTAATAATGTGTGTGTTGTATGTGTTAATATTGTAAATAAAAAAAAATTATTACTCTAAACCCAGTTCCTTGTTCTTTTTATATGTAAACAATTAAATTGATATGAAAATTCAATATATTATCTGTGTGATAAAAACTTCAATAAAATGTACACTATTGATAAATATATAAATGCCAAAAAATAGAAAAATTTTGTGTTTAATATAATTTTATTTTAAAACCTTTTAACTTGGGAAATTTTTATTTTAGTAATTGAAAATCGAATGAAAAGCATTGAATATTTGAATGCTGTATGACAATTTGAAATTTATCACTGAATTCTCTGAGCAAAAGAAATAATTCATGTTGTTTGCAAACTACTCTAAATAATGAAACCGCAATGAACGTAAACCGTCCAACTTCTCTTGATGACGTCACAAACAAAGTGGTAAGGCCTTGTCTTTAGGTGGTGTTGGTTTAAGCGCCAACATAACTATAAAAATGCATTCCAGTAGATTTTTGTATTTGGAGCAGGAATGCCGTAGGTTTTCCGCTCTTCCCGATCGGGCAGAAGGGAAGCTGCTTCGCGATTCAGCTTTAGAGAAAAGGTTATTTTTCTGTGGGATGGAAAAATCGGAGAAAAAATTAATTTTTTTTTCAGGAATTAGAAAAGCGGAACTTTTTTTGAAAAAGCGGAATTATTTTTTTTCTAAAAAATTAAAAAAGCGGAATTCCGCCACATGGCGGAAGAAACTCATCCCTGTACGTTTAAAAATTTATGTTAAATCATTCTTCGAATTCAATATTAACCTACCAGTATTCGGACATAACAAACGGCCCTTTGTATTTCGTCAGAAAACAAAAAGTAAAAACTTAAATGGATTTTCATGAAAAGGATAGATAAATTGAGGACTAGAAATGAAAAACGACCTTTGTACCAAAAAAAAAAAAAAAAAAAAAAAAAAAAAAAATTTTTTTTTTATGGAAAAAATATCCTAAATAGCAAGCTAAATAAAGTGGAGAACCCCAAAGTGCGAACTCCAATAGCTTCAAATTCAATCTGAAGTATGTACTTAAGCATTGCCTTAAGTACAAGATGCGATCATTTTTAGGCTCTCCTGTAAAATTTTCTTTTTTGGACTTAGGTCGTTTTCCATTTCTAGTCCACAATTATGCAGTTCCGTGAATGTTAATAAATGTTTCTCACAAAAAAAAAAGAAAGAAAAAAAAACTTGCTGCATTTTAGCTTCGATACTACACAAGCACAGAGAGAGCTTTTGCAAAGGATTTGTCCTTCCACCTGAACTCAACATTATGCTACAGTATGTCTTGTATGAGTTTGATGGTCTCAGCAAGATTAATA
The DNA here is from genome assembly GCA_963978545.1 of Linyphia triangularis. NCBI lineage: Eukaryota > Metazoa > Arthropoda > Arachnida > Araneae > Linyphiidae > Linyphia > Linyphia triangularis. Next base: position 31,965,911 of record OZ021726.1, read on the forward strand.
GGATTAAAATTCAAAAAGAAATTATACCAGGAAGTACTGCAAAATTTGATCGAAAGTGTAACTCTACAAGTAACTTCAAATCGGGGATGAAAGAGAGATATCGGGTTTACGAAGTCAATTAGGTTACAAAATTTCTAGCCAAGTTTGCGCCAAACGTTTCAATTGGTTGGTTGTTTGTATTCAGATTATCTGGCGCCGTCAGCAACACGAGGGCTATAATGCGCCGAAACATTTCGTCATTTAACAAACCAACATACATTTACCAACACCCATGCCTAACACGGGACTCGAACCCGCAACCTCGCGGTCTAGAAGCCAGCACGCTAACCACGTTTCAATTGGATTTTTGAAAAAGAATGTTAAAATTTTAACTGCATTTTTTTAATTAATTTTTATTTTACAAAACGACTTTTAATGGGGCTACAGCTATGACATTTTCAATATAAGTAGTTTTGGTCAACTAATTGGAATTTTGACAAATAAAATGTTTTTACGTAGCAATTAATATTTCAGCGAGCGAAACGAGCCTAAACTAGAGCAGCAATGAAACTTTCAGAGAGCGAATGCGTAACAATAAAACTTTTAGCGAGAGAAGCGAGCTTGGTTTTGCGTGTGAAGCGAGACTGTTCTGCTGGGACCTATACCAATGACGGGTCTTTGCAACGCGGGGCCATGCAGCTAGTCTATCATAATAAAACAAAGTGTGTCTGTTCTGCCCCTCTACAGAAAACTACTTAAAATAGGAGTAAAACTCTGAAATTTTCAACACATGTAGTTATGGCTTTTTAATTGCACTTTTAAAAAACAGAATATTAGTTTTTAATTAATTAAATTTTTTTACGAAACGTCTTCTAATATGGCTACAACTCTGAAATTTTCAACAGAAGTAGTTTTGGCCTCCTGATTGGACTATTGAAACACATAATATAAAAATTTTAATTACTTTTTTAATTAATTTTTAATTTCTTTACAAAGCGACACTCCAAAAGGTCTACAGCTCTGAAATTTTCAACATTAATACTGGCCTTCTAATACAATTTTTTATACAAAGGTATAGAAGGCGTCCAAGTGAATGCAAGGGGGTTAATATTTTTATAGCCTTGATTTTTCAATTGGCTATCTTAAGGAAATTTTAATTAATAGTCATGTATTAAATTTCTTATCCACTGAATATTTAAAAACCTATTTCATTTTTATATTACCAGTGAATCATACTACTTCTCTCCTCACTATTCTTTTTAATTTTCAAAATCCAGGGGGGTGCAAGTGCATCCCCTTGCTCCTTCCTGACAGCGCCCATGATTGTAGAAAAATCCAGCAGCGGTAATATGCGAGAACTCATGGGCCGAGTGTTCTCCACACATAAACACGATACAAGGCAAGTGAGCGCTCATAAAAACCGTTATTTAGATACGCAATTTTAGGATAAGGCAGCAGTTAGAAAAGAAAACTCTATTTTTAGCGCAGAGACCACTAGATCGGAAATCGAACCTGGATCGCTAGTTCCTTCAAAATTGAATCAACGGACACTAATCGCACTAATCGAAAATTAATGAATAGCTTATATCACGCCCAGAGGCGGCTTAGAGTTTTAAGGTATACATATACAATTGAGATGATTTTCTTTAATTTTTAGGTTATAATTTCAAACTTTTTGGCAGTATATCAGAATTAAAAATGATACATTTTTATATATAAACTTTTTTTCCCGTCAATTTTTTAATCAGGTAATTGCAATTAAAGGACTAATTAAGACATTATTAGAACATACATAAATAAACTTGTAATTAATTTAAAGGTATTATTTTTATTGCAAACAAGAGATATTATATTGACGCATGTTCCTATGGAGAATTTAGAATTTGGCTTCAATATTTATTTATTTTTAAATAAAAAGTTTTAAAAAAATACAGTTTTTAACAAAATATTAAGATTAAAATATGCATAAAAAATTTAATATATTAGATTCTCCATAGAAAACACATTCACAACTATTGTCTACAAAACAAAATTACAATTTTTTAAATCAGACCATTTATTATGAAGTTATGACCGTTGGCGTAAAGTCATATAACACCAAAATGTCATTCTTCAGAAAACGCGTTTAAAGTTTACTACACTAATGAACGTGATACAAAACAGGTTCACAAAACCTACTGTAATTTAAAAAGTAATTTGAGTCTCAGAAAGAAAATGGTATCACTTTAATGGTAATGAATTCGGAAATATTTTAAAAACAAAAAACAAAAACGCAGACTTGAGTCAAATTTTGCAATTCCTAATGTATATGTATAACTTAATACTCCATCGAATATCATTACGACATTTTTATAGTTAGAAAGTGGAGAAATAAATGCGTTGGAAATATAAATCCTTCATTCATCCATAACATGCCAAAAAAAAAAAAAAACTAGACTGGGGAACAGAACAAGCCAAAACATTTTAGACACTACAATACTATTCTCTGCTATGAAATTTGAAATGGATTGACGGAATATTCTAATTAGGCGAGAATTATTTTTACAAATCCAAGTCGCCAAACAGGAAAATTTAACGACAGTTTTGAAGCAATTTTTTTTTACAAATTGGCATCAATAGTTTTAAACTTCTAGTTATATGGCTGTGAAAATCGTCCCCGGTAAAACTGGCATAAACATAACCTTTATGTAAACTTATAAAAAAAATATAGTAAGCTTAATGATAAATATAGAACAAAAGCAAAATTTAAAATATCTTTTTATTTCAACAGTATTAAATTACAATTGATTAGAAGCGCGAGAATCGTTTTAGTAATTTTGGTTCAGGTGATGTTAAGAACACTTGAAAAGGCATTTACCAGTGATTCTGAACAAATTCTTTATTTAAAATGTTTGACAATTGGAGACAGGGACGACGGGAACGGGGGGCGTAGGGGGCGACTCGCCCACCCCCCCAAAAAAATTTTAAAAAGTTGGACAGTCGGCAAATTTTCAAAAATTTTATCAAGATTTTTCTTTTTCTAAAGTCGATCCACAATAAAATCGAATTAAATGGAGAAAAAAAAAAAAAGGGGGGGGGGGGGGAAATGGAACAAAAATATTAAAAATATCTGAATGCAGCGTGACCCGAGTTTGACGAATCGGCATTTTTACAATAGAATTCTATTATATGGAAGTCAGTGTCTTTTTTTCCGGCTACAATGATAGACTGTGAACGCAAATATTACCATAAGTTTTTAGAAAGGCTGGTAGTCGGCAAATTTCTGAAATTTCATCCCTTCTTTTAAAAATCCCTACTGACGGATGTTTCAAAACATATTGAATGGAAAAAGTACAAATAATTATACTCATCATTAGTATTATAAAATTGTGATCACAATGCAGCCTCAGTTGACGGTCGGCAATTTTGAATTGGAGTAAGTATATCCTTTTTGACAGGAACATTAAAATAATCTAATCATTGATATCTTCACTGACATTAGATAACTTTGATGTGTTACAGTAGATGATATACTTGTATTTGTCGTACTTCAGACAACGTCTCAAAAACCATGACATACACATTAAAAGTCATTTACATAAAATATGTGATGTACATCATATGAATTAAAGGTTTTATACCAAATTTCAAAACACCAAAATTTTTTATACGAAAATTGACCCGCAATTTACAAAGTTATTGCAATTAATGTCAAGTAGAACTCCATAAATGATGTTATGTACAGGATGGTCATAAAGAAACTTTGCCGATATATGGATCTGTAAAGGCAGTCTCGTTCAACAGATCGAGATGAGATTTCAGGTATAGTTATTCAGAGATATGAGGTCGGAATTCTGTGAATTTCAGCAAAATGGCGCTCACGATTACCCCGGTTATAGTTACGAATAGCAACGCCTACTTTTTCCTATCGAGAAATGATCACCGCATGTGAAAACCCTAAAAAGCGTTGGAATGGTACGTGTATCACAAAAAACGGATGCACAAAATACAGATCTGCGAACTGCCAACAAAAAGACGATCGGAGCAATGGAGGCCGCTCACCAAATATTCAGCTTAGAAAACCGATTAAATTGCCTGTGATGGCACTCATGTGAACTTTGGCCTCTGTCAAATGCAAATTTTCATCGTGCGCCTCAATCGTGTTTTTGTTGGCCGTTCGCAGAGCTTTTTTTTTTTGATGCGTGCATAATACGTCCGTTTTTTGTGATACACGTACAGTTCCATCTCTCTTTAGGGTTTCCTTATGCGCTGAGCATTTTGCGACAGGAAAAAGTAGACGTTGTCATTTGAAAATTTCGTGCATTTAACTATAACCATAACCGTGAGCGCCATTTGTTGAAATTCAAAGAATCTCGAGCTCATACCTCTGAATAACTATACCTGAAATCTCATCTCGATCTGTTAAACGAAACGGAAGCTAGAGGCCCATATATCGGCAAAGTTTCTTTATGACCACCTTGTACTTCATATATTGAAAATGCATTCCCAAAATAATGCATACCACTTGTAAACTGGAAGGCGATATCGAATTTATTCTAACAAAATAATCTTTGGTTGGTTGGTTGTTTGTTTTCAGATTAGCTGGCGCCGTCAGCAACGCGAGGGCTATAATGCGTCGAAACATTCGTCATTAGACAAGCCAACATACATTTACAAACACCCATGCCTAACACGGGACTCGAACCTGCAACCTCGCGGTCTAGAAGCTAGCACGCTAACCACTATACCGTTTGGTCGGCAAAATAATCTTTGGAAAAGTGTTGAAAGGTTTATTATAATACTATCTAAAATTCTTAGTGTTCCCCGTGCTCAAATAGCTGTGGACCGACATTGTCCAATACAACCAGGTTCAGTGTATTGAAAATTGTGAGTATCCTTTCACTCCTATCCTCGATTTCTGACGCAATTTGGCCTTTGTGTTACCCTTTTGCCTAATAAATTTGAAAAACAACCAACCAACCTATCCTGGATTTCACCACTTTAATATTCGAAACATGGGGAAAAAATTGTCTTTCAGATAAACTAAGATTTTTTAGTCTAACTACCTTTCAAAATATTTCAAATTGGATCAATAAATCTCAAATTAGGATCATAACCATTACATGTGGGTAAGGGAAATGGAGTGGGTTGTTGGAAATTTCATGTTGACAGTAATGTTTCTCTTGCTTTGAAGATCAAATGTGCAACTTGTTCTTCCTCAAGATCGGATAACACTGTAGATTTGAATACCTCCCCCCCCCCCCATACCTTTCCCAAAAAACCCCACACGTACTATTCCTTATATAGTTTGGTATGTTGTGCTAAAAATTATGGCATGCTTTTTTATAGAGTATTTTGTCACTAAATTCGAAGTTCAATTAGTTGCGAATAACTTACCTTTTTGCACATAAATATTATAGTTTGGTTTAATGCTAAAGTAATCCATTTCATTTTTAATCCCGCTTAGGGAAAAAAACCTAGCATTTTCAAGTATACTTTCCTTCTTGAATAAATGATTATTGTTCAAAAAACGAGTAATATTTGCAGAAATTATTGCTGAAAAACCATACAACATCAGTGAAAAACCAAAAAAAAAAAAAACAATCATTAAATTAAATCCAGCAATTTTGATAAAAATATATACTCGAAGTAACTACTTTTAAGAAGTAGGTTCCTGGATTGAATTGTTACAAAAAAATTAAGTTTTACTATTAACACACGTTTCAAGAAAAATCCAAATCTTTTCTTTTTTAGTTAGGAAAATGAGTTAAAAAGTATTTAAAAATTAAATAATTAACAAATCGTTTTTAATAATAATTGTCTTTTGCAATGCAATTATAGTGTCCATGAATGCCTACATGATTATTTGCAGGGAGGTGTAAGGCGACAAAAGTTTTTGTTTAATCCTTGATTTTTCGAAGATGGGAATTGGATTTCCTAATTGGCTGTTAGTTAATAATTGTTCATTAATGTTCTGTTCAAATTGATGAATTAATATCCATATATATATTTTTCTTGTAAATTTTACCACTTTTTTTTTCCACATTACTTTATTTTTCGAAACCCAGAGGGAAGGAGTGCAAGTGCATGTTTCTTACGTCCCTGACATTGTATCTATTGTAAAAATTGCAGTGCTTCGCGTAGGGAAATTTCTGTACTAGCAATAGACAGCCAGAATTTTAAAAAGAAGAATTTTTCCAGAATTTGTTTTTTGATCAACCTTTATACAATTCATTATACAAAAGTCATCTATTTGATCAATAATTTTCCTCTATTTAATTCCGTGTTAAAGTGCTAATTTTCAACCACTTTTACACGTTTAATTATTTTTTTTTTCGAAACTGCAATTTGAAAATATAAAAAAAAGTTGTATCGAAATGAAGCACTTGTACTTCTCAGTTTACTGAATTGGTTTAAGATTGTGGAGGAAAATTCTATCTATCTGCAAGGTATAAATGTCTCTCCCCCCCCCCCCCCCTCTGCCCCCAAATAAAAACGCTTCCAAAAATAATCTCCTTTATTTGAAGAGGAAGGGTTAATTTACTAAAAAGAAATAAAAAATTAAATGAAGTTGAAGGAACTTTAACTATAATGTGATGGGAATTTACTTAAAATTTGACATTAAGTACGTATTAATAAAATGCCATAAAATATAAAAAATTGTTTAGACGGTAATTAAATAATTCAAACTAATTTCACATTAAATAAAACAATTCACAATTAATTAAAAAAAATGCATTAACAAATAGTTTTACATTAATTAATAATTAATTTAACAGGAATTATTCATATATTAATTAAAAATTATTTATACGTTAATTTTACATTAATAAAATTAGTTAACAATTTATTAGCACCTTAATTTATATTTTCTACATTTACACCGGACATGCCTTGATTTCAGTCGGCAAAAGGATGTCTACGCCCCCCCAACCAAAATTCTTAGCAACGGCCCTGATTGGAGAATACCCTGAATGTTTTAATGATAGATATCTTCAGGGCATAACCGATTGTGGCATAGTTTATTCTTAAATCCCATGCACTAAAAACGTGTTCACCAAATCTATTGATTTTCTTTTTTAAATCTTCAATGTTGAGCTTTATAAAAACACGAGAAAACAACAGGAATCTAATTTGGATACTCGCCAATTTGGCGACATTTTATTATTTCATAAATTGCCAACCTTGACCAAGGGAGTTTTCAGTCACCAAATTGTTCAAGCTTAATATCTAGATCTCATGTACCCTAATAAAAACGTATGTAGGAGAGTTTTTGTAGTGACTGTCACAATACAATTCAAGTTATATTGTAATATTAAAAGTAAAAATAAATTGAATACTTTCATCTGAATATTCAAAATCAGCATAGCTGATTCTAATAAAAAAATTTCTCAAAAGTCCGAGAGACGACTGCAAGTTTAGGTACCTTATCAAAGATCAATCTTAATGTTTTATGGAATGGAAAGAAATACTAGTAGATTAAAAGTATAGTGGTCTGCCGGAGAAAAATGGCCGAAACTGTTCAAAAATTGACTATGAACGAGTACTTACCAACAACTCCTCCCCCTATCACTTAAGTGGAACTTCTCTGTCTTTATTATTTAAGTGATTCACTTCTATTATTATGAATTCCTAAGTTACTAAATAAAGTGCATATGTTCATAAATTATATGTTTACATTTTATTATATCACTCGATATATCACACAATCGAATAAATCGCACATTTTGCTGTCTTCCGACAAGCGCGATATATCGGTGGGTTACTGTAATCACAACGAGTTTATCTGCCAAAATTGAGTTCGATTAGATGACGGAAAATGGGTTAATAAGCCATCTGAAAATTTTGCTTGGTCAACTTTAACCTACTAAAGAAATGCATTTTAGTTTTTCTCTTTGCTAATAAATTCCGATTGCGGTTCCACTTGCTGTTTTTTAAAAACCATGAAAATAATTTTCCAAAAAATCTACAGAATTCAAAATATACCTTAAATTATTTAAATAAACAAGGTAAAAGTTAATAATATAACCTATAAAAACAGAGCTTTTAAAAAATCTTTTGTATGCATTGTCACTTTTTACATTCATTAACACAGCGCCGATATCAAAAACATTTCTATCAGAAGATAATACGCGACAAACTACGTTTCAAAATTTATCTATTAAAAATGAACGTGAATTTATGCTTTAAGATCCAAATATCATTTATTTATTCTGATTAAAGAAATTTTTTTTTTTTTTTTTTTTTTTTAAATAATTTTGGCAACAGGAAAGAGTTTTAACAATGGTCGATTAAATGCTAGGCAAAGCGCGATTGGATGATGCCAAGTTGGTTTATTAGTATTCAGTAAAAGCGACCTTTTAGAGACCGCAGATTCTGCTCGTATCGATACACGTAATCGAAGTTCATATAAAGGATTTAAAAACAATGACTGTTTATCCATGTCAAAGTGATCTTTAATGGGTTAATATGAGAAGGTTTCAGTCATTAAATATCGACAAATTGAAAAGTTTTGAATTAAACTTGTTTCTGGATTATAGAACGTGAGTAAACGCCGATAAGTCTGACGTAAAGCAATAGAAACGTGCGTGAAAACGTCCCAAAACTTGATAGGTAGCGGTGTCATCGACAACGAGTGTACCTGCCAAGTTTCAAAGTTTCAGCTAGATTAGATGACGGGAAGTAGGGTTTATTAGTAATCCGAAGAATGTATTGTCATCGACATCGAATCTATCGGCGAAGTTACAGCTCGATTGGATGAAAGCAAGTGTGTGATAATTAGTCAATCAAAACGACAATAGTGCCGTGGGTAAAAGATGCCTTTTATAGTGACAGTTCTCAAAACTTGATATAACACATTACATTCTTACAGACAACGAACTTGTCTGTCAAATTTCAGCTCAATTGAATGGCGGCAAGTTGGTTTTTTAGTATTCCGAAACGATAATAGAAGCGTGTAAAAGAGCCCTTTAATGACAAGCCCCAAAACTTGATAAAATGTATTGTAATCGACATCGAATCTATCTACCGAGTTTCAGCCTCATTAAATGACGTCGATGACGACAAGTGGGCTAATTAGGCTTCCGCAGATTTGCCACACCGCCACGAAATCAAGTTAATATACAGGTTTAAAAAATACAAATTGTGTCAGATACAAAGGTGTTGAGCGGCTTCAAGTCTTCTTCTGAAACAGTGCTTGGTGCAGCAAAAATTTAAACATATAGCCTTTTTGAAGCAGACAGAATTTGCATCAGTATGTCATAAAATGGATAATCACATCATATAATCGAATTTGACCAATTTGTCAATTTTAGAACAAAATAACTATTACAGAATAGTTTCATAATTGTACAAAAAAAAAATTTAAATTTACAATATCTAATTTGATTTGTATAAAATATTTTTGATTAAGCTGAAATAAAACAAGTTGGATAGTAATAGTCACTGACAGCCGCTTCTACATTGTGACACCTCAGGTCCAGATACAATGCGAGTTTAATTTGATGACATTCAGTAATTGTAATCTTCTACTTTTAAAGTTGACCTCATAACAAAAAACTTATTATTTTGAGGTTTGTTTTCTATAACGAAAAATGTCGCCAAGTTCTCCAGTATCGCGACAAACATGGCGAGAAAACTTGTCGCAAAAAATCCGAATTGTAATCCGATACCTCTATCTATAGACAAGAGAGAAATTTCCTGTGAAAGTTCTAATCCAATATATCTATTTGTAGCCCAGATGACAACTTCCCGTAGAGTTATTACGGTAACACACTTCTGATCGAAATTTAAGGCCACTTCTGTGGAAACTTTTTGTATGAGGACTTGTCTCGACGGGAACGGGACCTTTCGTTTGTAGCATTTGTAGTTTTCTCTAAGGTTGAATTCAGGCGGGCGGAAACCGACCGAACGGTATAGTGGTTAGCGTGCTAGCTTCTAGACCGCGAGGTTGCGGGTAAGTCTCGTATAAGGCATGGGTATTTGTAAATGTATGTCGGCTTGTCAAATGACGAATGTTTCGGCGCATTATAACCCTCATGTTGCTGACGGCGCCAGATAATCTGAAAACAACCAACCAAGCGAGCGGACAAATCCTTGGCAAAAATTTTATTACAATAGTACTGTAGGTTAGAATCTAAAATATATTCATTGTAGCCAAACTCACCGAAATGCTTGTTTCGGGATATCTCTGAAATGACAAATTTTTTGCAAAACTTATTTATTTCTATGGCAATAATGAACAACAAGACAAATTTGTTAAAAATTAGTGTTTTGAATTACAAATATTGGATTGGAGCATGGGCAATACCCCTGTAACTGGCGAACTTAAAATGTACTATGCATGATGAAATAATAATGAATCAAAAAAGAATCACACAATTTCTTTTAAATATCAATTAGTCACCAAAAAAAAAAAATACTTAAGATCAAACTTCAATCGGCTACGAGACATACAATGAACAGAAGCTATCGGGCCACATTTTTTTTAATCTTCGACTGACAAAAAAACGAAGACAGTTTGAGCAGTCGCGATTCCGATCCGACAATAACAATGAACAAATTGAGTCAAGCCCTTTCTTTTCAATTCTTTATTTACAGAAAGCATATAAGAGGGGGAAAAAAGGTATAGTCCAGGCAAACTAAATTAAAAATACAGTGAACATGAAAAAAATTGCAACAGAAGCTTTTTTGATTGATTTTTAATCAGTTGTCATTGCTGAACAACATATCCAAAATCGGACAAAATTCATCCATGGGAACACTCCGAATAACGAATTTCAAAATGACAGATTCCATGCTACATGATGGGAATGCCTAAGCGTAGGTTTTCCCGCTCAGCACATCCTCAATCATGATATTTTAATCACGGATATTAGCTTTAACAAAACAAAATGGTAGGTTATTGTACTTAGAATGGCATGGAGTTTTTTAAAAAAGGAGAACATAACATTTAATAGGTAAAAAGGTATACAGGTGCAGGTATGTGTACAGGTTTGTGTTTTCTGTCTGATTTCGTTTTTAGAGTGTTGGTGTTTAAATAAAAAGTAACATTAGTGAAGCATCGATTACACTTGAAAATGTGCTAAACATACATGCTAACTCAATAAAGGACCACAAATAATATTAAGTCATAATTTTTAGTTATTTTCTTGAAATTACTCTCCTGAATGGCTCAGTGTTATTTGAGGTACTTCAAGAAATCTATGAATTAAATGCTGTGTTATACATGGTGACTGGGAAAACAGTTTACAGGGCAATACGAGGACACATGATTGTAGATTCAGCGCTTAGTACCCTGCTGATTTAAGAGTTTTTTCTTCATGATGAACATATTTCTTTTCATTGTCATGTTAAGGAAACTTGTGATCTGTTCTATGATATTACGACCGGCCAAAAACAAAAAAAGAAAAACGTAGAACTGTGTGACACCTTGGCTCATATTGAGATTGGATAGGAGAAAAATTAGAATCACTTGCCTTTTTCCTCGAGAACAAGTAAACTCTGGTTGAAATACCAGCGAATGATCAGTGTTGTACGAATCTTGATTACAGCTGACAGGATAGGTTCTTGGGAATTGCACTTATATGTTATGCTTGAGATTCTCCCCAAAATAACAGCTGCGGGTCATGTAAATTATCTCAAGTCACTACCTATACTTGCAGAAAATGTTTCAACTACTATATGAAAATACATATAGTAGTTGTTCATAAAATAATTGTGATAAGAAGAAGTGACAAATTATGGGGTGAACTTGGATCAGATCTTATAATAGAGCAAGTACTTATGCGGTCCCTGAAAAGCAGAGAAAAACGAAAGAGAGGAAGTGGACTTATCGAAAATCAGAGGGCTATATCGCTATTTTGCATGCCCATTTGTTCAATTTAAAAGTTAACCGTGGAAGAGAATACAGGGGTTTCCATGCAAATTAGTGAACAACACAGATATAAATTTTAGAGACAGCAGACAAAAAAGGGACAGCAATGATATTAAAAAATATATATATATATAAATAAAAAAAAAATAAAAAAATAACCTGATCAATGTACTACAATCCATATCCCGATTTAATTCTGACTGTTCTCTAATACGTAATATTGTTATAGGTGTATCAACCGAAGAATAAGTTAATGTTGACGAGTTGCACTTATTTGGTGCGAAAATCGTATCAGAAATGATAGGGAAGGATGTATTAAGGTATTCTGCTAAAAGGTCAGATAAAGCGAAAACTCTAGGATCTGCTGGTGCTGTCTGTAGTAAAGATGATTCAGATATACAAGTGGATCCAGCACTACTTTTCTAAAGAATGAAGACTGTTTCCACTTGTGCCGATATGAATCTTGTTGATATCATGCGCTATGAACTTTGTGCTTACCCTGCAGCATTATTTGAATCCCAAAGCCTAATGAGAAAAGCAGACAAATCACAGTTAGCAGAAGCAATTGTCAAATACACCAAACATTTTAATAGTGAAGAATCTGACAACGTGGAAAGTACGGAATGGATGGAGGATCTCTCTTACATCGAATTTCGTGGTGCAACAATGACACTTACGAAAACATTGCAATGTCGTATGTCGAATTTACTCTTAAAGCATATGGAAAAGCTGTCGTTGTTTATAATGGCTACATTAGGTCCCCTACAATCAAGGATGGGGCTCACAGACGATGGTAAGCAAAGACATACCTGCCAACATTGGCATTTTCAAATTAGTACAATTTTTACGGAACAAATATTTGCATTCCTATGACTCATGAAAAGTCAAATAGCGACAATATTTATGAATGTAATATAGAAATAATAGAAATTCTATTACAAATGCAAAAAAAAAAAAAAAATAAAAATTGCATAGTATTAAATTGCTCTCAAATATAACAAATTGTTACATTTTAGCACAAAATGGAAATTATAAAATAAAAAAACTAACTTGGATTTAAAAATAAATCAAATTTAAACTTTACAATGAAATCTCTCATGAGGTTTAAGATTTAGTCTACATTGTTATATCTACATTACACCTAAATAAAACATGCTTTATGACACAAAAACTCTAGTGAAACATACAATGAGTTGGTGGTATTCAAAGTGTTTAATCACACGCACAAATATCAATTATGCAGGCTTTCAAATTCGTATATTACATTTGATGTTGTCACTGTGCTTTTTAGAATTGATATGAACTTCGACATCAGTAAATCCTCCATGAGAAACCTTAATATCAGATGCATAGATAGAGCAGAATGCAAAATTTGTTTCTTTGTTTGAATTTCTGATGATTAGAAGTAAACCGCTTGGTTTGAAGTAAACTACAAAAAAACTTGATATTTTCTGGAATTTTACACCAGGATTGTTTAACTTGGATATTTTAAAATAAATAATTAAGACTAACAAAGAAGCTGAAAACCGAAAGTGCTTTAATCTCTAAAGTCCGAGAAAACGAAACAGTCATTCGGTGAGTGCCGCCAAAACAATTGAAAACGGCGGCGTCGCGATTTAGTGCGCAGCGTTGGAGTACGGTCCAAAAGAAGAAAGAAGAAAAATAAACTAAAGCACTTTCAGTTTTCTACTTTATTAACTCTAAAGTTCGAGACAACGAAACAGTTGCTTGGTTCGCCAAATCCCGTCGGCAACACAGATGAAAACAATGAATTTCCGGCGCCGCGCTTAAGTACTTTTATTATATACGCGCAACATTATTGTACGGTCCAAACAGAAGGAAGAACCAAAATCTAAAGCATTTTTGGTTTTCAGATTCTTTGTTAATCCCTTAAGTCTGAGGCAAAGCAATAGTTGTTTGGTTCGCCAGGTCCCGTTGGCAACACAAATGAAAACAGTGCATCCCCGGCGCCGTGTTTAGTGCTATTATTTACGCGCAAGTCCAGTACTATTATTTACGTTTTGGAGTCCAGTCCAAAAGAAGGTAGAATTAAAAAACTAAAGCACTTTCGGTTTTCTGCTTCTATATTAATCTGTAAAGCCCGAAAAATCGAAGCAGTGGTTTGGTTTGCCAAATCTAGTCGGCAACAGAAAAGAAAACAATGCATCCTCGCCAACGCGCTTTAGTGCTGAACATATGCGCAATCTTGGAGTGTGAATAAATATTTTGACGGACGCGGCAGCTTTGGAAAATCGTTTCGGTTTCGTTGGTGACTTAAAAAAATATTTATAATAATGATAAAAAAAAAAATTAAAAAAAAAAAAAAAAAAACGGTTTTAGGGAAAAAACGAAAAGTACCGTGAAATCCGTACGATTTTTTTAGCTGTTCGTACACCCGTACAAAATAGTAAAAATCCGTACATTGTACGGATGATTCGTACAAGTTGGCAGGTATGCAAAGACCAGTAGAGATGTTAATTTTAGACCATGCATGAAGTTCGTTGGCAAAAAGGAACATTTTCTAGCCAATGGAAATAACAAGCAAACCCTAATTTCCCTCATTGGTGATTTGCTGAAGAAACAAGGTTGTACTGTTCATAACGCACACAGGAATGCTTATATGGACATTGTTGGTACCGCAGTTCCATCTTCAGAACACTGTTATAACACTGTGATAAGGGAAGATACCGATCTGCTGATTCTGCTTCTGTGCCAAGCCAAGGATAAGGGATTCAAGCTATATTATCGAAGTGATATAAGACATGGATCAACTCCAAAGCCAGCATATGATATCCACATCATACAATCTATATTAGTTCGTGAAAGTTACAATTTGTTGTTGTTTATGCATGTTTTTACCGTCTGCGATATCACATCCAGAATTTTTTCAACTAGGAAATCCTCAGCATTCGCCTAAACGATAAAGGAGACAGGGCTTGGCTCTGTTGCAAAAGTATTTTGTTCTGGTTCAAGTCAAGATTCAGATATCACTGTCGCTGGTAGAAAAGCAATGCTTCTTTTGAACGATTGCCGGTTTTAAGATTGCACAGACCAACTGTGCCTTCAAATGTTAGTAGTGAATATAACTACAGCAAAATCATTTGTTGCACTGGAACGTCTGCCCCCGACCGATTCTTCAACAAAATATCATAGCTATCGAACATACTTATAAATAAATATATAGAAAGATACTAAAGAAAGAAACCAAAAGAATGGGGTTGGTATGTTAAAAATTACTCGTACTACCCAATACTCGGCGACATATCATCAGCTCCACATTATTTACTCAATATGAAACAATATTCCTGCACAAAAAACACATCACGAGGTGGATGCAAGCGTAATGGCCTACCCGGTTCAACAGCTTGCGAAAAGTGTCAAATCAATGGATGTAAAAACCACAACAGTTAGGAATATAATGAAAGTGATGAAAACGATTAAAGGTTGTTTTTTACTGAAACATCTTCTGACAATAAACAAACTTTTAAGCAACAATGTAAGATATGTACTGTTTAAGATATGTTTATTGTTTAAAATACATCATGTATACCTGTACCTGTATACCTTCTTACCTGTGAAATGTCTTCCTTTATTAAAAAACCCCATACAATTCTAAGCACAATAACCTAACATTTTGTTGTGTTAAAGCTAACATCCGTGATTAAAATATCATGGTTGAAGAGGTGCTGAGCGGGAAAAACTGCGCTTAGGCATCCCCATCATGTGGCATGGAATCTGTCATTTTGAAATCCGTTTTTCGGGGTGTTCCCATGGATCAATTTTGTCCGATTTTGGATATGTTGTTCAACAATGATAACAGATTAAAAATCAATTAAAAAAGCTTCTGTTGCAATTTTTTTCATGTTCAATCACAAATTGCCTGGACTAGTAATGAAAGACAACAAATTTCGAGTGGCTGCGAAACGAACGGTGATCGATGTAGTATAATCATCAAAATTGTGCTATTTACAGAAATCGGATATTAGGTAGACTTTCCAGTCTAAAATGAAAAAAAAATTCACTATCATTTTCAATCCTTTTTATTATGAAACTCATTCTACGGAAACAAAAAATAGTAAAAGAACTAAGTCCGAGCGGCGAAAAATGAACATGAAATGAACCACTCTTTTTAACATACATACTAATTGAGTGCTAGAGAAATAAATCATGTGTTAGATGCAAAACACGTAAAATTGCCAACGGATCAGCGTTCAAATACTTTCCAATTAATTTTAATATGGGGGATACCAATGCATGTTGAAGCAGGTGTTATTTTGAGTGAAAATTACTGAACTTGTTTCCCAGTTCTGAGACGGAAATCTTTAATAATGGATCATGCAATTTCATTCTTGACTTGTTCTACTCTAAACTTTAGTAATTGTGTTATAGCCCGTCTCCGACTATTTGCCTGATTTGGAGGTATGGAGATTCCAACCTTTTTCTACTCTCGGCAACTAGTCCAAACCATCGATAGTCCAAACCGGGGGTTGACTTGTGCTTTCTCTTCCGCCAACCAGCCAGAGCCAAACAATAGGGACAAGGAATATTTGAATACCCCAACTGACAATTTTAGAAGCGAAATAGGGATAAAGGGAGCAAAAAATTCCAGGGGCCCAAGAATTCGTTATAGCAGTGGCGGCTCGTGCACTAGCAGCCGGGCTGCATCAAAATTTATTAGTTCAAAGCAAAAATTATAAATTTTACAATTTTCTAAAATGAAGATCCAATTTCTACGGTGCCCTTTTTCATTGCTCAACGCACAGATCAGGAACTGAAATCATCATTGATATAGCAATCATTAAATGGATACCGATATAACAAACTTCATTAGTCGGTGGGTTGTATGGGGCTGCCTTAAAATTTCCGAATGCAAGTTAATTAGCACGGATGGCCATTTCGTTCGTACTTTGATTAAGCGTATTCGCCGGACTTTTACCATGCCTTCTTCCTCAGAACAAAGAAGAAGGGTTGGTTGTTTTCAGATTATCTGGCGCCGTCAGCAACACGAGGGCGCCGAAATATTCGTCATTTGACAAGCCAACATATATTTACAAACACCCATGCCTTACACGGGACTCAAACCCACAACCTAGCGGTCTAGAAGCTAGTACGCTAACCACTATACCGTTTGATTGGCGCAGAGAAGGGAATTTGAAAGGGTTAAGTTGGTAATGGTGTATCTGTATAGCCATGACATGTTTTCATTAAGCCTTAAAAAAGAATATTTCCGTTCGGAACCGCGAAGCTTTCTCATTGAATTAAAGGAAATTTTTTTTTTATTTTTTTTTTTTAAATAACTTACCTGTGGTTAATTTGTTTTTAAACAAAAGCTTTATATTTTAAATTAAATATCACAGGAATAGATAAAAAATTCCAGATTATTTCCGATTTCTTTTTTAACTTTTATTATAACTTTAATAATGGCAGCATGTATGGCGAAAAATCGCCGTTTTGACGTAGAATTTGATCCGATTAGGAAAATAAGAAAATACTCACATTTTAGAACATAGACTAAGTTCTTTCATCAGAATACTCCACATGATATCCTACAACGAATATTCTTAAATTTGGAGAAACACTATTTCCTTTCTGGAAAGCTTAAAAAGCGAAGTTTCAAGGTTGATTCATTAAAATTCTAGAAAATTTTGCCTCCTTAGGTTGTGAAAAGTTCTTAACAATCATTACATCAAAACTCCTCATTCTTTATATCAATTTTACAATATTATAAATTGATATTTTAATAAAGGCAAATATTTGATGAAAATGTTACTGTGTCGAAGTTTTTTTTTTTTTTAATAATTTTCTCAGTCTCATTTTAGTAGAAGTAGAACTGTAGCACTTTATCTGTATTTTAATTATTGTGTTTGGGAGTCGAAAAGTAAAACAATAAAAAAATTATAGCAGAAAACTGGATACAAATGTCTACAATATGCCATAACAGTGCTTTTGGAAAAAGGATTTGCTTTTTTTATTGGAAAATAGCACCCTGCTCTTGTTCATTTCTAGGATGAACTCTGGTGATTGTACATGATTGTGGAAAGTGTGTGTGTGGTTGGGAAGGGGATGGGTTGTTGGGAAGTGGCATGTTTCCGGCTGCACTAACATCTTCGACCACGGGCCGCCACTAATAACACAGGAAACAATTCCCAAACTTGCAATTTTTCATGTCGAAAACAACTGTGAGGATCATATGGTAAAAATTATTTAAACCCAACTGATGGCTGAGAGGTAAAGAGTATGGCATGGGATACACTTTCCCTTTTTCGTATTCTAAACAATATTTTTCTTACTCTACTTTCAGAACAAGTAAATACAATAGCTATTGAAGACATATTGTCTAGTAGTATATCACAATTCTGGTAGGGGAGAGGGGAACAGTGGGCTCCATAAAGTTGAATTTCAAGCCACTTGCCAAATCTTTCATACCTTACAAAATACACATATTTTTCTTTAAAATCTGCAACCTCCTCATCTTTACTTTTCAATAAGAACTTTAATTATTGGTTTTCCCCACTTGCTATAAACTTAATTCTTTGCAAACTGGTGTCAACTAGGTTGGATTTTAACATCACTGACATGTATTAACACGTATACTGATGTTTGCACTAGTTTGGTTGGTTGTTTTCAGATTATCTGGCGCCATCAGCAACACGAGGGCTATAATGCGCCGAAACATTCGTCATTAGACAAGCCAACATACATTTACAAACACCCATGCCAACAAGGGACTCGAACCCGCAACCTCGCAGTCTAGAAGCTAGCACGCTAACCACTATACCGTTTGGTCGGCTGCACTAGTTTGTAAAGGAAAATATTGATTGGCAAATGGGAAGAACAATTGATTGAATTCTTCTGGAAAAAAAATTAGTGGAATTGCCTGGGAAAAATTCCTTTCCATTATTTAGAGAGATATGAAAGATTCAGCTAGAGGTTTGTAGCTCAACAGTTACAGATCCTACCCTTGCCCTCTTCACAATCAGAATAGCAGCAATGGCAGGCATTCCATTTATAATCAAGAATATTAATGGAATATAATTTCCTGTTGCTGGCTTAGGCGAGTATATCTCTTAAAAGTTTGTCGAAAAAATTAAGTTACTGTCATACTTTTCCTTTTCAATACTCGCAAGCGATAGATTTTAAGCTTTAATTTTTAAAGCATGACATGCTATGTTTTAAAGGCTACGAGATTGCTGGCAAATGCAACTTAGATTGAAAGTGAACAAATATTTCTGTAGATAGATTTTGACAAACCACATTTATAAAAAGATTGTTGACAAAATATGTCCATGTATTTTTATAGCACAAGGACTTTTAATAAATTTCTAATAACAAAAAAGTGCCAAAGCACTTAAATTTGCCTATGACATAACTTGTGTCCTTTTGAATAGTTTTAAAGATATGAGAACAGTTATTTTGTCCTTTAACCTACCTTTCCATGCCAAGACAATTGTCATTAATGAAGGTCTAGTAATCTACGTATTTATAATATAAAATTATCTTATTTTTTATTATAAGTGGTAATTAAGACAAGTTTTATAGGAAACAACACATCAGATATTCGACCAACCGAATATTCGGCTAGTCTATTGGCCGAATATTCGTTATTCGGCCAAAATCACTATTCAGTGCATCCCTATAGTGGCCACTTAAAACGAACAATACAAACTTGATCATCTTCAAAACATTAATGTGACATTTTACAACCTCAATGAAACCACATGTTCTTCATAAGAAATACCACAACAAGCGGTTATGAGTCGTCTGTACATTTTGTAATTGTGTCCCACTCAACAACCAAATTGCATAACAATTAGCTACTAGTTCGAATATATTCAAAAGTACTTCTTAAAAAAGTTTTTAAGATTTAAAATATATTTTTTATTAATATTATTTTAAATATTTTGAGGTCATAAAATAAAAACAGCTCATCCAAAATGAAGATACTTTTGGTTTTCGCAAAGAGTATGATCCAATCACAACGCTTGGTGAGCCAACAATTTAGCAGTATATGGGGAAAGGAGTGCTTCACTACAAAAACATATCCAATATTTTTTATTGCAAGTAAAATTCACTAGATTGAAAACTGCATTTATGTCAGAGACATAGATGAATGATCCATGTAAAAATCTCAATATAATTTGAAATCGAGAAAACTCTAAAATTTTAAGGCTAAACTAAGAATTTCTTTGAATAAAGAGAAAAATCTTATAGAATTTATTTGCTACAAAAACATACAAAGCCATATGTCAGACTCAATCTAACTATTAATCACGTTTAAATTAAAACTTGGAAAAAATCAGGAAACTTAAATGGAGATATTTTTTATTTTTCTTCTTGAAGTAATCGATTTTATGACAAAATAACTTTCTCACCAAGAATACATGACTAGTAAAAAAAAAATTAGTGTAACTTCAGATATAAAAAAAAACATAATAAATTTATTACAGGTCGCTTGCGGATTAATTCCAAAGCAGTGCAAACATTATTTTTGAGAACAAAAGCAATATAAACACGAGCAGTAAAACAGGTGTATCACAGGAAATGCAAGGTGACAATAATAATTATGCCTTACCAAATTGCGAGAGTTTTCTTCATCACTTTCAATACCCATGACAATTTATTCTACAGTCTGCTTAGTGCACTAAAAAAGTTCTTTAAAATTCATATCAAATCTTAAAACAATAACAAGATAATTCATTTATTGCCATATTAAAAAAAATCTTTACGCAAAGATTGGGAATAAAAGAATCGGACGAACTGTGTTTAGAAGTACAGCAACGGAAAATTAAGTTCAGTATAGAGAAGTAAAGTGAAAAGAGTAGAAAAAGATTAAACCACTTCAGCTAATAGGAAAGAAGTGTCTAGCTACGTCATTCAGAAGTAGAAGGGAAGCAGAATTTGTTTGTTTATATTGGTTGGTTGGTCGCATGGACGTCGCCAGAGAGGGACAAGGGGGGGGGGGGCGAAGAGAATCGTCCTCTTGGGATAAGTTTCTTCAGAATAAAATAATGACTAAATATGTATAGAACATATCTATATCCCGAAAGAAAATCGCACAATGTCCACATTTTTTGAAGTTGACGTTTTGGCACCATCTTACATAACATTTTCAGCTCTTTCTAGTGGAATCTAGCTTCTAGACCACGAGGTTGTGGGTTCGAATCCCCTGTAAGGCATGGGTGTTTGTAAATGTATGTTGGCTTGTCTAATGACGAATGTTTCGGCGCATTATAGCTGACGGCGCCAGATAATCTGAAAACAACCAACCACGTCCTAGGTTAAATAATAATCGATTTAGACGTCCTTTGAAAAACTCTATGTTCCACCATAACTGAACATTGAAGAGAGAAAAGATCATAACTGTAACATTCATTTGACTCTCCTGTAAAATTGGCCTTTTGTGACATAGTGCGCTTTCCATCCGGGCTTCAGATATATATACTTAACAATTATTTTCCACAATTCACTTTAATATATGCAATGCCCTCCATCTTAGGAATACTCCCAACCAATATCGCATATTGTAAGAATCTGAACATACGTTCGTTAATTTCTTTTATTAAAACCAATTTTAATGCATCAATTAAAAAAATGTATGGACGTTTCAACGTTTTCAAAAAATTTCAAGGACTTGAGACTGAGTAAGCCACAAAATTGTTCAACAAATTCATTATAAGCACATTTATAATAAACATATTTTTCTTTTCAACTTCTATCAACGTGTTCAGAGTCGGTGTAATCAAAAAGCGCTGTTAAACACGCTATGTATGTGCAAATCTTTTCTCTTTTTTTCATAACTCTTGAAACGTCCAGAATATTTTTAAATGTTTTATGATTTCACCTCCAAATGATTTTCTAACTGATAGAATTTAATTTGTTGCACTTCAAAATTTAAAATAACACATTCAAAACTAACATTTTTCAAAAAAAAAAATTGTTGAAAACTTTACATTAAAATAGTGTTGTTTTAACATATATATTGAAGAAGAGCCCATACAGGGCCGTCGCTAAGAATTTCGATTGGGGGGGCGTTAGACATACTTTTTGCCGACTAAAATCAAGACAAGTAAGGTGTAAATGTAGAAAATAACCATTAAGGTGTTAATCTACTATAATTTAAGTTTATTAATGCAAAATTAATACATAATTTTTTTTAATTATTATATAATTATTTTTTAATTAATGCGTAATTAATTGCTAATGAGTTTATAACTAATTGTTATTTTTTTTAAATTTGATTGTGAATTATTTTATTTAATGTGTATAATTAATTTTAATCAGTGTTTTTAATATTTTATGGCATTTTATGAATACGTAATTAATGTCATATTTTAAGTTAATTCCCATCACATTTTAGTTAAAGTTCCATCAAATTCATTTAATTTTTAATTTTTGTTTACTAAATAACCCCCTCTTTCCCAAACAAAGGGGATATTCTTTCGAAGTGCCTTTTTTTTTGGGGGGGGAGGAAGGGAGGGATGCATTTATCACTTGCAGATAGAATGCATTCTCACAATCTTGAACCAATTCAGTAACATGAGTAGTACAAAGGCTCCATTACAATACATTATTTTTTTTAAATTTTCTAATTGAAGTTTCAAAGAAATTAATTAAACGAGTAAAAGTGGATGGAAATCGCACTACAACACGAAATAAAATAAATGAAGAATATTTATCAAATAGGTGACTCTAATTTAAGAATTGTAAAAAAAAAAAAAAAAAAAATTAAAAAAAAAAAAAAAAAAAAAAAAAATTAAAAAAAAAAAAAAAAAAATTAAACAAATTTTAGAAAATTTCTTCTTTGTAAAATCTTGGCAGGTTATTGCCATATCACAAAAAATTACTTACGCGAAACACTGCGATTTTTATAATAGAGACAATGTCAGGGACATATAAGAAACATGCACTCCCTCATGCCTTTCGAAAAATGTAGTAATGTGGAAGAAGTAATTCACATGAACGAAATATATCGGTAGTAAATTATCAATTCGAGGAAAAAATTATGTACAGCTATTAACTAACATCAAATTAGGATGTCCAATTCCCATTTTCGAAAAATCTAGGATTAAACAAAGACTTTTGTCTCCTTATACCTCCCTGTTAGCGATCTGCACCTCGCTGCAAATAATCCTGTCGGCGCTCGTGGACAATATAATTACATTTCAAAATACAATAATTATTAAAAACGTTTTGTTTATTGATTTTTAAATTCTTTTTAATATATTTTCCTAACTAAAAAAGAAAAGAGGTTTTTACTTTCTCTTGAAAAGTATATTAAGAGTAAAACTTAATTTTTTTTAGCAATTTAACATAGGAATTTACTTCTTAAAAATAGTTACGTGGTGTACGTATTTTTTACCAAAACTGCTGGATTGAATTTAATGATTTTTTTTAGGTTTTTCAGCAAATTAGGTTATTTTTTTTAGGTTTTTCATCTCTGCAAATATTACTCGTTTTATTATTAATAATAATAATAATTTGCTCCAGAAGGAAAGTATAATGCTAATTTTCTCTAAGCAGGACTAAAAATGAAATGTGTTACTTTAGCATTAAACCACACTATAATATTATTTATGTGTAAAAAAAATTTAAAAAAATAAATAATATATATATATAAACCTCTATCCTAATAAAGCAGAAATCAAGTTTTACAAAGTAAATTATTCTCAACTAACTCACTACCCTTTTGATTGGTTGGTTGTATTCAGATTATCTGGCGCCGTCAGCAACACGAGGGCTATAATGCGCCGAAACATTCGTCATTAGACAAGCCAACATACATTTACAAACACCCATGCCAACACGGGACTCGAACCCGCAACCTCGCGGTCTAGAAGCTAGCACGCTAACCACTATACCGTTTGGTTGGCCACTACCCTTTTGAACTTCGAATTTAGCAACAAAATGTTCAGATCTTTAAAAAAGCAAACCATAATTTTCGGCACAAAAATCCAAACTAAGTAAGGAATAGTACCTGCGGAGTTTTTTTTTTTTTTTGGGGGGGGGGGTATTGAAATCGCCAATGTTATTATCTTAAGGAAGAAGTTGCTCATACGATCTTCTAAAGAAGAGAAACGCCACAGTCAACATGAGATTTCTAAAAAACCTCCCCCATTTCCCTTTCCCACCTTTAAAGGTTATGATTCTAATGTAAGATCTACTGATCCAATTTGAAATATTTTTAAAGGTATTTTGACTAATCTAACTTATCTGAAACACGGTGTCTTTCCGATTTTTCGTGTATAAAGTGGTGAAATCGAGGATAGGCTTGTAAAGCTACTCACTACTACTAATAGACTGAAACCTGGTTGTACGTCGGACAACATCAGGCCGCAGCTTTTTGACTACAGAAAACGTCAAGAAATTTAGATAGTATTATAGCAAACCTTTCAATACTTTTCATACTCTATGTCAGGGTTTCTTAACCTGTGGTTCATGGACCCCTTGGGGGTCCATGGGTCATATTTTGGGGGTCCGCCGACTGATCCTAATTTTTAAAATGTTTGCATCAATATTTAGCCAACAGTAGTAACCCGGATCTACTTCATCCTTAGCGCGCTCTGTATGGCAACCCTGTTTCTTTTTCCGCTCCTCCGGAGAAGAGAATTTGAGACGCTTTTTCACGCATGCTCATTTATTTCTCTTTTGTTTTAGCCTTTTCATTGGTCGATAATTTGTTTGAGTTTGAAATAGCGGTATAATTTTAAACTTGATTCACCATTTTATTTCCGTTGGATCTGCCCTGGAGGTAAGACGCACATGAACGATATATGTTTTTCAATTCAAGGGCCTGATACAACAATTATAGATGCCACTGAGAAACTACAGGCATTTTTATTGAAAATGTCACTTTGGAAAATGAGAATTCAAAATGGGATATATGCAAACTTTCAAATGTTGGCCGAAGTGCTTTTTTGAAAATGGATCTCGGCAAGATAGTTTGTTATTGAATAACTTGAAAAATGAAATCTGTGAACACCTGGAAGTACTTCAAGTTTCATTTGAAAAATATTTCAATTCGGATGGAATAAATATAAAAGATGAGTTGTGGATTAGTAATCCTTTTCTTTGTGATATTGACTGTATCGATGACATGAACCTTGCCAAAGATGAGCTAATTGATTTGAAAACAAAGTCCTTGTTAAAAATGGATTTCGATTCAAAAACTCTTGGAGAGTTTTGGTCTTCTTTAAGAGAAGCCTACCCATTGCTTGTAAAACGAGCTATGGCAGCCATTATTCCGTTTGCTACAGTATATCTTTGCGAAGCGGGATTTTCCACACTTGTCACAATAAAAAACAAACATCGAAATCGACTGAATGTCGAACATGATATGCGCGTTGCTTTGCGCAAACCATTCCTCAATTCAATCTGTTAATCAAGGAAATGCAGCAACAGCCTTCACATTAAAAATTTTATTTTCTTCAAATCTTTTATACTATTGAAGTAAAAATATTAAAATAATTAAATAATAAAACAGAATATATTTTGTAATAAATGATGTTTAAGCAATTTTTTTTTCACAGAGGGGTCCGTGACATATTTAAAATTTTTAAAGTGGTCCATTGTGCCAAAAAGGTTAAGAAACCCTGCTCTATGTAAATGACATTTAATGGGCATATCATGGTTTTTGAGGCGTTACCTGTCGTACTAAAAATATGTCACTTACTGTAACACATCAGAGTTATCTATTAATTGGAAAAATAAGTAATTATTGTCAGTTTCTTCTGAGAATATAGTATGTACTTATCAGGTGACTGAATTTAAAAACTTACGACAGTCGACTTGACGATTTATACAATTAAATATACTGATTTGAAATTGAAGGAAAATTATTCACTCTGTAGAGAATTTGTGGAAATTGATACTTGTGCAACAGTACGGGGCACGGGAGGTAGGTTCATATTTAATTTCATATAGAAGCTGCCAGTGACGATATCAACTTAAATGTTCCTGCAAACAAAATATATACTTACTCCAATTTAAAATTGCTGACCGCCAACTTGGGCTGAATTGTGATCAGGACTTTTTAATACTATTGACGATTTTAATTATTTATATTTTTTTTCTATTCAATATGCTTTAAAACATCCATCACTTGGCACTTTTAAAGGAATTGATGAAATTTTGGAAATTTGCCGAGAGCTGTCTTTCTTTTCTAAAAACTTTGACGGGATGAGATGATGAAGAAATCTATAATTTGTGTTCGCAAGATACCTATTATATTTGTGTATGTAGTCCATCAATGTAGGCGGGGGAAAAGACACCGACTCCCTTATAATAGACTTCTAGTGTATAATTGCCGATTCGTAAAACTCGGGTCGGTATTTTTAATATTTTTGTACGACATTTTTTTTTTTTTTTTTATATATATATATATATATATATATATATATATATATATATATATATATATATATATATATATATATATATATATATATATATATATATATATATATATATATATATATATATATATATATATATATATATATATATATATATATATATTCCATTCAAATCGCTTTTATTGTGGATCGACTTTAAAAACTGGGTTCGATAAAATTTCGAAAATTTGCCGACTGTTCAACTTTCTAAAACTTTGGGGGGGGGGGGGCGAGAAGCCCCCTTCGCCCCCCGTTCGCGTAGTCCCTGAGCCCATATCACTTGACCGCCCACACAGCAGACAGTGTTGGACAATTCCCCAAAAGAAACGTTCGTTATAGAGTTGAGACAGGGACAAAGTGATGTTGGATGTTATCGATGCCCTGCTACTACCCCCATCACCAATTTCTTTAGTCAGGGCCCGAGTGCGAAATTGATTGCGTCACAGGTTGGAATTTTAAAAACAAGAGGTTTTACTAATTACGCATTCTTCGCAAATATTTCGTAGTATTAATTATGTAAAAAGATAAATTTATGTACATTTAGCTTAAGGCAGTGCAAGAGTTTGTCTTTACTTCGCTTTCCTGCAATGCGTCTCTTAATGCTTGAAAACGAGTTTTATAGGGATAATGCTGGAAAACGAGTTTTATAGGGATAATGCTGGAAAACGAGTTTTACAAGGAGAAGGTCATTTAACATTTTGGTTAATGGAAATCTCACCAACTTGGCTCTATCTCGCCAACTTGGCAATGATTTTGGCGGCTATTTTTGGTCGCCTAATTTGGTGAGAAATTTCCAAATGTCGCCAAACTTGGCGACCATTTGGCGACACTTTCGGCCCTCACGTACCTGTAGAGGGCTTTTCGATTGCGATTTGGAAAATTCTCCAAATTTCTATCTCTAGAAGGTTCTCGAAGGAAGCTTTCCTATATAAGGCCGTCCAAGAAAGCAAGTGAGTCAGTTACTTGGTTGTGTCTCAGCGAGCATTCAGAGTAGTTCCGAAAGTGTACTGTATTGCATTGTCTTTTGCGTCGATTTTAAAATACTGAATAACAATATGCAAATAATCCTGACCTATTGTTTGGTCTTTCATCGGCAAATTTTTTAGGAAATACTCTTTTATGACATTTTGATGTGAGCAATATGTCACGCAGAGAATTAACTGAGTTGTAGAAATTATGTCCGTTGAAAAATCCAAAGCAATAGAGCAAAATATTGACAATCGACCAGTTCTTGTACAGTACCCCCCCCCCCCCCAAAAAAAAACAGAACGATGGCTATATCTTCGGCTCTAATTATCGTAGAATCTTACGGTTTGCACCAAAATGTTTTGCTTGCGATTTTCTATACATCTGATGCAATTTTTTTTCTTGAGGGACCGTATACTAAGTAAAAGTAACGCTATCTTCGAAAATTTCAATACGAACCCTTATTTTTTATCATTTCATTCGATTCAGAATACATCATTTACCCCAAATACCAAATTTCGTTGCATTATGTTGAAAAACACCTCACTTATGAGCGAAAATATTTCGACGATTTTTTGACCGATCTTCATGGAGAATTTCCATAAAACGAAAGGTATTTTTAAGGTTCTTCACAGCGGGAGAAATCGAACGGTTAATGTGGCGCGTTTCACGAAGATTAAAAAATACAAGTATTAGTCTAAAATAGCATAGAAAGTACTTGGATTTATAGTGTCATGTTTAAGATTAATACAAAAATAGCAAGTAAATGCAAAAGTAACATAATTTATTTACAACATTAAAGATGTGCATTCTTCACACGAAATAAATAAAATATCGAAAACTGTAATTGCAGAAATATAACGAATACTACTGATAATTAGAAAATTAATAAATATTAAATGTAGGCATTAGTAAACAGTATTTAGCAAAGCATAAATATTTTACAGAAATATTTCACTATAAACACAAATGTAACTAGATCGTTGAAATTATTTATAAAATGAAAAAGTCACATGATTCAGTAAAATATTTAAAGGATAACTTATTGAAATTGCTTAAAAAATGTTGTTTTAAATAAATGGAATTTAAGAAAGCAAATTAAAAAAAAAATGTATAGTTTACAGAAAAAATAATTAATAATTTAAAAAACTAAAAAACACGCTTTAATAGAAAATCAAACTAAAAAGTAGAAAATAATCAATAGATTAAAAAACTAAGAAACACGCTTTAATAGAAAAGTGAACTAAAAAGTTGAAGATAATTTTAAATAAGTTTGAAATAAGAATAGAGTGATTAACAAGAAATATTTATTTTATCGTAAAAAAGCGTGGGGTGCTTTTTAAGATATTTTCATAATGGCTCTACTTTTACCAATATCTGTCATTAAATATTTAAAAAAATTGACATCAAGCATCCCACTTTTTTTTACGATAAAATAAATATTTCTTGTTAATCACTCTATTCTTATTTCAAACTTATTTAAAATTATCTTCTACTTTTTAGTTCACTTTCCTATTAAAGCGTGTTTCTTAGTTTTTAAACTATTGGTTATACGATAATTGAACGTTATGCGATTTTCCACACCTCTAGTTTTCCTTGAATTAATCTTTGATAGTTTTCAAAAGTCGTCTACTATACGGTCCCTTAAAGTGAGCGTTTTTTACATTTTCTCTAAGAAATCGAGAACTAATAGTCAAAATGGAAAGAAAAAAATTATGGGGGTGTTTTAGACCATGGTAAATCTAATGAAAGCAAAAAAAATATGTTTCTATTCAAATTTTTTTTTAATTGCTTTATTAATTAATAATTAATTATTAAAAAAGAAATTGATTCAAAAGCTGATTGCTATTTATGTTTGGCCATTTACAAACTACCTTTTGAAAAAAAAATTACTGAAATATATTAATTATTTAAGTATTTATGGCCAAAAAACCAACTTTTTTTTTTAACATTAATTTATCATTTTCTTTTTATCATTTAAATTACAAACCATTCATTAGAAAATTACGAATTTTTGTATTTCGCATTCTTTTTTAATGCTGAATCCAAATATGGAATAATTTTATGAGGTTGCTATTGAACTTTTTAAAGTTTGGTTCTGTTTTAATATGTAGATGACCCCTCATGATAAAAAAAAAACTACATACAATTATTAAAAACCTTCCACGATTTACAATGGTACCTTTTGTTTGTTATTTCAACAATTAGAACAAAAGATATAGCCATCGTTCTGTTTTTTTTTGGGGGGGGGGGGGGTACTGTACAACTGTGCGAAATACGTTTCTACTTAAGTTTTCTACTCTTCTTTTGCAGGTTTTGGCAGAAAGTTGTAAACTTGAAATTTGCCCTTTTATAAATGTGGCGTTTGGGAGGTGTGAAAATAGTGTTTTTATAACACTTGAAATACAATCTTTAACTATCTCAGCGTCAAAATATGACTTCATTTTTTGAGACAATATTAAAGCTACATCATATGAAGCTTTTGTAGCCAATTCTGATTTATTGGTAAACTGCAAGAATGACTCCTGTTGAGCAGAAATGCCATTTTTGATAAAAAGATAAATTTTCTTCCCTCGCTTTCGAATTCAAAAGATATTTTAAAGAAAATTCTGGATGATTCTTGCTATGATGTCTGTTGATATTATAACGTTTAGGGACACTTACAGAATTGTTGCAAATCAAGCATATAGCATCTTGCTTTCTTCCAGACAAAAAACAAAATTCAATTTCCAATTCTTCTTGAAATATCCTCTTTTCACTATCCACTTTGCGTTTAAAACTAGTCTTCGAAGCCATTATTGCACTGAAATCATATAGATCGCGACTTCTTTTCAGACAGAAACTAAAGAAGCTAGTATGCATTAAAACACCCAACTCCGGGCAATCACATTCAGAAAGGCAGAAATCGAACTATGCTGACAGAGGTCAAAGTGATAAAATAAGAAAATATTTACTATTTTTACAAAAAAAATATAGGACAATATAAAACATCAAATAACTGCTCACAGGCTCTAATGAACTTTAAAATTAACTCGTTATATATTTCATTTATTAAAGCTTTAAATGAAACGCTCCTAGCAGTTTTGTTTTAATAAGTAATTGTATCTGTCGCCAAAACCGGAGATTCTAAGCCAAAAATAGCAACTTTTCCACACGAATCAAGTGGTACATGCTTCAGCTTTCGCCGACTTTTAACATTAGCTAACTTTATCCTCTCCTTTTTATATCGATATCACCAACTTGCCTCTAGAGGACAGGATGAAGTGAGCTCACTGAGTACGCTGTAGGAACCGGTTTCCCTATGGCTGTAAAGCATTGAGTGAGCTCAAATCAGGTTGTCTTCTAGTATAAAAGATGATAATATTATTCGCCAGTGGGATGAAATCGTCTTCACCCTTTCTCACTGAAAATTAAAGAGCGGTGGGTTACCAAATGAAAATGAATGGTAATTTTTTTACATCTTGTGCCATCTTTGGCAATCAGATTTAGTTGAATTGATTCAAAGTCGATTTTTGACTAGTTTTGAACCACATTTTACCCGACAGACCAGTGCAATTATAATCTACTAACTTTTCGTCATATTCTATAAAATACTCTAAATGAAGTTCAATAGGGTAATTAATGTAGAATTTTAGAAAATTCGAAAGATCAGAAATTTTTCTTTTTCGAAATGGCCACCTGTTTGAACATTGAAAATGTGCTCAAACATTTACTTGTCACTCGACTCATTTCTTTAGTCATTTTCTTTAACCGAAACGTCAACATAAAGGAAAATATTCGAAAAACAATTGGAATTTTTATTTTTAGTAATTAACTTGTATGTAAATTTTCAGAAAAATAAGGACACAGTAAAACATCGATTTAGAAATAATTATTTACATAGAAGATTTATGGAGTTACAAAATGGGGAAGGGGGGAGGGGAACGGAGCTTTGGAATTTTTTCGAATTATACATACTTATTTACACATCATGGAAACTCATTTAAGATTCATAAAAAAAATTAAAGAAATATTCAAAGGCAAAGCGTCCCATTGTATGACTTGTCTAAATTTTTATGGTAACAACAAACAATTCTTCAAAATGCTCTGAACAAATAGTTTGGTGTCCTTGTATTCTTTCAAAATGTTGTGTTCGTGCTTGGGTTCTTCCGTTTTTAACTTGGCATTTCATGAACGAAGTTGCGTTTTCAATCTGAAAGTTTTAAAAGAAAAAAGGTCAACTGTGGCATTTTTCTTCCTTCCATTAAAGTACCAATAAAAAAAAACCACATAATTTTCAAACACAAATTCTTAACAAAATTGTTTGAAAGATCTTACTCTCATGCTGGTAACAAACCAGCATGATTCTGATAACATCACATAGTCAGGGCCTGATTTACCATTAGGCCCACTAGGCCCGGGCCTAGGGGCCTCCAAATTTGGGGGCCCCCAAATTTTGAAAGTTTTCTGAAAATTTTAAATTTAATGGTCTTTTTATGGAAAGTACTGAACAAAAATAAAAAAAATTTTTTAGTTACACATCCGCAAATTCCATATTTTTTATAGTCACAGAGAATTAAGTTAGATAGATTAATCTAATAAAACCTAATTAATCAAATCTTTCCGGTTCAGCCAATCATATACAACTTCTTCATATGTACACGGAGACAAGGGCTATACACCGCTGTTCTCTTTCTCTCGCCCCTTGTAAAGAGATGTTCACCAACCAACCATATACAACTTCTTATATTATGAAATTAAAGAGTCTTTGTGATTGGTTGGTTTGCAGGCTCTTCCGTGGACTTTTTTTAACTTTTTTGGCCCTCCTTTTTGGTGAGATCGTGGAAACAGTGGAAAGGTTACTTTGAATTAGTTACAATTATTGTTATAAAATTAAGTAATCTTTATTATTATATAATTTGTGGACCCTGTGGTAAAATGTAAGTTTAAAATACAGGAAAGTGTGATTTAAAATTAGTTTTCATGGGGGGGGGGGGGGGTTTGATTAATTCAAAAGTTTTGAGGAAATCAAGATCATACTAATTATAACAAAAAAATCGTGTGAAAGTAAACTATGAGTTTTAATAGTAAAAAGTTAGTCTTAATGAATGTAGCTTGATCTGGTAATATTGTGACGTAAGGAAATAAATACTTGCTATTGGGGGCCCCTCTCTGAATGTTGGGCCTACAGTAAAAAAATTTCTAAATCGGGCCCTGCACATAGTAGTTGACTGTGTTGCCTTTTCAGTGGTTCTAAGCATCCTCCTACCCTTCCCCCTCACCCGGAAATTCCAGATTCTTATTTAATAAAGAATTATCTCTCTTTGAGCGTTATCCATCAATGATTATTCCTCCTCCATTTCGCTTACCCGAAAGGAATAATGTAATTATCATCAAAAATAGTGATTATCGATTATTTGGCATTAATTTTTCTTTGCCGGTGTATTAATTATCATATTTAACTATTTCTTTAAAATAATTAAAGTATGAAAATGTTGAATTACACCAAACTCTGTTAAATTTAAATGCAGTGACCAGCTAATATAGGTGTATTAGAAAGTTGTGCGATTTTTCAAACCAGTAGTTATAGTCTTGAATGAAAACCATGGTGGCTATCAAAAGACTTCTTTTTAAAGTTTTATAACCTCCAACGTCGATATTGACTGATATACCCAACAAAGTGAATACCGATATCGTCTTAATTTTAGAAACTCACTAATACATACAGATAAGCTTATACAAAGGTTCTATACGTTCGACTATGATAAACATTTTCAGATAAAACTACAAATGCTACTAACATGTGCGACATGCTAAACTAAAGATCTCGCCTAGATGAGTATCAGGGCAAAAATTTAACCGGAAGTTATAACCAGAAGTACTGGCAACCTAATGATCGAAAAGAAAGGATATATTGCTGTTGTATAATTTTTCGGTGGATTTCTTTTGTCTTTGTTAATGTGTTAATTTTCTCATTCGCCCCGCAGACAAGGATTAATTTTTTTTCTCGAGAATAACTTCGTTTGCCTGAGCAATAGGCTTGGGCGATGCATCGATACATCGGCCAAAACCGGTGTGAAATCAACATCGTCAAACCGGTGTCATTATTTTCTCAAAACCGATACATCACGATCTTTTTTGACGATACTTGCTT
Organism: Linyphia triangularis; assembly: GCA_963978545.1. Taxonomy (NCBI): domain Eukaryota; kingdom Metazoa; phylum Arthropoda; class Arachnida; order Araneae; family Linyphiidae; genus Linyphia; species Linyphia triangularis. Next base: position 31,999,233 of record OZ021726.1, read on the forward strand.
AACACTTCAAGGACGAAGAACCGTGCTACGATTCATGCGCGGTGTTCCTAAGATACAATAGAAACGTATTGAAACCGTCGACACCGCGCCGTTTGAAAAGAGTTCCATTTGCTTTTTTGCGATACTTCTTCAGCAAGCTCACATCGTGATAATCCTATCCACTGCCCTGCATATGCGCGATGTTCCCAATATTGTATAGAAACATAGTGAAACCGTTGACATCGGGCCGTTGAGACGATTTCCATTTGCTTTTGCGCATGCCCGATATTTCATTAGAAAAACCGCATCGGGTAATCGTATCCACCTTACATATGTGCGATGAGTATTAAAATTGCGAGGTTGCGTCAGTAGTCTAGTAATATTGGAGATTCGATAAAAGAAGTATTCCTTTTATGGTCTGAAATTTTTTTTATGTTGTTCTCTGACCTCTTGGAAAACGTTTTGATTTTTATTTAATAGTCATCAGATATAAGACCTCGATATTAATTTTTGGAATTCTATTGAGCATTTCCTACACTTTTTGTGTTTCATTTTTGATTTTTTTTTTCATTATTTCTGTAACTTGAAAGGAATAAAATATTACACTTTTGTATTTTGAAGTATTTTATATTAACTTCAAGATTTTTTTTTTATCTTGCTATTATTTTATTTTGCTTTATTTATTAACGCATGGGGATTGCGGTATTCTGGCGCGGTAATTTCTGTCTAGTTCTTAGCAGTTAAGATAATCTGGTTATTTATTACTATGCGCTGTTTGTTATATCTGCCAAAATCATTGTGAACTAGTACATGGACTAATCACAGTTGTTTCTCTAGTTTGATTGCTTAAATACTTATAAACGATTTTTTCCCCATTTATGTTGAAGGATTTTCTCTTCGGTCACGTAAGTAAATAAATTTTATAGATATTTTTTTCCAGTTTGTACAATTTGAATAAAGTTTATTTTTATAAGATTAATTACTCAATCCAACATTGCTTCTTAAAAATGCGGAAATGCAGATTTTTTTTTGGCACAAAATAAAGATCATTAGAATTTTAAATGTTATGCATTAATTTTCTTTTTATTGTTTAATATTGTAAATTGTACATTGTAAGTAATAAAATATTCATTGTAAAGTATGTTTTTGATTTAATAGTTAAGAATATCCAATAACTAAAGTAACATGTGCACCGCCAGGATGTGCACTAGTCCTCCAACCCCCCCCCCCACTTTCCCCCTTCTCCTTCCTTGGAAAATAACAAAGTAAAATTTCATTAAGATAGAGAAATTGAAAAACCCGGATTAAACTAAAAATAATAATAATAACCGGCTTATACCCCTTGGGTGTTTTGTGTATCCCCCTGAAAATAATTCGGTTATGTGTTATTTAAAATAAACTTCCATACATGAATTTAATAAAATTTTACAAAGCTAAGCAAGCAAAATTTTCGGCTATATAGTGTGTGATGAAAACTTTGTTTTGTAGTATTTTGTAAAAAAAAAATATACACATAGTTAACATCGCGATGTATCGTGACATTTTGATGTTTGCTTCCCGGTATATCACGAGGCAGAAATGTTAACATCGCCCTGGCCTACTGAGCAATTCCATTTTTTAGAATATATCGTTTAAATTTTGATCCGGCACATGTTAATGGTGCCTTGTTATTATTATTCAAGTCCCTACCGCTAACCATGCAAAAATTGGAAGAATATTTTATAAAAAGAATGAGGATGGAACAATATTTTAGGTTTTTTCTGAGGAAACAGAAAAATGTGCGTATTGATTGAATTGATCAGTGGTGGCTCTTGGGGGTTCAGCAAGTACAGCCGTCCTGCATCTAAAATGTAAGTTTAAAATTTACTAATTTTTAGTCAACTCTGATTATATATTATACTAATTTTCCTAAATGTTGATTAGAATCGCAAATAAAAATGCAATTTCTTTGGTAAGTAAGAAAATTCTCCGATAAATAGCAAACCTGTTGCGCAATGCACAATTGACGAACCCTCGCTCAAATTAATTAAATCTGATGATCGTAGAGCAAATCTGATGATCGTACGGCCAGAGAGTGAAAGTTCCAAATAAGCTGCAACGTTGTCATGAAAAAACTGTTAGTTTGGAATCTTTCTCCACGGTAATTGTATTCCGAGTTGTGGGAACAAGCAGCCCATTACGAACTTTTAGACTTCGGCTGTACTTGTAAATTCGATGTACAGTTTGGCTCGTGTGTGAGTGAACCGGTATGAGTGGGTGGGAAAGAAACGAGTATTTCTTTGAACTTTCTCCATCAAAAGGAAATAGTTTAAGTGATAAGTTTACACATGTGTTTTCTATTTCTTAAATCAATACTAAAACTTGTAATTGCACCATTTTGGAATATGTCATAAGCAATAAACTTATTTTAATAAGCTACTTTTTTTTTTTATTTTCCTTCTCATATCATTTTGTAAATATTGAATAATTTTTTAGTTTGGATGATTAAGATTAACGAATTTCCATTCATGAATGGTTCTGAGGGGAGTGAAGGGGTAAGGGGGGGGGGGGGGTCACTGTTCCGGCTGCACTAATATTTTTGCCCAGAGGCACCACTGGAATTAATAAATATATTTAGACGACTATCAATTGGGAGCGTGTTTCAAAACATAACCTTTGTAATTCCTAACAATTTAACGGTATGAAAGTTTTTTGTGTGCCCATAATGGATCTTGCAAACAGGAAAAGACTTTTATTTTTAAAAACCAGAGATGGACGATATTTTGTGACACATTTTCACCATATTATTATTTTTTTTTCCTCGCGAAAAGTTAATGTTCCTTCGTGTTATGGTTATAACACGAAGAAAAATGAACTTTTCGTGAAAATTACAATTCGACAAAAAGAAAAAAAAATGAGGGTCCGGAAATCCGTTCTTTGCGGTGGTGCCCCGACAATATCTTTACACCATTTTCTAACACGGAAACATTTAATATGAAATATTAATATTATTAACCTCTTTGAATTATTATCTTACGTAACAGATGAGGTTAAGGCAAAGAGATTTATCAAGATTCAATAAAAAATTTTTGAGGCTGAGCTGTAATTTTGTTAAAAATTTTACTAACTTTTTTAGGGGTGCATTAGCATCAGGCGACATTTATCCTTTAAGACTGAGATCAAGCGGCCTGCCTCCAACATATAACACCAGTCCACAGCAGAGAAAATTTTCCTCCTCACTTTGGGAATTTTTGTAATCACTGCTAGCGCTTTTGCAAGCACTAAAATGAAAATGGGTTTGAGATTATTTCAAGTGGATTTTGTACAAACAAGTTAGTCTTATAAATACTAGAATTCATCCGGAGAAAGCATTGAAATGGCAACATCACAAAATTCCTTCTGCACCGAAATGATTTAACAACCCTAAGAACAACCCCCCTTTTTTTAGTTCTTTTTTTTTTTTTACCTCAACCTGTTCCAGAGAGTTGGTTCTCTTACATATGTACACGGAGACAGGTGCTAGTTCACAAAGTTTTTCCTTTCCACTCCCAGCTGGGAGTTCAACCAACCAAACAACCAAATACTAGAATTTTAATAACAATCATTGATTACTGATAAATAAAAAAAAAAAAAAAAAAATAATAATAATTTAATTTACTCAAGGAATTATTATTGCGATGACAATTTTTTTTTACTGAAGTGAAGAGAATAATCAATATTGGAGGATAGGTTGTTTTGTTTTTGTATTTGTAATATTAGTGGTAAACAATCTTGTTCAATTCAGTAAATTCCAAATTGTTTTTTCAGCGCGCTATTAGTTCAATATTTCAGATACATTATTCAATTGTAACTGACATTCCATTCAATTTCTTTTATCAATCTTCCTTATCACTGCTCAACTTGAATGGTTTTAGTTTTTACTCTTATAATGTCTGACGAGTTCTCGAGACAAGAAAAAGTGTGACATTCATGCATTTTTATTCTAATGCCGATTTTTTTGGACCGGACGCTAGCCGAAATAACGTGATATCAGACTGGATGTTACAGTCGTTGATGAAAGAAATGTCAAAGCCAGAAAATAATGTAAATGCATTGTCTTGGCGTCGTCTGCATTTGAGCAGAGCGAAACTAAAAGCTTCGAGCAGAACATCGGCATTATTGTCTGGATTCGCTATGGTAAGTAACGTCTTTATAAATTTCAAAATAAGAATGGTAGTTTTCGTGGGATTCGCAATCATTGGGGACGAATTTCGAAATAGCACCGGCCTACGACTCGCCTGTTTCTCAGATGCCCCTTTACAAAAGAGTTCCAGGTTAAAATTCCAAATACAGTACGGCTAGGTGATTTTCGTGAACAAATGCAGCCACCATTATTTTTTTAATGACAAATGAACTACCTGAGGTTGTCAGAATTTGGTACGGTTTTATTAACAATTCTTGGCGCAGAATCCTTACTGTACCTGTATTTCTTGTGAGTTTCAAGTAGACTATCTTTCAATACAAAAGTACTTCAAAGAAAGAGAAATGAAGTTTATAACATATGTTATATACTTTATATTATGTCACATACTTTGAATCTTATGGTAAATATTTTAACCCATGCTTGGTTAACATGTATTGTATGATGCCCCTTGGCAGCTTTTTGAAAGTTAGCAATTCATGCCGAATGTGGCAACCCATCAACAAGGTTTGCCGACAACTCGAGTGACCGTTTAAATTTGGCAACTTTTTTGAAAAGTCGCCGGGGGGGGGGGGGGGGGGGCATCGTATAGTAAATCATAACCCCACGCTTTCTTGTCCCTAACATATTATGCATCTCTTTTGAATTGACACACTGAATGATACCTATTAGGCATTATTAGACCTATTATCCAAATGAAATGGTCTGAGTATCAAGATGTCATAATATTTTTGTACGCTTTTAGATTAAATTCCAAGTAAGAGTATAGAAATTGTGCTACTTGCAGTACAAATTTTAAGATTGGATCTTCTCAGTTGTTTTCACTAGTATATGAATCTCAATTCCTTTTTAACAGTGAATTATAAAAGCGCTTTTCACGCAATTTATAAAGCATGATTTTATCAATTAATATCAGAAATTCGGGAAATTTCACTGATTTACGTAGCAATTTTATTTGTAGAGAGAATTGAATGCCCCCAATCTACTTAGAATTATTACAATGCAAGGCCAACATGCTTTTCTTAAGCTATAGATGGTGTTGCATACAACCACATTTGGCCACCATTAAATTAGATTTAAATCAATTGAAAACATGATGCACATCAAGGTACACAAAATCACTCATGCTTGCAGCTAAAAATTGTAGGCTTCTGCAATTACATGGTTTTAATTTTCAAATTTCATTTATTTGAGAATTAGTTGTGTGGCCCTGTCAATGTGTTTAGGTTTTAGTTTTCAATGCTTGGTAAAACAAGCTCTCTTTGTTTGCTAAGAAGTTAAACCCAAACTCGCATTGCTTTCTAAAAATTTCCAGGCCTGCTTTGCTCGTTCATTGCTGTGCAAGGTTAAGCTCGTTAAATGGTCCTTTTCTTAGAAACATTTTTGAAAAACCTTTTCTCGATCAACACAGCAAAATAATAAAAATAACTGTGCCAATAACCCCCCCCCCTTCTCCCATCCCAAGAAAAAATATTCCCTATTAATATAAAAATACAATCCCTCCTACTTAGAAACAAATTTTTATAAAAACATTTCCCCTGTTAATACAAAAAAAATAAAAAAAATTTCAAGACGTTAGCAAGATTATATTGCTGCCATCTGGCAAGAGTTTTGGGAACTGATGTCAGAAAAGTTATTTCTCCAGCATTAAAATCTTCCAAAAGATCAATCTAAAAAACTATTCATGTTTAAAATTTCAGAGTTCTTCGAATACGGACTAAGCTACCTTTTATAGCCGGACACACCAGACAGACTCTTTGCTTTATTTTTATAGTAGTAGATGATTTAAGCTGAAAGAAAAAGTGAACATAAAGCAGGAATTAATACAGAGAAGATTTCGTATTCAAACATTCATGAATATTCTGAACTTCCTTCTTAAAAGTTACTTATTTTTAATATAACAGATTCTATATAGTGAAGTCAACGCACTGCTCAATCCATAATTTACAAATGACATTTATAAAAATGAAGCCATTGGAATTTGTCATTACTTTTCTACCACATGGAAATGGTTTTATTTAACGCTTGATAAAAATGGCTCTGTTCTAACCCTAGATAAAAAAAAATGGACGAATTATAGAATCATTTTGATGTTTGTCTTTTTAAAACAATTAAAGTTTAATAATGTGGGAGCTAGTTGATGTTAGGTTTGTAATTCCCCCCCCCCCCCCTTTTGTGATGTTACTTTGAGTAACAAATGAAAACTACAAATCGGATGATTTTAAAAATGTATAATTGTCTCGTAATTTTTTTTATCAAAACATTCAATGAACCAAAATACATGTACTTCCCCTTTTTTTATTCCATAACTATTGTCGAAAAAGTTTAAGTCATTCAAGTAGCTGGTTATGAATAGTTTCAAGGAAAATTATTTTTGCTCATCCAAATATCTTAGATTCAATGAAAAAATTTAAACATGCTTAATATAGGGTCCATTTTTAAAAGGTTATCGAAAAAATAAGCTGTGCATTTACATTCTTCTTACAAACTCTCTGGCTAAGTTGGTAACATATTAGAATGGTGTTCAGATGGATCAAACTCAAATCCTGCTTTATCTTTTTAGCTCTTTCAAGATCACTGTCATCAACTGAAATTTTACTACCTAACTTTTAAAAACTTCAACCTAATGTGTGAAACATATGTTGAGAAACAAGTTATACATTGGTTTCTCCCTAGAGACTTATTTGATGATTAGAAATTAATTATTGATACTAATAATTGATGTTAAAATAATCCCTGATAAACGATTCTGCATCGAAGTAGTCTTGAGATTTAAAGAAAATCAACTTGTTCATGGGCTATCTGCATAAGTGCAGTTATTTACTGAAAAAAGTCATAAGTGAGTATTTCACTTAGCTGTTTTTTTGATTTGGTGTGGGCATTATATATTTTATTGATTTAAAAATATGTTGGTATTTGACTTGAGTTGTTGAGCAAGGTGTTCAATGCTATAAACCCTGTGCGAAGACAGTTGCATACTAGAATTGATATAAAGCTAATTATAAACACATTTAAATTATTTCAATTACAGATCTTACATTGACCCATTGACCAGGAGTATAGTCAAATGTGATTTAAACACCCATACGGGTCATATGACCTTCAACTGTATCACTTTACATATATAATGAGGTTATTTGTCAGGAGAGCCCCAGGATTTCGGTGAGGGACTTGCAGCTAAGCGGTAAAATGTTTATTCTGCAAGTTAGAGGTCTCTGGATTGAGTCCCACTTGATTTTTTTTCTAAATAGAGAAGACAGGAAGGTGGTTGGGATATATATAGTCTTGTATTCTTGACTGACTGGTAAAAATTTTCTCCCATTCAAGATTCCATTGCAGAGCAGTTTCCTCTTGAAGAATCTCCCAGAAGACATTCTCATCTTTACACACTGACTACTTTCTGTAGTTCAGATCTTCATCTAACAATGTTCATCAATTTTTACCCCCTTTGTAGCTCTTGCACCAACAAAAAATCTTGAATATTATTATATAACCTACCTCATGATTTCAATATCTAGATTAGCGTTAGCCACTACTTGGCCTGGGACAGATTTTTCTGAGGCCTGCCGTCACCACTGAAGATTAAAATAAATCAAATTTCATGATATGGACTTTTTTTTACATAATTTTAATTTATCCGAAATAATATGTGTTAACTATTTAAAGCAGAGTTCACCATTACGTGCCCGAAGAAACTATGAAGCTTTCAGCTAGGTAGTTTTAGTCAAGAATAAATACAGAAATAGCTTAACTTAATCTCATTTTGACAATTTATTAAGATTGGCTTGGACAAATACTCTGAAAGACATTGCCTCTATCATAAATTAAACTGAACGATTTCAACCGCCATCGTCTCATAATTAATATTGACTAAAACGGGGTAATCTAGAAGTACAGTTTAAATACTTTTATTAAAAGTTAGATCAAGTCGCATTGTCAAGTTAAAACAATAGATTCCTTCCTTTTTTAAACTTTGATTTACTAATAATGAAAACTATTTTTTTTAAAAATTATTTAAAAAAAAATATTCAAATATCAATTGCAATTTTTTTAGGATAAAAAAAAATATATTACTGTGTATCCGGCCCGCGAAAAGCTCCAACCTAAGTCATACTGCCTGCCTGTAAAAGTTAGTGGCGAACGCTGATCTAAATGAATCAGCAGTTTGAATCTAGTTTTTATATAAAGCAAAATCAATTGTTTGTGTGTCAGAAATAACACGTAGTTGTTTTCTTCACAGGTAGCGATGGTCGAGGTGCAGTTATCGGATACAGTTCCAACAAGCTTGCTAATTGCTTTCAGCATTTGCACCACTCTTTTAGTTGCTGTTCACCTGTTAGCTCTTATGATATCAACTTGTATTTTGCCCAATGTAGAAGCTGTGGCTAGCATCCATGGCTTAGCTGCTGTATCGGAATCCCCACACGAGAAAATGCACCGCTATATTGAAGCAGCTTGGGCCTGCTCAACAGTTTTTGGGATTCTGTTGTTTTTAGCAGAAATTGCAATACTTTGTTGGGTAAAATTTTATGATTATAGTATACCAGCTGCTGCTGCTGCTACTATAATACTTATACCTGTGGTCGTTATATTTGTTGTATTTGCTGTGCATTTTTATCGGAAGCTTGTAGCACATAAGTATGAAAGGTCTACCCAAGGACTGAGAGAGCTGGAGACGATGGTCACACAGTTGCAAAACAACGGAACAGATTTATCCACAAATGGTCCATTTGTGATGACTGTATAAATGCATACATGGATATGTTAGTGTCCGGTTTCTTTATCAAGAACTATTATTCAAAACTGAATCTCTGAAATTGTTATAAGTATATTGGGTATATATGTTCTTTATTACTGTTATCATAGCACAATCTGCAAGATGGAGACGTCAGACTGGGGTATTCACCGGTGCAATGTTATATGAATTAAATTATTATGATTAGTCATGACAAAAATTAATTTATAATTTTATGTCATAATTGAAATTATAAAACCTAAGTATTATTTATTAAACAATAAATGTTTTCTAATTATGAGCTTGAAAGTAGCTTTATGTGTTATATATTAAGTTTCCTATTATTATTTGCTTTATGTTTAGTAAGAATAACATAATTGTAAAGTTCTACTTATTGTTCCTAGTACTTTCAAGGCATTCTTATATGCTTGTTTGCTATTGGCCTTTCTATACATCCCTTTAAGTAGGATCCTAAAATTGTGTTTGCAGTGTTTTTTTGTTGTTATTTCTGTTTTTTAGAATACATTTCTTAATATTTTTTTTTATGAATTGACAAGTAATTGAAAACATTTCAAAAATATGTATCAACAATGAAGAAAGAAAGTTTAAATGAAAATGTACCTTGAAGGTTAAAGGAATGTATTTATCCTTTAATCAATTGTTTCTTCATATCTTCAACTGTATTTTATTTACCCAAATGTTTGTGCCAAACAATGTATTTGCAATATTAATTTTTGAATTGTTTAACAAAATTTGTTAACATATTTTAATGAAGGCAGTTATTCAATTGATACCTTTCTGTAGTCCTATAATTGTAAAAAAAGTATATACTTAGTATTTATAAGCTTACGGTAGCAAACCACTACAGCTGGTGTAACTGCAGTGGATTGTTTTATACCGAACTCAAAAATATTATACCTCTGATCCATAATGCATTCCTGTTTAATTTATATATTGTCTTCTGAAAGGTAAAATTGTCAAAATACATGATGTTTCAGATAAATTTGGTCAGTTTTATCATGAAGCCAATAATCAATACTGAACTATAAAAAAGCCAGTGTTATCAATATTTGTTTGATTCAAATTTTGAATTTTATATTATTCACAAAAATAAATCCTTTTATCTTGATTTTGAACTTATTTTGCAATGGCATTTGTCAACATAATAACAAGAATGCAATTAGAATTTTCTTAAAAACTCAATTGAGAATTTTAAAACTATTTACACATTTTTGAATTTATTTCCTTTGAGTCGCTATAAGTAGTTTAATTTCAAGTCATTACTTTTATTCTCAAAAAGCATATGGTTTCTTTCAAATAAGTTAGAATTACTATGATAGCTTACTGTAAATGTAGCAAATAATTATAAATTTAAGAAATATTTTTTTGCACAAAAGTATTATTCATGTTCGTACTTAAATAGGTTATGGTAATTTAAGATAGGAAACAATGAATATATTTAATTTGAATTTTTATGAAAATTATTAATTATTCAACATTAGTGATAGAATCCAAACAAAAATTATACTTGTATTTTATTATGATTATAATAGTTATCTTTTACAGAATAAAAAACCTAACAGAAATGTTTTAAAATAGCATCAATTAAAATCACAAACTTAGCTTCATATAGTTATTAGAGGAGTTTAATATACATTTTAAATGCCTTAACTTTTTAAAAAAGGATTAAAAAATTTACAATTTAAAAAAAAAAAAGAGAATAAAAGTGAGTCAAGTTTTATCCTTTTAGGGACATCAAATTCTGGGAAATTTAAGAAAATTTCGATAATCCGTAGTAGTCCATGGAAAAAAATCATGTAACTTAGCTCAGCATAACTCAAATTATAAGCTTTTATACATTTCAAGATAGATTTTATATATTAGTAGATAATTCTAAAAAGCATTCAACAATTTAGGGTATTTTTAGTTGAAACATTGCATTTTTCAAAATTAACTTTAAAAAATACTTCACTTTTCTTAATTTTAAAAATGTGATGTAGTTGGAAAATTTTGTTTTTTCAGAATGGAAACCTTTTAAGTATTGTAATATGTAATTACATATAAGATGAAAAAATAATACAACATATCAATTTTTGTATAAAAATCATACTATTTAAATATTTTGAGAATGATGTTAGGCATATAATTACATATGGATAACTATGCAAAGAATTAGAAACAAATATTTTTTCTATATCCTATATGTACATGCAAAATAATTCCATGTGTGAAAATAAATTGCAAACTGTACTGCTTGTTAATATTAGATTCAGAATTGTCAATTTTCAGAAATTTTGTTTGAAAATCAATGTATATCATTTGAATTGCATATTAATTTATATCTAAGCAGGTAAAAAAATATTTTTAAAGAATCAATAGAGAACCATTAGATTTATTTTTCATTCTTAAAGCTTGTTTTTCGAAAATGACTGACAAGTTTAAATAATAGGTGTTTGCTATCTAAAACAGATAGAAATTTAAGAATAAATTCGTATTACATTCAGGTATAAAACCAACAGGATAAGCTTAGAGAAGTTAAAATGTTAAGCTTGTTCCACAGATTTCACTATGTAGTAAACTGTATAGAATTATATAATCTTCTCAGTCTCTTGACATTAGTTGCTCATTTCCTAATTATCGGTTAGTCCAATATTGTTAAGGGCTCTGTCTACTTTGGATGCATGGAAAAAAAAAACGCTATTTTTATTAATTTTTTTTAAGAATACTGTTATGTTTATTGATATAAAACTTGTTAGGCTTAACACATTCGAAAACATTCGTAAATTACTAAAAAAAAATATTGATTTTAACTACTTTTTTAGTGTGAAAATGCCAGGTAAACAGGAGTCCTCAAAAAGTAGGTAGGTGTGTGCTGTTGAAAAAATCTGAACGGCCCATTCGAGACAAAAAAAGATTGAATGGTTTCAGGTTTAGTGTGACAGTGGCTATATCCCGTACCTCTAATATTAATTTATAAGTAAAAATAGCAAAATGGCAGACAAAAAAAAAAAAAAAAAATAGTAAAAATTACAATTTTGCAATAATTCTGGTATGGGATATAGTGATAAGTGTACAGAATATGTGGTTAAAATTTCGTAAGGATCAGTTAAGTAGTTTCTGAGATTTTTTCAACAGCACAACCTTTTGAGGACTCCTGGTTACCTGGCATTTTCACACTAAAATAATGGTTAAAATCAATATTTTTTTTAGTAAGTTACGAATTTTTTTGTTAAGCATAACAAGTTATATATCAATAAACATAACAGTAATCTAAAAAAAAAATAGCGTTTTTTTTCCATGCATCCAAAGCCCTTAAGTGCTCGTTTTTGTTCAATATTTGTTGCAATAAGTTGATTTTTTTACCCCAAGTATTTTATTTGAAAATTTTTATGCATATTCAATAACACTTCTACCTGTATCCCTAATACTAAATTTTAGTTCTAGTTACTAATTCTTGAACTTAAGTATTCTTAAAAGAAATCATTAAATAGAACTTTAGATTTCGAAAAGGTATTATACATAGATATCACACAAAATATTAATGTTTTTGGTGCATGTGTACTTATTTATCAATACACATGTTTCCAAGTAGTTGAACTTGTACTATGCAATATTTCCATAATTAAAATATTTGAATTTTCGAAATATAGTTGTCGTTAAAATTTTTCATGATAGTATCATGTTTTAAAGTTATTTATTTTGATTATTGATTAAATGCCATTCTTCTATGTAAAAGATATGTACAGTATGCAAAAAAAAAATCTGAACGATGGCTTTATCTTGTATTCTAATTGATGAAATAACAAAAGTCTAGTACCGTTGTAAATCGTGGAAGGTCTTTATTAATTGTATACAATTTTTTTTATTACGAGAGGTTTTCTACATATTAAAACCAAAGTTTAAAAAGTTCAATGGCAACCCCATAATATTATACCATATTTAGATTTAGAATCCAAAAACCTATACTCACATATTTACACAATTTTTTTTTTAATCAATTGAAAAATATTTAGGTTTCCCCAAATGAATTTGAAGTTTGATTTTTCTTTTTTGACAAAAGCGAAGATTTTTAATTTTTTTAAAAAACATAAATAGAAAGCAAATTTTTATTTTCAAGTATAAAAATTTTAAGTTTAGAATATTAACTAAGAGTAATATAAAAATTGTATTATCTGCCATTTAATATTTAGGTCTCCTAGAATCTACATGAAAATAATTTTTTTTATTACTAAATATGTATATTTTTCGATTTTCAACATATTTTATTTAGAGTGTAAGTATTATAGTAAAGCGTTTTGAAATATTGGGAATGTCATTTTATGAAATAGCCTGTTCTAAATTATATTAATTTAAAGTCTGCACGACCTTACCTTGGAGTCTCCAACCAATAAAGACTCTAGGTTTGAGACATGAAGGTAACGTCATTGAAAAGGATTCAATGTTACAGAGTTCGAGTGATGAAAGTGTATTTGATAGTAAAATGCTTTTACCAGGAGAAAAGCCAGGTTAAATTATCTCAGTGAAACGAGGGCTTCCAGAAAATCTGCTCTCTCGTTTTCTAGAGAATATGAACGTAGAGCCACTCCTATTGGAACAGAAGTTCAGTTAGCAAGTTCTCTTTTGAGGGATTTAAATGTTGTAACACTAGAAAATCAGGTAGAGGTAATAGATAAATCGAAGTTTTTTTGTGAAAGGGTAAAATAAAATACTATAGTTGAACTAATACCAAGGTATTAGTTCAACTATATTTCACTATATTCATATAATCGAAAGGATGAAGCAATAAGTATAGCACTTGTAAGTAGTAAACGTGATTGCATAAATAAACAAGAACACGTATCTTTGGTATAAGAACTATATTCAACATATTTTAGAGACACAATTCTTGGCAGTGGTTCTAGAAAAAACGTGCTTGTGTGCGAGAGGATGTTTTAAACTCCTTTCTATCACTAGTTCCTGTTTCAACTATGAATTTGTAGCTCCTGTTAGCCTAAGCCAGTTATGACACGTTCCATTATTATTGTAGACTGCCAATTAATAAGAATTTTGCTGGTAACTTTGTTTGTAGAACTTTTTGCTTGTCAGACATTGAATATGTTTTCGTGAGTCAAACATTTTCAAAAGATGTTCCGAGCTTACCATAAAAGCACTTTGTAGAGTTGATTGAACAAGATACTTAAGATCATCTTCTAAATACTAGATGCATTGTATTATTATCTTAAAATGTGTTTTGATGCATAAATAATTCTAGGATGAATTAAATTGTAAACTATAAAGAGGTATAAATTTCCATTACAAACTCGGCTATTTTTTTCAACTGCGAGGTTGGATTAAATGATACAATATATAAACATGAAATTTGATTTGCCAGTTTCAGTCATCTTGAATGGGAGAAGTTTCCTGGATTTCTGCTTGCTAAACCTTATGTGCATTTGCTTGTTTATACAGCCCGACATATTTTCCAGTATTTAGGGTCAATGTTCAACTTCTGGAAAAACACTATGTATTGTATTCAAAAACTGGTAAATCTCGACAACTTGTTAAACGTTTTCCTATTGGACAGTAAAAGTAGTACGCCAAGAAATTGGACCATAGAGAGTAATCATAACTTCCCTTAATTTGTTTAAATGAAGTAAACAAACAATTGCTTTTTGAAAAATGAAATTGATCAATTAGAGACTTCAGTATTTCATGCAGTACCATCATAACCCAGACCTTGAATAGTTTTCTCATCAATGCAGCTTTCTTTCATAAATTGTAATGATACGTTTCGTCTAGAGGTACTGTCTATAGAGTTGAGTTTCCAAAATGCGTGCAAAAGTGATATGACTTAACACTCAAGTTTAGTATACGCCACTTCATAACATGATATTCCCGATATTTCAAAATGCTGTACTGCTATACCGAGTACAAATAAAATAATTGAAACTAATTAAAAGAACGAGTCGAAAAATATCAGCATTTTGTAAAAAAAAATTAAGGTTTTAATCTAGATTCTGGGAGACCTAAATGTTAAATGGCAGATATAATTTTTTTATTACTGTTAATATTCTAAACTTAAAAAATGCACGTTTTTGCCAAAAAAAAAAAAAAAAAAATCAAACTTCAGGTCCATTCTGGGAGACCTAAATATTTTTAAATTGAACTAAACATTTTTTTTGCAAGTATGTGAGCATAGTGGCAACTTTTTATCAACTTGAAATTTCCAAAATAAGTTTTTTTCGATACGCCTTAGTGGTTAGTAATTTAAATGATATATATATAAAAAAAAGACAAACTAATGTTAAAAAGAAAATGTTTTTTTTTTAGCAATTTTTGTTTCAAACGATAGTTTATAAAAGGCCAAACAGAAATAACATGTAACTTTTGTACTTAACAGTTTAATAATTATTAAAACAAGTTTTAAATAGGAACATGTATTTTTTTGCTTCCATTAGAATTCTCATGATTCAAAACTCTTCCAGAATTTTTTTCATTCCATTTTGACTCTTGGTTCTCAATTTAAAAGACCATGTAATAGATTAAGTTATGAAGAACGCAAAATGTTTGCTTCCCCCCCCCCCCTTTAAATAAATTTACCCTCAAGATCGTCTAAAACATTTTCGCTCATAAGTGACGTGTTTCTCAACATAATGAACTGAAATTTGGTATCTAGGGTTTACGAAGTATTCTAAATTGAATGAAAACATAAAATACAGGGGTTTGTATTGAACTTTTTAAAGTTAAGAGTTAAATTTACTTAGTATACAGCACCCCTCCACCAAGAAATTTTTTTGTCACCAGACATATAGAAAATGGTAAAACATTTTGGTGCAAACTGCAAGATTCTACGATAATTAGAACCGAAGATATAGCCATCGTTTGAATTTTTTTTTTTGCGTACTGTACAATGTGTGAGGCTGTCTTTCTTCTGTATATATTATAAATGGTTATTAAGACTATTGAATTATCACGCTTTTATCAATAAAGTAGCTATTATTTTACTGTTACGATTTATTATAACTTTAGTCCAACTAAAATACAATGTTTCAGTCCAAATTTTTTAAAAGGGGGTCAATTAACGATTTTTATTTATTTAAAATTACCAATGTAACACAATTTTTGGTAATTGGCAAATTTTATTTTAAAATTAAAAACTGAGTTACATTGTTATTTGATTCAACTCCTTTATTCATAGTAAATACAGTGATTAGTGATAAAGAAATCTAAAGTATACATATTTAATGGATTACACAAGATGACGGGGCATAAAATTATGATTTTCTACTTTTCAACAAAGGATTTCATTCCCTGCAGGAGACTAATGTAAAGCTGATGCTCATACGAAGTGAAAAATGTTATCATTTTGTCTGCAAAATCATTGGAAATTCCCCTCTCTTCCAAGTAATTCATCAGCAGATCATAGAGATACTATTAAAATAAAGAATCGAAAATTAGAATGTTTGTGACAAGTAAACAGTACTATATTTATACAACTAAATACAAATTCAGCTAGTACAACCCTGTACTATACTAAGACAACCTGATTTGAGCTCACTCAATACTTTACAGCCATAGGGAAACCGGTTCATACAGCGTACTCAGTGAGCTCACTTCATTCTGTCCTCTAGTTTAGAATAAATTTGTTGTAAAA
The DNA here is from genome assembly GCA_963978545.1 of Linyphia triangularis. Taxonomy (NCBI): domain Eukaryota; kingdom Metazoa; phylum Arthropoda; class Arachnida; order Araneae; family Linyphiidae; genus Linyphia; species Linyphia triangularis. Next base: position 32,015,739 of record OZ021726.1, read on the forward strand.
AAAAAAAAAAAAAAAAATACATAAATAATTTTTATGGAAAAAACTTTAAAAGTATTTCAAGTAAAACACAATTCAATAAGTAGTTTAAACATATAAAATCTTGGAATAACTTTACATCATTTCATTTTTTTTTTGTAAATTTACTATATTTTGATGTACTACAAAGATAAGTTAGCAGCCAAGAAAGTTATTTTAACCACTGCTCCCATCATTTTATACAGTTAAAGCCTTCCTTAACCACCACCTCTAAACAATGGCAACATCCACACGCCTGTCCTATATATATGAAACCAAACAATTTCCATAGGATTTATATTAGAGCTCACCTCTAAATAGCGAATTTTATTTCAGTGTTACCAAGTGAAATTTTCTCACTTTTCACACCGAAATTGTAATAATTCCAGGAAACTTATTTCTTATCTTCATTGCATTCCTGCTATTGTATTTTTCCTTCATGCCTATTACAGATGCCCCTTTCACAAATGGTTTGTACAAACTGTCCATTAGAAATTTGTACTGACAAATTTAAAAAATGTTTTACTGATTTGAAGTCTGATCATTTCAATGCAAGCCTTAGAAAACGATACATCGAAACGCAAAAGAAAATTTCTTAAGTTGAAGGATAAAGTCAAAATTGAGGATAATAAAAAAGGAAAACGGACAAGAAAATTAGCTATACTTTATGGCTGTGGAAAGATTCAAATTGATAACATTTTAATAAAAAGTGAGCATTATATGAGCCAATACTTTCATGGCTTGAATCTAGAAGCTTTAGTCAAACGCCATAAAAGAGGCAACGAAAATTTTGACTAAGTTTTGCTGGAATGGTTAGTCAACAGCTGTTCTAAAAACTTGCTGATTTCCAACAGCACAGAATAAAAGGAGAGGTATATGATGAGGACGTTGAAAGTAAAACATCGGGAGATGCTCAACTGCCTCCAAGTACAAGTGTAAAAAAAGTATTATGATGTTATGGATAAGTTCCGAGACATCCAGATTTTGCTTTGAATAATGATGATGCTGAACTGTGAAGAAAAATAAAACCTATTGAGATCATAATTAGCTTGGGGAACAATTTTTGTTAAAAAAAAGCTATGAATAACTGAAATCTTAAATAATTAAGATTATAAATAGTGGTTTAATTGTTCAGTTTCTGCTAATAAAAAATTTATAATTTGTTAATTTATTCATTTAGATTTTTAGAATGATCATTTTTCAGTCACCTCTACAGAGTGGTCACATAGGCATAGTTCCAAAAGAGGCTGTTATTCAGGTTTTACTGCATGCTTTTTATTCGATACAATATTGTTTAATTTTTTAACAAACAAATTTTCTATGTCCAACTGATAATTCACACAGAAGTTTTTTTTAATAGTTGTTTCGCACTTGTTGATTTTTCTAGATTAAACATTAAGAGTGACGCAACTCGAACATTAGAGTAATTTTGCATGTCTGATTTTAGCTTTTTTTTCTAAAGAAATTATGTACATCAGTGAAATGATAGAATTTGCTTGTCCTTTTGAATTTCAATAGTAAGCTCTGGTTAGCTTTCAGCGTATTTGGAAGCAAAAAGCTTTATTCTAGAACTTAATAGTTAAAATAACAAAACTGAGAAAAAGGTAACGTTACACTTACACCATCCATTATATCACCAGAAACAACATAGGTTGAATCCTTAAACTCTCCTTCATACAATGCTACTTCCGAAATTTGAAAAGTGTCATCTAAAAAACATTCAATTTTACATAAATAAGTTCTAAAATATTCTGTTAATATAAAAGTCAGAAGATAACAAGTTCATAAAAACACAAATGTGATGATTTTGACACCCTTCAACCATTTGAATATTTTTTTATATCGTATACTAGCAAATTTTTTTTAGATACATAACAAACCAAATTTGCATAGGTTTTTCATGGAAAAATGCAAAAAAAAAAAAAAAAAAAAAAAAAAAAAAAAAAAAAACAACCCAACAACACTTAAAATGTTTTGATTGTTCAATAATTGCATTAATGATGTTACAGAGATATTGTCTATTATTCCAGCAGTAATTTCATTTGTGTTTTAAAGATAAACAAGGAAGTCAAATATTAAGGTTATATTTATCGTTTTCTTCTTTTTCATATTACAGTGATACCTCCTTTAACAGACACTCCCGAATAGCGGACACCTCTAATTACCGGACACTTTTGCAATTCCCAGTCCATTAGTATTGGACATTCCATGTTATCCACTCTGAATAACGGACACTCCGAATAGCGGACAGTCAGTTTTGACTTTTTTTTTTAAACTTTCGATCACCCTAATACAAAAGAGTCGGGGGCTATTCACGTGTTTCTAAGAATAGGGAGGGGGCATATGAATGTCCCATGATCCATCCAGAAACCAGTTTCTCGACTTCTTGGGAATGTAGTCAATCTCTTATATACAATAGCGCCCTTCCCCCCTTTCCATAGAACCGTACAAAAGGTTGTCTGTTGCCGTAGAAACGAGACCAACTCCATTTTCCACGGGGGATTCCAGGAAATGCTTTTACCCGCCAAAGTCCTGTGCACAACACCCCTTTTTTAAAAAAAATTGACGAGTCCTTTTGTTATTGACAGACTACTCTGTAGCCAAACTGTGAACAGCTCGTATCCTTGTTCGACCCTATGATTTGATTTGAACTGGCGAATATGGCATCGAAAAGAAAGATTATCTTTGAAAGAGAAAATTGATGTGTTGGAAGTTAGCGAAAAAGAAAAATTAAGTGTGCGCAATCTTGCTGAAAGTTTCCATGTTGGAAAAACACAGATAAGTGAACTTTTGAAGGCCAAAGATGAAATTCGAAAAAAGTGGATTGTTAATTCAAATGAAAATTCGAAGAATTTAAAATTTCGTAAAACCGAAACGAGTGAAATTGATGATGTGGTCATGAAATGGTTCCGCTCTGCTCGAGCAAAGAACATTCCCGTAAGCGGGGTTTTACTCCAAGAAAAAGCAAGAGAAGTTGGTGAAACTTTAGGATTGGAAACTTTCAAGGCATCAAATGGCTGGCTTGAAAAATTCAGGATACGGCACAACATTTCCTTTAAATCAATTTGTGGTGAAGAAAAGTCTGTAGACCCAGATGTTGTTACTGACTGGATTGAAAAATTAAAGTACTTGTGCCAAGGATACAAAGATAAAGACATTTTCAATGCTGACGAGACTGGCTTATTTTACCGCGTCCTCCCTGACAAAACCTTGTGCTTTAAAGGAGAGAAGTGTAGTGGTGGAAAAATTTCCAAAGAACGACTCACTATTTTGTTATGTTGTAACATGCTGGGGGATTTTGAAACTCCTCTTGTTATTGGAAAGGCCAAAAAACCAAGATGTTTCAAAAACATTGATGTGCAAAAGCTAAGTGTTTCCTGGAAATTCAACAAGAAAGCATGGATGACCAACGAAATAATGAGTGATTGGTTAGTAGACTTGGACAAAAAAATGAAAAAACAAGCAAGAAAAATAATCCTGTTCCTGGACAATGCTACTTCTCATCCGAATGACCTAAAATTGAAGAACGTAAAATTAGTCTTTTTGCCCCCGAACACAACTTCTATGTTGCAGCCACTTGATCAAGGAATTATTCGCAGTTTTAAAGTTGGGTATCGAAAGCTTCTTCTCAGGCATGTTCTATCACAGATTTCCACTAGTAAATCTAGTGAAGAATTAGCAAAATCTGTATCCGTTTTGGATGCAGTTTCCTGGACAACATCAGCACTTAAGAAGGTGGAATCTGGATGCGTTTTAAAGTGTTTTAGGAAAGCAGGATTCACAAGTACGAGCGAAGTGGTACCTGAAGAAAGTGCAACTGTAGAAAACATCGAGACAGAGCTTACTGATCTAGTGACGCATTGGGATTCTAATGTCAGCGTTGAAGATTACGTAAAAATTGACGACGATCTATGCATTGAGGAAGAGGGCTTGAACCTATCAAATTTCCTTCCGCAAGCCTGTACTGACAAATTTGATCTTTCTGAGGATGATTACGATGAAATAGCTGTGGAAGAAAACGATGGCTGCCAAATTAAGGACTTTTCAGAAGCACTGAGATGCAGTGAACAATTGAAAGAGTTTTTTCTAAGAAATGGGGATCATGAAGGCTTAACAAAACTAAGTGATTTGAACATTTACATAGAGAAACAGGTTTACAGTGTAAAAAAAAGAAACCAAACCTTGTTAACAGATTACTTCAAATAAAATAAGGTAAAGTATTAAGTGTAGTTGTTATTTCTAATTAGTCATTACTAAATTTGAGCTTTTAATTAAAATTGAAGTAGTAATTTTTCGTTAAATGCCCATGCTATTTTAGTTTAAAAAATCTTGTCCCCCCCTAATAACGGACACCTCCAAATAGCGGACGAAACTTTCGGTCCCGTGACTGTCCGCTGTTCGGAGGTACCACTGTATTTTATTTTGAAATGTCAAATAGATTAAAAAAATAACTAACTATATTGAAAGTAAAGTATCTATATTAAAAAAAGTAAGAATTAAAAAGAGTTGCTGTCGTTTCAGAATTTTTCGGATGCACACATTTCTTACAGTGCAAAAACTATTCGATTTGAAAGTATAAAATTTTGCACATTTGTAGAGAAATATTTGGGAAATCTGTCGACAAGAAAATTTTAGAGATGCAGTCAACATTAGATTTTTATGTATAGATATTTAGAGGACATCCAAGTTTTTTTTTCAAAATAGGTGATCAGCGCAACCAAAAAGATTGAGAATCATGGCTCTACATCATCTTAAATGTGCAGCCTAGTATAGATACAATCTTTTAAATGGAAATTAACCTCCTACCACTAGAAATATTTTATGAAAAAAATAGAGATGATAAGGTTAATTTTTGTTGGGCAATTATTTATAAAAAATATTTAATACTTACTGTAAGGTTCGGTATCTGGTTCCTCATCAGGAATTGAATGATTATACGTACAATGAAATGATAGAATTTGCTTGCCCTTTTGAATTTCAATAGTAAACTCTGGTTTAGCCTTCATCTAGAGATAAGAAAAAAAATAAAAAATTTCAAGATGCTTTTTCCCAAGTCAGAAAAGAAGCAAAGCAAGAGAGTAAGGGAATTTTAAAGTAGGAATACTTGAATGTTTAATAAACTTCTAATCATATTTAAACGAACCCATTTCGAAATTAAAAATAGGCATTTAACCCACGAGAACACACGCTGCCGTAATATACTAATCCCATAGCAACACACTAGCGCGAGTTCTCGCAGGTTAAAGAGACCTGGTTTATCCAAGATCCTAACCCCCACACATGTCAGATTTATGGGGTTTCTTTAAAATGAACATTGTGAAAAACTCGATACAGTGGTATCCTCAGGGATGAGAGAGCAAAAAGGAGGAAATCCAAAAATTTGTTAAAAAAGTTCGTAAAAGGAATATACAAAAATTCAACAAAAAAGTATGCAGGAAGGATGATTCAATAATTTTAAAGATACAATGAAATTTCTCATACTATATGACTTATGACTTGTGAATGGGGGTGACTCAATCGAGTACCAGCACCGCGACTTAAGTCTATTGTACTGAAACCCCCTAATGATCTAAAGAAGACCGGTTGCTGAAATAAATTTCAGTATAGACCTGATTGGAACATTTGATAATTCCCAGGGGTCGATACAATGGTATCCTAGATGTTCAAATCTTTGGGCAGAGTAGTAGTCACAATTGCATAGCACATGTGTGGAGCTCTCCTCTGTCATACGACAGCTTCTGCATAGTGGGTCATCTATAACACCTATCAGATTAAGATGTCTATTTAAGGTGCAGTGTCCAGTTAAAAGGCCTACAGCAACCTTGATCTCTTTTCTGCTCAATTTTACTAGCTCCCTCGATCTATTCCAGGGTGACTGTTGATTGAGCTCTTTGGCTTGTCTTTGGTCTTTAGATTCAAGCCAAGCTTGATAGGATTCAGTCAATAAAAAGCTTTTGATAGTTTTCCTGACCGCATTATGGGGCAGACCCAAAACAGGTTCTGGACCAATAAAGGATATTTTAGATCCTTGTTTGGCTAATTGGTCTGCCATTTCATTTCCTTCAATGTCACAGTGACCAGGAACCCAGAGAAGAGAAACCTTGTTACCCTCAGCTAGGTTTACAAGTGCATTGTGGCATTCCCACACTGCTTTAGAGGTAAAGCAGTGACTCTTTAAAGCCATTAGTGTAGCTTGGCTGTCAGAGAAAATCTTTATGACCTTCTTAACAACTCCTCTATCTAGGCAATTGTAGGCACATGCCGTAATTGCAAGAACCTCAGCCTGAAATACAGTAGCCAACTTGCCCAGAGAGAAAGAAAGCTTTATTTTTCTGTTAGGACAGAAGACACCTGAGCCAGTGCCATAAGATGTCTTTGAACCATCTGTATACCAAATTTCATCTCCTCTCCTAGTCAGATTGGAGGGAAATCTCCAGTTTTCTCTGGACGGGAAGATGATATTGTATTTGGCTTTAAAGCAATATTGCTTTAACATCCAGTCAGAACTCATAGTTAAACATGGATGTTCTTTTACCTGTGTTTGAATATTTTTAAACAAAGGTAATTCATAGGATGTTTTCCATAAACCCATGAGTTTTAGCCGTCGTGAACACAAAACAGCCTCTAATTCCACTTGTTTGTGTAGTGGTAGAAAATCTAGGAGAATTTCTAGACTCTGTGAGGGAGTAGTTCTCATTGCATTTGTAATTGCAATGGTTGCCATTCTTTGTAAACTAGTGAGTTCTTTTTTCACAGTTTCATTATGGGTTCTATTTCCCCAGGCAATGGCCCCATAAGATATCATTGGAGTGATCACTCCAGTATATATCCAGAGCACCATTTTTGGTGACAAGCCCCAGTTGTTTCCAATAGCGCGTCTGCAGGCCCAGAACACTCGTTTGGCTTTGCCGGTGCAGTATTGGAGATGAGGCTTCCATGTCAAGGTTTTATCAAAGATAACCCCTAAATACTTAACCTCTTCTGAATATGCAAGTGGTTTCCCAAAGAATTTTATGGTTTGCATATCGAGTATTCTTTTCCTAGTGAACACTGTTAGGTTGGTCTTGTTGGGGTTAACCGACAAACCTACCTCTTTGCACCATTTTTCTACCTTTTTTAGAGCAGTGCTCATGAGGTCAGTTACAGTATTCTGGAATTTACCTCTTACGACCAGTGTTATGTCATCAGCATAGCCTAGACAATGCAAGCCCAAAAAATTAATTCTGTTTAAGAGTTCGTCAACCACCAGACTCCATAGTAGTGGTGACAACACTCCTCCTTGTGGACATCCTTTACAATTCTCCACAGTGAGCGAGTCTCCCAGAAGGGAGGCTTGAGCCAATCTGGTTTCAAGCATATTTTTAATCCAGGTACATACGCTTGAGTTAACATTTCTTTTGAGAAGGGCATTGTTGATTACATTCGTTGGGACTCTATCAAAAGCCCCCTCAATATCCAGAAAGGTCGCCATGGCTATTTCCTTTCCATTGACTGCCCTATCTAGTACCGTAATAAGGTCGTATAGGGCAGTCTCTGTAGATTTCCCAGGTTGATATGCATGTTGAAATCTTGATAAGGGTTTAGCTTTTAAAACCTCATCTCTGATATACCTGTCAATCAATTTCTCCAGAGTCTTAAGGAGGAAAGAAGTCAGGCTAATAGGTCTGAAGGCTTTGGCTTCATTGTAACATGACTTTCCTGGTTTGGGTATAAAGATAACTTTACAGGTTCTCCATGCGTGTGGTATATAGCCATATACTATACATGATCTAAAGATTCTGCATAGGTGTGGCATAATAATATCTTTGCCATGTTGGAGTTGAGCTGGTATAATATCGTCAGCCCCAGGTGATTTGAAGGGCTTGAACGAATTAATAGCCCATTTAATTCTGTTTGGAGTAATTATACTCTTTGCCATAGCCCAGTCCTCTTTTTTACTACGTGATAGTGTAAGATTGGGAATGGCAGGCATGTCATTTGAGTTTGCGACTGTGGAGTCAGGAAAGTGTATTCTAAGCATTTCTGCTAGTGTACTTTTGCCATCTTCCGTGTATGTGCCATCATCCTTTCTGATGGAACCCAGTTGGCACTGACTGTCCTTTGACAGGATTTTGGTCAGTCTAGCTGCACTGGACATATTGTCCGCCTGGCCACAGAAGTCTCTCCACGATTCTTCTTTACTTTTTCTAATGGCCTTATTATAGCTGGTGAGTGCATCTTTATGCTTTGACCACTCGCCTGTTTTTTTGGCTCTGTTAAAGAGCTTTCTGCAGGTTTTACGCAATGCACTAAGGTTTTTGTTCCACCAAGGAACTCGCCTTGGTATCCCAGTCGTGACAGCTTTACAATTTAACTGGTAGGCTAGGAGGATGGACCGTTGTACAGAGTCAACCGCCAGCTCCAGGTCCACCAGTGAAGGAAAATTAAAGCTCTTACCTTCTAGGAGAAGCCGAAGGTCCTCCCGACTCATACTATATAATAATTACATTTTGAATATTAGGAGTTTCTGAAGTAATCTGTGAGGAAACGGGAGCTAAGAAGGAAAATCTTTTGTGAAAACTGAACTTTTTGCAGGAAAAACTGGTTCAGATCAGAAAAATGCGGATCCTCGAAACAGGGACAAAGAGAAGGAAAATATTACATAAACTAAAAAGGAGGAAAACTCTCATCCCTGTATCCTAGATATTCAAAGCGTTGGGCAGAGTAGTAGTCACATTCACACAAAACATGCCTAGAGTTCTCCTTTGTCATACAACAATCTCTACATGGTGAGACATCTACAACACCTAACAAGTTAAGATGTTTACTTAGGGTGCAGTGTCCAGTTAGGAGGCATACAGCAACCCTGATTTGTCTTCTGCTCAATTTTAATAGTTCCCTTGATCTAGCCCAGAGTGACTGTTGATTGAGCTCTTTGGCCTGTTTTTGATCTTTAGATTGAAGCCAAGTTTGATAAGACTCTACCATTAATACACCTTTGATAGTTTTCCTGACCACATTGTGAGGCAGACCCAAAACAGGCTTTGGTCCAACAAAAGGTTTTTTAGAATCATGTTTTGCTAATTGGTCTGCTATTTCACTACCCTCAATGCCAGTAAACCAGAAAAGAGAAACTTTGGCTCTCTCAGCCAGACTAATAAGTGCATTGTGGCATTCGCACATTGCTTGTGAAGAAAAGCAGTGACTCTAAAGTTTTTAGGGTAGCTGGCTGTCAGAGAAAATCTTTGACCCTCTTAACAACTCCCCCTATGGAGGTAATTGTAGGCACAGGTAGTGATCACTAGAACCTCAGCCTGATATACAGTAGCCATCATACCCAGAGAGAAAGAAAGCTTTGTTTTTTGGGTAGGACAGAAGACACATGAACCAGTGCCATAAGATGTTTTTGAACCATTTGAATACCAAATTTCATCTCCTCCTCTGGTCAGATTGGAGGCAAATCTCCAGTCCTCTCTAGTTGGAAAGATAATGTTGTATTTGGCTCTAAAGCAATATTGCTTTAACATCTCATTAGTAGATAAAAATGTTCTTTTACCTGTGAATCAATAATTTTGAACATAGGCAGTTCATAGGATTATTTCCATAGACCCACGAGTTTGAGACGCCGTGAACATAAAATAGCTTCTAGTTCCACTTGTTTATATAATGGTAGGAGTTCTAAAAACATTTCTAGACTCTGTGAGGGAGTGGTGCTCATTGCACTTCAAACACATTTTAAAATCAGAACTTCCATGATGAAAATAAACTATTTAAATCCAAAGAATGAACAAAGCAGGCAGAACTAAACAGAATATCAGATACACGATAAGCTGGCACCGTTCAAACGCGAACCAAGTAAAGAACGGCCACTATTCCCTGAAAACAAATAATGGGAGGTAACGGACTCAACTGCGATTGACAGATTTGCAGAAAGTGAACACGCTGGAAAAGGTAAAGAAAAGCGCGACATCAGAGATCTCCCAAGACGGGAATTTTGCAGTTATAGAATTGAAAATGGAAAATTCAAGGACTTTCCAGGCCGCGTACATGCAACATAGATGGCAACGACATACAACTTTCAAGAATATCTATCAGTAACAATACCTTTTTATCAATTGAACATCTTTATACTTAACAAAATGGTATAATAATAATAAAAAATCAATAAAACCTGCAAAATGCATTCGAATACAATTCTTATCTTGTGTCAAATATCCCTAATTGCACATTTACTACATAACCCTAAAATGCAACCATTTGCAAGTAGAAAAATATTGTTACATGTGTAGTTGTAGCTAAAAGTATGCAAAAAAAACCTAGGGGTGTGGAACATTGCACAACTTTCAATTAGATTAAAATATTGTTCATTGCATTAAAATTTATGATATTATTTACCTTTTTGATATTTTTACTCATATAAACAACAACGGCCAGATATTTTTGACAATAATTTTTACATGGACTTAAAAAAAAACCCGCCAAGATGGCAAAATTAGCGTTATTATTTGATAGACATTACATTGTCCTTTTTTGTGCGTGTAACAGGAAAAAAATCAATCTTTGATGGGCGGTGTTCAAGGGCTCTGAGTAAAAGGCACTCTTTTGTCAACTTTTTAAGCTTATATCACTTTCTACAAGAATTTCGGAGATGGGTTATTTAGAACACCTTAAGAGGCATTAGCACAGCAATTTTGATCAAAATCGTTACCGCAGTTTTTTAGCGAACATTGAAAAACATGATTTTTTCAATGGCAGCTACCTTATGCACATGCGAGATGTTGAAGAAAACCTTAATGGTAAGTCCTGTGGTCACCCCTAACCCAAACACGAAATTTGAACATCGTAGGCCAATTTGTTAGGGAGTTATGCTGACCAAAGACAGACATTTTTATAGACTACTTTTTTGAAATTAGAATGTTCCAAAACGTAGAAAAATGCACAAAAAAAAAAAAAAAAAAAAAAAAAAAAAAATAATTATTTGACCGAATGCTATACTTTCATTACCCATGTATACATAGGTATGGGTAATTGAAAGTAATACAACTAAAAAAAAAGTCTTTAAAACCAAAATATTTTCAACATCAATGTTTATAACAAAGATATTTCTTTTTGGAACATGAAAATGTAATTTTTCTAATATAGTTTAAAAACGAATGCAAAGATTCAGTTGTCATTTCACCATGTGGTTAGCCAACTAGACGATAAGAAGTGATACTATTTTCAATCTACAAAATCTTTTCAATTCCGAGAAAAAGGCCTTGGTTCAAATATTCCTAGTTTTCCCTACTCGTTAAGTTCTGTACACCAAGTTCTGAAAAGCATAACACTTACCTCACTATCCTGCGACTCTTTTGTTTCGTTGGGGTCGTCGACTGTCTCTTCTGCATCAACCGAATTGTTCACATTGGATTTTATTGTAATTCTGCAATTACAAATATCAAATTATACACTCAACATAATATAAGACTTCTATGATTTCACTATTTAATAAATAATTCATAGACTTAAGTAAGAGTGTTCAGTACTTTTTTTTTTATTTTGTATCAACAATACATTTTAATTGCAGACAAAACTTTAATAGATTTTTAACTTCTTATTGTTCTTTACACTAATGTCCAGGTTTTAAATTGCCAGTTAATGTCAACATAACTTAATATGTTGCCTTTGTATCATACTTGTTTAAAATCGGAAGGTTTGAATCTTAAGTGATAAAATATTTAAAACTTAAAAAGTCATAAATTAATACAAATTATATGCAATACGTAAAACTAGTTAATAAGAAGGGATATATAAATACATTCGAACCTCATTAATCCGAACACGCTTAAAACGAATTACTGTTAAAACAAACTACATTTATGATCCCCGTCCTACTGTACATACAAATAACATTATTTTCTTTGTTTAAGACAAACACGCTTATTACGAACTATCGGATTAGTCGAACTCGTATTTGAAGTCCCTAACGTTCAAACTTCCATTCTGTAAAACGAACAAGTCGTTTTTCACTTGTTATCAACTTCGTTTTCCCAAAACATCTTCAAACAAAGACCCAATATACTAGTTCGCCTCTAGGTATTTGGCTGTTTTGCCCGTTTGCAACAATTTTCTACTTTCACCAACTACTTAAAACCGGTTGATCTGTGCTGCTCTCCCCTCTCCAACTAACCAGATCCAAACCTATTGTCAAGTTCATGTATATGTTCCTGAAGTGATTAAAAGACTTCAATAAGGGGCGTACGTTTCCACTCGAGTTATTTAACCCCTAGGACAGTTCAAACATGAAGAATCCTCCTGAGGTGAAGTGTTGATAGGGAAGGGGGGCTACCAGGATAATGGATATGCCATATGTTTCACATCATCTAATTACCAGTTTTGAACTTGTTGAGATCTCCAGGCGTTCAAAGAGGGATCTACAGGCGACACTGTGATAGTCCCGAACCCTCCCTTTTATTGTCTCCTTGGAATGCTGTTTCTTTTTCTTTGTAAGTCTTTTTGCTAAAATTCTGGAATCCGCGACAAACCATTCACTGGATTCGTCGGTTCCCTTTCAGTTCCAGTTGCCATTCGTTATCTGTACTGTCCTTGCTCTTGTGAAGGTAGATCGAGATCAAAGCGCGTATTTTAGAATGAGTTCTAAAAGTAAAAAAAAAACACTTAACTTTGGAAGAAAAATATGCCTTACTCATTGATGTTAATGATGGAGTTAAGACAAATCCGTTGCCCTCAATACATTGCGCCGATTTCTCTTGGGAAAAGACAATTCAATGGAATGCCTGAACAGTTTAGATTTGATTGAAAATATCTGGACAAATTGCTCAGAAAAAAGCAGGAAACAGAGTGTAATAACCGAGTTTTATAAAAAACAATGAGGTATGTATCTTATCACCTTATGAATATCTTTTGCCATACGATATTTTAAAAAGAATTTCTCTTGTAATCAATTAATAAACATTCTAGCTTTTAAATCTTTACTTTTAAAACTTTTTGTATTAGTGATATAGATATTACATTTTTCTTTGAAAAATTCGAAATTTATCCCTTTTACTTAAATATGCATTAGGAACTAAAATTGTGTTTCAGAAAATCGCATGAAATTCTTTTAGTTTTTAAAAAATTATTTTATTGTTTTTCGGATAAATCAAACTACGGATAAAAGAAATTAATTTTAAAGGTCCCTTGGAGTTTGTCTTAATGAGGTTTGACTGTATATCATAATTTGTAGTGCTCCGAGGCAAATAAGGCCTCAAGTCTAGATCTCCAGCCTCTCCTGTTGATTGCAGCAGCCCTTGCTTCACTCCAGCTTAACCATCTCGCATCGTCTCTCTCTCCATCATTCTCTTGCAGGTCAGTCGAGGACGACCCCACCGTTGCCTACCCTCAGGTGCCCAAGTTAGGGCAACGCTTGGAATATCCTTTTGGTTCATTCTCAGGATGTGAACAGTCAAGCGCCATCTTCTAGTTCTTATTGTTTTCTCTATCGATGTTATTTCTGCTCAGTGTAAGAGCATTTGGCCAGATAATTTTCATTATAATTCCTAGGCATTTATTTTGAAATACCTCGAAACTTTTTGTTTGTATCGTTGCGAGTTTCAACGTTTCGGAGCTGTATAGAAGATATATAAATCCAATAATAAAAAGTGTTATGCATAGTTACAAGTAGAACTTTTTTTTTGAAAATATTATCTTTTATTTAATAAAAATATTTTTTATCTAAAATATTTCAAATGTTACGTAACCTTTGAACAAATATACAAAGTTAAGAAAATATTTACTCTCTTCGAAGTCAAACTGCTAGAATCAAATGCATGAATCGGTCACAGGGTTCCCACTCAAATCACATAATGAAAATCAATGACTTTTAAGGACCTATAAAAATTTGTTTTCAGGTATAATGTCTGTATTTAAATTTTTAATAAAGTATATTCTACCAAAAAAGTTACAAGTTGGTGGACGAGTAATACAAGTTGTTAATTACAAGTTGGTGGATATGTGGGAAAATTCCTATACGGTGCAGATAAGTGGCAGTCACGCGGGAATAGCAAGTCTGAGTTGGATTTTTATAAATTTTGCAGTTGGACAACATCTGTAAAAACTAAGTACTTTCAAGGACCTCTAAGCATTTTCAAGGCCTTGAAAACAAGTTCAAAAATATTAAGCACTTTTAATGACAGTGATAACCCTGGGTCAGGAAAATATCTTGATGTATTTTTTTTTTTTAATTCTAACTTCACATTTTGCGTATCACATACTTACATCATTTTGATTCCATCAATTTTTAAATTATACAGTGTAATTTAAAATATCTTACCCTCAACTAGCAGCTTATTACCTTCATAAACACTCACCCCAATGACTAAAGCACATAAATTGATTTTTATCTTAAGACATTCAGAAGAGCAATTGAAATTAATTGGTCTTACGTTTCATTGTTTAGCTTTTTTAACAGCATTACTTCAGCTCCAGAAGTTGTTGAGGTAACCTGGAATCCATCCAACTTGTTAACATCAAAAATTTCATGAGCCTTCTTTTCATTTTCGATTTCTCCACTCAAAAAAGCAGCCAATTCTTCATCTCCTAAATCAATATACACAATTAACATATAATTTAATTCATGGTACGGTAGCCCTTCAATATATTGCATGTTTGTCGGAAGGCATGCAAAATGTGTGAAACATCAAGTGATATGATAAAATGTAAAATTTTTAATTTATGAACATATACACTTTATTAAGTAACTTAGAAGCAAAAGTATGCACAATAATAGAAAAAAAAAATCATTTAAAAAATAAAGACAGAGAAGTTCGATATAATTTTATATTCCAAGCACATAAACGTTAATTTATTGCAAACTCTCATGAAGAATGAGTTTAACATGAGCTGCTTAAATTTTTCGTTCACCACTTGTTTTCCAGAAAATATTATTGAACTAAAACTAATCAACTGCATCTAAAATATTGACAAGTAATCTGATGCTTTCCATGTGCTATTTCAAGGCGAACTGCCCCATACTATATTTACATTTCAAATGGGAAAAAACACAGATTTGTAGCATCAAACATGATATAATTAGTTATCAAATGACATTACATTTTTTACATATGTGCTTGTATGAGTATATATATATATGGGAAAATATTTATTAATTAATGGCAATATATGCACCAGGTAACAATAACAGGACTTCTTACTTCTGATAGCAAATGGACATCCTCTAGGACAAAAAAAAATTAATTAATCACAATTTTTGAAAAAAACCCCTCTAGAATAAAAAACAAACATTTCTTCTGTGTAACCAGCAAGCCACAGAAAAAACTTTTGCAAGCTACACATGGCATGCTTAATTATTTTTAAGGTAGATTGGGTTAAAATGTGCTACAGTCGACTCTCGGTATTTCGAACTCGAAGGGATGTGAATAAAATTTCGAGATACCAAAAATCTAGAAAAAAAATATTTTGATAAAAGTGAATCGTACAAAAAGGAATACCAAAAATAACTTACCATATTTTATATCAAATATCTATCTAAAACAGTTTGGTAAGCATTCGATGTTCTTTCGACATCGAGAACATTTTCCAGATGTGCAATGGCTTGAAAAAACTTTGTTGTCATGCCGGATCGGGATTCAATAAAAGCCCGCATAACATCCATAGCACTCTCAGCTTCTTTAAAAGTTATCCTTTTTGGAGGGACAAACTCTTCATCGTTATTATTTTCTTCTTCTGAAGGGGATCGAATTTCTTCAAGGATTTCTTTATCCGTTAAATTTCCGCAAATTTCCACGTTGTTGTCTACATCAACAAAGTCCTGAAATGTTGTTCCAGAGTCCAAATGTAGAGAATTGAAATCAAACGCCATTCTTCTTCCACAGATTCCTTAAGGCTTTCGATTTCCTCTTCCTCATCAGGTTGGCCGGCTTCATCCTCTGCAATCACGAATCTTGCCTTTCTAAAACAATTTACAATTGTCTTCTGTTCCACGCAATTCCATGCTTTATAGGCCATTCGCATGGCCTCCAATAAATTAACAGAGGGGTTGGTTCCTCCATCAATCTCGGCAATACATTTTTTGACAACTTCGTGCCGATACTTCACCTTAAAGTTTTGAATAATTCCCTGGTCTAAGGGCTGCAACTTCGAAGTTGTATTGGGCGGCATAAACTCCACTCTTACAAACTTCAACTGTGAGGTGACAGTGCTGGGATGTGCTGTACAGTTATCTATAAACAGTACAATCTTGCGCTTTTGACGTTTCATTTTCTTTTCGAGTTCCTTTAACCATTCAAAGAGTACCGCTGTCATCCAAGCCTTTTTGTTACATTCGTAGTCCATCGGAAACTATTTGATACCAGCGAAACACCTTGGCTTTTTTGATTTCCCTATCATAACAGGCTTCAGTTTTTCGCTTCCATCCATGTTTGAACATAAAAGTAAAGTAACCCTTTCTTTGCTTCTTTTGCCGCCATGACATGGTTCTCCTTTTATGGACATGGTTTTGTCTGGCAGACACTTGAAAAAAAGTCCAGTTTCATCAGCCTTAAATACGTTTTTAGGATCATATTGTTCCAGAATGGGGGACAATGTTTTGACCCATTCCTGGCACACATCTTCACTCATACTTCCACTTTCACCACAAATTTTGTGAAAACTTACGTTGTTCCTTTTTTTGAAATTTTCAAACCAGCCGCTGCTTGCTTTAAATTCCGTGTATCCCAATTGCTTTCCAAAATCCTCAGTTTTCTCTCTTAAGATGTTCCCTCCAAGTGGAAAGTTCTGGGTCCGGCACTGCGTCATCCATTTCATAAGACATTTCTCAACATCAGGATAATCGCCACTTCTCATCTTTTTTCTGTCTCCATGATGATCATCAAAGTTCTTGAGAATTGTGTCTTTATTTTTCAAAATTGTAGTCAATGTGCTGTTTGGAATACCAAACTCCTTAGCAATTTCACTCTTTTTCTTTCCTCCCTTTTCTACAGCATCTATGACTCGTTTTTTCTCTGCTAGTGAAAGTGTAGTGCACTTACGTTTTGTAGCCATCTCTACGAAAAATCAACTTATGATGGTGTAACCAAAATCCGATGAGTCGTTAGCTAGTGACCTTTATTTGACCTTCGCTCTTCCGTATACCCTAGCCAATCAGAGTTGACACGTGTCTCTCAGCTAAACACGATTTCTCGGAATTCATTCTTAATCCATTTCTACCATTGGCTGTAGACAAAATATGTAACATTGAAGTGTGTGTTGCGGAGTATTCCAATAAAGCACAATAGGAACGGGAGAAAATATTCTTTAGGTTTTTCAAAATCGAGGGGAAAAAATTTGAGTTGCTTCCGAGAAAACTTCGAGTTACCAAGAAATAAGGAAGAAAAACCTCGAGTTAAAGAGATAAAATTGCATTAAACAAGAAGTGAAGGTGCAGGGAAACTATTTTTTTTCGAGATATCAAAAAATTCGAGTTGTCGAAGTTCGAGCTACCGCGAGTCGACTGTATATGGTGGCACTTGGCGTTTTTTGAACTTCTCCGCAAAACGTAAATAATGGCGAACTCCGACGCTACAGCAAACCCAAAACGGCGAAAAACACGATGTTTCCAAGTGAACTGGCAAACCCAAAACAATAGCGGAAAGTGAAAAATTGAGAATCGAACCTGCTCCATGAATTGTGGATGGTATAGGAATGTTGAAGTCCAATGCCAAAGCCGTTAGGCTACGATTGCGATGCAAGTTGTAGCAAGATTAAGTGTTTTCGCTATTCATGTCGATTATTTTTATATTAAAAACGTACATCCCGGGAAGAAATTCAAATGAATTGCGTAAATATATTCGAAATTGGCGAAAATTCAAATGTAATAAAATTGCAAACGATATTTGAAGGAAAAAAAAAATTAAATGGTTAAACAATTTAAATGTAAAGGATAATTGAAAATTAGTTTTAGCATTTAAAATTTAATTACAAATAGTTTATAAGGGGTTAAATTTCATTAAATTTTTAAATCAATGACAAATATTTAATCCCTTCCAGAATATTTATGTTTTTAATTGCTTATTAAAAACTAAGGAGTGCGCGCGCTAAAAGGAAAAATTGCAACCTATTTCGATGGCCTTACGGCCAATTAAACCTAAGAAAAATACCCCTACCTAATTCAGGCAGTCGTTTGTGGCATTTCACCCTCAAAATCAATTTTTTTTTAATTACTCGGTACAGTAAAAATGTCTAAAAAGTGAGGTGTGCGCGCGCTTCGCGCTCCAAAAGGAAAAATTGCAACTTATTTCGTTGGCCTTACGGCCAATTAAACCTAAAAAAATACCCCTACTTAATTCGGGCAGTCGTTTGTGGCATTTCACCCCCAAAATCAATTTTTTTTAATTACTCGGTACTGTAAAAATGTCTAAAAAGGGAGGTGTGCGCGCCCTTCGCTCTCTAAAAGGAAAAGAGTTCAACATTCCAAAAATGACATTTTAATCACTTTGCTGTTATTTATTTATAAAACAATCAAAATCCATTTTAACGCCTTATATTTTATAAACTACACTTTGGTGGCCTAACGGCCACCAAAGTATAGTCATAGCATACCAGTTTTATTCCTAAGGTTAAAATCTCTATAAATCAAGAGTTATATTTAATGCAATATAAATACCTCAATCCTCTTTCTCTTCTCCCGGAGGGTAAACCTTGATAACATCATCCAAAAACGCGTTAAATAAATTTTTTACCCTCCTTGCCTGTTGCTTTTTTCGCCAGATGTACTCGGCCAGGTAATATTGTAAGCCCACCTCTACTTTACTTGCGCTTAAATCTCAAATATTTCGCGCTCAATAATTTCAAACATTTTAAAATAATCGCCATCCTTAAGAGTCTACACCTAAAAACATTGTTTCTGCATTCCCACCCCCCCAACTAATAATACCCACAAATACAACTCGAATTCATGACGTAACAGGAATAAAGACCATATATTTCCAACAGGTCAGCTTCCAACAAAAAAAATAAACACTGAAATGAAGAGAGAAACATAAATCACACAGTTTACCATATTTGTAACTAAATCAATCGGCACCAGACAAAATTAAGCGTTTTTTGGCGAAAAGAGGATGTATTTGGCGTTAATCCAAAGCAGCAGTAATTCTAACCAATCACGACTCTGGAATACCGCTGACGACAACGAAACAACAAATTTTGCCAGTTTCCTAGGATTGGCGAATTATCTTTGCCACCATGTAGCACATTTGAACCGGTAGATTGATTTAAAAGAAATGTCAATTTACGAAACTTTATTTTTGAAGCATAAATTTATTATGTATCTTTTACTACATACTTATACTTTTGCATTCATAAAGTAAATAGAGGTTTTTTAATTTATACGTAGATAATTTGAAAAATTAACTAATAAAATTTCTTGGCCAAAAAGCTGCTTTAAAAAAATCATCTATTGTAGTTGTAATCACTTGTCCGTGGCTCGCTTAACACATCAGTTTTGGGAAAGAAAAAGAAAACAGGAAAGTAGAAAAAAATTTGAGACATAACAAAAGTACACTATAACAAGGGGTTACTGTACTTAAACTCTTACCTTTTAGTCATAGCGAAAATCTAGTGTATTATTGAATTTCTTTCCTGTTGCCAAATGACAAAAAAAAAAAAAAAAAATGTATAGCTCATCGAGTGCTTGGAGAAGATGTTATTCTAAATCAATTATGTATTCTTGCATAGATTTTAGGTTCAAATGTGTTATATGGTGGCAAAGATAATTCGCAAATCCTAGGAAACTGGTAAGATTTGTAGTTTCGATGTCGTCAGCGGTATTTCGGAGTCGTGATTGGTTAGAATTACTGCTGCTTTGGATTAACGGCAAATACATCCTCTTTTCGCCAAAAAACGCTTAATTTCGTCTGGTGCCGATTCACCCGGAAGCAGAATAATATATAATGTTCTGCAGACATTTTTTCAAAATTTCCAGTATGATATAAAAGAAAAAACCATAAAATTAATACTACAAATTTATTACAAAATGATAATGACGAAAAATATTATTTTTCAAACCAAGGCATACATTCAAAATTTGCAACTTTATCAATGACTTTGGAAGTTTAATATTTAGACATTGATAGAGCGAACCGCTATGTATAAAATGTTTGTGGCAAGTTGGTCCATGCAAAGAAATAAGGGCTGCTTTAAGATGTTTTCTTAACGATTTGTGTCCAGGTCCTCACGCGCGGGGCATTTGTTCCAAACTTAAAATTGTTCTGCAAGGACTCTGTTCTGCGACGTACGTCGCAGTTTTAGGCACTTTCTGCTTTCGGGCTGATTCATATAGTTACAAATATGGTAAACTGCGCGATTTATGTTTCTCTCTTCATTTCAGTATTTTTTGTTGGAAATATATTGTCTTTATTCCTGTTACGTCATGAATTCGAGTTATATTTGTGGGTATTATTAGTTGTGGGAATACAGAAACAATGTTTTTAGGCATAGACTCTTAACAATGGCGGTTATTTTAAAATGTTTGAAATTAAATGCGTTGAACTATGATAGTGGAGGCTATTTTGGAAGATTTAACCAATAGTGAATGTTTGAAATTAAATGCGTTGAACTGTGATCGGGGAGGCTATTTTGGGAGATATTACCAACAGTGAATATTTTGAATGGAACAATTGTTTTATTGAATGCATATGAAAAGGAATAATCGTTTGCTAATTTTACGATTTTGCATGTTAACCGTTATTAATCGTAGAACTTTAATATTATGAAAAGATTAAATTTGTATTTTGGGGGAAGTTAGAATTGTTCTGACAAGACTCATTAGATTGCTATTGATGAAAAATTCATTTTTTCTGCACTCGACTGCTTTTTTTTGAGTTTGGAGCACCAATTTGTGAATGACGATGGCTAATTCTAAGGTAAGTAAAAAATGAAGTTTGTATGGGATGTATGATTCAGTAGTTGATTTAAATTTTTTGATGCGAATGGAATTTATGGGTGGGAGAACGATGATTGATTGGTGCATGAAAGTTGGTTTGATTGCCACGAGTTTAAATGTCTTAAATGGGATGAGCAAATGGAGTTGGTTGAAAGAAGCGAAATAAGTGACGGCTATGAATGGATGTGTAGATCGAGAGTGAAAGATAAAATACATTGTGTGAAAAAGAGTGTGCGAAAGGGTTCTTGGTTCAGTGAAAGTAAGATAGGTATGAATGAGATTTTGCAAGTGACGCATATGTGGGTTGGGAAGTGTAAGAGTGCATACATGGAAGATACTTTAAAGATTATGAGCCATAGTGTGAGATTGGAAGAATTTTTGCCAGTAAGTCTGTATGGAAGTATTAATGAGGGACAATGAAAGGATTGGGGGTGTGGATGCGATTGTTAAAATTGATGAAAGTTTGTTTGGGAAGCAAAAGTATAATAGGGGTAACAGTGAATGGATCTTGGGTGTTTGGTGGAACTGAGCGACTTGAGTGGCAAGTGTTTCTTTAAAGTTGTGCGTGATAGAACGAGTGCATGTCTGCAGAGTGTGTTAATGGAGTATGTGTTGCCGGGATCGACGATCATATCAGACTTGGAGTTCGTACAATTGCCTCAGTGATGAAGGCTTTGT
This sequence comes from Linyphia triangularis, assembly GCA_963978545.1. Lineage (NCBI taxonomy): Eukaryota > Metazoa > Arthropoda > Arachnida > Araneae > Linyphiidae > Linyphia > Linyphia triangularis. The sequence goes on from OZ021726.1 coordinate 32,037,328, forward strand.
ACATCTCCTTGTAAATAAGTTTGCATTTTTAAGATCCTGAGATAGGTAGGGGAGAGTGGTCATGAATGGGCCATGGGGATGAATGGGCCACTAACAATATATGAAAAAGTATTTGCATGAAATGATTTTAGATGCTGCCAATAAATGGAGCTACTTTTTCTTTCAACAATATCAAATTTTCCCTGGTTTCAACAAGCCATTTTGCCACTAGAGAGGGATGGTCAAAAATCTGCTTGAAAAGTAAGTTTTTTCTTTTTCAGTAAAATAAATACCACCTACAAAGTATTTGTTATTTCATAACAATCATGATTATTATCACATCTTTGCATATATGTTTACTAATTTTTGGATGTATTTAGTTGTTATTTGATTTAAATTACAACTTAAACCTGAATATATTCAAAAAGTATAGATGGGGCTGAATGGGCCACATGTCATGGTTATGAATGGGCCACCTTTGCCCTGACTATGAAGATGTGTATTTTTCTTTTTTCTGATTATTTCTTCTTCAATATATGAAATCATTAACTGCCTGGTATAAATTTAGATTGTTACTGTTTAGGAAGTATAGTTTATGGTAATTTCTAAAGAAAAATGTTGCATATATTTGCCTCAAGAAATAGTTGAAATCTTAGTTGCTTATAAGAAGCTTAAGTTACATTAAATGAAATTGTATCACTTGAAATTTAGTTAATTAAATTAAAATAAATTTATATTTCAGATGGGCCGTGTTTTTAAGCCAAAAACGGACAGAGTGAGAGTCTCTTCTGAGGTTATGCAGAATGCTGTGAAGCGTGTATTGGAAGGTTCTTCTGAAAGAGAAATAGCCAAAGAATTTAAAATTCCTAGGACTTCTCTTCAAAGGCAAGTTCATAAAGCAAGACAAGTAGGAGAAACCTCTTATACATTTGAACCAAATGTTGGTAATCGAAGAATTTTCTCATTAGAAGAAGAGAAACATCTTTGTGAATATCTTAAAACGGCGTCCAAAATGTGCTACGGGTTATCAACAACTCAAACCCGAGAATTGGCATATCAGTATGCAAAATTACTGAACAAAGGTATTCCAGAAACGTGGAAAAAAAATAAAAGTGCAGGAGTGGACTGGATAAGGGGATTTATGGGAAGAAATCCTGAACTATCACTCAGAAGGCCTGAAGCAACTAGTTTATCTCGAGCAACTTCCTTCAAAGAATTTAATGTAAAAATGTTTTTTGATAACTTAAACGCTGTGTTATTAGATAACAGCTTTTCTCCTCATGAAATTTTTAACTGCGACGAAACAGGGTTAATGACTGTCACAAAACCGCCTAAAGTTATTGCCCCAACTGGAGTGAAGCAAGTGGGGCAAGTCACTTCGGGGGAAAGAGGATCATTGGTAACAATGCTCAACTTTATTTCTGGTAATGGCAATACAGTACCCCCTGTATTTATTTTCCCTCGAGTGATTTTCAAAGATTATATGTTAAATGATGCACCACCTGGGAGCTTAGGTCTAGCTTATAAAACAGGTTGGATGACCGAAGCTAATTTTTTAAAGGCACTCCATCATTTTGTGAAGTTTGTGAAATGCACCAAGGAAAAAAAAGTGTTACTGTTAATGGACAACCATGAAACCCACGTCAATTTAAATGTGATTAATTACGCCAGAGAAAATGGAATCATTATTTTAACATTCCCACCCCACTGCAGCCATAGAATGCAGCCTTTGGATGTGAGCGTGTACGGGCCATTTAAAACTTATATGCGCAATGGCCAAAACAACTTCATGACCTCAAATGCAGGAAAACCCATTACAATATATGACCTTTCTTCTTTAGCCGCACAAGCTTTTAATAAAGCCTTCACTAAAGCCAACATTTTATCTGGATTCAAAAGAACGGGCATATCACCCTTCAATAATGAAATATTTGACGAATGTGACTTCCTTTCATCATATGTTACAGATCGACCTGATACAACTGTTCCAGTTAATCCAGAGGCTGTAACTAATGTTGGTATGCAGACTTCAAGTTTGTGTCTAGTTACTCCAGGCACAAGTTCGGTTCCAGTTGCTCCAGAGGCAAGTCATGTTCCTGTTACTCCAGAGGCAGTGAGGCCCTACCCAAAAGCGGGACCTCGAGAAAATAAAGCGTCTAGCCGAAAGGCCCGTTCAAGAATATTGACGGATTCACCCGAAAAAAAAATTAATTGAGGCTAAAACCACTGCTCGTCTTCAGAAGAAAAGCGAAAAATCTTTACTGAAACGCACCTATAACCAAAAGAATATTGTTGATTTATCAAGTGATGAGGATGAAAAATTTTCCCTACATGATGAATCGGAATATGAAGACGAAGGCTGCGAAATTGATGAAGAAGAGATAATGCCACTGCTTTTAGATGATTTAAATGTCAATGAATTTGTGTTAGTTAAATTTTTTACCAAAAAAACAATAGTTCATTATGTTGGAGTAATTGAGTTTCAACTAGAAGTCAAGACTGAATTTTCCATTGATTCCTCCGAAAAAAAGAAAATAGTTATAAGTTTTTCTTCCCTGACGCACCAGATGTCAGTGTTGTGGACTTCAAAGACATTATTAGGAAGTTACCACAGCCACAAATAATTGGTGGAACTTCACGTGCTGTAGCAACTATGGCATTTAATATAAATTTTGATCAATATAATTTTCGTTAATTCATAATGTGTATTACCTACTGTTACGTTATATGTTATTTCATGTCCTACACCATTCTTTTTTATGATCTATATTTTGATCTATAATTCTTGAATAAAAGAAGCTAATACCTCACTTTTTCATTGAACTTCATTTAGTGGCCCATTCATGACCCTCAATGGCCCATTCAACATGGGTGGGGTTGAATGGGCCAAATTTCTAGATATTTGTTTTGAATTTTCATTCACTGTAGACATATTCTAATTCAATTTTGATGGCATTTTCATGTAACTAAATAAGTAAAGTAATTACTAAAAAATTTTGAGCCAAAAAAATTCATTAGAAAAAATTACAAAAATAAAAAACTAAAAATTGGCCCATTCATTACCACCTTCCCCTACTCACACAAACAAAATTGAAGCTATGTGGAGTGCAATTAAAAGAGATTCGAGTATGCAGAGTTCATCCTAAAAATGAAAAAGGGCAGGGCGCTATTTTCCAAAAAAAGGGCAATTCCTGTTTACAAGGGCACTTTTATGGCAAATTGCAGAAATTTCCATACGTGTTTTCTGCCACAATTTCAATATTATACTTTTCTACCACGATAAATAATTTTCAATATTCTGAAGGGAAAAAAAAATAATAATGCAAAAATCCGTGAATCAAAAACTCGCTCAGATACTTAAAAGACATCAAAATACTGATAAAATGCTAGTCATAATTCTGAGAAAATTATTAAAATTAAAGTGCAATATACACAGTAAAATTTTCATCAAATAGTAATTTTTATAAAATTATCAATTTATAATACAATAAAATTAAGATAAGAATGTTTTAGTATAGTAAAAATGTTTTAAGATAAAAACTTTTCACTCTTTAAAATTTTTTTAAAGTTTGAATGAATCAACCTTAAACTTCATCTCTTAGTTTTGCTATTGTCAGATAGAGAATAGAGTTTCTCCAAATTTAACATTATTCATTGTGGGATATCACAAGGAGTATTCTGACTATAGAACTTGGACTATGTCCTGAAATGTTTGCATTTTTTTTATTTTCAAAATTGGATCAAATTTAGCGTCAAAACGGCGATTTTTTTGCCGTGCATGCCGCTATTATGCAAGCTTTAATAGAAGTTTTATTTTTTTTAAAAATCGGAAATAATCTGAGATTTTTGGTTGCATTCCTGTTATGTTTAATTTTAAATATAAAATGGATGTTTAGAAATTAATTGGTAACAGGGAAATTACCAAAAACACCCCCTAAATTTAACAGGAGGACATCGCGATTACGCGTGTCCAAACGGAAATATTTTTTTTTAAATTCTTAGTGTGGAACATTTGATAGTTATAAACCTTTCCTTTAACTAAGTTATTCAAGTCTTTCAAATTCCTTTCTTCACTATTTTGAAGGAGGCATGGTAAAAATCCAGCGAAATACACTTAATCAAAACACGTACGAAATGGTCATCAGAGTTTACTAATGTGCACTTAGGAAATTGTAAGACGGCGCCCTACAATCCACCTACTAATGAAGCACGTTATATAGACATCTACTCAATGGTTTCAGTCCCTGATATATACGTTGCGCGTTTGAACATAAATGCACATGCGCGACAGCCGATTTCAGTAGGGGTGATCCACATATTGCGTACTGTTGGGAGGGGAAAAAACGAAAGTTTTTCGAATTCTTTCAGGATGAAATTTTTTCTGAAAAAGGGCAGGAAGGGCGCTATTTTTATAGAAAAGGGGCAGGCAGGGCGCGCCGCCCCTCGAAAAATGCCTAGGATGAACTCTGGAGTATGGACAAGGTAGAGGAGGGCCTTGATTCCTACCTTGCAGAGTATATGTGGCGCAAGAAACAACAGGCAAGGAGGGTTAAAAATTTGTTCAACGCATTTTTAGATGATGTCATAAAGGTTTACCCTCCAGGAGAAGAGAAAGAAGATTGAGGTATATATTGCATTAAACATAACTCTTGATTTATAGCGATTTTAGCCTTAGAATTAAAACTGGTATGGTATGACTATATTTTGGTGGCCGTCAGGTAAAGGACAAAATTCGCGGTCGCCAGTCGCGACCAATTCTTACGTTTTGGCAACCATTTTTTTCACTAAAGTCACCAATGTGGCTACCATTAGCTAAACGCTCAACAGCCATCCCGACTCCCGACCTGAAACCTCTCTCTCCTCAAACCAATCCCTTTTCCAATAGAAATCCGGCTACTGGTTGCAGGGGTGGGAATCCTGCGCCAATTTCGCCAGCACGCGCCAAAAATGGTATCCTGCGCCAACCTGCTACAAAACCACATTTAAGTGCAATTCTGCGCCAATTTTCTTTAAATCTTATTTTAAACGCGCACGCTAAAGCACCAAACCAGCTCCCCCAAGTCAAATTTATGCGGATACGAAATTACGGCAACCTCAAGGGCCGTTTTCGCACGAATTTGAAAAACATTCGATTCCTCCCCTCCAACAGGATGCAATGTGTGGATTATCCCTCTGAAATCGACATTCAAGCATGCGCATTCATGTTCAAACACGCTTTGCATCGGTACAAATTAAAATTGCCGAGTATTGATAGCTGATATCACGTGCGATATTGCGAGATAGAATTTAGGGGGCAGCCTCAAAATTTTCAATTTCTAGTTAGCACGGATGGCCATTTCGTACGTACGTACCTTGATTAAGTGTGTTTCGTCGGATTTTTACCACGCCCTCTTGTTCTAAATAAAGAAGAAAGGAATTGCTAAAAAGGTAAAGGTGTATAACCATCAAATGTTTTTACTAAGCATTTAAAAAGAATATTTCCGCTCGGACACGCGTAGTGACGATGCCTTCTATTAAATTTAGGGATGTTTTTTATAATTTACTTGTTGACTGTTGGTCATTAACTTTTAAACGTCCGTTTTACATTTGAAATTAAGTATCACAAAAATGTAATCAAAATCCCGGAATGTTTCCGATTTAAGAAAAAAAAAAAAAAAAGTAATACTTTTTTTATAAGTTTATAGAACGGCATGTAGGGTAAAATCGCCGTTTTGAAGCAGAATTTGCCCCGATTTGGAAAATAAAAAAAATTCTCGAAATTTGAAAACATTCACAAAAATTTAGAAACAGTCTTATTTTTACTGTATTGCTATTTTTGCTATAAGAATTGCTATTTTTACACAAATGAGTTTTATAATAATACAATTTTTTGCATAAGTAGTTTTGGCCTTCTGATTGTACCTTTGGCAAACGGAATGTTAAAATTTTAATTAGTTCATTTTTAATTTAATTTTTTTTAACAAACTGATTTCAAAGAGAGGTACAGCTCTGAAATTTTCAACATAAGTTGTTTTAGCCTTCAAATTGTACATTTGTGACAAACAGAATGTCAAAATTTTAATTATTTTTAATTACATTTTTTTAATATTGTATAAACCGACTTCAAATAGAGGTACAGCTCTGAAATTTTCAACATAAGTAGTTTTGCCCTTTTTTTATTAAACTTTTTAAAAACAAAATTTTAATTTGTTTTTTGTTTAATATTTTTACAAAGCGATTTCTAATAGATCTAGAGCTTTGAAATTTTCAACATAAGTAGTTTAGGCCTTTTAATTTTGCTTTTCATAATTACATGTTGAAATAATTCAGAAGGGTGAGGGGGTTGTTCTATTGTATTAATGGGCAAATTTTTTGGTTCTCAATAGGGAGGGGGTTCTAATATTAAGGGTTTATGTTACAATTAATTTTTAGCGAGTCAAGCAAACTTGTGTTTGCACTGCAATGAACCTTCTAGTGAGTGAAGCGAGCCTGTCCTTGCATAGCAATAAATTTTCAGCGAGTTTGTGCTTGTGTAGCAATTAAACTTTTTTTAGAGTTAAGCGAGCTGTGTTTGTGTTACAATGAAACTCTTAGCGAGCAAAAACAGCTTGGTTTTGCATAGCAAACCCATTCGCGAAATGTCAAAAACTAATAAGTATTTTTTTAAAACAAATTTTTAATTTACAAATTATATCTTTTAAATTTGCAAATTATATTTTATCTTGTAATTTTATGTACATCTTATAATTTTATATTTAATAACATGTTTTTTATGTAGAAAAATAAAATTATACAAGTTCAAATTTTAATTATTGTATTGTTTTTAAATCAGTTACAATTTATTATATTTCTGGTACTAATCTTCGAATTTTGCCATTTTCTCTTATTCTGCTCCAAAAATTAAATTTTGCTGCTCCAGTTTTTTGCAAATCTGCTCCAAATGTTAAATTTTGCTGCTCCAAAATTGCTCCAAACTGGGCTTTAGCACTTCCCACCCCTAGTAAAAACTACAGCATCAGGGATTTTAAAGAAATTGAAGGATTATAACATGATGCATATGGTCTTCTCCGTTACTGATTTTATTGGTGTTATGTCAAAAGTGTGCCAAGCCTTAGAGTCCAAAGACATTTTACTGAATATAGCCAATTCTAAGATGAAAAAGGGTGTCAATGACATTAATGCGATGAAATAGGATGTGAAGGAATATCCACGATTGCTTGGATTTACTAAAGAGTGTTACGTTATTGACCATGCGAAATATAGATTTCGCTGGCAGGTTTTACTGTCTGCTTGCTAAAAAACGTAATAATCAGGCAGAAGTAGAGCCATGGGAAACTACAGTTAATTTTTATACTAGTTTTTTTAGATATTTTTAACAAAAGGGTCACCACTACATCTCCATTGTTGAGAATATTTCAAACAATGGATGCAATATTTATTCCTAATTGTGAGGAAAGAGAGTTTAATAGTTACGGTAATGAATCGATTGAAATAGTGGCTGAAATGTTCGAGTTGGACAAAAGCAGTTCCCTGTAACAATGGAGAGAACTGAAACCATTAATTAAATCGAACTTTGCAGGCTCAACGAATGTCCTTTGTTTATTTAAAATTCTATGCAGTGATTCGCTCATTCATTTGAATGAAATTAAAAAATTGGTCAACATCCTACTATGCATACCTGCAAGTAATGCTGAGGTAGAAAGAGTATGGAGCGGAATGAAAAACACACTTGGAGAGCGAAGTTTATCTATGACCAAAGAAACTTTGCAATCTAGACTGAGAATCCAAAAGAATGGACAAGACATAGCTAGTCAAAATTTAACGAATGCCATCAATATGTGGTGGAAGCATTCCCTAGATTTTGGTTCTACTAGGAGACTGGATTTTATTTAAAAATTTATGACACATCAGTTCTATATAATGTTGTTCACTAAATTTCTTTTTACCCTTTGATTTTGTCTCCTCACTTAATTATATTTATAATTCATTTAACATGCAGATTCAAAAAAATTTCCTCTAGCCTGAGCTCATATGAATTTTTTTACTGCTTCAAAGTGACATGTTCAACATAATGTTTAAAAATTACAAAAGGAGGATGCAGTTTTCTTTGAAATATACAATGTTTATGCACAGATTTTTTGTTTTTAAAGTTTGGCTACCATGTTTTGAAATTTGGCTACCATTCTGTGGGATTTTAGTAGCCATTGGCTACCAATTAAAAAAATAAGTTTTGAGGTATACCGTCAGGCCACCAAAATATAGTTTATGAAATATAAGCGTTAAAATGGATTTTGATTATGTTCTTTTGTATTATAAGTTTCAATTAGTTTTATAACAGCAAAGTGATTCAAAATGTCATTTTTGGAATGTTGAACTCTTTTCCTTTAGAGCATGAAGCGTGCACACTTTAATTTTTAGAGGGTTTTACAATACCAAGTAAATAAAAAAAGGGATTTTGGGGGTAGGATGTCACAAACAACTGCCTGAAACAGGTAGGGGCATTTTTTTAAGGTTCAATTGGCCATAGGCCAACGAAATAGGTTGCAATTTTCCCTTATACAGCGTGAAGCACACACACACCTTACTTTTTAGACATTTTTACAGCACCGAGTAATTAAAAAAAAGCGATTTTGAGTGTGAGATGCCACAAATGACTGCCCAAATTAGGTAGGGGTCTTTTTTTTAGGTTCAATTGGCCGTAAGCCAACGAAATAGGTTGCAATTTTTCTTTATAGAGCACGAAGCACGCGCGCATCTTAGCTTTTAGTAAGCGATTAAAAATATAAATATTCTGGAAGGGGTTAAATATTTGTCCTTAATGTAAAAGTTTAATTAAATTTTACCCCTTATAAATTATTTGAAATTAAATTTTAAATGCTTAAACTATTTTTCAATTATCATATAAATTTAAATTCCTTAACCATTTTTTTTTTCCAATTATTGTTTGCAACTTCATTGATTTGAATTTTCGCTGATTTCTAATGAACTTACGCAAATAATTTGGTTGGTTGTATTCAGATTATCTGGCGCCGTCAGCAACACGAGGGCTATAATGCGCCGAAACATTTCGTCATTTAACAAACCAACATACATTTACTAACATCCATGCCAACACGGGACTCGAACCCGCAACCTCGCGGTCTAGAAGCCAGCACGCTAACCACTATACCGTTTGGTCGGCCGCAAATAATTTGATTTTCTTCCTGGGATATACGTTTTTAATATAAATGTAATTGACATGAAAAGCGAAAACACTTAATCTCAAATGTAATAACTTGCATCGCAACCATAGCTTAACGGCTTTGGCATTGGACTTTAACCTTCCTATACCACCCACAAATCATGGAGTAAGTTCGATTCTCAATTTTTCACTTTCCGCTGTTGTTTTGGGTTTGCCAGTTCATTTGGAATCATTCTGTTTTTCGCCGTTTGGGTTTGCTTTAGCGTCGGAGTTCGCCATTGTTTACGTTTTGCGGAGAAGTTCAAAAAACGCCAAGTGCCACCATATAGCTCAGTTTAACCTAGATTTTATTTGAAGTTCAAGAAGAAAACTACAACAGCAGCAATGGACCATTGGCAACTACAAGAAAGCGCCAAGCAAAAATCGGCAATGAAGTTTTAGTTGTTTACCGTAGCACTCGTTCAGCCACTCAATAGTTCGGCGGCTAAAGTTAAGGGCAAATCAAAAAGTTTTCCTACATTACTAATCTTTTCAGAAGGCTACTCAATGTAGAGTAGAATCTTTAAGTTAACAAACTGTCTCCAGTTTGTTAAGGTGTTTGATGGAAACCCATACTCTTCCTCAATTGCACACGTCTTAATTCTCCTCGAAATCTCACAAGTTAAAAGTAGCATCTCTTCTATTTTAAGTTTGCCACTGCTAAATCATGACCCATTACTGATCGAACATTGACTACAGCATTCCTTTCCATCGTAAATCTTAAGCATTGCCAAATAAAACATCCAACCCAGAACTTTTATTTCTAAACTTCATCTGAGCTTGGCATTTTTTGCAAATAAGCTCAGATTTAATTAACTCAGATTCTTTCAGAAACTTAGACCAATTCTGACACAAATAATCAAAAGCCAGTTAACAATACCAGCTTTCCCTAATGTGCATCTGTTCCCTAAAAATTTAAAGGTTATATAACTCTCAAATTCCCTTTGAAAATTCTGAAAAATACTCGATACGCAAGGCATTTTAGATTAAAAATGTTAAGGAAACAAAATAACAATCGAAAAATAAGGACGATTCTTGCACACACGGCTGTACTCCAACGGAACTGCAGCGATAATGGCAAATTAAGTCACGGGGACGGAAAATGATTTTTGAAAAAAGGGTTGCCAAAATATAATATTCCAGAATAACAACCAGATTGATCAACCTGTAATCTACATAAGCAAGATAGAATAAGACAGCCAGAAGAGAAATAAATCTTACAAGTGCAAAGCGCCAAATAATAATATAACGGCCAAAACTGCAAGGGTTGCCAGATTGAACCTAGTGGGACATCGTGTAGGTAAGAGGGGCAGTCAGAAGTGTTTATTTAAGCACTAATCCGACCAGTTCAAACTGGGAAAAATCGCCAATGGAGTCCATTACTGCTTCTGTTCAACCGGAATTATCAACAGATATGAAATAGATGCAAGGAGGCAAAATGATGAACAAAGTTGGTTGAACCAAGTTTAAAACCTTTCAAATATAACTCAAAACCTAAGGACTTGTACACTATACGTAAAACTTTTACATAAAATATTGGTGCCCACTATTTTTTATTCCAAAAGGCTGCTAAAAGTAATCAGTTTGTTTTGTATATTATTCATCTAATGCAATTCAAAGCTAAATAGCAAACTTATGTTACCCTCGAAAATAACGACCAGTTTACACAGTAGTAGTATTGCATCATAACATGAAACTCAATTTTTTTTACCTTTTGTGTGAATACCACAGCAACTGCATCTATTAGATAAACCAGTTAGGCTTACAGAATCCGTGTTTCTGCTTCGGGACAGGAAAAACAGTGATCTTGTAATTGTTCTGGCATTTGTTTGACCTACAGCAAACAAACTCTTAGGAATAGAACTCGAGAGAAGTGTTCGGTTGACTGAAAATACTCTCGACAAGTACAGACCACTTCGAACAGCAGATACGGACATTTTTAAAGAGAATAAAAAACAAAATTAATAAAATAATTTCGTATTTCTTCAATAAAGTAAATGAAAACACGTTTTGCTCCGGCTTTTACTTTTATTACAATGTGGAAGTAAGTTGAGTTGTAAGATAATAAAAAGCACCGCACTTGCAATTAAGTGGAGGCTTTGTGATAGAAATAACTCAGTATATTAAAAAAAGCATTTATCTAGTACATTTATATTACCATCTAATATATAGGTTCAATAACTATTTAGGTGTGCTTGAATAACAATTTTTTTGAAGTTTTATCCTAGTTTCTATATTTTTTGAAAACTGAAACAAAAACAAAAAGTACACATATGTCCACGTGTATCTAATATGGAAGTGAAGAGGTGTGACTAGTGGGACAATAATAGTCAACATTTAGAAGGCAGAAGGTATAGCAATTTGAATATTCGAGAGTAATTATTTTTTAATGTCCCTAGTAACATAAAAATTACAATCCGTGTTTAACGGCCCTTATCAATTTAAAGTAAAAGCATTGTTCTGAAATGAAAGCTTTTGAAGAAAAGGGACGAATGCATAAAAAAAAAATCGCAACCAACATAAGTTCTACTCTTAGTTCTTCATATAAAACTGTTTTTTCAAATTTATTGACAGTTCTCTTTTTTTGTACGTTTAAGAAAGACTGTCTTCTACTTCATTGCACTGAATAAATACACAACTTTATATCAACCATAATAACTGTATAACAGTTTTATCTTAGGATTCACCCACTTTTATAAAAAATCTCTTTAACATGTGTTACAAACTTATGACTTAATGACAGCTAAGCTCTAATCATACTAAAGCTCTTCCGATCGATTCTTTACATTTACGCTCCGCAATATGGATTATAAAAATTGAGACGACATAGCAATGATTGTGACAGGATAGTTCAATTTTGATGGTTGAGCTGACTGGTGGTATAATTTCTCTTATTAAAGATGAATTGTAGGCAGTGTTCCTTTAAAAAATCTTATGTGAAGGAATTTCCTTTTTACAATTCGAAATGTATTTACGTTTAGTAGCAGATATAGCTATTTTGCTTTGAACTAGTATTTGATACAGCCACAAAACTAACCTAGCAACTTTGAGGTAAAATCTTAGATGGGCCCACCTCTTGGCGACTTATTTCAAATCTCGCCAAGTTGACTACTGATTGAATATTTGTTATTATTTTTCAATTAAAAAACGATACTTAAAGGCCAGAAATAATAATATTTTATAAAAAAAATTAAGACTTACTATAAATGTGTTTGAATCCTTTGACGGCGGAGGGTAACGTGTTAATGATTTGCCGAATAAAGAATCTTGTAAAATCATAAAAACCTTCTCCCAAGAGACCAGATGCATAAATGACGGGAAAAAAATGAATACATATTAATTAACCAATCAGGTTTCAGAATTTCGTTGCGCATTTCGAATAGTTTTGGTTCCGAAACGCCGTTGTGATCGGACGCTCAAACAGGGCGCTCTATAAGATTCTAGACTGTTCTCCTCCATAATCCGTCTAGGTTGCCACATTGGCGACGTTATCGCCACTCGTTTGGCAAGAATTCCAAAAGATGCCAAGAGGTGGGCTATTCTAAGATCCACCCCAACTTTGAAAATACAAAATATCGCAAGCAATCATTTACCACAAAATCAATGTCAGAACTTAAGTAATGCATTTATACTTTTTTGTGTGTACAGGGTTCCCACGTTACTTGAAATTTTTTTGATGAAATTTGATCCTTGAAAAAAGGATTTTAAGGTCCTTGAATTTTTAAGCGACTACCGATAATCTCTGCCTACTTTTTGTATTTTTATGTCTTAAGTAGGTAATTTTATGGTTTTTGAATATTCTTTAGAAGGTCTTTGAATTTTCTTAAAAAGTTCTATGAAAGTCCTTGAATTTTTTTTTCTTCAATAAGAGTCGAAATCCTGCTGTATACATGTACACTGACAAACTTATGTATGGACTGGTTGGTTTGTGTGCTCAGCGACCTATTTTTAGGCACAATAACAACTAATTGTCCCGGGACCTAAAACTTAACGTGAATTCCGAATTACAACGAGCATCCATGCCTATTTCGGGAAAGGAAAGTGACATTGTTTAAGGTTTGGTTTTATTATAGATTTCATCGTAGATGTAATTTTTATTCTGTGTACTTATTAATCATCTTTATTACTATTTTTTTTAATGAAATTTCCAAAATTTGTTTGGTGGTTGAATTTTTTAAATGCTTAGATTACTGACTTATTGTCCAAAAGACGACTTCAAGTTTTGGTACCTCATCAAACATCATTCCTGAATTTTTTATAGAATGTAGAGAAGTGTTATAGATTATATATATATGAATATTGGTCTGCGAGGAAAAAATGGCCGAAACAGTTCAAAAATAGACTTTAAATGAGTTGAACTAAATCTGATTGCCAAATATGTCATAACTTGCCGAATAATAAACATTATTTTTTATTTGGTAACCCACCACTCTAATTGTCAATAGGTTAGGATGCAAAGGATTTCTGATCTCTAGCGACGTTTGACTTGCATCTTTTAAAAGTGAGCCATGTTGGCAATAAATACTTATGTCACTGAGGATGCCAATTTGGCTTATAAGATGCAACTTTTCTGAACCAGTGATCAGAAATTGTCTGAATCCTTTCACATTAAAAATTAAAAAGCGGTGGGTTACCAAATAAAATAAACCCTCATTATTTGGTGAGCTATGACACATTTGGCAATTGGATTTAGTTCAACTCATTCAAAGTCTATTTTTGAACTGTTTTGTCCATTTTTTCCGCATCAGATCAATATATTCATAATCAACTAACATTTCTCTAGATTCTATAAAAAAATTCAGAAATGACGCTCAATGTGGCACCTTTCCTTGCTGTCACCTCTCAGTCTATTAGCATTTGTAGAAAGAGACCAGATATAGCATAGCAAATGGAATGAAATAAAAATATAGATTAGACTTTGAATTTTGTAATCTCTTATTAACTTGCTGTAACAATCTATTGAGCAAAAGTATAAACATTAGCATTAATCAAAAGTACTGGAAACAAAAGGGAAAAAATGCTTTAACTGTACTCGTTGCTTCTCATTAAATGATCTTTTTCACCTTTTGTTAAATTGTTCTTTCTTATTTCAAAGGTGCAGGCCAAGGAATGTGAAAATTATAGTTTTAAATTATATCAGTTTTGAATAGTTACTGATATCAAGAATAAAACTAGGGTGTCAAACATCTCACTACTTTCAATTAACTATGTAACTTCAAGATGTACACCGCCGACCAAACGGTATAGTGGTTAGCGTGCTAGCTTCTAGACCGCGAGGTTGCGGGTTCCGTGTTAGGCATGGGTGTTTGTAAATGTATGTTGGCTTGTCTAATGACGAATGTTTCAGCACTTGTGTTGCTGACGGCGCCAGATAATCTGATAACCAACCAATCAAGATGTACACCAATTTGGCGGTATTACATTGGTTTTAAAAACTATCTCCAAATTGGCAATAATTATTGCATTATTCCTTTTGGATAAGTCGAAGGGATTTGGGACAGTCATTGATAGACAATACTAAAGGGAAAATAACTCTATGTTGAGGACGTTTGTCTTCAGTTTTTAAAACTTTATCTAGTTTTTACAGGATTTTCAGTGGTGGAGATGTTTAATACACCTTAAACGACATTACAACAATCAAGGTCACTAAAACTGTTTTTGGGCAAATGCTGAAAATCATAAATTTTTTTAATGGCAACTACCTTATGTGCATTAGGGTGGAGTGAAAAAAACTTTTTTTCAAAATTCCAATTGACCGGAGTTGTAAAAGTTGTATTTTAGGTTCATTAGATTGTTGTAAAAGTTGTATCTTAGATTCATTAGATTGTCGTTAAAGTTAGATACAAATTCATTTATATCTTCCAGTGTCAAAGCCCTTTGAAAAATCACTTAAAAGGGATTTTTTAGCAAAATATATCATTTAAAAACATTTCGTATAAAATGTATGGAATTGGCAAGATAATAAAATAATGCAATGTGAATAGACTTCAATATAGAATTTTTTTTATCCCGCCTTATATTTTGAAATGCCCCAAGCCTTCTGAAAATGCTTCATTGTAATGGTATCCCCAGCTCCAGCAAACAAATTACTCCTCTGTTGTGACTTATATCGACATTTGTTTCAACACCTCCGACTGCACTTACCAAGTTCATTCAAACTACTACTTGCTTCCAGAAATGTAACTATAACTTCTTTTTATAGTTTTGGCTTATCTTGTATTCACAGTAACATAGCTGATGTATTGTCAATCTGGCTTCTGTCAGAGTGTAAAAGCTCCTCCTTCATTATACTTGGATAATTTTTCAGTTCTTCCTTGATTTATACTTTCGTGTTTGCTCAAACGTATTAAGAGATATTTTCAATTCCGAGATCAAGGTCAAATAAAGGGAATGTCTGACTTTAACAAATAAGGATGGTACTATTGTATTTTAAGCAGTTAAGATTTAAAATTTTTATTTTTGGAAAATATAAAATGCCTTTAATAATTTTTCCTCTTTGTGTCACTTTATATTTATAAAATGAATTAAAAGTATGTTAAATAAAATTATTACCTACCAAATATACATAATCTTGCCTCTTTTATTTTTTATCTTTTTTTTTTGTCTGTGTATTTAGAGGTTAAATTTGCATAAATTTTGACTTTTGGGTGATTTTCAAGTGTTTTGGGGCATTGGAAGAAATTATTTAAAATTGAAAAAATTTATCATTTGGGGTAACAAACTCAAATTGTATATTTAGCAACCCTTGGGGATATTTTTATTTTTAAACTTTTAATTAAAATGTGCATAAAAATGGTTATTTTTTGAGATTTTGAGTGTCTTGGAGAGCTAGAAGATTTAATTTGTAATTGAAATAAGTTGATACTTTGTGAACTAGAAAATGGCACACATTGTTGAATCTTTTTTTTTTTTTTTTTTTTACTTTTTATTTTTTCACTTCACCCTAATGTTTTGATGGAAATCTTAATGACAGATTCCATGTGACAAGGTGATTCCTAAAGTGTTTTTCAACTCTTTAAATTTGAAACAATGTCTTGTATAACCAGGGAAGTAATGTAAACTTATAGTAAAGTGACTATGCTAATATTTTAAGACGGCTAACAGTGCCTCTAGTGGCAATTTTTGGAAATTACAAAGAATAACTAAAAAACTAAAGGAGACCAGCAAAAATTCCAATTAGAAAAATGTTGAAAATAATATCAAAACCGCAGGAAAAAGTTTCATGAAGTTATCTGTAAAAATTTGCAGAGATATTCATGTTTGAAGTTAGGGACTATTTGTAACATAAAGAAAGGTCCGTCCTGAAATTGAGAAACGTATTCTCTGGTATTATTATGCTATGACTTTTTTGTCGATCTGCTTTAATTTTTTTTGTTCGTTTTTGTAACTTCTATAAATAGTTGCTAGGGACACTATAAGCTGTCTCAAAATATTTAGCATAGTAACTTTTCTATTGGTATATGTTACTTCCCTGGTTATACGAGATGGTGCTTCAAATTTAAAAGGCTAAATAGAACTTTAAGAATCACCCTGTATGAAAGTTGAACGTAGTAGGTCAATCTGTTTAGGAGTTATGCTGACCACAGACGTACATACATTTTTCTTAGATCAATTTTTTTGGACTTGAATCATTCCAAAACATATAGAAATGTAAAAAAAATTAAAAATTTGTTTTAATCGAATGCAATACTTTCCTTTCTCTATGTTAAGATATGGGTAGTTAAAAGTAAAAAATCATTTTACAAACTGATTTTCATAAAAAAAAAACAGTGGCAAAACATAAGGTAGACAGGCAATACTTTTTAAAAACTATTCTCTTTTTAGTTTGGCACAATGCAAATGATACAAAAACTGAAAATTAACTATTTTGTATATTTAAATTTTTATAAAATGTATATTGATGTGCGTATTTCACACAGGTGTCATTCATTATCAACCAGTTTTCTTCAAATGGATAGGGTGACTACTCTCAATGGCTGCTTTCCAGTTTTCTGTTCAGCAAGTCAGCTTTCCATCTGAAGATCTTTCCCTCAGTTCAAGTCTCGACTCTCTTTCAAGTGTTGTTGATCCCAATGTAGATTTCAGCTCAAAGGATGAACAAAGTGTGGGCAAGAAAGAAATTCAAGGTTTTTATTATTATCTTATATGTCTTTGACTTCTGGTGCAATGAGGAATTAAATCATTATATTTAAATAATGTTATATCTCAATGAAATTTTATAATGATACACTATTTTAATACCAGAATTAATATTTTAAAATTATGTGTATTATTTATTTCAAGTTTAAATTGATTGGTTTATATTTTGGAGATATTTGGAGGTTTTAAACTTTTAAAAATTATTTTGACTAGATATTGCTGAAGAATGGAAATTCACCACTTCTGTTTCTACTCCTAAAAAAATGATGAATGTAGCACCAACTTTACCACTAGCTTCTTCTGAATCGCCTTCCAATGAAAATAAATTATCTCCAGAATTACCATCAAGCTATCCTACAATACCATTTGCTGTAAGTATTTCCTTTGCTTCAATAATTTTTTTTCCCTTTGACTTTTCAAGGTAATATTAACTTCTATCCAAGTTTTAAAATATGAAATACAGTCAAGCCCAGTTAACCCAAAATCCTGTTGTATGTGAAATATATGCAGTTTCCTGTACAATGAAGCTTAAACTAAATGCCAATTTGTTCATTTAACATGAAATCCTGCTTAAGACAAAATTAGCGCTTTGGCTTCGCATGCCAAAGGTGGTGGGTTCGGATCCCGGGTTAGACATGGATGTTTGTTGTGGTTCGGAATTTACGTTAAGTTGTAGGTCTCGGCCTAATTAGCCGTTATTGTGCAATAGTATAGGTCGTTGAGTGCACAAACCAACCAACATGCTGAAGATTAAAAAAATTGCTCTTCAAAGCACTTTTTTAGATGATCTTCATTATTTGACAAAATTTTAATGGTGTTACGAAAACATTCCTTAAGTTGAAACCCTATGAAATAAGAAAAATGGTTGAATGGTCAAATTCCAAGGAATTTGGTGGGAAATTAATTGATGTCTGCGCTAATTTAGATGACATCCCTCTGTAAAGTGGTTCTGTGACGTCTCGTACTATCTAACAGTAAATTTGGAAAATAAACTAAGTTGTATTTGCATGTTAAATTTTGTCAATATGACTCAGAAGCAGCAATCATAATAATTTCATTTAGATATGAAGAACAATTTTTGAACCGAAATTGATGATAAATTCTTTAAAAAATACAGAAATTGCGTCCAACTATGGAATCGCCAGCAGCCCTCTATCAATGATTTTAAATAGTCGGAAAAAGGTGGTTGGTTTGTGGTTTTGTGGCGCAAAAGAATATTAGAGCCATGCTGCTACAACAGAAAAAGATTGAAGTGGCTTTTGCTTGAAATCAATTTGAACCTGCAAGGAAAGGATGCAAATTGACAAAAATGAAAACATATATTAAATATAGCAGTATTAGATACATTTGTAGCTAATAGTTTAAGTCTGCTTTAATTAAAGTTTTTAGACGGTTAACACAAAATTCGGTAAACGCCAAACATTTCGACGGCCCCATCGATCTTCGTGGTTTGATTATAGCTTCCTTATAATTTTTTTACACTTTCAGCTAAATATGCATAACATTAAAAAATATTTTCGGATGTACAGTTTATATCACTTCTTAATGTTTTGTATGGAATCTGTATTTACGAGAATATAATTACAGGGTGTCTAGGCTAAGTGTATTTGAAAGCTATGGCTTATTTTCATGGAACTATCAATTAGAATAAAAAAAAATATATATTTAAATAGAAAATATATCTCACCAAGTTTTTATATTAATAGACTTTGATGTGTGCATCTTTTGTAAATGGAGCAATGATGCCATTTATGTGCTTTCCTAACTACACATTCACTTTAGGTGTATCCTTTTCTTGTTCAAAAATCTCGGAGGCGTTTCTAATCTACGGAGAATCAGTTATTATATTCTAATGGATAGTTCTACAATAATAAGCCATAGCTTTTTTTTATTTTTAGCCCAAACACCCTGTATTAAGTACATTATATATAGTGATAAGGTTATAACTTACTTTTTGGGGGAATAGGGTTTATGTTTTTTATAATCTCTACTTATTAATTAACAGCTTAACTAATTTGGGAGTAACCTAACTTTTCTATCCTTAGGCATTAAAAAGCATTTGGTTATACTTTTTTTTTGTCATAAATTTATCTGAATTGCTATGTTTTTTTATTTTTCTTGAAAGCATCTTAATATTGTGTTCTTTATTATACAGCTGTAACAAATGAAGATGTTATTGCAGGTTGCTCAGTATATGAATGAAAACAATCCTGAAATTTGTCAAGGAGCTGACAAATATTTTAATTCCAATTCTTTTCAAACATCCCACCTTTATAATATGTCTAATGTTCAAGAGAATACAACATCAACTCCTCTTCACTCTATGTCAGTTGCAACGGAAGCATTAGCTTTACAACATAGTGTTATTGGTAAACTATATTAGATTTCTTTAGTGTGACATTATAAATTAGTTAACCTCCTTTGGGGAAAAAAACAAGGTTTTAGTGTCCAATTTAAGTTTTTAAGTAAATAATTTATTTATATATACATTGACCCATTAAAGATGGACAAAGAAAATAATCTGAATAATTAGTTTAACAAAATAAATTGCTAGTTTAACTTTACTTCCTAAGAAAGTACATTTTTAGGCATGGTTTTTACTTGTCTAAATTGTAGTCTGAAAAACTTGTTAAATTTAACAAATATCTGGCTTGATATAACCAACCATAAAAAAAAAATTCAACCTTCTATATAAGAAACTAGGCTTGTTTTCATATTTTGATGGCACATTTTTCTAAAATATATTTTTAGTGTCATGGGTAGTTTCTTTGTACTTGTAAAAAAATCCTCGAAATCTACAAATAAAGATGGAAAACTTTAGTTTGCTATAATGAACATATAAACTTATTCTTTCCTAATTGTAGCTTAGCTCCTCTACAACCTTATCTCAGTTTCGTACTTAACGATAAATGTTTGCATTGTAATAATTCTAAAGTAACGAACAAATTAAATGCCCTAAACATTGTTAGAAACGTTAAAACCCTTTTGTATAAATTCTTTTTAGTATATTTTCTGGATTAACTGTTTTGATAGCTGTTATAATTTTATAATTACTCATTTTTAATCCTTGCAGCATAATAAAATAATTTTTTTTTATTCTACTAAAGTAATAATATTTTAAGTGCATGTATTTTTTTATGTGCATGTATTGTCTGAGTGATCCAATGTAGATTTTGTTAAGGTTATTTATTTACTTATTACTCTTTGTTTTTAAAGGAAATTATGGAGTAAAACCTGTGTCTGCTGACATTGTTGCACAAGTTGTAGCTAATACTAAATTGAGATTAGAGAAAGGAGATTTGAAGGCTACTGAAACTTCTATAGACATAAATGCTTCAAAGTGCTCCTTTGAAGTTAAAGAAAATAATGAAATCTTGTACAACAACCAAGAAGCTGTAGAAAAAGCACAACTCATTAGATATCCTTCCAATACCATTTCTTCCACAGTTGAAAAGCATTCATGGTTTTCAAATGCATCCAATGACATTGTTAATGAAACTGCATCAAAATCCCTTTATTTATCCTCTTGTCAACAAAATGTTTTAAGTAAAAGCAGTAGCCAGAGTAGTATCAACAGTGTCGGACGTAATAAGAGTCATCGAACAAATGGGACTGATTTGCCGAAGGTACATTCTTCAAACAGTGCACTTTCTAAACACTTGAAGTATCGCACCAGTGATGGAAAGTCTTATACTCCTTACGAAGTTTACCCAGACAGCTCGGTTGAGTACGAAACAGAATCTAGTATATCAGAAAAATTTGAAGTTGAATCCATGTGTTCGGAAGCATTCGAAACTGAATCAAATTTCTCAGAATTTAGTGCCATTGATGATGATGTGTTACAAATGAGGAGAAATTTAGATTTAAAAATATCTAATAACTATTATAAGGAACAGGAAGAAATAGGTAGAATTAATATTTCAAGTGGAAAAGACATTAGTACTTTATCTGTAGGAACTGGTATGGTAAAATGTACTGCTGAAATGGGTACTGAAACCGATGAAGTTCATAATTTTCAGTTATTGCGTGAAAAAGCACTACTAGAAGGACGTCTAGAAAGTATAGTTCAAGAGCAAAGTGATTTGGTAAAAGAAAAGGATCACTATTGCTCGCTAGCAACTGCCTATGAAGCACAATTAAAATCTTTGCAAAACCAGCTAGATTCTACTATAACAGAAAAAAAGAATACTCTTTTAATGTTTGATACCCAAAATAAGGAGCACAAGAATTGGGATAATATAATCAAGGAATATCAAGGCATTATCGAAGCCAAAAATGCAGAAATAAAAGGATTGAAGGATGACCTGTCAGAGAGTGAGCAGGCCAATATACAAACAAAGATCAAATATGAAGAACTGAAAGTTGACCTAGATTCAAGAGATGGTGCAATTGGTGGGCTGAAGAAGAAAATTGCTGAGCTTCATGTTGAGGTGCAAATAATGTTGCAGGGGAAAATACAGTTGGAGAATGAGGTGAAAAATGTACGTCTTGAAATGGACACCTTACAAAAATCAAAGGATTGGTTTCAGGAGCAGCTTCATTCAACTCAGGAGAACAGAAATAAGTTACATCAGCAGCTGATACAGATCCAGAGTAACCATACCATCACCAGTAATGAGCTTGAGAAGATCTTAAGTGAGAGGAATCAGTTGAAGCAAGAGCTTGTGCACACCCAGCAACGAGCAGTTGCAGAAAAGGAAGTGCTTATGAAGCAGTTGGAAACTATTGAAGCTGATATGAAAGAAAGGGAATCTCTCTTTGATGACATTCAGAAAGATAAAGGGTCTGCCGAAGCAGTTCTTGTCGAACGTATCCGTAAGATGGAAGAGGAAAAGACGCATTTAACAAACTTATCGTTTACTGTGTCTAATCAAGAACATGAGTTAAGTGTATTGAAGAATGATTGCGAGGAAAAAGCTAGGCTTATTCAATCTTTGGTGAAGGAAAAGGCCGAACTCAATAAGCAGGTGGCAGTTCTCCAGAAATCATCCAATGATAAAGATTTGAGTGTTCAGCAGTTGATGCAGCAGATCAAAGACATGAACGTTAAGATGGGGCAGTCTGAATTGGCTTTGAGGAATGCTGAGGAGTTGATTAGTACTCTGAAAGATGAGCGAACAGCAGCTGATGTAGCCCTGGCTTCTGTGAATGCAGACAAAAGAGTTGTTAATGAATCTTTGAAAGCAGTCGGTGAAAATCTGTACAAGCTACAGAATAATTTCAAGCACATGAAAGCCGAGCTGGTTACTAAATCTTCGCAAAACGAACAGTTAATTAAGGAAAAGCAAATTCTGGAAGAGACCGTTAGGAAAAATGAAGAAAGTATGTTGCTGTCCCGTAGGGAATTTGAGCAACAAGTTCTTTCTGAAAACCAGAATAGAAATGTCATGTTTGATGACTTAAGAAAAAAGAAAAATGATGTAGAAAATGTGCTTAATGTGTATAGTAAAGATTTACTAAACTATCAGCAAACTGTTGAAGATTTATCAAAACAGAAAGTAGAACTTATTAGTGAGATATCTAATTTGAAGCACCTTATAAAACTTAAAGATGAAAAGGTAGAAGTACTGGAAGAAGAGAATGCTGAAATGAAGGTAAAGATATCGGATTTTAGAAATAAAATATCAAGTGTTGCTAATAATTGTTCCGATTCTGTAGATGGAACTTTTAAGGACCAGACAACTGACAGTCAAGTTCCTGTTGAAGACCACAAATCGGTAATGGTTTCAAAAAGTAAAGCTTTCTTATACAAGAAATTAAAAGAGAAAATTAAAGAGTGCAAAACGTTACGAAATGAGCTGGCGAGTAGGAATGCCCTAAAATATACTATGGATGACCATCAGCAAGTTAGTTCTTGCAGTCCCCTAAACAATATACCAAATGGAGAAATTAGAGTAGAAGATTTAGAAATCCAACTAAAACATACAAACCAATTACTTGAAGACAAAATTTCTCTACTAAGGGAAAGTGAAAAGGCTATAATTGAATTAGAAAAAGAAAAGGGTAAAGCTATTGGTAAGTGTTTTTTATAAGTTTTTAGTTTACATATTTTAAATTAATTTTTGTGTTTCAAGATTTTAAAATGAGTATAGTTCAAGCTCTTGTGTAAAAATTGAATAAACTTAAAATTATTTAAAATTTAAGCTATCATTTGATTGGCAGGGCTGCCACAGGCGACTAAAAAGGCTACTAAAGCGACTATTTTAGTGGCCAGGCGACTATGGCAACTATTTCAATGAATAAAGGGCCCAAAACGACTATTTTGAACAAAACCTTCAACTATTTTTGTGCTCAGGCGACTATTTTTTTAGAAATTGGATATCGTCCAATAAAAAAAATCGGCACTAAAGTACTAACTCAAAATGGTGATTTTTTTTTTTTAAAGGGTGCGGGAGAGCGAACACTACCAAACAGTTGTTCATATTCGCGGGTAGAGTGGTCACTTTGTTAGTCCGACGATAGTAACCTCACGCAAGATTGTTGTTTTTGACGGCAACCGCTGTCATTTTCGCCTACCTGTTGGGTTCCAATGTTTTATCTTTCGCCGTGCAAGGCAACAGCATACACAATTATATTCCCAAATATAAAATTATTTTGCTTTATTTACTCTAAGCAAAAATGAATTTGTGGAATTTGCACTGAACTTTGGAAGAAAGTGCCATCAGTATGAACAGTATTTATGTTATTAGACGTTATGTCGGAGATTTGTGCCGGTGTGATGAACGATTTCCCCGTGTAGGTCAATCGATGTAGAATGATTAGAATTTCAATGTCGTAGCTAAATTTGTAAATAAAATAATTAAAATTTTTAAGTAATTTATTTAATTACTTTGAATGTAGCTTAAATAGGGTGGCGGCAGAACCGGAAATTCAGGGAAATGCAAGGAATTTCGTAAAATTACTCTTTTATCAGGGAATTTTGAAAATTTCGAGTTTCCCTTCTCGCGTACCCCGTATGGGTGCGGACATCTATCCCGAGTCGCGTCACACGATGTATGTGTAGTTTTTATAGTTGATCGATTTGGGTGTACGAAGTTTCCAAATTTTTTCTACTCTCAGCAGCTAAATCAAATCGACCGACCCCCCCTCCTCCCCTGCCCACAACCACATATTCTTTTTTTTTTTTTTTACTTTCTGATATCATTGTTATGCTTGGAACAATTATCTACACATTATTTCTGTTAGATTTTTGGTTATTCTATAACTTCACGTCCGCCGGCGTCTTATTGTTAAAAAAATCTTCAAACTTCAATCTGTCTGCATCCTTTACAGACATGATTATTTTTCTACTTGCCTTGCGTTTTTTGTCAACATTATATACTAGAACCCTAATTATTTACGTATTATTTCTGTTAGATTTTTAGTAATCCTATTATTTAGAAGCGCAACCACCAGTAGATTTATTGTTTAAAAAAATTCTACAACTTAAATCTGACTGCATCCTTTACAGATATGATTATTTTTCTTCTTGTCTTGCGTTTTTTATCAATAGAATATATTGGAACCCTAAATTCCTTAATATTTCAAATTGATTCCATCATATTTTTTAGTTTTTATTAACCCTTTATCGCACTGTGTTATAGATGTGCAACAAATCTATAGGCATTCATAAGCAAAATGGGTTAGATAGTTTAATTGATTTTTTTTTTTTTACTTTAATTTTGACATAATATCTAACGTAATTAACTGAAAGTGATGTGTTTTTGATTTATATGTTTAATATAAATCAAACAAAGTATAGAAGTATCCTCCTCCCCCTCCAAAAAATAATAATAATAAAAAAATCTGAATGCTCTACTGCATACATTCAGGCAATGGGTTATGGAATTTAAAAAAAAAATCCTTGCATTTTTTCCATCCTGCATCAGGGAAATGTCAGGGAATTTTGTTTCGCAAATTCTGTAGCCATTCTGTTAAAAATTTAAAAATTTTCCTTAATGAAATTCGATTGTCATTGTCAATATTTAGTATAATTGTTTAAACATGATACTTATTTTTCTAAAAAAAGTTGTTTGACTTAGGAAGTTAAAAAAAAAAGTCTTGTTTTGCCAATCGATTTTTACCGTCGCTTTTGGGTAAAGTCTGGGAGTAAGGTTGAGTTACCAACTTCCATCACAGTATATAAATATGATAGCGCCATCCCCAAGACACATGCCTTTTACCGTATGGGATGTAATGTTTTAGACACTATTTTGAATCGAAAGAAGAGTGTTTCTGGGTTTTCGTGTTTTATGTAAATCTACAGTTTTATTCCAATCTTATGAAAAGTGAGGCTACTATTTTCAACGTCTGAGACTACTATTTTCAATGTGTGAGACTACTATTTTGGCTGCTATTTTTAACATCTGAGGCTACTAAAGCAACTATTTTCAAAGCTTACAGTCAGTGGCAGCCCTGGATTGGGGTATTAGGGATATTGGTATTAACAGTTTTTTTAACTGCCAAAATATTTTCACAACTTAATATGTTTTCACCTTCATATTACTTTTTTAGGTTTGTCTGAAAAATATAATATCCTCAAGCAACGCTCAGTAGAACTGGAAGCCAAGCTCTCGGAACGCGATGCACATTCTGTTCAATTAACTTGCCTCATAGAAGAACTGAAAGGACATTTGGCTGATCTGGAAGCTAATTCAAAGATTAAACTTACTAATCTTGAGTCTGATTTAAATAAAGAACGAACTTTAGTGAAGAGTTTAAGACAACAGGTAAAGTGAAATTTAAAGCAATGTTTAAAAATTTAAATTATTCAACATTATTTTTTTATTATATTTTAAAGAATTAATTTTTAGAAAATTTATTACTGTTTGGCACAGCATGGCCCTATTAAAGCCCTTGTGCCATAAAACATCAACCAATTTTTTTTATTAATTATGATAATTTACTTTGTCTAATTTTAAAACATAATAAATATATTTAAAAGATTTATGCTAATTCTTTAACTTAAAAATACTCTTATCCCAACTTATTGTGTTTCATTACTTCATTTCATATCTGCATAATTAAGTAGGAAGTTAAGGTTTATTTCTAATATTTTTTTCTTCTTTAATTTAATTATCTTTTGTAAATTAATGTATTTAGTTTTGAAATTATTTTAATAGTTTTTTACTTTCATTTCAACCAATAATATTTTTACCATATTGTACTGATTTACTCAAAGACAATTGAAATCCTTAATTTATAAATAAAATCTTTCGTTATTGGAAAATATACTTTTTTTATGTAAAAAAAATAATAATAATATTAAAAACAGTTTATTACAGTAAACAGAATTATTAGGCTGATCTTTTATTTATTTATAAATTAAAAAAAAAAAAAAAAAATAATGCAGTTTGAACATTTTAGTTGTTATATTTATAATGAAGTTACCTCCTTAAAAATGAATGGTTATCTTAAATTTAACTAAAGTATTCATTTAAGAAGCAATGTAATTTTTAAAATCACATATTTCTAATTTTTTTTTTTAAATGTCTAGGTTTTTCAAGAAAAAAGAGGCAATTCTCATTTGCAGAGGGACCTGCAATCTTTAAAATCTGCTTTAGATCAAGCCAATCAGATAGCAGATGCTAAGAAGCAAGAAATTGCATCACTTCAAGCTGAATTGTTTGTTAAAATGGAAGCAGAATTGAAGCACAGGGCTGAGATAGAACACTTCCAAACAGAAATCTCTTTACAACGAGGAATTGTAGAGAAACTAAATAAGGAGTTAGAAGAAGTAAAGGCCCGTGATCCAGCTTTAGCTGAACAAATAAAGGTAGGCATAATGTATGAAGTATAATATAGTATAATAGTATAGTGTCGAGAAGTAACTATTTAGTTCCATCTTTCTGGATAGAAATATAGTTTAATTTTCAAATCATCAAGAGTGTTGCCCCTTTTTCTAATGTGACATTTAAACTCTACTCCAAAGCCTCATTTTTAACTAAATTGTTCCAAAACCCCTCCCTTTTAATATTTTTGTCATAGGCTACTAGACTAGTTTGTAAAATCATGCCATACTTGCATATATATGTTTTAAAAAACAACTCTAGTATCATCCATTTTTTAAAATACTTGATTTTTTAAGGTATTTGTTAGTACTACAAACTTTTCTCATTGTGAATTGTTCTGAACCACTATAGCACTCATTGCTTTTCAAAAGTCTCTTTATTACTAACTAGCAATGAAAAAAAAAAAAAAAAAAGCTAAACAAAATACTGTAACTGCATTAAACCAATAGCTTTGCAATCACTTTCAGCCAAAAATCAATCCCACCACTTCAAAGTAAGAAAAATTAGCATCTTTTATGACATGCTATAGAATCTCGTAAATTGCATTTATATTTCCTATCTTACTAATATCTATATTTGAAGTCTAAAGTGGTCTAAATACATGGCATCTTCATTATATCTTATTTGGGAAAAATTCCCTTACACCTTTCCCCCGTCATAAATTCTACTACTAGAGGGAGGTAATTTAGACCTACCATTGTTAGATCGCATCAAGTATGGAGAATTATTGTTATATAAATACTCATGCTTATTCATTTAGAAAAGTTTTCCTAAGTAACTTGTTAGACAAAAAATAAAGATTTTGTATTAATGTACCTTAGAAGAAGAGGGATGTGCAGACTCTGATTTCACTCTTTTAAGGAGAAGGGAGTGGGGGGGGGGGGTGCTCTCCTTTTCCCAATTGAAAAAGCCAGCACTTAATGAATTTCTTGTAAATCTCATACCTGCATATAAACTGTAGCAATGTTTTCTATTTGTAAGTTAATCATTAATTTGATTTTTTCTCCTATTTAATTTAATTTGTATTTTAGGCTCTTAGTTGGCGTTTGAAAGAAAAGACTAATGAAGTTATAGCTTCACAGGAAAAAATTAAATTAATGGAAGAACGATATCTGAATGAAGTGGAAGGATTAAAGAAAAATGCACAGGTTTGTAATTTTATTGTATTTAACCATTAGTTTTAATTAGTAGTTGATAAAGAACAAAATTATTGTTGGTGTAAACCATGAATTTTTCTGAATGAAGTGTTTAAAATTATATATTTTTAGGAAACCGAATTTCTGTTGGAAAAAATCAAAAAAGAGCTTGATGATACTAGAAAAGAAAAATTTAACTACCAATCTAAAGTTATAGAACTTAGAAGAGCCTTAAAATCAAAATTAGCAGAATTAGAGGTAAGAGGTTTACGAAAAATTATAAAATTTAAAAATTTTGAGCTATGGATATTTTTAAAATTACCCATATGTAACATAAGGTAATAAAAGAATTGTATTCAGTCTTTTTTTTTTTTGTCTTTTTTTACGTTTTGAGATAAGCTGAGTAAAAAACGAGTGGTATAGAAAAAGTTTCTGTGTCTCTCCGTGATCTGAATAACTCCTGAACAGATTAACTTATGATGTTCAATTTTTGCACACAGGTATGTAGAGACCATGAAACCTGTCATTAAGGTTTTCGTCAAAATCGTGCATAACATGGCTGCCATAGAATTTTTTTTTCCATCAATTGCCAAAGAACGGCCGTAAAGAATTTGATCAAAATCGTCGGTAGTAAGGCCTCTGAAGTTTATCTCAACATTCCCACCCCCAAAATTTCTCTAGAAATATGATTTAAAAGTGAAAAAGTTGAAAAATTAATGACTTTAACCTTTAATTGGTGATTAGTTGATTTGATATTTCTGCCGCAAGAGCAACACATGGTTCATACTGTGGTAAACGAATTGGTGAACATCTGTTTAAAATTTAGGAAACAGCATGTTATTGGAAAAATGAATATAATATAAAAGTCAAAGATGAAATATTTTAAGGAGGGGGGGGGGGGGAGAGTCACGAAAAATTACTCGCTGTCTGTCAGACCGCATACAGCAGTTAAAAGTTAATAAACAGTTCTTTTCTCTTGAACATCGCTCATCGAACGATCATTTCTCCTCTGTTTCACTTAAAAGAAAGGATAATGTAATATTTGTCAAAAAACAAACACCATCACAATTTTGGCAGTGTTTTTTTGCCAATGTAATAACTATCGCCAGAAATATTACCTAAATGGCAATTTTTTAAATAAAGAAATATACTGAAATTAAAGCGGTTACTTACACCAATCCATAGCAAATATAAATGGAGTGACCAGTATTAAATGTCATTTAAAGTTGTGCGATGTTCCACACCCCTAGTTTTTGTTGCATAATAACAAAAATTGTCTGCATCTTAACATGAATTTAAACATAAATATTTAATACATTTTGTTTAATATTTTTAGTGATCCTATTTTGTTGTTTGGTAAAGTTTAAGAATCTGTATGTTTTTGAGATATTATATTCCTTTTTCATTTTAGATTTTAAATTTCAATCTTTAAAATTTGAAAACAGTGCTTTATTTGTCGAAAAATTAAAATATTTTTACTTCAGTCAAAAGGCATTCTTAGGGTGGAAAAGAAATCTTCAAGTGAAGGACCAATTATTCATTTAAATATTCCTGATCCGGAAGTGTCATTTGATGAGTCTTATGTCAACGATATTCTTCAGAAAAGTCTGCATTTATCTGAGAGCAGGTAATAAACATATTGAATTAATACCAAATTTTTTTGTCCTAATATGATGCTCTGAAATGATAAGCTTGTGAACATTTTATTGATTTTAGGATATATTTATATCAGGGAGTATATAATTTGTGTGTTATTCTTCAATGATTACTTCTATAAAGAAAACAAAATTCTTGTTCACGAAGAAAGACATTCTGAATATCTGCTATGTCCATGCCGTTGGGTGCTGCATAGATATATTCGCATACAAAGTGGGTTGATTATACAATTTTAAATTTACTAAGTAAAAGTAAATATAGATTGCATAGAAAATTTTTGACAGCTACATGAGATTCTCTTGTCCCTACGAATTCATAGCCTGTAGTCTTTCCACTTAGATGCAAGGAGCAGCATTTTGCTGAGTTGATGTCAAGACTCAGCTGCTGGAGAGGGTATCAAGTTGGATCTGCAGGTCATTGGGTGAGTCATCAGTAGGGAGGATATCATCCACAAATGTCAGGACTGTGTTTGGTGGATTTGCCTTGTAGGGCCTGGATAATAGCGTTGATGACTAAGTTGACTATAGAGGATCCTGGAGATAGGGCATCTGTGATCTTCTTTGATCTGGATCAAGTCCATGTTGCCTTTCCTCGAGACCAATTCTGTGGCTGTTTCAGAATAAAGAGATTCTACAGCATGAATAAAAGGAGTGCGGGCTCCGGCAGTACGGAGGGCGTCGGAAATGGGCAGCATGGGGGATTGACCCAAAGGCATTGGATAGATCAATTTGACCGAGGTTGATATCACTTGGGAATCTTATAGCATGTTGGAGCCTTTGTTTGAGGACATACTGGTGTTCAAAGATTCCGTCAAATGGGAGGAATCCCATCTGGCATGGTGAGAGGATGTTATTGCAGACAATCTGGTTTGTCAATCTGGAGGTGGGACATCCAGTGTACAGCTTGTAGAATTGAACAACTGAGTGAGATGGGCTTCCAATTTCTGATTTCATTCACGTCACATGTCTATAAGAACTTTGTTAATCTTGTGAACTGTTCTTTTGTTAAAAATAAAATAATGAAAACTTATTGGGGTGAGGCATCTATCTATAATAATAAAACAAGCTGGTGTGTCTGTCTGTGGATCTATAGAAACGTACTTAAAATTGTAGTAGAGCTCTGAAATTTTCAACTCGAGAAGTTTTAGCCTCCTAATTTTATGTATGTCAAACAGAATGTTAAA
Organism: Linyphia triangularis; assembly: GCA_963978545.1. Taxonomy (NCBI): domain Eukaryota; kingdom Metazoa; phylum Arthropoda; class Arachnida; order Araneae; family Linyphiidae; genus Linyphia; species Linyphia triangularis. The sequence goes on from OZ021726.1 coordinate 32,068,390, forward strand.
ATTTTAATTAGTTATTTTTTAATTAATATTTTAATTAATTTTTTTTTTACAAAGTGACTTCAAATAGAGATACAGCTCGGAAATTTTCAATATAAGTAATTTTAGCCTTCTAATTGGACTTCTAAAAAACAGAATGTTAAAATTTCAATTAGTTATTTTTTAATTAATTTTCTTAATTAACAATTTTTTTTACAAAACGACTTCTAATAGGGTTACAGCTCTGAAATTTTCAACATAAGTAATTTCGGCCTTCTTATTGAACTATTGAAAAACAGAATTTAAAATTTTTATTTAATTCTTTTTAATTAATTTTTTTTAATTAATTAATAACTATTTTACAAAACGATTTCCATTAGGGCTACAGCTCTATAATTTTCAACATAAGTAGTTTTGGCCTTTTGAAAAACAGAATTTAAAATTTTTATTTAGTTCTTTTTTTAATTAATTTATATTTAACAAAATGATATCTAATGGGGCTACAGCTCTGAAAATTTCAATATAAGTAGATGTGACCTCCTAATTAGACTTAACAGAATTTAAAATTTTTATTTAGTTATTTTTTAATTAATTAATAAATATTTTCCAGAATGATTTCGAATAGGGCTACAGCTTTGAAATTTTCAAATTTTACAAATTTTCACATTTGAATTTCTAATTGGGCTTTTGAAAAACCGAATTTTAAATAGTTCTTTTTTAATTAATTTTTTTATTAATTAACAAATATTTTACAAAACGATTGCTACTTGGTCTACAGTTCTGAAATTTTCAACACCAGCAGTTTTGGCATTCTAATTGGACAATTGACAAAAAGAAAGTTAAAAATTTAATTTGATTTTTGATTAGTTTTTTTAATTAATATTTTCACAAAAAGCGACTTCTAATAGACCTAGAGCTCTGAAAATTTCGACATAAGTAGTTTCAGCCTTCTAATTTTACTTTCCACAAACACGTGTTAGAATAATCTTAAAGGGTTGTTGTATTGTATTTAAAGGGGGGATTTTTTTGTGTGTGTCTCGACAGGAGAAGCTTCTAATATTAAGGCTTTACATAGCAATTATAGATTTTAGTGAGTAAAGCGAGCTTATGCTTACACAACAATGAACCTTTCAGCGAGAGAAGCGAGCCTATTCTTGCATAATAATGAACCTTTCAACAAGTGAAGTACGCCTGTACTTATGTATCAATGACCTTTTCAGCAAACGAAGTAAGCTCGATTTTCCGTAGCGATGAACCTTCCTGCAAGCGAAGTGGCAAAAACTGGAACCTATACACCAATGACGGATTTCCGCAATGCAAGGCCTCATAAATAGCTAAAATATTGCTCATGTTAAAATTTCGTAGCGAAGCATGGGTATTCAGCTAGTTTACTAATATTTCTTTAACATTCTTTTTGCAAACATTGCTTATATATAATGGTATTACAGGAAAGATTGATCAAATAAAAAATAGTCAAATATTATTTATTGTAAAATAAAACTCTACCAAAACCTATTTTTTTTTATCAAAAATAATTTGTGTTGGTTAAACAGAAAAGAAAGTCCCAATTGATGTAGCCAGTTCTTCCTGAAATAGGCCAAAAGACAATTATTCATTCGTTGATTTCTCTCAAATTTTGACCTGATCAGTTTTTCCTATTTGCCCACAATATGTTAAACAATATTTCATCTCAAAAGACAACTTTCTGGTATTAGTTTTTAAAATCATTAATTTGATTAAATTATTTTACTGCCCTCATTTTTTGTGAATTGATTCTGAACCAAATTAGGATCAATATTTATAGTATAATAAATATTTATCTTGCTATGTATTTTATTAGTTGTTTTATTGTTCATACTAAAATCTCATTCACTTAAATTGAATTATAAAATATTTATTGCATTTTAGGCCTCTCAGCAATTTACAAGATTGTTTAAATTCATTGAAAGAAGAAATGGTGCAGCTACAAAAGAAAATAGTGGACAATTCTGAAAAAGCATAGCAAAGGACTGAAACCTTTCAATGAAGACAGAATTATTTTTATTATTCATATACACAGTACTTATTGTTGTCTTACTTGAATGAGAATATCTTTTTCTTGCTTTCTGGTGATTTGTTCTTCAATATATATTTGTTATATTGAATTTTTGTTCAGTGATTATATTTTTTGCCGGTTTGATTTTTTAATATATCCTATGATACTTTTTACACTCAGATTTAAATACAGAATATAGACATATATAAAATTTAGAGAAGGTTAAGTTTTAACATATCTCTTTATTTTTTTTACATAAGAACTCGTTTAGTTTTGTTTCTAATCATTTGCCTTTGTTCCTATGAATCCTGGTTTTATTGTTATATGTTTACTTTCAATAAGCAAAACTGTTGTGCTTATAATTCAGTATGCATAGCTCCTCAAGTGCAATTTTATTGTATCCTAAATAAAAACTCTTGAAATGCTGCTAATGTGATAAAAAGAATATAACCAAAAATGATCTCTATTTTATTTACATTATTAGGCATATCAGTATTATATCAAAGTGAAATATTTTTAAGTATATTATGTTTTATGTCTAAAATATTTATTATGGTTTTACATTAAAAATAAAATAAAAAATTCTATTATTTAGGCCTAGTTTTTTCCTTGGCTAAATTTCTATGTTAAAATTTAAGTTTGATACATTAGTGTTTATTAATAACCATATTTATTATACATTAAAAAAAAAATTAAACAAATTGTATTTTGTAACAGTTAAAAGTAAAAAATATCTTAACTAACTAATCTAGATTGATTTAGATTATCAAATTGCTTATATAACTAACACACAAGGTGATATCGTATGGGTTTATCACAACAGTCGCTAAACAATTTGTTCAGAAATGGGTTTGATTGGTTTAATGTGAGTGCTTTAAGGACATCACAAGATTATTAGGTTTCTACAGTCGTCACTATATTCTTATCACAAGCCTAAATAGGTGCTTCGTTAATTATGTGCACAGTATTCAGATACCTAACATTAACATGACAAATAAACCTTTAGCTAAGTATTTGAGAACAGAAACTACACAGGCATGTTTAAATTCACATTTTCCAGCAAACGTTGACAGAGAGCCACACAATATGAACTTCAAGTGCCTATAAATTTTATAATGATAAATTATTTAACTAATTATCCTTAAATACATAATTGAAAAGGAATCATTAATAACAAAAATTGAATACAATAAATATGTACTAAGTTACTTGCCTATATAGCTAGGTTTGAATGACTCTTTTTAGGATTTTTTGCTTTTCAAATTTGTTTAAAAGCCTGTGTTAAGATCATTGATTTTTATTGGGTTTTGCAAAAGATATTTTAGAATTTCTATGATTTCACAATTCAATAAGGATATATTGTATCGAAAATGCATCAAAAGGGCGAAGTTTGTTTATTTGCTTTTAAAAAATAGTTGAAACATTCCTGAATGTATCATCCTTTTTTTCCCTCTCCCGTGGTAAGAACCCTCGATATTACCGGTTATATAAACATTATTTTGTAACAAACTACAAATACATTTTTTGAGTGGTTGTATTTTTCAAACAAGTTGCAGATTAAAATTGATATATCTCTGAAAAATTGATTACTGAAATCTATAAAGCATTTAATTTAAATATATTTATATACTCTTGGTTTTTACTTATTTTTAATTTGTTTTAAAAAGTATAGTGTTCTTTATCGGCAATAACATTAAAAATTTTTTTTGAATTTGTATCTCTTTGATACATTTTAAATTTTATCAATTCACTTATTAAATACCTTGGGAAAGAAAATCTTTCTTTGATGTCATCACAAAAAGCTTTAAGTTTTTAAAAATTATACTTCTTAATAAATTATCTTTTTTTTAATGAATTAAAAAAAAATTGCACTTATTTAATAGGCATTAAAATAACTTCATACATGATATTAATTTTTAAAACAAAGTTATGAATATATATTTTTTAAAATTATTAGTGCATACCTTTGAAGCATATTCAACCGATACAATTAATAGTTTGTTGTTAATTAAACTTGAAACTCAAATATTTAGATTCCTTAATGAACAAGTCAGCACTATAGTTTACCAAAAATATATTTGTCCTAAACATCCTTATAAGATATGCATTATGTTATACGAAAATTATATTTATATAACTTCAAGAAATAAAATTTAAAATGAATCCCCTTTTATATTGTATTGAAATTGTATATGCCTTGTATATTATAGAAATATTGCTTATTGGAGATATATTTTGTGCCAATTAAATTTTTATGTATTACATTTTGTCTAGTTTTAATTTGCTTTATTTTTGTTCAAATGTTGTGTACTCTGACCAAAAAGTACAGAAGTGTCCTTAAATTAAACAAAATTGTGCAAAAAAATAACTATTTTAGGGTAGATTCTTAGCAACGTTAATTTTGTTGTATTATTCACTTAAATAATAAGTATAATTATTTCTAAATACACAGTGTAATACAGAGGGATATTACCATTACTATCCGTCATTTATTCTTAGTTTAATTATTCTAAATTTGTGTATAAACTAGTCAGCAAATTTTATTTCAAAAAGTTTTGAAAGTTTTTTTTAAGTGATTAGTTTTGATGGTCTTTAAACAAGTACATTTTCTATACAATGTGTTGTATTGTATTAGTTATTGATTCAAGTTTTACAGAAATTAATGTGCAATTTGTTGAGTCTTCCATACTGTGTTTGTAAAAGTAAAGATATTATGTTATCACATATTTGGATTTTTATTTATCTGACATTGCTTATCAAACATTTATTTCACATGACACATGTGTTTTATTAACCACACTTGAGAGTTTTAGGATGGAAAAAGGAAATGCAAAGATATCGATGGTAGTGGCGGCCTGTGGTCGAAAATGTTAGTGCAGTTAGAAATTTGTGACTCCCCTCTCCCCACGTCACATAAACTTTCCCAAAACATTTTTGAATTAAAATTCTTTAATATTTAATACTCATACTTAAATCAAAGTCTCCTTTCAATTTGTATAAAATAATAACATTTATTATATAACATTATAAAAATTAATCAAATAATTTCGTATGGTTTTTTATTGACCTTTGAAAACATTCTCTCTCGTCATGTCCTCTAAATGCAAGTTCTTGTTTACTAAAAATCAATACTGCTTTGATGGATGATTGCATCAAGTGTCTATTCAGGACTATCTTTTTGTTAAATTCAACCTTATAAAGTTGAGAGTTTTCCTTAACGTGTCAGCTATTTGAGTTTCACTTCTTATGAATTCAAAGTTTAAAGAGTTTTTTAAATTTTCTATTGAGCCCTCGTGTATTTTAAATGCTTATACAATGGTGGTTAATCCATCATATCTTGCACTATTCCAAACATCCTTTTTAATTTCGACTATTAAACATGGTCAATAAAACAGTTTTTGGCAATAAAATTACCAAATAACTGCGAGAAAAGTTTGGCGTAGCATAACCAACATTGGCTCGTGTGCCATAAAAAATCATTTAACCAACCAACCAAAAGAAAAGCATGTACCAAGACGACTGAAACTTATGACCATGCTGAAATATATCTTTTTTTTTAATGAATGGGCAGTTTTGGTGTCAAAGTGCACACTTTATCATAACGAACTCCATGCTTCAAAATATTTAACTTTGGAAATTACAAAACACCACATGTGTAAGCATCGCAAAAACTATTTTCGTATGGTGATATTCTTTAACGTGTCCCTGACCCCCGCAATCGCCAATTCACTCATAGCCAATCAGTTCATCAAGTTTCCAATAACAGCCGAAATTATAAAATTCTTCTCAGACTGAACAGCGCCCCAATGCCGTATTCAAAACGTGGAAGGAAAAGTTCATAGTAGCAACGGTTGCCATAGTAACGATTCAGCCGAATCGTAATTTCAGGAACTGGTTGTAGTTTGCTCGCAGATCTTATATCAAATAAAAACCGATTTTTACATTTTTCTGAGACCTATTTAATTTGAATTTTAAAACAAGTAGTTTCGATATCAAGCTGAAACAGGAAGTCACGTGGTATTCTGCCATGTGACGTATTTTGTGCCTCGATTTACGATTTGTAAACAAGCTGTCGTTTCTTTCTTTCCTTGATTGTGTTCTACTTTTTAGTAGATTTTTACGTTATTTAAATTTTGAATAACTTATTTTCGTTGAAAGAGATGTCCAACCGTTATTAATAATGTATTGTGCCGAAGTGCACAAGCACGACTTCGACCAAATAGTGCCATTCCAACTAGGCATCCATTTTGGCAAACCTGTAGTTTGATGTCAATTCAACTTGGCGACATTTTGCCATAGCAACGACTCGGCCGGATCGTAATTTCAGGAATTTTTTTTCTCCTGAATTATGTGTAGAGGCAACAAGTTTGCTATTTATTGGAGATATGTTCACTTATCCTTATTCCTTCGAAATTCCTTATTCCTTTTCAATTCTAATCTTCATTTAAAAAAAATTAATGTTTATAGTTTTATAACAAGTTTTAAGTAAGTTAAGTTTTATTTTAAACTAATAAAATTAGATCCAGTCCTGCTCTACTTGCTGTACCCTATGAGCCTTCTCTGCTCGATGGTGCTTTTACTTATTAATCGGGAAGTATCTAAAAACTTGTATTCTAGCTTGCTTGTTTTTCCTCTCTTTCCAAAATTGCTGATTGATCCATACCCACGTTGATTATGAGTTTTGATTTCTATATTGTAACTGTTTTAGTTGAATGCCATATACATTTCGTGTGTTTGTTTGCTAGTTTAAAATATTAGCTAAATTTCATCTTGCAGAGTGTACAGTCAAAGGCGGTTGAATTTTTCCAACCTTTTTGACAAAATCTTAAGCTAATAGCTAAGCAATAACTATAAGTTTTTAATGTTCTAGTTGGTTTATTATATTTAGTAGTATCTTTGAAATTGGACATTTACTTGTATTATGTACAAAAGGTATAGTTGCATCAACATTCATAAGGATAGTTACAACAAATCGATGTTCGAATTTTTTTTATGGCTACCCCTAAAATGTTACTAATTAGTGTGAAAATGATATTGGATTTTAGACCCGATCGAATAACGTTAAGACCTGCCTCATCAGCCCTTTAAGTTTCCAAAAACAGCAGCTATTTTTCTCAAAAAATTGGTGTTTTTCTGTTATAAAATTAAAATGGTTTGTTATAGAGATGTGCTTTTTTTTTATATATAGTTTAGTAGAAAATATTTCTAGCTATAATTTTTACTCCTACAACTTGTTTAATAAGCGAACAGATCAAAAGAAAGATGGCTTTTTCACGGACGGGTAAGTAATTAAAATCAGTAATTAAATTGAGTAATTTAAAATCAAGTAAAAGTTTTAGGGAGATCTTTTTTTAAAAAATAGATTTTTTAACCTGGGATAGGGGGACGCTATAAGAATAGAAGGTCGGTGGAGAGAGAAAGAGAAAGAATACCTTGGTCTGTCTTCATGTCAAACATAAGATCGGAATGTAAAAAATGAGTACAAATGTTGAACTTTTTGAAGAAGTTCTCTGTGATATAAAGTAATCGACTTTTTTAAGAAAATAGAAAAAGAAAGAATGAGCTTTAACTACCTATCGTCTAATGCGTTTCCTTCCTCAAGCTCAAGAAGCTCGCTTAATTCATCATCCCTGTTTAGCTCGAAAAACGTAATTTTTGCAGCCATGCTTGTTATGATTTGTTTTTATAAAGAAGCAAAAGCAATGCGCTCTGGGTTCAAATGCCACGAATGTTTTATAAGTTTAAAAAAGCCACCTTTGAAATGTTGCCATCAATGTTTTCATTATTTATTAATGTTTTGAACAATTGTAAATCTTGGTTTGTGGCCAATGTAGCTAGCTTCAGGCATCGATATAGATATCGATTAGATTGTCTATATTGATGGCTTCAGGATGATTAAAACAATTTCTGGCATAAACATTGAGTGGTTAAACACATACTTACTTTGGGTTTTGTGTCAAATAAAGAAATATTTATAATTTTTTAAGCTTTTAGGAGAGAGAACGCCATTCCCGCTTCTGAAAAGGTAAGGGAACGCCGGCATTATTCCACAGCGATTTCGATCAAAATCGTTAGAGCCGTTTCTTGGCGATTGCTGAAAAACATGCATTTTTAAATGGCAGCTACCTATAATGCGCATGCGCTATTTTCACCAAAAACCTTAACGACAGGTTCCATGGCCGCAACTAACTTGTATTGCAAATTGGAACGTCGTAGGTCAGTCCATTCGGGAGTTATGCTCACCACAGATACATTTCTTCTAGGTCACTTTTTTCAATCCAGGCTATTCTAAAATGTGTATAATGGTAATTTTTTTTTATTGAATATAATATTTCATTATTCTATATTACGTTTAGGTTAATTGAAAGTAAAAGTTGGGAAAAAATATTTTTTATATCTGTTTCCAAACTATGTGTCGTGAAAAGTAATTTGACAAGTTGTAATAATTATTATTCTTGCAGCTAAAGAGATGGCAGATTTTAGTTTTAAACTAAATATTATTTGATCACTGTTTTTTTAGTCTCGTTAGTTGTATTGTAGATTTTATGGCTTAAGAACTACTGAGCCGGAGCATCGTTCGATCAAAATCTTTGTAAAGGAAAAATTCATCCCAAAAGGTTTCTCAAGTGGACCCGCATTTTCTTCTCGAATGGAAGAAAACTCTATTTCTCATTGGATTTTTTAAAAATCGTTTGAACCCAAGTAAATTTATCTGGCATATGTTATTGCTATACTGGGCTAATAGTAATGAGTTTTCTAAATCGGCCCGTGTAAACTACAGTACTCTCAAAAATCATGTGAAAATTATGCCCGAAAACTTTGATACGCGGGATTACTCAGCTAGTTGGTCATGTAACATTGTATTGTGTTACCATCAGGGTCCGATTTAGAATTTTTTTTACTGTAGTCCCAACATTCAGAGAGGGGCCCCCAATAGCAAATATTTATTTTCTTACTTCACAATATTACCAGATCAAGCTACATTCGTTAAGACTAACTTTTTACAATTAAAACTCATAGTTTACTTTCACGCGATTTTTTTTAAATAATTAGTATGATCTTGATTTCCTCTATCTAACTTAACTCTCTGTGACTGTAAAAAATATGGAATTTGCGGATGTGTAACTAAAAATTTTTTATTATTTTTGTTCAGTACTTCCCATAAAAAGAGCATTATATTTAAAATTTTCAGAAAACTTTCAAAATTTGGGGGCCCCCATATTTGGGGGCCCCTAGGCCCGGGCCTAGTGGGCCTAATGGTAAATCAGGCCCTGGTTACCATAAGGTTATGTAACATTATTGTGTGATGATGCTACACAGACCCAGGCTTAGCTTCGCTCGCTAAAATGTTCTTTGCTATGTATGGTCTTCGGCAGGATTATTTGCTGAGGGCAGCAAGACTGCTATTTGCAGGGTGTTGCAGACCCATTTTATTGGGTGCTAGTTGACTTTTCGTCGATCACATATGACGACATGAATTAATCGATAAGTTTTTTTTAGTTTTATCGAAGGAATGATTGTTTAAAATGTAAAACGTTTTAATTGAAGTTAATAATTAAAAATCTTAAAACTAGAAGTCACAGAATAAATTTATTGCTATAGATTCAATACTGAATTAAAACGATTGCCCCTAAAGAGTATTTTGGATGTCATTGTAGAACAAAATTTTTTTTAAGTAACAAAACATATAATCGCAACAATAGGAATGTAGAACAAATTTGCATGGATAAGCATTTAAAATGGGAAAATACTTTTTATTTTGGAAGTGTCAAAATCAAATCTTACCTGTTTTCCAACATAATTATTACTTTTTTTTTTTTTTAAATTTCATGCAAATATATTTGTGACGCTGAAATTGAACTAAAGATTACTATTCCTGGAATGTGTTAAGGCTATTTCTCACCTGTAGTGCCTGATCTGCAACTCTCATAGGATAACATGGGGAGATAAGTCGCAGGGGCATCGCAGAGAACGGTTCGGCAATTTTTCCTGGCAATAAAAAAAAATAAGATTTTTTTTTTTTTCAATGGAAGGAACAAGTGTAAACAAAAATAAAACAAAAACCTTCTACGAAATGCCCAACGGGTTTTTTAAAATAGAATTCAGAATCTCGATCATTTCCGAAAGCAACCAGGGTGACTACAGAATCTGGAATTCATGGAAATCGGTGAAATGTCAGGGAATTTCACTCTTCTTGAAAAATCAGGGAAATATCAGGGAATTTTGTAAAATTACCCTTTAATCAGGGAAATCTGAAATTTCGGAGTTTCCCTTCTCGCGTGCCCTATGAGGATATCTATCTCGGTTCGCATCACGTGAAGTGGATGCTGTGAGGTCATCATGCTGAATACAGTTTTTTAGCATGTACTTTTTCAAGTGTGTCTAAAAAGTCAACCTTTTTTTAAAAGTTGTTGCATTTTTGTTTCTGCCAAAAAATTATGAACTTTGTGCTAGTCGTGTTTAATAAAAACGATTTTTAGCCTAATTTAATCTGTATTTTTGCGGTTTGAGATAATATTTTTATTGTACAAAATTTTATTTCTATACATCTATGAGTAATTAATTTTTATAAGAAGCTGTTAATTTCAGGCCTTTTCTTTCATACATTAAATGTTGTTTATCTTTAGTCAACTACAAAAGACATCATTTTTTCTTGAAAGATATGTACCTAGTGAAATTTGTGACAGAATAGTAAAATGCTGATTATTTAAGTTTTATGCTCATGCATGCCCAAGTTCAGTAAATATTTAGGACAGGAATTTAAGTTTATATTATGAACAGGAAACAGCATATGACTTATATTAAAGAAAATAATTTTTTTTTATTTGTGTTATTTTGAAATTAAAAAGGAAAATATTGTACTGGTTTTGCTTAACCTTGAAGTTAGCATGTATGGCTGTAGTTGGTGAATTTTGTATTTTTTAAATTAATGTTTTCCATTCTTTTTCATACTCAAGCTCTAAAGATGCTTGTTTTTATTTTTACCGTAAATTTATTTTGGTGCGATTATACTTTGACCCTTTAGAAATAAAATTACTTATTAAATTTTTGTATTTTTAAATTGGTCATTATTTTGTTTTTTGAATTATAACGCACATCAGGGAATTTTTAAGGAAATTTTCTGGAAATCAGGGAAGTGTCATGGAATTTTGTTTCTTAAATTCTGTAGCCACTCTGGCAATACATTTCTGGAAATTTGAAGCGCGAAATAATTTCACAAGATCTTCCTATTATTCAATGATTTAGTACCCCAAATAGTAATAAGAATGATGACGATTCCCTCTCGCGGCAAAAACAAAAAAGAATCCAATTCAAGAAATAATAAAAATATGCCAAGTGTAAAGAAATACCACAAAGCTCGAGTCATGATTTATAATGGAAGATTAAATTGTTTATTCAGAGGACGTAGAAAATTTGAGATTATCTAAGAGACTTGTTGTAATAGTTTTAAAAAAATACCATACTATACAAACAAACTTTAAATCATAATAACTGAAATTTGCATTTTAGTCGTTTGTTGTGCGGCACGTTACATAAAAATAAAAAGTTTAAAAGGATAATCGGAGATTAAGATAAAATCAATTTTGAGATTAATATTTAAAAAAAAAAAAAAAAAAAAAAAAAAATACAAACAGTTTTGATCCCTATAATGTAAAAAGTTTTATTATCGCTAAATTACAAGTATTTTTTTAATATTTTTTTTTTAAAAAAGTGTTGCGCATCCATTTGTAATAATATTTCAACTTGAATGACCCATAACTCCAAACGCATTTTTGGTGACATAAGGAATATTTACTCTAAAACTATTAAAGATAAGTGCCTAGAATTTGTAACATTTATTCTTACCAATGTGTTACACAATCTGAGTGTAGCATTTTTAAATATTTTGTTTTGTTCCTTGAAAAAAATAAAAAAATTAAAGGGTCTGACTTTCTACAGAATTTTCAACAAATGTCCTTTTTGGTGGCATTAAAACTGTATAAGATCTTTAATTTCGAAAATATTAAAAAACGCTACTCTCAGATTGTATAATGCATTGGTAAGAATATTTGTTAAAAATTTTAAACATTTATCTTTAATAGTTTTTGAGTTAATGTTCCTTACGTCACCGAAAATGTGTTTGGAGCTATGGGCCGTTAAAGTTGAAAACGATAATACAAATTGATGCAAAACACTTTTAAAAAATATATATATATATATATATATATATATATATAAATATTTCTAATTTAGTGAGATTAAAACTTTTTACATCTACAATGAGAAATTGAATTTCAATTTTTAAAATTTCTCTTACCATTGATGTCCAGTGATTCCCCCATGTAAAATGTCTTTGTGATACGGATTGAAAGTGAAATTTCTTATTGCCCTCTCCTTTACAATGAGAAATTTAACTTTCTTTCTTATCATTCCTTTAGATGTTCTTTATCTAAAAAGAAAGTATTAATTAAAATTTGTAAAATACAACCCAAAATTACACATCTACATTGAGAAATTGAATTTCATTTTTTAAAATTTCTCTTACCATTGATGTCCAGTGATTCCCCCATCTAAAATGTCTTTGTGATAAGTATTGAGAGTGAAATTTCTCATTGCCCTCTCCTTTACAATGAGAAATTTAACTTTCTTTCTTATCATTCCTTTAGATGTTCTTTATCTGGAAAAAAAATATATATTTGTTAATTAAAATTTGTAAAATACAACCCAAAATTACACAACTACAGTGAGAAATTGAATTTCAGTATTTAAAATTTCACTCTCCTTTACAATGAGAAATTTAACTTTTTTTCCTATCATTAATTTCGATGTTCTTTATCTGAAGAGAAAATATTTATTAAAATTTGTAAAATACAACCCAAAATTACACAACTACAATGAGAAATTGAATTTCAATTTTTAAAATTTCACTCTCCTTTACAATGAGAAATTTAACTTTCTTTCCTATTATTCCTTTAGATGCTCTTTATCTGAAAAGAAAATATTAATTAAAATTTGTAAAATACAACCCAAAATTACACAACTACAATGAGAAAGTGAATTTCAGTTTTTAAAATTTCCCTCTCCTTTACAATGAGAAATTTAACTTTCTTTCCTATCATTCATTTAGATGTTCTTTATATGAAAAGAAAATATTTATTAAAATTTGTAAAATACAACCCAAAATTACACAACTACAATGAGAAATTGAATTTCAATTTTTAAAATTTCTCTTAGCACATTGATGTCCAGTGATTCCCCCATGTAAAATGTCTTTGTGATGCGGATTGAAAGTGAAATTTCTCATTGCTCTCTCCTTTACAATGAGAAATTTAACTTTCTTTAATATCATTGCTTTAGATGTTCTTTATCTGAAAAGAAAATATTTATTAAAATTTGTAAAATACAACTCAAAATTACACAACTACAATCAGAAATTGAATTTCAATTTTTAAAATTTCTCTTACCACATTGATGTCCAGTGATTCCCCCATGTAAAATGTCTTTTGTGATGCGGATTGAAAGTGAAATTTATCATTGCCCTTTAATTTACAATGAGACATTTAACTTTCTTTCCTATCATTCCTTTAGATGTTCTTGATCTGAAAAGAAAATATTAATTAAAATTTGTAAAATACAACCGAAAATTACACAACTATAATGAGAAATTGAATTTCAATTTTTAAAATTTCTCTTACCATTGATGTCCAGTGATTACCCCATGTAAAATGTCTTTGTGATGCGGATTGAAAGTGAAATTTCTCATTGCCCTCTCCTTTACAATGAGAAATTTAACTTTCTTTCTTATCATTCCTTTAGATGTTCTTTATCTGAAAAGAAAATATTAATTAAAATTTGTAAAATACAACCCAAAATTACACAACTACAATAAGAAATTGAATTTCAATTTTTAAAATTTCACTCACCTTTACAATGAGAAATTTAACTTTCTTTCCTATCATTCCCTTAGATGCTCTTTATCTGAAAAGAAAATATTAATTAAAGTTTGTAAAATGCAACCCAAAATTACACAACTACAATCAGAAATTGGATTTCAATTTTTAAAATTTCTGTTACCACTTTGATGTCCAGTGATTCCCCCATGTAAAATGTCTTTGTGATGCGGATTGAAAGTGAAATTTCTCATTGCCCTCTCCTTTACAATGAGAAATTTAACTTTCTTTCTTATCATTCCTTTAGATGTTCTTTATCTGGAAAAAAAATATATATGTTAATTAAAATTTGTAAAATACAACCCAAAATTACACAACTATAATGAGAAATTGAATTTCAATTTTTAAAATTTCACTCACCTTTACAATGAGAAATTTAACTTTCTTTCCTATCATTCCCTTAGATGCTCTTTATCTGAAAAGAAAATATTAATTAAAGTTTGTAAAATGCAACCCAAAATTACACAACTACAATCAGAAATTGGATTTCAATTTTTAAAATTTCTGTTACCACTTTGATGTCCAGTGATTCCCCCATGTAAAATGTCTTTGTGATGCGGATTGAAAGTGAAATTTCTCATTGCCCTCTCCTTTACAATGAGAAATTTAACTTTCTTTCTTATCATTCCTTTAGATGTTCTTTATCTGGAAAAAAAAATATATATGTTAATTAAAATTTGTAAAATACAACCCAAAATTACACAACTATAATGAGAAATTGAATTTCAATTTTTAAAATTTCTCTTACCATTGATGTCTAGTGATTCCCCCATATAAAATGTCTTTGTGATACGGATTGAGATTGAAATTTCTCATTGCCCTCTCCTTTACAATGAGAAATTTAACTTTCTTTCCTATCATTCCTTTAGATGCTCTTGATCTGAAAAGAAAATATTAATTAACATTTGTAAAATACAACCCAAAATTACACAGCTATAATGAGAAATTGAATTTCAATTTTTAAAATTTCTCTTACCATTGATGTCTAGTGATTCCCCCATATAAAATGTCTTTGTGATACGGATTGAGAGTGAAATTTCTCATTGCCCTCTCCTTTACAATGAGAAATTTAACTTTCTTTCCTATCATTCATTTAGATTCTCTTTATCTGAAAAGAAAATATTAATTAAAATTTGCAAAATACAACCCAAAATTACACAACTACAATGAGAAATTTAATTTCAATTTTTAAAATTTCACTCTCCTTTACAATGAGAAATTTAACTTTCTTTCCTATTATTC
This sequence comes from Linyphia triangularis, assembly GCA_963978545.1. NCBI lineage: Eukaryota > Metazoa > Arthropoda > Arachnida > Araneae > Linyphiidae > Linyphia > Linyphia triangularis. The sequence goes on from OZ021726.1 coordinate 32,083,573, forward strand.
CGTTAGATGTTCTTTATCTAAAAAGAAAATATTTATTAAAATTTGTAAAATACAACCCAAAATTACACAACTACAATGTGAAATTGAATTTTAATTTTTAGTGTGTTTGATTAGTGTATTTTACTTAGTGTGTTTGTGATACGAATTGATAGTGAAATTTCTCAATGCCCTTTCCTTTGCAATGAGAAATTTAACTTACTTTCCTATCATTCCTTTCGATGTTCTTTATCTGAAAAAAAATATATATATTTATTCATATTTGTAAAATAAAACCCAAAATTACAGAACTACAATGAGAAATGAAATTTTAAATATTTTTAATTTCTCCTACCATTTGATGTCCAGTGATTCCCCATGTAAAATGTATTTGTGACACGAATTGAAAGTGAAATTTCTCATTGTTTTCTCCCTTTCAGTGAGAAATTTAACTTTTTTTCCTATCATTCCTTTAGATGTTCTTTATCGGAAAAGAAAATATTAATTAAAATTTGTAAAATACAACCCAAAATTACACAACTATAATGAAAAATTGAATTTCAAATTTTTAAAATTTCTCTTACCATTGATGTCCAGTGATTCCCCTATGTAAAATGTTTTTGTGATACGGATTGAAAGTGAAATTTCTCATTGCCCTCTCCTTTATAATGAGAAATTTAACTTTCTTTCTTATCATTCCTTTAGATGTTCTTTATCTGAAAAGAAAATATTAATTAAAATTTGTAAAATACAACCCAAAATTACACAACTACAATAAAAAATTGAATTTCAATTTTTAAAATTTCACTCTCCTTTACAATGAGAAATTAAACTTTCTTTCCTATCATTCCTTTAGATGCTCTTTATCTGAAAAGAAAATATTAATTAAAGTTTGTAAAATGCAACCCAAAATTACACAACTACAATCAGAAATTGGATTTCAATTTTTAAAATTTCTCTTACCACTTTGATGTCCAGTGATTCTCCCATGTAAAATGTCTTTGTGATGCGGATTGAAAGTGAAATTTCTCATTGCCCTTTCCTTTGCAATGAGAAATTTAGTTTACTTTCCTATCATTCCTTTCGATGTTCTTTATCTGAAAAAAAAAATATATATTTATTAATATTTGTAAAATAAAACCCAAAATTACTGAACTACAATGAGAAATGAAATTTTAAATATTTTTAATTTCTCCTAAAATTTGATGTCCAGTGATTCCCTATGTAAAATGTATTTGTGACACGAATTGAAAGTGACATTTCTCATTGTTTTCTCCCTTTCAGTGAGAAATTTAACTTCTTTCCTATCATTCCTTTAGATGTTCTTTATCGGAAAAGAAAATATTAATTAAAATTTGTAAAATACAACCCAAAATTACATAACTATAATGAAAAATTGAATTTCAAGTTTTTAAAATTTCTCTTACCATTGATGTCCAGTGATTCCCCTATGTAAAATGTCTTTGTGATACGGATTGAAGGTGAAATTTCTCATTGCCCTCTCCTTTACAATGAGAAATTTAACTTTCTTTCTTGTCATTCCTTTAGATGTTCTTTATCTGAAAAGAAAATATTAATTAAAATTTGTAAAATACAACCCAAAATTACACAACTACAATAAGAAATTGAATTTCAATTTTTAAAATTTCACTCTCCTTTACAATGAGAAATTTAACTTTCCTTCCTATCATTCATTTAGATGCTCTTTATCTGAAAAGAAAATATTAATTAAAGTTTGTAAAATGCAACCCAAAATTACACAACTACAATGAGAAACTGAATTTCAGTTTTTAAAATTTCACTCTCCTTTACAATGAGAAATTTAACTTTCTTTCCTATCATTCATTTAGATGCTCTTGATCTGAAAAGAAAATATTAATTAAAATTTGTAAAATACAACCCAAAATTACACAACTATAATGAGAAATTCAATTTCAATTTTTAAAATTTCTCTTACCATTGATGTCCAGTGATTCCCCCATGTAAAATGTCTTTGTGATGCGGATTGAAAGTGAAATTTCTCATTGTGCTTTCCTTTACATTGAGAAATTTAACTTTTTTTCCTATCATTTTTTTAGATGTTTTTGATCTGAAAAGAAAATATTAATTAACATTTGTAAAATACAACCCAAAATTACACAGCTATAATGAGAAATTTAATTTCAATTTTTAAAATTTCTCTTACCATTGATGTCTAGTGATTCCCCCATATAAAATGTCTTTGTGATACGGATTGAGAGTGAAATTTCTCATTGCCCTCTCCTTTACAATGAGAAATTTAACTTTCTTTCCTATCATTCCCTTAGATGCTCTTTATCTGAAAAGAAAATATTAATTAAAGTTTGTAAAATGCAACCCAAAATTACACAACTACAATGAGAAACTGAATTTCAGTTTTTAAAATTTCACTCTCCTTTACAATGAGAAATTTAACTTTCTTTCCTATCATTCCTTTAGATGCTCTTTATCTGAAAAGAAAATATTAATTAAAGTTTGTAAAATGCAACCCAAAATTACACAACTACAATGAGAAACTGAATTTCAGTTTTTAAAATTTCACTCTCCTTTACAATGAGAAATTTAACTTTCTTTCCTATCATTCCTTTAGATGCTCTTTATCTGAAAAGAAAATATTAATTAAAGTTTGTAAAATGCAACCCAAAATTACACAACTACAATGAGAAACTGAATTTCAGTTTTTAAAATTTCACTCTCCTTTACAATGAGAAATTTAACTTTCTTTCCTATCATTCCTTTAGATGCTCTTTATCTGAAAAGAAAATATTAATTAAAGTTTGTAAAATGCAACCCAAAATTACACAACTACAATGAGAAACTGAATTTCACTTTTTAAAATTTCACTCTCCTTTACAATGAGAAATTTAACTTTCTTTCCTATCATTCCTTTAGGTGCTCTTTATCTGAAAAGAAAATATTAATTAAAGTTTGTAAAATGCAACCCAAAATTACACAACTACAATGAGAAACTGAATTTCTGTTTTTAAAATTTCACTCTCCTTTACAATGAGAAATTTAACTTTCTTTCCTATCATTCATTTAGATGCTCTTTATCTGAAAAGAAAATATTAATTAAAGTTTGTAAAATGCAACCCAAAATTACACAACTACAATGAGAAACTGAATTTCAGTTTTTAAAATTTCACTCTCCTTCACAATGAGAAATTTAACTTTCTTTCCTATCATTCATTTAGATGTTCTTTATCTAAAAAGGAAATATTTATTAAAATTTGTAAAATACAACCCAAAATTACACAACTACAATCAGAAATTGGATTTCAATTTTTAAAATTTCTCTTACCACTTTGATGTCCAGTGATTCTCCCATGTAAAATGTCTTTGTGATGCGGATTGAAAGTGAAATTTCTCATTGCCCTTTCCTTTACAATGATAAATTTAAATTTATTTCCTATCATTCCTTTAGATGGTCTTTATCTGAAAAGAAAATATTAATTAAAGTTTGTAAAATACAACCCAAAATTACACAACTATAATGAGAAATTGAATTTCAATTTTTAAAATTTCTCTTACCATTGATGTCCAGTGATTCCCCCATGTAAAATGTCTTTGTGATGCGGATTGAAAGTGAAATTTCTCATTGCCCTCTCCTTTACAATGAGAAATTTAACTTTCTTTCTTATCATTCCTTTAGATGTTCTTTATCTGGAAAAAAAATATATATATGTTAATTAAAATTTGTAAAATACAACCCAAAATTTCCCAACTATAATGAGAAATTGAATTTCAATTTTTAAAATTTCTCTTACCAGTGATGTCTAGTGATTCCCCCATATAAAATGTCTTTGTGATACGGATTGAGAGTGAAATTTCTCATTGCCCTCTCCTTTACAATGAGAAATTTAACTTTCTTTCCTATCATTCATTTAGATGCTCTTGATCTGAAAAGAAAATATTAATTAAAATTTATAAAATACAACCCAAAATTACACAACTATAATGAGAAATTCAATTTCAATTTTTAAAATTTCTCTTACCATTGATGTCCAGTGATTCCCCCATGTAAAATGTCTTTGTGATGCGGATTGAAAGTGAAATTTCTCATTGTGCTTTCCTTTACATTGAGAAATTTAACTTTTCTTTCCTATCATTTTTTTAGATGTTTTTGATCTGAAAAGAAAATATTAATTAACATTTGTAAAATACAACCCAAAATTACACAGCTATAATGAGAAATTTAATTTCAATTTTTAAAATTTCTCTTACCATTGATGTCTAGTGATTCCCCATATAAAATGTCTTTGTGATACGGATTGAGAGTGAAATTTCTCATTGCCCTCTCCTTTACAATGAGAAATTTAACTTTCTTTCCTATGATTCCCTTAGATGCTCTTTATCTGAAAAGAAAATATTAATTAAAGTTTGTAAAATGCAACCCAAAATTACACAACTACAATGAGGAACTGAATTTCAGTTTTTAAAATTTCACTCTCCTTTACAATGAGAAATTTAACTTTCTTTCCTATCATTCCTTTAGATGCTCTTTATCTGAAAAGAAAATATTAATTAAAGTTTGTAAAATGCAACCCAAAATTACACAACTACAATGAGAAACTGAATTTCAGTTTTTAAAATTTCACTCTCCTTTACAATGAGAAATTTAACTTTCTTTCCTATCATTCCTTTAGATGCTCTTTATCTGAAAAGAAAATATTAATTAAAGTTTGTAAAATGCAACCCAAAATTACACAACTACAATGAGAAACTGAATTTCAGTTTTTAAAATTTCACTCTCCTTTACAATGAGAAATTTAACTTTCTTTCCTATCATTCCTTTAGATGCTCTTTATCTGAAAAGAAAATATTAATTAAAGTTTGTAAAATGCAACCCAAAATTACACAACTACAATGAGAAACTGAATTTCAGTTTTTAAAATTTCACTCTCCTTTACAATGAGAAATTTAACTTTCTTTCCTATCATTCATTTAGATGCTCTTTATCTGAAAAGAAAATATTAATTAAAGTTTGTAAAATGCAACCCAAAATTACACAACTACAATGAGAAACTGAATTTCAGTTTTTAAAATTTCACTCTCCTTTACAATGAGAAATTTAACTTTCTTTCCTATCATTCCTTTAGATGCTCTTTATCTGAAAAGAAAATATTAATTAAAATTTGTAAAATGCAACCCAAAATTACACAACTACAATGAGAAATTGAATTTCAATTTTTAAAATTTCACTCTCCTTTACAATGAGAAATTTAACTTTCTTTCCTATTATTCCGTTAGATGTTCTTTATCTAAAAAGAAAATATTTATTAAAATTTGTAAAATACAACCCAAAATTACACAACTACAATGTGAAATTGAATTTTAATTTTTAGTGTGTTTGATTAGTGTATTTTACTTAGTGTGTTTGTGATACGAATTGATATTGAAATATCTCATTGTTCTTTCCTTTGCAATGAGAAATTTAACTTACTTTCCTATCATTCCTTTCGATGTTCTTTATCTGAAAAAAAAAATATATATTATTTAATATTTGTAAAATAAAACCCAAAATTACAGAACTACAATGAGAAATGAAATTTTAAATATTTTTAATTTCTCCTACCATTTGATGTCCAGTGATTCCCCATGTAAAATGTATTTGTGACACGAATTGAAAGTGAAATTTCTCATTGTTTTCTCCCTTTCAGTGAGAAATTTAACTTCTTTCCTATCATTCCTTTAGATGTTCTTTATCGGAAAAGAAAATATTAATTAAAATTTATAAAATACAACCCAAAATTACACAACTATAATGAAAAATTGAATTTCAAATTTTTAAAATTTCTCTTACCATTGATGTCCAGTGATTCCCCTATGTAAAATGTCTTTGTGATACGGATTGAGAGTGAAATTTCTCATTGTCCTCTCCTTTTCAATGAGAAATTTAACTTTCTTTCCTATTATTCCTTTAGATGTTCTTTATCTAAAAAGAAAATATTTATTAAAATTTGTAAAATACAACCCAAAATTACACAACTACAATGTGAAATTTAATTTTAATTTTTAGTGTGTTTGATTAGTGTATTTTGCTTAGTGTGTTTGTGATACGAATTGATAGTGAAATTTCTCATTGCCATTTCCTTTGCAATGAGAAATTTAACTTTCTTTCCTATCATTCCTTTCGATGTTCTTTATCTGAAAATATATATATATTAATTAAAATTTGTAAAATAAAATCCAAAATTACAGAACTACAATGAGAAATTGAATTTTAAATATTTTTAATTTCTCCTACCATCTTATGTCCAGTGATTCCCCATGTAAAATATATTTGTGACACGAATTGAAAGTGAAATTTCTCATTGTTCTCTCCCTTTCAGTGAGAAATTTAACTTTTTTTCCTATCATTCCTTTAGATGTTCTTTATCTGAAAAGAAAATACTAATTAAAATTTTAAAAATATAATAAAACATTATACAACTGCTTTGAAAAATTGAATTTAAAATATTTAAAATTTCTCTTATACCATCTGATGTCCAGTGATTCCCCATGCTTAGTGTGTTTGTGATAAGAATTGATAGTGAAATTTCTCATTGCCTTTTTCCTTTGCAATGGGAAATTTAACTTCCTTTCGGGGACTCTCAGTCCCATTTTGACTTTCCTATTGTTCACACTGTAGAGAAAATGTTTACTAAAATCTGTTAAATACAATGCAAAATTAAAAAAAGCAATAATATATATATATATTTTAATCACTTTATGTATAGGGAAATTTGTAGCATCGTAGTAAGTTATCTATAATAATAAAAAAGCTGTATGTCTGTGTATCTGTCTGGATCTATAGAAAGCTACTTAAAATTGGAGTAGTGCTCTGAAATTTTCAACATAAGTAGTTTTGGCCTTTTAATTTTGCCTATGACAAACAGAATGTTAAAATTTTAATTAATTATTTTTTAAATAATTTTTTAATTACTTTTTTTACAAAGTGACATCAAAGAGAGATACAGCTCCGAAAATTTCAACATACGTAGTTTTGGCATTCTAATTGGACTTTTGAAAAACACAATTTTAAAATTTTATTTGTTTTTAACTAATTGACAAATATTTTACAAAACGATTTCTAAGTGGGCTACATTCTGAAATTTTCAACAGAAGTAGTTTTGGCCTTCTAATTGGACTTTTAACATAAAGAAAGTTAACATTTTAATTTGTTTTTTAATTAATTAAAAAATATTTTACAAAACGTTTTCTAACTGGGCTACAGCTCTGAAAGTTTCAACATAAGTAGTTTTGGCCTTCTAATTTTGCTTTTCACAAACACGTGTTAAAATAATCTTAAAGGGGTGTCGTATTATTGTATTAAAGGGGAATTTTCTTTTTGTTTCTTGACTTGGGGAAAGGCTTTGGGGAGAGGCTTCTTATATGAATTCTTTACGTAGCAATTAGATTTTAGTGAGTGAAGCGAGTTTATGATTACGCAGTAATGAACCTTTTTTATCGAGCAAAGCGAGCTCATGTTTGTATAGCAATGAACCTTTCAACGAGTTAAGTAAGCCTGTGCTTATGTGTCAATGACTGTTTCAACGAGCGAAGCGAGCTCGATTTTGCGTTGCGAAGAACCTTCCTGCGAGAGAAGCGCCAAAAACTGAGACCTATACACCAATGATGGATGTCCGCAACTCGTGGCCTCACAGCTAGCTAAAATATTGCACTTGTTAAAATTTCGTAGCGAAGCTCAGGGGTACTCAGCTAGTAGTAAATAAATTAAAAATTATTGAAATATAGAGATGAATAAATATATATATATATATATATATATATATATATATATATATATATATATATATATTTTAATTCTCTAGATTTATTTATATTTCATGATTATGTACCGAATTTTTTTAATCAATTCAAATTTATTACAAAATATATCTAACTTATTGGTTACATTATTTCTTGTTGTTTAGAATAATGTTAAAATATACATTCATACACAAATATCATAATTTCTTGTTAAAAGTGAAACATATACTTTGCGATACGCTGAACTTGAAAACTGTTTTTTATCAAAGAAATTCCGAGCGAACCTAGGTTATAATTAGTTTTTAACGCTTTTAATAGTCACTAAGTGTAAATAATACCATTTTACTAATTTTGCTAAAATAAATTTGGTAAATACTTCTGGTTAGATTTGAATAATTGGAATAGAAGTCAAAGTAACAAATAAAGTTTCACCTAATGTTCATAAGCAATAAGCACCAACTTTTCACTCTTACGAATCTCGGCTGATAAAAATTTTTCTCAGCTTGATTTATCTAGCAAAGTTTGTTTGTATAAAATTAGTTCAGAAACGTTTTTTTTTTTTTTTTTAAGTAGAAGCACTAACCCCCCCCCCCCTTTTTTTTTTTAAACAGAAAAGTGTCCTCAATACCAAGCTAAACAAAGTGGAGAACGGCCAGAGTGCGAACTCTAGTAGTAATAGTTCAATTTCTATCTGGTTCTTAGACATAGCCATAAGTACCAATGCGAGTGTTTTTCATTTTTCGGCTCTCCTGAAAAATGCTCTTTTTTGGACTTGCGTCTTTTTCCATTTCTAGTCCTCAATTCATCGTTAAAAACAATTTATTTTAAAACCATAAATTTTTTTAAAAGATATTATTTTATGATATTGCAGTAAAATGAAAACAAATTTTATTTATTATGGATAATAATTAATAAAAAAAGTTAATAATTAATAAAAAAGTTAATAATTAATAAAAAAAGTTAATAATTAATAAAAATTACAAAATTACTTATTCCTGTATCATACAATACTTTAAAATATATATCTTTATGAAATTGCACAAAAAAGATGCAACACTTACTTGATTCTCATTTGGAGGAGAGGGATGGTTAGTGTCAGAGTGCTTCTAAACATTGTGGTTATTTTCTATTTTTATGTGGTATTTTTTTTCTCTTTTGAACATTACAAAATGTAATTTTAACGCAACGTTTAATATTTAAAAACACATTTTTTACAGATGTTAGGAGTGGAGGCGAAATAATACCTTTGTTCTCACTGTTGGGTGCGCACGGGGGCGACCGCCCCCTTTGACCCCGTGTAGTTCGCACTTATGCTAATATTGATCACTTGATTAAATTTCATAATTTTAATACCGAGAACATTCTCACTTCGTATGCTAACATAACTTTAGAATAAATAATTTGTCTGGCTAAATTTGGAATTTGGATGAAACAAATGCAAATATTTTATCTCCGCTCACGCTCAACAGATCTCTTTGCCATTATTGAGCCTCTGAGCTAACTCCAATACAATAACACCTCATACAAAATCCCCAGATAGCATTTTATCCTTTTAAAACCCTTGTGTAAACCTCTCAATCGAAAAGGGTGTAAGGTTCAGATGACAAGGGAGTAACCTTCATAAAACCTTGAAGAAAGGGTCCTAGTCTCCAGGCGTCAAGCTTTTCGTAACCATTTCATGACCCCCCCCCCCCTTGCCACAAGGCTTTCTCCGTAAAGGGTGTGTAAACCTTTTCGCGATAAGCCTGCCACACGGTTTTTGCCGTAAGGGTTGTATAAACCTTTTCATAATAGGCTTGCCAAAAGGTTTTCACGGTAAAGGGTGTGTAAACCTTTTCACTCTGAGGTTCCCACCCTGTAGATATAGGAAAGGTTGCAAAAACTTTCCTTTATAAAGTATCATTTATCTTTTGTGTTAAAAAAGAAACACTTAATTGGGAGAGTTCCAATATTGTAGGAAAATGCTTTAAATTTAGTGACTAATGAAAAATTAATATTTATTCTTTAGGAATTTAATTACAATTTGCCTTTAATGGTATCAATCATAACCCAATTTATTGATAAATTTTAATTTATTTGCTAGATAGAACTTACTAGAATAATAAACATAATTTACTTTTTTTTGTAAAGAATTTTTTAAAAATAAAGATTCAAAATTCAATAAACAACTATGTATATATTATTTAAAAAATGCATTGAGATCTTAGTAGGTTGCGTTAGACAATTTAAATTGCATTAAAATTTGTTTTAAATGGTTAATCCAAGCTACTTATAGTTTTATTGTTAGAAACATATACAACTAAAAATACATTTTTACTAATCATTTTTTAGATAATTCTTTATTTTGAAGTAAACAAACACAAATGAGTCGCTTTTTCATTTTATACAAAGAATATAATTTAAACATGATTTTAAATATATACTACAAATATTTCTTCATTTATATGCTGCATCTGACAAGAAGTTTCTGGAGGATTCTTGAGGAAAACTAAAGTGAATCCCATTCATTTCTCTCTGAAAAAATAAGCAAATTTAAAATCTATAATAATAAAACAAGCTGTGTGTCTGTCTGTGGATCTGTAAAAAACTACTTAAAATTGGAGTAGAGCTCTGAAATTTTCAACACAAGAAGTTTTGACCTTCTAATTTTATGAATGTCAAACAGAATGTTAAAATTTTAATTAGTTCTTTTTTAATTAATATTTTAATTAACTTTTTTTTACGAAGTGACTTCAAATAGAGATACAGCTTTGAAATTTTCAACATAAGTAGTTTTAGCCTTTTAATTGGACTTTTGAAAAACAGAATGTTAAAATTTTAATTAGTTATTTTTTTATTAATTTTCTTAATTAATTAAAAAAAATTACAAAACGACTGCTAATTGGGTTAACAGCTCTGAAATTTTCAACATAAGTAATTTTGGCCTTCGTATTGAACTATTGAAAAAAAGAATTTTAAATTTGTTGTTAGTTTTTTTTTTTAATTAATTAATAAATATTTTACAAAACTGTTTCTAATAGAGCTACAGCTCTGAAATTTTCAACATAAGTAGATTTAGCCTTCTAATTGGACTTTTAAAAAACAGAATTTTTAATTTTTATTTAATTCTTTTTAATTAATTTTTTAAATTAATTAATAACTATTTTACAAAACGATATCCAATAGGGCTACAGCTCTGAAATTTTCAACATAAGTAGTTTTGCCTTTTATTTGGCCTTTTTTTTTTTGAAAAACAGAGTTTAAAATTTTTATTTAGATCCTTTTGAATTATTTTTTTAAAAATTTGTTATATATATTTAACAAAACGATATCTAATAGGGCTGCAGCTCTGAAATTTTCAACATAAGTAGTTGTGGCCTCCTAATTGGACTTTTGAAAAACAGAATTTTAAATTTTTATTTAGTTCTTTTTTAATTAATTTTTTTAATTAATTAACAAATATTTTACAAAACGATTTCTGCTTGGGCTACAGTTCTGAAATTTTCAACACAAGTAGTTTTGGCACTCTAATTGGACTATTGACAAACAGAATGTTAAAATTTTAATTTGTTTTTCGATGAATTCTTTTAATATTTTTTTTTTTTTTTTTTTTTTTTTTTACAAAAAGCGATTTCTAATAGTCCTAGAGATCTGAAAGTTTCAACATAAATAGTTTTGGCTTTCTAAATTTGCTTTCCACAAACACGTGTTAAAATAATCTTAAAGGGGTGTTGTATTGTTGTACTAAGGGGAGGATTTTTTTTTTTTTGTCTCCACAGGGGAGAGGCTTTTAATATTAAGGTTTTACGTAGCAATTATAGACTTTAGTGAGTGAAGCGAGCTTATGCTTACGAAACAATGAACCTTTCAGAAAGAGAAGCGAGCCTATTCTTGCATAGTAATGAACCTATCACCGAGTGAAGTAAGCCTGTACTTATGTGTCAATGAACTTTTTAGCGAACGAAATGAGCTCGATTTTGCGTAGCGATGAACCTTCCTGCGAGCGAAGCGCCAAAAACTGGGATCTATACACCAATGACGGATTTCCGTAACGTGAAGCCTCATAGCTAGTTAAAATATTGCACATTTTAAAATTTCGTAGCGAAGCACTGGTATTCAGCTAGTTTAATTAATAAAAATGTGATTTTTCATGTGTAAGCTTTCCTGATAAAAAAAGCAAAAGCTACACTCAAAAACAAGAAACTGATTTATATTTACTTCCTCCGACCCATCATTACCTATGCCATACCTGTCTGGGGATATAATACTAAAACGCAATTTAAAAAAACTTATCAATCTAGAAAACAGCTTTACTAGAAGGATATGCAAAGCAAGATGGTTTATGAGAACTAAACAACTAAAGAATGCAATCAAACTTCCTGAACTCCTCAAATATACAAACAACTTGCTCAAAAATTCTTTAAAAACATCGACTCCCATCCCAACCTTGCAATTAAAAATATCCCTAAATATAACCCCAAAACAGACCCCGATCCATTATCTAATCATTTAATTTCCACCTTCAACCAGCCCTGCACTCAAAAATAAACAACTTTCAGTAACCAATTCCCCCTTTCACACCAAGCTACGGCACCCGACGAACACGGATTCGTTCTCTCTCCCCCCCCCCCCACCCCTTCCACTTCCTCTTCCACACCGCGGCGTCACCACGATTAATAATTTGTTATTGAAGATCAGAACAAATAAAGGATTCTACTTACGTCGGATTGCTTAGCCATATGAAGTCAGTGGCGTATACAGGGAGGAGGCTGATAGGGCTACAGCTCCCTGAAAATTGAGAAAAGTTATATTTCCAAGTGTAATGTAACAATTTTTGTAAATAGTTAATACTTGATATCCTCATTTAACTAACTTTTCGAGTCAGTCATTTTTTCAAAATAATTATAACAACGAGAAATGAACACAAAAATACAAGCACATCTATTTCATTTCAAACTCTTGCGATTTTACATTTCTTTCTCATTTCTATATGCTGAGGTCATGGCTAGGCTTGGGCGATGTTAACATTTCTGCATCGCGATATATCGGGAAGCAAACATCATGATGTCACGATATATCGCGATGTTAACTATATACATTGTAAAATTTTATTAAATTCATGTATGGAAGGTTATTTTAAATAACATGAGCAGCGACAAAATTATTTTCAGGGGGGGATACACAAAGCACTCGAGGTGTATAAGCCGGTTATTTTTTATTTTGGTTTAATCTGGATTTTTCAATTTCTCTATCTTAAGGAAATTTTACTTCGTTATTATCCAGCAGAGGGAGGGGGGGGGGGCAAGTGCACCTCCTTTCACCCTCCTGGGGGCGCCCATGTGGGTAATTGCCCTATCGCCTGTCTTCAACTAATAAACAGTCAAACTTCGTTAATGCGAAATTGCTTAACATGAAATCCCGCTTAACACGAAGTTAAAACAAGTCTCTGTAGTTAAAACATAACATTAATTTATTCACTTAACACGAAATTCGGTTAAAGCGAACAATTTCAGCGGCCCCATTGATTTCACGTTAACGGGGTTTGACTGTAGCATATCACCCAAGTTGAATTTGGATTCGAACAGGACGTATCAAGGACAGCAGTGTAACGTAGTCAAATGGAGTCCTTAAGCAAATCATTTTTCGATCCAAAAAACTTTTATGCTTAGCAATTAAAAAACATTAAAAAAAACAAAAAATTAAATTTTGGATTGAGTAATTAATCTCATGGAAATAAATAAACTTTATTCAAATTGTACTAACTATAAAAATTTTTGGTAAATTCCTAGTTCACGTTTATGGGTTGGCGCACTTTTGAAAAGTTGGCGACAAAGCCAGAATGTCACCAATTCGGAATTCCAATAATAAAAATTGAGAAACGAACCAGCTCTATGATTTGTGGTATAGAAAGGTTGAAGCCAAAACGCGTCAATAAAAAAAAATGGGGTTGCCAAATTTAAAACTGTATTGCCTAAAAAACAGCGCCAAATCGGCTTGGCGATATTTTAACGTCAACTAGGAATAGACCAAATTTTTAAAGCACTTATTTACTTACCAGTCAGAAGAGAAAATCTTTCAACTTAAATGGAAAAAAATCGTTTATAGGTAATCGTTTATACGAACTAGAGAAACAACTGTCCATGTGCTAGTTCACATTGATTTTGGCAGATATAACAAACAGCTCATAGTAATAAATAACCAGATTAACTTAACTGGGTAAAAACTAGACATAAATTACCGCGGCCGAATGGTGCAATCTCCTTGCGTTAATAAATAAAGCAAAATAAAATAATAGCAAGATAAAAAAAATCTTGAAGTTAATATAAAAGATTGCAAAATACAAAAGTGTAATATTTTATTTCTTTCAAGTTATAGAAATAATAAAAAAAAAAAAAAAAAAAAAATCAAAAATGAATTACAAAAAGTGTAGGAAATGCTCAATATAATTCCAAAAATAAATATCAAGGTCTTGTATCTTATGACTATTAAATGAAAATCAAAACGTTTTCCAAGTATTGAGAGAACAACATAAATAATGTTCAAACAATAAATCGAATACTTCTTTTATGGAATCTCCAATATTACTAGACTGCTGGCGTCACCTCGCAATTTCAATACTCATCCCACCAGGGGCGGATTTAGAGGTCAATCACGGGGGGTGCGATTATGACCGTGAGTGGTTACAGTCGCGGTAATAATTTTTCAACTTGGAAGAGAGGGGGAGGGGAGGAGTATCATCAATTAGTATGATACTACCAGGGTTCAATGGAAAAAAAATTAGAGGGTTTGACCATCCTCTTTTGCGTCCCATATAACTAATTACCCCGAAAATGTAATAAAAAATTACATTATAAATATTTAGTATTTTTTATTAGAAAAAGAATATTTAAGAGCTCAAAAAAATATCTCATGCAGATCAGGTGAAGTGTAAAAAGTTCAACAACCCTGAAAATTCAACTTTTTTTATGCAAGTTAATTAACCAATATATTCAACATCATAAATAATTTAATGCAGAAAAGAGGCGGCAGATCTTTTAACGACTTCAGACAGTACTGCAGGTACGTTAAACTCTATATTCATAAAGTTTTAATAATTTCCAAAGTTAAACAATGCTTTTCAACTGTGTTTGACATCACATTAGTAAATTAAAATATAAGTTACATAAACTTGAGACTATACACTATAATATTGATCCTTGCATTCAAATTTGATACGGCATTATTTACTGTTTCCATATTTTCCTTTATTTAAATGAAAATCAAGGGTTTGGCGATATTTTTATGTGGGAAGAGAGAGGGGGGAAAAAAAAACTGGGAAAAAACGCTGAAACGCGAAAATTGGTGATGATATTCAATAGACATTACACTGTCATTCCTTGTACAAAAAACAGAAAAATATCAATCGTTGATGGGCGATGATCAAGGTTGAAAAGCGAGTGTTATAGGCACTCGTTTTTCAGCTTTTTCCGCTTTTATCAGATTTCTATGGGAATTTCGGTGGGGACGATTGCGCAACCTTAATCGTAGGTCTCATGGCTACCACTAACCCGCACACCAAATTTGACTATCGTACGTCAATTCGTTTAGGATTTATGCTGACCACATACAGATAGACATTTTATCTAGACCACTTTTTTTAAATCAGGATTGCTAAATGCTATACACTTTCATTGCCCTATGTAAACATATGGGTAACTGAAAGTAAAAACGTGTTTGGCTATGATTCTCAATATTTTGAAAAGAAGTACAAAACAACATGGAACTCACTTTAAACTGTTAAGAATAAATTACATTTTTATAATTTAAGAAAATAATTTCGTTTGACATTGTCAAAGGGTTTTAAGGATTTTGCATATGAAAGGATGTAGATACAATGCTTATTTCAGTAAAATCACTTTATTTTTATAAGAAGGAAATATTTTATTACAATCTATTCAAATATTACTTTGATAATTGCACACAATATCGAATATCAGTGTGCACGATAAGTCCCTTCTTCGGATCATTCGAACAAAAATGAAATATTTAAACATTTTTCGGAAAAAACAAAGATTTAAACAAATATTGTTGATGAAATATTACATTTTGTGAAATAAGTAAAATTAAAAAAAAAAAAAAAAAATCTTACCAATGTTAGGTCACCTTAACCTTAACTCTACATATTGATGCACTACTAAGACTGCTCTAACAAAATTAACATATATTCGTACTTTATAGTAAAAAAGGAGTGAGTGCGTTGACCTCAATGTGCGTGTGTGTACAGTTTTTTAGTAAAAAAAAAAATTATCTTTGAAAATAAGATAGTTTTTACTATGGCGCTCTCAAATTTTTTTTTATTTATTATGTAAACTTTCTTTTCTTTTAATTGGTTAAATACGCATCTACAATATTATCAAATTCTATAAAGATTTTCTGTATTAATCCAGTATAAATTTCTTTTAAAACTTTAATATAATTCTGATTTGGTTAGGGGGTTACTAATACCAAAGGGTACGTATGCTTTATTTCTGACATCCGCGAAAGTTTTTAAGGTGCAGGCGGACCATAATTAAACTGGTGTTGTTTAGATCAGTCCGGAGTCTGTAGAAATTAATCTTTTTGAAATTTTGTATTAGTACTGCTGGGAAAATCTGGTAATGCTGTTTAAACATTATCATAAAATTTTTTAAATGAAAACTTTAAGATATAACTGTTTGGATTTTTGCTAATTACTCTTCAAGATTATATAATTCTTCATCTTACTATATTTAAAACTTCATTGGATTGATTTCATTTTGATTTATTATTTCATTTATAAGGAATAACATGTAAAACTAACAGCCATATAAGCCCTTTTCATCTTAAAGTTTTATATTTTCCTTTAGTTGCAAAAATTCTCTAAATAGATAGATTTTAATTATATCCAACCTGTACTTTAATATAAATTTTGAGATTGCTTTAACATAACACTATATTTTCTTTTATAAATATGATTTAAGGGAACTTAAATTAGGAAAATGTACTCAAAGACCATCTTAAACCGTCAACACACAAATCCTCATATTTAAAAAAAAAAAAAAGCAGATTTTTTAAACAAACAGCTTTATATCATCTGAAAATTAGTTTAAATTTCTGCATTATATTCAAATAAAATTCCAAACTAAATTAATTACAGCAGGTAAAATTGTAATAATAATAATAATAATAATGTTCATATAACCATAGGACCTGCTTTTTCATCACAAGTAGCATCTCAAATCGGTTACATATTGGGTCTCATATTAGACATATTATCAGTCATATTACCATCAAGTTTGAGTCACACTTACAAAAGCACATTTGAAATTAGAATTAGAAAGAAAAAAAGAACAAGAAAAAAAAAGAAAAAAACCACATTTAAAAAGATTTTAATATTAACTGATTTAAATTATTTGTAAGTCCAGTGGTAGAAGTGGTGAAAAAAAGGTGGGGGGACGCCCAAAATTTGGTGACAAGTGACCCCCCTCCCCCCCACTTCCCTTCTCTCATCTTCAACCATAAATTTTATAAATTCATAACTTATATTAAAACTTTTAACTAATAAAAAAATAATTTATACTTCCTAACATTAACATTAAACGAGGGTCCAAAATTTATTGTTATTTTAATGACTATTCGGTGACTTAGTTTTTTTACTTGGAAGTAAGAGATAAAGTGAAGTAATAATTCAATGTTAAATACATAACTGTTTATTTAGATTTAAATAATATTTATAAATGTGCGTACTTTCATGAAATTAAATAAATAGAGAATTCTAAAAAGATTTTTTTTTTTAATAGCTTTTCTTTATATGAAACAATTAACTTAATTAACTTCCATTTAACTTAAAAGAAAGTTCCTCCAAAGTAAAAAAGTTGACCATTTGTAACTGTATTTGTTAGTAAAAATAATATCTGTATACAAAGTAGTACAATACATTTTTATAATAATATGATATACATACCATAAATAGTTTTAAGGTTTTCAAGTGTAAAAATAAATAACTTTTTCACAGTGTCACTACATTTAAAGGTTAATGTTATTTTTCAATAGTTGTTCTGGCGGAATGAATACTTTTTAAAGTGGGGGGATGGATTTCAGTGGTTTTAAAAGTGGGGAGACGCATGGGTATTTTCTTGAAAAGTGGGGGGACGCGTCACCCCGCTTCTACCCACACTTCTAGCACTGTGTAAGTCATCGGTATTGTTCCCAATATTTCAGTCATTCATATTTAAATAATAAATTCATACAAAACAATTTTGACTTTTATTTAACAGAACAAATGAAAACTGCCAAAAGCTGCGAATGAGCAATATTTACAAATTTGCAATCTAAGCTAACCAGTTTTACAATTATGTTAAATTACTTGATATTCTTCTAGTAGCAATAAATGTCGTTGTATGGGATATTTCCAGGCACAAGTGCTACATCATACTGCACCGGGACAACATTAGATTCTGATTAATTTATTTATCAAGAAGGGAACATCTACCAGGTGGTCTTTCAAGGGAAAAATGGACTTCATATACATCTTAAATAAGAGAAACCTCGGAAAACTATCAGGAAGTAGCTCACCAATCGATTACTAGTCAAAATTTTTAAAGTCTTTACTCAATTTGAAAACAGACTACAGAGCGCTAAATATTGCTCGACCCGGTGACTTTTCGTATGGTAGGGGAGTATACCTCTTTTGTGAGTGAGATTGGAGCATAGCAACATTTAAAAACGTGCTAGGCTATGATCCTCAATATTTTGAAAAGAAGTTAAAAACTATATGGAACTCACTTTAAACTGTTAAGGATAAATTACATTTTTATAATTTAAAAAAGTAATTTTGTTCGACTTTATCAAAGGGCTTTAATGATTTTGCATATGAAAGGGTGCAGATACAATGGGTTAATCCAATAAAATCAGTTCATTTTAATAAGAATTAAATATTTTATTACAATCTATTCATATGCTGATGGTATTGAATTGAGAGTTACGTTGATAATTACATAAAATATCAAATATGAGTGTGTAGGATAAATCGCTACTTCTGATCATTCGGTCAAAAATGAAATATTCAAACATATTTAGAAAAAGAAAATGTCTAAACTAAAACAAATTGTTAATGTTATATTACATTTTGTAAAATAAATAGTAATATTAAAAAAATCTTATCATGGTTATATATTACTGTTAATTATCTTGCACTGCCATACCAATTGAAGAAACAAACAATCTAGACATAGCATGCACCCTCCAACTCAAGCAAGAGCAAGAATGACCATTCCATTTACTTCCACCCCAGAGTAGAGGCATGTTAGTAATTTTGCAACTCACATGTGATATGGGATATGGGGCAATGTCACGTGCAAGGGAGGAGATAGTATGACCCCTCAAATTTTATTACTTTGTTTGTGTCCTTCAAATTCAAGGTTACACAAAGAAGGGGTTATTTTGTTCCCTTCCCTGGGCTGTTTTAAGATCTTTAGGAAAGAAGAAGAGAAACTTCTTGGCCCTAATTTAGCCATAGCACCTTGATCGGAACTGTAAGTTCTTGCAATATTTTGTAGAATTGCAATAATGCTATAGTGCCGATTTGATCAAAGCTTTTTCTTAATTATGAATTAGGCATTTTATTTTCCAATTACAATTAAAGGATTTTTTTTAAAGCTATTTTAGTGCATGATTTTTTGTACATTGAATGAAGTTTAGGGGGTGCGATGGCACCCCGATATTAAACATTTATAATTAATTGGCCTCTGATCAAGGAGAAAATCGTGCTGAAATTGAGATATTTTTAAATGGTCCTTCAAAATTCATTTTTTAATTTGAGAATCACACAAAGGGTGAAGATTCTTTAAGCTGTACATTGCAGGTCAACACAATCCCGATCTACTCGTCCCTTCTCAAGCCCATTCCTTCTACGGGTAACGAAATAAGGAGTTCGGTTAAGTGGCTTAAAAATATGTATTAATGAGGCATGAAGAATGTCATAAAAAGCTTAATTTTGTTTGCTGATTTCCATCGATATTGATATTAAGTAAAAAATAGATGTTACAAATATTAATGAAATTTAAGTTTTTTTTTTTTTTTTTTTTTTTTTTTTTTTTTTTTTTTTTACTTTGAACTCGGTGAAACTGCCATTTAAAAATAATTTAGACGAGATACTTCATGGGGGGTACGGTCGCACCCCCCGCACCCCCCCCTAAATCCGCGCCTGCATCCCACATGCGTAAGTGGATACAATTACCACGATACGGTTTTTTCTGATGAAATACCGGGCATCCGCAAAAGCAAATGGAAATTGTCTCAAACGGCCCGATGTCGACGGTATCCCTATATTTCTGTACAATATTGGGAACATCTCTCATATGCAAGGCAGGGTGGATACGATTAGCACGATGTGAGCTTGCCGATGAAGTACTGCGCAAAAGCAAATGGAACAAGTTTCAAACGGCGCGGCGAGGTGTCAACAGTTTCAATAGGTTTCTATAGTGCTTTAGAAACACCGGGCATGAATCGTTGCCACGGTTCTTCGTGCTTGAAGTGCTAGGCAAGTATCGTTCTCTCGTCAAAAGAGATCGCGATGTATCGGTTTGGAGAAAATAGTGACACCGGTTTGACGATGTTGATTTCATACCGGTTTTTTCCGATGTATCGATACATCGCCCAAGCCTAGTCATGGCGTCCTTCAGATGGTCAGAGCAGAGAAAACTTACTGATTCCCTGAAAGAGCATGCATAGACACAAGATTTCTCCCTCCTGATACCAATAATACAAATCTGCCATAGAAAATCTGGTAAAATTTTATGAAAGAGATTATCCTGGTTTTCAAAACATCATCGAAGCAGAATAGGAAATATGGAAAACAAAATACAGGGTTACTACAAAAGAATCATTCATTTTCAAAACCCGATTTATTCAAAAGTATTATACTTACAAATATGATTGATACAAGAAAACAACCACAAAATATTTAAGTTTTATGCTCCAGGTGGTACTCAAGTTAACCAATTCATTCAAAAGTTATAATACTTTTTAATAAATCATGTTTTGAAAATGAATGATTCTTTTGTAGTAAACCCTGTAGAAAGGCTTTCTACTGCCATTGATGCTTTCACAGAATGTTCTGTAGACATATTTCCGAAAATAAGTCACTTATTAAAAAAAATTGTATTTTACCAGTTCCAATTCCAACTTCTGAGCTTTCAACCTTGTGATCGCCGACCAAACGGTATAGTGGTTAGCGTGCTAGCTTCTAGACCACGAGGTTGCGGGTTCGAGTCCCGTGTTAGGCATGGGTGTTTGTAAATGTATGTTGGCTTGTCTAATGACGAATGTTTCTGCTCATTATAGCCCTCGTGTAGCTGACGGCGCCAGATAATCTGAAAACAACCAAACAACCAACCTTGTGATCATTAACATCATATTAAGAAATTCTATGAGCAAAACAAGGTTGAACAGACTGTCACTTTTTGTCGATTCACAGCAACATAAAAATATTTTTTCGGTAGCCAATAAAATTGCCTTTTTTGGGGGGATTTAGTACCAATAAACAGTGTTTACATTATATCATAACAGTATTTAACGTTTAATAAATTTCATTGTATACACCAGCGTTGATTTTTTAACATGTTACTTCTTGCGTTGTTTGTATTATGTGTTTACATTGATTTTATTTATAACACTCATGCTTACGTTTTTTTAATAACACATGCTTAAATTGTATTTTAGAAAAGGCACTAATGTTTATTAAATGTTCTTTGCGTTATAATGTAGAATTGTAAAATTATTTGTTTTTCAATACCTTAACAGAATAATTGTGAAACACTGCAGTTTTAAATTTCATTTAATTATGTTAAAAAGTGAGTACTTTTAATTTATAACTAGTTTTATTACTTTTTAATATTAGCTGCCCAACCCTCTTTCCTATTATGATCAAATGTTCAGTTTTTAAGGCGTTACATGAATATGACAAGAGCAGACAAAAGTCTTTTTTCTTTCAGAAAACCAAAGAAAAAAACTAAATAGTGAGTAACTATAATACTACTAAAAAAGTGTAGTAGAAGTACTGATCCTCCAATTCTAAAGTGTGACGGCAAAAAATTAATAATCAAATGAAATAATAAAATAAAATTTTAAGCATTGAGTCTGCTCTACAAGAAAATTGCGAATAAACACTTTAAAAAGTGGTGACTAAATAAAAATAAACATTAGAA
The DNA here is from genome assembly GCA_963978545.1 of Linyphia triangularis. Taxonomy (NCBI): domain Eukaryota; kingdom Metazoa; phylum Arthropoda; class Arachnida; order Araneae; family Linyphiidae; genus Linyphia; species Linyphia triangularis. The sequence continues at coordinate 32,105,502 of OZ021726.1, forward strand.
AAATTATAATTTCACTCCATAATACTAAAAAAAACATGAAAAAGTAATAAAATAAACAACAGAAAATAATGAAGTAGTTCTTAAAAAGCTGGTCAACAAGGTTACCAGAAAAGCTACTAGCAGAAGAATTCATTGTTTTTAACACTACGCAGATTAGATTAAAAATTACAAAAGTAAAAAAAAAGCTTACCTCAAACTTCAGGAGATAGCTTTGAGTTGTGTTTCAGCATTTTGCAGTCAGATCTTTTGAGTTGTGGAACGCAAGATTTTCTGAGAAATATTGGAAAATGTATTTTAAACAGAGTTTGAAAGGAACATTGGAACAGATGTAGCATAGAACATTTGGCGATTAGAAAATTCGCCAAAATTAAAAACACAGTAACTATAATAAAATTTAAATAAAAACAAAGAAGGGCTTGTCAAGAAGAACCCGTGATATCTTGTTAACGTAATCTTGAAAATAAAAATGTTACTACAAATTTTTAAAATTTATTGGATCCATTCTACGAAACCAAAAGACAAAAGATGCCGATTTTTTTGATTTTTTTAAACTTGAGATGGAGAAAAGCCCCTCGTCTGTTTCTAACACTTCCACTTTCTAATTCTTCTTCTAATGACAAGGATATGAGAGATCCCATAAATGCAATTTAGTGTTTAACATTGCACTCCCGATAGTTTATCTTAAATACAGATCTATAAATTGTAGTATCGTAAAAACGTGTTACGAGGTAAAAATTACGCTCAGAGGGAATTATGGAATAAAGCTATTGTTTATAACAAAGCATGTACTATTTAAAAAATTCTACCCCAACGCAATTCAATAACTTTTCGCCACAAAAATAGCTGGGTTTTTTTCCCATAAAACTTTTCGAAAAAACAAAAGTTGCTTACCTATGAAAAAATTGTTAATGCTTTCTAGGCTGCGTTACCATGTATCAACAACTAATTAAGCCTATTTCTTTAAGAATTTGATTAACTCTTTAGTTCCCAATGCAGTTTTCTGGAATATCCTTTAGGGACCAGGTTCCCGCCCTAAAAGAAAAACCATTTTCACCCCTCCAAGTGCCGCATTTAGAGAAAAGGGCAATAGACCCCCTGCTAAGCTAAGGGTAATTTATCTCTCTTCGCTTTCTGGTTTCCAGATAGAGATTGACAACTAGTAAATCCTCAAGGCGTTTTGTTTGTTTTCTTTAGTAGTACAAAGTATTTGTGTTTTGGAAATGAAGCTGTGAAAAGAAAGGCTTCCAAAGATAAGAATGAAAACCACCTGTTATACCCACCCTAGTGTGACGACAGTCGCAAGAATACCTTGGCCCCTCTTCTCCCTCCCGCTGTGAAGGGAAATCTCTGACCCATTGTAGTGAGCCGTTAATGGTATCGGACCTCCAAGGTCCACCCAAGAAGGGGGGGTAGGAGGTGTAAGTGAAAAGACACGGCCGGAATGGGACTCTGCCGACTGGGCCGTTTGGGCCGTTACGGGAATTAAAGAGTTAAACGCTTCCGTTTTAAGATACTTGCATACGTTTGGAGCACTTTTTTAAAAAAAAACTTTAAGTAGTAATATTTTAAGTACCTTTTTATATTTAGTACTACTATACATTAGTAATACAGTAAAAAAAATCAAATTTATTATTATTATTTTTCGAAAATTGCAATTTTGCATGAAATTTTGATGAAATATTTCAAAAACTTAGAATAAGATAAATGAAGAGCTATTAAATTTTTTAGGAAATAAATTGTATATAAATAAACTACATGCTTTTATCTAGGGCATATACTACATTAAGAAAATATATTCATTAAATTTTTTTTTATGGATAGTCGAAAAATAAGTTAGTGATTTTTTAACAGTTTCACCTTGTTTATATTCAAACTTTAGATTGTATTTTATAAAATAACCATCCAATCTCAATTTCGATAGCACATTCCCTAGAAAACAATCAACAAGAGAAGCACAATTTTTTTTATAATGATTCGTGAACAATTTTTTGAATTATGACATTTCAAATTAGCAACATTTGTATGAAAATCAATTCCGAGAAAAATACATTGAAACTTTAAAACACACAATTTCTATATAAACCATATTACTTACACACTTAAAATGCACCTTCTTTTTCAATTTTTTTATTTATTAAAAAGAAGAAAATATTAATATTTATAAGGAAATCACTTTTTAATCGGCGACTTTTGGTTTTGGTGTGCTATTTCCGGTCATTCCCGGTTATAATTTACAGTTTTTGATTAGTTTCAAATTGTCATAACTTTTGTTCAAACATACGCAGAGTTAAAATAAAGATAGTTTTAGAAATTTAAAGATTTGGGCTAATATATTCATGAATAATATTTTTTTTGTCAGATTTCATCAAAATCGACCTTTTCAACGTAGGCAAGTACATGAATAATATTATTGCAGATTGATAAAAAATTAATTAATTATAATCATAAAACAAAGTACGTACCGGTTTTTACAGCGGGAATTAAAGATGAAAGTATTCCATCTTCCGTGTCCGTCAAACATTTCAACCAGCATTCGAATGCCAAACTCAAAACCGGTTGCAAGATACGTCTTGTCACACACGTTTTACGGGGGAGAGCTTATCTGATCTGCGGCAAGGGGGATGGGGAAGACTCTAACCTTGGAATTCGACCTTCGACCCTTTACATACCCTTATGAAAAGGGTATGTTACTGATGCCTTGGAATTCGACCCTTTAACATATCCTTTACAAAAGGTATTACTTTGCAAGCTTGCACGGCTGCCCATTTTCAAACCCTTTATCAGAGGGTTACTCGGCAAGCTTGGAACGCGAAGTCTAATGACAAGGATATGACAAGGTTTTCGTAAGCTTGCATGCTATCTGGGTCGTTTTAACAAAATCAGTTAGAATACAATGATCTCAATGGTTAAAAATTCTAATCAGGCGCAGTTTCGTCACCAATGCAAATCTTGTTAAAATGTAATGACTAGTGACTGAAATTTTAACAACGGCGAGCTTAGCATCTTTTATTATATTTATGATGTATAAAATGTAAAGTTTACTTCTAATTTTAAATATCAAAACCTTTTCCATCAGCAAAATGTGCGGCAAACTACGCTTCAAAATTTATTTATTAAAAATGAACTTAAATTTATGCATTCACATCCAAATATCTTTTATTTATTCTGATTAAAATAATTTTATTATTTATTTATTAAATTTTTTTTGTCTTTATTAGTATTAATGGTTTATTAGTAGTCCGCAAAAGCTACTTTTTAGTGACAGTCACAGCCCCAAAATTTGATAGAATTCATTGTCATCGACATTGAATCTATCTACCAAGTTTCAGACCGATTGGAGGACGTCAAGGGAGTTAATTAGGCATCCGCAGATGTGCACGCCATCGACAAACATAAACACAAAATTGTAGTTAATATAAAGCATTTAAAAATAAGCAAGCGTTCGCATCGAATTATGAAAATTGGCTCTATTTATTATGACCTAAATGGATTCTATTTCGTTTATTATTAAATGTTATGTTAAATTTAGATGTTTTGAAATTTTCTGTAAGACTTTCAATTCATATGACGTACAATACATACTTTATGTAAATGACGTTTAATAGGCATATCATGGTTTTTGAGGCGTTACCTGATGAACTAAAAATATGTCATCTACTGTAACCCATTAGAGTTATCTATTAATTGGAAGAATATTGTCAGTTTCTTCCTGAGGATATGGTGTGTACTTATTGTCATGATGTAATCTGACATTTCCTACGATTTGCATGGGGGGTTAAACAACAGCAACTATTACACATCCCCCCAAGTAAAGCTGGGTTAGTCAACCAATTAAAAGATGTGACGGGGGTCAGAAAGGTCTGGAGAAAGTTGAGATCGAGGGAAACGTGGAGACGTTTTTCCGGTGTGTAGGAGTGAAGACTGTGGTTTTGGAGCGGAGAAGAGTTCTTAAGAGAGAGAGAAGATGACCCACTGCCGATCGCTTACCCCTGAAATTCTATGTGAGTTAATTACCTTTCTTCCTCTATTCTCGGCCTGCTTCGATTTAAGTAACTATAACAATGCCTGAATTTAATTGCATATTTTAGTATTTATTGAATATTTAACTATTTGGAGAATTTTTACCTTTTATTTCATTTTAATTTTAATACTTGGATGCATGACAGTAAACTTGTGTTACTGTCATTTGAGGAATTTAATCTGTGCGTTTATAGTGTATATTGAATAAACTAGTAGATTGATTATGCCGGCCTGGTTATTTTGTTTGAAATTTAAAATTATAAAGTATTTTAACTTTGGTTTATCTGATGTTGTTAATTTAATACTCTAACATCTTACGGTCCAACGCCTTTTACCAAATCACACTAAAGATCACGACATTATTTATGGTGCCTTGATCCAGTCTTCTATCTACGGTTTGTTCAGATACGCTATTAATGTGGAAACGTAAAATGAATTGTGGTTCACAATTACTCAAAGTTGAAATCGAGGGTTTTTGGTAGGTCAATAAAAATGGTTAGAGTCAAAAAAAAAAAAAAAAAAAAATCGAGTGCGCATATCAGAAAGTTTTGCCACAAGGCATAGCGCCTATTCCAACAGAAATTGGTTCAGTAATTTCAACTGATATTCTGGGACCTTTGAAATCTGGCGATTACGTGATTACATTCATCGATAATTTTTCACGTCATATTGAATTGTATCCCATTGGAAACATCGGTGCTAAACAAGTTACTGAGTGTTTGTTGAGATATATATGTAGTTATGGCACTCCTAAACAGATCATTAGCGATAATGGAGGCTGTTATATATCGAACGGTTTCAAAGAGTTGAATGAAAAGCTGGGGGTGAAATTAATTAAGATTCCCGCACTGACACCCTCTCTAAATGGGAAATCTGAAAAAATTAATGCAGAATTAAAGAATACAATTTTGGCATTGAAAGAATCTGGTATGGACTTAGAAATTGCGATAAATCTTCATAAAAATTGGTATAATAACGTTAAGCATTCAGTATTACAATATACACCAAATGAACTGTTTTTCGGTAGAGAAATGAAGCCTATATTTCAAGCGATGGGCACAACAGTTAAAGATAACGTCGAGTGGTTGAACTTGCCACACTGGTTTGAGAATAGGATACAAATCTTGGAAACCTGCAGGCAAAGTGCTTATCATAACATTGAAAAACAACAGATTATTCAGCAAAATTATGCTAAATTTAAATCAGTCAAGAGACAGATTAAATTGGGTGATAAGGTATTTTTTAAGAATCCTGGGAGATTTCAAAAGCGATTCTTGGGTCCCTATACTGTTATTTCTGAGAGATCACCAAATTTACTTAATATTAAATTAGACGTTGATCCATTTCAAGAGCGTACAGTGCATATAAGCCGGCTCAAACTAGCTGATCATAGATTATCTAAGCTTCAGGACAACTATACACCGCTTGCTGGGACAACACGCCCATCCATTTATTACAATTTGAGACACAGGAAGTAGCGTTGTAAACAAGAACGTTTGCCGATAATCAGGTGTGAGAAGGGAGAAGAGTGAAAGCTAGCAGGAAAGTTCGTTTGTAAACAAACATAGTGAAATAAGGGTTAACTTGATACTTGTGGGACACTGGGCTTGAAGTCAAATCCATAGGGGTTGTCCAATTTCGGATATTTAGTGCTTTATTTGGTTTTTAAGGGTCCTGTGAATCTCTGTCGTTATCTCCGACTAAACATGTGCTGTAGATAAAGTTGGCGTTTCCTGGGCTAACATATCACTAACGGTTACACCTTTGACCCTGAAGAGTCCCCCCAACTGGTTTTGGCAAGGGGGGGCGTCACTTCTAGGCCGCTCTGTTGGTTTGCAAAAGGGGTCGGAGTATTGAAACGAGATCCGGGGTGGGTGATTTTTTTTTTTCTCCTTCTCGTTTCGGAGGCGAGTGGGTTTCTTTTTTGTTGTTGTTTTGTTTGTTTTGTCGAGGCAAAAAGGGGGATTTATTTTGTAGACCGTGCGCGGTGAAAGAAATGTTGGATGTCGGAGAGAGAGAGGATATCGGAGAATAAGTTTTAATTATACGTGGGGGCGAAATTTGTTTTCGGCCGCTATAGAAATGGATAGGTTGCGAGATAAACATTTTGGTTGGGGGTTCTTGACATAGAAAAACTTTGATGGTTTTTTTTCTTCTTTGGGAGTTTTGTGAACCATTTTTTCATTTAATGGATCAAAATTTAGGAAATTTATTTTGTTAAAAGACAGGAATTTTGAGTTTGGATTTTGATACTGCTTAGGGTGTGTAGGAAGTACTGTTGATTTCTTTTAAATAACGTAAAAACTATGAGTTTTAAGACATTGAAGATTCTAATAGAATTAATGTAAAAACTATTAAGAATTTTTTTTTTATCTGAGGTACTTGTAATTTATATTTGAAGTGAGCATTTTGTTCACATTTAGGATTAATTATGGCATTGATTTAATTTAAGTTTGGCTGAGAAGTGGGGAAGATGGTTTTTTTACTTGCTGTAGATCTTCTTTCATAAAAACTAGTGGATTCTAGATTTTAGTTTTGCTGAAGGGTGGATTGGTGTACAACATTCCACTTTTGATATCAGAAATTATTGCAACTTCTGCTGGACAGAAATTGTGTGTTATATTTGATGTCTTGATGCTTGGCTCAAGGATAGAGTTCAACAGAGAGGGAACGATTTTCAAAATCACTTAAAAGCAGCCAGTTCAGACGAGCAGCGAGATCATCGCAGTTAAAAGATTGGTGATGGAAATCACAAACCACACCAAATCTAAACCACATGAGGAGTCTCAGTGAATAGCAGTCACAGACCACATCGAGAGAGGGACGGAAATCCAGAAAAGATATGACAACAAGGACCAACACCAGGACCACGGAAGCAACGCAAAAGGGTGACATCACCACCGGCAGGCCACTCCCACAGAATGACCATACGAATGACATCATCGAGGGAGCAACTTAGCAAGACTCGTTTTAAAGGCAACAGCTGGTCGCCGATTAAGCGTCACTGCCCACAGAGGGGATCATCAATACGTCACAGAGATTGCACAGCGGTGTGCCAACAATCCGAAGGAAGAAAGCCAATCGCCAAATCTTCACCTCGACTGGCACGGTAGCCCCGCCTTCTTGGTCAAGATGTACCTATGTCAACACGTCGGATCCCAGGCAGCGAAACCAAGGGACGGAACAACTTTACATACTGAAAAGAAAAGGGCGTACCATCCATGCCAAATGGATAAAACCTCAAGTGGACTAACACAGGAGGAGGAGCAATGTAAAAAGACAAGAACTTTATCATTGACTCGAGAATCCGTACCTACTGATGACTGAATCACCTACTTATGACTGAGTGCGGCATCGGATATTCGTGGAAACTACCTAAACGGTAAAAATAAGATGTAGTTACATTTTTCAACCACACTGGAGATTGACACATGTGGGTAATAACTTTTACTTACTGACTCAATGGAAGAAGTAATGAAACTTTATATTTCATACAAACATTTCAGACAATTTTTAGGAACTGATGGTTATTTGAACTTTTAAAATAACTTTTAATTTCCCGTAAATAATTTTTTATATCCTTACTTATATATTTAAGGTATATTTTATGAAGTGTTTTTTTTCTCTTTAAGTGATTAAATGGGTACACAGATCTTGTTTGCTATAAAATGCTAAATCATATGGTATATAACACTACATATGCTATTTTCTTATTTCCGGCATTGTTTTTTTCTTTTAATCAAAAATAATTTTTTTATGATTCTCGTACATTGTGCTTTTATATTGGTTACTTGTATATGAGCGATATTTTGTTTGGCAAGAGGTGAGGAAGGAAGGTTTCTTTAAAAAAATTAAAGGTGGGGTGATAATGTCATGATGTAATCTGACATTTCCTACGATTTGCATGGGGGGTTAAACAACAGCAACTATTACACATCCCCCCAAGTAAAGCTGGGTTAGTCAACCAATTAAAAGATGTGACGGGGGTCAGAAAGGTCTGGAGAAAGTTGAGATCGAGGGAAACGTGGAGACGTTTTTCCGGTGTGTAGGAGTGAAGACTGTGGTTTTGGAGCGGAGAAGAGTTCTTAAGAGAGAGAGAAGATGACCCACTGCCGATCGCTTACCCCTGAAATTCCATGTGAGTTAATTACCTTTCTTCCTCTATTCTCGGCCTGCTTCGATTTAAGTAACTATAACAATGCCTGAATTTAATTGCATATTTTAGTATTTATTGAATATTTAACTATTTGGAGAATTTTTACCTTTTATTTCATTTTAATTTTAATACTTGGATGCATGACAGTAAACTTGTGTTACTGTCATTTGAGGAATTTAATCTGTGCGTTTATAGTGTATATTGAATAAACTAGTAGATTGATTATGCCGGCCTGGTTATTTTGTTTGAAATTTAAAATTATAAAGTATTTTAACTTTGGTTTATCTGATGTTGTTAATTTAATACTCTAACATCTTACGGTCCAACGCCTTTTACCAAATCACACTAAAGATCACGACACTTATCAGGTGACTGAATTAAAAAACTTACGACAGTCGACTTGACGATTTATTCAATTGAAAGTTCTGATCTTGAAGGAAAATTATTCATTCTGAAGAGAATTTGTGGAAATTGATATTTGTGCAACAGTACGGGGTACGGAAGTTATGTTCATATTTAATTTTATTTAGAAGCTGTTAGTGACGATATCATCTTAAATGTTCCTGCAAAAAAAGAATATACTTACTCCAAATTAAAATTGCCGACCGTCAACTTGGGCTGAATTGTGATCAGGATTTTTAAATACTATTGACGATTTTAATTATTTATATTTTTGTCTATTCAATATGTTTTAAAACATCCATCACTTGGCACTTTTAAAGGAATAGATGAAATTTTGGAAATTTGCCGAGTGCCGTCTTTCTTTTCTAAAAACTTTGGCTGGGTGAAATAATGAAGATATCTATGATTTGTGTTCGCACGATACCTATTATATGTAGGCGGTCCATTGATGTAGGCGGTGGAAAAGACACCGACTCCCTTATAATAGACTTCTTGTGTAAAAATGCCGATTCGTTAAACTCGGGTCGGTATTTTTAATATTTCTGTTCGACATTTTTTTTTTTTCATATTTTTTTATTCAATTCGATTTTGTTGTGGATCTACTATAAAAAAAAGGCTCAGTAATATTTTGAAAATTTGCCGACTGTTCAACTTTCTAAAACTTTGGGGGGGGGGGGGCGAGACGCCCCCTACGCCCCCCGTTCACGTCGTCCCTGTTTGTGAGAAATGCTGTAATGGTGTATAATAGTCCAGATTTATATTAGTTTAATCAACATTATGATTGGGTACTGTACGAACACTTATGATTTTATCTCATCTCCAAAATTGTATCTGTAAAAACAAAATGCATAAAGTGTTTCTAATGCAACGAGTGTGTCCCATGTATCAAAATTTGCCCTATAATTAATACATTAATTTGAACATTATTCGTACCACGATTGCAGGAATTTATTAACTTGGAACGATGAGTCTCCCTCAGAAAAAAGCAAAATCAATTTAATTAGGAATCCAATTTAAAATTTAGAAGGACATAACATTGTACATCTTATTAAAAAAGAAACATACAGAAAATTATTTAAATTAGTTGGATGCTTAAAATATTTCATTGAATTTTGCTAAGAATGAAAACTTTTTATTTTTACTCTAGTACTCGAATAATTTGATTTTAACGAATAATTTGCTTCTAATTTGATGCGTGGTGCATGTATTTTACTATTTAACTCCCAAAAGTAACCTCTTGGTCAAAGCAAAATTTTGACTAAATCAAACCATGAATTTTACATTCCTCGTTTCATTTATATAATTAATTCTAGTGCTTTATACGATACTTCATGTTTCTGACTTCTCTCTATCTCTCTATATATAAGGCAAAGCCCTCACTCACTGACTCACTCATCACTAATTCTCCCACTTTCCACATAGTCACAACTCTGAAAATCGGCACAAATATCAACAATGGTAAAAATAGAAAAAAGTAAGCTATTCCGATCTCGATTAACCCACTTTAAGGGGCCGAAAAGGGGTTAAACGTTCCAAACGAGGGATATTCGAATGTACCACTTCCCATATGGTCACAACTCTAAAAATTGGTACAAATGTCAACAATGGTAAACATAGAAAAAGTAAGCTATTCCGATCTCGATTAACCCACTTTAAGAGGTCAAAAAGGGGTTAAACATTCCAAACGAGTGATATATTCGAATGTCCTACTTCTCATATTTTCACAACTCGGAAAACTGGTGTGAATATCAATGAAGACAAACTCAAAAAAGTGAGCTATTCCGATCTTGGGTGGATCAAGGGGTGGAAAAGGGGTTAAACGCTCCAAACGAGGAATATTCGAATGTACCACTTCCCATATGGTCACAACTCTAAAAATTGGTAAAAATATCAACAAAGACAAACATAGAAAAGTTAAGCTATTCCGAGCTTGATTAACCCTCTTTAAGGGGTGGAAAAGGAGTTAAACATTCCAAACACGAATATCCCACTTCCCACATAGTCACAACTTTGAAAATTGGTAGGAATGTCAATAAAGATAAACGTAGAAAAAGTAAGCCATTCCGATCTCGATTAACCCACTTAAGGTTTGCAAAAGGCGTTAAACGTTCCATTCTAGGGATATTCGAATGTCCCACTTCCCATTTGGTCACAACTCGGAAAATTGGTACAAATGTCAAAAAAGATTAAACAGAAAAAGTAAGCTATTCCGTTCTCGATTAACCAACTTTAAGGGTCGAAAAGGGGTTAAATGTTCCAAACGAGGGATATCCGAATGTTCCTCTTCCAATGTAGTCATACTTCTGATATTTGGTACAAATGTTAAAAGGGTAAATGTTAAAAAAATAAGTCATTCCAATATCGATTAACGAATTTTTAAGGCATGAAAAGTCGACGCAATATTGAAACTGTACGAGGATTAACTTAATGTCTCATTTCCAATACAGCTACTATTTTGAAATTTTGAACTAAGAGCAATCATAAACACAATAAACTATTCCAATTTACTATTCACAATTATAAATTTCGTTTAAAATGTCAACAAAGGAAAGTTCCTATTTTGATAAATCAATTTGTCGGGATCGAAATGGGAGCAAACGTCTGAAGTGTAGAATACATGAATGTCTTTTGATCGCTAAAATGCTAATGGTAAAATTTCGTAGCGCAGCACGGGTATTCAGCTAGTATATGTATAAAGAAGAGTGTCCTTGTACTATTTTTTTTTATCACAAGAATAGCTCCTGCCACATTGCCTAGCGTTGTCAGTTGCCATGGAAACAAGACTAACCCCATTTTTCAAGGGGGATTTCGGATTCGCGGAGAAAAAGATCTACTTCATATACTTTGGAAACTAAGTTCCAAGTTCCTGTTATCATCCTTATTCTAAATGGACGAGTCTTGTTTCTCTAATAGCGACCACCATCATCCAAACCAGCGGTTCCCAACCTTTTTAATTGTGCGGACCACTATTTTGTAAAAGAAAAGTTTGCGGCCCACTAGCTAATAGCTAATAGAACACGTGCATGCGTGCTCCAGTAATCAATAAAACATACTGTACAAAAAGGATGAGCCCCCCCCCACCTTTTTTTTTTATATATATAATGAATGGAACTTTGATTTCATTTTTGTTGTCACAACTATAAAAAAACTAATAAAAAAGAGATCAAAGTTAAAAAAAAAAAAAAAAAAAAAAAAAAAAAAAAAGTCAATGGGATTTTTGACATTCTTTGTCCCTCATGAGAGAGTCAATCTCTGGATTACAACTGGATAGTTTTAATCATGATGTTGAATTCACGCATTATTCAGTCGTTACACTATCAAAGAATATAATCGAATAATTCGGTTGTTGTTATCAATAGAGAGACTCGATTGTTCCTAATCTATTCCCCTGAAGCTCCTATAATATTTGTCTTGGTTTAAATTTACGACCAGCATCCTCGGTCCAGTACCACTCTATAAAACTCTATATAGTAAATATAGTAACCACTCATCTATATTATAGTAACCACTCATCTATATTATAGTAACCACTCATCTATATTATAGTCGCGGCCCACTTGGCCGCGACTATAATATTGGCCGCGTGGGCCGCGTGACCGCGGCCCATGGGTTGGGAACCGCTGATCCAGACTATGAAGACGAGAGCAGTTCTGATGGACAGAATGCGTGTTTTTCTTTTCCTATGATTATTGAAGATTTTCTTTGAGTGTGTGTGTTTGCTTTGTGTAGAAGCCTACTTTATTCCGATTTTGAAGAAATTTTGCCTACTTGATTTTTGAAACAAGAGGAAGGACACTGGCTACATGAGATTTCAACTCCTCCCACCTCTAAAGAAGAACTATCATAATTTGAGATCAACATAACCAATTTAAACCGATTTAAAAAAAAAAAAAAAAAAAAAAAAAAAAACCAATTTGAACTGGGTTATACCGGACAACGCTTGGTGACAGCTATTTTATCCCGGGCAACGTCAACCATTACAGCTAGAAACATATAACTTCGCTTTGTAGACACATTTTCGTTCCGCCAAAACTATAAGTGAGACATTAAGTGCCCAAAAGACTGCAATAAATCCTGCTGCAACAAGCGAATAAACAATTTTTCGGATACACCAAATTTCGATACAGTGGCTGTCAGTGTTCAAAAATTTTAGTGCAACTGGAACATTGACTCCCCCCTCCCCCCGTCACTTCCCACATTCTCTCGTGAATGGAAATTCTTTAATCTTGATTACTCAAAGCTTCAATATTTACAAAATTATATGAGAAAGAAAATAGAAAAATATAACTTACTTTAACTTACTTATAACGGGGCTCCCTGTTTTAAAATTGTTCAATTATAAGTTTGGTATTAACTTGAAAGATAAGAAGGAAACACACAAGTAAACTTATCGCTGAAAATTTTTCCGTTTGGAGAAGAAAATTCTAAGAAATGCTCTTTTTTTTTCACACCCACACCTCCCGATTCACGCACACACGAGTCAATCAGATAATCGAATTCACAAGTATTCGACCGAAGTCGGAAACTTCGTATCGGGCTGCATGTTGTCACAACGCAGTATACATTTAGCGTGGAAGGAGATTCCATACTAGCAGCTATTACCATGGCAACGGTGCAGCTTATTTAGAACTTCACTCCTATGGCTGTACCTCACTCGACGATCGTCTGATTTAGTTGATTTGAGTGTTTTTAAATCCTTTATTTTAACTTCGCTTTTGTATGTTTGTATGTATGTATGTATGTATGTATGTATGTATGTATGTATGTATGTATGTATGTATGTATGTATGTATGTATGTATGTATGTATGTATGTATGTATGTATGTATGTATGTTTGTTTTTTTGTCGATGGGAACGGAATCTGTGGAGATCTAATTAACACCCGTGCCATCACCCAATAGAGCTGAAACTTGGCAGATAGGTTCAATGTCGATAACAATGCATTCTATCAAGTTTTGGGGCGGTTACTGTCACTGAAAGGTCGCTTTAATGGAATACTAATAAACCAACTTGCCGTCGTCCAATCGCTTTAAAATAGCATTGAACCGACCAATGTTGAAACTCTTTACTGTTGCCAAGGAAAGGCCGCTTTTACGGAATACTAATAAACCAACTTGCCGTCATTCAATCGCATTAAAAAAAAACATTGAACCGACTATTGTTAAAACTCTTTCCTGTTGCCAAATTTTTTTTTAATTAATGAACAATAAAATTACTGAATAATTAAATGACATTGGATGACGATCACATTCATTTTTAATAAATAAATTTTGAAACGTAGTTTACTGCACATTTTGCTGATAAAAATGCTTTTTGATATCGACTCTGTGTTTATGAATAGAAAAATTGACAATGCATATAAAGGATTTTTCCCCCCTTGATTGCGCATTGTGCAATATATTTGCTATTTATCAGAGATTTTTTACTTAACGTAGAAATTCCATCTTCTTTTGCGATTCTAATCTACATATAAGAAAATCAGTAAAAGAAATAATTAAAATTGATTAGCAATTAGTAAATTTTCATTTTAAACTAATAATTTAGATGCAGCCTGGCTGTACTTGCTATACCCCACGAGGTAAACGTTTGCGGTGCTTCCTTAATAATAGATTCCTTGAAACATGAATGTTGTTTTTGAAGAACATGATCTTAAAAAAGTAATCTAAAAAAAAAAATGTATGTTTGTGTGTACGTGGTCAGCATAACTCCCGAACAAATGGACTTACGATGTTCAAATTTGGTGTGCAGGTTGATGATGGCTCAAGGACCTACCATTAAGGTTTTCGTCAAAATCGCGCATGCGCTTAAGTAGCTTCCATTGAAAAAAATCATGATAAAAAACGGCTCTAACGATTTTGTTCGAAATTGCTGTGGTAATGCCACTTAATTTGTTCTAAATACTCCCACCTCCGAAATTCCCGTAAAAAAGCTCTAATGAAGTAAAAAGTTGAAAAAAGAATGCCTTTAACACCTCTTTCCTTGAGCATACTTCATCAACGATCGTGTTTCTTCTTTGCTCAGTTTCACTTACAAGAAAGGAAAATATAAGAATTATCGATAAATATATCGCCAAAATTCCCATATTTTCGAAACAAATGATGGCGCATCGTCGCATTAATTGCTTCCGTGGCAGCGACAAATGCCGCATGTTTCTGTCAAAACGAAGTTTTATTGGTTTCCTTGCACTCAATAACATTAATTCTTTTTTTGATTAATTCTAACAACAAAATGAAGTTTTTGATTAATTCTTCATAAGATGAGTCGCATCTCAACGACATATTCTCTTGTCTTGTTTCTTACGTTAATAACTATTTTCGAAATGATCTTTTTTTCAAACTTAATATTTGAAACAAATGTCGGTAGGGAAATATGTCGAGGAATTTTTAAACCTTTTTTGTGTCTCAATAATTTCTCTGGTCACAAAATGGCTTATAATATATTAGTTTTCTGTTAGTCTGTAGAATCTCAAGGTGTTATAAGCTACGAAATTGTGCTTTTATCTATTTCAAATAAAGAGATGGCTCTTTCAATATCGGATAGAAAGAGGTTTTTGTGACCAGAGTTTAAAGTATATATCTACTGTGAAATGAGCACAATCTTTTTTACATGATATTTAACTAAACAAGAGTGTTTAGTTTTCCTTATGTGAAAATTCTTCATGGTAAATGGAGTTTCGTTTATAACTTTCAAAACATTTTCCACACAAACAACTCTTTCTTTTATTATTATAGATAATTCAATTTTTTGTCCCCATTTCCATGGAAAATGCTAATTAAGTAACAAATCTTCTTGTAAAATGTGAAAGAAGAATTTGTTTGTCCATATATTTCATTAGTTAGGATGACAACTTTTTTTAGATTTCAAAGTAAGTAAAAAGAATTCAATTTTTTTTAATCCTTCCTTAATGCCTAAAAGTATGTTGAAATCAAACAAATATTTAATTTAGAGGTGAAGGGAGGGAGCTATTTCAAAAATATGAGGAGAAGGTATGTAGAAGCCGAGTTGTAAATATGATACTTGAGGCGTTCCTGTTAATTTTGTCATAAATTCTTAATAATTTCATCCAAAAATTCTATATGGATTGAATATTTTATAGAAACTTATAACTTTAACGAATTATATAAAATTTGGTGACATTTAATGTCAGAAATCTCGTCTTTTAATGGTTTTACAGCGCCACCTACTATTTCACAAACAAACTCAGATAGCTCAATGAGTAATGAAGCAAATCCAAACAAACCAAACTTAAGCAACCTGAAACATATTGTATTTGAGAAGCAGACAAATCCTTTGAGAAAGTATTTATTTTATTTAAAAAATAAAATGTTATTTTTAAAAATATTTAAAATGGTATTAGATAAGAACATTTGGGTGATGCAATATTTGGATTTTTTTTTTGTAAAACGAAACTTGCAAACGTTTCTGCTAGCGGACTTCCTACTACCAGAAGAGGGCACCTCACGAATATAAACAAGCTGTTAACTCTTCTATACGCACTCCCCGTTTTATGTTCAGAATAATATTCCGGCTGTGAGATGCGGGATCTAGGAATTGAAATGTGAAAAACTCCAATAATATTAATGGAGTTAAAAAACAATAGATGCCCCGCCTCCATTTGGATTCCCCGTGTTTACAGTTGGACTGGTGCTGTGCTCGCTAATGAAACGTGATGCAGCTTATTATAACATAGTAGCCAAAGGATAGGCTTTTAAATTCAACATTTGCAATTGTGTATATAGAACTAAGCCTATCCTCAGTCAAAATGGCGGACTTAGAGGCAGTTCTAGCAGATGTGAGCTATCTTATGGCTATGGAAAAAAGTAAATCTACACCAGCTGCCAGAGCCAGTAAGAAAATAATATTACCAGATCCAAGGTATGTGTTATAAGATAGTCGTAGGGCATGGTCATGATAATCAAATCACTAAATTCATCGCAAATTCTATTATGAACTGATTAACTCATCTATAAAAACTGTTAATATATGTTTTAATTTTTATCTCAAATTTGACAAAATTGGGAGAAGTTGCACCATATAAGGTCTGCAGTTCAAGCATGACCCCATGGGACATACCGATCTGCGTTGACCGGAATGACTAACTGGTCCGTTTAGGTTTTATTTCTAGTTTTACTTTTTTTCTTTTCACTTATTTCTGAAGACTAACTCTTCTTAATGAGGTTTGGATCTTGATAGTTAATTATTTTTATTAATTATTCCCATTTGAAAGTAAATAATAATTTTTTTTTCATTTCATGCATGTGAAAGGTTTGTGTTGATACCTTAGTTTTCTCCAAAAAGTACATTCAAAGGTTCATCAAAGAATGCTTGCATCATAGAAAAAATGCATTTTTTTTCCAATTCAATCTTGGTGTAAGAAAAAGGACTGATGCATTTGTACTTTGCTTGCAATTTTAAAGAAATTTAGTGATTTGATTTGAAATCACTATATTTTTTACTAGAACCTTCAATTCCCTCGTTTTGTTAAGGTCTTTGCTAATGAATACTCGATTAATAGTTTTGTAAAAGTATTGTGTTATTTCTTTTTAACTAAAATCAACAGGTGCAAAGTTATTTGAAACACCATGTTGTGCCTCTGTACCTAAATATTGTCTTGGTCTATTCCTAGTTGACGTTAAAATATCGCCAAGCTGATTTGGCGCTGTTTTGTAGGCGATACAGTTCTAAATTTGGCAATCCCATTTTTTTTATTGACGCGCTTTGGCTTCAACCTTCCTATACTACAAATCATGGAGCGGTTCGTTTCTCAATTTTTCATATTGGAATTCCGAATTGGCGACATTCTGGCTTTGTCGCCAACTTTTCAAAAGTGCGCCAACCCATAAACGTGAACTAGGAATTTACCATTGTCTTTGTTTATAATTGATAGATATTCATAACCATGACATTTGTAGAATTTTTTAAACTATTTGCAAAAAGTATTATTGTATGAGTAAGATGTATCCGAACAAACATTTGTAACTGTTTTATAAAAATGTTTCTGAAGAGTACAAAATAAGAAACAATACTTGTGTATTATCTTGTCGACTGTAAGAAACTTAATTGCCCACAAAAAGTTTGTATAAGTTGTATCGAAACAAACATATGTAACTGTTTTATAAAAGTATTATTGAAGAGTAAAAATTAAAAAACGGTACTTGTATATTACCCCATCGACATTGCGGAACTTAGTTAACGACAAAAAGTTCTAACCACTTGGTCTTCTTGGAAGTCCAGTTCAGCTTGGATATGCATCGGAGTGTTCCCTTAGAATACCTCAGTTGCACCCCAAATTACCATCCGGACCGACCGTTTTGGCAGACTAAAGGAATTGGTTTGGTGAATTTTTAGTCTCTCCAACGTTCGACGGGATAATACGTAAGTACCTAAAAAATTATCACTTGTTATTCTAAAACTATATTTTTTAATTCTGCATTTTATCACTTCCAATTTTTCAAAGACTGGGACTAAATGATAAACTGATTTGAGATACTTGCTCAAATTTCTGAAACCGAGACTGTCATGGTCTATGTTGTCTGGCAACCCTGTTAATGAATACAACATTTTTCATTCGTTGCTGCGTTTCTGAGAATCTTTAGTGTGTGGGACATTGTCGGAAGTATTATTATCAGTCTCTTCTTAATGTGTAACAATAATTTGCTTATTTAGCCTGATGTAGTGCTTGCACAACAAAAAAGCTGATATATCCATCAAATTATTGTATGTTGGGCATTTGCATAGTCAAAGGAATAATGGCCTCTTTATATTTTTTACAAATTATAATCCCAATTTTATCTTTTGAATATTTTCTTGGAATTTTGCAATAGTTTGTATTAAACGAGCTTTTAGTATATTACTAAGAAATGCATGAATTTGTTTAACTATTTAGCAAAATAGGCTTTAGGTAAAACATTTTCCCTTCCGTGCAAAACAGTGGTACAAAAAGAACCTAACAAACAAACAAAACACATAAAACTATATATGACAATAGAATCCTATTTATGGTCGCGAATAATTAGATTTAGGAAGTATTTGGGGTTATGATATCTTATCATCCTAGCTTCAAAGGAATGATTTTTATTGTTGTCAATATACTAGGTTTTGGTATTGTAGTAAAGTGTGCTTAAGCTGTATGGAGTTAACAATTGCAAAGTAAGATCTTTATCGCACATGTCGTATGGAGCATTTGTCCAAAGTAGGAAATTTTCATTTAAGTTTATATATAGGGTTATTCATATTGAATGGGAAAAAAATAGTGCATGCGCTGTATTTTATTTTGATGAGTCAAATTTACAGTGAAACTACAATTAGCCAAGTTTCTATTAGATGTTCTATGTGTGCCTCTTCTGCAATACAGCAAATGTCTATGCGATGTTCCAGTTCTTGTCACACTGGTGATAGAATTTCGCCTGTTAATGAGTTTAAAATACTACGTCAGTTAACAGCTGCTTCAGTTGATGTAAGTCTTGGTGATGTGAGGCATGAAGACTTTGTATTTAACAAAACAGCACAAGAAAAAATTGCAAGGGATTAGATCTGTAGATCTTGGGGGCGACCAAGAATATCATTTTATTCAGCACAGCCAATCCAGCGATGGGGTAGACGATAGTTTAGCTGCGATTTCGTTACTGGAAGAATTTTCGCTGTTGGTAGTTCGCTGCTTGCATAATTGTAGTTTCAGAATAAGTTTGTTTCAGCTAAATAAATCAATTACAGAATTCATACTAAGCTATTTATTTTGTTTGATTCGATAAGAATCGCCCTGTATATTGGGAATTTATAAAGGCTGTATGTTCTAATCACACTTAGCTACTTTTTTGTTTGTCATAGTGCTATTTGCAAACTATTTTGCCCCTCTACCTCCAAAATTGGATTTATGTTTTAAACATGCTAAAGTTTTATTTATTAAAGACGAGAGATATTTCATTAATCAGAATTCGTTTGTGTATATTAGTGACTGAATATAGTTGAAGAAACAGTTGCCTAGACTGAAGAAGTACTATGGCAAAGTACGCATTGCACCAGCTCAAAATTGATTGCTAGATATTTCATTTAGGGGTAAAGAGACTGCTAAATGAGTTAATATTAAACAATATAGTCATTAGGGTGGATCGTTCTTCTATGGAGAAAAAAAAATTATTATTAATCAAAACCGACCTATGGGGAAAAGATGCTCTATGATATAGAGATTAGGGAAAAAATAATAAAAAAATATTAATTTTAAAATTTTGCACTGCCACAAAGGGGTTGAATTTTCGAAAAAAATGCGAAAAGTCCTAATTTTCGTTAAATGATTTTACACTAAAAATAATTGTTTTTTTACAATATAAATCCTAAAAAAGTGATGATTACTGAATAATTAGTAGTACAATATATATTTCAACCTTTTTTTGACCAACTCCCCCCCCCCCCCCCCATATCACCGTTTAATCAGCCCTAAAACCCTATAGGGCAGTTGTCAGCGACTTACGGAATTCGACGCCTAATCGGTGAGCGCTGTTCTTGTAAATTAAATTACAATTTTATTATGTGACATTTGTTTGTCTGTGTACTTGGACTAATACTGTACTGTGGCGTTGATAAGAAAAGACATGATTTGTCCTATATTTGGGTCAGGCTCAGGGGCGGCCTGGTTCACCTTGGAGGGCGGTGGACCAACATTCGAAAGGGCGCCTTACCCCGTCTCACACCAAGCTCGTAGCCAGGTTTTCTTTTCGGGGGAGGGGAGGGTTATGGTCGAAGATTTGATTAAATGCACATAACAAGTTTCACACAAAAAAAAAAGAAAAAGGCTGAAATGGTAAAATAAGATTTCACACAATTTAGGGGGGGGGGGGGGGAGAGGTGTCCCGGAGATCCCCCCCTGTCTACGGCCGTCTCACACCAATGAATAAACTCACTCATTTTGCATGAGCCACTGCGGCATCACGCTTGATTAGGACTACCCGTGATACCGCAATGTGGCACATCCCCAGACATATAGAAATGAACAGAATAGAGTGAAAGCAGTTATTTTTATGTATAAAATTTCAATTTGCAATACCAAACACAACAGTGTTAACAAAATCACTAATGTGACATTCAAGTGCAAAGGTAAAAATTGGTTTTACTACTGATAGAGTTAATATGGTCTTCTATATACTATTTTTTTTCCCAGCGTCTACTTAATCCGAAAAATATACATTTTGTCAATTTTTGTCTGCAATTTCTTGCTGCATTTCCCGCCGAAAAGCAAGTATTGCTTGAGAGAGAAAAATTATGTAATCATTTGATAAAAAAAAGTATTAATTTACATTTACTTAAAGTAACATTACGCATTTCCCTGGTTTTTATATATATATCCCACTCCATACAGCCTTAATTTTATATAAAAAAAAATGTAGCTGGAAATTACGGTACACATTCAGTTTCATTTCATCGGGAAAAGAAAAACTAAATCGATTAATCAATATATGTTGTGTTCTGTTCCGATAGTAATACATGAAACTTGAATAAAATTCTAAGTTTACATATTAGTTTTATTCCATCTTCAAAGATACAGGTAAACTCACTTTAAAATCAAAAACTTAATTATTTAAATTTAAAATCTATATTTATTTGAATTTTTTCCCACTGCTCTCAGAGGGCGCCGTGCCAAGGTTTTGGAGAGGGCGCACCGGGATATGTCCCGGTATCCCGGTGGGCCAGGCCGAGCCTGGTCAGGCTGTATTATGCCCACGATTATGCTTTCTACGTACGAAAAACGTAATAAGGTGCGTATATTGGCATTCAAAAGGGAAGCAAAGTACAGTGCATTTAAATACACTTTTATCCGCGTGTCAATAAATTGCAATTAAGTTAAGAGAGAGCTGGAAACGAGCTTTAATACCAATAAATGACCACTACAGCATTTTGAGATAAATAAGTTCATACTACGACAAATATCGCGCTTTCAAAGCTATAAAATTAACTGAAAGCTATCTCAAGGAAGGCACATCGAAAGTTTTGTTCATGCGTCGACTTAGTTGTTTTCAGATTATCTGGTGCCATCAGCAACACGAGGGTTATAATGCGCCGAAACATTCGTCATTTGACAAGCCAAAATACATTTACAAACACCCATGCCTTACACGGAACTCGTACCCGCAACTTCGCTGTCCAGAAGCTAGCCACTAACCACTATACCATTTGGTCGGCTAGGTCATGCGTCGACAATGACATAGATACAACAGGTTGCGATAATAGGTAGTCTGTCAACACAGGTATCAAAGAAGGTGTTATACGAAATATAGAGCTGATTTTGAAGCGTCCACTACAATGGTTTGTGTGCCAGTTACAAGCCAAAGAGTGACCGTATGCGAGACACTACCTGTAGTATCATTCACGTAAGCCCAACCTTTGCGAACTGACTAACAAGAAAGACCTAAGTACTGATCAACTGTGCATAATGGAAATTTGTGAAGCCATCACTGCGGACAAAGCAGCAAAGAGCTATTGAAGAGAAATTCTGGAAAGATTTGCCACTCAAGGTGGTTTACAACCCCCAACAGAATTCTCATGTTCTATTTGGCTTAGAAGAAGTCCAACCAAAGTTTTATTGACATTTATTACGTTCATCGTAAAAGTCTAGGCACCTATGTGATTCAAGATCAAAACCAAACAATCTGTAATCTATGGCGCAGAGCATTTGCATTAATCAATCTTTCTATCGCGTTATTTCTCAATTTATTTGAAGAAAGTCATTGATCCAGTAATTTTTTAAACGGGGGTTTGGGCTTTCCTGAAAATATCCTGATATCAATGCTAGCTGACAACAGAAATAACACAAAGGAATCGGTCCTCCAAAGAATTTTGAATTTGCACAAAGTCAAACGGTCTGCTGCAACCCAAACCCTTTTAGCGATTAATATCCGTATCTTAAACATACCAACTTTTGACCCTTGTGTGACAGATTATGTGAACTTGATTAAGTGGGAGAATGCGACAGAACGATTTAGTGATGACAGGATTTCAGAAGGAATAGTAAACCCAGCAATCATTTCTACGGCAATACTATAGCATTACCTACTATCAAGGGGTATCCCTGTCGTACTCAAGCTACAGAACGAATAGTCACAGAAGCATTTTCTGCTGTAAGCGGATCATACAGAAAAGATGGGTTAAAAAGAAATAGCCTGGAATCACGAAACCTCACGCCAGTTTTCAACACCAAACGTGTTTACCTTTTACTGTAATTCCGAAGATTTTTTTTATTTTTCTTGATTTAATTATTAAGAAGCTGTAATATGTTCCTAAAGCTTTTTTTTTTTCTGTAACCATTTAGTATATGTCCTCTCATTCCAATAAACATTTAAAAGTACTAAAGGTCTGTTTCACTTAAACAAAAATCCCTTTGACATTTTACCATTATAAAGCTTAAATACCAAAACTTCATCCCCCTTGCAAAGAGCTTAATATAAAATTTATTATTTTTGTTTTATTTCCCCCTTAATTAATGTACCTCAGAACATCTTTTCCGTACAGGTAGGTTTTGAAATTCTTAAAAAAAAAAAATTCAATTGACTTTGACTTTTTGCTATAAAAAAGCTCAAATACCTAAACTTTATCCTCCTTGTGGCAGTACTGAACTTAAAATTTAATTTTTTTAATTATTTTTCCATGTATCTATATACCATAGAACATCTTTTCCCCATAGGTCGGATTTGAAATTCTGATTTTTTTTTTTTTCGATCCACCCTAATAGTCATATTGTTTTTAAGGAATTAGAAAATTAAAATTGGGAAATTTACATCTAATTTTTCTTATAAAAAATTCAACGGTTGTATCAAAACTAGTATGATGACAATTCAAGACAAATCTATCCATATCTTGCATCTATCCAAATCTATCCATATCTTGCATCTATCCAAATCTATCATTATCTTTTACCTGTCCAAGAAATGGCTATATTTGTATATATGGATTGGCAACACTGACCGTTTTTTTTTTGTTTATTTATTTTTTAAAATTTT
This sequence comes from Linyphia triangularis, assembly GCA_963978545.1. NCBI lineage: Eukaryota > Metazoa > Arthropoda > Arachnida > Araneae > Linyphiidae > Linyphia > Linyphia triangularis. The sequence goes on from OZ021726.1 coordinate 32,129,068, forward strand.
TATTTATTTTTTATTATTATTATTTTTTTATTTTTTTTTATTTTATGGGAAGCAATGGTTGCTAAACTGTTGAATCGAATTTTTTGTATTATGTGTAGTTGCAGCATTTAAAAAAATAAAAAAAATAAATAAATAAAAATAGTGTGCCCAACGAGCAAACGAGAGTGTTGGTTGAATATTGTGCAAGGCAAAGCGCTTAACGAAATGATGAAAGATATCGTATAAGCAGCCCAGCTTGCGTAGGAAATTTATTGTTGAAGAACATAATACAGATTCAATGTAAGAAGTTTGTTCTTTCTGTGGAACTCACTCCTGGGAAAAAATAAAAAATGTGTATGAAAAATATACAAAATGGGCAAAGAATTATGATGAAGTTAAACTCTTGAGCAATTCTAATGATTACGACACTAAAAATTTGCATCCTAGGACGTATTCTGAAAACGTTCTTTTAATGAGAAACAAAATAACGCATTTTCTTCATTCGTCAACCTTATTGGGTTGCAAAGTAAACCATTAAGATTTGCAAGTATTAGATAGCAGGTTACAGAGCCGCCTTGTAACAGTAATAATACTAACAATAACAGTTATTGTTTAAAATTAGTTCTTTGTTAGTTTCAATTTGCAAATCATTAAACTTAAGCGTAAACTATAAAGGCTTCATATATATGTTATATTTCGGTTTAAAGGTATAAATAAGGTTGATTGATAACTCTATGGTATGGCTGTAAATGTATACTGGATTAGAACTTGGATATTCAGCGACAAGTTTTCTTGATAAAGAAGGGGGGAAAGAAAAAAAAAAAGTATAAGAATTTTTTATTCTATGAGATTTTTAAGTCCGTTATTTATTTTAAAGTTCTTATACTTAATAGCTAGTTTAAAACGATACAAAAGGCTAACTCTGCCTGAATGGTGGTAAATTTAAAACGTATTCTTTCGGAATTATTTACGTGATTACCAAGATTATCGTATCCATTCATACGAAATCATCGGAATGTTGGAGAGAGAGAGGGGGGGGGGGGTCTGATACTAAAACTTCTCCCCCTGCTTTCGCGCCTGAGCCATTATTGAAGTTTTTACCTTTTTTGAGAAAACTTTATGTAAGAGCAGAGTTCATCCTAGAAATGAAAAAGGGCAGGGTGCTATTTTCCAAAAAAAGGGCACTTCCTGTTTACGGGGGCACTTTTATGGCAAATTGCAGAAATACGCGTTTTCTGCTATAATTTCAATATTGTTATACTTTTCTACCACGATAAATAATTTTCAATATTCTGGGAAAAAAAATTATAATGCAAAAATCCGTGAATCAAAAACTCGCTCAGAAACTTAAAAGATATCAAAATACTGATAAAATGCTTCAGTCCTAATTCTGCTGGAATGAGACTGAGAAAATTATTAAAATTAAAGTGCAATATACACAGTAAAATTTTCATCAAATAGTAATTTTTATAAAATTATCAATTTATAATACAGTAAAATTAAGATAAGAATGTTTTAGTATAATGAAAATGTGTTAAGATAAGAACTTTTCACTTTTTCAAAATTTTCTAAAGTTTGAATGAATCAACCTTAAACTTCATCTCTTAGATTTGCTATTGTCAGATAGAGAATAGAGTTTCTCCAAATTTAACATTATTCATTGTGGGATATCACAAGGAGTATTCCGACTAAAGAACTTGGACTATGTCCTGAAATGTTTGCATTTTTTTATTTTCAAAATCGGATCAAATTTAGCTTCAAAACGGCGATTTTTTTGCCGTGCATGCGCTATTATGTAAGCTATAATAAAAGTTTTATTTTTTAAAAAATCGGAAATAATCTGGGATTTTGGTTGCATTCCTGTTATGTTTAATTTTAAATATGAAACGGATGTTTAGAAATTAATTGGTAACAGGCAAATTACCAAAAACACCCCCTAAATTTAACAGGAGGACATCGCGATTACCCGTGTCCAAACGGAAATATTCTTTTTAAATTCTTAGTGTAAACATTTGATAGTTATAAACCTTTCCTTTAACTAAGTTATTCAAGTCTTTCAAATTCCTTTCTTCACTATTTTGAAGGAGGCATGGTAAAAATCCAGCGAAATACACTTAATCAAAACACGTACGAAATGGCCATCGAAGTTTACTAATGTGCACTTGGGAAATTGTAAGACGGCGCTCTACAATCCACCTACTAATGAAGCACGTTATATGGACATCTACACAAAGGTTTCAGTCCCTGATATATACGTTGCGCGTTTGAACATGAATGCGCATGCGCAACAGTCGATTTCAGTAGGGGTGATCCACATATTGCGTACTGTTGGGAGGGAAAAAAACGAAAGTTTTTCGAATTCTTTCAGGATGAAATTTTTTCTGAAAAAGGGCTGGAAGGGCGCTATTTTTATAGAAAAAGGGCAAGAAGGGCCCTATTTTTATAGGAAAAAGGCAGGCAGGGCGCGCCGCCCTTTAAAAAATGCCTAGGATGAACTCTGGTTTAATCACATCCGTCAAATAATAAAGAGAATATTATATCAAACCTTCACGAAAAATTTAGGTAAATGTTACATAAAAATCTTAAATAGAAGCATTTATTCTAGGAAATAGTAATAGAAAAAAGTAATCGATATTATACTGAAAATCCTAGATCTTATTTACTAGAGCCCAAATTTTACAAAAAAAGTTTCTGTTATTCCACAATACTTTTTCTTGATGTGTAATTTATTTGCAAGTTACTCCCTTTTTATTCATTTAGAAACTGAAAAAATCCATAGTTTTCCCTTTCAAATTTAATTAACGAATTCACAGTAACCTCGAAAAATTTTGCTCTCAGAATTTGGATCTAAAAATTCAAAATATTTTTCACGAGTATCAGTGCCAGAGATTAAGAGGGTGGGTGCTTTTTTAGAAAAATGCTTAAGAACTCTTTTAATTGCTTTTGGCTAAAACATTTAGCCACAAAATTTGCAAAAATCACCATTTTTGCTATCCAAAGATTAGCCACCAACCTAAAAGAACAAGGAAGTTTCAAGGTGAGAAGTATTTTTCTAGTTGATATTCAGTAAATAAATATTCTTTATACAGTCAAACCTCGTTAACGCAAAGTCGACAGAGCCGCCGAAATTGTTTGCGTTAACCGAATTTCATTTTAAACAAATTAACGATAAGTTTTAAGTACGGAGACCTGCTTTTACTTTGCGTTAAACAAGATTTCATGTTAAGCGATTTTGAATATGACTTTATGATAAAAAAAAAAAGTTTATTAATATTTTTAAATTAAACATCAAAAGTGCCGGAACTAACCACATTAGCATTTTGCTCAAATGTAACTTTTGAATTTAGCTTTTTTGCTAAAGAAATTTTGTATGCCTGCTTAAACACTAATGGGTGCTCTTATTATAATAGATATCTTAGCCTGTACGATACAATTAAAATGAGCTTGGGTTTCTTTGGAGTTGTACAATTTTTCGTCAAATAAAATAAAAAACAGACAAAAAATTTACATAAAGTGCTCAGATAAATTTTAAGGCTTTAAATTCATGTCAAATTTACTGAAGATTATTAGCAAAACTCTTCACTTTTCCTAAACCATTACAGTATAAGTCTTAATTATTTAACTATAACTCAACAAATGAAAGGAAATAATAGCAGAGGGATTTAAACGTTTTGAATACTTTTCAATATCTCGCAATTTAAATGCTGATTTACATGCTTTGAAATCAAATCTGACATGATAAAGGTTCAAAAACAGCTAATTACTAATCGGGAATGGAAAATCCCATTCCGCCCCCCCCCCCCCCCCCAGGTAATTTTGGATTTAAGTCCATTATGCATCCTTGCATTTAAAATCAACATTCCCAAACAAAGCTACAAATCAGACGACTACATTCCTCGACAAGTGTTATACATTAAATTATAGGTCTAGTGTTTGCACTAACGAGTTCCCTTACCAAAATTCAAAAGGAAGTTACGACCGGAAGAGTTGACAGAAGTCAAGTCAACTTATTAATCGTTAATACCAGTTTGAAGGCAGCTTTGTAGAAGCTGCCTTATAATGAATTCAACCGTCACAATGCAACTTATATATTTCTTTTAATATAATACGAATTAACAAATAAAATGTAGTTCACCGATTGACTTTACTAAGAATAATGTAGCAGAGAACTAAAGATAGTAGGTTAGCTGCTTTGACTTTTCTCGAAATTAATCTCCAGTTCAAACCTGTTTTCCCACCGTATTGTGCACGTATTTTTTTTATTTTTTTTAATTATATTTACTACTAGCTGAATACCCGTGCTGCGCTACGAAATTTTACCATTAGCATTTTAGCGATCAAAAGACAATCATGTATTCTACACTTCAGACGTTTGCTCCCATTTCGATCCCGACAAATTGATTTATCAAAATAGGAACTTTCCTTTGTTGACATTTTAAACGAAATTTATAATTGTGAATAGTAAACTGGAATAGTTTATTGTGTTTATGTTTGCTCTAAGTTCTAAATTTCAAGGTAGTAGCTGTATTGGAATTAAGTTAATTAGACATTAAGTTAATCCTCGTATAGTTTTAATGTTGCGTCGTCTTTTCATCCCTTAAAAATTCGTTAATCGATATTGGAATGACTTATTTTTTTAACATTTGCAAAAAAATATCAGAAAAATGACTACATTGGAAGAGGAACATTCGGATATCCCTCGTTTGGAACATTTAACCCCTTTTCGACCCCTTAAAGTTGGTTAATCGAGAACAGAATAGCTTACTTTTTCTATGTTTAATCTTTTTTGACATTTGTACCAAATTTCCGAGTTGTGACCATATGGGAAGTGGTACATTCGAATATTCCTCGTTTGGAACGTTTAACCCCTTTTCCACCCCTTGATCCACACGAGATCGGAATAGTTTACTTTTTCTGCGTTTGTCTTTATTGATATTCACACCAGTTTTCAGAATTGTGAAAATATGAGAAGTAGGACATTCGAATATATCGTTCGTTTGGAACGTTTAACCCCTTTTCGACCCCTTAAAGTGGGTTAATCGAGATCGGAATAGTTTACTTTTTCTAATTTTACCATTGTTGATATTTGTGGCGATTTTCAGAGTTGTGACTATGTGGGAAGTAGGATTTTCGAATGTCCCCCGTTTGGAACGTTTAACCCCTTTTCGACCCCTTAAAGTGTGTTAATCGAGATCGGAATAGTTTACTTTTTCTATTTTTACCATTGTTGATATTTGTGCCGATTTTCAGAGTTGTGACTATGTGGGAAGTAGGATTTTCGAATGTCCCCCGTTTGGAACGTTTAACCCCTTTTCGACCCCTTAAAGTGTGTTAATCGAGATCGGAATAGTTTACTTTTTCTATTTTTACCATTGTTGATATTTGTGCCGATTTTCAGAGTTGTGACTATGTGGGAAGTGGGATTTTCGAATGTCCCCCGTTTGGAACGCTTAACCCCTTTTCGACCCCTTAAAGTGTGTTAATCGAGATCGGAATAGTTTACTTTTTCTATTTTTACCATTGTTGATATTTGTGCCGATTTTAAGAGTTGTGACTATGTGGGAAGTAGGATTTTCGAATGTCCCCCGTGTGGAACGTTTAACCCCTTTTCGACCCCTTAAAGTGTGTTAATCGAGATCGGAATAGTTTACTTTTTCTATTTTTACCATTGTTGATATTTGTGCCGATTTTCAGAGTTGTGACTATGTGGGAAGTAGGATTTTCGAATGTCCCCCGTTTGGAACGTTTAATCCCTTTTCGACCCCTTAAAGTGTGTTAATCGAGATCGGAATAGTTTACTTTTTCTATTTTTACCATTGTTGATATTTGTGCCGATTTTCAGAGTTGTGACTATGTGGGAAGTGGGATTTTCGAATGTCCCCCGTTTGGAACGTTTAACCCCTTTTCGACCCCTTAAAGTGTGTTAATCGAGATCGGAATAGTTTACTTTTTCTATTTTTACCATTGTTGATATTTGTGCCGATTTTCAGAGTTGTGACTATGTGGGAAGTGGGATTTTCGAATGTCCCCCGTTTGGAACGTTTAACCCCTTTTCGACCCCTTAAAGTGTGTTAATCGAGATCGGAATAGTTTACTTTTTCTATTTTTACCATTGTTGATATTTGTGCCGATTTTCAGAGTTGTGACTATGTGGAAAGTGGGAGAATTAGTGATGAGTGAGTCAGTGAGTCAATGAATCAGTGAATCAGTGAGTGAGGGCTTTGCCTTATATATATAGAGATAATCCTCTTACCAGAGTTCATCCTAGGCATTTTTTGAGGGGCGGCGCGCCCTGCCTGCCCTTTTCCTATAAAAATAGCGCCCTTCTTGCCCTTTTTCTATAAAAATAGCGCCTTCCTGCCCTTTTTCAGAAAAAATTTCATCCTGAAAGAATTCGAAAAACTTTCGTTTTTTCCCCTCCCAACAGTACGCAATATGTGGATCACCCCTACTGAAATCGACTGTTGCGCATGCGCATTCATGTTCAAACGCGCAACGTATATATCAGGGACTGAAACCTTTGTGTAGATGTCCATATAACGTGCTTCATTAGTAGGTGGATTGTAGAGCGCCGTCTTACAATTTCCCAAGTGCACATTAGTAAACTTCGATGGCCATTTCGTACGTGTTTTGATTAAGTGTATTTCGCTGGATTTTTACCATGCCTCCTTCAAAATAGTGAAGAAAGGAATTTGAAAGACTTGAATAACTTAGTTAAAGGAAAGGTTTATAACTATCAAATGTTTACACTAAGAATTTAAAAAGAATATTTCCGTTTGGACACGGGTAATCGCGATGTCCTCCTGTTAAATTTAGGGGGTGTTTTTGGTAATTTGCCTGTTACCAATTAATTTCTAAACATCCGTTTCATATTTAAAATTAAACATAACAGGAATGCAACCAAAATCCCAGATTATTTCCGATTTTTTAAAAAATAAAACTTTTATTATAGCTTACATAATAGCGCATGCACGGCAAAAAAATCGCCGTTTTGAAGCTAAATTTGATCCGATTTTGAAAATAAAAAAATGCAAACATTTCAGGACATAGTCCAAGTTCTTTAGTCGGAATACTCCTTGTGATATCCCACAATGAATAATGTTAAATTTGGAGAAACTCTATTCTCTATCTGACAATAGCAAATCTAAGAGATGAAGTTTAAGGTTGATTCATTCAAACTTTAGAAAATTTTGAAAAAGTGAAAAGTTCTTATCTTAACACATTTTCATTATACTAAAACATTCTTATCTTAATTTTACTGTATTATAAATTGATAATTTTATAAAAATTACTATTTGATGAAAATTTTACTGTGTATATTGCACTTTAATTTTAATAATTTTCTCAGTCTCATTCCAGCAGAATTAGGACTGAAGCATTTTATCAGTATTTTGATATCTTTTAAGTTTCTGAGCGAGTTTTTGATTCACGGATTTTTGCATTATAATTTTTTTTCCCAGAATATTGGTTGGTTGTATTCAGATTATCTGGCGCCGTCAGCAACACGAGGGCTATAATGCGCCGAAACATTCGTCATTAGACAAGCCAACATACATTTACAAACACCCATGCCAACACGGGACTCGAACCCGCAACCTCGCGGTCTAGAAGCTAGCATGCTAACCACTATACCGTTTCCCAGAATATTGAAAATTATTTATCGTGGTAGAAAAGTATAACAATATTGAAATTATAGCAGAAAACGCGTATTTCTGCAATTTGCCATAAAAGTGCCCCCGTAAACAGGAAGTGCCCTTTTTTTTTTTTGGAAAATAGCACCCTGCCCTTTTTCATTTCTAGGATGAACTCTGATTGAACACCTTACAGCATATATGTAAATCTCAATTTACAGTTCATCAGTTAAATAAAATTTAAAATTGTTCTAGTATGAGCGGTAGAATTTTTTTTTCGATGACACAATTTCCCTAATAGACTTCTTTTTTCTTTCAAACTCCTTGGAGTCTTATTGGTATTGTATTCTACGCATTTCATTTGTCAACTGCGAATTTGATTTGGTTGCAAAAACAGATTCCCATAGCTCTATTAAGAGATAGCTGATTATATATAACATTAGGAGCTTTTTTCATAGCCGCTGTTACTAAGGTGAAAGAGAGTGTACATGGCTTTTCAATATTTAAAAAAAAAAAAAAAACACCTCTGACGAATTCAGAGGAAAGCAGTTGTGTACATTTTAAAATAGATTAGCAGAAAACTAATTCATAACTATTAATTTACATTTTATTATGATTATGAAATTCAATTAATATTTTTCTTAATATGAATTGAATGCCTTCCACTCATAATATTGCCGACGCTCAGGAGCTTTTGTGGGGTTTCATCTGCATAATTATTATATTGAGACGGCATCTAAAATATTTAAAACTCGCAGCACACACATACAAAACCATGGTATGTGAAAAGGCTTAAACCTGACAGTGGCACTGTCACGCCTTAAAGTGATTATTTTTTAGTTTACGTCCTAACTCGTAAACAAACTAATATTAATACATGTAAACGTAGATTGCTATATAACTTCTTCAATAATAAATCTTACAGGGGTGGGAATTCTGCGCCAATTGCGCTAGCGGGCGCCAAAAGTTGTATCCTGCGCCAACCTGCTACAAAACCACATTTAAATGCAATTCTGCGCCAATTTCGCTTTAAATCTTCCTTTAAACGTGCACGCTAAAGCGCCAAACCAGCTTGCGCACGCCAAATCTATGTGGAGACGAAATTACGGCAACCTCAAGGGCCGTTTTGCACGAATTTCCATAACATTCGATTTTTCCCCCAACATGCAATGTGTGGATTAGCACTCTGAAATCGGCATTCACGCATGCGCATTCATGTTCAAACGCGTCTTGCACGGGACAAACTGAAATCGCCGATTGCTGATATCACGTGCGTCATTGCTAGATAAAATTTAGGGCTAAGCATTTAAAAAGAATATTTCCGCTCGGACACGCGTGATGCCTTCTATTAAATTTAGGGTTGTTTTTTGTAATTTACTTGTTGGCTGTTGGTAATTAACTTTTAAACGTCCGTTTACATTTGAAATTAAGTATCATAGAAATGTAATCAAAATCCCGGAATGTTTCAGATTTTAAAAAAAAAAAAAAAGTTTATAGAACGGCATGAAGGGTAAAATCGGCGTTTTGGCGTAGAATTTGACCCGATTTGGAAGAAGAAAAAAAATTCACAGAAATTTAGAAACATTCTTATTTTAATTTTATGTATTGCTATTTTTGCTACAAGAATTGCTATTTTTATACAAATGAGTCTAATAATAATAATAATAATAATAATAATAATAATAAAACAAAGAGTCAGTGGATCTGTAGAAAGCTACTTAAAATAGGTGTAGAACTTGACATATAATTTTTTACATAAGTAGTTTTGACCATCTGATAGTACCTTTGATAAATGAATGTTAAAATTTTAATTAGTTCATTTTTAATTAATTTTTTTTTACCAACCGACTTCAAATAGAGGCACAGCTCGGAAATTTTCTACATAAGTAGTTTTGGCCTTTTTTTAATTAGACTTTTTAAAAACAGAATGTTAAAATTTAATTAGTTTTTTTAAACTAATTTTTTAATTAAAAAAAAGTCTTTTAATTAGGCTACAGCTCAGAAATTTTCAACATAAGTAGTTTTTATCTTCAAATTGTACATTTGACAAACAGAATGTCAAAATTTTATTTTTTATTTATTTTTTTAATTAAATTTTTTTTTTTTATGTAGCGATTTTAAATATAGGTACACCTCTGAAATTTTCGACCTAAGTAGGTTTGGACTTCTAATTAGACTTTTGAAACACATAATTTTAATACTTTAATTTGTTTTTTAATTAATATTTATACAAAGCAACTTCTACTAGATCTAGAGCTCTGAAATTTCCAATATAAGTAGTTTTGGCCTTCTAATTTTGCTTTTCATAAACATTTGTTAAAATAATTCAGAGGTGAGGGGATTGTGTTATTGTATTAACGGGCACATTTTTTGGTTCTCGATGGGGAGGGGGTTCTGATATTAAGGGTTTACGTTGCAATTAATACTTAGCGAGTCAAGCAAACTTGTGCTTGCACTGCAATGAACCATCTAGAAAGTGAAGCGAGCCTGTCCTTGCGTAGCAATAAATTTTCAGCGAGCTTGTGCTTGCGTATCAATTAAACTTTTCAGAGAGCTAAGTGAGCTGTGTTTGTGTTACAATGAAACTTTTAACAAGCAAAGAGAGCTTGATTTTGCATAGCAAACCCGTTCGCAAAGTATCAAAAGCTAAAAAATATAAATGTTTTTTTTTTTTTTTTTTTTTTTTTTTTAACAATTTATATCTTAAATTTACAAATAAAAATAAAATTATACAAATTCAAATTTTAATTATTGTAATTGTAGTTAAATCAGCTACAATTTAATATATTTCTGCTACTAATTTTCTAATTTTGCTGCTACATTTTCTCTTATTCTGCTCCAAAAATTAAATTTTGCTGCTCCAATTTTTCGCGAATCTGCTCCAAATGTTAAATTTTGCTGCTCCAAAATTGCTCCAAACTGGGCTTTCGCACTTCCCACCCCTGATCTTACCATTTGTTAATAAAATATTTAGTAGGTGATCCAGATGAGGTTTACACGAGTTTTCAAAATTATACCAAAATCGTTTACTCACAAAAACCTTAATATTATATTGTAGGTTTTATTGGTAACCATATACACTGTTGGATTAAGCTCCGACAGCTTTGGGAATTATTAGGCACTCGATAATAGTGCTAAAAACTGACAGGTGGTGCATATGTCTCGAAAAGGCTGTTGCACTAAGTCACCCTGCTTGTTGGTAAGTATGGTGAATTAACCCAACGTGTATATTACTCTTCGAACCTGCGGAATGCAAGTTGCTAGATGTTTATTTGGATATTTGCTCTCTCTTTATTTACCGTACAGAAACTAATGAAAAGAATAATTCATAACTTTTAAACATCTAGATGAAAGATGACATTCTGGCCATTTATGTAGAATTCCTACTAGTCCGAGAGGCGACTGCAAGATTCGCCCCATCGAACATCATTCTGAATGCTTTATAGATATAAAGAAATAACAGTAGATTATGAATATACTCATCAAGGTTCCCACGGTCATTGAAAGTAATTAAAAGTGCTTAACATTTTTGAACTTGTTTTCAAGGCCTTGAAAATGCTTAGAAGTGCTTAAAAGTTCTTGAAAATGCTTGGAAGTCCATAAAATTCCTTAATTTTTGCAGATGTTGTCCAAATGCAAAATTTATAAAAATTCAACTTGGATTTGCTATCCCCGCGTGACCGCCACTTGTCTGCACCATATCGGAATTTTCCAATATATTTGTATTACGCATCCACCAACTTGTAACTCTTTTGGTAGAATATACTTTATTAAAATTTTATATAGACATGATGCCTGAAAACAAATTTTCAAAGGTCCTTAAAAACATTATTTAGGTCTTTAAAAGTCATTGAAAAGTCATTAATTTCCATTCTGTGATTTGAGTGGGAACCCTGCTCATTTGCCTTTCGAAAAATGGCTACTGGTTTTTTAAAGTTTTTTACTTTCAATTACCCATATGTATACATAGTACATACACCCATATGCATACGTAAAAGTATAGTATCGGGTCAAAAAAAAAAAAAAAACGATTTTTTTTTTTTTTGCATTTCTCTACATTTTGGAACATATTGATTTCAAAAAGGAGATCTAGAAAAAATAAATATCTGTCTGTGTGTGTGTCTGTTGTCAGCATTGCACAACTTTCGAACAAATTGACCTACGATGTTTAAATTTGGTGTGCGGGTTGGTGATGGCACAGAGACCTACCATTAAGGTTTTCGTCAAAATCGTGCATGCGCATTAGGTAGCTGCCATTGAAAAAATCATGTATTTCAGTAATTGCTAAATAACGACTTTAACGATTTTGTCCAAAATCGTGTGGCAATGCCTCTTAAGGTATTCTAAACAGCCCCACTTTCGAATTTCCCGTAAAAATGCTTCAATGGCGTAAGAAGTTGAAAAACGAATGCTTTCAACACAGAGTTCTCTTTTCTTGAGCATACCTCATCAACGATCATTTTTTCTCATCTTCTCAGTTTCTCTTATAAGAAAGTATAATATTAAGAGTTATTGAGAAGTATATATATCGCCAAAATTATCTATTTGGCGACGGTTTTTTGATTGCGTTATCGTTAAAGTTTTGTCGTTTCGCTTGTTTCTGGTACCCAATCACGGTTAATAGATATGGTGTAGCACTGTATCTTTCGTTATCAGCGATACTATATTCTTGTGATAAAATCAAACTAAAGAAGATTAAGAGTAATTCAAAAGATTAACATCCCACTCCACGTTGGACAGCAGCGGGAATTCTCAATATGATGAAATCCAAAATTGAGAGTAATATCTCATAAAAATAGAAGAAGAAAAAAAAACTTGAGTCCTTGATGGAAAGGCCATCTAAACCGGACATCACTTCACTTTGTTAGGAATCCGCATATATATATATATATATATATATATATATATATATATATATATATATATATATATATATATATATATATATATATATATATATATATATATATATACAAAAACCCTGGATGTAGGCCAAACTAAAGTGGTCTAATATGAGATAAATTCATTTATAATAACTTAACATAAATCACTTTCTAATTTAATAACATTTTCCCGCAAGTTCATAAGCTTCCTAAATTCGTATTCTTTAAAGTTTACATTATTGAATTTTGCTGTGAATTTTATTGAGTTATTGAATTAATATGTTTCAAATCGGATGAACAACATTGGATACAAAGTTGTTTTGACCGAATACAATTATTTTCCTTTAAGCACGTTTGATATCTATTAAAACCAAATCCTAAGGAAAACATCTTATTTTATTAATATAAGATTGTTTTGTTTGCCAAAGGAAATTTGACTGACTATCACTTATCCATAAAAAAAATAAATATATTATGGTGCTCTTAGGTTTTGAAGAATTACATTTTAATAGTTTTGTTTGCTTCATGAACTTTGATATATATTATACCTTACACATTTTTGTTTAAGTACCTGTTACTTTTTCTTAAATAAAAAAATCGGTCATATTTATGATCGTAACTATCTTGAATATTTAATGATTCAAGTATATTTTTTATGGTAACCATTTATCTTCTCATTCATAAATATTTTTTGCTAGAGTTATTTTTCATTGCGTTTAAAAGTGTTTACTTATACTCTAAAATGTCAAACAGTGTCGGAATTTTTGCTGAGTTCTAAAATGATCACGTTGAAGCGAAAAATTTGCTGAATTATGTTTACTTTTCCAATTGCATACCGTCGAACGAATTAGATCTTTTGATATGCTCCACATAGATTAAATTTATTTTAATTATTGACTCTCGAATGAGTTGATTTAATAGACTTTCGAAGAATAATATAAATGCATCTGGACTAACGAATTGAATTATTAGAAGACGTCTTCTCTATTGTATATATAAATAAGTGCACCTCTTAATTGATATAACTGTGAAGTTTTTTTTATATACTTATTTTTTCCAGTTGCAATGAGAATATATGTTTTTAAGATCAGTTAAAAATAAAATGAATTTAACAACTTTTTCTGAATTTTGTGTAAAGTGAATTTCTAATAGTAAAAACAGGGTTGGCATGGTTTAAACCAAATTTTTTTTTCTCTCAAGGAAACCAATTTTTTTTTTAAAAAAAAGAATAATTTTAAATTGTATTTTATTTATTTATAATGAGTTTTTTTTAATTATTTGTTGTTGTAAATAACTTTTTTAAACTAAATCTTATAATGAAAGACTGTTACGGTTTTTATTAGTAGCTATCAACAATAAGTTTTTATATTAATCCAATGGATTTATTAATGTTTTATAATTATTAAAAATTATTAATTAAAATTAAATTATAGGCATCATTTTAAACTTGTTTCTAAAATAGAGGTTTTGTGCTTTAATTATTTATTTCTAAACATTAAAAATATCATTTTGTACAACTTATCACCACTACTGATGAATCTAAGAGCAATATTCCATGTATTATGCAGTAAACAATTACTATTGTATTATATTGTATACATTGAATTTAAAGAATTGCATCTCTAAATATAATGTTAAAATTTAATATGATTTGAATGTTCACAAAAGTAACAATTGTTTGTTTACTTAGTTTAAATTATTTTCAGAAGGAATATTATTTGTTATTTAAACATTAATTATTATAGTTAATGTCAAGTTTTATTTATAAATATGTATACATCTAATTAGAAAAGGATTAAAAAAAAAAAAAAAAAAAAAAAAAAAAAACCGGCTTAAACTAGGAAAAAAAAGTTTTTTTTTTTTTAACCCTGAATAAAAATGAAGTCTAATAGTGAAATATTATATAACATTACTGCTGTAATTTTAACGTTCATTTATAATGTACATCTCTTTCTATACCTGTGTGAATGTTTTTTTTTAAACATTTAAGTAGCTTACTCATAATTGTAACAATCTTTGGCAGCATTTAGTCGCAGCCAATTAGAATATATTCGGAAACACATCCTGGATTCAAAATGCTCGTTTAGCATGAAAAAGGTCTCGGGATCGAACTTGGGTTGCTGTCGTTATGCTGGGTCGTGGGTTGCTGGGTCGCTGTCGTTGGGTTTATTGTAGTGTTTTTAAAGCGGAATATTAATTTCACATTAATTCCATCGATATAAATGATTAAGGAGCACACATAGTGTGAAATTTTGAAAAAAATCGATTTTTTGTTGTTGCATATTTCGATAGTCTATACTTTTAAAAATAACATACTAAAATTTCAAATGAATATTTCAAATAGTTTTTGAGTTACAGTATTATCTATTAAAAACAATGAAATCAATCATTTTATCTTTAAACGCGTTTTTCCCCAAACTACATTTTTCAAATTTGCTGCTGTTGTAACTCGATGACAAATCATCCAATCGCTTTGATTTTTTTTCTGCTTATTTTGTATATGTTTCTCTGTACAATGACCCTCCAGTTTTTCGATTGCATAAAAAAATTAATTTTGACGGGCCAAAAATTATCCAATTTTTGAGCAAAATTCGATATTTTTTTTTCAAAACTCTGCCATTTTGTTAAATTTCAATTCTTTTTCACAATCGTGGGTCATTGTATAGGCAATACCTTCTAGTTTAATAATCTTTTTCTTTTTTTATTTCATCCACAAAGAAGGCCGCAATCACTGCAGCAGTGGAGGACCTTTTTTTTTAGTGACTTGGGAGATAGCGAATAACTCGGTGAAAATTAAATTTTTTATTTGAAAAATTTCAGTGTATATTCATTAATTATGTATAAATATATCCTCAAAATTTAAAAACATTTCATGCAGTAGTTTTCTTTAAAAAAAAATCCCCAAATATCACCTTTTTTTTAGGCGGCATATTTTGATCCAATATTGTTCCGGTGCAATATAGCCTTAGTGACAAAATCTCCTATACAGCAAACAAAAATCTATTTTTAACTATTAGAGTATGAGCGTGTGTATGTTTTTGAGTTTATTGATTTATTTGTCTGTTGGGGACTTACTATGTATATTCTTGCATTTCAAGCTTGGTTGCCACGATATGTACATATCCTTTTCGGAATTCTTAGTTCTGTGATAGTATTATCAGAACGATAGTTAAGAGTTAATTAACAACCCAATTAACTCAAAATACGAAATAATTCAAATCTGATCATTGACAAAACTCTTTCCTATTGTTAAATGCTATTTCGATGCAAAGGGATACATTTTTCCAATGTGTGTGTGGAAATTTAGTAATGTAAATGTTTTGAATAATTATTTTTTTCGAAATATCAATAATTGTCAATCATAATTTCCGAAAATTGACGAATTTTTTCACCACTTGCGTATATTTCTTGGCTGATTCTTTGCTTGATTTTGAAGCAATTTTCTTCTTGATTTCTCTGCGAAATATATGGAGAATATAAAATAAATGTAAAAGGGATTATTATAAATACGTCGATAAGTTTGAACATTTACAGTACCAACGCTCTGTATTGATTTTAACACTGATCATATGAAAAACTGTCGTTTTTTATTTTGAAGCTTAATGAAGCTTCGTTTTAAAGTTTAATTTACCTTACAAAATTGCTGTTGGCAACAGGCCGTATACGCATCACAGACTTCTTTCAAGTGATGGTAGGAATTAACTTGTTACAGCAGTGAAGTCCAGTGTCCCCAGCCAAATAAACTGTTAAGTCCTCAGTAACAGATCCCGTGCCGCAAAATAGGAGACATACACGTGGTTTTATAGTTTAGATATTAAAATTATGCCCTCATTTCCTATTTATTTCGAGCAATGCGGCTAGTCATAATGTAAATGTTTAATCGATATAAAGTCTGTTGAGGTAGAGAAACGAGTAATCAAAGGCGAGTGAAAAGGAATGGGTAATTTTACTTTCAATTATACATGTTTAAAAAAAAAAAATTCCATTTTTTTTTTTTTTTTTTTTTTTTTTTTTGTATTTCCCACATCCTGAATTGATTCTGACAGGAATATTCTGGCTTCAAAAAAGTGATCTGAAAAAATGTGTCTGTTTGTACGTGGACAGCATAAAAAATTGACCTACGATGTGGAAGTTTGGTTGTATGGGTTAGTGGTGGCCATGTGACCTACCTCAAAATCTACCTAAAAATTTTCCTCAAAATTGCGTATGCGCATAAGGTAGCTGCCATTGAAAAATATCGTGTTTTTCAATAATTACTAAAAAACGGCTCTAATGATTTTGATCAAAATCGCTGTGGCAATGGCTCTTACGATGCTCTACGAAATAATAATGCTCGTAAAAATGCTACAAAGGGGCAAAAAGTTGAAAAACGAATATCTTCAACACTGAGTTCTCTGTCCCCCATTTCTTAAAATTATTTTTATGATTTAATCAAATATGTGTACAAATAAAACTTAAAATTTTTACGATAAAGCATTTATTTTCAATTCTTAACTCTTTAGCTGTAGTAATTTATAAAATACACAATTTTCTTTAGACCCCTATTAAAATGTTCTATTCAATCCTAACATAGATGTTGTATAGCCGTAGGGAATGAAATTGACGCAAATGAATAGAGACAGGGTTTCTGCGCAAATGGAAAGTCGGGAAACGCTATGGAAAGTCATGAATTTGGACATTGGGTAAATTTTGTCATGGGAAAGTCATGATTTTGAGAAAAAAAATGGCCATAAGTCTTGGAAATACAGTGAATTTCATGGATTTCTAAACATTTTAAGTAAAAGCACATAAATGTGACGTCATAAATGCCATGATCGCTATTTAGCTCATCTAAAATTCATATATGTTTTTATTTACCTTTCGACGGAAACAATGGTCACAGTTAAAACCTCGGCCAATGAAAATATTTATGAACTCCAAATTTGCGACTTCACATAAGTAAGCTCTCATAGGTGAAATTTTTTTTTCTGAATATGAGAACTGAAATGAACAGTTTTGATAAGCCTGTGTTTTAATTTTTTTCCCCGTCTTCTTTCTTCTGTTTTGCATTGTTGTTTGTATTAAAACATTTGATTTTTGATGATTTAATTTTTTATTATTGACTTATTCTTTCTTTAAATATTTCTTTATTATTAAAGATTGATTAGCTTTTTTAACACTGAAATATCAAAGAATGGAAAATTATTTCTCAATTTTTCTTCTGCTTTGGAAGTTACTGAAACAAGGATTTTTAACTTAATTTAAAATAAAACTTGATAAAAATCATTTAATGGTACATTGATTTACTTACTGTGTTCGTTTTAGTAAAATTCATATAGGTTATTATTATTATTATTATTTGTGATTTGATTTCCTGAGTCATGGAAACTTATTTGCTTCAGTCTTAGAAAGCCATGAAATGTCATGGATTTGTGACATTTTATTTTGATCGAATCCCTGTAGAGAGCAATAAAACTTTATGTTCAAGTTAATATTTTTAAAATAATGATTTAAAAATGTCTGACAAATTCTTAATTAAAGCAGTATTTTATAAATTGTTGTGTTAGATAGCTTCAGAGACAAGCCTTCCAAGCAGTGTAATAGATATACTCAAAATTAATATTTACGCATTTGTGGCAGTAATTAAATTACTCTTTAGTAAAATAATTTAACCGTTATTTAATTTTTATATTTACTTATGTTAAAACCCATGTACTTATCTCGTTGGGAAACGAAATTGTTTACTTTGGTTGAACAATTAATTAAAGATAACTTATATATTGCAGTTAATGAGGGATGAGCAGTCTTTTATTCTTTTCCTGTCCCATTCTTTTCAATTATAACCTAATACTTTTAACCTAACCTTTTAACCTTATAACCTAACTACTTTTAGAAAAATATTAAGCTAGAACTATTCGGCATAAAATTACGTAACAGAAGACAGGGAAATACAAATATCTAAATTTTTTTTTTTATGAAATAAATATCTTAATAATTTCTACAGCGTTTGTTAATGTTTTTTAATATATATATATATATATATATATATATATATATATATATATATATATATATATATATATATATATATATATATATTATATATATATATATCCTGAATAAACTTTTTACTACAATATAATATTTTTAATGCATGGTTACCTTTTTTTCACATATATGACCATGTAATTAGTTATAAGGGTAAATTTCATTTTAAAGGGCTTGGCGGATGTACCGAACTTGATATGCTTGAGATTTGTCATAGAATTCTATACTGATATGTATAATTGAGAAAATTTAATTGACAATGAAGATATCTTAATTGAAAATAAGATTTTTTTTTTCAATTTCTGGAATTTATATTTGTCGTTCTTAGTCTTTGTAGTGTTACGAGTCCCGCAAAAAAAAAAGTATTTATCCTTTGGTAAAATATATTTTCTTTGCTTGAGTAAGTAGTTAAAATTCTTTTTGATCAAGATAGTCTTCAATTTTTTTTCTTATTGTATCAGGAACTGGTAAAACGACCTGTTTTAAGATTTTTTTTTACCACTTCCTGATTTTATGAATTAAAACAAAATTGCAATAAAAATAAATCTTTACTGGGAAATATTTTAGTTTTTTTTGAAGATATGTTTTGTAAGTCAAAGAACGTTTTTTTCACGGAGAAATGCAAATCAATAAAAAATTAAAAATGTTACTATAAAATATTAGCTTCAAAGAGTCTTTTTCGGACATAAATTTTAGAAAAATCCTCTTTTCCAGATAATGATTTTTATAAAGGATCCTTTTAAAATTTGAATTTTATGAAGGGTCTCAAATGAACATTCACTTTTAGTATGTTTTATAGACATTTTCGCAGGACGTATAACCTAGTATTTTATTACGTAATCGATGATTTTTTTTAAAAAAAGTTGTCGAGAAAAATATTTTGAAAAAGTCGATTTGGGGCCATAAAATGATCCTATCGCATCGTTGGCAGTTTCAATATAGATGTCCGGCGCTTGTCAACCTAGATGACAGATTATCTGCCCGATTCGGTCCGAATCCATTAGGAAAGAGACGCATTGCATCCACTATGTCTTTTCCAGAAGACGCAGTTCCCAAAATCTTGCTTTCCATATCTCATCTGGAAAATGTGGAACCATGCATGACAGTCCCATTCCTTTTCCTTAAATGTCCGAAAACGCTTTTTACTTGAGTCTATTATATTTCCTTTTAAATTTTGAAAACAATAGAGGGCTAGTAGCTATTCTGTTCCATTTTCTAATTTAATTTTTTTTTTTTTTTTTTTTTTTTTATATCTTTGGCTGAAAGTAACTAAGTTATTTTGAAAGCAATGTCCACAAAAATTTGCTTTTATTTAATTTAATTTTTGTTTTTGTGGTTGGATGTTTTTCGGTTCAAATTTTTTTTATCAAACTTACTTGGTTGGCAATTTAATTATTGCGTAAAAGTTTAACATCGTAAATATTAAGAATTATATTTTTGAAATATGGTAATAAGTATTCAATTGATCCAACAAGTTATTATTATCTAATTATGTTTAATGAGTAATAAAATGTTTCCTTTCCATTAAAAAAAAACCGGATTTTTTTTTTGTCATAGCAAATAGACCATCTCAATTATTCTAACAAGTCGACTTGTTTTGTGAACGTGTATATAATTCTGATGTTATGGAGGGACTCGTCTATTTTGGTGCTGTTTGGACATTTATATTCGGATCTAAGTAGAATTGAAATTTTGTCTTATTAATACACGTTTTCTTTAAGTTCAAGTCTACCCATGTGGTATTTTGGTCATTGGTCCCACCTTCTTAGCCTAACTACTCAACTATTATTAATGGCATCCGTAGTTTATTCCATGATGTTGACGAGCGACTGCCCTTAAAGGATTTTTTTTTTTTTTTTTTTTTTTTTTTTTTTTTTTTTAGTTTTCACTGTGAAGTGCTTATCACAGCCAATATACCTTGTAGTTTTGAACTTCGATAATACTATGATGTCGAAACCTTATTGCGAATTCCTCTCTCTCCAACTCCACCATAACAAGGAGAGGACATTGAGATCACGACCTATTTAATACACACCAGCCCTCATTACATTAGTATTTTCGCAAGACCAAGACCAAACCCACGACCTACTGTGCTTTAAACCGCCCGAGTTAAAAAAAAGTGGCACAGGTAAAAAATGTCTTGTGTCTTAGTGTGTGTCCGTGGTTAGCATAATATCTGAACGGATTGACTTACGATGTTCAATTTTTGCTTATGAGATAGTGGTGGCTAGGAGATTTATCATCAAGGTTGCGTATAAGGTAACCGCCATTGAAATCATGTTTTTTAGCAATTGTCGAAAAACGGCTCTAACGATTTTGATCAAAATTGTTGTGGGAATGCCTTTTAAGGTGTTTTAAATATTCTTACCTACAAAATTCCTTTAGAAATTTGGTAAAGACGTAAAAAGTTAAAAACGAATGTCTTTAACATAGAGTTCCCTTCCCTTTAGAATCGCCCATCAACGACTTTTTCTCCTTTGTAATATTTATCAGAAAAAAAAAATCGCAACTTTGATTTTTTTTTTTTGTTTTTGTTTTTTTGCCAACGTAATAACTATGGCTAAAAATATCGCCAAACTGGCTATTTTTTGTATAAATTAAGGAAAATATCATAATCAAAACCATAACTTACACCAATCCATTACAAATATGACCATGGTAGTGATCAGTATTAAGTGTAATTATAAGTTGTTCGATATTCTAAACATCTACCAAATCAGTGATCAGTGAACTTTGTAAAATAACGTACATAAAATTAAAATGTAACGTTTTACCCACTAGAAATCTAAGCAAATTCGTCTGATTGTTAGATGTTACGTCACCACATAATGGTGACAATGGCATTAAACTAATGTGCAAATCATTTTCAAGTAATCTGCAAAGAAAGAACGGCTAAAGCCTGACGATCGAAGTAACTCTGGTTGTACACTGTTAAATTGCGTGCCCAACCAGAATCCCATCTGAAAAACAACGAAGCAAAAGTCGATAGGAAGTTGAATTTATTTCCTCTTACAATACGGAACTATCATTGAAACATCGATGGAGCCCGAGGCAACTAACTGCCTTTCATTTAGTGACGGCTGATTTGATGTCCATTTCTGCTTACTTAAAAGTTGCCCGTAGTCCCGCTCTAGCCCTGTAATATTCCCTGTCGTACGTATATGTGTCATTAAGATTTTGATGTCTTTTCCCGAGATCGATATCTGAAATCGATAGATCGTGTATCCTTTTCGAGTTTTGTTCCCCAGGTATATTGTCTCTGGAATATCGGATTGAACTCCGTGCGTGGAGTATTTCTTGTTTCGTCGATCTGTGGGGTATTGTTTATCTTTAAACTTTTAAAAGAGTTGGAACTCACTTTGCTTGTTTTCCATTTAGGATTTACTTTCAGGGACATAGATTCCGTGTTCGAAGTGCGATTAAATTTCAGTTCTTGGAATTTGTTTTACTGAATACGAACTATAGACAAAAGTAAACAATTCCCCCCTAACTGATTAAGAGATCACGCAGTACGACGCTAAGTTTCGTAACTATTTTACTTTTAGATATGTATCGCCATTCCATTATCAAAACATCGGAGCGAAATAGCGAAAGATAAGTAAATCCTTTCCACCAAGTTTAGTTCGACACGAATGCAAAAGCTTGATATTTCGCTACCTTATTTTGAAAACAGCTCTATAGACAAATTTTCATTTTTATGCAGACTCTATTTCCGCTATCCCCTTACTCAAAAAATTATTACGTAATTATCTCTATTTCGTTTCATTCTCTTTATCGTTTGGCACATTAAAATTCAAAAATTGGCAGTTATGTCATTGAGCATTATTGGAAGTTATGTCGAATTTTTGAAATGTGATTGGATAACTGTGTTTACAAATATCTTTTTTTTACTTTCAATTACCCATATGTATAATTAAGTTCATGAAAGTATAGCATTCGGTCAAAAAAAAAAAAAAAAAAAAATTTTTTTTTTTTTTTTTGCATTTTTCCATGTTTTGGAACAATACAATTTCAAGAAAGTGATCTAGAAAAAATGTCTGTCTGTGGTTAGCATAACTCCCGAACAAATTTACCTACGATGTTCAAATTTGGTGTATGGGTTAGTGGTGACGCATAAGGTAGCTGTCATTGAAAAAAATCATGTTTTTCAGTAATTACTAAAAAACGGCTGCAACGATTTTAATCAAAATTGTTGTGGTAATTCCTCTTAAGGTGTTCGAAACATCCCCACCTCTGAATTTCCCGTAAAAAGGCTTTAATGGCTTAAAAAGTTGAAAAAGGAATTCCTTCAACTCAGAGTTCTTTTACCTTGAGCATACTTCATCAACGATCGCTTTTTCTTCTCTCCTCAGTTTCACTTATAATAAAGGATAATCGAAAAGTATATCACCAAAATCATCATTTTGGCGGATTTTTTTTTAAAGACCCATTCAAAAATTATCGCCAAACTGGCCATTTTTTTCTAAATGATAGATGAAAATTTAAAAGCTGTACAGTAAATGATACAAATCCACGTCAGTATTATATTGTAATTGAAAGTTGTGCGATGTTCCGCACCCCTAGTTATTTTGGTACGCGTTTAATTAATGTTACTGCTAGTAATAGCTGTCAGTTGGTTTTTCAATTTTCTTAATCACTCATTTAAAAATTCTCGCATTTTCTAATCCTGGTTACGGATTTAATTACAAATCCAGAACATGGTATATTCGTAATGACTTATCCTTATGTAATGTGTTGGAAAAAATCACGAGAAGTCGGTAACAATGCGCTCGTAAACGGGATGCTTGTATCCATTTTTTGAAATTTCTTTTTATTTTTTAGAAAATAAGTTTAAATAAATTTTAATACTATTCTATGAGGATGAAAAAAACTTTACGATCTCAGTTTGCGTATAGAGCGTTTTGCTACTCTTCTCCTGTTAATTTTACTAAGTAAATTTATTTCTTTTTAAAATTTGCTTTATTATTTATTTTCAAAATTGATAATGCTTAAATTTGTTTATTACGATTTTCTACGATCTCTCTTTTTTTTAAGCATAATTCTTTTCACTCGGAACACGTTGGGTTTTTCTTAACATGATAATAGAATAAAACATAATAATAACAGCAAATTAAAAGCAAATACATTTTTTTCTTTTGCATCGCAATTTTTTTCTTTATATTTTAATTGCACTGTTGTTTTATAGGAATGTGACAAATTTCTTATAACAGAAGTGTGATTATATATATTATTTAAATTTAATGAATTTTTTTTTCTGATTTAAAACTAATTAAAATATGAATATAATCAATAGTAAAAAATAATGTACGATTTTCTTTAATCGCGAATATTTAATTTATTTATCAATCTAAATTATTTTCCAAAACTAAATTTTGTAACTTTATGTGTATTCTCTTCGCCCAATGCAATAGTTCCTAGAACTCGAAAATTACTTTCCAGTCCACTACCAAAAGTTTCAAGTTATTTACTTGAAGACAAGATATTAATTTTACGGTACGCTGTGAAGCGAACTTACCCTC
The DNA here is from genome assembly GCA_963978545.1 of Linyphia triangularis. NCBI lineage: Eukaryota > Metazoa > Arthropoda > Arachnida > Araneae > Linyphiidae > Linyphia > Linyphia triangularis. The sequence goes on from OZ021726.1 coordinate 32,153,107, forward strand.
CCTTTAAATTTGTTTTCCGACGATCTGGGAATCTTCCCATTGCATGTTCCTAGGAAAAATCAATTGAAAGCACCGAGAGTTAATCAAGACGGCCAAAAGCACTTATAGCAGGGGCAATGTCCGCTCCATGCTATGACCATGCTGCGACACTTCACGAGTTTGTTTTTCTCTAAAAACATTAAGAACTAGTTTTCTTTTCTCCTTTTTTTTGGAAAATATAAAGAGTGAGATTTCCCCCCCCCGTGTTTTGAATTATGCTGTAGAATTTCTTGGCCATCCGACTCTTCCAAGTCTCGTTTTGGACGATTTGTGCGTTTATGCCTCAGCATTTTTGCTCGTTTGCCGGGCCAAGAGGTGATTATAGAGTGGTGGTAGAATAAAAAATGTAGACGTGGATTTGAATCGTAATCATCTTTTTAAATCATTTATATTTTATTTTGTGTGTGTGTCGATGGCGGGCAAATCTGCGGATGCCTAATTTGCCCCTGCTGTCATCCAATCCGGCTGAAACTTGGCAGGTAGGTTCGATGTCGATGACAATGCATTCTATTAAATTTTAGGGCTGTTACTCTCACTTAAAGGTCGCTTTTACGGAATACTAATAAACAAACTTGCCGTCGTCCAATCGCGTTAATATAGCATTAAACCGAGCATTGTTGAAACTCTTTCCTCAGGGTTCCCACGGTCATTAAAAGTGCTTAATATTTTTAAACTTGTTTTCAAGGCCTTGAAAGTGCTTGAAAATGCTTAGAGGTGCCTTAAAGTCCTTGAAAATGCCTAGATGTCCTTAAAAGTCCTTAATTTTTTCAGATATTATCCAACGGCAAAATTTATAAAAACACAACTCGGACTTGCTATCCCCGCATGACCGCCACTTTCTGCACCATATCAGATTTCTCCGACATATTTGTACTACGCATCCACCAACTTGTAACTTTTTTGGTAGAATATACTTTATTAAAAATTTAAATATAGACATGATGTCTAAAAACGAATTTTCATAGGTCCTTAAAACATTAATTAGGTCCTTAAAAGTCATTGAAAAGTCATTGTTTTTCATTCTGTGATTTGAGTGGGAACCCTGTTCCTGTTGCCAAATTTTGTTTAATAAATAAATAATAAAATTGTTATAATCAGAATTAATTAAAGATATTTCGATGTGGATGTGAGTGTGATTTTCATTTTTAATAAATAGTTTGCCGCACACCAAGTTAATGAATATAAAAATTGGTAATACGTATAAAGGATTTTTTATTACAAACTTTGTTTTTATGGGCTATATTGTTAACTAAATCCATCAATGTTATAAATCCTTTGTTACTGGTTCGCTCTTTTACTGACTGAATGAAGACTTATAGGCCCAGACTATGTGGGACTTTGAGTTGGTGTAGATATGGTACTCTGGCTTATCGGTACCTTCATAGTAATAATACCAGTTCCACATCTGATTATCTGAAACATTAAAAGTGAAACTATTTGGATACTTAAAGGATTTTAATTAAGTTTAGGTTGAGTGTAAATATCTAAACAGACGCATAAAGATAATTGTCAAAACCTCAAGTCTCATTGATTTTCCAATTAAGAATAAGTTTGTGTTTATTTATGTTGTGTTGATTGCAAATTAAAAGCTAAGATTATTGATTAAAACAAGTTGAATTCACGACAGTCATTCCATTCATTAAAAGGCCGTTTCTCGACACATTTCTATTGAGATTCACCAAGTCTAGATATCAAAAAAGTACAATTTGGCGACATTTTTATTAACCTCTCACTGTTAAAGTTACCATGAATGATAACAAAGACACTGCCAATTTGGAGTTTTTCAATAAATGTAAATTTCACTAAGTTGGGATCTAAGTTTTGAAGCGCTTCTGTTTGAATTTAATGTAATCCTACTAATGTTATCAAAAATTTCAAATTGGTATAATACATTTCTGTAGCATTTATACTTAAGTCTTAAGGAATGGCACATCGATTTAAAATCGCCATTTTTAGTACTTCTGGTTGAATTTTATGTTGAGAACTCGGCTCGGCGGGACCTTTCATTTGACCTATCACATGTGTATGTAACATCTGTAGTTTTGTTTGGGAATGTCAACTTCGGACAAACTGATAGACAGAGTCTTTGTAATAGCTTCTTTCAATATTTAGTGTAGTATAAAAGATAAAATTAATATAATTGACGTTTACTATAAATTTGTTTGACAAAATATTAAAAAAAAATCTACCAACCCTCTGTTCTAAAATCTTTGTACTAAGGCATTGAAGACTGGTTGTATAATCTTGCTTTTGAATGTTTTGAGACTAAAATTTGTAATTTTTTTTTTTGAAATTGGAAGACGCCTCTTCTTGAATTTTTCGATTAATCTCGAGATAGCAGTTTCCTACCTGATAGCTATTAGTTTTGCTTACGACTGCGTTCTGGCCTTGCAAGTTAAGGGTGCTAGGTTCGTATCCTGAGTTAGGCATGTATGTTCGCTGTGTCTCGAAGTCTACGTTAAGCTGTAGGTTCGGGCCTGATTAGCCGTTGTGCACAAAAATAAGTCGTTGAGCATACAAACCAACCGACCGACCAAAATAGTAGTAAAACATATGGTAATTGTTTTTCTCTTGTGATAAGTGTGGTAAGCAAAAATAACTAATAATGAAACTTAATTGTAAGGAAGCGTGAGGATTGAAAGCGACTGTGATTAGTTTTAAAGGAAATAGTTTGATTTTGGATTTAATTTATATATGTTATAGTTAATACTATTAATTTGGATATTATACATAATAGATGGTTATTATGTATAATAATTAGGTTATGTACAATATTTTTTATTTGTCGTAACCAGTTACTAGATATATAATAACCATTTATTATGTATAATAACCATTTATTATGTATAATAACCATTTATTTTGTATAATATCTAAATGAAACATATTAGCTATAATATATACAAAGATATTAATTTATGGTATTCTAATAAATGGCGTTTTTTTATTTATCATTTGATCTTTGTATGTTTTTGAATTTTATATAACCATAAACCGTACCTTCCGTTTCCTCGTATTTACAACATAATCCCTTTTTTTCCAACAATATTCCCAACTTTTTTTTTGTTGAGTTTTTGTGATAAGGTGGTATGTGACACTATCTTGAATTTGTATCCGATCGGTATTTCCTTTTATATCAAAAGCTGGTATGTACAATAAATGGACAGATGTTGCATTGGTCACCGTATATGCCTCTGATAAGCCTGTTTCTTTCTGTGTTTGGACTCGGGGAAGAGGGGGGAGGAGGGCTATGGGAAATCGTAGATTAATCCAAGATGATCGGCGCGTTATTGCTTTTTGGCCGCTCTGGGTTTGGTCATGAAAATAAATGGACTGCTTGCTCTATGCGTCGTTTTTTTTTTCGAGTCTTGAATTGCTTGGTGAAAGGAGATGGGATATGTTTTGTCTTATGCCGATTTTTTCTGGAAGAGCTGAGAAATACTAAATTTGTACAAATGACAGTATAAATGCTCTTACTTTTTTTTTTTTTAAAGTAATCCTTTTTCTATAAAATCGATTTTATTGATTTATACTTATCTTATTGAAGTAAATGAAAGGGAGGGGAAGGATTTGAGGCGTATAATGTCTTAGACACGTCATTTCCTCCTATTTTGCAAGAAAATAAAAATGAATTTAAGTCCAAAGTAGGATGAATTGGATTTTAATATGTTCCTACATACACGTGGGTGGAATGTATAAGAATATGGCATAACTTAGTATGTATTTTTCAATGAAATAAACTGCTCAAACTTATTTAACATGCAATGAAAAAAAGCATGAATGCGCAAAAGCTAAGTTTAATTATAAAGTATTGACAAAAACGAGTCTTGTACAATTTACATTAATTCCATAACTACAAAATCTTATTTTTTGGTTATATTATGTACAATTATTGTTAGTATAATTTATTCTATCTTTTTGATTTAAGTAAATAAATATACGTTATTTCCAAATGTTCTAAAATATAAAGCTTGTAAGTATTTGTTAACCTGCTATTTACAAAATTATTATAATAAATTAAAAACAAAAATCAATTTGATTTTCCAAAGATTTTGGTTAATTTAGCAGACTGTTTCAGAAGTGCTCTTTCAGTTAAATATTAGTTGCGAAAATAAATTACTGTTATTTATATTTATTTTTCAAGTTCGACCTTTATTTAAGAGTTGGAAGTTCATTTAGTACAAGTCCTTTGATGAGGTTTCAAATTAATATTCTTGTGATATTTTTCAAATTAATATTCTTGTGATATTTTTCAAATGAAGGTGATTAGTGAAAATATAACGAATTTAACATATTTGTCATTTTTTTAAAATGGTATTTGATCTTCTTTGCTTATATGCTTAATTTAAGTACGTCTTTATAACTTTTAACGCTCTATATCCTTGTGTGTGAATCATTCTCTTAATTTCTTGAAATCTCTATTTTAAACTTCTTGTACTTCCACTCCAAATATTATTATTAAATTATGGAGTCATGCTTCTATCATTTCACTACTGACATGACCACACACATTTTAATTTCTCTTAACCTCAGAGTCAAACGAGAAAAGTCACAATTAGTTAACTTTACTGGTGAGTGAAAAACCGAATTCTATTTCCATTGGACTCTTAATATAACGCTCTATTATAAATCCCGCTATAAGCTTTAGAATTTTTTTTAAAGAGTTATCATGTTTACTGTTTTGTTAGAAAACGAATTTTTAAACCTTAATTTTTTTAAACTTAATCTTTTAAATAAACTTTTACTTTTAAATAAACTTAATCTTGTAAATAAACTTAATCTTGTAAATAAACTTAATCTTGTAAATAAACTTAATCTTGTAAATAAACTTAATCTTGTAAATAAACTTAATCTTGTAAATAAACTTAATCTTTTAAATAAACTTAATCTTTTAAATAAACTTAATCTTTTAAATAAACTTTATCTTAAAAATATCTTTAAAATAAACTTAATCTTAAAAATATCTTTAAAATAAACTTAATCTTAAAAATATCTTTTAAGTAAACTTAATCTTTCGAAAGCTTAATCTTTTAAACTGCAATAAAACAAAAATCTAAAAATTTTCGGCTTGTTTTGTTCTAAGGTTAATTGTATATCATCAACGCAGTGCAAAACATAATTTATGATCGTTGGCTCGTAAGATACGCTTGAATATATAGTATTCTACGATAAGTTTGTTTTTCTACTTGGAGGTTCCTTCTGCTGTGAAAACTGTTTTACAGAATCTCTAGAAAGTTAACTTTCGTGATCCCGAGCAAAAGATCTTATTGAAAAAGATAACTTCTATATTTTTTTCATTTCTTATGTTTATGTTTGAAAAGAGTTAAGTGGGTACTGTGAAATATTTTCGAAATTCTACTTATAAATTAAGAGTGGGGTATTTCGCTCATTGTACAATTTACACTATAATATTGGTCTGTGTATAGATGTTTGAAAAAGGTTGGCTTAATTTAACATTTGCGCATTCTTATTTTCATTGTTTTTGATGAAAAATCGTGCCAATTTGTCAAATTGGATAATAATTATTTGTACGAATTTCGACAGGTTTCAATCTTTTCCGTATTTACCTAATTTTTAAGGAATGTAACGAATTTTTAAGAAGGGTGGAAATGTTTGGGACATTTGAAAAGTCACGGCCAGAAATATTTTTTATTATAATTGTTATAGCCCTTTTGTGGCCTATTTCAATTGCAAATGCCTTCCCCCCCCCCCTCCTTTTTTTTTTTTTTTTTTTTTTTTTTGCGTGGCTAATTGTCTTGCTCTTTTTCTTTATCTAGAGTGGGAAGGGGAGGAGAAAACACTGAAGAAAATATTTGGTATTATTTTCCTCTTTTAAGTGAATATTTAATCGAGATTTTATGTCTAAAAAAGAAAATTTTTCAGTAAACTTGAGAAACTCTTGTCTTCAGAAACTTGAAAATGACTCCTACTATTTCAGCGTGAACGGTGTTCATTTGAAGTTGGCATCTTAACATCGAATGCACAATTAAAATGAACCTGGATTTCTTTGGGATTATCCTTTGAAATTTATAAATGTCGAATTTAATAAGTAATTATTTGCAAAGAACCTTCAATGTACCTGGGATTTTTTGAACCCTACAAATGGGTTTTGTTGTTAAAGTCAGCAAACTAAAGATAATAGTAGCAGTGAGATAGGGGTTTAGAGTTTTCAACGCCCTTAATTCGAAGTTTTCGTAGATTTTGTAAAATTATGTTGAACCATGTATACTGAAATAGCGATTCTGCAAAGTTCTGTAAGGATTTTCATGTGTCAAAAAATCAATATTTAAATTTAAATAACTAGATATTTTAGTTTGAAATGCAGATGGTTCGGTTCTAAATGTTTAGTATTTCAAATGAAATTATTTTCTTAGGAAAACATTTTTAAAGAATTAGCAGGAGCGTTTTTGATTCTATCGATCGAAAATTTTACAATATGTTAAGCAGTAAAACAATTTAATGGGAAAAAAATATATATTTCAAACAATCGGAGTAGGTTTCGTCAAAATATTTCATTAGAAATAATTATTTTCAGAGAAGGGAGAGTTTGACTTATGTTGAAGCTTGAAGGACATTATTGCAATGAAAAGGCTGCCAGACAAAAAAAAAAAAAAAAATATCTGTAATTTTATTGCTTTTTAAATGTTTATTGGGATTCACTCAACAACGATTTAAAAAAATAGCTCCAAAACATTTATTTTTACCGGGTATGACAATAACACTATTGCATGGGAATGGGTAATCTCAATCAAATGTTCGCATCAGAAAATGAACTACGGTCAACCATAAACTCGGAATTTTATTCTTAAGGCTTTATTAGAGAATACATTAATTTTCGGTGCATTATTATTGAAATAGCTTATCTTGTCCTGGGCCTTCGGTGATATCTCCCTCAACGTCAGTTTTCTAACAAATATATTCCCATCCCTTCAGTCTCGCATAATTTACTGAAGTCGCATCCTATACTATCCAATAAAAAATACCGGAAAAAAAAAGTTGCCGTTCTTCATTTGATTTGCGCATTTGCTTAATCAGTTGTCTATTGCGTCCTAAACTGCTGGTAGAAAATCACGATGGCATCTCAGATAAAAGGAGGCCGCGGTTTCAAAATGTCAAGGGTAAATTAGCCGCCAGATAAAATATTCCTCGATTCTTGGCAATTTTGTGACTGCTTCTACTGCTTTCCTCGTCAGAGTTGAAGCCTTCTCTCTTATTTATTTATATCATTTTCTCTCGCTTTTTGTTTCTAAGAGATTTCGTGCTGATAAAATTTAAAAGGACCGTGACGGATGCACAATACGACTTATTATCCGATAAAGAGCGTTTTTTACGATTCTGTTTTGCTGCCTGCCAGCGTGTGCCATGTGTGGTGTTGTGCAAAAAGCACTTGCTTTTTGAAACTGATTTCACTTTTTGGGATGTTACAGGGATGGCTTAAAGTGAGTGGGGACTTAAATTTGTATTGACAGTAGGTGCTGACTTTTCTATATCTGAAATACATTTCGTCCAAGTTACCCGAAGACGATTTTAACTGTGACGTCATGTACTTTTGTATCCCTGTTAGATGACGATGCACCTGGGCTGGAACCTCATGGCCATGATATTTTCTAAATATGAGGCAAATATAACCTGGAAATCAGGGAAAAGACGGAAAGCTTTCTAATTCTGGAAAAAATCAGGAATTTTTTTAAAATGTTAGGAAACAGAGAAATTTTCTATATTTTCTGTCATTGTTTTGAAGGTACGTTTCCCCATTCATTTGTATTTTGGCGCCATTTATGTGTAGAATTTCGGTAATCGTTAGAAGTTTCATGTTACGAATAATTTAAACTTTTCATTACCACCAAAACTATTAAAAAAAAAAAAAAAAATAAGTATATTATCTCTTTGGCACACATGTTCTATTTGATCAGGGTGACTGCACATCTGGAGTGGGAAAAACTCTGAGTTGGGTAAATTTGAAAAAATATTTGCAATAAAATAAGGGAATTTTTTAGAAATCTATCATGGAATCAGCAGGGAACTTTTTTCTCTGAATTTTGTGGTCACTCTGATGAATCAAAATATTTGCAATAAAATAAGGGAATTTTTTAGAAATCTATCATGGAATTAGCAGGGAACTATTTTTCCTGAATTTTGTGGCCACTCTGATGAATCAATATCTCTCTAAACAAATTAATAAAGTTTTTTTTAAAAAAAAACAAAAAGAATTTAGTTGAATTTCGGAATCTTCGAATTGAATTTTCATTCACTGAGTAAAAATGTCTGAACTGTAATGTGTTTACTTGAGCGAAACCGGTTTTTCTTCTTCTTTTCTTTCGAAAAATGTCCATTTTCGCAAATTACACACAAAATCGATAGTGGAATGTGTTCAAAGCTTAAGCCAACTCTCGCTCTTCCGAACAGTTTTTAGGTTAATGACCAAACTTCCTCCTGCCTCTCTGTGTACAACGATGGTTGGGATGATGGACACACAACAGAGAAATGACGCGATTTCCTTCCCGAATCCACTCGACTTAAAATAACCATCGATTCTTGAGCAAGATTACGGGGTTCCACAAACTTCGGTTGCAGGGGATGAGCATTGTCGAAACTCTTGTAGAATCTACAGTGATTTCCATATTTTGTGAAAAAGCAATTCATTTGCGTATTCAAAGATTTTTTTTCTTCTTCATAGCACTACAATTTGAGTCATCTCCAGTGGTAACGGTAATTTTGTCATTTGATTACGTTGAACAACGGCAGTGTGCGTGATGGCTGAGTATGCGGACTAGCGCATACTCAGCCACCAAATTTTTCCGATGTGTGTGATATTCTGGATATTTAACTGCTATTTTGAAATCATTGACGTTTGATCTGTTAACAATTTGTTATAATTATTTTTCAAGTTTGAGGAAAACTACTTTTTTTGGGTACCAAATGAAAATCGCAGACTTGGTACAGTTCAACAGAAAAACTAATTTCAACTTTTTTGAGCGAAATTTCAGTACTTTGATGAATGTAGCTTTAAAACTTAGAAAACTGTGCTTTATTAGATTCACCTCTTGTTAATATAGTATAATTTTTTAAAGTAGTTTGATTTCTGAATTTTTTTTTGTTAAGTACTGTATGAAGTTCAGTCTTTTTTTTCTTTTTTCTTTTTGCTTGGGAGCTATACCATATCTGAAATTACAGAAGAGAATATATTAAAAAAAAATTCACATGCTTGGATTATTAAAAGTTTTGTTATAAAATATATTTTTATCGTAAGATACACTTCAACCCTTAAATCAAAAACTTATCAGAAAAAAAAAATAAAAAAAAAATAAAAAAAAATAAACCAAGTCAGTTAACTAGAAGACTATGAATAATTTATAGGAAAATTATTTTTGTTCATCGTTAGGTATAATATTTTCTGCCCAAAGACAATTTGGATGGAGAGTAGTTTATTAATGGTTATTTTATAAACCATCAAAAAATCTCCCTTGTGATTAGATCCAACACTTTACTTATCATTTCCCAATGAATATCATTTTATCATTCTCAAAGCATATCTAAAGTTGAATTGTGATTAAAAGAAGACACAAACCGAAATTTTTTGCATTAAACATAAGTTTTGATCGTTGTTGAATTTTGAACGTTGTTGCGTTTATCAAAATGCTAAAGTTGTAAATAATAGTTATTTCCCTATACTTTTTCTTTTACACTCCTTGAGGGTCCTTCCCTCTTTTTTGCATGTAAAGTTAACAGAACCCGGTTAGCGCCGAACCACACAGCTGGTGTTATAAAGAGTAATTTCCCACCCTTCACTGTATGACCCATTTCTTTTATGTATCTCCCTACCAATCCTTCGCCGTATTGAGGATATTCAGGTGTGCCATTGATAAATAAATTCCTTCCAAACCTGTGATTCTTTGTGGGCAGGCTCTGTTTCATTACACTATAGAAAACGAGAGTATCGCGTGAGATTTCTTCGATCGTTAGAATCGGTAACGTGCCATGTTGAAATGTAGTTGGTGGTTTCTATGAGACCACCGCAAGACAAATAAACTTATGAAGAGAAACTCAACTTCTTTTTTTGATGTCTTATTCATTATAAGAAAAATCTATAAAATTTTCATTATATTCTTTTTCCTAAGTGTCCCTGTGGGCTATTTCTCAGTTTTTATTAATCTTTTCCATTTTGTTGATTGGTGTTGAGAAACTTGCTGTTTAAAGGGTTGACTACATATAGATTTTGTTTGTTAATATCTCATATTAATAATCTGCCTGGTGAGTTTTAAGGTAAGGCGATGTTATTAGAGTGATTAAAATATGTATTTGTTCGATAAAGCTATAGGTTTTTGTGTAAATAACTGGTTAATAATTTGTGTCACAAGTTAATATATTTTGTAAGTTTGCACTGACTTTTATTCGGTAACACACTTCTTCTGAGAGATGATAGATTAATTTAGTATATGCACACATTAAAATCGGAAAGCACATCTTGGACTTCATCTCTTTTTCCACTTAAGCTTCAGTGACTGGTTTGAAGTCCAGGAGGAATTTCATTCTCCCAGTGTTACGTTGATATTAAGCTTTTATCTTGGAAGATTTTAGCTATTGTTACGCCCAATGTGGCTGGTGCAGTTGTAAAAAAGTAAGTAATATAAAAGATAATATTCCAATGCGGTGCTGATTATCCCATTTAAATGCAAAGACAAATTATGTTGCTTTGTGCCGTGCTATGTCTGCATGTTTTCGTATAATATTTATAGTAACATACTTCAGTTAGATGAGTAAAATCAATAAAGTGAAGTAATGTCAGGATAAGTAAATCAGAAAGTTTAAATCGCATTTAATTTTTTTTTTTAATAAAAAGACTTCGTTTTACTATCATTATGAACACTTATTTTTTAAAGCGAAATTGTTGTTTTTCTCATAACAATTTTTATTAAAGTCAACGCAGCAGCAACATGATTTAAACTTAACCTCGAGTTCCTTTCTTTGTTAAATTATTCAAACTGTCTCATTCCATTGCAATTTACTTCAAATTCGTGGACATCCCGAATGCTTCAGTCACGGGAATGCAAATCACCCGGCAACCTTTCCCCCAACAAGTTGCAACCAAGTTTCGCTTCTGCATGCAATTATCAATAATTGTTCCATCATAATGAATCAAATTATGCCTCCCGCGGATGAGTGCTTGCTGTAACAAGGGTATCGAATTTTTAAAAGGCTCTTGGAATACTTTTCTTCCGTTCTTTTGTGATGACGTCACGTACGCCCTCCCCTTGACGTCATCGGAAACTGAACATCCTCGCCTGACAATAAGCCCTATTCATTTCTGCTCGCAAATTGACTCCGGGGTAGAGAAAAGAAAATGACAGAAACCTGAGAATACGCTGTAGTAAAGGTTTCTAATACTCTCAACGTACAGCTGTAACGCCGCATTCTCACGTAGGCCGCTCCTGTAGTTTTTTTTTTACTTTCTTTATTGTATCGTTTCTTAACCGTACCCATCGTGTTTAAAATATATTTCCATAGGTTTTTTTTTTGGTGGAGTTTTAATGTGTTCTTGATTTCTATCGCTCGAAATTTAGTTTTCATTCCGTTGGCGAGCGATTTTCTTTTCGGTGGTTAACCAGTGACCATCTTATTAACCTGGGACACTAGATTTAGACTGGCCACCTTAGTATGGATCATACACATGTTGACCATAATTGAACCAATGTTGTTTAAAACAGCATGGAGCCTGTACAAATTAACATATCTTCTTAAAATTTTGTATATATGTACTACTTGGCAATGGTAAAATATTATCAAAAAATTAAATATTTTAAATATAAAGACGTGAAAAATGTTTCAAATTGTACGTGAATTTTTTTATACACACTTCTAACTAACACTTCATGTCTATGAAGCATTCGAATTTGTTTTGAACATTTATAAATGTATTTCTGCTTGTGTAAATAAATCCGCTCGTTTAAAAAACTTTCAAACACCAAGTTGAAATGATTGTTCACGCACACAAAAGGCTGCTGCTTTTTTTTTTTTTTTTTGTTATCTTAAATACATTTTTAACTAGTATTTATGTGATTTATCCTGCTAATTTTCAAAAGTATTTAATTATTTTTTTGTTTAGATTAATTATTTCTGAACCTGAGGCAGTTACAGTTCCTGGATTTCTTGAAATTAGATGTGTTACGCATTGAAGTTTTTGTGCAGAAATTTTATGTATTACGCATTGCCAACATCCGTTATGTTGAAAGCCGCGAACCACAAGATTACGATTTTCAGCTATATCCTGATATTTACGTAACTTTTTTTATCGATGAAATAAGTTATTTTAATTCACATATGATGTGGTTATAATGTAACTGTAGACATAATTCGCAATTGTAATCTCTCCAAGAATAGATAGTTTCAATTTTGCAATTTATTTGATTTTTAATTTCAGTTGCCCGTCAAAATAAGGACATCGAAAATGCCGAATACACTATTTTACGGATTAACCGAGTCAATTTAAAAATTTGTAACCAAAGATTTTAATCAAGTAATTCCATTTGATTTGTATCAGGATGCATGGTTAAGCATTTTTGATGTTCACGCTCTTCGCCCCGAAAATAATGGATTTGGCATCTCTTTCAATTCCCCATTTTACTCTTATTGCCAATCTCCTCAATTTCTATACATTTCCCTGACCAGTAAATGTCACTCCATAAAGAATATAAAAACGCCACCCGTAATGAAAATGGGAATTTATGTTTGTCCTCCAATTCAGTCTCTTCCCGTGAACTCCCGTTTGTCTGCAAGACAGCGTCTTTTGCAGCATAAAAATGAATACTGCTTTGGTGTCTAATAGAAAAAGATCTCCTAAAATATAAAATAAAAATGGACAGGCCTTTTAGCAGGTGCTTGCTGGCTCCCTGCCAGTTGGACGGTAGCCCATCGCAAGGCGGTCTTCTATATAGATATATGTACACATTTCATATCTTTGTCGATTTTTCAGATTTTTTTTTACTACCCCTTTGATGGGATGCTTTTTCCTCTTTTCTATTAAGGTTCTCTTCAGTGGAGTTTATCAAATTAATGGGCGCGTCAATTTATTTGGCCTCCGTTCAGGTTGCCAGCTATCGATGGCGGGGTTCAATCGGATTGTGTAGACAAATGGTGTCCATCGGTGTTTGGAAAGTTTTTAAAACTAAATGCACATTTTGATCTAAACGTGTGTAGAAGCGACTTTTTACGAACAACAGTGAGTATCGTAATACCACTTGGTTGACTTTTATGGTGATCCTTATTGATCCAGTTGAGAAAAGCGGCGACGCGCGGCATACGTTGCAGATAAATTGTTCGTTTGAACTGCAGAATTTTTTCTGAGGATCAACCAACTTTTTTTTTATCTTTAAATATTATGTCGCAAGCTAGATTTTCTGAATAATGATGCAGTGAAAATAACCAGGAACTTCCTTTTGAGTAGATAACTACTAATTGTCTCTTGCTTAACCTAGCAGCTAAGTCAAACGGCATCGTTTTAGACTTGTAACATATATAGTTAGTAGCACTGTGCAGACTAATTAGGTTCGAATAGTTAAGTCCAGAAATACAGATGCAGGCATTATATCCGACCTGCAAACGAGTTTTTTGTTCGGTTTGCATTGCATCTGCTTTGGGTATTTTTGAACGGTACTAGTACTTCACGGCATAAGTTTCAGCACAAGTACTTCAGTTGACCATTTCGAAACTGGTAGAATGCTTTTGCTTCCTGATTTCAATTTTAATAGTAGCTTGTTTCCATTGAATATGTTTTAAAACTTAACATAGATTTTTTTTCTTTTTGTCAAGTATCAATCATGTTTTTTTTTGTGGAGGAGTTAGAAATAAGTTGTCTTGTAAGAAAAGCGCAATCTATCCACATGGCTTTTGTTTATTTAGTTAGTGCATTTTCTGGTTCAGAATTGTACTTTTTTAGTGAATTTTTTCATTTTTTTCCGCTTGTCATTTGAATTTTAAGATAATTAAAACTTACAAAATACTGATCAATGATGGGAACATCGGATGAGAAAAACCTTAAAATGCCTTAGTTTGACAAATCCATCATGACAAATTAAGTATAATTTATCGCCTACTTTATGATTAACTCGTAAACAATCTTACTGCCATCTGTTGGTTCTAAAAAGTTAATCATCTTTAATCCCACTAAACTTATAATGAGAGGTCGAATGAAAAGTGAATATGTGGCTGACATTGCCGGAAGGTTTAAATATAAAGTGGCAAATGGCCATGCAAGTGCAGATGGTGTTAATGGCGATTAGACTATGCATCTGATGAAGATACTATGATCCTTTGGTAGCTGACAAATTATTTTATCTCAAGTTTCAATTTTATGGCGAAGTTCTTAACATAGAATTCCTATAAAGTTGACAATTTATTATTTAAATATCGATTTAGCTTCTTGTGGCAAAAGCAAAAAAATTCATGATGGGAAACCGACGAGATTTAGACAAAGGTGACAATAGATTGTGACCCACTTTTCGGATAGCTATTTATTTCAAAGCTTGATGATTATATGTTTCTTGTTTTCCTTCCAGATGTGTTTTTTTGGATAAACGCACGTTGCATCATAGAAAAGGAAACTGGCGAACACATTTTCTTTTCCTTGCACCTCACTCATTCCACAATTTCGCAGCACAACCCTCTGGCTATTCCCTACGAGGCACCCGGTTTTGTCTTCCTCGTACCCGATTGCACATTTCTGTTTGACCAGACAAGATAATTGAATTTTGAATTTTCTGGAGAAGTTTGCACCAGAGTTTTTTTTTCCTCAAAGGTTTCTACTGGTTTATGGAGGGTATTAGAGAGATTCAGTAGTTCTGAAAACAATTTTTAATTAAACAAAAGGTTTGAGGTGTTAGTGAAAAAGCAGCGATGTCGAATTTGATCGGTGTTTTTGTTTGCGAAGTTTTTTCTTCTCCTTTTTTTCATGTTTTTACTGCTTCACTTTTCTAACTTTCCCTATGAATGCCACTTTCCTCACGAATGAAAGCTTATGGAAGCATGCTGGATTGTTTGTATTGTGGATTGTAATTCAAATTGGAAAGGGGAGAATACTCTGATAAAAAAAAAAAAAATGAAAGCATGTTTTTTCTTAAATATATTTTTATGTTAGAAAAATTTCATGGAATTTATTCGACTTATATTTTTTGGATTATAAATAAAACGTACAAATGTGGTTTGACGGGAGGGTGGGTGGGGGGAGGGGTGGGTGGAAGGCATAGGAATTATTTTTTAAAACTTCAACTATGATAACATCAGTAATTGAAATATTTTTTTAATTTTTTTTTCAATATTTAAGGTAACATTTTAAGATTCCATGTTAGGGGAAGAAAAAACAGTGGGTGATGCTACAGTCAAAAGTGACCTACCAACCCGGCTGTCTAACAATTTTTTTTACGGAGTTTATGATAATTTGTTCAATGGTGGAATATATCAAAGCCAAAATAAACGTTTACAAAACTGATACCAGGCTCTCTGTCGCAAATTCTTCGGCACAATAGTTCATTAAATTATCATATTGTTGGGTTGTAAAATGTTTAAGTGAACTACCGTAGACATTTTATTACGTTCAAATGGAATTTTTATTCCAATGTTCTTCCACCCCGCGATTTACAGTGGTTAGAGTCGTTGTGAGATTCTTTCTTGTTTGCCAAGTATTTGCGTAATATATAACTAATGTCTGAATTGACTATTACTCAATTTTACTTCTTGTCATTTCCAAATATATGACTCCATTTATGTATAATGGTTTGTATTGTTTAGTGTTGCATTAGATGTAATATTACAAACCCATGAAAGATTGATCACATATAAACGTAAAGTTCTCGTGTTGCATGTGATCTAAGCAGACAATGAAAAGTTGTTTGCTTGTAGGTTGTCGTACTACGTAGTTGCTATACCACTGGATGTTAATGTAAAATATACGTGGGTGTTTTAAAATACTAAAGACGTTTTATTAAAATTAAAAAAAAATCAATTATAAATAGATTTAATAAATGATAATTATTACAATTTATAAAGTTATTTTGAGTGTGCATATGGACTTTATGCGAGGCAATTTTCAATGGGTTCCATCGAATGCCAACACTTGTGACCAATCACATTACACCTTTAAAATAAATTCGAATTTTCACTTTCCATCAGCCAATCACATTGCACATTTCATGGTCCGCAACTGGAACTGTAAGGTTGTGATGAAAGAATCGATTTAAATGTTTTTTAACTTATCATCTGCCACACGTTTTGCAGCTTCATACTTTGCTCTTTGTTACCTTTTAAAAATAACTTCTGACATTCGAAACTGAGCTGCAACCAGTTCTCTTCTTTTCTGATTACGGGACCCTCCTGGAATTCTATTGGTGAAGAAAAATGCCGAAAACCTCTCACATTCCAAAGATGTTTTGGTTCTATTTTTAAACTGCCAGGTTTTTCACTCACCGATTTTCGTTTTATTTGTTCAGCTGTGAAGCTTCATTTTACGATTGAGATTTTTTTTTTTTTTTGCGTTGGCGTTGGTTAGAAAGTTTTTCGCTGATATCTTTCAGGTAAAAACCAAGGTGCCCCAAACAGGAAAATTAAACAATCTCAATAAGTCTTATGTTATAATTCTTCTTTAGAAAAAAGGATAGATATGTTCATATTTTTTAAGCTGGAGTATTATCTAAATCCCATATTGTCTAGACTATGGATTAATTAAAAATGTTTGTTTAGATTCAATGAGGAATTTTCACGTTTTTTTTGTTTTATTTTTAAATAAAAGTAGAGAAAAAATCTTGGAAAAACAATACCATTCTTTCGAAAATTTGAGCTCGGATAGATAGTTAAAAAAATATTTAGTTTTTCAGTTTGCGATTTGGAGGGAAAAAGCTACTTTTGCTTGTGACGTCAAGGCGCAGATGATGAACCAGTCTAAAATCTGTTTTAGACGAGGAGAGAGTGAGGTTCCTCCTCGGATTTTCGATGGTATCTATACCTAACTACGCCACGGTTTTTTATGCGTTTTTGGTCACGCGACTTTTGCTTTGATTTCAGCTAATTTCAAACTCGATTTTTTATTAATTGAAAGCATAAAGGTAAAAAAAATAATTGCACTGCTCAAATGTATTTGTTGGATATCACTAGAAAATACAAAAAATATACATTTTCTTCACTTGTGCAAGTTCCTCATTAGAGAAGAATTGACATTAGTAAGCGAACAAACAAAAAATGTTATTATATCAGGGTGATGATTTTATTAGATATTTATGGCGCTTGAAATACTGGGGCCATGTTGCACTGAAACACTAATGCAACGTTTTGGAAACGGAAACATCCATATATTTATATTTTTAAAGTACAATTTATAATAGACCCAAGTAAAACAGAAATAGTGTATTACGATCTTTTTTTTGTGATGCTATGAGATTTACTAATCCGTTATTTATTTCAAAGTCCTTGGATATATCAGCAGCTACTTCAGTTCAATACGTTAGTTTACTCTGTCGCAATGATGGTAAATAAAAAACTTATTCTTTTGAAGTTATTATAAGGATACTGTTTGTATTAAGGGTTGGGGAGAGAGGAGGGGGTTCTGACACTAAAAACCCTCCCCCTGGCAGCGCCTCAATCAAATTATTGCATTCGAAATGAAAGATCAACCACATTAAGTTTTATCGAATAAATTAATTTACTACAGTCCTCCTAGTGAAAAATAAGAAAGTTCGGACGGTTGACTGTAATTCATTTTAGCAACATGATATAGGTAATTTGGAATCGACATTTGTCTTTGATTCCTAACCACTTAATCCAATTGGGAAGGAACATTTTCTAATTAATATGCCTAATTTGAGTTAAAAACAACAACAACTTTATTCTGAAATTATTGCACGTATATATTTTTTTTATCTCCTGGAATCAAGATCTAAATCAAATGCAAATCACATTTTCCATTCCTACCAGAGACCATACCGATTCTAAAACCTTAATAATTCGTCGCTCATGATTTTTTTTTTTTTTTTTAAAGTAGCTTCAATATTTCATGTATTACCTCGCAGCTCTGTTGCATAATCACGGCATTTATAAGACGTCCCTGCATATAATTCACACCGAACCCAGTGTTCCCACGAGGTCGCGCTCTATGGCGATAAACCTCATTTGGTTGGAGGGTTGGCGCTGGTATTCTTCGCCGTTTTGCATTTTCTACTCAATTTGATGAAGATTTCTTGTGTTATCACTCCCTCGACTGGTTTTTAAGTAGGATCGTTAATATCTATTTGCACCTACTCCCAATTGGCTCGTACGACCGGGACCGTAACTCTTTAATAGTTATTTTTAATCTTTTAACTGATACGGGGTGAGTAAATTTATATATTTCGTTTTTCATTTTTTTTTCTTCAGGTCTTCACGGAAAAAGAGTCTTCGAATCGATTTCGAATTCTTGTGTGTGTTTTTGGTATTTTGTTGTTATTGTTCTAGGGTTCCATTAACTATGCCGTTAGTTGTACGTATTAGTCCTTGTCCATCTTGTTTGCAGTCAGTTTTATGTATGCTTAAAGGGTGATTTTTAAACACCTTTAAATTGGGAGCTTTAAATTTCATTCGGTATTGCTTTGATATGAAAGCAAACTTTGATGTCCTAGTCAATACATCAATTTATATTATACACCTTTACTACATCGTTAAGAATAAAAATTATTCTTGATGCATTAAAATACTATGTATTAGTGTTCTAAAGGTAGTATGGTCAAATTAGGAATTTATTGAAACTTGTTACCTCTTGCGTTTTTTTCACTTTAGAATTGGCGATTGGTATTTGAGTAGCTTAGATTGGAAATGGCGCTAACTGCACTTTTCGTCTCAAATCACTTTTTGGTATATTTCGATACTGTAAGAGAAGACTCATCGATTAGTAAAAGTTTCAACTTGATCACTGAATGAATTTGTTATAAATGAATGATGGTAGAAAAGCGCTAAGTTCTTATTGAATTAGCAGTTGAAAAGTTTTTATTTTTGATTTCCTGAAAAGTTGGACAGATTGAAATTAACAATTTTTTACTCTAAGCCTACGATATTTGTTATTTTGTTTAGGAAATTGTTCAGTTGAACGTTAAATCATCATCAGTTGGGTTATTTACACTTTTTTTGTCTATATTTTTTTTACATACTTTCTACTTGTTTTCAAAGTTAATTAACGAAGATTTTATAAGACTTCTACCATATTAATCACCTGTGACAATTTGAAATGATGTAATTGTATATTAATTAATCGGTTGTAAAAATATTTTGCAATTTTGTAAATGAAGCCATCTATCCAGTTAATTATTAAGTAATTTGTGATTTTACGAAACAGTTAGTCAAGATGAAATACCAATAACATTTTTGGTACTTAGCACCCATTTGCTTTATTACGTTTTTACACAAGATGTACATGATTATGGCTTCGACATGAAATGTCATCCTCAATGCAACCATGGTTCAATGCGTTGAGCGGTTGAAAGAATTTTTTTTTTTTGTTTAGCTTGTTTATGAATTTATAAATGTCGCTTATGCTTATATATTTCGTTATAATAGTGATACTAAATTGGGTTTGAATCATACCCGTAATTATTTGATGAGCAATAGCAATCGTATGCAATAACTGAAGCATGACTGAAATGTGAGATATTAGGTAATAATCAATAATATAAAACCCATTTATTTAACACTTATTCATATTTTACAATCATTGGAATATCAAGTCTTTTAAACAAACTAAACTGGAATTATACACCAAAATTCTAATTAGCAATTTTAAATCAATGTGTATGTTTTATATTTAATAAACAGTTGGACGGGGAACTTAGGCACAAACCTCTACGCTGAATTTTACACAACGTTCTTTATTCTCGCTTAACAAATGTGTCTTTTATGCTTAAAACGTTTTTTCTTACATTGTACATACCCTTAGCTACCCATGACCTTTTCTTATGACTTATAAAATTTGGAGTAACAATTCTCATCTTACGCATTTCCTGTTTTAAACTTTTAATTTATTTCACGGAAAGGAATGCAGTCCTCCACTAACTTTTTATGAATGAAAGTTGGTTCTCTTAGCTTATCACCTACCTTTCAAAATTATGCTTCAAATAAAGCAAAACGGGTTAAAATTTCCTAACCTTAACGTCTCACACAATGTCGAAGCAGCCGTCAAGGAATTGTTGTTAAATGTTTTAAGAGCTAGAATATTATTTTTAAAGTTTGAAAAAAAAAATACTAAACGAGTTTTGTACATGGAAGATAATGAAAAGGGTGGCTTACACATTTTTTGATTCAAGTTGGAGCTAGAAATGGAAGTTTGGGAGATCCATTTTCAGCTTCTATGCATGACGCACGAAAGCAAAAGAATGACTGTCGGCTGCGTTTGCAGTTCTGTAAAAATAAATGTTCCACAACAATGTGAAAAAAGAAATATATGAACTTAGTGATTTTTTAAATTTAAGTACCATATTTATACTGCAGTCATTAGTTAAAAGGCCATAAATAATAATAAAAAAATAAAATCGTCTGCATATTTTAACACTTTCTGATTAGTTTTCAGAAAATTATCTTTTTATTTTATTGAAGGGCTCAAGTTCTTGGGTCATTCAAACCTATACAACAATAAAAAAATATGTAATTTCAAAGAACGAGCACAAAAGTGCCAAAATATGAATTTGAATTTTAAGGCTTTTTAACTTATGTCGGCAATATATTTGTTTATGGTTACTTAATTAAAAAATAATTTATATCAATGTTGCATTAAAGTTAGGTGGTCAATTTTTTAAATGAATTGATTAAAATAAGTGATTAAAATTGAATTATTAAAAAAATATTGATTTGAATCCTAGATTATTTTTTTTTAATTCTTAAAAATGAAATAAATCTGATTTCAATAAAGTAAACATGATTTTTTAAAAATATCATTTATCAGATCATTATTGAAGTTTTTTGTGTGGCAACTAGAAGTGTCCTGATTTCATGCGTAAGCAAATTCCAGACCACTTCAATGATTGGGCTTCTTCTGTAAATCTGTTCATGAGATGAAGAACATTGTTGAGCACTTAATTGTTAAATTGAAGTTGCGTACAACACTGTTTTAAAACTTTTGATGCTGTTAATTTTGACTGCGATACAAGCAATAAAATTGTAAAACATGAAATTTGTTCAATATAACTAAACTATATAGTATAATTTTGTGGTGTTGGTTTTTCCCACAGCTACCTCCCATATTTTACATCCAATTACTGTTTGGCATTGTCTTACGTTTTTTACGTATCTCGTTACTTTTTGTAAATTATCCACTAATTTACGTATCTAATTCATATTTTCAAGTACAAATTTATGAATCTCGTACCACACTGCACCATCGCCCCAAGAGACAGTTTGCTCACTGTAGAATGTTTTCTATCCTATCTCCTCTTTCCTTTCTCATCTTCCCAGAAGCGATGTCCTATCTCTGTTATAGCGGTTCCATTTATGAGATAGAGATAGTCGGCGACATAGCGCCAAACTCTTTTATCTAAGCACAACACGAGTTACGCGGGGCACAGAGCTATCTGCATCTGATGAGGAGGATATTGCGTGCATCATCATTTTTAGAGAGAATCCACACCCATGTTTACATGGTACATGTTTGTTTTCCCGTATGCCTGGGGTCGTTTCCAAATTGCATGGGGAGAGAGTAACTGACTGGTTGTTTTTGAAATGTTATGTGCTGGAGGTTGAAGTAGATGTTTTTATGCATTGCTTACTGCAAGGTTTTTTGATGAGTGATCTACTCTGGGAGTTGTTTTAATAGCTTAAACAGTAACGGCTAGTTTTTTTCAGGAAGCTTCCCATTTAAAACTATAAGTATCTTCTTTCCCTTCGGCTAAACAGCTAACAGTTTTATTTACGAGAGAGAAATCCGATCTCAAAACAATTGTCGTCGTTGTTCTACTGCTCTGCCGCGTGTTAGGCTGATAAGTACTTGTACGTTCCTAATTCGTCGCGCATTATATAAGCTCACAGTGAATTATTTCAGAAAAATAAAAACTTCACAGCGAATCGTTTTTGATTGCTTATCACATTTAGTGCGTATTCGTCCCTTAAAACAAGTAAATCAATATGAGCCAAAATGAGTTACGTACCAAGGAAAACTATGTTTTAAAGTTTTTAATATCACTATATCCAAAATATGTATTATTATTTAAATTTAATCTTTCACATTATTCAGTATAAACACAGTTGATGCTGACGTATTTCTGTGGCTTGTTTATGAAAACTAGATACATTGCTACTGGTTACATTGGATGGTCAATAGTATAAGTTGGAAGTATGGTTGGGTGAAATTAAAACCTCTTACATTTCGTTAAGACGTTCTTCTAATAATATTCTTTTTGATCATCTTAGTTAGATATATCCTTTCATCCCCAAAATACTCATCTTGTCAATATGTGTGTCTTACTATCATAATTCCATTATCACGGCTTATTTTAACTTCTAAACCAGTCATTTCCTTATCAAAAGGCTCAGAATAAAGCGTTTCTCTTGACTCAATGTTTCAGCGATCGCACTTGACGTCACTCCCGAAAGGCACCCAAACAATTCTCGACCCTGCCCCACTTTGCAGTTATCAGACCTTTTCATCGCTGGTAGTATATCCGTCCGCATCTGTGGACTTGACGACACTATAGCCGCTACACTTAGACCCCCAGTCTCAATTTCAAATGCGTAATTGGCGAATACAACGACCCCTTTTGTTGAGATCTTGTTCAGCTGGTCTTCTGGCTTTTGAGCGGACACCGTGACCATTTGAGAAGCGGCTTTTTATAGTTTTTTTTTTTTTATGTATATATTTTTTTTAAATAAGTCTGCGTGACATATGTAATGCCTTTTAAATAAACAGTATGTTCTCTTTCTCGCTCTCTGAGTTCTTTGGTGGGTAGTGATTTGTATGGTTCTGAGAGAGTTGGAAGATTCTTGTAGATGGAGGGAGATAACGAATTTGTTCTAGATTCTCGAGATCATTGAAGAATGTGTGTTTTTCTGTAGATTTTTTTTTTTGTAATTCTGAGAAGGAAGCTTTGGAGAGATCTGTTTTTTTCTTGGTAGTTGTGATGGGTCCACATGTGCACTTGATTTTGGATAAATTTCCATCTCGGAGGTATGCAAGTGTTTGTATCCGACAAAATAAATTAATGTTTCAATTATTTGAGACATCAATCTTTTTAAATTGAAAATTTATTCCTGATTATATAATTCACCATGATGTCTAAAATATGTTGTCTTATATATATATTTTTTATTACTGTCGCTTCAAAACTCGTAGAAATTTGTTTCATATCGTATCTCCATTTAAATTTAAAAATATTTTTTTTGTACTAGGACTAATATAGTATTTTCAGTTAAAATAATTTTCTCTGATGTATATACTTAGTTTTTTGTCTTTGTCTTTACGACGTTGATGAATCCAAATAGAAGGAAATGGGCATCTTCTTTAGTGGATGTAGAGGATAAAAAAGCAATAACACCGTTTCCATACGTTTTGTAGATTTTTTTAGTGTAATATGTAATAATTCTATGCAAAAAAAAAAGCTGATAGTGCGTACTTTAAAAAATCTATGGGAAAAAAAACAACAAAAAAAAAACCCCTGATTTGACGCTGTGATGATTGGATTATTAAAAGACGTCGTACAAGATCAATGCTACAAATTTGGTGAATTTTTTAATCTCTGATAATAAGCTTAAGCTTCGTCAGTTCACAATTCCTTTTGAGTTGTTTATGTGATAAGACATTTGTGAATTTTCTTATATTGATAAACTCTACATATATGTATTCCTTATGAGTATACATATATGCATACTTATAAAATATACAATGCATATATGCATTGTCTATTTTTCAGTTACTCAACTGTTATTTTAAATTATGATATATTATTACATTTTAAATTGAATTTATTGCAAACAAGTATATTTCTATCAGTTACAGGGACACATTATATACATTGACATTTTTTAAACTATACTTTTCTCTTTTTCGCATCAACTTTTCTGTAACAGCAGGACAAATTGCTGAAATTTATCAATGAAATCAGTAAAATATTTAGTTGTATCCATTTCAGACATTTCGCTCCTATTCTGCAAAATTTGAGAACACAAGTATATAGTTCTATAGGACTATCTTACTCTGTTTCTGGAGATTTGTCATTTCTGTGTCTAATACTGAACTATAATCAAGGGTCGAATAAAGAAAGGAGGTTTTCATGGATAAATGATTTTGATTTATGTTGCATGTCTGATCTTCACATTAATCCATATCACTTTTATGGTGAATCGGGATTAGTCATTATGGCTGATGACTTAGTAATGGGGAAGACTATTATAAAAGGGGAGTATTCCTTAGTGGCACCAATTTTTGTTTAATTATGTCTGCAGCAAATATTTTCTTTTTCCTATTCATGTGCAATGCGCTAGAGGAAGGGTTTATGGATTCTTGATGGAATAATGAATAAATAAAAGCCACTGTATTTCTTTTGTTCATGTATCCATTTTAAGAATATGTAAAAGGATGGGTTTTAGTTTTTAAAATTTGTTGTTGCATTTTATTTTATATCAGTGTTATGTAATTCAATTCACATGTATTTTTGTTCTAGAACTAATAGTTTCATTTAAAATAATTTTCTCACGTGTATTTAGTCTTTGTTTTTATGACGGTGAAATTGGAGTCCGAATGAAATGGATTATGTGATGACATTCTTTTCGCTGAATTGTTATTTCTGAGAAGAAAATAAAACACGAACCGATGAGAATAATAATAATATTAAAAATAAAAATTAAAAAAAATAAATAATTCTGACAATAATCTACCGGAAATTTCCTATTCTTGTGCAAAACCTTTTTTTTTTTTATTTGTGATAAAATGTTCAAAAGTAAAAAAATAAGGTTCACGTTGTGTTACAGTGGCTCTTTTTATATTACTTAGGGATATTGAACGCGGTGTTATAAGAAATCAAACCATTTGATCTTCTACTTAATATGAATAATTTGTAACTTGTTAAAAGTAGAAAAAAATTATGTTCTTTAATTTATTTTTGTCATTTAAAAAAAATTCTCCTCTATTAAATGTTCATCCATTAAGGGAAGGGCATCTGTTAGCCTCTTTGTGTATCTGAGCTAGTGTTACGTATGTTTGTATGTTCAATAACTGTAACGCAGAGGTCGAAATTAACTTTTAAAATCTGGTACACAAGTGTCTTGTGATTTATAGTTGCACTAAATACCATATAGGTGCATATTTTAACAGAATAGAAAGTAAACTTCGACATTAAAAATGGATACAGTGTAAGTGCAACAATTATATTTAAGCATGTCTGCTAAAAAAATGCAACTTTTCAAAATACATTTATTTGTAATAAAAAGTATAATTTTTTTTTTTTTTTTTTTTTAAATCCTAATAAAGTTAGTATGGTTTTGAATAGTTAGGTGCACTGCGTTCACCCAAGTTAAAAATTTACGTGCACGAATAAAATTTTACGTGCAACCACTAATTTCGAACTCTAAATGTAATGCATTGTCTGACATTATATAAGGCATAACTTGGCCGGTTATGTCGTACTTTATGAACAATGGTAATATCTAATTTATCTTTTCCGTGTTCGACGTTATGTCACTTGCGTACTCTTTCCTTCGCTTCCCTCTATTTCCCCTTACAAAATCAAATGTATTCCTACTCCAGATTTAAGGGCTCTGTCTACTTTGGATGCATAAAAAAAACCGCTATTTTTATTAATTTTTTTAAAGAATACTGTTATGTTTATTGATATAAAAGTTGTTAGGCTTAACAAAAACATTCATAAATTACAAAAAAAAAAAAAAAAAAAAAAAAAAAATTTTAACTGCTTTTTTAGTGTGAAAATGCCTGGTAAACAGGAGTCCTCAAAAAGTAGGTAGATGTACGCTGTTGAAAAAATCTGAACAACGGCCCATCTGAAACAAAAAAATTGAATGCTTTTAGGTTTAGTATGACAGTGGCTATATCCCGTACCTCTAATATTAATTTATATGCATAACTAACAAAATGGTGGACCAAAAAAAAAAAAAAAAAAAAAAAGTAAAAATTAAAATTTTGCAATAATTCTGGTGCGGGATATAGCGAGATCAGTTCAGTAGTTTCTGAGATATTTTCAACAAGCGGTTCGTAAACGTTGTTTCGAGAAAAACGCGTTTAAAGTTTTAATTTATAAAAAATCGTAAAAAAAATCTGGCTTACACTTAATCAGCAATGCTTGGACCATACATAATTCCTTCTGCCTTTACCTGTAACTCAATTTCTTGAAATCACTCCAACTCAAAACTTGAAAGTTTTAAAGTATACAGAGCTCTTAAGAGGAAGTAATAGTAAGGATCATTTCCTATATGTTACAATCTTCTAGCCCAGTGCATTTAGAAACTATTTTGTATTAAACCTTGACATTTGGTGTGTAGGTACGAAAATGATCACTTAATGAAATT
The DNA here is from genome assembly GCA_963978545.1 of Linyphia triangularis. Classification (NCBI taxonomy): domain Eukaryota; kingdom Metazoa; phylum Arthropoda; class Arachnida; order Araneae; family Linyphiidae; genus Linyphia; species Linyphia triangularis. Next base: position 32,179,654 of record OZ021726.1, read on the forward strand.
ACATAAATTAAAAACGCAAAAATGGCGCCTTATGTATTTTATTTTATGTTTAAAATCCTTTCGTCAATGCATATGCAGTGGCTCTACCTTGTTTTGTCTTTTGCTTTTTTTTTAAAATTTTCTTTTATAATAGATAGACATTGAATGAAAGCAATTTATACCATTTCATTAAGTGATCTTTTCTTACCTAGTCACCAAATGTCTAGATTTTATAGAAAGTAGTTTCTAAATGCACTGGGCTAGAAGATTGTAACATAGCGAGTATAGGGAATGATCCTTGCTAGGACTTCAGAGTGACCACAGAACTTGAAAATCAGGGAAATGTCAGGGAGCTTTTTGATTCTGGAAAAAATCAGGGACATGTCAGGGAACTTTATAAAATATGAAAATCAGGGAAATTTTCAGGCATGTTTTCTCGTTCTTCTGTATTTTGGCGCCATTTTCTCGGAAGATTTGTTGTGGTAATCGTTAGAAGTTTAATGTTGCGGAAATTTTTTAACTTTTCATTACCACCAAAATTATTTTTTAAAAATTGGCTAGTCTATACATTTGGAAAAATTGGGGAAATTAAAAAAAAAAAAAAAAAAAAAAAAAAAATTGCCGTAAAATCAGGGAATTTTTAAGAAATCTGTCAGGGAATTGTCAGGGAACTTTTTTCCCTGAATTTTGTGGCCACCCTGGACTTACTCTTAACACTAAAGTAGTTTAATTGTTCGGTAAATTCTTAGTGATTATACTTAGCCATTGATGAAAAACCATTTTTGAAAATTTATAACTTAGAATAATCTTTAATTAATGGGGCACATGATAGTGAACTATACCAAGCTAGATTCAGTTGCGTATGATATAAATATATTTTTTTTGAAAGACAGTTGTTGTAAAGTAAACTTTTAAATAGTTTAATTTGAATTGTATTTTTCTTTCATTTTCAATTATAAACGTCATTATTTTGTAAACAATGTCATGCTGTTGGGTAATGCCAGCATTTGATTATCAATTGAGTACAAAAATCATTGATTTAAATTGAACTTAATAATTTTGACCACATTTCTTTCGATACTTTAACAATATTTACTTTTATTATGAAATGTTTTCCAATAAAGTTTAGAGAATAAAGTTTTGTCATTTTTAAATGTTATTTCATGATTTTTTTTAACTGTTAAATTTCTTTACCAATTAAAAAAAAAAAAATTCGAATATCACTTTTGCTTGTGATTATCTAATTAAATTCGAAGCTGCGCTTTAGAAATACGACGAAAAAGAATATTAGTTTATGTAATTCAAAAGATGTTTTGTTAATTTTCTTTATCTAAATTATTATTTTTGAAAAAATATATACAAATAAAAAATATACTTCAATGTACTTACACCTTACTCATATTTATTGCTGTGTTTCGAGATTGGAGTAAGGGAGTAAACGATTTTTAGATGAAATTTTTTTTTAACATAAAATTATTAATTTCGTTTTAAAAATGTATATTTTCTCTAAATATTCGTACAGTGAAAAAAGAACTTGCTCAAGAACTCAAGAAAAACTAATTCTTAGAGTTTAAAGAAGAAAATGTTTTTTCCTGTTTAATAAATGTTATTCTAGGGGTTAATGATTTTCTTTTTTCGAAAAATCGTAATCAAAAATCCCTATGAATAATATAATTTTCTCATTTAAAAATTTGTTGTCTATCACGTCGCAGCTGGTAATTTACCTGCAGTAAAAATAAATTGATATTAAAAGAGTCTTCAATTGCTGGGATTGTGTTTAAATAATAATAATAAAAAAAATCAGTAGTTTATTTTTCTTAAAATATTATGGTTGAAAGTTGATAAGAAAGTTTATTCACGTAATTGTAATTAATGGTTGTTTTAATCATATTAAAATATTTCGTGATGCTCAATTATAATTTTTGCAGGTTATGTTTTATACCATGTGTTGCTAATTCCTTGTTTTTTTCAGTGTTCGTAGTGTGATGCATAAGCATTTAGAAAAGATGGGTGAAGTTACATTCGATAAAATCTTCAACCAAAAACTAGGTAAGTGGATTTGACGCAAATTATTCTTTTCATCTCTTTCATACGATATAAATTTTAAGTGGATGAACATGGGAAATTCTTGTATTCTGGAAATTTCAAGCAATTAGTGAATTTTTGTAGGGCTTTTTGTTTACATCAAAAGTTTTTTTTTTAACGTTTGGCAAAAATGTCAGAAACATAATGGAATTTTATTCCCTATGTTTTATTATCACTCTTTTTTATGTTTCATTCATTTTTGAAAGTGGATTACTAGTTATGAAAGTTCATTGCTTATTTTTATTGACAGTATGTATTTTGTGTATTTACAAACGCAGCGGTGCTGATCATTTTAAGTACAGATTATGCGTAACGTTCAGTTTGACATACGGGATAAATGCATTGCTTTCGAATAAAAATTTCAAGAGATTTTATAACACCTTCTTTGTTATTGTTTGGCTCTCGAGGGGGAAATCACAAATAAATCAGTTTGGACCTGCTACTAAGAATAGAAAATAGTCGGAATAGTCGTACCTTCAAATAGCCAGAGCCAGGCTATGGGCAAGAGGCTTTTTTTTAAAAAAAACAGTCCACATTTAGATTCTCGCTCATGGTTCTGAGGCAGATTAAGTGCCATGTGATTGGTTTCGTATTTAACCTCCGCTTAACGGTGTGCAACTTCGAGAAATTTCAAAAAACGAATAGACACGATTGCATTTGTGACGGATAATCTCATGTCGATTTTTAGATTGTCTGGTAGAGTTTTCAGAGTTTCATGCATTCGAGATTTAAATACGAGATATTTTTATATCTCGAATAGTGTTATGTTGTAACTATGTCAGGTGTCTATGCAGAAGGAATTTTGGGTCCTTTTAAGGACCTTCACAAAATTCTACCACCAAGAAACAGACCTTTCACAAAATTCCGTGCTAAAATGTACATTTAAAATTGAGATATTTAAATCATCTAGGCGTAGAAGGATATCATTGTAAATATTTGTACGTACCAACTCTATTTTAAAATTTTAAAATTGTTTTTATTATTGCATGAAAGTTTCGCAAAAATATATAAAATTTGAAATTTTTCACAAAATATTTTTTTTTTTTACAAAATTGATTTTTTCCCCACAAAATTATTATTTTTTTTTCACAAAAAAAGGACCCTGTAAAATAAATCTGGATAGACCCTTGTATGTTTTCTATTGTATGTTTCTCGTGTAGATCTCATGCCTATTACTACTACTACTAATAATAAAAAAAATCCAAAAAAACAGGCAATTTCCTTTTAATGTCTTTAAAAGGATGTTGAAGTATTGTAATTTTTCATGGTAATAATTCTTGATATATCTTAAATTTTTTTATATTAGCGGAGACTTTTAGACACAGCAAATATAATAATTTGTTATTATTGTTCGACGTTAGCTCAGTTTTTTATGAATTTTAGGAAAGAATGTTCACGACGAGTGTTGACAATTGTGCACAGTTTTTATTATTATTTGCAAAGGTGGACTGAAATTAAAATGATAACTATCCAAGTAGTTACTATGAGGAAAGAGAGTGTTCTCTCTTACACATCCGCCAAAGCACGGGAATCAAGCCATAATGATTAATAGTCGAAATAAAAAAGGGTGAGGCAGGGATGGCAGATGCGCTACAGGGTTGCGCAATTGTACAGACGTTAACAATTATTATTAAGATTTTTTTGGAATTGCTATCTTTCCCATAACAGTGCCTCAGTTTTTGTTACATTTTGTTTAACCCTTTATACAGTGGCGCCTCGTGCTGTACAGCCGGGCTGCATCTAAATTTATTAGTTCAAAACTAATATTATATATTTTACAATTTTCTAAAATGAAGATCCAATTTTTACGGTAAGTGAAAAAAAATCCTATAAACGGCAATCTTCTTGCCTGAATAATTCACGAGAGAAAAAAAATCACTTCCAATCAAAGTGATCTTCCTCCGAACACAGCAGCGTGTGTTCCTGAAACGTGTTTCGGGCAGCCACGTTGCCATGCGTTGCTATAGTAACGAACGGAAAGCAATATAAGCATTCCCTCCACGCAGTGTAATAACGATGCTGCCAATCAAGAATTAATTCTAACTTCGGCTGCCCTTGAGAATTCGATGAGCTGATTGGCTCAGCATATGAGAATCTGCGTGGGTGGGGTGAGTGTGTTACCAAAACGACGCCATTTTATGACGACATCATTGACGGATTCAGAAGTTTAAAAAAAAGTTAGTTTAAAAAAAATAAGTGTTTTCTTTCTGATCTTATTCATTTTATAAAAATTGAAAGGAAACTTTGATTTGAGTATTAAAGATTATTAAGATGTTCATGAATGATTGTGAAAAGCGTGTGGTGTGTGTGGATGGGGAGAGGGGGGGAGACGCATGTTTCCGGCTGCACTAGCATTTTCGATCACGGACCGCCACTGCCTTTATAGCATTATATTTTAAAAATATTTGGTATATAAATAACTTTGAGATGTCTTGAATTGTTAAACATTTCCCTCCCACTCAGGCTTTAGAATATGTTTCGCTGTAATGCTGTCATAAATGGGTCTTTATAGTCAAACAGTACGCATAAACTAAGTTAAACCGACAAACTCCAGAACTTTTAAGATTTCACCAACGGGCCATCTCTGGGGTAACTTCAAAGCTGTTTATTCGCAGATTTAATCCGACGGCCATTTATTTAGTTTTCGACTCTCACATTAAACTTGTATTGGCACTGATGTCATCACCTTCTTTTAAAGTCGAATAATTGGAATGAACGTCATTTTATTTCTAAGATAAGTGTTCTTATTTTTCTGTCGAATGGAGGTTGTAGATAAAGCGCTTTGTTGCACAAAGTAATTTGAATCGGATGTTGGAGACGGATGAGCAGATTATTTTAGAAGTAGATTAAATTTGATGTTCGTTTTTATTATTATCTCCGCGATTTCCCCTTTACGTTATGAATTATGATGCTGAAGCATCACATATTTTCGTCTTTCAGAAACTTTATTTAATTATTTAATGCATATGTAATCTTGTTAATCTTGGTACGCTTTATCAAGATGCTTTTATCTTGCTAGCTTTTTTTTTCTCTCTCTTTATTCTTTTTTTAGTGGAAACTACTTTTGAGGTTGCTGCTTTTTTCGGATTGTTTCAAAATAAGGAGCGGGTTTGCTCTTGAATGATTTATCTCTTCTTAAAAAAAGTATTGTTATGACTTTTTATTAAATTTCGTTTCCTGTAAAGAGCCTAATTAAAATTATGTTGAACAAACCAAATGACTGGTGCATATTTCCAGGTCAAACTAGAACTAAAGCTTCTTTGCGGTATTTTTCTACAATTTTTCTCGGGAAGGCTAAATTTGATTTAGAAATGAAATTTTAATTTTCTTTTCATTATATGATTTTTTTTTTTTTTTACCTTTATTTCAATTATATCTGTAGCCCGGAAGGAAAGCACAGTCAGTCACAAAAAACAAATTTTACAGGAGAGCCAAATGAATGTTACAGTTACGATCTTTTTTCTCTTTTGTTATGATGGAACATAGTGCTTTTCAAAAACGTATAAATCGCTTATTATTTAACCTAGGACATAGTGTTTCATTCCACTAGAAAGAGCGGAAAGAGATGTAAGATGGTGCCAAAACCTCAATTTAAAAAAAATTGTACATAGTGCTCTTTTCTTCCGGGATACAGATATGTTAAAAAATATACGAAAATGTAATGTAAAAATAACACATAAAAAGAAAGTTTTTGATATAAATCTTTGGTCGCCATCCTTCATTGTCAACTTTTAAGTGCAATTGCAACTTTGAGCTGAGATCGAGTTTTCATAGCATTTGACCATTGCTAACAAATCGATTTCGTGCCATTGGCTAACCTTTTTTCATATATCTCCAAAACTTTATAGAATGCATTGTCATCGGCAATGAGTTTTATCTGCCAAGTTTCAATTCGATTGGATGATGGCAAGTGTGTTAATTAATCCTCCGAAGATTTGCCCACCACAAACATACAAAAACAAAGTTAGTAACGATTTAAAAACCGTGCAAAATTTGCTTGTTTAATGCTACTAAATAATGATTATGTTTCCCCTAATTACAAAAATATTTTTTTTTATTCACTTGTTGATTAAAAATTGAGATCGCTTCGCTCTTTTACAGGAAAAAGTAAATCCAATTTTGGTGCCGAATTAACTGCAAAAAAAAAAAAAGAAAGAAAAAAAAAGAAGCTTTTACTTCTTTTGGATAGTCATTTGGGGCACATCAGCCCTAATAATATTTTTCTTAAATCACTCTCCTCTGCAAAACTTGTCGCTTTTACTGAATTTGACGTGTAAGTTTTGACTTTTAATTACTCATATGTGATCATAAGGTAATGAAAGTATAGTATTCAGTCAAAAAAAAAAAAAAAAAAAAAAAAAATATCATTTTCCCACGTTTTGGAACAACCCTGATTTGAAAAAAGTGATCTAGGAAAAAGGTTTGTGTGTACGTGGTCAGCATAACTTCCGAACAAATTGACCTACGTTGTTCAAATTTGGTGTGCGGGTTGGTGTAGCCATGGTACCTACCATTAAGATTTTCGCCAAAATCGTGCATGCGCGTAAGGTAGCTGCATTGAAAAAAACCATGTTTTTCAGTAATTGTAAAAAACGGCTCTAATGATTTTGTTCAAAATCGCTGTGGTAATGCCTCTTAAGGTGTTCTAAACATCCCCTTCACCGAAATTCCATTAATAATGCTTTAATAGCGTAAACGCTGAAAAACGAATGCCTTTAACACAGAGCCATTTTTACTAAATGTATGATGAAAAAATAAATACTGTACATGACACAAATCCACTTCAGTATTATAGAGTATTGAAAGTTTCACACCTAGTTTTTTTTAGTGTTGAGTGGACGATAGGCCTTGGAAATAGGACCGCACGCATTATTTCTTTTTTATCAAGTTTTGCAACAGCAAGTGATATAAGTGATATAACTGAAACAATTTTTTTTTCTTTTTCGTATTTCGTTGTTTTGTGAGGTAACTAGTTATAATGGTAAAAGTATTTCTTGCATTTTAATTTACTTCATCTAACTTTAACTTTTTTAACATCTAACTTTTTTTTGTACAATGCAGTCAAATTGTGTTTTTCTTTTACAGTTTAACAGTCTGTCATTAGTTAATTTGCAGACTATTTCATAAAACAACTCGATAATGTATGAACTATTAATTTATTTAACACTTTCAATGGTTTTATCCATAGTTGCCTTATGAAACAACTAGTTATTTCAAAAACATTCGATGTGTGTACTTATTATTAATATATTTTACACTTTAACTGACCCCAATCATTATTATCTGAAATAACTAGGTATCTCACAAGAAATAACCAGCACTGAATTTAACAGATACACATTTAAACATTTCTCTTTTGTTGCATGTTCTCTGTCTGACACAATTTCCAAAAATAAGTAACCGCAATAACACAAGGTGATCGTGTCTTATTGAATGTGGGGAAGTGAAGGGGGAGTTGGAGGCACGTCATGATGGATGCTCTTGCGAAAATTTCTCATTGATTACCAACAAAGAGAATGTCTGATAATGACTACCTTAATCAGTTTCTGATGGACTGAAAACATTTATTGGGTAGAAATGTTCTTACACTGATTGCTTCAGGATGCAATCTTGGATATGCCGGATATAGAGAAAAAGTTTCTATTTGCCCAGACAAATTCGTGCGAACGTTATTCGTGTCATCTTGGATACTGCAGAATGGACTTTTAACAATATGTGACAACTCAGTTTTTTAAAGCTTTTTTTTTAAAATTTGACTTAAGGTCTGACATTTTTATCGAGGATGTTAGTCAATCGTAAATTAATTCATAATTTTTACAACTGTTTATTTTTGAAAAAAAAATAAAATATTCTTATTATTAACGTTGACGATTTTTGTTGAATCTGAAAAATAGATGAGCAATCACACAGTTAGTTAGAAAAAACATCGTCCATCAAAATATTTTACGTTAAAAGAAATAAATGTTAACTTATTAAAAATTTGAGTTAATCAAGAATGGTTATTAGATTCTTAAAATACTAGGAGGGGTGTGTGTGGAACACACAAATTTAAAGTAACCTTAATACTGATCACTGCATTAAGATTTGCTGTGCATTAGGGCAATTTACCGTTTTCACTTTTCATTAATTAATATATATATATATAAAAACCATCACCACCGCCAAATTGGTGAAGTTGACGATTTGTTTTTGTTTTTATATGAGCATTACATTATCCTTTCTTGTAACTGCAGCAGAGGAGAGGAGAAATGGTAATTGATGAGCGATGCTCAAGGGCAGAGAACTCTGTCGTTTTTAAATTTTTTCGCCCTTATCGCATGTCCACGGAAATTTCATAGGTGGGGATGTTTAGAGCACCTCAAAACCACAGCGATTTTGATCCAAATCGTTAGTGTTTTTTGCAATTGTTGAAAAACATAACTTTTTCAATGGCAGTTACCTTATGCGGATGCGTAATTTTGACGGAAACCTTAATGACAGATCCCATGGCCGCATCCAACCTGCATACAAAAGTTCAACATCGTAGGTCAATTCGTTCGGGAGTTTTGCACATGGACAGACATTTTTTCTAGACCTTTTTCTTGAAGTCAGTATGTTCCGAAACGTGGAGAAGTGTGATTAAGGCAATTCTGAGGATTAGTAGCAATTGAACGACATAAGGTAGTAACACTCACAATGTCCGTTCGTAAAGTATTTCTTAATACCATATTATTTAAATCTCAATTAATTATACATTTGTATACAATTAATAACTTTAATTGGTATATTTTTCCATTGAAGCACTTATCTGAATTCTTTAGGTGTTCTGATGTTTTTTTTTTTATCTTATAAATTATTTGAAACATGACTTGTCTTTTTAAAATGTTAAATATACGATTAATCTTGAATTTAATTTTTATTACAATCTGTTTTTAATTTAAACAGTGAAAGTAATGTTTGGATTCTAACATTTTACTATAACTGTTAAAGCAGGCGAGATTGAGAATCTTATACTTTCCTTCTGAGGAAATGAAAGTAATATAATTTAGACGCTATTGAAAGTTTTATCTTTGATGTAATAGTCATTTTTGATAATAAAAACTAACAAAATAATATTTATAACATTATTCCACTACATCAAAAGATAAATAATCGCAATTGAAAAGAATCGTGCTTTATAAGCGGCTTAGTTTACATCTAATGTACTCGTGCAATTTTCAGTGTTAAAAGAATTATAATATGAAACAAAAATTACACAGCCTCCTTCAAAATTGTCTTCAAATTTTGTCTTCAAATGCTTTTTTTGTAATCTCTCCGAATGAAGGGCTAAATTTCTGTTTTTGCTAATAATCTAACCACCATGCACTATTTTTTCTTAACATTTTGAAACTGAATATCCATGTCTAATTTTCTACTTGTGTGCTCGTAAATTAAATCCATGCCAAGTAATTAAAAATCTTGAAAGTATCTCATTCGTGACCCGCAAATGAATTAATGTTTTTCACCTTATATATATATATTAAAAAATAAACTCAACCAGAATTACGATTGTGCAACATAGCTTCCCCAGCTAGAAGTCTTATTCGTTACTATTCACAAGAAGCGCACTTAACCACCGCCAATTTATATAAGTAGGTATTAAGTTGAGAGCTTCCATTTAACCCTTCATCACATGCAAGGAACTCTTTATATGTTCTTTTTAGATTGTCGTTGATGGGTGTAATCATGGTTGAGCCGTTGCTTATTATACTGCGTCGTTTTTGAATTACCTTAATTTTGTTCGATGTCCTAGTTATTATTTTGTGGGGTGCATTTGTTCACTTCGAAAATAATTGACTTCTACTCTCTAATTTACTAATCGAATATTTCTACCGGCATCGCTAACAATTACAATGAACTCGATAGATTTGTGCTTTAAAATTTTTTGTCCTTCGACTTTATAATTTCATTGTCGTTGCTATCTAATGTTGTAATTATTGAGTTTTCTTGTTTTGTATATTGCCTAAATATACAAGTTATTAGTAAGATACACATTTTTCAATACGTATGTATGCAATGTATTTACCATAAGCCATCTTTTTTTTTTAATTGTATAAGTCTTTTCTAGTGTTATTAGTCACAATCCGATTTTTAATGAGATGTTCCATAGATTCGGCTGGGTTTTGCTAGTCTTAGACGGATTTAACTAGTTTCTAGGTCATGACATGCCTTTTGCGCATGCGCCACTCTGACGGCCTATTACAGGCAGAAACTCGTGTTCAGCTTGGCACTTCGTATTTTAACTCATTTAGAAGTAACTGCGTTTCTCTATTTCTCCTAAGACTGATAAATTCTTGTGTTGCCATGACGACGATTTATGTTCTTGACTTGGACATACTTGCTATTACGAAGGTCTAAATCCTCTACACTTAGCCGTTTTATAAATGTACCATTTAAAAACTCGTATGCATGCGCTGTTTTACGTATTAAAATAAATATAATCTAAAATGTCAATCGATTTTGTACAATACACCAATGCTAACTTTGGAGTGTTCGTTATTGATGTTCAACACCTTTTTATTTACGTACCACCAAGATTATGGGTAAATGATGTATACAAAAATTAATTAAAAGAAACAAAAATAAAGATTGTATAAAGTAATTAAAATTTTCGAATTGGGACGCTTCAAAGGCACAATTATAGGACCCAGGTATTCAAAACTTAATTAGATTCTTCTTTTTTTTTCGGTCGAACATATTTGCAACTTTCTCGATAAGTTTTAGCGCTTCTATTAAAGTCTTTTAAAGTGCGATATTTACATATTTTGGAGAATATTTGAAAAATTTAACTTTTAGAATAGAAAGGTGAAATAATTGTGGAGGTATTTTTACCATTGAAAATCTAATGGAGGCAAAACTTTCTATGTTTCTATTTATGAAAATTTAAAATTGTTTATTAATAATTAAATAACTGCATTACAAAAACTTGTATGCTATTTATGTTTGGCCTTTAACAAATTGTCGTTCGAGACAAATATTAATAATATACTTATTGATTAGTTTAATTTTTATGCCTAAAAACGATCTTTTCTTTTAACATTTGTCTGCCATTTCCTTGTCTTTTTAAATCGCTAACCATATATTGTAAATTTATGAAACGTTGTTTTTCAATGTGTTGTTGGATACTTAATCCAATGATGGAATAATATTATGGGATTTCCATCGAAATTTTTTAAAGTTTGATTCTGTTTAAATGTTTATGACTTCTTATGAGAAAAGAATGTATATATTTCATTCCTTGAATTACAACGAAACATTGATTTTTTTTCTGCCATGAATTGGAACAAATGGTATATTAAGCGTTCTGATTTTGTTTGCACATTGTAATAAATAAAGCTTTAGCTATAGGATACAGAACACTCGGATTGAAAACTCTGTACAGAACACTCGTGAGTATTCCCATTTGAGTATACCCTTTTTTTTTTTACGTATAAATTATTTTATTCTTCTGTTAGCAGTCTATAATTTTATTAATATAAGCTCTAAGCAAAGCCATCTAAATAAGAATACCTAGTATTACTTATCCATCAGATAAAATGAGAACTTGATCTGTAGTCATTACAAAAATATTCTTTTTGAAGAATGTATCTTATATATATTTGAAGAATGTATCTTACGCAAGACATTATTTGGAATCGAGATTTTCTGTCATAATCCTATCAACCCAAAAATTATGACAAATCACCATAACGCTTTTAAAAATCAATTGGAATTTTCAAATTCAATTAGTCAATATTTTATGTATAAACCCGCACTTCATTTTTCTCTGTCAGACATTTCGAAGAGATGTGGTTTGTGACGTCGTCGGGCATAAATTCAATGCGCATGATGATATGAAAGCGATGACGATTTGCATAGAGTTTAAAAAAATGAGTTTAAAATTGCTAATATTTGTTTGTGCTTCTCTAAGCTAAAAACAAAGTTAAAAAAATAGAAAAGAAGAAGAGAAGCTGCTTTTTGAGTTAAGCATGCCGCGTGCGTTTTCCGTGATAGCAGCAAGCCAGAAATCGTGGTGAGCAACATTCTCGTCCCCTAATCCATTTCCGTGAGGGATGTTGCTTTTCCGTCTGTACACGGAAAACCCCTTCAGTTGCCAAGGTTACGAAAACAACTCAAGATGGTTTGAAGTGAGGGAAAGAGAACAAAGTCTATTAAAAACGCTGATTCACAAGGAGTTGCGTACTTCGTGTGCGTTATTATTACTGAGCAATATGATCGTTTGGGATTCTACTTGCTGAGATGGTGAAGTCAAGCTAAGCGTTGTGTTGCTATTAATGAAGGCTGTTCTTTTGCGATTCAACACTCTTCTAATGGGCCTTCGAACTGGAAGAAGTGCTTCTTATTTTACGTTGATTCGCACTTATAGCGATTTTTTAAGATTGTTGTTTTGCTTCGTTTTTTCTTTGTTTCTATTTCTTGAGCGCTTCCTAATATTTATTACTGCTTTTGAGCGAAGCTCACTCGGTGTGTAAATATAAATTTAGCATAAATTTAAATGAACATAAAACCAAAAATAGTTTGGTTTGTTATTTGAGGTTTATCGAAAATCAGTAATTAACTATCGTTTTAATAGAAATTAACAAATGGCTTTGTGGCTTCCGTAGATTTATTCATTTCTGCAATAGAACATATTTTTCTTTTGTATTGGTATTGTAAAATATTATTTTAAAGGATATTCCACTATTTAAAAAAAAAAAAAAAAGGATTATAAATTATGCGATTGTAAGACATTAAAAAATATATTTTTCGATAGTTTTTGAAAAGATGTGAATTCGTTTTGTTAAACACTATAGGGACTGTATTATTTTACCTTAACTTGTGAAATGTATTGCATGTTCGGACATTTAGACTTTTCTTCAAGATGCATAAACTATTAAAGCGAGGAACTTCGCTCTGTGTGCATAAATATTGATCAAAGAACTACACATATTTAAACCATTGAGAGAACGTATTTGGAGAAAAATGGGAACGGAAAAGTATGACGTCTTATCCTTTGCATCAAAAATAAGCTTTACTGGAATCATATGACACTGCAGAATGGGTGAGATACAAAAGGATTTGAAAAAATGAAATAGAAATTGGACTTGTGAAAGTCTTACGACGTCTGTTTATTTGCATAACTTGCGACATTTGCACCTATATTTTTCCTTTTTGAACTGTTTCTCTTACAAAAGCCCAGTTGCACCATTTTTACTTAAAAAAAATGTATTTTTGTTTATCATTCTATCTTAAGTTTTACGTGATTCCAATAAAGATTATTTTCAGTGCACCGGATTTGGCTTCGTACCTTTACTCATATTTTCTTGAAAAGTATGTCGCTTAGAAGTATGGGTTTTTAATTCAATTTTTATGTTCTCCGAACGAGAATTCTAATTACTTGTTGAAAAACTTGGGCAGAATTTTTATTTTGGTTGGAGTGTGTAAAATAATTAGCCATTAAGAAATCCGTCAATCTCTATAGCCGGAAAGGGGTGAGATGTACATGGAAAATTATATTCGATGTACTAATTGTTGAAAAAAGATGGTAAAAATTGTGTTGCCAAACCAGGGGTTTCCTAGTATCTTTATAAATTAGGGGGTGGAACATCGCACAACTTTCAATCACACTATAATACTGATGTGGATTTGTGTCATTTATCATTAAAAAAAAAAAAAAAATTGTGTGTGTGGACCGAATTCATTTACTATGTATTATATACTATATATTACTTACTTTCATTACCCTATGTATACATATGGGTAATTGAAAGTAAAAAACAATCCAATGCATGTTTATAATTTTGCAATTTTGCACAGTATATGCAGGATTGTCAAATTTAAACTTCTCTTTTGAACCATCTGTAGCCTATAGATCTTGATGAAATTTCACGTGATACTGATGAGATAACAGCGAAATGATTTTTTCTTGAAAATACCGCCTGTGCATAAGTTAGCTGCCATTGAAATTTTTTTTTTCAGCAACTGCCAAAAAGATAAAAAATCACTGTGGCTGTGCTTTTTATTTAAGTTCTTCTAAACATCGCCACCTCCGAAATTACCTTGAGCATTGTCCATCAACGACCCTTCTTTCCTCCTTCGTTTCACGTACCTAAACGGAATAATGTAACGATTATTGCCAAAAATAAATAAATTTTCGATAATTTTACGAAGTTGGCGATGGTTTTCGAAATTGTATCAATTATCGCTAAAAATATCGCCAAACTTTTCAAATTGGCGTGCGTTTTGAATTTATATGGTGTAACTGGAAGTTGAGCGATATTCGACGCCCCTATACTAGCGGACAGACCTGCTAGACCCCATTGGAAACGCTGTAAGATAGACCCTTCCGCGTAAAAGATATAGCTCCGGGCAAATCACAATTTTTATTGTAATATTGATAACCTGCGCACATAGTTTTGTATTAAACTTATATAGATGTTGATAACAAAAAGAAAATTCTTGCTCTTAAGTTTAAATTTGAATTAATATTTTACTTTTCTAACCACGGATACTATAAGAGATTTAACAAATCGGCCACACATCTTTGCAATCAGCCAATCAGGGCGTAGTAAAACCGGTTCACTCATCGTTGTAGCGTATTCAATGAGCTTAAGAAAGCTTGTCTCAGTGTATAGAATTGCCGATCAAACGGTATAGTGGTTAGCGTGCTAGCTTCTAGACCGCGAGGTTGCGGGTTCGAGTCCCGTGTAAGGCATGGGTGTTTGTAAATGTATGTTGGCTTGTCTAATGACGAATGTTTCGGCGCATTATAGCCCTCGTGTTGCTGACGCGCCAGATAATCTGAAAACAACCAACCAGTGTATAGAATTCGTTCTATAGCTACGAGGACTTTAAATTCGAAGTGTTCTACTGGTGTTGAATGTATAGGCACTGTTACTGGGACATCAGATGTTAAAAATGTTACCCTGAAGCAATGTTTCATTTGGAGCCATTTAAGACTACGAAAAATGTGAGTGTTCGGGTTCTTAAATTTACTTTAAGGATCCTAAAAAACAAAGATACATTTATGTACAGAATTACTCGGCTGCTTAATTTAAAACCTAGTTCCTGCAATGTAAGTGAATGGCAGTAACTAAGATTCATAAATTGAACAGCTATACTCTAGTCTAGATTATTATACGCATCTCGAATCCGCTGCATCACATTTATTTTTCATGCACAATTTTATCCACCTTTATAAATCTAATCGTTTATTTCCTCCTTCTTTGTGTAAATCGTTGATCTTCGTGACGCGCAATCCTCAATCAACCAAAAGTGCTGTCATCGATTTTGGGCAGGTGTTTAGTTGCTGATTACCCGTCAAAACGTCATGTTATTGTGTGAACACGGGTAGCGGCTTCATAACTGACGCATGTCCATTCCATACATTAGCGACGTCACCATTTTAATCTTTTTGTGAGCTTATTAGAATTGATTTCTTCGTTTCTCTCGAATGTGTTTAAAGTAGGATGCATATTAAACACAGAATTCAAATGTTACAATAATTATGCTTTATTACTTTATTATTAGAAGATAATAAACACAATTTCGTTGTACGTTATTATATTTTAAGAACATAAATTTAAAAGCTCAGATGTATTTGTTATTTTTAAATACACCATCGACTGAAACTTTAAAATATTTGAAGCGCTACTGGCTATTATCCAATGATATATTATTTTCAGTTACCCTATATATAATATAGGGATAGAAAGTATTGCATTTGACCTAAAAATTATTTTCGATTTTTTTTTTTTGTTCCTTCATGTTTTGTAACGTCCTGAATTAAAAAAAAAAACTTCTGAACAAATTGTACTTATGTTCACCTTTTATAAATGGGGTTAGTTCTCATTAAGGTTGTTTGAGCCATTGAAAAATGTTATGTTTTTTAGTAATTGTCAAAAATTGCTCTAAGGAGTTTGATTAAATTCTCTGTGGTAATATGTTTATATATATATGTCAAATCTAAAAGCAGTAACTGTATTACAGTGCAACTTTCGATGTTCCTTATAATTATGTTGACACTAATCGACCATGATAGAAGTTAAATATAAAAACGATGTTTTCTCTCTACTAAAAAAAAAGGTAAAGATAAAAAAAGGGAATTTTTTTTCCCCGTAATGCTTACTTCCCTGTCTCACTGCGTAAAAAGTATTGGATCTAAAAGTATTATATTTCGTATATTTGTAGAAATATTTTTTTTTACATGAGTCGTCCTCTCCAGGGAAAACTAACTGCTGTGAAAATTTAATTTTGGCACTGTATATGACTTACTAAATCACTCTTTTCGCCTCCCCGCTCCCTTTTGATGTAGTTCTGGAAATTTAAATATATAATTTTCAATTTGAAGCTTGCGCGATTGATGTTTTTTTTTATAAACAGTGGAAAAGTATTGAAAAAGAATGAATTTTTATTGATAAATTATACTACGACATAGACCAGATTATCACTATTCGATTAAAACAAATCAGAACTCGGATTGTTAAAATACTCGATGTTAAAATGTAGCGACTCAAATGTGACTAATTTAATTTAACGGTGTTTTCTTAAATCCTTTATATTAACTTCGATTACGTTTGTCGATGGTGGCAGAATCTGCGGAGGCCTAATTAACCCCTTTGACGTCATCCAATCGGGCTGAAACTTGGCAGATAGGTTCGATGACAATGCATTCTTTCAAATTTTGGAGCTGTATGGAATACTAATAAACCAACTTGCCGCCATCACAATCGTGTAAAATATCAAGATTTGAACCTACCATTGTTGAAACTCTTTCCTGTTGCCAAATTTTTTGTTAATAAATAAATAATAAAATTACTTTAATCTGAATAAATAAAAAATATGATATGAGGAATAAATTCACATTAATTTTTAATAAATAATTTTTGAAACGTAGTTTGCCTCTCATTTTGCTGATAGAAATGTTTTTGATATCGGCGCTGTGTTAATGAATATACAAAATGACAATGCATGTAAAGGATTTTTTTAAAAAAAAACTCTGTTTTTATGGGTTATATTTTTATTTCGCCTTTTCATTCTTCCATCTTTAAAAGAGGGAATAAAGTGTTCTCAGTTATAGTATTTTGAATATGATGGTAGTATAAAGATTATAGTAGTATAGCATTACGGCATGGGACTCATGAGGACTTTTGACTAATCACAAAGTTCCAAGATGGTTTTAAAGGTGCTCTTTGATTGGTCGAAAATCCTCAAGTGTCGCAGTGACGCGGCCATGTAAAATTGCCATTTTCACATAAATATTTGGGTGCAGTATTTTTAGCAGTAATTTTCAAAAATGTAGTATACTTATGGTATTTTTTATTATTGAAAAACTCCACACGATATTTTATGGATTATGCAGAGCGGAATTAAGAGTAGGTTTGCTTCGAATAACATTACTTATTACATGTTTATGATCAATCACCACACACATTTAGAAACACGTTCTTTTTATTTTCAAAACATGGCGAGTAATACAATGATCCGATTTAATTGTAAAAAATACTATGGCTAAAAATCTGCCAACCTTGGTTTTGAGAGTTGAGTTAGGATTCGATGTTGATTTGAATGTTATTGTATTTAAATACCATGGTACTTGATATTTTAAGGATTGTAACTCACAACTTTATTGATTTCCAAAAACACATCACGTAGCTTTCACTGACGGGCGGTTTTTAGTTATTATGTATTTTCAATTGCATTCTGCAACCGTAACAAGCTCGTAGTTTGGCGAGCGTTACTGATCAATTGATTACGAAACAACTCCCAGGGGTTGACCAGCATTAGCTAGCAAGAAGCGGAGCCCCCTTAGTACTTTCTCACGATATTTTTAATTTAAGTATAAAAAAACGAGCAATGACACATTAAGGAGAAAAAAAAATAATAATCGTGTGACTTAGAAATTAGTTGTATCAAGCAATATGACTTATCATTTAATCATGCATATGAAATTGTGCCAATAGATTTAATGTGTGACATTATTTGCAATGGCGTTTTCTTCTCATTAGCACAATCCACTGAATTCTTGAACCTTGAACTCTGGAAATTTAAATTTTTCCAATTGAAAAGCTTCGACGTGAGTTGTCGTTATGCACATAAACGAAGAATTAAAGTTTTCACTTAGAAATAACAGTATTTATCGTATCATGTACATGTCATAAATATTGTTTACCACGCGATTTGCGCTTTAAATTCATAGTTTAATGTACGTTAGCGATTACAAAATAATTTATTCTCTACTTCGCTTCTAACGTGGTCGCAATGCAATTAATTTCTGTACGGAAATTTCTGTATGATTATATTCGAAGTTTGATTGAAAAGATAAATAAATTACATGTTAAATTGGAAGACATTTTCTCGGTTGGAATTTTCAAATTTTACTACTTCAAGATATTTTTCAGGCATTTGAATATAAGTCCAGTTTATTGATACTTTTCTGATATATATACATGTACAAGAAACAGCGAATTATAGTTTTCAAACAGCATACATCATAAGTTATAGCAGTAAAAAGAACTAGGTACTTTATGTTAATGTTGTGGCGTTTTCAAAGTTACATCTGGAATGGAAGAATTGACAACTCATCATAAATCATCATTCTTCCTAGCTTTAGCATAAAAACTGCAGCTTTGTCAAGAAAAAATACACTCACTAAAAATATAATTAATACCATCACACTTAATAATTTATTTAGGGCACCTGCGTGAGTTGATTTCTTTTCAAAATGTCCAAATCGATTCATTATATCCAAAATAATTTTTGTGATTAAATGCTGTTGAGTTATTAGTTTTAGTTTACAAGACTTTTTAAAAACTCAAGACCTATTTTCCACCCCCCCCCCCTCCCTGCAGTGACTTCTTTTATGTAGTTTTTATTCTAAGGACACCAATTAATTGAAGTATCTTTTTACTCTAGGTTATCTTTTATTCAAAGACTTTTGTGACAATGTCTTTGAAGATTCTGTGCCACAGTTAAGCTTCTTTGAGGAGGTAAGTTCTTGCATTCTTATTTTATTTCTTCCCTTTTTTTTGAGCTGAGAGATAAATTAATGAATTTTTGTAAGCGTAATGAGACATTTTCTTTAATATATCAACTTTTGAACCTTTATGATCAAATATTTTTCGAGTGAAATTACTTTTTGGTAGTGGGTGGTTTTAAGTTTTAAATTTTAGTTAAAATGTGCGTGGGCAATTAAATGTAAACTCTTTTAAAGCATTACTCTAGTGTCGGTTAAATTTTCTTAATGTTTCTTTATAAGTGGGATGGCTGAAAATCTATTTAAATCCTCCATCAATGAGTACTCAACTATTTTAAATAATGTGTGTTTTAGGATTCAAATTTCCCAGTGAAAGAAATGTCCTACTATGTATTTATTTTGATCCTTTTTGCGTGATTATTCAAAATTGCATTTTAAATTTGTTTAATAATATTAGGGCGTATATATAGTTTGTATTTTTTAAAGCATTTTTAATAATTCTGTAATACGAATAAATAATTTTAATAATTTTAATAATACTATTGTTACGAATTTTTGTATATTTGTAAATATTTCGTAGTGTTAATTTTGTAAATACTAAAATGTATGTACATTTCGCATAAGGCAGTGCAATAGTTTGTCGTTAGTTTTCTTCCCCGCAATGTGTGTCTTAATGCTTGATAACGAGTTTTACAGAGGTAACGCTAGGAAGCGAGTTTTACACAAGGAGCAGGGCATTTAACATTATGGTAATGACAATCTCGCCAAATTGGCGACGGTTTTGGCGACTAATTTTTATCGCCAAATTTGGCGACCATTTGGCGACATTTTCGGTCCCCATGTACATTTATAGGACTTTTCGACTACGATCTGGAAAGTTCTCCAATTATCTACCTCTAGAAATTTCAAGAAGGTTTGATTCCTATATAAGGCCGGCCGTGAGTTGAGTCCGTGATTTTGAGTCACTGAATTAGTTGACTGGTGAGTTGACTGGAATTACTGAGTTGAGATACTGAGTCTCAGTGAGCATTCAGAGTAGTTCTAAAGCGAACTGTATTGCATTGTCTTTTGCAGCGATTTGAGCAGTTGTGTTGTCAAGTTTTTAACTGCTGTTTTGTGCTCTATTATTGTGAAAAGAGCTGTATTGTGTCTACTAGAACGAGAAGTTCTGGAGTTGTAAGAAAATCTGTGAAGAGTTATATTGGAATAAATTTCTGCAAGTTTTGATCTGCTTTGTCTTCAAATCTTTCGAACCCATACACTTAACAATATATAAGTTGTTCTTATCATTTAAATTATGGGGAAAGTATGGGGCAGTAAATTGATCAATATGTGCCCCTTTAAATGATGTAATTAATATTGAAAAAATATTTAATAAGCCGAACGCGTCCTTCTCTTGCATGCTTCTATATAAGTGGGATTATCTCAACATTTTTTTAATCTTTTATTTACTGACTGTATTTTGAATTCTCATAAACATTGGGACTTTTAAAAGTCAACTACTATGAAGTTCGTTCCTCAATTGTTGAATAGCAGCACAAGCTTATTCCTGTTTGGAAGCTTTCTAGAGGCAAGTGTATTAAACGATGCAAGGCCAAGATGGATGGCTAGAAGATTGAAAATCGTCCATGTGCTTGCATATAAAGAGAAGTAAGCTTGTGCTGCCATCCAACAATTGAGGAATGAATTTCATAGAAGTGGATTTAAAAGTCCTTCGAAGCATTAATGGGTCTCGAAGCGTTTAAATTAATACAGAACCTTGAGAAACTGACGGGACTTTTTAAGTTTCATATTAATGGTTAAAGTTTTGAGATAACAACTGATATTCTAAGACAGCGTCTTAAATATTCATCAATAGTGTTATGTGAAATTAATATTGTCTAAATTTTAAATTATTGAAATAATTATTAAACATTTTAATAGCATTTTTGCCGCTGAACTAACTATGGAAATATACAATACAGTTTAAAATAGGATACCCAATTTGTGTTCATGCATGGCCTGTGCACATCTGCATGGTCGCGTGTGTTTGTCACAGGTTTTCAAGGTGCAGGGTGAATCCTGATAGATGGGCTGCATCTTATTTCACTAATGAGGGGTCTTTTTAAAAAGCTGTTCGTAGAAGGCGTGCACCAATCATTAATCTTGTCGGTTATTGATTGTGGGGGCGTAGAAGTGCATTCTGATTGCTATTCTCAAGACGTGCTTGTAATTAGCTTTCGCTGTCTTTGAATGGGGAGTATGGATTGGCTCTACGATTTCTCCTACTTTTAGTTTGGGTTTTTCTTAGAAAAAATTTGTTTGTTATATTGGTTGTAAACGTTCTTGGAAGATAGGTTACTTTTTTTACTTTCAATTACCCATATGTAATTACATAGGGTAATGAAAGTATAGTATTCGGGAAAAAAAAATTGCATTCCTCTACGTTTTGGAACATCTTGATTTTAAAAAAGTGATCTAGAAAAAATGTCTGTACGTGTATCTGTGGTCAGCATAACTCCCGAACAAATTGACCTACGATGTTCAAATTTGGTATGCGGGTTGCTGATGGACATGGAATCTACCATTAAGGTTTTCGTCAAAATAGCTCATACGCATAAGGTAGCTGCCTTTGAAAAAATCATGTTTTTCAGTAATTGCTAAAAAACGGCTCTAACGATTTTGTCACAAATCGCTGTGGCGATGCCTCTTAAGATGTTCTAAACATCTCCACCTGCGAAATTCGCTTAAAAGTTGAAAAACGAATGCCTTTATCTGCTGTGCTGTTTATCTGCTGTAAGCGGTCTGACAGACCGCGAGTCTTTTTTTGTGGAATGCTTCTACCTTCTAAAATATCTCATCTTTGACTTTTATATTAATTTTTCGGATATTATGTTTCTTAAACTGTAAACTGATATTCACAAATTTGTTTGGTGCAGTATGGACCATGCGTTGCTCTTGCGCTAAAAACCTCAAACCACCCAACCACAACAGTTAAAGGTTAACACAGAGTTCTATTTCCTTGAGCCTATCTCATCAACGATCATTTTTCTCCTCTCCCCAGTTTCATTTATAAGAAAGTATAATATAAGAATTTTTGAAAAGTATATCTCTAAAATTATCAATTGTCGAAGGGAAATTTTTTTTTTTCAAGACCCATACAAGAATTATGGTAAAAAATATCGCTAAACTGGCCATTTTTTCTAAATGAAAGATCAAAATATAAAAACGGTAAATGACACAAATTGACAGCAGTATTACAGTGTAATTGAAAGTTGTGCGATGTTCCACACCCCTAGTTTACTTTCAATTGCCTATATGTTAACACAGGGTATGAAAGTGTTGATTTCAGTTCAAAATATTTTTCGATTTTTTTGTTTGTTTTGCATTTCTCCACGTTTTGCAGCATCCTGATTTCAAAAATTGGTCTAGAAAAAAATGTGTATATGTGTACGTGGTTAGCATTACTCCTGAAAGGAAATGACCTAGGATGATCAAAATTGGTGAACGGGTTAGTTGTGGCCATGCATGGGCGCCCCCAGGAGGGTGCAAGGGGGTGCACTTGCACCGCCCTGGCTCTTGAAAATTTAAAAAAAATGAGGGAAAAGATGTAAATTCCAAGGTAAAAAAAAGCACATATGCCGTTTATACTTTTATATTACAATGAGCATTTTTTTTTCTATTAATTTAGTCATTTCTTTCTTTCCTATGTCGTTTTTTATAGCTACTTTCGTGACGATTTTCTGCCGCTTATGTCTATGATTATTATAGGCTGATGAGTAGAAGTATTTATTCCTTTTATTGAATAATCATTTCCTGTGTAGCTCTCAAAATTCTAGGAAAATGTTTTGTTTTTTAACTCGTCAGATATTTTATCTTGAAATCTATTTTTAGAATTCAGTTGAACATATTTTATTACTGTCTTTCTGTTTCATTTTGATTTTTTTCTTTTTTTCATTATATCCGAAACTTGGAAGAAATAAAAAAATAAACTTGCATCTTCGAGTTCCTCTATTCTGAACACTATCTCTTGAATGCCGTGAGATCTAGTTGGATGATAAAAAAATCATTAAAATATATGTTATAATATTTTTACTATATTTTGTATTTTTTCTCTTTAACAGGGTTGCGCTTTCAAAAATATATACCATGAATTTTAACTATTCTCAAAGAGTATAATTTATAATGCATAATTATTAATTAACATTCTAAAAAAGAATAATGATTTTGATAAAAATTTAGTTTTACACCCCCTTGCAAATATTCTTGGGGGCATCCATGTGGCCATGGGTCCTACCACTAAGGTTTTCGTTTAAAATTGCGCATGCGCATTAGGTTGAAATCATGAAAAAATCATGTTTTTCAGCAATTGTTGAAAAACGACTCCAACGATTTCGATTAACCTTTAACTGCTGTAAGCTGTCTGACAGACCGCAAGTCATTTTTTGTGGAATGTTTCCACCCCCTAAAATATCTCATCTTTGAATTTTTCTGATACTATGTTTCTTAAACTTTAAATTGATGTTTATCAATTCATTTGACGCAATATAGACCATGTGTTGCTCTTGCACAAAAAACCTCAAACCACCTAACCACAGCAGTTAAAGGTTAAAATTTCTCTATTGTCGCTTAAGGTGTTCTAAACGTTCCCACTTTTGAAATCCCCGTAGAATTGCGACGAAAGCGTAAAAAGTTAAACGAGTGCCTTTAAAACAGAGTTCTCGGCCCATGACCGATTTATTTTCCTGTTTCACGCCGAAGAAAGGATAATGTAATGTTTATCGAATAACATCGCGAAAGCCACCATTTTGGCGGATTTTTTTTTTTTTTATATTTTAGCCCATGTAAAAAATATTGCCTAAAATATAGCCAAACTGGGCATTTTTATTTTAAATGAGTGAAAACGGTAAATAACACCATATCAAATTTGAATGCAATGATCATAGACTGAGAAGGCGACTGCAATTTTTGGATCCCATCGAACATCATTCTGATTTTTCTATAGAAATTAGAGAAAAGTGAGTAGATTACGAATCCACTGGTCTGCCGTGGCAAAAATGGCCGAAACTGGTCAAAAATCGACTTTTAATAAGTTGAACTAAATCTAATTGGCAAATGAGCCCTAACTTGCCAAATAATGAGCATTTTTTTTTTTATTTGGTAACCCTCACTCTTTAATTACCAATGAAGAAGGTTGCAGACGATTCAGTTATCTGGCGACGGTCTACTTGCATCTATTAAAAGGGAGCCAAGTTGGCAATAAACATTACGTCACGGATGACGTAACTGATGTCTCCAATTTGGCTTACTTTTAAAAGATACTAGAGCCAGAGATCAGAAATCCTTTGCTCTTTTTCTCATTGAAAATCAAAATATAGGGTTGACAGACGAAAAAGTTTGTTCTCTTTTTGGCAAGTTATGACATATTTGGCAATCGGATTTTAGTTTTAACTCATTCCAAGTCGATTTTTGATCAGTTTCGGCCATTTTTGCCACGGCAGACCAGTGGATTCCTAATCTACTCACTTTTCTCCAATCTCTATAAAAGATTCAGAATGATGTTCGATGGGGTCCAAAAATTGCAGTCGTCTCTCGGACTATCAGTATTATAGTGTAATCGAAAGTAGTGCGATGTTCTACACCCCTAGTTTTTTTTTTATATCCTATTACATTTTGGCCGACCAAACGGTGTAGTGGTTAGCGTGCTAGCTTCTAGACCGCGAGGTTGCGGGTTCGAGTCCCGTGTTTGGCATGGGTGTTTGTAAATGTATGTTGGCTTGTCTAATGACGAAAGTTTCGGCGCATTATAGCCTTCGTGTTGTTGACGGCGCCAGATAATCTGAAAACAACCAACCAACCTATTACATTTTGAATTGTTGTTTTTAGTGTTTCGTTCTTAAAACTGAAAGCCAAAACTCTTAAAAATATATCTACCATGTTCATCCGTTTTAATAACTAAAGTTGAATGACGCGAAAGCAAGAGATTTTGATATTAATTTAGTAATAAAATATCCATACATATACAAAAACAGACAGAATAAATTTCTCAAAAATTTAAAAGTTTACAATTATTTTTTTTAATTTTCTCTTGACGTCACGGATTTTGTTGAAGGTTTTGATCGGAATGGTTTTGGGGCATTTTATTTTCTTAATATTTAAATAACTAGTTTTTTAAAAGAACTTTTGTTTAAATATTTGGAATCAGAAAGAAATTCTTCATACATATATACTAATTTCACTCGTTTTTTAAAAATGCGGGAGTTGTCCATTGCCTGTCTCTACTATTGGTTACATATATCCTTAATCTACTAACAATGCTAGAAAGTTATAAGACAACTCATTTAACTCTGGTATCGTATTTCTATTACGAAAACCAATGTTATACGCTACGATTATCTAATTACAAAAACATCTTATTTCAAAACTAAAAAAATATTGTGGTACTTTTCTTTTAGTTTGGATAGTGCAGTATTTGGTGTTATCGATATGTGTATTAAAACGAATGTATGTCTGTCTGTTTGTCCTTTATGCATTACTACACCATTAATCCGATCGCCATGAAACTTTGGGAAATTGTTGAGTACACACCCACGAAGGTTTCTGGCATAAATTGTGGTGGAAGAGGGATCAAACGTTCCAAATGAGGGGAATTCGAATGTTTCACATTCAATGTAGTCACAACTTTGAAAATTGGTACTAATATAAAAAAAAAGACATTGAAAAAGTAAGCTATTCCGATGTCAGTTAACCATTTTTAAAGGACTAAGAAGAGGTCAAACGTTCCAAATTAGGGATATTCGAATGTCCCACTTACATTTTAGTCACGGCTCTGATATTCGATAAAAATATCAACAAGAGAAAGCATAGAAAAAGTAAGTTATTCCAATATCGATTCACTAATTTTAAAGGGTCGAAACTTTCCAGAAAGGAATATTTAAATTTTCTACTTTCAGTGCAGTCATAACTCTGAAAATTGGTACAAAAGCCAACAAGGGCAAGCATAGAAAAAGTAAATTATTCCGATGTCGATTAACCAGTTTTAATTGGTCGAAACGGGATCAAACGTTCCAAACGTGGAATATTCAAATGTCCAACTTGCAATGTAGCCACAAATGATATTATGAACAAAAGTCAATTAGGACAGGATAGAAAAATTAAGCTATTGCGATCAAAATTAACTAATATTAAAAGGTCGAAAAGGGGTTGAAATAATCCAAACGAGTAATATTCCAATGTCCCAGTTTCAATATAGTCATAACTCTGAAATTCGATACCAAGGGCAAGCATAGATAAAGTGAACGATTCCGATCTTGATTAACTCATTTCAAAGGGTCGAATAGAGATCGAAACTTTCGATACGAGGAATAGCGCAACGTCCCGTTTTCAAAGAAGTCACAATTCTACAATTTGATACATCTGCCAATAAACTAAGCTATTCGAATATCGTTTAACTAATTTTAAAGAGTCAAAAGGGATCTAAACGTTCCAAACGAGTTCTACTTTCAATGTAGTCACAACTCTGAAATTTGGTACAAATATCAGCAAAGCGAAACATAGAAAAAGTAATCACTTTCGATCCCGATTAATTAATTTTAAAGGGTCGAAATGGGATCAAAACGGTTCATATATTAAAAATATCCCTATACCTTACTTCAAATATAGTCAGAATTATTAAATTTGAAACAAAAGTTTAATTTTCAGAGGTCGAAACGAGATCGACACCCAAGATGTGGAATGCATGAATGCCTTTTGATTGTTAAAATGCTCATGGTAAAATTTCGTTGCGATGCACGGCTATTCAGCTAGTTGCTAAATAAAGGTTTTGATTAACTACCGTCCTATTAATGAAAGTTATATGTTGTAAACTCAATTTGTGTACACTTTCCTATTTCTGGCGACCATATCTTTTATTTTGTTTGTGAATGAACTGAAATGGAAATGAGGTTGTTGATTACCGTGGTTATGTTATCTTATGTTGTTTTTGATGATGTGGTATTGATTGGGTTGAGAAAGTTTTTGAAATTCCTGAATAGGACAATCTTTCGAATTTTTTTTATTTGACGCAGGATGACACTCAATCATGCAATGGTGTTTATTGGCTGACAGCATGTAAAACAGTATTTTTTGTAGTTAATTGCTTATTGATTAAGCCGTATTTTTTGCTTTGAAATACAGCCTCAATCACGCGCTTAAACTCTTCCATTTTCGCCATCGAGAACCACTTATATGGAAAGGAGTTCTAAATTTTTTTTTTTTAACTTTTTGATTTTGTATAACATTGGCAGGTATTAAATAATGAGCGGTTAGCTAAGGCATCGGTCTCGTGATCAAAAGGTAGTGGAATCGAATCCCTCTATAACACTGGTGTTTACCATAATAGTTACCGCTGGACGTTTAATCCGTCGTGGTCTTTCATGTCCTCTCGTTAGTGGAGAGAGAGAGATGAAGTTTTGATGCTTTAGTGCAGCCCTTGTACCAGAAAAACAACAACAAATACAACTTAAATAATAAGGCTACGAAAATATCTCTGTTCATCGTAATGTTATTAAGTTGGACCGGCTTTTCCAGTAATGGATAGGTTGGCTAACAAAGTGGGGATTATTGACCTATTTTGTAAAATTATATTAAAAGTTCTCTAGAAGTAATATAATAAAACGAATTATGAATTCGACTTATATTTAAATAAAAAAAAATAAAAAATTATCAGTACAAATAAACTAGCGTTATAAAGTAAAAATATAATAAAGGTTGTATTAAAACTTTTACTGAAATTGATTATAATAAGAGTTTAAACACGGTAAATTAAAACATTTATTTCTCTATATGCATATGTTTCATGTGTCCTAGCGTTTGCAGCTCGTGCATTGAATTAACTCTTTGTCCAAGTTCCCTACTTTTTCCCCCTCCCCCACCCCTTTTTTTTCCCAAAAAAAAAAAAAAAAAAAAAAAAAAAAAAAAAAAAAAAAAAGGAGAGAAAGTGTAAGACAAAGTAAGCATAGGACATCTTCATTCTCACTATTTTTTCTTCGACTTTCTTTTTCTTCTTACTTTTGTTGTGTTTAGCCGCTTCATCCGGAAGGGATGAGGGAAAATCTAAGAATTTAGATCTTGGAAACTGTACCCAGTATCATCCGGATGTTGCACGAGGAATTTTGATCTCCAACTCTTACTTCTCCGATTGGTCTATTATCTCTTTTCATTTCCAACACTTCTGTTTCATTTGTATTTTCAGGAGCACTTTCCCCTTTCGGTCTTTATGTAGTATTTTCAAACCATATTCATGCATGATTGCAAAACATTTTTTTTACCACCATTATTTTTTCTTATGTTTTAAACTACATAGAATATAAGTGCTTTATCGCTTAATGAAATTAAAACAGTTCTTTACTTAAAATAATATAAAGTGCGCTCTAAATATCTGTCTCAAATCATCGATGCAAATATTTTACATCGTTTAAATATAACGAAATGGCTGCCAATTTGTTCCATTTGGATGGACCACTGTGCCCCAATTGTATGCTTCGACTATTTTGAATTCTAATCTTCATTCTTGGCAGTTACTTAAGTTAATTGATTACTTGAGTATAATCCATTAACTATTGCTTTTCATCATAATAATGATCTATTTAGAATCAGTGCTTATGCTTGGGTACAAAATTTGTTGGGGCACATAATTTCCTTAGCAACAGAGCTAGTCACAATTTTCTTTTTAACAAAATGCTAAAATGGTTACGAATTTCATCACTCTTGATTTTTAATCTAAAATAATTAAGGAACACTTTAGTATAAATTCTTTTTGAACTGTAAATATAAAATTATTTTATACCAAATAACAACTGGAACAATATGGTTTATTCTTCAACTTGTTTGTTCCTTTAGGTTGATGAATAATTTTTAGATTACAAAAATGAGGGTTTTGGTAATTTTGTTATTAAATATCTTAGCAAAAGAGCTAAATAAATTTTCTAAATTTAGCATTTAAGAAAGTTCTTTAAGATTTTGCTAAAAAAAAAAAAAATCCCTCACTGTTGGATAATCCATACTTAAATTGTTTAAAGTTCATAAGAAGGAAACATTTAATTTCGTACAGTGAATTTAACTTCAGAAATTCAACAATAAATTGATCCTTTCTTAACTGTTTGATCTAGTGATACTGAGTGCCTCGTGATGAGTGGGTGACAAGATTTTTCACCTGCTCTTGGGTAAGTGGCATTTAGCGAAAACTTCCGTAAAAAAATGCCAATAGGTCGTCGGGCTCATAAAGTCGTGTTAAAGTTATACTTTTAAGAGTTCTAAACTGTTCCGCTCCGCTAAGGAAAAACGAATACTTAATAATGTCATTTCGATGTCCTGTCTATCTGAAATAACAAACATGTGGAAAGAAAAATTGATTTTTTTTTTTTAAATGTGTGTAGTAAAATGTTTTGTTCCTTCCTTACATTGTGTTGTGGTAATGAGGAGATATGGTGTAATAGTTTTTGAGGTTTGTTTAGCATAATTCTACTTGTGTAAAAAGACAAAAAGGTACCTTACATTTTAATAAGCGCACTTAAATTTGTTGCAGTAACAAAGTTGCATTGATCATTGTTGTAAAATGTTTTGTTATTTGTTGCGTGGTAGAAACAGCATCTAGGGAAATGTCGCTGATTGTGTGATTTTTTTTTTTTTCCTTGCTGAGGCTTTCTTGCGACTTTTTAATCTATTAAAGACGACTTTGAAATAGTCCTTGTCCGATTCCTTGTTTATTTAGATTCTTTAAAGTATATTTTAATTTTTTTCAGATTTTTTGGAAAATTATTTTAATGTTTTTTAAAAACACTAAGTGGAACTACAATTGCAATTTATTAGCAAAGAAACTAGGGTTGTGGAACATCGCACAGCTTTCAATTACACTATAATACTGACGTGGATTTGTGTCATTTACTGTTTTTATGTTTTCATGATTCACTTAGCAAAAATGGCCAATTTGGCGATATCCTTTTACTATAAAAAAAAAGAAAAATCTCCGCCAAGATGATGATTTTGGCGATATACTTTTCGATAATTGTTATATAATCCTTTCTTATAAATGAAAGTGGGGAGAGAAGAAAAAACGATCGGATTTTTTTTTTTGACCGAATACTATACTTTTATTACCCTATGTGTAAATATGGGTAATTGAAAGTAAAAAAACTGAAATGCTGATTGGCAAATTTTCTTATCAATCGTCTTTGATGGATTAATTCATGACTTAAACTTTATTGTGACATTAATACATGCATCGAATAATATTGCCTCAAATTGTATGTGCATTCGATTTTAACACAAGGTTCCCAAGAAATACGAGTGTTTTTTTTTTTTAATTTCAGGCGTCAGCTTAAAATTATAAATGTATTTAAAATAACGAAATAATTAAAAAAAAAAAAAAAAAAAAAAAAAAAAAAAACACCGATATAATAGGGAAAATGGTGATGTGTTTTCCGATAAATATTACAATATACTTTTTTGTTAGTGAAACAGAGGAAACACAGTCGTTGATGAGAGATGCTCAAGGGAAGAAAACTGTTTTAAATGTGTTTTTCAACTTTTTACGCCTTTATCGCATTTTATTGAAAATTTCGGAGGCAATTTTGACGAAAACCTTAATGACATGTCCCATGGCCACCACCAACCTGTATGCAAGAGTCGAACGTGGTTGGTCAATCCGTTCATGAGTTATGCTGACCACAGACACACAGCAAATTTTTCTATACTACTTTTTTGAACTCGGTACGTTCCAAAAGTGTAGAAATAAAAAAATCGAAAATCTTTTGACGAATACAGTACTTTCATTAACCCTGGGTAATTGAAAGTAAAAAGGAATCAAAATGTCCCGTGCTTACACCAAAGAAAGCTAATTTAAAATACAGACACTATTAAACTTTTAATCCGTTTGCATATTCTATTATTTAACAGTTTTAAAATGTTACATTGTGGTTGGTATACAACATTTTCAATCCCAAAAACGCAGGAATGGCTTAGGTTTATTGTTGTTGACTAGCTAAAGTCTTGTAATCTGTTCGTGGCATTTTAATGCTAATTGATATTGTCTTCCAGATTGTGTTGTTGAAATGTCTATAACACATAAAACATCTGGAAACGGCACCCAACTTTCGTCAATTCTGATATATCAATCTAATGATCTTGATGGACCATGAATTTTATTCTGGCATTTCCTTCATTTTTATCTATTTCCTCAATCTGTCCGATATACCATTTAAAGTCATAATTGCACCACTTAATTCTTAGTTGATCAGATTTATCATAGGATGTGGAATAAAAATGACATGTTGGAGCAGTAGTTTTCGCACTAATTTTCTTAAATAAAATGACACAAAAAGTTTGTTTCTGTCCTTAGTAGGACTTGAAATATTCAAGTTATCTTTATATGAGAAATGTATCTCGGACGCGCAATTTTAAAACTTTGAAGCTTTTTTTCTCGGTGATGTTTCCTCCCTTTCCCCTTTTTTATAAATTTTAAATGGAATATAACTTAAAAACTATTTGTTATCAATATATTAAACTCTCCACAATTGTTTTTCATAAATATTTCTTTACTTGTCTTCGGGAATTGCATATTTTGATTTAATTAAAAAAAAATGTTTTTAGAGTTTATTATACAAAGTGTTTTATACAGTTTTTGAATAAAATATTTAAAAAAAAAAAAAAAAAAAAAAAAAAAAAAAATAATAATAATAATAATAATTCTAAATATTTTAATGGAAAGTCACAAAGAGAATTAATATCAATAACTATAAGAAGTAATTTAATGTATAAATGAAGATATTTCCTTAAAAACTTTTTTAAATATATCGAAATTTCAGTAGCGTCAATTTTTAAATTTTTTTTTTTGAAATTTTAAAATGTAAAATAGTTATTTCAGTTGCAAAGTATAATACAGAACTGCATAAAAAATTTAAGAAAAATAACTTTCAAGATTTTAAATTTTTTAGTCCCGGACCCTTTTCATATGGTCTTTGAAGGCTTGATTTTGTAGTCATTCGCTAATTATTAAAAGTTTAATACTGTCTATATTTTATATCAGCTTTTGTCAATTTTGTTTTAACTTTTATTTGTACCTATTTAAATCTGAATGAAAATGCAATTATTTTTCGCCAGAGAACAAATATCGTCTGCACCCTTACTCATTGAAAATTAAAGAGCGGTGGGTTACCATGCAAAAATGAATTCTCATTATCTGGCAAGTTATGACATATTTGGCTATGGGATTCGTCCTACTCATTCAAAGTAATTTTTTTACAGTTTCGGCTATTTTTGCTCCTGCAGACCAGCGAATTCATAATCTACTAGTATTGCTGTACATTCTATTAAAAATTCAGGATGATGTTCGACGGGGTACCTAAACTTGCAGTTGCCTCTCAGTCTATTATTATTCCATGGAATCCCATCAAATAAAAAAAAAGTTATTTTTGGATAAAAGTAGTATTGAAAAAAGTGGCTTTTGTTGTGACAATATTTTCTAAAGGGAGAGTTAATGTTATTGTGGTTCGTTTAGAAGCCATATATTACCAAAAGATTTAAAACTAAAACAGTTGACAGTTTCATTCCTGTGCCATACTCTTCCTCTTACGCAAAGCGTCATAATCGTCCACTTTCCTCTTAAAAAAAATCTTGAATGGTATTTTATTCCAATCACTCGTAAAATCCATTGCATTTAATACAATTTTTTGTGCGTGCCAGTTTAATATTTATTTTGACATATCGCATGTTTGCGATCGAATTTATAAATCTCCATCCATTGCTCCATAAATATATTCCTCTGCACTAACCAACCCATACGTTAAGAAAACGTTGCATCCGCTGCTGTCTGAAAATCAATTAAATTACTGTTTCATATTCCACATACCAGCCTCTCGAAAGTTCATTAGTTATGCGATGTCGACTTAGAATTGCTTTATACTATATAATTAGAACTTGACTCACATTCAGTTAATTAAAAATAATGTCTCATCAAAGCAAGGTCTTCACATAGAAAACAGATATTAATTTGCTTTCAATGGAAAAGTCAGTTGCGTCCGTTTTATGGAGTACTGTTTCTTTGCTTTCTTACGTTATTATAGTGTTCGTTATTAGTTCTTCTTTTTCTGAGAAAAAGTTCAATTGAGAATTTCCTAAAATAGTATCATGAGTTGGAGAAGGGCAGACGATTTCTAAAATTAAAGAATTAATCTGGATATTATTTTGTTTCCAGTTAGGGAAAGATTGTAATAACTTTTTGTAATTTTCTATTGACATTTTATTTTTCGATCTTTGGACTTATATTTTGTTTTATAAATTATTTTTCTTGTGATAGTGGTGGCTTGATTGCGGGATTTAAATTTGACAAAACCAGATTATGGGTAGAAGAAAACAATTTAAAATTCCAATTTTTTTTTTTTTTTTTTTTTTTTTTCTAAGTATAACTTTAATATTTGTAGTAGCGATACATGTATGTATCTTACCTTGTAATTTATTTTTTTTGTTTGGGAAAACTTTTTTTGAAACCTAAGTTTTGATTTTTGTTAAAGGAAGTGTTAATTTTTTTTTTGGTCCATATTCAAAATGAGCTACGTCTAAATTGATAATCTATATATGCAATATCAAATGAATTAAAGTCTGTTGAAATAAGTGAAAATTACAGTTTCGTTTTTATGAATTATTTGTTTGTTTCGTGTCGATAAATATGACCTTATTGCAAATAGCTTTTGGTTAGAAATGGTTTATTTCATTTTTGTATATTTGATTATTTAAAGAAATAAATTTTTAAATTTATAAAATATTTTTTACTCTTACAACATATTTAATATTTCCTACATTTTCCTATCTAAATAACACTTGCACACTTGATATTTTCAGTCTTTTTCGTATGTTATACAATTTGCAGCTTTACAGTCTTTTCAGAGTGCGCCTTAGGTTACCACATAATAGTAAGAATAAATGTATATCTTAGTCTTTACAGTTGAAAGCAGCTTAGTGTAACCGATATGAAGGATACATTTTTTTCTCTTTAAAAAAATTAATATATATATATATATATATATATATATATATATATATATATATATATATATATATATATACACACAATAGTTTTAAAATTATCTTTTATAGATCAGATGATTATATGTTGTACTTTCTACTTTCGCTTGGTAAGATATTTTTTTAAGTTTGTACTGTGAGGATTCTATATTCCAAAGATATAACTATTTTTCCCTATATGGCTGTATACTTTACATTATATATATTGTTGCATATATATATATTTTTTTTAATCGCTAACGGTCGTCAAATTTTTGATTATCAAAAGTTGTTCTATTGTTACTAAATTATTTTTATTGCATAAATTAAATTGCACAAATTAGGTTGTCTTGTATATTTTGTGTTGTTTTTATTGGTTTTAAAACAAATGTATCATCTCAAGATTAAGAGAAAAATGTTTATTTAGGCAGAGCGCATGACATTGTCGCTTTTTAGTGTAGGTAGATGGGAAAGTTACTTTAGGTAGATGAATTTGAAAAATATCTGAGTATTTGTATTGAGATAGGCATTGGTTAGTTAGTAAAAGATTATAGTAATTAATATGTGTTGATGTTTTCTTTATAATCGCTTGAAATTACGCATACTTTTAAAGGTTAAAGTGTTACAATTTTAAATCTAATGTTAGACGAGGCGCATATTATGATGATTTGAGGAGAAGGGCGGATTTTTGAGAACAATGCAATCTAATTGATAAATTTTTAATATCCACTTACTGTTAATTTGCATTGAGAAATGCATTGGTAGTTAGTAAAAGATAATAGTAATTAAAATGTGTTGAAGTTTGCTTAGGTTAAGGAAAATAACTTAGGAAAGTTATTTTAGGTAGATGGATAGCTTTAGCAGAATTTGAAAAATATTTGAGTATTTGTATTGAGATATGCATTGTTAGTTAGTAAAAGATTATAGGAATTAAAATGTGTTGAAGTTTGCTTTATAATCGCTTGAAATTACGCATAATTTAAAGGACAAAGTATTACAACTTTAAATCCAATGATAGAGAACAATGCTATGCAATGTAATTGATAATTTTTAATATCCACTTACTACTAATTGGTGATTTTCGAATTATGTATCTTTTTCTAAATAAATATTTAGAGAAGATCGGAATTTGAGGTGGTAAGAGCAAACCTGAAAATGACATAAAATAAGTTAAAATCTGCCTCAATAGTCACTTGATTTCAAATAAAATATTCATGAGACAGTAAACCGAAAGGAAGAAATGTAATTAGCAATTATTTCAGGTTTTGTTACATTGTACAGGTTTATATATTTCCTACAAAATTTTACGTTCCCTGGTTTTTACATTTTATATGTATAGTTAGTTTCTTGCCATTTTAGTAAAAAGATTTGTTTGTAAATGAACAGTAAATCGATGTTTTCTTAACGAATTGGTGTTTTTTTTATTGCAGATCAAGAGGTACGAAAAGTTAGAGACGGTAGAAGATCGGAGGACAGCTGCCCGGGACATCTACGACAATTTCATTATGAAAGAGTTACTCTCCCACACTCACGTGAGTTCAAGGATTTGAGTTGATTACCGTTAAGTTCATTAAAAGAGATTCGTTGAAACGATATTTTCTCTCTTAACTTGTTAATTTAGATTATAAAACGTTTTTATCGAATTCTGAATACATATTAATTAAATGGTAAGTTTTTTTTTTTTTCACTAATCCCCTTTTCATAAAGACACAAAAATGCCTCTTTTAGTTATTTGTGATTGCTGAAACGTTCGATTCTTCTTATTCCAATTTAACTTAAAGTTACTGTATTTCCTTGCATTGTTTTATGAGTAACAAATTTGTATAATGATTTTCAAAAGTATTGTTAGTATCTTCGAAAGCAAAGAGAATACCGTTTTTTTTTTGTTTTTTTTTTTAAATTTTTTTTATATAATGGGTGGTAAAAGTGGTACCACTACCATAGAAGTGTGTTACTATAGTTTGTATGTTAATAATGGACACTAACATAGGATCGATATAGGATTATATAAAATTTATTGTACAAATTGACTGGATGTGGATTTTTGTTTGTTGTTATTAATGGTACAAAATTATCAAACTTTACGGTAAAGTTATTTAATATGCAAAAATTGTAATTGAATGATTTTTAAAATTTTTTTTGTTATCAAACAGAAGTTTTAGTTCTGATTATAGGTAACAAGGTGAACGAAATTGTCAATGACTACAATAAGAAAACATTTGTATATACTCATTTGACTGAGAAAATACCTCTTGAGCTGGGGATCATTCGACAGTTTCCTCCTATTTCTAAAAAAATTTGCCTTTATCCTCAGGCCTTTTCCAATTTTTCAACGATTTCAACTCGCTGATTTCGTTCGCTACTCTTCAAAGCTCTTAATAACTTCTGTGTAATGTTCACTTTTCTGTAGTTCACACAAATGCACTAATCTGTTTGGTTATTAGTTTAGGCTTATTTTGAAGTTGTTTATAAGGTCTTTGAAACGGCACTTTCAAATAACTATCGATGATATATTTATAAACAATTAATATTTAATAGGTATGATTCAATAGCTAATTTTTTCTCATAAGTACATATTTTTTTATCAAGAGTTTTTCTAACGGCTAATAATAAGTTTTTCTTCAGAGAAATTGAAACAAAAATCAATCACCCCTTCCAATTTGTCCCAAAAGGTAGAGGCACCAATAATAAATACATGACTTGACAACAGAAGGTTCTGCTTGTCGAATTGAATCAAGACTGTTCGGAAATAGCTCTTAGAATAGCTTCCAGAAACTTCGATTATTTTTACTAAGATTCGAACAAAGAAACCTTTGTATGCGGAAAGTAGCTTCCGATTTCCTTCCCCCCCCCCCCCCATAAAATTGACCATCTCCGTATTGGGCGCATAGATGACTCATCTTCATTCTTTTTGCAGGATATTGTCTTTTTATAGAAAGAAGTTTCCGACTATTGTACTGCTTAGAAAATATTAACAAGTTGAAATTTGGTTATGAGATTCATAGAAATCAAAACCTTATGAGTTCGTGTACCTCCTGCCTTTCATTTAACGGATATATAAATTCATTTTCGTGCTTTTATTTCATATGTCGATTCTGTTTTGAAAAAAAAAAAAAAATTTGACGTAACGGTTAATGAAGTGGGTGCATGCAGTTTTGTGGTTAGAACATTTAATTTGACTGATATAAAATTCAAGGATATCTTTGTAAATTCGAAAGATTTTGTGGCTGCAATGCACTTTTTTATAAACTTTCTTTCAGTTACTGAGCAAGATGGTTGATATACAGTTTATTAGAAGTTTATATGGCGCATTTTATTATATATTCTTCTTTATGGCAAACAAGTGTATTTCGTCTCAAACAGTGCGTTATCTGATGTGGAAAAGGCATGTTTTTTGTGGTGCTTGTTTCAAATTGAAATTATGGTTAATAAGTGAATGATTTTTAAACTGAAACATTTTTGTAAAAATTCGTGGGACATTGTTTCACGTTTTCTTTGTTTATAGATTCGTGCAATTTTTTTTTTTTTTGGAATATAAAACATTAGTTATATGCCAATTATACTAAAATAATGTGTTTGAATGAATAATCTTTTGTAGTCACATATTTTCGAGGAACTTTTTGAAAAGTTAATAAATGGTAATATTCGAAGAATAAAAACTTATTTTTTAACTTGTTTGCGTTTGTACTAGTCCATTTATATCTCTAATCTCTATGTAATAAAAAGCAAGTTTCATAGTTTATTCTTTCCAATAAAAATTATAGTTTTTTTCGTACTGCGGTTTTGTCTTTTTCTCAAGTTTATAAAATTTTATCCCTTTCTATCGATCTATAAGTTTCCTGCCCAACAAGATTTTACATGCAGCCACGGCCTTTTATTTTCCTAAGCCATATAATCCAAACAAGTAATTTGGTCTAAAATTAAAAATCCCAATTGATTGAAAAGTAGAAATGTTTGTGGTTTGTTTTGCAGCTAAGCACGGGGAAAAAAAAAAAAGAGTTGGCGGAACTAGATTCCTTACAGAACAGGATCACGTCAAGTAAAACAATGTGTTCTCAACCGCGAAGTGACACCCACGATCTTAGTGTGT
This sequence comes from Linyphia triangularis, assembly GCA_963978545.1. NCBI lineage: Eukaryota > Metazoa > Arthropoda > Arachnida > Araneae > Linyphiidae > Linyphia > Linyphia triangularis. Next base: position 32,217,795 of record OZ021726.1, read on the forward strand.
GGTCCTTCACAAAGTTTTATCACCCCAGCATGTGTTTTGCTCCCCTCCCGCTACATAACTTATATTTTATTTATTTTCTTCACAAGAGCTGTCGTTCCTTTTGGAAATATATTCTCTTATTTGAAGTTTTATTCCCAACACAAATAGCAACGTATCAATAGGCCGATTTCATTCACCAGGATCTCTGTTTTGAAGCAGTAACTACCATTTTGGTCGTTCCGTATAACACAACTTTTTTTTTTATAATGAATGAATTTTCGAATCTTTTGTTCAATTGAGGCTAAAAATCTCCTGGTGTAAAAAAGGAAATTTAAACGTTCTTTGACTTTCAACAAAAACACTTTTAGCCCCTCCCTGCTTTCATTTTGCCACTTCTTTTTACCATCGCGACAGTTTTATTCCATCGATTATTCCACTCTTTCAGTGGATGCCAAAGTGAATGCACTTTAAGAATCAATTTTCTTGAAAAGGTAAAATCCAGCCCTTTTTGAGTTTTGGAATCCCCCCCCCCCCCTCTTAATACGCTCGATTTCCGAGGAGTGAAAAGAACTTGCCTCTGAGTTTATGCTTGAGCCATTTTGGACATTTACCGCCGACGTGCGAAGGCTCATTAGTACTTAAAAGAATCTCCACTGGATTTGTAAAAAATAAAGTGGAGCACTGGCGTGGGAATTTTTGTTTTGTTTCATATCCGATACTTGAACGATTCATTCGTTCCTTTTACGATGTTGGTTTTATTTTTGGATAATGTGAACGCATGAGAAGGTTACACTACCGATGGTGTTAGTTAAAGTTACGTTTTATAGACTTTCCTACAATTAAAATAAAAGCTCCAGTGTTCGGCTATGTTCCAGTAATTAGCACCCGTGATTAAATTAGAAAAAAAAGAAAAAAAAAAAGACAGTGTTTGCAGTTCAAATATATGCGTCAGAATAGAATAAATCTTTCAATACTTATGTTTTTATCTACGATCACCTGCGTGTTTTGATAAGTAAAGAATAAGGCTTAAAATGTATAAAATTTCAACCGACTTCGTTTTTTATATATATATATATATGTATTTTTTTTTTTTAATCTAAATTATTGAGGGTGAATTTTTTGAGCTAGGCATTTTCTAATTACTGTGTCAATTGTCTTACTTTAAATAGAGAGTTTTATTATTGTGTTGAAAATTAAATTCTTGACAGTTGAAAAATTAAATAAATTGAATTCTTGTCAAAAAAGATTCTTGACAGTTGAAAATTAAATAAATTGGGTAGAGAGAAGGATGGGGGGGGGGGGTGCTGTTACAGTCACTAATAGACCACTTTTTACACGTTACTATTGTCGTTTTGCATGACTATAACACACTTCCAGTCGAGCTGAAAATTGGTAGAAGATTCTATGTCAATGCATTCTATCAAGTGAGAGAGGGGGAGCTGTCACAAAATTACCGCTTTTTCACACGCTTCTATTGGGGTTTCTTATTACTGATTAACATCCTTCCCGTTACCCAATCGAGCTGACACTTTGAAACTTGGCAGGTACATTCGATGTCGATGACAATGTTTCCTGTCAATACCGCTTTTACTCACGGTTTCTATTTTTTTACATTAGACTTATCACATCCAGATACCAAGCTTAATTTAAGGATGTTCAATTTGGCGGTATTTAAAGACTGAAACATTCCCTTATCAAAGGAAGGATTCAGTCTTTAATATCGGGGTTATATACATTTTATAAAGGGTTGACAAAGCAGAATCTTACGAGAACTAATTAACCCACTTGTCTCACAATCGATCTGAATCTTGCCAGAGAGACTCGTTATGGAGGAGAATGTATTCAATCAAGTTTTTGATACAAAAAAAAAAAAAAAAAGTTAGTAAAAAGTTCGGAATTTTTCTTTTTTTTCGAAGCTGACCGTATAGCTGACTTTACTATACTGCACCGTAACATCATAATAGTAAGACTACCGAGAGCAGAGTGCCAGGAAATAATGCTTTTCGTGTGGGATTCAAAGGGCGAAACTGGGTTTCATTAGTTCTTCGAATAGGTGAAAACCAGGTCAACCAAAGTGAGGCTATCACAGTTGTCGCCGTATCTACTTACTTTGAAAGCAGATACTGCATATCAACAGGCGGCCCGCTCTGTCCGAAGACCTCTCGTATGCTAGGAGGATGGATGAGCAGTAGGTTTTGGATGGGAAAGAGGGGAGCAGTTAGCGTTTGGTTGGAAATGGAATAGCGGCTATTAAGTTGCTTACGATGTTACCGGAGCGGGATTTGGTAGGGAGGATTAAATGACGCGAAGTAAAAAGTCATTAAGGCCTGTTTTTATATTTAATAAATATGAAATGAACAGCATTTTATAAAATTTCGGGGATCTGGTAACGTCGGGTTATACAGGGTGACCTCTAATATCCTTTTAAGCCCTTTAAATTTGAAACGACATCTCGTATAGCTAGGGAAGTAACCTATACCTATAGAAAAGTGACTATGCTAAGTATTTTGATACGATTTCTTAGTTTTTTTTATGGACGATTTATAGATGCGACGATTTATGGAAGTTACAGAAAATAACTTAAAAACTAAAGGATAAAAAAACTAAAACGACTAATTAAAACGTCTTCACAATAATATGGCCAAACACAGGAACAAGTTTCATAAGGTTATCTGTAAAATTGGCTGAGATATTCGTAGTTGAAAATATGGAATATTCGCGACTTCGTCCTAAGATTGAGAAACGTTTTCTTTGGTGTTATCATACAGCTTCCGTAAATCGCCTGTAGAAGCGCTGTAAGCTGTCTCAAAATATTGAACATAGTCACTTTAAGATATTTGGAATTCACCCTGTGTATGTTAGTGACATAAATTATTTATATGCCAACTTTTCCAAATATTAAATTGTGTGAATTATTTAAGCATTTCTCTTCATTTGACTTCCTTAAAAATAAATGAAGTCAATTTAAAACGAACTTTTCGATTCAAATCGCTTCATCAGTTAAGCCTCTTTAAGAAGTAATGGGATTTACCTTTTCCTAGTCGAAATTCTTGTGTCTAGAGTATTTTTTCATAAGTCGGTTTATTGGTGCTTGGAGTAAAATTTTTTATTTTTTATTGTGTTTCTTTTTGCCAGTTTATATATTTTGTGTGTGTTAATCTGGAACTTCAAACATTTCCTGGCAGATTTGTATCGATGAGTTTTTTGTTTCTATTTTCCCTCTTTTCACATTTTTATACAATCACACTGAGTATTGATTTAATTTTGAAGTAGAAAATCCATTAAAAGGATTTATTTGTGTATTAAAATTTGCGCTTATAACATCTCCAAAACTGTTAAAAGATATTTTAAAAGAGTTTTATTTATGTTCTGTGTTGGATTTTCAGAGGCTCTCTACATTTTGATCTTGTCCCACCCGTCCTTTTTGTTCTTCATTGTAAAATCGCGCCCTTTTAAACATACATATTAATTAAAAATTCAATAATATCTCTTAAAACCTTTTTAGCTGTATGTTCATATTAAGAATTATTTAACTTGCTTTTTTCTTTGAAAACATTCATTAACTTGCTTTTTTCTTTGAAAACATTCATTAATAGAAATGCACCATTGCACCACTCCTGCCATATTCGTTTATTGTATTCATCAGCTGTACTATTAATATTTAAATTGTGGTATTCTTTTCTCTTGTTAAGGTTGTTTCAGTTTTTGCAAGACGTTCTGAAACTTCGCAAGTGAAAGTTCAGGTTTCATTTAAACGCTAGATAACTTTCTGTTTTATAATTATTTTACACATTTAGTTTTGTTCTATTGTACACGTGCTGATTCGATTGAAACTATTTTGAATTTTTAAATTGATTGAAGATTCGCGTTATTATGCCTATTAAAAGAAGTCCTGATCATGAGCGCCTACAGTATTCTTTGCAATGGGGAGCAAGACCTTTAATAAGGAATTTTAATAAATGAGAATTGAATTTTCTAATGCAATGTAAATTCGCAGTCATGCTCTAAAATCATGCCCTAATGAATTCAAGGAGTAATTTGTCACCTACTCTCAGAAAATGATTTTTTGTGAGTGAATTTTACCAATTTTCCCCACTTTTTAACAATTTTTAAAAGCCAGGTGTAACTATTTTCTTGTACCTCTGGCGAAGCTCATGGTCTTGATGCTATATTTGAAGCAATTTTACACCATTTTTACACCATACATTTCAAGATGGTTTGATATGGTGGTATGGATGTTTTTCCTTTATTTCGGGACCCGTTTCCACTTTACATGGTAGTTTTCATTTTTTTTAAATTATTTATTTGCTCAAAATGTATGTGGGATTTAATCTACATACATGTTCATTGCCTTTTCTTGTTTTCTCTTCTGTTCATCGATTTTGGTTTTGAGCTTTGTTTGATTCAATATTGGGCTATTTTTTTTCCTTCTTTCTTGTTGGTCAGTAAGTATAGAACCGCTAGGAGTCGGTACCTGTGTAATAATAATTATTAGAGGATTGGTTTTCTTCTCTATAATGTCTATGTTTGAGAGATCGAAACTTTTGAATACATAGGCAAATTTATCAATTTCAAAAGCTGCATTGATTTTTTATTGTGTAGACTGATACATAATTCAAATTGCCGCTTTATCTGTTTACATCAGCTATGAAAACTGACGTTTTTATGACTCCTTGCCTTCTCTGAATTTATAAACCCATGGGGGTAACGCGAGAGCTGGGCCACTAATTATTCGATTGGAAGCTTGATGCAGCTATATCTTAATAAAATCTACTATTTGGCCTCGTTGGTGTACTGTATGCGTACGTATGTACTGTACTGTATGTTTGCTAGGTATCAGTTTAAAGCCTTTCGACAATACTATCTGACGTAGTAAAAATATATTTAAAAAAATATATTTACTCAAAATTATTACAGTCTTACACAGCCATATGATTATTTTGAACGAAATTCCTATTAATCTTTCAAAGATAGATTATTATTATTTTTTATTTGAAGGTGCTAAAAGGGCTGAAAATACTGATGTAGTGTATAACCTTTTCTATATTACAATCTCCCTCGATATTGATTGCCTTCATTTATTAAAACTAGAAATGGTCTTATTTTAAATTGTCCTATTTGTGCATTCACACTGCGTACTAAGATTTAGCAAGTTACAAAACTAAGAAAATTATCAAGAAAAACGTTGTCAACTTAATTCTATTTATCTGCATTATCCTCTGAGATACGATTACATATGGGCAGTGATCTTTGCAACCATGTCTAATATACAGATTTAGCGCTTATACCTAAATTAAAATAATTGTTATAATATGCAACACCGTATTTAACAGGACGTCTTCACGTACTTAAAAAAGGCTATGCTCAAACTCTTTTGAGCTCGGCTGGCTTTTTTTCCGTTGTGGCCCTTTTCTACATGGTCAAAATTAAGTACACACTTTAGATACTACTTTGAAATTTCTGTGTCGAATTCACTCATCAATTGTGTTCATCATTGTGTCATCAATTTTATTTTGATGACTATGCTCTCGATAAATTGACATCGCAACGCACAATCGTTTTGAGATTGTAAATGTCTAGGATTTCAAAGCATAGCTCACTAAACAAGCGCTTAAAAAAAAAAAAAAAAAAAAAAAAAAAAAAAAAAAAAAAAAAACCACTATTGTGGAACAAAACTTAAATTTTTTTGATAAACAATTAAAGCGGCGGTTCTTATCACCAGAGACAATATATTTGATGCGTTGGAAACAAATTTCGCATAAAAATTCTAGCATCTAAATTGCTTATTGGCTATGTTAACTGCTAAAAATATACTTACTTGACCAGTTGTTTTTTAATAATATTGAATTCTATACTGATTTTAAACTTTTCTTTTAGGATTATTCCAAAGAATCTGTTAGTTATGTACAAAAGTATTTGATGAAAAATGAAGTTCCAGTCAATTTATTTCAGGTAATTGTCCAAATTTTAGTTCTATGAATTTTGTAGCATTTTTAATACCATTTTTAGATCATTACTCATGTATTCTTTCTAAATTTTCAGCCATATATAGAAGAAATATTTAGTTTATTACGAGGTGACATATTTAGTAAGTTTATTGAAAGGTTAGTACCAGATTTTTATGTTCAAAAATGTGTGTTTGTTTAATTTTCACTTGTATAATGATCTAGGTATTTTTTTTAATGAAATTAGTTCTTGATTTTTAAAATACTAATTTAAGTACTTAAAACTTCTAAGTACATTTATGAAACACTGGTTCTATATTTTTTCATTACTTATTTTTTTTAGTGAAAAATACACAAGGTTTTGCCAATGGAAAAACTTAGAGCTTAACATACAAGTAAGAATGGGATAGTTTTTCCTATTTTATCAATATATGTTATCTTTCTTGCTTTATAAAACATATTTTCAGTTGTATATTTGTTAAAATTTCGTGTCGCTAATTTCAGTTAACAATGAATGACTTCAGTGTTCATCGAATCATTGGACGAGGAGGATTTGGTGAAGTATATGGTTGTCGGAAGGCAGATACTGGAAAAATGTAAGAACCCAAATCTACTAAAAATAGAAAAAAAGAAAGAAATTTGTTTTTAAGATGTGTGGTAAAATAATCCCTCTTTGGACTATAAAAATTCCTTTTTCCCCTGAAATATTTTCTTGACTTAATTTGAGTTAGAGTTTGGACTGCTCACAATAAACTAAATGTCATGATATAGCCCAGTCATTCTAGGCAAAAAATCGGTCAAACCTTGCATAAATTCCCATTGAGCTGAAATTTTGCAGAGTGGCTCTATTTGATGCCCTGGGCAACCCACAAAAAGTCCCCTACTCTCCCCCTTCGGCTTCCTGGTTTTTTAGGTGCTGGAATGCTGGGGCGCTGGAGAAATGCTGGAGCAGCTGTTACTGACAAACGGCTGGTCGCATTGAGCTCAAATAGAGCTCAAATGAAAGGTAAATAAATGGGCTTTAATATAAATATAAATTTGATATCATTCATTAACTTACAAATTGATAAAAGCCTGTCAAAGTCGAAAAACCATGTATTTTTCTATTATTTTTGGATTTGAGTGCTTCTATTATTACTAAATGATTTAAACATTTGGCATAAACTATTCAACTCTTTTTCAGCTTTCTAGAAATATATAAATATTGCTTGTGTGATAAATAGTTGCAGGTATGCAAGGGTTTCAGTGACGCAATAGAAGTTTTCTCCTTTTCATTTGACTATCAAGTGTTTGAGACTAAATGAGACTATTCCCATTTGGAATTGAAGGGTCATTACACCAATTTAGCCTCAAAAGTTGGCTCCCATCTTTCTCAAAAACATGCGGAATTAAAAAACATGCGGAATCTGAAAGAACTCGAGGATGCCTTTGACCGGAAATGGGGGAAACAGGACTGTTATAGGAAGTTTCACAATTGTCCGGGATTTTTTAAAACGCTGATATTGCTGTTCGTTGTGACAATGTTTTGATTGCTTGTTGAAAAATATCACTCTTTTTCTTTTCATTGGGTTTTTCTGCTGCTAGTTAAAATATAACTTAAGATTACACCCTGTTTAAAGACTGTTGCACAAAGGCAATAATGTACTGAGAAAATTGCATAATCTGCAGATTCCCATTGAAAGTGACTATTGGAGAAAAGCTGCAGAAACTCTTTAAACTACAAGCTTACAATAAAATGATAATTTAAAGGAAATTTTCAAAAGTGGTCTCATTGTTCATGTCGCTTATAGAAAAAGTTATATTTGCCCCTCTAGTATTCGAAAAGCTTTAAAAAATACAGTGTCAATGTCTGATAGATAGTGATAGCATTATTTTGCTACCCCCATCTTGTGTTCATCACGTAAATATTTTGAGGTTAAGGTGGTCCTACAACTAATGAGCAAGAACAAATTCGAAGAGCACGAAAACGAAATGCACAAGAGCACGAATTTTGCGAACATAATAGTATATGACACAAATAATTACATGCAAACATGAAGATTTTCTGTCAAATAGTGGCAATTAAACCATGCTCATACAACAACTACAAATTCGTCTTGAAAAGGGAGGAGTGGATGTGAAAGAAGCTGTAGGAGATGCTGATGCCTTAATTGTTGCCACTACTTTGGAAAAATCTAAATCTAAATGAAAGGTGACAGTTCTTGTTACAGATAGTGATAGAACTATAGTGATAGAACTATAGTGATAGATAGAAACTAGTGATAAACAATGCTAGTAGCTAGAACTCCAAATAAAGCAAACGTTATGCTTCTTGTATCGAACGTCGGATCAAAAATTGCAAAATTGTACTATATTGTAGGTATACACAGAAAGATTTTTAGGGATATGAAGAACCATATACTTTTCATCCATTTTATGACTGGATGCGATACAACATCTGCACTGTAAAATAAAAGAAAGGGGTATCCTATCTGAACATTTTCAAATAAAGAAAATGTTGGAAATTTTTAATTTGGTTGAAACAGATTGTGATAAAAAAGCAGAAGCAGGAGAAAAGTTCATGATAACACTTCACAAAAGCCAAAATTGGGTAACACTAAACGAATTATACAGGTATACATGTACAGCAGAGGTATAGCCAAAATTGCTATAACCACCACTTTTAAATTAGAAACTCTCCCTCCAACGTCAGCTGAGGCACGTCATCATTCACTTTGTGTTTATCATCAAATACAACAGTGGTTAAGAAATGTTCCTCAACCTACAATGTTACCTACTTTTCCAGATGAACTGTTATAAATTATACCTTGCAACAGTAAGAGTAACTGCAACTCAAGTAGAGGGTGTGATTGCAGGAAAGCAGAACTTAAATGCTCATATATTTGTGGACAATACCCAGGGATGTGCAAAAACAGATTCGTAGATAGTATACTATTTGATGAAGAAAGCAGCCTAGTATTTCTGCTTTAATGACAAAAAAGATTTTTAAAAATATAAATATATATCTTCTAAAAGAAAATTTTTTTCTAGTCGTATAACCCTTCAACCACTCTTAACATCACTTTCTATTTTATTTCAAGGACGGGGATTATAAGAATTATATCCTACAAGTATTGTTATTGCTTTTTTTTATGTATTATTAGTTATTGCATTTTAACAATACGTAAATAGTTGAAAATTAAAATTTTCCAAGGAAAATGTTTATTCAGAGATATTTTTTCTCATAGATGCGTATTACATGTTTATCTACATATCTATGTAATATGATATTGTATTCCAGTTTAAAAAAGGTCTTAAATGGAAAAGACTTGAGGAAAATGGTTATTGTGTCTGATTTGATCAGGGTGAAACACCGCACGCTTTATTATGAGACTCCCATTACGAGGTAGCGTTTCACTGAAACTCTCATATATCTGCAACTATTTATCACACAAGCAATATTTATAAATCTCTAAAAATCTGAAAAAGAGTTTAATAGTTTTATGCCAAATGTTTAAATCTTTTATTAATAATAGAAGCGCTCAAATCGAAAAATAATAGAAAAATACATGGTTTTTCGAATTTGACAGGCTTTTATCAATTTGTAAGTTAATGAATGATATCAAATTTATATTTAAATTAAAGCCCATTTATTTACCTTTCATTTGAGCTCTATTTGAGCTCAATGCGACTAGCCGTTCTTCAGTAACAGCTGCTCCAGCATTTCTCCAGCGCCCCAGCATTCCACCTAAAAACCAGGAAGCCGAAGGGGGAGAGTAGGGGACTTTTTGTGGGTTGCTCAGGGCATCAAATAGAGCCACTCTGCAAAATTTCAGCTCAATGGGAATTTATGCAAGGTTCAACTCTAGAATGACTGGACTAATAGGACATGATAGGATAATGAACCTGTGTGACATACGTAACACAAAGAGAGTTTGAGCAAATTTTATTCAGTTAAACTTATTCAGTTGAAGTATATAAAAGGTTAAGCCGTGCTTGTTGTAGAGCATATGTATACCCTACCCTCGTTGAAGGTTTAGGAATGCTTATGTTTGGTGTGGAAGATAATACTCTGTTTTTCTATGTGTTCTACAGAGTGCATTTTTGGCAATTGAAGGACCTAAACCCCTGTAGTTTTTTAGTAGGTTGTGTGGTTGAAGATAGACATACCAGAAAAAAAAAATACTATTATTTGATGATGAGTATTTTAAGCATGAGCTTAAAATATTCATCATCATATAAGAATATTTTTTATATTTCTGTCTTTTTGCAACTTAAAATGGTTGTTAAATACTATTTGGTCACTCTCTACAATCTAAAACCTAGGTGTAACGAAATATTAGTGTTAACTTTTTTTTCAATAGAAAATACTGGAATAGCTGAAGCTAATATTGCAATTAACCGTGATAGCCAAACAGCTTTCCTTCAATGTTTCTGTTTCCCTTCTTTTTTTTATGTTTTACATAAACTCAAATACACATACATACTTTTTTTTATACATGTTCAATATTTTATTTATCCTTCTTACTGACTGTAGTTGCAATTAGAGAGTGTGAGGGGAGGGGGGGAGTTAATTTCCCCCTACTTTTTGAAATTTTATTGATTTTGTGGTGGATTTTTTTTTTTCAATTTTGGAGTTTTACCCTCACTTATGACTCTCAATTTCTACTGCAGCTTATTTACTGTTTTAATTATTCTAGTCTTAGTAACTATTTATAGATTATATATTCCTAAGTGCAAATAAATTACTTTTTTTAAAGATTTTAATAACTGTTTGATTTTTGTTACAAAATAATGGAATTTCCTAATGTATGGTGATGGACATTTATTTAAAATTTTATCGTGCTTGTTTTTCATTTGCTTACAAATTAATTTTTCTTTTGTTAATAGGTATGCAATGAAATGTCTTGATAAAAAACGGATTAAAATGAAACAGGGTGAAACTTTAGCATTAAATGAGAGGATAATGTTATCTCTTGTGAGCACTGGAGTAAGTAGCATTTTTGGATACATTTTGGGAAATTGATTTTGCATGTAGTATTTTTTTTAATGTATGAGATTGTTATGTAAGTATTCTATGAAATGCTATTGTGTTTTCTTAAAACTACAATAAATTGTATTAAATAAAATAATTTACCTTAAAACCTAGTTTTACTGCTAAATTCTTTTATAAATGTACATATAATTTCGACGATTTTTTTAAACTGTTTTATCTTAAAATAAATAAAATATGATTGAAGTTAGATGATATCATTTTCAAAACTATTATTAGTAGTATTAATATTGTTGCGTAGATGGGTTCGAAAGATTTTAAGCCAAAGCAGATCAAAACTTGCAGAAATTTATTCCAATATAACTCTTCACAGATTCCTTTACAACTCCAGAACTTCTCATTATAGTAGACTCAATACAGCTCTATACACAACAATAGAGCACAAATAGCAGTTAAACTTGACACACAACTGCTAAATTGCCGCAAAAGACAATGGAATACAGTTCGCTTTCGGAACTCTCTAAATGCTTGCTGATAGACAACCAAGTCAGTAACTCCACTCAGTCAGTATCTCAACTAACTCAGTAATTTCAGTCAACTAACTCAGTGACTCACGGCCGGCCTTATATAGGAGTCAAACCTTCTTGAAACTTCTAGAGGTAGATATTTGGAGAACTTTCCAGATCGTAGTCGAAAAGTCCTATACATGTGCATGGGGACCAAAAATGATCCAAGTTTCCAATGATCCAATTGTCTCCAAGTTTGGCGACATTTGGCGAGTGTAAGTGTTTGGCGAAATTAGTCGCCAAAACCGTCGCCAACTTGGCTCTATCTCGCCAATTTGGCGAGATTGCCATTACCATAATGTTAAATGCCATGCTCCTTGTAAAACTCGCTTTCCAGCGTTATCTCTGCAAAACTCGTTATCAGGCATTAAGACACATTTTGCAGGGAAGCCAAGTTAACTATTGCACTGCCTTATGCGAAATGTACATAAATTTTCCTATTTACAAAATTAACACTCTGAAATATTTACAAATATATAAAAATTCGTAACAATATATATTGAAAATTAAACTATAATTAATATAAAATAATTTTAATTTTTTTCTCTCGCTTTTTTATTAAAATGAAATGCAGGATTAAAATTTATTACAAATCAGAGTTTATGTACCTTTTGACTTTTGTGAACTTGAAAATTTGTATTTTGAATGAACTTTTCTTTATATAGGAAGACTGTCCATTTATTGTATGTATGACTTATGCATTTCAAACCCCTGACAAACTATGTTTCATTTTGGACCTAATGAATGGTAAGCTAATATGTATTCATTTTTATTAGAAAAAGTTAAGAATTTGTGTCTACAATTGCATTTACATAATTTACAACTCCTAAGTACCATAAAACAGGGTGAATCTGAACACTTTCAAAATCAAAATCGGGTCTTATAAGATCGTTTACGATTATATTTTTGACTTTGAAACTCCAGTCTTACCTTCTTATTTAAGGATAAGCACCAAATGTGAATAGGAACATAAACATATCACGATAAAAAAATTCCTTTAATATGATAGACAAAAAAGTTGTTTTCGTCAAAATTACTATCAAAACAAATCATGTTTCAATGTGTCAACTCTTCTCTTAACCTAATACAAAACAAAATAATCGATATTGCTTTAAAACTAATAATATTTTTAAAACTATTTAACGTCTGCGTGCTGTAAATTGACTTGCAACCTCCTTAAAATATTTTGAGGAAATACTGTCAAACCCTGTTAACGTGTAGTCGATGGGGCAGCCGGAATTGTTTGCGTTAACCAAATTTCATGTTTAACGAATAAATTACTGTTAAGTTTCAAATACAGAGAACTAATTTTACTTGGCGTGAAATGGGATTTCATGTTAAGCGATTTCACATTAACAGGGTTTGACTGTATAAAGGTATACTCCTCTATTTCAGAAAATCTCTCTTTACCAGAGTGCTTTTTGCAAAACGCACTCATTTAGAGTCTGTATATGAATTGCATTTTTTCATATACCTTTGCAATAACAAAGCTACTAGAAAAAAGTCTTCTGGTACAACTAGGTTTTCTGGAACTGGGTTTCTAAAATAGACTTCTCTTCAGACATTGATTCATACCTAAACTCTTGACATTAAACTTTGACATTTCTTGAAACTAAAGTATTCAGATTCTTCTTCAGTCGTTGAATCTTGTGTGGGAACATCACGTTTTTATTCCTCGATACACCCTGCAAATCTCAAAATCATGATGTGCCAAATCATGATGTGTGATTGGTAAAATGAAAAGTTTTAAAACAGAGTTAAATAAATTATGGCCTGCTGTTGTGGGTGTTTATATTTATCTAAAAAATATATGTCTGTAATAGATACATGTTAGTAGTACTTACAGAATATTTTTGGAAAGTTTAAAATTCACTGGATTGTATACACGCTATTCCAGAATTTGTAAACAAATGGACAATATTAGAAACCCTATAAAACATATATTCTGAGATTCCAAACGTGTTAGGCATATAAAATTTAATTTATATGTAATCAATAGAACTGCTTTATTTATAAAAAAGTGTAATTTCTTTGTAATTTCATTAAGCTTTATTTTGATTCACGCCGCTGTTCCTAGTCTCCCTGTTTTACAGTACATCAAGTGGAGATAATATGTTATGTTATATAATGTTTTAATCATTATATGATCATACACACTTTGAATTAAGTAGGCGTATATTTTATTGCGCATTTTCTTGTTTCTTTATGGTAAGTATATTGTGGTAAGTAACTAGCCTATTGCCTAAAGTTAATGTATATTTAAAAGCATTTTGATGATATATTTAAATATTTTGTACCATTTGATATAATATTTTTGGTTTTGAAATATAATTTAATTTGAATTGTTTACTAAAATGGGAACTTTTAAAACTTAAAAATTTCCATGTCTTATATTTTTGTAGTTTCGTTAGTAGATATCATTTATTACACATTTGATTAATTCCAAACTATTCTCAATTGAACTATTTATTCTAAACCGCTGTAAGTGATAATTACTGTGACCTAAAAAAATGCTTTTGTAATTTTTCATTTATTATACTAATCAAATAATGATTTAATGACTTATTATTCTTGCAATCATTATTTACTCAATTCCAGTTGTAAATTTTTTTTTATTCAAAGTTACACTTTAGATATTTAGTAAAAATTCTTTGATAGAAGAGAGCTCCTAAGTTGACAGTCAATACAAACATAAAAAAAAAAAAAAAAAAACCTTTTGCGTTAAATAATTTAATATGTCAACATATTTAAAATTAAATCTTTCACTAGTGCCTTTCATAACTTTTATTAAATTGTGTTACTTTAGATTACATTTATTGTAGCGGTCATTTGTTAATTATTGGTTTTAGGTGGTGACCTCCACTATCATCTCTCTCAACATGGCGTGTTTACTGAACAAGAAATGAGATTCTATGCTGCTGAAGTCATCTTAGGCTTGGAGCATATGCACAAACGTTTTGTTGTGTATAGGGACCTCAAGGTCTCAAATACATTTTTAAACAAATTTGTAACATTATTTAAGCAAATTTGTATTTTGTGTAAAATTCTATATTAGTTTTAAATAAACAAAGTATTTCTTTTTTTGAATTTTAGGATTTTTTTTAATAAGTTGCTATTCCATTCCTCCCCCCCCCCCCCTGCATCCATCCCTCTGACATAATCTGATTGGCTTTAAAACAAGTTAAGTTTAGGTGTCAGTTGTCGAGTTAAATTTGTATGAATTAAAAAATATGTTGTTGGAAAAGTATGGTGATTGGTAACCATCACTAGATTTTGCAATGTTTTCGTCTTTGTTTGATTAAAAAGTCAACTTTCCCAACCTGAGTTGCCAATTTCGTTGTGGCCTACTATATTATGTTAATAGTGTCAAGATTTTATTCCACCTAGTTGTTAAATACACAACAATTCTAATTAAATTAATCATCCAGGGACTTACTAATTAGAACTTATAATTGCTCGCAATTTATCTAAAGCTTTTAAATTATATTTTAAATATATTTAATCATATACATTTTTTTTTTATTCCAGCCAGCTAATATTCTACTTGATGAGCACGGTCATGTTCGTATCTCTGATTTAGGACTTGCATGTGATTTTTCCAAAAAGAAACCACACGCTAGCGTGTAAGTTGCAAAAATTCGTTCTACTCGTCATTCTTCTATAATTATTATAGTACACTTTCCAATAAATGGTATGCAACAGAGCTCTAATGTTAATATTGATCTTTTAGTGGAACCCATGGTTACATGGCTCCTGAAGTGTTATCAAAAGGAACTGCTTATGATTCCAGTGCAGATTGGTTCTCCTTAGGATGTATGTTATACAAGCTACTTAAAGGGTAAATTCAATTTTATTGACATGTTGATCATTCGTTGGCATTTTTATAATTTCTGAAAATATTGTTTTATGAAAACAATTACTTTTATAATAAAGTCAATGTTGTTTCAAATGGGTTTTCTTATAAACTATGTTAGGAAATTGACTTTCTATGTGAATTATGTGGAAATTCTTCTAAAATAAGATTATTGTATATTAGTTGTAGTCTATCTACTAATGTCGTGTTTTTTAATGGAGCTGATGGAGTTGAATTTCTTCAATTGATCTTGATTGATAATTTTAAAATAAGTAATTTTTTCTATGAAAAACATACTAAAAATTTCCTGTTTATTTTAATAGTAAGCTCTTGCAAAAATTGCTTTTTATATCTTAATCTAAATGTTTTTATAATAATTTAAATTCTTACAGTCACAGCCCATTCAGGCAGCACAAAACAAAAGATAAGCATGAAATTGACAGAATGACTCTGACCATGGTAGGCCAAACATACAATTGCAGTTAAATCCATGCATTCTGTGATTTTTTTTTATAACTACTTGTGTTGTTATTTTTTGGTTTTTGTTTGTGTAAGAATGTAATGCTAATGTTATACTAAAATTAGATGCAATTACGCTAAGTTTGAATTTTACATGAATGTAATATTATATTGTATTAAAATGGCTTTTTCTTATGTTTTTCTTGCTTGTTTTATTTTATACATGTTTTATTTTTCATTGGTAAATGTGACCTGAAAGAATTTGACATCAATATGAATCATAAGGAAATTCCCCTGAGACATGTTTGTTTCTAAAGCTGTTGAAAGCAAGTTTATTTACTTCTCAGGCATTCTCAGAGGAATCTTAATTAATCTTAGCAAAATATTGACTTGAATTAACTGTTTAATCAGAAAGTTTTTTTGTTTAAAATATATATGAAGGTTTACTGTTATTTAGTTTTGTACCAAATGGAATACTGAAATTGGAAAATATAGTTCAATTCAATTTGAAAAAGTGATTGGCCCAAATGGTCTTTTTGATTGTCTTTTTTATATTAGTCTCAAAATGACATGTTGGGTGAATAACATTTAATTGTGTTATTTAAAATAAATATCAAATTATTAAAAGACTGCTTTAAAGTAAATTTACTCTTTTAGGTACTTAATATTTTTGAATTTTACTAACTTACATCCCTCTCCCCCCCCCCCCCCTTAATTTTTTGCTATATTTTGGTCGCTTTTTAGTTCTTGTAATTTCTTTGTTTACTTTCATGTATGTATGTTTCTTTAACATAATAATGTTCAATAATTGTTTAGAATGTGGAATTGCCTGATAGTTTTAGTATCGAACTAAAGAATCTTTTGGAAGGCCTGCTTCAAAGGGATGTGGATAAAAGGCTTGGCTGCAAGGCCCAAGGGTAGGTAGTCTACATTATGTTTCTGTGAACCTTCTATTATTTACAATTTTATACACATGACTGTCAGATTCTAGTGCTTGTTGACAGTGATGAAAATAAATTGACATATCTTGTATGAAGGATTCTTGTGAGGATTGATTCACCGCAGGGATGAGAGATTTCCTCCTTTTTTGTTTTTTATGTAACATTTTCTCTTTGTCCCTGTTTCGAGGATCCGCATTTTTCTGATCTGCACCAGTTTTTCCTGCAAGAAGCATACTTTTCTTCATGTCTAAACAAAAGATTTTCCCTCTTAGCTCCCCTTTCATCAAATATTAAGAGTTTTCTTCAGAAACTACTAATATTTGAAATTAATTATGAGAAATTTCATTGTATCTTTAAAATTATTGAATTATCCTTCCTACATATTTTTGTGTGGAATTTTTGTGTATTCCTTTTGCGAACTTTTTAACGAATTTTTGGATTTCCTCCTTTTTGCTCTCTGATCACTCTCATCCCTATAACCGGAAAGGGTAAAGATAAAGTGCCAAATAATATCTGCTGTACTATAAATAGCAATTACTACTGTAAACAGAAAAAAATATATGAAAAAATCCATAAGCTAACTGTTATGATAGGTTTGGAGTTAAATTTTTTTTCTCTCCCCCCTACAGAGCAGACGAGGTGAAAGATCACCCATTCTTCACGGGTATTGATTGGCAGCTGGTGTACCTTCAGAAGTACCCTCCTCCCCTCATCCCCCCACGTGGTGAAGTCAATGCAGCTGATGCATTTGACATTGGTTCTTTTGATGAAGAAGACACCAAAGGAATCAAGGTAATTACTCTTGGATATATTTCTTTTATTGTTTATTAAATTGAAATCATCAGTGTTTGAGGAGAAATCTTCAAAGATATTTTGGGATATTTTTTCAGCTACTGGTTTATAATTGTGATTTCTCCCCCAGCTTTTTTAATACTTTTTATTGTTTTTTTGGTACCTGCAAGTCATTGTTCCTTAAAAAACGTGATTTGAAGATAGTTCTGGGAGAATAAATGAACAATTTATAGAAAACTTGTTTTTTTGCGTTCCTATTTTAGTTTCATAACAATACAACATTGGGAACCTGTGTTTTGGACTATAAAAATTAGTATCTAAGCATATTACTTGGAGTATAGTAGCGATATACTCAAATTGATATAAAATGTCTGTAGGATTTATGATGCATTGTTAAAATATGGTGGTTATGAAAATATTGAGAAGAAGTCTCAACACATTTTACTTGCTGTTCACTTGGTTGAAACATTTGAAAAACTTTGAATTTGGTATCGGACATGAATAAAAAATATGTATAATTAAATTTAGTAGTATTTTCTGAACATGAATTTGTTTCATTATGAGCATGCCAGGGCTTATTATATTTGATTAAAAAATCTTTTCCAATTTAATGATATTTAGATATAATAACAGAGGATATACATTGCATAGTAGTTATTTTCAGGTCTTCTATCTAATAGTCTCTTTAATATTGACCTTAATTTAATTAATCATTTCTAATTGTGTGTTCCTATTTTGAATCCCTTCACAGATATTCTCTTTCTTTCTCACTTTCAACAAGCTATTCATGTGAGATTTGTTACATCAGCGTTTTTCTAATAAAGAGTCCCATAATTAATATTCAGTATTGATAATCGTAGCAACAGATTATTTTTGTTCACAGACTCAGTTTCTGCAGACCTCAGCACAATTTGCATGGTTAGTTTCCAGTGTGTTTCACAAGGCGATTCTTATTTACTATAATATATTCATATCTGTCATTTTGGTCTCTTGCAGCCTCCTCCCTCCGACCTTCCAAAATAGTTCTATAAATGTGTATGCCTTGCCTAATTTATAAAATCATCTGAACTTTAGCTGAATAAATGTGTGTGATCTAAAGTATTTCGGTTTCGGTTGTGATCTAAAGTATTTCTTGCATTTTAGTTTTAGATAAGTCCTAAATTTACAAAATCATGTGAACATTACATAGATGTGCTATATCTTTGTAGTTATTTTCTTTTAAAATGTCAAAAGTATTATCCATTTTTCAGAAATACGACAAAGATAATTTTAATGCTATTTTGAATTTTCTTTAAATTTATTTTCATTATTTCTGTAGCTGACAGATGCTGATCAGGAGCTTTACAAAAACTTCCCGGTTGTTATATCTGAGCGATGGCAACAAGAAATAGCCGAGACTGTTTTCGAAACTATTAATCTAGAAGCAGACAAAGTGGAACAAAAGAAGAAAGCTAAAATGAAAATGAAGTTTGATGATGAGAAAGGTGTGTTTTGTTTGTATATAGTATTAAAAATGAATTTTTGTATTTGCTTGGGTCTTAAAAAATTATTATAATAAGTCACTGCAAGGAGACTGAAACCAATTTCTTTCTAATGTATCGAGCCATCCTTCTCAAATATCCAAATTACTCGGCGTATTTTTTTTTAACAACATTGCAGCACATTTTATAAATTGTTTAACTATCATGTTTTGTGGAACTTTGGTTTTAGATCAGTGTTTAAATTACTGAGCTAAAGAGAATACTGGCCTGGAGTAACAACGCAGAATCACTTAACAAGCTGTAAAGCGAGCTTCTGCGGTAGGATGCAAACAACTTACCATTTAGCGAAATAGGCAAAACGTACATTTTTGCCCTGTTGCCTAGCATGTTTTTAACATGTTTTTCATGTTCTTTTCAAGCTGTTCAACAAAATCAATCATTTAACTTTTTCGAAATACTTTAGAACGGTAATTTAGAATGAAATTTCTTGTTGTGTGCATAATTACACAAACAGATCAGGAAAATTGTAACTTTAATTTCTTCATTAAGGCAATTTTTTTCCCCCTCTTGTATGTTGGATGGTAAAACTAACCTATATGGAATTTTTTGTTGGTCAATTGTCTAAAGCTAATTCGTTATTAGGTAAAGCCTGATTAATTATATGAATGCTCCTTTTTTGGTGTTAGCTAGTTATTTTGGTAAATCGTATAATAAATACAATTGGAAACTAAATGCTGCTTTTTAGATATGACTATTTCCCCAAATATTCGGAGTATCATGAGGTTAAGTTTTGCCATTCTTTGTTAATCTGTTTTGGATTTCATTGTGTATAGAATTTAGCAACCAATCAGGAATACTATGTGTGTAAAACTATAATATGTACTCAGCTATTTTTTTTTTTAAACATATTTATAGATAAATAGATTGGCTTTTGACCTTGATAATTGATTTATCAATCATAATTTGAATTAAAATAGATTGATGATTATATTTCGTTAAATTGCAATTTGAAATTGTGTAAAACTACAAGCTGAATTGAAAGAAATGTGTTTGCCTAGAACTAGTTTGAATTTTAAACCTGGTAATTGCTCTATTGGTAATAGTTTTAAAATATTTTAATATGATTTTTAAGGTTGAACACATTTTATATAATTTCTAGCTAAACACAACCATTGCGAAACAAAATTGTTTATAAAAAAATTCTGATTTAATTAATGCTTGTAGCATATAACTATATTTAAATACATCAATGATTGTATGGTATGTCTAATTTAATTAAAAGATGTTAGTAATTAATCTAAGATGTTAGTAATTAATCTAAGATGTTAGTCCTGAAAAAAAAAAAAAAAAAAGAGAAAAAAAAAAAAAAAAAAAAAAAAAAAGGCTTAAGTCAAGTAGTTTCCCAAATATTTAGGTATTTTTTGTCAATATAGATTAGGATGTCAAATTGTAATTTTAAAGAAATGCTTGTGTAACATTCTGAAAGTTTTAGTTATATTTAATTATTATGTATAAGAATTGAAAATATATGTTTTCAAAAACATGTCTTCTAAAGTACCTATTTTCAAACTTCTATAGCTAAAGGAATTAAAAATACTAAGAATAAAATAGTTGCGATCTATTTTAAAAATTAAATGAATTTTTACAGCTAAATGGGTAACTTATTATGTACTATAATTATCACCCAGTAACATATAAAATGTTTTTGTTTTTTTTGTTAAAATTGTTTCATTTATTATTTCAAGATGCTTTTACATCTCCAAATAGCCTTACTCAATTTATAGTGCGATATTCGTGATTGTAAAATAAATATTCATGTAAATTAAAAGAAAGCTAGATAAAAATGCTTGAACTTGAAATCTTCTCATTAATATTTGAAAGAGAGTTGAACTTAGATTTCCCTTCATAGTAGGTTAAGTTAAGACACAGAAAAATCCTCTTTCTAGTTCTGTAGCTCAGTGATTGAAATGTACTTTTTAGAAATGTTTAGCAATATTTTGATAATTTTTATTTCCTGAGTAGTTAATGGAATTACTATTTTCGAAGTGCCAATATGTTGGCAAAGTGTGATGGATTATCATGTTTTGAAAACAAGGCTTACTTTAAATGTCTTTGAATAATGTTTAACACCATAGGACAATATTTTTTTTACAAATCGTCATTGCTTATTAGAATTATGTAGTAAGATAGTAGAATTAAATTGTGGAGGACTAAAATGGAAAACAACCTAAGTACCAAAAAAAAATTGAAAAATCTTTTTTTTTTTTTTTTACAGAAAAATGTCCTAAATAGCAAGCTAAACAAAGTGGAGAACCACCAAAGTGCAAACTTCAGTAGCAATAGTTCAAATTCAATCTGAAGTATGTACTTAAGCATTGTCTTAAGTACAAGATGCGATCATTGTTTGGCTCTCCTGAAATTTTTTCTTTTTTGGACTTTGGTTGTTTTTTATTTCTAGTCCTCAATTCATGTAAATATTATGCAATTTAAAATCAATTTCAATCGAAGTATTATTAAAATATCTACAATTTTCTGACATATTATATAATTTTGTTATGTATATTAAGTATCAAAGCAAACAGTTTCTTTAGCAGTCTTCTTTAATCATATTTGAATAATGGAACGACTTTTGAGCATTCTGAATTATAGTAATTTAGGGAAGAATTTTTTTTATTGACAGAGTTAAAATTTACTTACAGAATCTGACTGCATAATTCATGGCTATATAAAAAAACTAGGGGGTCCCTTTGCATCAGCCTGGCAAACTCGTTATGGCAAACTTTATCCTAATCGTTTAGAGTTGCATACAGAATCAAGTAGTACCAAGCCAGAGGTAAGCTAAAATATTTTTAGTTCAAATTGTAACCCTTTTCTACAACTTTCTATATATTCAATTAATTATTACTATTATTATTATTATTTTGATTTTATGCAGGTTAATATTGGAGCTTAGATTTTATTAATTCAGATTTGAATTAAGTTGATACATAACAATAATAATACTTTTAGATGAAATTCAAATTTACAAATTCAAACCTGTGATTGGCTAACCTGTATTTGTAAATCACTTTTTTCATCAGGTCAAAGAGTTGTGATCTGTTATGTTGTCTTGCATGTTTCATTAGTAAATTTGCTTTTTAGTTGATGATGCGTTCTAAATCTGTACAGAAAATTTCTTAATATTAAATGATGCAACTGAGAATTATTAGTGTATTTGGAAAATTATGGAATTATCAAAGATTTATCAAGGACTTTAATTTTCACTTTTTAAAATAATCCACATGAGAACAAAAAAATAAATTTTTCTATCAAGCTATGTCGCTCCTTCTTTTATCAGATCATTCATTTCACTAAAGTTTATTTTTTATTTATATAAATTTTGATGATTTGCATATTTTTAAAATTTAATGAAAAACTTTAACATTTGAACAAATTTATAACTAAATGAATTTTTTTGTGTGCCAAAAAAAGTTTTAAAAGTTAGTTTTTAATAATTTATATTGTTATTATAAATAACCAGAATTTGTGAGGGAAATTCAAGGTTTTTTTTTGGTGGATCACTCTTTGATGATTTAGCAGATGTTGACTAAACAGTTGAAGTATTGAGACACTCTTTATTGAATATCTTGATGAGAATTTATATAGTTAAAAGTTCAATTAAAGAATATAGTTATTTGATAGGCATCCTTTGAGCTAGCTGCTACTAGAGATTGGTAGAAAGAAAAATTAATTATTTTCTCTCTCTAGTACTCAGAGTGGCATTGTCACAGACATGTGTAGAATTCACTATACATTAGATGAGTTTACTCTTAGAGGAGGAAGAAAATTAGTGTTGTTTATACACAACATAACTGTATTAAGGAAAGGTGAAAGTACAAAGTTAATCATATGTATTATTCAGGTTTTGTGGAAAGTTTGCATTTTTTAAAATTTTGCAATGAAAATATTTCAATTTGTTCCATTTAATCTACATTGCTAATTGGGTTATGGTACAAATTATTTTCAACATTACAATTATTTTTTAAATAATAGCTAAAGTGAGCAGTGAAGCTAGTAGGTTTTATGAGTTAAAAACTGAATAATAATAATAAAAAAAAAAAAAAAAATTACAAATCATTGTCAATTTTTATTTGTAAATCATAGGTTATTAATTCAGGCAAAAAGTTGTCCTATTCATGGTTTAGACTTTGTGTATTTTCTTTCCCTTTTTTTAGAAATGATATCTCTGCCTAGTGATCTCTTTAAGTTTGGCTATAGTTTTTCATGGAGAAAAAGGAATGAGATGGAAGAGGTGATAGCTCTTGTGTCTTTGCCTCATCGTCTGTCTGAGTTTAAAATTATATAATTGTAGATATAGTTGTTAAAATATTACTGCAATACATAGTCCTCGTGTAGCGCCATAATATTAGAAAACTGAAAAGGAAAAAAAAAAAAAAAAAAAACCTTTGAGGAAAACAGTTTAACACCTATAGTATTTCGTTTCCCTGACACTGTCTGTTCCAAATAGGGACAGTTATTTTGCTTCAGTACGGACTCTACTATTGAAATAAAATCCAACACACAGCTACTATATAAATGGAACAAAAATAGTCATAAATATCACTTAAAAATACTTTAAAAATGTGTCTATGCATTTTCATTTTGTAAATTGTTATTCTGTTATGTTTTGAAGGTTGTTAAATGACCTAAAAAGATTAAATTAATATTGCACTGTAAAATAACTTGTATAAGTAAGTTAGGCTTGTATTTAACTTGTGTGCTGTAATAACTTTGCTTCAATTTGTTTATAACTAGTCCTTGAAACAGTTTTAATGAAATTAGAAATAGTTTTTTTTTTTTTTTTTTTTTAAATTTTTTTTTTATTTATTTAAAAAGATTGTTTCTCTATGAGATGTTGAAAAGAAATTTTCTTTGTTTGAAAGTTTATTTTCTACAATTGATGAGTTTACTGAAATATTTTCAATATTGCAGCTGATATTTATGGACCAAATTGAAGATGTAATATCAGATTATGTGCTGGTGAAAGGAGAGCAGTGCATTGTATTAAAAATGAAAGTAGAGAGAGAACGAGATGCAAAAATTGTTCTCACAAATCCAGTGAGTGAATTTCATTTATCTCTTACAATGTGATTTTTATTGATATCCAATTGTATAGAACTCAAAGAGGTACAGAGTTTGTAAAATCTTCAAAATTGAAATCTCTTCTATTGTAAAACTCGAAATTTGTCCCTGATTTATTGCCTTAATGTTAATAAACTAATAGCATGATTATTTTTATTATGCATACTTAAAATTTGGAAATTTAATTTACTTTAGAATATGGTTTTTATGTATAACTTTAGAACTTTAAATAGATTTAAATGTAAAACAGATGCCAACTTAAGTTGTATGGAAGCAGAATTACTCACAACATTTATCATAAAATATTTTGGTCTTATTTGCATACATGAAATGTATCAAGTATGGTTACAGTTTTTAGCAAATTGTTTTTTGGTTGTTTTTTCAGACAACTTAGTTCTTAGTTTCTTAAAATGTATTATTTTATTAAAGGATGAAATTGGTTTGAAAGAATGGTTGACGTCACTGAAATCAACGTATAAAAATTCCTTAGAACTACTGGCCAGCATGGCAAAGAAAGCTGGGAAAATTTATGGCACAGAGACAAATAATAGGAATAACTTGGTTACTCGCAATACCAATGGCAACTGATTAGAATTAAAGTAAGTTTGTATAAAAAGTGTGTTATTTTATTTAGTTCAGAAAGCGTTATTT
The DNA here is from genome assembly GCA_963978545.1 of Linyphia triangularis. Classification (NCBI taxonomy): domain Eukaryota; kingdom Metazoa; phylum Arthropoda; class Arachnida; order Araneae; family Linyphiidae; genus Linyphia; species Linyphia triangularis. Next base: position 32,242,555 of record OZ021726.1, read on the forward strand.
AAGACCTATTTTGAAGTTTCTGTTCAAATTTCATTATACTTTTTGTTGAGGAATGATGTACTTGCTTATATAGAAAAGACTTTTTTTCCTTCAATTTTCAAACATAGTATAACTAGTAGATAAGTTGTATTAATTTTTGTTATCTTTTTTAAACAAGGACGCTGAATTTGGGAAAATGCAAAGTATCGTTATTGGGGTTCTTAGAAGTATGTGAATAACTTATTTTTGTCTAACGTTTCAGAAGGTCTTTATGAAATAAAAACTGTACTTATTAGCGCCTAGAAGAATCCTAGGTCTCTTAAAGAGTTCTTTACAAAAAGGCATTTACTATTAATATTCCATTTGCAGATAATAGTATTTGTTATTTATTTTGTACATATCTAGAACACATGGAAAATTCATTTTTTTTTTAAAATCAAAGTACATCATGTGTAGTTGATTAAAAATTTAGTTAAAAATTAATTATGGTTCTTAAAATTGTCTTTAAATATCCTTATAAACTCCAAATTTTTCTTATCTAAAATTTGTCTTATTTTAAAGCCGTATGAATATTTTATTCGTTCATGTATTTAGTATATTCATCATTTTATTTAATAATTTATTATTATTTTTTTTCTTTTTTAGCTTTGTTCAAAAACTGTTGCCATAAAATCCAGTGCTCATCTGTAAAACAAATGCAGAGTTGTTTTATAAATAAGTATGTATAAATCTAGCATGAGAAGAAAATTTCAACCAAGAGTACAATATTCAATATGCATGATCACTCTCTCCTTTGAGTTTACCCCGGTCACCAGCGGGGAAAAGTCGCACGGGTTCAGACTTCTCAAAGTTTCCCTCCCCACAATCGCTGCTTCCTCGAAGTAACAAAAATTCAATGGACTGTCACTGTGTAGATAGAACAAAAATATATAGTTCCACTCCAAACAGGTGCATTGAAGTGTCTCGGTGGGCTATTGAGTACATCTGTCTAAACTTCAGCTGGTCTGATTTTTTGTGTGTGATATCAGATGTAGCCACATTTACTCGTTAGTTGGTCGCTGTCTGGTACCACTTCCCCATTGTGTTAAGCGGTAATGCATCCGAATCGCCTCGAATAAATTATTTTGTATAGTCGTACGAAGCGTAGTCGTGCCTGATCTATACGCTTGCGAGCACCTTCCATTCTGCCCCAAGAAGAAAATAATCCTGATTTCTTCCATATAACCCTATGCAATATATGTCGCTGCGCTAATACACACCGTGGAGGTAGCTCTAAGAAAGCACACGCTAAACAGATTTCAAAGTTAAGTGTCGTGTAGAATGGATTTCTGAAGGTTTATGTTTTGTAATATAAGGAACTGTCTTGCATGATAAGTGGCTATTTAATCTCATAGGCTCTTCAAATTTGTAATCTACGTAACACTATTATTTCTGTACATTTGTACTGCTGTGAGTCAAAGTACCTATATAGTGTGTATAAATGTTCTAAAAATTTGTACTAATGTTATATTATTTGTACATTTTAGTTAGATGATTTTGATGTTGGTTTGTGTAGATTTTTAAATGCAATCGAGTCGCGCGTCGAGGAGATTATCGAGCAATTTAAAGATTTTCCTTGGTTGCAATAATTAAAATTTACAATTTTTTTTTTTCGGTATTTTTTTTGACCTAGGCAAGAATTATATTTATCTAAAAACGTCAAATGCTTTGTGTTATCTAATTTAATATTTGGAAAATGGTGGCACAATCTTTATGTTTGAAATCTGTTATTCTATAGATACACACTATTTTACGAATTTTGAAAGTTTGTTATATTCCATTTTATACATATATTTCTCATTATGTTCATAAGTCATCATTGTATATACATAGATCATATAAATTTTATAGTTAAATCCTTCATTGTAGTGTATATAATTTCAATTTTTAAAATGAATTACTTAATGTGTTGAGGTGTTCTCAAAACATTTGTGCAGCTTATCTTTGAGATTATTTTATTTTAGTCGGGTTCATCTTATATCGAGCATACGACTCTTAATAAATCGCCCTATTTTAATATTATTGATTTGCCGTTTTTTTTAAACTAAATTAAAACTTATTATCAGAAATTTAAGTGTAAAATGGAGCTGAATTTGCACAGCTATGGTAAAATTTAAAATCAGTTTCAATTTACTTTTATTTAACTCAAAGTACAAATAGTCAGTTTAATAACATTTCTTTTCAGTATAACATGCAAAAAAAAATTAGTGATTTAAAGTTGCAGTTAAAAAACTTCAAAATATGCAGATTTAAAATGTGGTTTTGATAATCATAGGATATCACAGTGATATTTTAACGAAAATATATGCAGCTACACTTAGTTTTCAGATATGCAGTCAGGTAGTGGCCAACTCTGTATGATGCATTTCAGTTTGGGTTCACTGTAGATCTTGAAATGAGTGCTTTTCAAAATAATAGTTGAATCAGATTGAAATAAAGGATAGTATAGCAATGTTAGGGGTTATGTATGTTTTCAATTTACTATGCAAAGCAATAACTTACACCAAAAGGGAGTTCAAAACGTAGTGCAATTATGGGAGACAGACCACTTTTAGAAATACAACCTTAAGTTCAAATTATGTTTAAGAAATGTAAATATGATTGTTAGCCTGATGTATTAAATGTATAAAACATCTTTTGTAGTGTTTTGATTATCCCTTTCATCGGCAAAAATCTATTTCTGAATAATGTTACTCATCCTATGCATGAAATCTTAATCCCTGGTATTTCTAGATATCAGACCGTAGCATCTTGTGTGGCTCAAAAATAATGAAATCTGTTTAATTCACGTTTTGATTAATCATGTCTTTACCATTAAATATTTGTTATTTGCAAAGCACATTTTTTTAATTTTCACATAACCCTGATTTTCTAATAGTATTCTAATTGCATGTCAATTAATTAACTTAATTAAAAATAAACTAGTTCATTTAATGAAGAATGGATTAATAAAATTTTTTGTTAAAAATTGAGTTAAAGTATTTTAATTGAAAAATCCTAACTACTTTTGTAATTAAGTAAACTACATGTTACTACACAGTGCCAAAATATTAAACTTTATAGAACATTTTTTATGCCATAACATACAATGACAAAATTGCTGATTAATTAATTACCTTTGCAGTTGAATGAATAGGCTATGTATTAAATTTAGTATTTCCTAAAATCATATGCTGTTTCCAGCTTTTGAAACTTTCTTGTTTTTGTTATCAAAATTGTAATATTTTGAATTCTGGCTTAATATACATAGAGGTATTTAAAATCTTAAAATTCCATGTAAATTAAGATATTTTTAGTTGTAAAATAGTCTGCAAAAAAGCAAACTAGTGATTTATGAGTATTCAATTAATTAAAATTGGTTGATATATATCCTTATACATATATGGTTGAAATGAAATATTTTATATTTTCTTATTTAATAGCTTAATTTAATTTTTTTTTTTTTTTTTTTTTTTTGAGAAATGGTGCATAGCTTATAAATTATTATTTTTCTTCTGTTCAGTGACTTTTTGTGACCATAAAAGCTATAAATTTTTGATAGATAAAAAGTATAAATTTTAAAATCACCAAAAATAGTACCTTTTAAACTGCTTCAAGAAAAAAAAAAAAAAAAAAAAAAAAACTACATTTCTTTGATAAATTAAAAAAATAAAATTATTTGTTAAATTGATAATTACTTTTAGGATAGAATTTTACTTAAGTTTTACTACTCATTATTAATATTAATGCTTTATTTTTTTACTAGTATAAAGTTTCTTACAATATTTTATACTTTTTGTGCCATACAAACATATTTCAGAGGATAATCCAAACACTGCTATGTTTTTATGTTCCAATATCAGCGTTATAAACATGAAAAACACTTTTCATGTTCCTAGTTACGTGTTGTACATTTAACTTGTGCATGTTAGGCCTGTGTTTAAATAGTTTACATCTGTTATTTTTCCTTTCTTCAGTGTTTGATTAAATGTGTCAAGATACTTTTTTACAATAGCCAAGTTTAACAAAAACCATTCTATATACAGCTCATTTTAGTATTCTTTCATTTTGTAACAAATTGTAATTTAGAAAGCTGTGGTCTGGCTTTTATATGTAACAATTTTTCTCATTGTATCATAAAAGATCAAAGGCCAACTGCTTATTTATTAAATGTAATATACATATGAGAACTGAACATATTAATAAATTTTATGTTCTTTTTTGGAGATCAGTATTTCTTTCCATAAACTGTGTTGCTTGTGTGTTATATTGAATTTTTCAAAAATTAATTATTATCAATTTCTTACATAAGTTATGGCATATTTTTTCATAAGTGGAAAATATATTCCGAGTTTAATGTTGAGTTTTCTAACAATATTTTTTGAAATGCTCTGATAAATAATTGAAGGGTATAGGATATAAATGTGCTTTGTCAAGCTTTAGTCAAAACTGAGTTTCTTATGCCACTTAGTAGCACCTGAAGTGAACTATTGATCTGTAGCTTCATTTTGGGAACAGAGGAGTTATATAGAGAAAATAATTATAAGTTTTAAATGAGCAAATTAAAGTTTTACTGTACTGTAATGAAGAGAGTGAATTGCCAAAGGTGTGTTTGCATTTAAAACATTTTTTTGATAATGTGCTTTTTATACTTTCTAATCTTTGTTTGGCAAAGTAAGAAATTAAATCTTTTGAAGCTTAAATACAAAATTTTTCAGGTATTTTTTTTTTGTATGGCTTCTACTTTAGGATAATCAGTAAATGATTACGGAAAATTCGAAGAATAATGATTCTGGTCAGCAAATATTTATTTTCAAAGAAATTTAAACGTGTGCAATATTTAATTTAATCCTGAATGACCGATCCTAAAAATTGCTGTATATTTTGCATATTTCTTTTCGCGGAAATACAATGACTTATTTGATAGCTTAAGGTCGCGAGTGGGTTCTGTCTAAATCTTTCGGGACTAGTGGTACAACTGGGTGTCACTCCATCTAATTCCTATCTATATTTTTTGAAAACTTCAAATATGTTATGGAACTGTTTTGAAAAAATTAAAGTGTCGGTTTATAACTAGAGATTTTATTTAATGATTCTTCATAAATCACTGATAAAAGAACCTGCATCTAAATGGAATTGGAAAGATGAATTCCGAAAAAAGTTTTGTTTTTAAATTGCCTGCGAATCTGATGTTACATTAAAAAAAAGGGGGGGGGGGGCAGGGAGAGGCATTAAGTAAGTATGAACACAGGGACATAGTCGGAAATTTTTTTCGGACGAGAATACGAAATTAAAATAATACCATTTGAAGTTGTAAATTTAGTAAATAAAACAAATCTTTTGATTTTTATGTTTTAACAGCAAACAGACAAATTTCGTGAGGACATATGTCCCCATATCCATCTCCCTGGCTATGCGCCTGTGTGTACTTATGCAGCTGTACACAAAGGGATCATTTCTCCAGTAGGTAGCACTATATATGTTTATATATACATACTAGCTGAATACCCATGCTTTGCTACGAAATTTTAGCATGTGCAATATTTTAGTTAGTTGTGAAACCTTGCGTTGCGAAAATCTGTCATTCGTGTATTGGTTCCTAGCTTTTGGCACTTCGCTCGCAGGAAGGTTCATCGCTACGCAAAATCGAGTTTGCTTCTTTCGCTGAAAAGTTAATTGACACATAGACGCAGGCTTACTTTGCTCTCTGAAAGGTTTATTGCTGCGTAAGCATAAGCTCACTTCACTCACTAAAATCTAATTGCTACGTAATGCCTTAATATTGGAAGCCTCTCCCTTGTCGAGAAAAAAAAAATTCCCCGCTAATACAACAATACAACACCCCTTTAAGATTAATTTAACACATGTTTGTTTAAAGCAAAATTAGAGGCCAAAACTACTTATGTTGAAACTTTCAGAGCTCTAGGCCTATTGAAGTTGCTTTTAGGAAAAAAATTAATTAAAAAACAAATTAAAATTTTGACATTCTTTTTGTCAGTCCAATTAGAAAGCCAAAACTACTTGTGTTGAACATTTCAGTGCTGTAGCTCAATTACAAATCGTTTTGTTAAATATTAATTAAAAAGAAACTAAACAAAAATTTAAAATTCTATTTTTCAAAAGTCCAATTAAAAGGCCAAAGCTATTTATGTTGAAAATTTCCGAGCTGTAGCCCTATTGGAAAGTGTTTTGTAAAATATTTATTAATTAAAAAAACTAATTAACAAAAAACTAACACAAAATTTAAAATTCTGTATTTCAAGAGTTCAATAAGGAGGCCAAAATTACTTTTCTTGAAAATTTTAGAGTTATAACTCTATTAGAAGTCGTTTTGTAAAAAAAATTTGTTATTTAAGAAAATTAATTAAAACATAACTAATTAAAATTTTAACATTTCAAAAGTCCAATTAGATGTCTAAAACTACTTATGTTAAAAATTTCAAAGCTGTATCTCTGTTTGAAGTCATTTTGTGAAAAAAATTAATTAAAATATTAATTAAAAAAGAACTAATTAAAATGTTAACATTCTGTTTGACGTACATAAAATTAGAAGGCCTAAACTTCCTATGTTGAAAATTTCAGAGCTCTACTCCAATTTTAAGTAGGTTTCTTTAGATCCACAGAGCCACAGATAGATAGACAGAAACACAGCTTGTTTTATTATTATAGATATTGTTGTGTGGATGGGTTCGAAAGATTTGAAGCCAAAGCAGATCAAAACTTGCAGAAATTTATTCCAATACAACTCTTCTCAGATTCTCTTACAACTCCAGAACTTATCGTTCTAGTAGACTCAATACAGCTCTTTTCACAACAATAGAGCACAAAACAGCAGTTAAAAACTTGACAACACAACTGCTAAATCGCCGCAAAAGACAATGCAATACAGTTCGCTTTAGAACTACTCGGAATGTTCACTGAGACTCAGTAATTCCAGTCAACTAACGGACTCAACTCAGTCAACTAACTGACTAACCACAGTCAACTCCGGCTTATATAGGGGAGGCGAAACTTCTTGAAATGTCTGGAGGTAGATATTTGGAGAACTTTCCAGATAGTAGTCGAAAAGTCCTATACATGTACATGGGGACCGAAAATGTCGCCAAATGGTCACCAAGTTTGGCGACATTTGGCGATTTCTCGCCAAATTTGGCGACAAAAATTAGTCGCCAAAACCGTCGCCAATTTGGCGAGATTGCCATTACCATAATGTTAAATGCCCTGCTCCTTGTAAAACTCGCTTCCCAGCGTTACCTCTGTAAAACTCGTTATCAAGCATTAAGGCACACATTGCGGGGAAGCAAACTAGAGACGAACTATTGCACTGCCTTATGTGAAATGTACATAAATTTTCCTATTTACAAAATCAACACTACGAAATATTTACAAATATACAAAAATTCGTAACAATATTAAGGAGTTATTTCAGAACTGGTAAATCCCTAGTTTATGCGCTTAGTACAAGTGGATATAAATTGCATTTCCTTTTGTCGCGAAGTCAAGATAGCTCTTGATTCAAATGGCAATTAGAATTAGAATATGCGTTATCTTAAAAAATGTAAGAAAGTAAACTTTTCTTTCTAATGATGTTTTAATTACTTTTACAATATCAGAAGTGGGACATAATAGGCAAATTAGCTTTATTTTAATGTATTTCGATTTCAAGATGGTATTTTTGTAACGAAATCGAAAAGAGAATTTGCGTTCTGTAGCTGATGAATTAGGTGAAGATATTTCGTCTGCAAAGTTGAAAATTCCTGAATTGAGAAAATTGATCTTGGGAAATTAAAAGTTTCAATGAAGATATGGTTTGAGGCATCATGTAGAGGTTTTGAATGACGAAACGACAAAACAAGAAGCTAGAAGATGCCGAACGAGTCTGATAACAAACCGAGCGAGAACTAGCCAAGGAGGTCGAGCGGGATCATGCATTGGAACTTAAAAGTTAAGAATTGGCGACTATTATGGATATTAGCCTTTATTTGGCTCACTTCGAGGGAGTTATGAAGAGAGTACAAATGCCAAGTTTATTGTGGATGTCATGCTTAACCCTTTGCACTCCAGAGGTGACTCTCACTCACCACGTGATTTGATGCCGAAACTCGAGAGGACCACTAGGTTTGATGTGGAAATTCGATGCAAAGCCAATGATTGTGTTGAGTTGCTTTGAAGAGGATCTGTAACCGCAAACCAACCAAAAATGGCGGGAAACGTCTCGAGTTGCTGGTCCCACCGCGCGAAAAAGGCCTGGAGTGCAAAGTATTAATTAGCCAACTACCGAGTGACATTGTTCAAATGATAGTGTGAGAATCAGAAGAACAGTCAGAAAGTTATAGCAATGCCAAATCTCTTCTGCTTAAACATTACAATAAACTTGAGTTCAGAAAAATTTAGGCTACTCTTCCATTCTTATGATAATTGTGGCAGAAAATCATGAAAGGAATACTATCATGAACTAGACACTTGTTTTAACAGATATGGATAAAAAGACTTAACATTAACATTTTGAGCTGTTGAAAATCTGATAACCGCATGTCAAACTAAAGCTCAAATTCCTTCTGAAATATGTGAATATTATTTGCATTAGTGGTGAGTGGACCTATATATCTCTTTTTGAATTTATATTAATTATGTTTTTGGTTGTGGCAGTAAAATTTTGTGAGAGCTAATTAACCCAATTGTTGTCATCCAATCAAGCTTAAACTTGGCCTATAGACTCGCTTCCGATTACAATTCATTCTATCAAGTTTTGGGGATAAAAAAAAAAAGTTATTCTATGGTACGGAGGATTCGATGGTTTCTTTTGTAATGCTCAAATACTATGAAAGTTTGAGGCGTTGCGGATTCGAAGGGCGAACTCAACATTGGGTAAAAGTAAAATTTATATCATCTGCATCGAAACTCTTCAAAGATTCTACAGGTAAATTTTTCATTTTGAGTTCGCCCCTTTTTAACACGCTTTTATTAGTTTCACCTGTATGTTTGCTTGTAACCGACTCTTTTGGGCTCGATTTTGCTCTACTTTGAGCGATCAGATTTGATTCAAACTTTGCACACTTGTCACTTGTCAGAGACCGATGACAATCAGTGGTAGAAGTGGGAGTGAAAAAAGTGGGGGGATGCCCTAAAGTTCGTGACAAGTGACCCCCCCCCCCCCGAGTTAAATTTTTATAATTTCTTATCTTATAACAATAATATTAACTTATACTAATAATTTATACTTCCTAACACTAACGTTGAACAAGGATCCAGAATTTAATGTTATTTTAATGTATGTCCTGTAACTTATTTTTTTATTATTTGGAAGTATATATGAGATAAAGTGAAGTAATAATTGGACAATATATACATAGCAGTTTATTTAAATTTAAATAGTGCTTCTAAATGTGCATACTTTAAAAAAAAAATTAATTTAATATAGAACTCTAAAAAGTGTCCCCCCTCTCCCCTAAATAGCTTGTATATTTATACGAAACAATAATATAAACTTAATTTAAAAGAAAGTTCCTCTAAAGTAAAAGTTGACCAAGAAAGAGTTTTTTTTCTTTCTTTTACATTTGAAAACTTTTAATCACTTTTTCTCAGTCTCACTACATTTAAAGGTTGTTATTTTTCTTTAGTATTGGAGTAGTTTGAATGTTTTTAGAAGTAGAGGGATGGATTTCAGTAATTTTAGAAGTAGGGGGACGCATGGGTATTTTCTTGAAAAGTGGGGGGAAGCTTCACCCCACGTTTACCCACACTTCTAGCCACTGATGACAATACAATAATTCAATAAGTTTGTCGCTTTATCACAAGGATTAGCTCGTGTTGCCCTTGCACCGTAAAATTCCAACCAACTAACCTTCTCCGGAATCGAACCCTGGTGTGCCGTTACCCTTTACAATCCTAGTAATCACAGAACCTATCATCGACAATTGATAAGGCAGATATTTGAAAGATTTGTCGTGGGCACGACGATTATACAAAGCGTGTTTTTTTAGTTGCATTATCCTTACCAGGATTTTCAGGATTAGTTATTTTTTTATGTAGAGACACGGTAGTGTTTTGTGCCAAGTAATACGGCTTGTACTAAGGCATACACATGACTTAAATTTGAGACAAGCATGTGACTATTGGCAGGAACAACTGGAGAGTTTTGTACACTTAACTAAAAAAATTAACTTAAAAAAAATTTATTGTTTACAGAAAAAATAATTAATAGTTTAAAAAACTAAAAAACACGCTTTAATAGAAAACCAAACTAAAAAGTAGAAAATAATTAATAGTTTAAAAAACTAAAAAACACGCTTTAAGGCAGTAGTCTGGTAACTTATGCCTATTTTCATGACTTCTTTGGAGGGTGGTTTTTTATAGGAAAATAAAAATTATCTGGAATATTTAGAGTGTTTTTATTTACATATTGAAAATATATAAAAAAATTTATTTGAAAAAATTTAATAGTTTATTACTATTATTATTGTCACTCGAAGTTGGAACCTAAAAAAAAATGCACGTGGGTGGCCCGGGTGATTTTGGCTCTTGATGTTATCTGAAATCAAATATTCTTGATTATTCTTAATCTATAGACATGTCATTCTGGTCGGAACTACTGAAATTAAATTTCAAGGGTAAATAACAAAATGGCGGACTTTGAAAAAAAAAAGTCCTTTTATTTTAGCAAAGAAAGGGTTGTAAAATAAAAAGTTAGGGGTGAAAAAAATTATCGTTAGTACCGACGAGAACTATAAGTGTGTAGAACAGCCTGTTAAAATTTGAAAGCAATCGGTTCAGTAGAAAAAAAGTTAGGACCCGGGCCGACCAGAAAAACAATGTTTTGAGAAAAACGCGTTTAAAGTTCAACAACAAATTTTCATAAGTAAACTTATACTTACGTCAATTGTCTATGCCTGGCATTGGCGGCTTCAAGGGGGGGGCCATGGGGGCCATCGCCCCCCCCCCCCCTTGAAGGGTTCCCTCTTCCTCCCTAGCCCTTTTGAATATCCCAAAATTCTTTGAGAATCTCTAGTTTAAAAAACGGTGAAAATACAGATTTGTAAGCACAATTTCACTAACGTAAATTTTTTCTTTACAGTACAAAGAATTATAGCTCCCCTCAGAAAAAAACCCTGGTTTTAAATGTATTTACGTACACAACACAATACTCGGTACACAGCACAAGACACAAATACTCAGGTAGTGACTATCCCCCTCCCAAACGACGATTTCCTTTTTCCCCGGGCCTCTGCCCCTTTTTGGAACAACCATGCTCTTCTAAGCAACCATGGCGCCGAGGGTGATTATTTTTCAACACATAATTCTGCAAAAAGAAACCTTGTTTTAAAGAACTGTTTAGAAAAACGAAATCCAGATCTAGGTAAATTTTTGGGAACACAACTTTCAGGACTGTGTGAGACACGCTGGGTTGAAAGGCATGATGGTGTTATTAAATTCCGCGAAGCTCTACCTTACATAATTGAAGCGCTTGAAACGATTTCAAACTGGTCGGACCTAACCACTTCCTCTAATGCATTTTCACATCTATGCTCACTTTGCAGTGTCCAGTTTGTTTCAGCTTTAGTACCATTAATTGATGTCTTGAAGCAAACTCTACCACTAAGCAGAAAACTTCAGGCTCCTGATCTCGATTTGCGAAAAGCTGCGTCCATTGTTGAAGATACAATTTCGGTTTTGCAGAAGAAGCGCCAAGACTGCGTGGAATCTTTTTCTATTCTATTCAATGAGGTTGAAGATATATGTTTGGAGCTTGAAATTGATGTGAATCTTCCACGCCTAGCCAGACGTCAAAAACACCGTGAGAACTACAATACTCAAATACCAGAAGAGTATTTTAGAATCTCGGTTTACATACCTTTATTGGATAATGTAATTGAAGACCTAATAGGAAGATTTCCAAAAGAAAATTTGGATTATTTTGGCCTTCGATTACTGATTCCAACCCCCGATATGGAAAAGCCAACAGAATCAGAAAGCAACGAGCTTCAAAACTTATTAAAGAAGTTCATACCAATTTTAGGACTGACACAAATGAGTGTTATTCTGATTGAAAGTGAGCTAGCACTATGGAGAGAGAAATGGAAAAAAGAAGAAAAGCTCCCCACTTCTGCCATAGATGCAATGAGAGCTTGTGACAAAGATGTATATCCTACTATTTACGCGTTACTTAAAATTTTGCCAACACTACCAGTTAGCGTTGCCTCTGCTGAAAGAAGTTTCTCTACCCTTCGACGCTTGAAAACGTGGCTAAGAGCTAGAATGGGGGAAGAAAGGTTAGCAGGACTTTGCTTGTTGCATACTCACAGAGACATAAACATTGATGTGAGCTGTGTCATAGACAGATTTTAAAAAACAAAGCAAAGGAAATTGGATTTTGTTCTTTAGGCTTTCAAAGAATAAAGAAGTGTGATTGTAAAACAATTATTAACTATTTTTATTTTTTTGTAATTTCTTTGTTTTACTTTTTTCTTATTTTTCAGGAGAGCAATTCAAGCTTAAATTAACTTTTTTAATTCTGCATCAAATGAAAATTACTAATTTAGAAAATTCTACACTTATCATTGCAATCAAGCTTTTAATCAGCAGTTAGTTTATTACAATTAGGTTACATAGTGCATACATTTTACGAACTTTAAGTTTAAAATGGCCCCCCCTGAAAAATGAACCTAGGGCCGCCTTTGATGCCTGGAGCGTATAATATGCCTTCATCCTCTTCATAGGCATCATTCTCCGCAACTTTGTCCGCTCTTCGACTCTTTCGTGCTTCTTTCGATGACATTGCTGTGGCATTTTCCGCTTTTGCAATCCGAGATTTATTGTAGGATTTTGCAAACGCGACAGCGCACGCGTCGTTGAGCGTACGTTGAGCTCTCATCAATGGCTACTTCAATATCTTCTTCATTTTTTAATTTTTCAGCAGACTTGCTCACAAATGTTACATCTTTTTCAGCAGTGCATCTATTACCGTGAAATTTTCGCTTAATGCCTGGATCTCCAGGACTTTTCGTACCACGTTTTTTTCCTTTCTTATCCATCTTAGATGCTTACGTGTCAACGTACGATTGAATACTAACAGAGTACTATGAATTTTAACTTAAATATACTAAAAGCGCAAATAATAGAAGGGTCCAAGCGGTTGCAGCTGCCTGTCGACCTTAAAGGTTGGACTCCGAGGCGCTCTAGGAAACTCGTTATAACTCCCGAAATATTTCGAATTTCTGTCTGAAATTTTCACAGTATATTCTTAAGACATTGTACTTTCAAATTAAGCAAAAAAAAAAAAAAAAAAAAAAAAAAAATTCAATTTTTTGAACCCAAGTTACCAGACTACTACCTTAATAGAAAAGTGAACTAAAAAGTAGAAGATAATTTTAAATAAGTTTGAAATAAGAATAGAGTGAATAACAAGAAATATTTATTTTATCGTAAAAAAAGCGTGGGATGCTTGATGTCAATTTTTTTAAATATTTAATGACAGATATTGGTAAAAGTAGAGCCATTATGAAAATCCCTTAAAAAGCACCCCACGCTTTTTTACGATAAAATACATATTTCTTGTTAATCACTCTATTCTTATTTCAAACGTATTTAAAATTATTTTCTACTTTTTAGTTCACTTTTCTATTAAAGCGTCTTTTTTAGTTTTTTAATCTATTAATTATTTCCCTCTCAAAATACGCAGAGAATGATACCAAGCTGCAAAGAAACTGCTTTATAGAGAACTTATCAAATGCGTTTTTCGAAGAACCACCTTTTATTGAGTTCGCACTCCGTAACCGCAACACTTCATTTGATTTCGGCTCAAAGAAGTTGCAATTGTTCAAATATTTTGGTATTGCATATAAAGGATTTATAGTAAAATTTTTGTATCCACAGGTTAACTCCCCCCTCCCCCTCAATTTTAAATTTTGGTTGGTACTTTCATTTAATTTCGTATCAGTATTGGTGACAACACGGCACATCTTGGTTGGAAAGATTAGCTAAGACCATGGAAGCCACGTCCTCACCCGGAGAAAGCATTGAAATGGCAACTTCACAAAATTCCTTCTGCACTGAAATGATTTATTCCCCCCCCCCCTTTTTTTTTATTAGTTCTTTTTTTTACTTCATCCTGTTCCAGAGAAGTGGTTCTCTCACATATGTACTCGGAGGCAGGTGCTAGTTCACAAAGTCCTTCCTTTCCACTCCCAGCCGGGAGTTCAACCAACCAACCTAAGGGTGCTTGCACAGTGGAACCGGGATGGGTGCTTACTCGCATACTCGCATACAGGACGGTTTACCTGGAAGGTTACCAGGCAGGTTATACTCGCATAGACCCTGGATCACTCCAATGTAAACCACGTGATTTTCTTAGCAACCACGCGTAGCAACGATCTCTGAAGAAAACAAAAGCGCCAAGTTTCGAATAAAGAATAGAATCGGAAATTAAATAAAGAATTTTGCTATGAAATTGGTTTTTAGATACAGTGAAAAGTGTATATTCACAAATTTTAGGTCATGGAACTTTTATTACAGAATGTAGTTGAGCATTTTGTTTGGCTAATATAGAAAAAAGGGTAGATTTGTTGTCGATACGGTTGCACTATATCAAGTTTTGGTGAGTGCCACTGTCACTAAAAGGCCCCTTTTGCACACACTTTTTTGAACCGTTTTGAAATATGAATAAACCAACTTGCAGGGAAGCAATTGTGCTGAAATTTGAGAAATACATTTTTGTAGATAAAGATTGCATTCCATCAAATTTTGGGGGCTACCACTGTCAATAACAGGCCGCTTTTACACACGATTTAATTGGGGCTTGTGTTAGTAATAAACTTACTTCACGTCATCCAATCGAACTGAAACTTGGATGGTAGACTCGTTGTCTATGATAATTTTTTTTTCTTATTAAGTTTTGGGACTGTCACATAAATGCCGCTTTTACGCACTTTTTATTGCATTTCTTCAGACCTGTAAGCTTTTACTCACGTTCTATTATCCAGATACTAACCCTAATAGCACACATCCTCCCAGGGAGGTCCCTGGGAAGTCATTCGTAGTCCCGGGGATGACTGGGGACTTCCTAGGGACCTCCCTGAGAGGATGTGTGCTATTATTGAAGCTATATTCAAACATGTTCAATTTGACGATTTTTAATGAAGGAAACCTTTCCCTATTAAATTTGACGAGCAAGATCTTCGCACAGCAAAATTCTTGGCAAATAGACTTGTTCTATATATGATGCATTCAATCAAGTTTTGGTGTAAAAAAAATAAAAAATTAATAAATATTTTGGAGTGGTTGTTTTTTAGTAGTTGTCAAACTATATCAAAATTATCTCAGTCAATAAGTTGCAATTGGTGCATGAAAATTAGAAATGCATATAAAAGGTTGATATTAAAATTTTAGTTTTTTAGGGGTTATTTTTAAATATTTTATATTAACTTCGATTTTGTGTATGTGTATGCCTGATGCCGGGCAAATCTGCTGAGACCTAATTAACCAACTTACCGTCATCCGATCGGGCTGAAACTTGGCATGTATATTCGGTGTCGATGAGTACGCATTCTAACGAGGTTTGGGGGTTGTCACTAAAAGGCAGCTTTTACACCGGCTTCCATTTTGGCTTCTGAGGACTAATTAACCCACTTGCCGTCAGTCAATCGAATTGAAATTTGACAGATAGATTAGTTGTCGATAAGATGCAGCCTATCAAGTTTTTGGGCTGTCACTAAAGGGTCTCTTTTACACAAGCTTCCATTTCGGTTGGTTTGTACGCTAAACGACTTATTTATGCAAAATGACGGCTAATGAAACAGAGACTTATAGCTTAACGTGGATTCCGAACCACAACAAGCATCTATGCCAAACCCAGGATTCGAACCCGGCACTTTTGGCATGCGAGACTAGATCACTAACCACACAGATAACAGGATATTCGAAAAAATGTCAGAATAAAAATTGTAATATCTATTTGCAATACCCATGTGCAATACCTATTTGCAATACTCATGTGCAATACCTATTTGCAATACGCATATGCAATACCTATTTGCAATACTCATGTGCAATACCTATTTGCAATACACAAATGCAATACACATGTGCGATACCTATTTCGAATACTCATGTGCAATACACATACACAATACTCATATGCAATACCTATTTGCAATACTCATGTGCAATATCTACTTGCAATACCCATGAGCAATACTCATGTGCAATACCCATTTGGAATACTCATGTGCAATACATATACACAATACTCATATGTAATACCGAATTGCAATATTCATGTTCAATGCCAATTTGCAATACTCATGTGCAATACACATATGCAATACTCATGTGCAATATCTTTTTGGAATACTCATGTGCAATATACATTCACAATACTCATATGCAATACCTATTTGCAATACCCATGTGAAATACCTATTTGCTATTCTCATGTGCAATATCTACTTGGAATTCTTATGGGCAATACTCATGTGCAATCCCTAATTTATAGCATACACATGTGCAATAACTATTCTCAATATATATGGGCAATACCTATTCGCAATACTCATGTGCAATACCTAATTGCAACAAGCATTTGCAATATACACGTACAGTACCTATTTGCAATACACATATGTTATTACTATATGCAGTAACTATGTGCAATGCACATAATTATTTACACTAATAACCTCAATTTTAGAAAAATCCTCGATATAAAGCAGCAACGGATCAAAGTTGCACATGCGCACTGAGTATCCCCGCACTATGCCAGTAAGCATCAATCCGAGGAAAAACCTACCTGAAATCATGCGAGTATTCCAGGTAAACCGACCAGTCTCCACTGTGAACGTCCCCATAGAGAAGCATGGTTTTATTTTACCTCGCACGTGCGAGTATGCGAGTAAGCACCCATCCCGGCTCCACTGTGTAAGCACCCTTAGGCCATGGAAAAAGTTATTACACATGGTCAGACATGATTTCGTGCATTCCTCTTAAAGTTGTTTTCATACAATAGCAGGTAAGAAAACAATGTTTCTGTTACAAAATTGTGATTTCTTTAAAATTGAAGTAGAATATTATCAGTAAATGTTAAGATTTAGTCTGTGTCAAATACTGAGGCATAATATTAGAGTTTTAAGTGGTTGACATGTGGTGTTAACTACTAACATTTCAAGGGGGACATTTTTACTTGTTAATTCAAACCATGGATCAACAACCACAGGCTTCATACGGTCTTTAGAAATCCTTATAAATGCTTCATTTTTATGTGATACTTATTATTATATTTTTAAAGGCCCTTGTAAAGTACTTAGAAAATACTTTTTTTTGTTTAAAAGGATTTAAAAAAAATTAAGGGTTGTTTAAAAAAACAAATGCAAAAATTTTCAAAAAAAAATTTTTTTAATTTTTTTTTTGTATGGAAATATTGGGGTAATTGGTATGGAAATATTGGGGAAATTGTAATTTTAAATTCTGATCCCCGGAGCTAACAAACAAAAAGCTGCGAGTTTTAATTCCTCCAAATACCCATATTTATTTTAATAACCTTAAAAAGTATGAATTATAAAGTTAAGGATTACCAGTCTGTGGATAATGAAAGAATAATCATTGTAATAAATTGAAATCTTCACTGTTTAACGTACACAAAAATACTTTTCATAAAAGCAATTTTTTGTAAGAAAATACGTAATCTTATACCAAAAGATACGATTTTGTGAATCTCTTTTGAGGTTTCATTATTTCTGACCTAATAATGCAACTGCTTACTTCCTCAATCTCGTATAGTCACTCCTTTGTAAGTTACCATTTTTTGTAAAAGATCACTTGGTGAGAGGTAAAGATCTCTTTATACATTTTTTTTAAATTTCTTTGGCGTTTAGTTTGTAAAATATTGTCTTCTGAAAAAAATACTTCATTTTTTTTAACAAGTTCCTTTCGGAATTGCATAGTCACTGTGTCGACTAATCTCACGATCATTTTTTGAACTCATGGCTCAGAGTCAGAATATATATCTAGCAAGAGAGAAGTTTTGAGGTTGAGCCCCCAAGTTGGTCTCTGCAACTTGTAGTGAGAATGAATAGACACGATTAAAACTCAGAATCATGTTATAAAGATGTTCAATGTAGTATAGTCATCGTATAGTTCTAGCACAAAGACATTTCAACACCACCTATTCAATACTGAGACTCTATGAACTCTGGACTTAGGTCAGTGAGGTGTGAGGTAGAACTTTGAACCTACCACAATTGACATTTTCGGTTGTACTGCATCTTTTCTAGTCTAAGAGCTCGCTGCATGAGGGCTATTCTGCGCCGGAACCTCATGAGGGCATTTTATACAGAGCCACTCGAGTGGCGAACGCGCGCCACCACTTCAGTCGCTCAATCAAGCCACTCGGCTTAAGATCAAGATATGGACAACTGAGGGTAGTTTGTGTAACGATAGCTTTTGTATTTTTGAAATCCAGTTATCATATCGCTGCTGTGGTGAAATAATGAACTGCAGAATCTGACAAAAAGTCAAGTTAAAAGAAGTTAAGGTCTCTATTACGTTGAGGAATATTGAACGCATCGAAGAGAACAAAGACTGAACAGCAACACTTATTTGTAACAATATTTCACCAGTTCTAAGTTGATAGGCGTTACTAAGTTTAGATAGAAATTAGTTTGAACTTTTGTGTTTTCTGTAAAATTCCAATTTTCGCAGTTGCGTCATTGTTCTGCCATAGTTACGATATTTGGTTGTCTGTCACGTGACTGAATGGCGTTTGTTTCCGACATTGAATGGATTCGAATTTCTTGTAGACTTGGATGTTCGCTTGTGATTCGAAGCGAGCTTGTGCGTGCATATGATTCGAACGAGCTTGTGTATAGGGTAATGAGCGGTAAGTGGCACTGGCTACGATGAGAGCGAAGGCTGTATTTCCCATCAATTCCTAACATGATGTCATCCAGTGAACTGACTGAGTGCCTTGTTTTGAGTGTTTATTTACTTACAAAATGAAGTGCCTAAAACCAACATTGTTTTATGGTGGCGAGATTATTACAAAACATCATATAAACATAAGTTTTCGAAAAAATAATAAAATAACATTTCAATTATATTTTCAAATAAAACACTTTTGAATTAATTTAAAATCAAAATACTATTTTCAAAATCATTTTATTTGTCATGCCACAAACATGGCCTGCATTGAATTTCCAAAATTAAAACCTCGAACTCGATGTCTGGTAACGTTCTTTTGTATGCCATTTTTATTGGACTAGAGCTTGTATGCAACTGAAAAGACTCTGGGCGGTGAGCGAAGAGCGAAAGTTAATGTTTGAAGGTAGCGGTAGGTTGTAAGATGAAGCGTCTACAAGTTTCGCCCTGAACGTAAGTGGCGGTACCCTCAGAGAAACGTAAGTGGCGTCGCTTCTTCGTTCTGCCGTCCGACGCTCACCTTTCGCCGCTTGTATCGTACCCGTGGCCTTAGAGTTAAATGCCTCGGGTATGATGCAAGCGGCAAGAGGTGAGCGTTGCCTTGTTTGGCGTATTTGTGCATAAAATGATAGTTTGTCGGATCTTCTAATCATAGAACGTAAATATGCCATGAAAAAAATAATAATCAAGATTATATTCTGCACTTATAGCTTGTTGCTAAAATGACATAATATATAATGCATCTATTTCTGCGCATATTCTGTCGATTTATTTAAATTTACCATGAAATCTCGTTTGCCATTGTTAATATGTTGCAATTTCCCACCTACCGTGCTTTCGTGGGTTATTTGAGTAAACATTGAAACAAAGAGGTATAGAAAACAACGTGAAAATATAACGCTATCTATAAACAGGCAGAAGTGTTTTATAGCTGCTACGGTGGAACAAGGATGTAGCGCATAAAAAACCGTGATGTAATTATGCATAGATTCCGTCGAAAATCTTACGAGGAACGTGGTTTAAAACAGGTTTTAGACTGGTTCATCATCTGCGCGTTGACGCCAAACGCAAAAGTAGCTTTTTCCCGAAAAATCGCAAAGTGAAAAACTAAATTTTTTTTTTTTAACTATCTATACGAGCTCAAATTTTTGAAAGAATGGTATTGTTTTTCATGATTTTTGTCTCTACTTTTATTTAAAATTAAAACCAAAAAACGTGAAAGTTCCTCATTCTAAATGTTTCGAAAAGGCTATAAACACAAAAATTTCTGCTCAATGTGCTTTTTAAAAAATTTGCAATCAAAGTTCCCTTGTTTGACTTTGGCGAGAAAACGATTCATTCGGCTCGAATTGAATGTGATGTCAAGATATCTCAATCATCTTTGCTTAAAATATAGCAGCGGAAACCAGTTTTGTAAGTTTCTCGCAAATCGCGCCAACCTGTACGGGATATGGTAATGGTCTACCAAATCAACGCCAACTATTTGGCAGAAATCTCACGATACCATAGAAACGGAAGGATCTCTTGACATCAGATTTTGTTGAGTGTCTTGATCGGACTGGTTTTGCGGCATTTTTTCCCCTTCTTAATATTTAAATAACTAATTTTCTTAAGGAACTTTTGTTTAAATATTTGGAATCGGAAAGAAATTCTTCATAAATATAAATTAACTAGCTGCACTACGAAATTTTACCATGTGCATTTTAGCAATCAATAAACATTCATGTATTCTATAAAAAAAAAAAAAAAAAAAAAAAAAAAAAACCTCTTCAGACGTTTGATCGCATTTCAATCCCGATAAATTGATTTATCAAAATAGGAACTTTCCTTTGTTGAGATTTTTTTCAAAAATTTATAATTGAGAATATATTGTAAATGAGGCATTTGTATGTCCCTCGTTTAGAACGCTTCTCCTCCTTTGGACCTTTTTTTAATTACTTAATCGGGATTGCAATAATTTATCTTATTATTGTCTTGATCTCTGAAGGAGACATTGTTTCACATTTTTTCAAGAAGGGAGCCCTTGTAAGTCGTCATGTTAGTCTTCCAGCCCAGTGCATTTAGAAACTAATTCCTATATAACCTTAAAATTTGGTGAATAGGTATGAGAAAGATCACTATATGAAATGACATAAATTGTTTTCATTTAATGTCCATCTATTACAAATCAAATTTAAAAAGAAAAAATGCAAAAGACAAAACCAGGTGGAGCCACTATATATGCATTGACGAAATTATTTCAAATGTAGAACAAAATATATTAGACTCTATTTTCGAGTTTTTAATTTATTTCATTCAATTGAGTGATCATTTTCGTACATACTCACCAAATTTCAAGGTAGAAACAAATTTCATTTCAAAACAAATTAGTTTCGAAATGAACTGTGCTAGAAGATTGTAACGTAGAGTGAATAGGGCATTCCTTAATAGGATTTTCTCTTATATGGGTTGAAAGTAATGAACGTGAGTGAAATTTTAGACTACAAAGAAACGTTTCAATGGTTTTAGTTAGAATCTTTGTCATTTTAATCATAATCATAGAAGCCCAATTGACGAAGATTTGAATTATTTTTGCAATTTTTCTTATTATTTCCCTTTAAACTTGATACAGAGTATAGCTTCAATAGTAAAATTTGATTATTTTAATTTAATAGAACTCTTATCAATGGTAGTTTAATGAGCGATAAGGTTTTGACATGGTAATCTTATCTCAGTTCAAAATGGCAAGGCGTATTTGGTTGTGATAAGCACTTCATTCTGACAGAAATAGACAGTCGAAATCATGTAAACTGGTCGTTGTATCAATGAATTATTACTTTCCTCCCCCTACATGTGCGGAGTACTGTAATGGGTCTAAATACGTATATTGCGAATAACCAATGAACATAACTACTCCTGTATCTAAATTTTGAATAATCTTTGTAATGTTTGTTATCTAAAGTTTAAGCTTTTTTGCAATAATCTTTGTTTTCAAGAGTGTAACTTTCGAAATAATTCGATTCAGATCCAGAAGCTCAAAATTTATAGATTATTCAAGTTGTTATTGATTTGTTGGGTTAGTTA
This sequence comes from Linyphia triangularis, assembly GCA_963978545.1. Lineage (NCBI taxonomy): Eukaryota > Metazoa > Arthropoda > Arachnida > Araneae > Linyphiidae > Linyphia > Linyphia triangularis. The sequence continues at coordinate 32,264,521 of OZ021726.1, forward strand.
TATTGGATTTTTTACGCCGGAAGAGCTACAGGAAGGCTATATTGCCCCGAAAAATTTAAAACAATTTCTAGCCTACTTATATTAGTCCCGATTATAATGAGGGTGGATGAATGATTGTCTTTTAAGGAGAAAAATATCGCTCTTTCATCTCAAATGATGTTAAATCTTAAAACTATCAGCAGAGAGATTGAAAGTCAACCTGAGCTTTTATCACCATACATTTCGTGTTTACTCCTTTTCAAAGGAGGAGTTTTAAGATTATGAATGGCGAGGGCTCTCACACACCGACCTGCTGAGAGCGCTAAAATGATGCGACACAGTAATTCAAACTCCTGAAATTACTCATTATTATTATTTACATACACAAATCTCATTATTAAATTTACGTTAGCATAGGGAAAAGTAGCATGCCTAATACGATACATTGAAGGATTTCCAGAACGGTAAGATTGATTTGTGAAAAAATCAGTTAAATAAAACTGTCAAGAAGGTGCTTCCGAAATATATTGGTAAACATTAAGTTCCCCCTTGCATTTAAATTCTATTTATCTGTAGAATAGTTGTCTTTTTTTAAACACTTTTCGTATAAAATATCTGATGCCTTTCCCTGTAATTATAAAGACTTCCAGAATTGGAACCCCTAATTGTAGACGCCCAAACTATCCCAATCATTTTATTTTGTTCTGCTCTTCAAACTGACACAATGTTTCCTAATCTTTGAAATCCAATAAATGAATATTTCTTTAACTGATAACACGAATTTAAGGGGAGAAACACCTTTTCTCCAACAATCAAATTGAGGAATACAAACGAGCACTTAAAACGAGCACTTATTCCCGCTGAAAAGAATTCCATTCAACCTTCTGTCGAACATTTCATCTGATTAGACTCTTAAGCTCGCAGAGATGGACAGAGTAACGCTTTTATCAACCGTTCTTCGCTTTGAAAGCCACTTATCAGTATGTCTTCCATTAGCGAATGAAGTTTAACAAGTTTAATTGCTATCTAATTAATGGTTGTGTGCATACGAAATTAAGAGATACCTTCAGGCAATTTTTGTGCTCATCCTTTCTGTGCGTTTTTCTTAACTACCTTTTCCCTTTGAGCTAGCTTTGCTAGAAGTGGTTTAGTGTTAATTGCTGAAGATAAGAATAATGTTATTTTTATTCTTATCAGTATTATCAGGGAACTTTTTTTAGAGGAGTGTTTTTGTACTTATCTCTCCAGTGAATAAATCGGGAAGGATGATCTGTAATAACATTTAAAAAATGGTTTTAAAACATTGTTAAGAAGTGTTTAACAAGGATCTTCTTGCATTCTATCGATTAAGGGCTCTAACAAAAAGCTTTTTTGTTTGAAAAATATTTGTTGCATGATTGAAGCTTTCATTTTCCATTAATTTATGTTTATCTCTAGTTTGTTTTTAAGAGCACTTTAATGTGTTTTAAGAAGGATTGCAATCACTGTCTGGGACTTAAGGTGGAATAATTTATTTTTGTTGATTTTAACAACCTTGAACCTATCAATGAATGTGAAAATACAGGATGGTTATAGTTGAACGGCTCCTGCTTAGAAGCGTATAGAGTTCGGTTTAATACAGATATCGTCACAGTTTTCTACACTTAAGTATTGAGATCATGGGAGGAATGATCTTGCTAATAATAAATGATAAGCGTCTCTTCAAGCTGTAAATGCGATGCTTTAAAACTTGGAGGTAAATTTTATGGGCTCAATAATGTAGAGAAGATTGTAAATGAAGTTTTACACCAGAAAAAAAGAAATTTTAAAAGGTTTTAAATATATGTTTCATTGTAGGAAGCATCATTTCCTAAATCTGACATTGAAGCGTTATTTGCAAAAATCTTGAAAATATGCTTCAATTTTTTATAAAAAAAAATATGTTTTCAAATTATTTTCATACGATCACGGTTGCACGTACACATTTGTTAAGGATATCTGTTGATTATTATTATGTTCCAGACGGATATAAACAAACACAGTTTAATTTTCAGTTATAACTATCTAACAGATCAAGAATATCCATTAGAACACCATTAAAATGTGGCATTTCTAGATAAGTGCATGTTGAGGATTGCCTTGAAATTCTTACTTCTAACAACCGTTACAATAGTTTATGATATGATTTAAATTTAAGCTAGATTACTTGCTTACTTTAAATCGGTAGTAATGACCGAGTTCTTTTGATTAATTCGAGACCGGTTGTATTTTTGAATTTTTAAACGTACCGTTGATACCTTTAATCTGATATATAGCAAGCACACTTAGCATTTGTTATTGTAGCTATTAATTCATCGGTGCCGGCAGAATTACTAGGGAATAGCAGATCGCACACAAGAGGGTGCAAAACGATCAATTATTTTGTTTTAACCTTGATTTTTCAATTTGATGTTTGACTGAAATTTAAATCAACTATGCATTTCTGCTTCATTGAATATTTTAAAGTTTCTATCAAACTTCTATTTACAATTGATATCATTCACTTTTTTCACATTATTTTTAACTAGATAGTTGTAAGGTGCCCCTTGAAAAATGATGACTATAACAAACACTTTAATAAATATTTCGTGTATACTAAATCAAACATTTAATTTTTCTTTTAATATTGTGTTAATAAAAGTTATCACTGGGTACATATAGGAAATGAATTAAAATTTTTTTTTTTTCACTCCTCAGAATCTTACAAAATCCCCTTTTTTCCTCAAGATTATTCCATTCTCCACTGTTACCACTTTCATTATAACTGTGAAGAAAATTATGTTAAAATTGAAACAATCCAATGAGAAAAAAAATCTTAACAATAACAATGTAATTTCCATGTCACGTAAATAGAAATAAATAAAAGATGCATCGCTACAGAGTGAGTGAATCAGTGACAATCGTAACTCCTTTAGTGACTTTCAAAATCCAGAATTGTGTAAGTGCAGCTCCTTGCCCTTCTCCTGGCAGCATTTATGTATTTATTTCAGAAAATCTTGTTCATTGTCTTAACTCTCAAAGTTAGTATAGAACGGTGGTCGTCAAAAGAGCAAAAGATCGGCAGTAGAACGATTAAGATTACATTAAGAATCAAATTTCATTCTAAGAACCGTGTTTTTAGGAGTTGGTTTAAACTAACTAACATTAAATAAAACCATAATAACCTCAGATCAAACTATAATAACATAAGATCTCATAATAACCTCATTCCTTGATAAATAGTAATAAAACCTATAAAAACTAAGTTTTTAATATAAACCTTTAAATGCATCGTCACTATCAGCAAAATATACGGTAAACTACTTTTCAAAATTTATTCATTAAAAAAGAATTTGAAATTTTTGCATTTACATCCAAATATCTTTAATTTATTTTGATTAAAACAATGTATTTTACTTATTCATTAAAACAATTTTGGCAACGGGAAAGAGTTTCTTCAATGATCTGTTAAATGCTAGCCAAAGCGCGATTGGATGACGTCAAGTTGGTTTATTATTATTCCGTAAAAACGACCTTTTAGTGACAGTGACAGCTGCGAAAATTTGATGGAATACATTGTCATCGACATCGAATCTATCTGCCAAGTTTCAGCCCGATTGAATGACTGTAAGGGGGCTAAATAGGCCTCCACAGATTTTCCAGCCATAGACAAAAATACAAAATCGAAGTTAATATAAAGGATTTAAAAAAAAAAAAAAAAAAGCCGCAATCGTACGTTATTGAATGTAAGGGGTTTATTCTAAAAGTTTTATAGCGATTTAATTTTTAAAATATAGTATTATAGGCAGTAGCCCAATAAACTTTTTGGAATAAACCATGAAATGAAGTCATGACAACGAGGAAAAGTTCGTTTGAAATCCTCAGTATGGAGGCTATGCAAAAATTTCTTGTCACGGCAGTCGTTAACGAGAGTTTAATGCTTTTTTAATCGACGTAAAACCTTTTAAAGTTAACACTGCTTTATTTTTATGTGTTGAAGTCTTGTGTTTCGTTAATTTTGGTCTATAATTTATTTTGATGTAATTTTCTGGCGTAATTATTGCCATCTTATTTCTAATGGTATAATTTAGTTTTAAATAAATGGCAATGCTGAAACGAAAGTATAAAGACATGATATGAACATATAAATTAATTTTTTTTTTAATAAAAATAAATATAATGTAATTTACTATGTTGTAAATAATTTGCCAAATAGGAATTGAACTAAATTTATTTCTATTATAAATGGAGTGTTGCTGATAGGAGATACTTTTATCAGTTCTTTGAGTTTTGAGTTATGAAGTTTTTTTTTTGGTGATGAATTTGCGAATCTCAGTTGGTACCATCAATGGTACAGTATAGTCTATAATTATTTTCAGTTTAATAATGAGAATATTAAGTGTATATTATAAAACAAACATTTTGAAATTCTAGAGAGGAGAGAGGTAGTTTCGGAATATTATTATTCTTTAGAAAATAATGAAATGTTAAATATATAATTTTTTTTTATTACTTTTAGCTTTTCAGTAGACATACATTTAATAGCATAAACTGTAAAAGTTTGTATTTTTACCTGTGGTTGAATGTACAGTATAGTTGTGTTTTAGTTACAAACCATCCTTTCTTATACAATAAAAGTATTCGTAACTAAAATACAACACGATTCGTAATTAAAATACATGATTCTTTTTTTTTTCCACGAAGAAGCATTATACGTTCATTATTTATTGATTTTGTACTAATTTTAGTGAAGTAAAAGAATTTATTTTGGCATGAGCAAAAAAATGCCGCTAATACAAAAATGCGAAGCTGTTAATAATCTTTTTATCGTATTTTGAATTGTTTTGTCACAAGATTAAATATGGCATAATTATTAGATAGCATAGTTAATTTATAGAAAAGGGATGTCGAAATAGAGAATAGAAATTTAAAAATCAAAAATCAAGTATTCTTGGTAAAAATATTAATGCATTTACTATTTGACTTCTTTTTATAACTTTGAAGTTAAAAAAAAAAAAATTATATTTTGCGTTATTTTCATAAAGAGTTTGATATTTTTGTACCTTCTTCCAAATCTTATGATTCAAGTGGACCGTGGAAATTAAATAATTTTTCTGATTTGACTTTGTGAATTTTTTTTTTGAATGAAATTTTTTTCTGAAATGCTTAATTTCTTAAGGAAACTTGGTACCCTTCAAACTTTTTTTTATTTAAACCTTTAAAATTATAATTTTTGCATATTTGGAAGTTACTAAGTAAAAACAAAACATTATTTAAAAAAAGTTCACATAGTGCTCTAAATTTTCAAAATTCAAAATATTTAAAAAAAATTCATAACATTTCAAATTCTATCTTTTTCATTTTTCAATATTTTTTCCTGATTTTTAAAAAAAAAAATATTCCTAGTAATAATATACTCTATAGTAATATACTTTTTAAGCATTGAATTTATAATAAGTAAGATAGTTTTCAAGAAAAACGATAATTACTATATCTATAGGTAAAACTAGGGATGTGGAACATCCACTTTTCAATTACATTATATTACTGATGTGGATTTGTAATTATTCATCTGTCTACACTTGATAAAAACAGAAAAAGTTTGTGTGAGCAAGTCCATAGCATTGTAACTTTTCCAAAATATAAGTAGATTTTAAATATTCAGCACAGTAGCTGGTTGAAAACGCGGTCCCAGTGCCGATTGGCGATATTTTTGGACTTAAGTAAAATTTATTAGAATAATGAAAATATTCTTGAACCAAATCTTTAATTTTGACTATATTGTGTAGTTTTTAGATATAATTACACTTCTGGTTGGTGCAAAAATTATTTTTTCACGAAAGGGAATTAAGGTTGGCGTATAATTTTCATGGATATAGCTGAAATATTATGTGCAATTACTATTTTCGAATTGCCATTATATTTGTACTAGGGGGCTCCGCCCCCTGCTCGCTGACGCTCGCCAACCTCCTGGATTACTATGCAATCCCCTTGGCTCGCTTTGCTCGCTTCAAAGTGAAGCATTTAAAATATGCCCTAGCAAAAGCTATTTCAGCTGCATAAAGTCATGAAACTGAAAACGTTTTGCTATTTATGAAGAGCCAGAATACTTGCCACGTCATTAGCCTACTGCTGTCGAGACGTGTCAAGCAGGGACAGTGTGGCAACGTAGTAGAAAGTTCTTGGAAAAAAACAAAAATAAACAGTATCGTGCATATATTTAAAAAGAGATTGGTTATTTCATTGAACAATTAAAATTTACGGGCTGGTTTCTTATGAAGCGCAAAAATAATTAAAGTTGCTTATCGAAATTTCTTAACGAAGCAATCATATGTTTGCATGATCTTTTATGCGATACTTAGAAAAAAAACCCCGTGAAATGTCAATTATCCGGCATTCAATCAACAGGAATTTTTTGAAAAACAAATTTGGGGAGAAAATTAGCCCTATTTCGCCAAAAGTTTCTCCTTTTTTTTATCAATTTCGTATGAGATTTTGAAGTTGAGGGGTTGGTTTTATTCGTTATTTTGATAGTTTTCAATTCGTAATAGCTGAATTTGCACTGATTAGAAATGAATACAGTTTCAGATTTACTGCACAATACCTCTTGGCGACTTTTTGAAAGTAGACGATTTAGCGCTGAATGCAACCCAGCGACCTCCGCAATATGTTCCAGCAGATAACTTTTCCGAAAAGTCTGGTTTATCCGAAATTCTAATTCAAAAGAAATGTACACATCTTGGATCTATTTATTCTTGCATCACCGTAACTATTAAATCAATACGTTTTAAATAGCCAATTTCTATCTGTAGACTGTAATAAGAAAAACAAAATATAGCGAATCCAAGTTGTTGCTGTTGCTAGAAGTATTAATCAAATTTCAAACGATATATTGTGATTGGCTGGATTGCTAAATTTGAAAATTCATGCATAAAGTACATTTAGAAGATTTGTGATCGGATGTTTGAAGTCGTTGCCATTCTGCTCACAGAAATACAGACGAATTTGGACGTTACGCAAGAGAATTATATATATAGACTAGCATCATCCATGGCATCTTTTTTCTACCGATAGACTGAAATTCGATGCATAACGCTATAACAGTTTCTCAAAATTTAAATTACTAAAATAATACTGCCTCTACATTTGAGAATATTAATCATTATTTCATTTTGTTGGTGTATATATATGGCAAACGACAGATATTTATTGAATACATTTTGTATCTTTAAGTTGGCAATATTTAGGAAATTCTATAGCGGTTAAAATTAGTTTTAAAAGATGTTGTAACGGTTTGTCCATCCACTAAAATGTTAACTTCCATATTCTTCTGTGATCTTGTTGTAATAAATTAAACTTCTATTTAAAGTCACTCTGCTAATCTTATTTAATAGTAAAACACTAACAGGTTATGGGCCCAGCACGCTTCCACACTGTGCAGAGTGAAGACTCATAAGTTTTATCAGTCTACCATTTTTTGAAACTTAGATAGTTCATTCGTTTTGAAAAAGAAATGGATGCTCAGAAAATTTCCATTGGACTCTTGGAAGGAAAGAGTAATTGATCGACATGGAAATATAAAGTATAAATTTTATTGAGAGGTAGTACTGCAGCTTTGGAAGTTGTGGAAGGGAAGTTATCAAGACCGGCAGAGTTGGAATCATCGGCAACTGCTGAAGAGCGAATCGCATATAATAAGGAATTGGCGACTTATCTTAAAGCAGATAATTCTTCTTGCATTGACAAGTAATATAAAAGATGAAGTTCTTCAGAATGTTATGCGCTTTCATAGTTCAAAAGAAGTATGGGATGAACTTCATAGGCTCTATGATGGGATGTCTGAAGATAAAGCTTTTAATCTATGTATGCAAGTTTTCACTTTCAAGAAGGATCCAAGTGATGATATGGCCAATCACTTGTCGAAAATCAAAAATATCTGGAGTGGTTTAAATCGAGAATTATCAAAGGATAATAGCTGTGAATTACCTGATTTATTATTGATTTGTAAAATTCTGGAAACACTACCAAGTGAATATTTTTCATTTAAATCTAGTTGGATGCTGATGGAAAAGTCAGAAAGAAAGATCGACAATTTAACAAATCAATTATGTGCATATGAAAAAGCACTATCTGAGAAAAGTAATGAAGAAAATGGTAATTCTAAGGAGGTGCTGTTTAATAAAACGGAAAATTCAAAGTTGAAAAGATTTCCGAAGCTAAAGAAGCCTTTAAGCGCCAACATTGTTTGCCATTACTGCAGGAAAAATGGGCACAAATTGAAACAATGCTACAAGTGGATAGCAGATGGTAAACCAGCCAAACCTAACAAGCCTGAAAATGACGCCAACATGGCACTCATTACAGTTCCAGCTGAGGCATTCTTCACTGAATGTGATGAAAATGTCTGGTTTGTAGATAATGGAGCTACGAATCATGTTACTAATCGGAAGGACCTATTCCAAACTTTTGAGCCATTCCTGGAATATATCACAAAGTGATTACAGCAAATGGATCAGTCGAAGCTTTGGGAAAAGGCACGATTAAAGTGGAAGCTGCTGTAAATGGCAGATGGGAAGAAATATCACTAACTGATGTGTGGTACGTTCCAAACATTAAGAAAAATTTGTTTTCAGTCTTATCAGCTCAAGACAAATGTTCTTACAGTGAGTTTTCATCAACAGCTGAAGCATGTAAATTAGTTATAGGTGGAAAAGTTAAATTGGTTGGTGTTAGATCTCGACATGCAGGTCTATTTAAACTGGCATTGAGAAATATAGTTCCAGAAAAATCTGCTATTGTAAACATTTTTGAGAAGGAAAATTTGTTGCAACTATACCATGAAAGATTGGGACATCAAAATAAGAGGTATGTGAAAGAGAAGATTTTTCAAGAGTTTGCCATTAATCTTAAATTAGATTCTGATTTATGTGAAGGTTGCATTTATGGAAAAGCTCACAGATTTAAATTTGGCACTCGAGAACGAGCGACAAAGCCAGGTCAATTAATGCACACAGACGTTTGTGGTCCCTTTAAGGGGAGTTTAAACCATTTGACTCCAACAAAAACAGCTTTTTTTGCATAATGTTCAATATGCCTTAAAATAAAATATACTTTATATTTTAAATTGTAATTTTTTATACGATACAATGCTTATTTTCTTCTTGAAAAACAATAACTATTTTAGACATAAATATATTTTAAAAAAGTTATCAAGGAAAACGTAACGATGAAAAATTTAGAAAAAATATTTTTGAACATAAATTACCCACAAGATATTTTATTAAGTTTCTGGAATAAACTCAATGTTATTATTGGAAATTAAAGCTAATTTATGGGTTTATTCTCTAAAGCAGAATTATTCTTTTATACAATATAAAAATATTTTTATGTAAAAAATAAGTTAAAAATTTAAATTTTAAATATTTTTTCTAACTATAAATGGCATTTTTTGAAAAACTTGTCATATATATTCTTATTTCCTGCTTCAGAGAATGTAAAACTATCACGTGCATATCCATAAATTTTTTTAAAGGGATAAAACAATAACTTTTTTTTTAATATTGTGGGTAACTTAATATTCATAATTTTTTTTTTTTCTAAATTTTCCATCATTACGTTTCACTTGATAACTTTTTAAAAAACATACTTATGCTTAAAATAATTAAAGTTTTTCAAGAAGGAAATTAACATTATGCTGCCTAAAAAATATCAATTAAAAATACCGAATACTTTTTATTTTAAAGCATATCGAAAATTACGTAAGAAAAGCTCTTTTTGCTGTCGTCAAAAGGTTTAAACTCCCCTTAATAAATCACAACGTGGATACAGATACTTCGTTCTGTTCAAAGATGATTACACAAAGTATATTTATTTCATAAAAGAAAAGTCTGAAGTTGCAGAAAAGATCAAACAAATGATAACTCAAGTAAAAGTAGCTGGCCATGTAATTCAAGAGTTATTAAGTGATAATGGAGGCGAATTCGATAATGAATTAGTGAGGAAAATCTTACAAGAACATGGAATTAAACAGCGATTAATAATGCCTTATTCACCCGAGCAAAATGGTTGCTGTGTGCGAGAGAATCGCACAATTGTTGAGGCAGCACGTGCTATGATGCATGCACACGAAAAATTACCTCAAATGTTGTGGGCTGAAATGATCAATACAGCAACATATATTTTAAATCGCGCAGGACAAACAAAAGTTGAGAGAAAATCGCCGCAAGAACTATGGACTGGTCAGAAACCAAGTCTAAAACATTTAAGAATTATTGGCTGTACCTGCTATGCTCACATTCCCAAACAAAATAGAAGGAAAATGGAGAAAAAAGCCATAAAAGGGATTTTAATAGGATACGACAATGATGATGGTTACCGAATATGGTGCAAGGAAACCGAAAAACTGATTAGATCTCGTGATGTAATTTTCCATGAAGAATTGGTCGAGAAACAGGAAAACAAAGTACCATATTTCCCTTTGGAGCCAGAATCAGATTTGATTTCTGAAGAGAAAGAAGCTGAAACTGACAATTCTGAGAATATTCCATCCACTTCGAAAGAAAATGAGCCACGACAGCTCAGAGATCGTCAAAAACTGAAGAAACCACAAAGGTTTAAGGATTATGTTATGTCAGCAACTTTTAATCTTCCTTTAAATGAGCCTATGACCTACGAAGAAGCAATGGCTGGTCCAGAAAAAGATGAATGGACAAGAGCTATGCAAGAAGAAATGCAATCTCTAAGCTCTAATAATGTATGGGAGTTAGAAAAACTTCCCGAAGGCCGTCAAGCTATTAGCGGGAAATGGGTGTTCAAGAAGAAGCTCGATGAGCATGGAAATGTTAGCCGCTATAAAGCACGATATGTGGCAAGAGGTTTTTCTCAAAAATATGGAGAAGATTACGATGAAGTCTTTGCACCAGTGTTAAAACAAACAACGTTCAGAACGCTTCTTGCTATAGCTGGAAAGTATAAGATGCATGTCAAACATTTTGATGTCAAGACAGCTTTCTTGAATGGAGAGTTAGAAGAAACTTTGTTCTTGAAGCAACCAAAAGGTTTTGCAGAAAAGGGGAAGGAGCACTTAGTCTGTAAACTTCATAAAAGTATTTATGGTTTAAAGCAATCGGCTCGTGCTTGGAATAAAAGGTTGCATGATCACTTGAAAAATGATGGATTTTCACTCTCTGAAGCTGATCATTGCCTTTATTCGAAACAAGATCAAGATCATTGGATATACTTAACCATTTATGTTGACGATATCATAATGGCATCTGAAAGTGAAGAATTAATATCCAAGTCCAGCAAAAACCTAGCAAAGGAATTTGACATATCCAGTTTAGGTGACTTGAAGTTATATCTAGGTATTAATGTGACGAGAAATCCAGATGAAACATTCTCAATTCACCAATATACTTATATTGAACGTCTCATCGAACGATTTGGGTTAAGTGAATCAAAACCTTAGAAAATTCCACTTGACCCTGGATACGAAAATGAAATGAAGTTCAAGCTGCATTGAAGAATAACATACAGTACAGAAGTGTAATTGGAGCCTTGCTTTACATTTCAAATTTCAAAAGACCAGATATATCAGTAGCAGTATCAATTCTTAGTAGGAAGGTCAGTAATCCGTCTGAAGCCGATTGGGTGGAGGTGAAACGAGTAATGCGTTACCTTAAATCCACTAAAGATTTCAAATTAAAACTGGGAGATCCAAGTTTTGAAGGCGCCGATCAACTTATCGGTTATGCTGATGCTAACTGGGCCAGTGACAAGACTGACCGCAAATCAAATAGCGGATATTTGTTCAAGTTGTTTGGAGGATGTATTGACTGGGCAAGCAATAAACAACAATGTGTTTCCCTCTCCACTACCGAAGCTGAATACGTGTCTCTATCTGAAGCTTGTAGAGAAGGAATTTGGATAACGAGGCTTATAAAGGACTTTAATATTCCAGTTCAAGAACCTTTCATTATGTTTGAGGACAATCAAAGTTGCCTTAAAATCATTGATAATGCAATGACGTCAAACAGAACATAACATAGACACTCGTTATCATTTTGTCAGAGATCTAAAAAGCAACGGAAAAGTAGACATTGTATATTGTCCAACCGAACTCATGATTGCTGATATTTTGACAAAACCACTTGAGGCAGTTAAAACACGAAAACTTGTCTCAATGATTGGCTTGGTGTAGATAGTGTAAATATTATATTCTGCATGTATTGTTTATTGGCTAGTATTCTGTCGTTGAGAGGGGATGTTGGTGTATATATATGGCAAACGACAGATATTTATTGAATACATTTTGTATCTTTAAGTTGGCAATATTTAGGAAATTCTATAACGGTTAAAATTAGTTTTAAAAGATGTTGTAACGGTTTGTCCATCCACTAAAATGTTAACTTCCATATTCTTCTGTGATCTTGTTGTAATAAATTAAACTTCCATTTAAAGTCACTCTGCTAATCTTATTTAATAGTAAAACACTAACACATTTTACACATCACAATTCAAGTTTTTACTTTCAATATCCCATATGTATGCATAGGGTTATGAAAGTATAGTACTCGGTCAAACAAAGAATTACGATTTTTTTTTGCATTTCTCCATGTTTTGGAACATTCTGATTTCAAAAAAGTGATCTAGAAAAAATGTATGTCTGTGGTCAGCATAACTCCCGAACAAATTGACCTACGATGTTCAAATTTGGTGTGCGGGTTAGTGATGGCACAGGGACCTGCCAAAGAACTTAAAACTATAAGAAGGCAAGCTTCGCCGATACGTAAGTGCTGCCATCTCGCGGATTTTCGAAGTTGAGAGCACAAAACTTTCGTCAAATTGCTCCGATTTCCAGACATGCGCAGAGCTTTGTTCTTACTTTGGCGATCGGATTTATTTCGTCGAATTCGTTGGAAGATTTAATTAGCAGAACAAAAATGAAGGATTCTACTTTGCAAAGTAACATATTATTTATTCAAGTTTGTTCAAATTGTTCGCTTTTGTGCACAATAAATTTCGGTAATGTTCTGAAGATTATAGAATTTTCGTAAGAGAATTTTAACAGGACATTTTTTGCAGTGTTGATGGTTGTGATGAAACTTGATGGTTAGTGTTCTTAATCGTTTGTTTTTATTTTTTCGTCTCATTCAGCAGGCTAGTTTTTATGTTAAATATAGTTGTTTTTTTCATGAACTTTTCTTTTTTATTACTTTGACATCGCTTGAAAGAATGTTTATCATTTGTTAGTTGCGTAAATGGACGCAATTATTATGTGTTTATTATGATTTTTTGAAATTTGACGCCAATCTCAATTACCATTGCGGTTTTTTATTTTATGAATTAATGAAGCTAAATGATTGTCAACTGTTAGTAAATTCTTCTAAACTAGTACATGCTAAATGATATTGGTTTTTGTAGTTGCAAGTCATTTTTAAATTCTTGCACTCAATAACTAGATATTTTTTAGTTTCCTAATGTACTGCTTCGAAGAATGCATGGAAACTTTATCGAAATCATTTTCTTCTAGAATGTGTTTCAATAATTTTGTAATTAGTAATTTTGTGAATTCTTGATGTTCATATTTCTTACGAAAACTTACTAAAAGTTCACCAATATTGGAATATGCTGTAAAAACCCCAAATCTAATATTAGGATTCGTATTGCATTACAGGATGGAACTTTTGCTGTAGTGGTTCAATATAATATTAATATTGTTTAAAAAAGTATTCAATTATTTTAGTTAAAAATATAAATTAACAAAAATTTGGTTGGGTGTGTAAATTTTTTAAGTGAAAGTGTAATGAGCTAGGCAGATTTGTGTGTGTTTTTTTGGATAAAAGATTTCTGGGAAACCATAAAATTTAATTGCCAAGTGAAACCAAAAAGAGCGATAAGCTTGCCAATGTAGAAACCCTGCAATGACGTCACGTGCTCTCAACTATTTTACATTATCTCTATGGAAGCTTGCCATCTTTGACCCGAAAGGTTATTATAGTATCTTTGGACCTGCCACTAAGGTTTTCATAAAAAATTGCGCATGGGCATAAGGTAGCTGCCATTGAAAAAATCATGTTTTTCAGTAATTTCTAAAAAACGGCTCTAACGATTTTGTTTAAAGTCGCTGTGGTAGTGCCCCTTAAAGTGTTCTAAACGTCACCACCTCCGAAATTCCCGTAAAAATGCTTTAATGGCGTAAAAAGTTGAAAAACGAATGACAACAACATACAGTTCTTTCCTTGAACATATCTCATCAACGATCATTTCCTCTTCTCTCCTCAGTTTCACTTATAATATAGGATAATATAAGGTTTATCCAAAAGTTTATTGCCAAAATCATCATTTTGGGGGAGTTATTTTTAAGACCCATGTAAGAATTATTGCTAAAAATATCTCAAACTGGCAATTTTTTCTAAATGAATGATGAAGATATAAAATCGGTAAATGACACAAATCCACGTCAGTACTATAATGTAATTGAAAGTTGTGCGATGTTCCACACCCTTAGTATTTTATTCGTTTGAGTAAGTTAAAATTTTCTACTAAATTAACGTGTTTATATTCTAAAAATTGAGGATATGTGAATAAGGTTTTCAAAAACTTATGACCAATAACATTGAATAATTTACTATAGGAAAAGGCAAATTATATTATCAGCTATTAATTTAAATATTTTGAAGGGTTTAGCAGAAAGGTTAAGCGATTAAAAAAATATTCTATTATATTTTTATTTGTTAAACTAATCTTTACATGAAATTGAATTACTCGTAATTCTTAAAATGCAAATTGTAACTTACATCGTTTTAATATCTAAAAGCCTCTTTTTATTACAAATCCTTAAACACCAATTTATGCTTCCCCATTTAATTCCTTAATTTTGAACCATTGGGCCACTTGAGAGTGCTTCCAGCTCGAGTTACATTTATAAAAGTTAAGCTTTATTAAATAACGTTTTTCATGTGATAAAACGTCCCCTTTTTTTCTTCCATTCTCAGAAGATTGAATTTCGGAGCGTGTTGCCAGTCAGAGTAAGAGAAATACTGCCTTAAAAAGATTAACCCACTTTTTAATGGTTCTTTTCTACCCTCCAGTGTTACATTTTGCTTCCAATTTTCGTCTGCTTCTGTTACACGTGATAGAAACTTGAAAAGATTTTGAACGACTGGGACATTTATAACTTCGGAATTCTCCGACGTGTAACGTAAGGGAATACAAAAACATAAAGTAAAATAAATTAAATAGCTCCAAGATAAGATAGACTACCTTTTTCCCTCGGAAAAATAAAGTGTAAAGAACAAAATAGATGTAAGATGAATGTTCTTCTGTTCTTTATATGTGTGCGATAGGGCGCCATTTTTCTTTGCTACACGCGTTCTATATACTTTTTTTTGTTTTGTTTCTTGGAACATAAAAAAGTAAAGATGTTCTTTCCGACACTGTGTACTTATCATCAGTTTTTCCCTGGCTTACTAAAAACAAACTTTTAACGGATTACTTATTTTTTCGGATGAAAAAGTTTTTATGAATTTTTTTTGAAGTGGAGATATTTTGCTGACACTGGCATTGTTACTTCGTTCTTTTTTTTTATCGAATTTTTCTGTTTAAAACAAAGATTCTACTTTCCATCTCCGTTTTTATAAAATTAAATAATCATTTTGAAGCCTTCATACTGATTATAGAGTTTATATTGTACTGTTGGAGTTGTAATCAAAGGCTGTATCAGTTCCTGCAATTTCTTTTTGGATTCCTTTTTAAAATATGTTGGGAAGTATTGGACACTATTAGATGTACTATCTATAATAGTTACTATTTTTTTTTATCTTTTTATAGTTACCATCAAGCTTTATTATTAGGCATCACAGTACATTTTAAAATTTAAATACTTTAACTAATTTAAATTAACTTTATTTAATTTGTTTTAAAAACTTATTTTCTGAATTATTGGTAATCAATATACTAATAAACTAGAGTTTTTTATTTTATTAATCATCATTACCAAATTGAATACGCTAAGCTTATATGGGTTTTTTGTATAGGATTAATAAATTTTGTGGATCTGAGAATATTATAGAACATTTCTTGGAAAAAAAAACTAATTTTAGAGGGAATTTAACTTATGTGTTTAGAAAAATAAATCAGTCATAAGCTTAGAAGTTAAAAATACTAATTATACTGAAGAAAAATTAGGACATATTTATTAAAAAAAGTACCTTTAATCAAATCATTAAACTTGATTTTAATAAAAAATTAATTATTCTTAATTTTATTGAGAATTTAGAAAAGATTGATAAGAAATATCAAGGTGTTTGACCAATTTTCAAAGTATAACATTGAATGAACAGTTATAATGAAAATTGTTTTGTAGCTTTAAAACATGACACATTTTAAAATGTCTCGTAACACATGTTAAATTTACTTATTTAATATATGTTTTGAACATAACCTATCAAATATACTAACTTAAAATTGTGTACACAAATTTCTTATACAATTTTAATACTAACAAAAAGACCTTTTCCATTTTTTTTAAACTAAGCATATATATATATATATTTACTTTTATACTCGTATAACTTGTGTAGTTTTTTTTAAACATTTTATGACACGTAAAAATATAAATTATTTTTACAAAAGCTTTTTTATTAACTGTAATATAGACTTAAGAATAGAACCTCCAAATTTTGAAATAATGTAGTATCATTACTTTCTGAGAAAAAGGAATATAAAGTTGAAAAAAAAACCACGTTTTGGGAGTTTCTGTATTGCCTAGCAATAACACAAGAGGTGGACTTTTCATAAGGAAATATTAAAAATATGTTTACTGGTAGGATTAATATGATATGGATTTTAATTTAAGCAAAATAGTTTGAATATTTAGAAAATGCATAAAAGTATGGTGAAAATTTGGGAAATCAATCATGTACAGAATTAAATTTTTTTTTAGATCATGTAGGGAATAAAAAACAATTACCAAAGTGTTTATGAAAAGTCAAATTACATTACTGCAAAATATTAACACTCTATAGTTTAAATTGACTGAATTGGGATGCATTCAAAAACGGGATTTATACTACTAGAGCGATTTCAATAATCAAATTGATTACTTTAATCTCCAGACTTACTTATTATTCTTAATTATTTACATCCAAGAAAGCATGTATGGGAGCTAAATTTTTCATTCAAAAGTTAAAAAAGTTGTATCATGAAAAATTGTATAATATTGGTATCAACAACATATCACTTGACTTTTCTGAATAAGTTCAATCAATTCTATCAATGATGGATATCAATCTATTTTATTTAATGTGAACTCTTTCGGGGCATTTATGTATGTTATTCAGATTAAATAAGGTTTCATAAGACTTTTGTGTACAATTTCAGTGTCCTTCCAAGGACATCTACTCTTTGAATGTTTTAAAAACTAACTTTGATATTTGTTGAGTTGTTGAATTTAAGACATTCTTTTGCACTTCAAATAAATGTTCCGGAAAAATAGTGTTGCCTTAAAGAGAATATGTATTCGTAATGAAGAATAAGAAGGCATAACTTATAAATCAAGACAGTTTTAGAATAGCATTTTGTTCAAAACCTTTTTTTTTTTAAAAATTTAAAGGTCTTTTTCTATCAAGTTTATTTTTCTGTAATATTTCCTCTCCATATTAAAAAAAAGTAAAGGATTAAAAAGAGTCGAATCTATTTTAGGACTTCTTTTTCCGCCGCGAGCACTTTCATGTTTCACTGTGTAAAAAGTATTGGATTTAAAGTATGAGGTTTCTGTCATTTGTGAAGAAATTTTCAGAAATTTTTTTTTCTGTAAATTTAGAGATGCTAATCAGACTTTGTCTCTAAAAGGGATTAGGTTGGCGCTCACTAGATGGCACTGCTTGTTCTTCAGAGTTGGTACCGAACAAGGAACTTGATTTAAAGCTTAGTAAACGAGTTAAATTATTTTCATCGATATTGGAACTTCTAATATCCGTGAACAATTAATACATCTTATTAAGAAAAAGTAATGATTAGTAGTTCCGAAGTTTCTGAAAGAATGCATAAATAACATGCATTTAAGCGGAGTTGGTACCCAAAATTTTTTAAATAATCAATTTTGAGTTTATTATTGTTCATTAAAATTTAAATTCTCTCCTTTAAAATGATACCTCATTTGTAATAATACCTCAACTAGAAGTATTCTTAATAATTTTTTGAAGACAAAATTGGTAACTATTAGTGCAAGTAAAGTTTTCTTTAAAATACGTTTTTCACAAAACTACATTTTTCATTATTCATGTACCTTTTTCTCAGAAACTGCGCAAACTATTTTCCTGAATTTTTACCACATATTCCTTTTATGTATTTGTATATACTGAAGTGAGATTTTGTTGTTTTAAAAATATTTTTTGTTTTGGCTTTTTTCGACAAAAATTTGAGTGACTTCCACTAAAATTCATTAAAAAAAAAAAAAAAAAAGTAAATGAAAAGGTAAACGAAGTATTCTAAATTGAATGAAAACATAAACAACAGGGGTTCGTATTGAAATTTTTAAAGATATAGTTAAATTTACTTAGCAGCCCTCTAAGATTTTTTTTTTTTTACATCTGACATACATAAAATCGTAAACAAAACATTTGGGTGCAAACTGCAAGATTCTACAATAATTAGAACCGAATATATATCCATCATTCGGATTTTTTTTTTTTTGCGTAGTGTGCATTATTCATTGTTAATGTTATAATCTATCACAAAAAATAGAGTTCCGAGACATTATATTATTATATGAACTTTTTCGAATATTCATTAGTTTTTAAAGCGAATTTGCTGAAATAAACGAAAAAAAGGGGGGAGGGGGGAGAGAGAGGGAATTACTACTTTCTATTATTACTCTGTTTTGTAGTGATTGGGGGATATTATTAAAATTCCTACACGCTTTCTTTCTCTGGCAAGTCTGGTATTCTGTCATAATCGGGCATTAAGATGTAATGTTCTAATTATTTGATTATTTTATACAACAAAAACTCAAATTCTTGATGCATTTCAATTTAATTGAGTGCATTGTGTTGCTGTTCTTTTCTTTGATTGAAGCAAATACATTGTGTTATTTATTAAAAAAAATTGGATTTTTGTATAAAGTATAGTTCTCCATTTTCGCATGTACAATGTCAATCACATGTCAATAAAAATGTGACGTGGATACCTACAACTATATTACTATTACGTGTTTTAAAATTTAAACATTTAAGAATTTTTTAATGGTAATTTTATTATTATTACCATTGATTTTTTAGTTAGGAAGTATGATTATATGAGTAGTAAAAATTTGTGTGTTATCAAACAAGGTTAAAAATCAGCTAAACGAAACAAAGTGTAAACTACAACAGTTGTGTCAATGCAACTCAATTGTAATGTTATGAATAACCATTTAATAATTTTGTATCCGAAATATATTTTGATTTACATGATTTGTTGTGACGATTTATAAAACGAAAAATTCCAAGTCAATTATGGAACAGAAGTTTAAAATATAGGGGGGCAGACTGTAATGTTTCATCCAGATAATTTTCCTTTGACATAAAGTATTATGCCAAAAATTTGATATAAGTATTTCATATTTAAGGTACACATTTTACCTCAATTAGTATATGATTAATACGATAATGTATTCATGCATCATTCCATATTCTATTTTAAATTCCAAAAATTCGTTCTATGAATATTTTTAGAATTTAAATTTTTCTCTGTCGTTAATTACCATGCAAAAAGTTCAATATAAGTATTTTATATATAAGGCACACATTTTATTTCAATAGCATATCCTTAAAACGTAAATATATTCATGCGTCATTCATTTAAATTACCAAAAATTCATTCTCCAAATATCCCTAAGAATTTCAGTTTTACGACGATTCACATTAACAACTGCAGCTTGATTACCACTCAACTCGTTTGAACATTTAAATGGCTTTATATAAATACAAGCTACAATTTTCAAACGAAAGTTTTGAAAACATTTCGAACCAAACACGCTTAATAACGGAACTAGCATTCCTTTTCTGATGGAATTTACAACCTTTCAAATCAAACGTAAAGTGGCAAAACTCTCCTTTTAATTTGTTCGCCAATGTTTATGATATCTGACAAATGCCTCGGTGCCATTTCACTCACTTGGAACACGCGTGGAAACATGCCACATCTCATTTGTTTCCATGAGACGGGCAATTTTAATTATCGATCGAAAACCAAACGGCCTCCGCCATTATTAAATTAAAACCCCGTCACTGTTCCGATTAGTCGGACCGTTATCCGTCATAATGTTATTCAAAGGGCGATTTGTCTCGATTTAATTAGGCTCTCAATTAATTGTCGAATAGATGCAAAATGTAGGGCACACAAACTATAAATTGATTTGGTGTTTTAATTGTATCCAGAAGCGACATCTAGTGAATAGTTGAGGCATTTACTTATAACAATTATTTAGGGAGAATTTTTTTTAAACGTAATCTATAATTTATTTATAAAAATATGTTTATTAAAATATCTGTTTATAAAAAGTGTGCTGATAAGAAATATTTGTTTATAAAAATATTTGCTTATTGAAAATATTTGTTTATAAAATATGTTTGTCTATAAAAAAGTTTGTTCTAAAAAATGTTTTTTTTATAAATATGATCTAAAATAATACTAAAGATTTTGATTTAAATTTTTTTTTTTTTACATAACATTGTGTTGGAATTTTTTCGTATAAATGGTAAAACATTACTCACTTCGTAGTGCGAATGCAAAATAGTATTATCTTTGAGTGGCTTGTATGAAGTACGTACACAAAGCTTGCTTTCCTTCTGACCATCGCAATTTACGAGATCAGAAATCTAAGAGTTATAATTCAAGAGAATTAAAGGCTTTTTTAATAAAATCGTGGTTGGATAGATAAAGTAAAAATTTTTGGAGAAAAATTCCTGTAATATTTGTTTATTTTGCCAAAGAAGTAAGCTGCTAAAATATTTAAAATTAGATAATAAATATTGACATGCGATCATATTCGAACAATAATATGACCATTATAGACACAATAAGTTAAATTAGAAAATATTTCATTGATTCTTTCTAAATGCTAGTATCTTAAAACTTATAGAACAGGATTCGAGTCTGTAAGATTATTTCTGCTATGAAGTTTATACCTATTTACTAGATGTAAAATCAATTTAAGAATCGTATTTCATTGATAAAACTTTGTTCCATTAAACATATTTCCTAATACAGTATAATTCCGGTACGTTTTCAAATGCTTATAAGTCGATATGGTTCTTCTATTACAACTGTTTTGCTTAGAAAGAATAAATACATTACATTTTTTTTGTTTAAACAAATTTTTTAATATTTTTGAGGATTTTAAATATTGTTCGAATATTTTTTTTTTAAATAAAGTGTGTGTTGATTGTTTTTTCTGACAATCCGGATTGTAATATATGAATTCTTACATGGAGTCAAAAATGAAATTTCATTCGATTTTAACTATCACTTCCTTATTTTTATACTTTTGGCCTATTTTAATAGTAAATCAAATTTCATTTTGATAAATAAATATTAAGTCGTGCCTCAATGAGCCTGAAGTTGTTAAAATTAATAAATCAAAATTGATTTTTTTTGGTGAAAATTTGGAATTTGAAAGGGAAAAAAATGGAATTTCTTCAAATTTTATTCCGCACGCCTGAATTTTTTTCTTCTTTTTGTATATGAGGATAATATACCAAATGTTATTCTAAAAAAATTAATACTTAGCAATACCATATGGATATTGAAGATGATAAAAGTGATGCAGTACTGGCAAAAATGAACGAAAATGATTATAAGTTTTTTATTCTCTAAAATAAGCAAGCTGCAAAATATTGATACAATTTATCAAATAAAGGAAATCTTACATTCATACAATAAAACTTCAGTATTTTTTGAGATTTTCTTTTTAATGTATCTTTTAAAAAAAAAAAATTGGTATTGCTTGCGATGATCGTTCATCCCTATCGTAAAACGCATAAATTTTTACTTTTTATTAACAGTTAATATTCATTGATATTTTTTAAAAAGGAAATTTAGTCCTCTTTCTAGTGTATGCTCTACAATTTTTTTTAATGTATGTTTTGAGTTTTTATAAGAAATGTTTGCTTCCTTAGAAGTGTGCGATACATTTAAAAATTTGAGAAAATTTTAAGTTTGTTAAACAGATTCCGGTTTTGATACAAACTCGACATCTCTATCGTCTGAAATGATAAATATACTAAATATCAATTATATGTTGTGGCTTTTAATTATTTATAACAAACCATTTATGGTAAGATTAAAATTAATTTTTTTTTTGTCACTTTCATATCAATTTCTCAGTAAAATAATTGTATTTTCTCAGGTAATGTGAATTGAATTACAAATTATGTATTTTAAAATATTACAAATACAAAATAACGATCCTTTCTAGGCTATAAAGAGTTGGCACTGGTTTGGATATCCACTGTTTACACTAAGCCAATATAGAGTAACGTGCTTTCATTTGGAGAAGAAGCTGATACGACTGGTGCATATGAGCTCGTATTTGAGATTTCCTATTATTCACCTATATTATATCTAGGCTTTTATTGGTTTCTAAGCTCAATGGACCTGTTTTTATGCACAATGATGGCTGATCGGGATGAGATTTACAGCTTAATTTGGATTCCGAAGCACAACGAACATCTATGGCTAACCCGGGATTCGAACCCGGCAGTGGGCATTTAGGCTTTGAAAATGAACCGAAATATGTTAGAATGTGTGGGAAAATGTATACAAATTTTCTTCGATTAAAAATTAAAGAAAATATATATTATCAGGTTAGTAGACACATTTTACCAACACTATCGTATAATAGGGGATTTCTCAATTATAAATTTAACTCTGATTCAAATGTAAAAAAAGAAGCTATTATTCGAACAGTAGTAACTTTCCCAGGGTGAATAACAAATCTCTCTAAGTTCCCAAGTTTACCGCTCCAAAATTTCTTACCATTTATCTTTTGAAAAAGTGACATATATATATTGACCATTTATGTTTAGTAAGGGACAATATACTTAGTTTTTCACTTAAATATATACTTCAAGTGGCAATGGAATTCATTAGGAGCACTTTTTGCCATGCGTTTATTTACTTCTTCGAATCATTTTGTGACACTGAATCGATTTAAAGAAAAACTAAAGTCATGTTTTGGAATTCCGATGGTCATAAAAGTTCATCTACACTTTTGAGTAAATTGTCTTCACTATATAACAAATATTTTTATGCTTTTTAAGTCACTGTGTCTCGGAAAAAATTTAGAACTGGCCATATATATTTTTATTGAATAAATAGCCTTTACCATTCACCTCGCATGGTACAAAGCCATAGTTTTAATTCTCTTTATTATATTCTAAGAGTTCTGCGTTGTATTTCATGTTTATATTTTTTTCTGTATCATTTTTAAGGGTATATGTTACTTATGTGGTACAAAGCTTCACCTTTCAACAATACTTTTTAGAGTTTTTTTAATGTTTGTTTTTGTTCTTTTTCAAAAACAGCAACCATTGTCGTTGGAAGCCTTATGTAAATATGTTTTCCCATCCTAAAAATATTCCTTATTGATATAGTTTCCTCTTATTTTAAATGTTTTAAATATTGCTATGTCTGGACTGCTTGTGACTGAAGCGAAATCATTTTCAAGTGCTCAATGAAAAACAATCTCATATTTGTAACGCCTACAAAATTATTCTTTCCCAGCCATTCTAAGTGAATTGCAGTAGGTGTGTTATAGACATTGTGGTATCCGATAGCCAAAGTATTAAGCATTTTTGTGAGCTACTAATTTGAATGAGACTTTCATTGACAGTCAACCATAAGCGCCGGTAGTATTATTTGTAAGGGGGGGGGGGGCAAGAAAACATTTTTGTTCAAATCGTTAATATTTAAAAAATGTTGATTACATTTTCTAATGAAATATTAAATAATAATTATACATTAATTTTCTCTTTGAGAATAATTTAAAAATATTAAGCAAAATTTGTAAATGCAACCCAAAATTAAACCACAATGAGAAATTGAATTTAAAATATTTAAAATGTTTCTCATACCATCTGATGTCCAGTAATTCCCATTGCATAATGTCTTCGTGATACGAATTGAAAGTGAAATTTTTCATTGTTTTTCTCTTTACAATAATAAATTTAACTTTATTTCGTATCATTCCTGTAGATGTTCTTCATCTGAAAAGAAAATATTAAGTAAAATTTGTAAAATGTAACCCAAAACTAAACAACTACAATGAGAAATTGAATTTAAAATATTTAAAATTTCTCTCGTACCATCTGATGTCCAGTGATTCCCATTGCACGATGTCTTCGTGATACGAATTGAAAGTGAAATTTCTCATTGTTTCTCCCTTTACAATGTGAAATTTAAGTTTATTTCGTATCATTCCCTTAGATGTTCTTCATCTGAGAAGAAAATATTAAGTAAAATTTGTAAAATGCAACCCAAAATAACACAGCAGCAATGAGAAATTGAATTTAAAATATTTTTAATTTCTCTTACCGTCTGATATCCAGTGATTCCCCATGTGTATCTTTATGAAACGAATTTAAAGTGAAATTTCATATTTCCCTCCTGTAGATCTCCTATTGTTCACTCTGAAAAGAAAATATTTACTAAAATTTGTTACATACAATGAAAAATTAAAATTCACATAAAATAGGTAATTTAATATTTTAATTGCGTTTTGTATAAGAAAGTTTGTCTCATGGTAGTAAGTTATAGTAAATAAATTAAAAATAATTTTAATATAATTAGGGATAAGTATTTAAGGCATAATCTATATATTTTTGGTATTTCATGGTTGTGTACAGATTTTTTTTTAATGTTGTCAAATTCATTACAAAATATATCCAGCTTATTGTTTGGATTTTAAATTAATAGTGTTAAAATATGTACTAGGGGGCTTCGCCCCCTGCTCGCTAACGCTCGCCAACCCCCAAACGCCTCGCTGCGCTCGGATTGAGCGGCTTTGCCGCTCGAATTTGTGGTTAAAACATCTTGCTGCGCTCGAATAGGTTTGCCAGCCATAAAAAATGTAACCAAATTTTTATAAATTTAATGTAAGGCCTAATAGAGAAAACACCCAAATTGCAAGTTTCATAATAGAAAGTTGAATATACTATTCGCCAACATTCTGACTTAAAACTTCATTAGCTATGCCCTTACATTGAAGTCCTAATATTTTTTATTTATTCTGATAAGTCGCCCCTTTAGAGAACGACGTCCAACGCGAAGCATTTTCTGGATAGAAATACTTCAAAATAATAATTACTCTAATACAAAAATGCTTCGGAAAAACAGAAATAATCAAATTTGAAAAGAAGAGTTTAAAAAGAGCTTTAAAATTAGCAATGGGTTTGTTGTTTACATACGTAAGGGAGAACGATTTCCTACGCGAGGCATTTTCTGGATAGAAATACTTCAAAATAATAATTACTCAAATACAAAAATGCTTCAGAAAAACAGAAAAAATCAACTTTGAAACGAAGAGTTTAAAAAGAGCTTTAAAATTAGCAACGGGTTTGTTGTTTACATTCGTAAGAATAGCTTAACGGTTGGTTGGTTGAACCCCCGAGCAGCCGGTTTGTTGTTTACATACTTAAGGATGTTGCCAATCATATATTCAAAATCATTGAGGCTTTGTAGTAGCTTATTGATGAAAAATATTGAAATTTAACTAATTAATAAAGTGTTAATAAATTATTTTGGCACGTTTTGGCAAATCTACAGCTTATTTCCTTTAAAATGACACCTTGATCATTGAAATTGGTTGAGCAGTTTAGGCGGACGGACTAACCCCAAAAAACGCATTGCCTATTAAATATATAGATTCGCACAGTGTAAATTTCATAAACTTTTGTTAAAAATTAAATGTACATTTCGATAGGCTGCGTTTGAAAATTGTTTGTTATCAAGGAAACTCACCAACGAACTTGGGCTATAATAAGTTTTAAAGCCTTTAATGATCACTAAACGTAAATAATTACAATTTTACTAATTAAAAAAATAATCAGATAATAGTTCTGGTTAGCTTTAAATAATCGGAATAAAAGCAAAAATGACAAACACAAGTTCCTTTAATATTGATCACTTGATGAAATTTCATAGTTTTGTCATAGAGAACATTTTGAATTAGATTCTACTAAACCTTCTCACAAAAATGGCCTACTTTGTTATTATATGTTTTGTACGCTAAAATATGATTAGTAAATGGATATTTTATGTCATATTTAGTTAGTATTCTAACTTTACTTTAGAATAAATAATATTTGGACAAAATATTTAAAAATATTTAGTCACCAATCAACTGAGCTCTTTACCACTACTGAACAAATCCAATGCAATAACACCTCATAAAAAAAATCACATTGACAAAACCAGTTAGAACTTCAATGATCTCAACAGTTAAAATTTATACTCCGGTGCAGTTTTGTCGCCAAGGCAAATCTTGTTAAAACTTAGTAATTTGAATTTTTTTTTTTACCATGATAGATTTATTATTCTCTAATATATTTAAGCACATATTTAATAAAATGTAAAAATAGGCAAAAGTCCCGTTTCGAACTATCAAAATTGACCTTATTTATTATGACCTATTTCGCCTCCACTTCATCGTAAAGAAGTAAAATTAAAGTATCAGTTCAAATTATGTTCACTAAGTGGCCATTTTTAACCTTGAAATTTAATTTAAAAATAGGAATTGGCGGAACTTACGTAACTCTTCTCATCCAGTTGGCTTATTATATGGTTTTGCAAGAGGAAGCGCGTCCCTCTTGCGAAATGTACTGAATAGGTAGGATTGATGTTTGTGATTATGAATCCACGTCATTTTGTAGACACCAGATTGTTTTCTCTTGATTTTGTATAAAGCGGAATTCGAGCATACAAAATTATACAAAGATTCATATGAAGAACAACTTTCAGTACAGAAGATGAGTTCCGGAGTAGAAAATCACAAATATTCTAGTTCATGTATATCATCTCTCAATCCATCGCTGGAAAATGTGCAGGACGACTAACGAAACAATGAAGCATATAAAAAGAGCGCATTGTTGACAACTGTGAGGTTTTTTTTAATGCAACAAATTAGAGGACAATTAAGGTGTTAACTTCATTGTTGATATTTAATATATTAAAATTTATATTGTTATCAAGTAATGAAAAGACAAATTATGTTTTCCCATTATTATGGTTGTCTTCTGCTCTAAATGTTATAATACTGTATAGTTCAGATCTATATAACCATGACTATTGTTTAACATTCTGATTGGGTACTGTAAGAAGTTATGATTTTACCTCATCTCCAACATTGTATAATAATGCATAGTTTTTTTTCTTATACAAAGTGTACATCCAATGGATCAAAATAATCCGAGCATGAAAACCGACATCTGAAGCAATGCTAACTCTAAGGGCTTAAGCTTATTTTCAAGAAACTATAATACAGTACAATATTTTAAGATTTTTGCCATACAATTAAGACTAAAGTAATTTAAACATTATCGTATCGCGATTGCGATAAAGCAATCGCGAGGATTATAAAGTAGGAAAGATGAGTCCCTCTAAGAAATAAGCCAAAACAATTTAATTAAGAACACAATACACATTTTAGAAGGGCACAAGATTGTACATCTTATAAAAGAAACACACAGAAAATTATTTAAACAAGTCGATGCTTAAAATGTTTTCTTACATTTTACCAAGAGTGAAAACGTTTTTACTATAGTATTCAAATAGTTTGATTGGCATGTTTTTTCTTTGAACCTCCATTACCATGGCCGCCTGCAGAACTATTTTCAAGGAAGTGTAAGGCAGCTAATTTTCTTGTTTTAACCTTGATTTTTCAATTGGCCATCTCAATCAAATTTTAATTAATAGTTATGCATTAAGTTGCTTATCCATTAAGTATTTAAAAACCTATATTATACTTCGATTTCCATTTAACCACTTTTTTCCAGATTATTTTTAATTTTCAAAATCCAGGGAGGTGCAAGTGCGCACCCTCTTGCACCTTCCTAGCGGTGCCCAATTAGTGTGCTCCATCTCTCTTTTGTTCTAAAATTAGACTGATAAAATTGGGAGGTAATTTACTCCCCGTTACCAGATGATGAACCATTTAAATAAAAATTTCTATAATTTATTTAATTGGTTCATTTAACATTGCATTTTGAACTAATCACCATATTTTATACCTTATTTTTATTTTCAAATACCCATATGGTAGGGTAATGAAAAGATCGGTTTCGGTCAAAAACATTTTTTTTTGCATTGCTCTACGTTTTGGAATATCTGATTTCAAAAAAATGGCCTGGAAAAAATGTGTCTGTGTGTATGTGATTAGCATACTTCCCGAACGAATTGACCTATGTTCAAATTTGGTGTACGAGTTAGTGGTGGCCATGGAACCTACCATTAAGGTTGTCAAAATTGAGCATACACGCATAAGGTTGAAAGCATGAAAAATCATGAACAAATCTTTCTTCAATAATGTCTAAAAAAACGGCTCTAACAATTCGGATTTAAAATCGCCGTTTTATAATGCATCTCAAGGTGTTCTAAACTTCCCCACCTCCGAAATTACCGCAGAAATGCGATATAAGCGTAAAAAGTTAAAAAACTAATGCCTTTAGAACAGAGTTCTTTGCCCTTCAGCATCGTCCTTCAACGATTAATCGTCCTCTGTTTCACCCATATGAAAGATAATGCAATGGTTATCGAATAACATCTTTTTTTTTTTTTTTTGCCCATTTAAAAATTATTGTTGTGAAAATATGAAAACGGTAATTAACACCATTCCACATAAATTTGAATGCAATGACCATTATCATAGTATAATTGAGAGTTATGCAATGTTTCACACCCCTCGTTTTATAGCCAAAAGAAGAAAATTGAGTGGGCGTGAAAAAAGAAAGTTGAAAAGTAACGACCACCCTTGTGTTTAATAAAAAGTAAACTCGCATAAAAAACATTATTTTCTTCAAACACGAGGTAAATAGTATATAAATTTATTTTTCTCCTGGAAGATTTATTTGATATTGTAACTTTTAAATAAAATTTAAAACTTTTATGAAAATTTACTTTCTCCAAGAAATCCAGCTCTTCTCGATATAATTGCACACAAACTTAGCGAATCGGTATCATATTATTAGAATACTTCTCTTACACATGGAAGTATAAAAACCTTAAGAAATATTTTCTTAGAATTTTAAATATTCCAAGAGAGCATTCTATGCATTAGAATTTCAGTAGCACTGTGTTAGAACAAAACAAAACATTTTGTTTTAAAATAACTCAGTTGCTTAATACGTACTTTCAAAACTCTTAATTATTTTTTCTGGTGTCGCATTTAGCTAAATTAATAAGTTTCCCAATACTGCTGCTTTCTATCCTCAAACAAAACTAAACCTTAATCTATATTTCATGCATTGATTTCACTCCTTCGAAATTATAACTCTTTAGTTAAAAGGTAATAAAAGAAGTCGTTAATTTCAATATTAAGTTTATTCTACCTAAATCGTAACTTTCGAGCAGGTACATAAAAATTCATCGATATAAAGTGCTGGAACATTAAAAACTGTATCTCCAGTTAGACACGTACAGCCACTAATTAACATTTATTCCGCGTTAAACGCAAAGGGACTGTAAATAAGTCTCGAATAGTCGATGTTAAATACTCATTAAATATTTAATTTCCTTCCTTTCAAATTTTAGTACCCCAAGTGTTTGGAGTTGGAAATTAAAATTTCGCTTTCGGCTTTTATCTGTGGAGAACAGAAAAAAAAATGGTATAGACCACGCTCAAAACAGTGGCGTAAGCGATACGCGGATTATCTAAATAAGGGAGATTTTATTCTTAATAATGTTTGTGTTTTGGTTTTATGAGTTTTAAGGTTAGTGATAAGGAGTTGGAAGAAAACTTTCACTTCCTTTTAAATTAATGAACTTAAGTTTAAGGGTTAGTAATGAGATCGTTTTTGGAATTTAGAATAGTTTTGTTTAAAGATATTTTGCGGGTTTAATCATTTTCAAAGCAGTGTTTCGAATTAAAGAAAAAGAAATTTTTAGCTCTTAAGTTAGGCTTGTTATTGTTTTCTATTGCTATGTAGTTGGGATGAATAGTTTTATGAATTCAGTTGGTATGTCTTTTATCTGGTTGTTTATTCATGTTTAGGTTTGGGACCGTTTTCTGTACGTGAATCTGCAAATTCGTTTTTGTTCTGAAACTACAATTCGTTCGGTTTTGCTTTTTGAAAGAATTAACACAGGGTGTCCACAAATTAGTTGGGCAAGGGAGTTCAAATAGATCTGTATAACTCTTAATAACAAGGCATAATAAAAAATTGTTTTGCATATAGAATGATATGGTGAGCATAAATTAAATGGGGAAAGAGAATGGTTTATAAGGCTCAGTAATTAAGAGTTATTCATATGTATTTGAACTCCATCGTCCAACTAATTTGTGGACTCTCTGTGTATCATTGTTGTAAACATGGACTAAATTTTCTTCAGCAAGGATTCTTTGTTTATGTTCCATCCAAGTGTAATCATTGAGTCAATTCAGAAGAATGTCTTCAAAGGTAACTTTAAGGCTTCTGAAATTGATGCAACCATTCGTGCTGCAATGCCATATATTTAAAGCTTCAGTTTTATACTAGTAGCAACACCTCTTAGAGAGGCTTCATATGGTTGCATGTTATCGTTTAAGAGGGGCTTGTCTGAAGAGGTGGACCGCGTTCAATACTGAAGTGGTTCTGTATAATAAAAGATTTAGCGTTATTTGATTTTTTAATAGTTTTTTTTTTGCCTTACATCTAAGTAATTTTATCAATTTATTTTTTAAAATTATTTATTCATTACTTCGTTCTGAATTGACATTTCTTTTGTTAACTGTACAAACATCTTCTGGTGAGGGACCTTTATTTTATAGCTCAGTTTTCATAAACATTTTTAGGAATTTTGACGGGACAACATTATTTATAGAAATGTTTTAAAAATATAAAACCTAGCCCACACCTATGCTCTATCATAACACAGTTTAAAGTTGGTTATTTTTCAATGAATGTTGATACTTTCATTATTTATAAAATATACTTGCTTATTGGGAAAAAAAAAGATTTTTTTTTTTACAAGAGCATTACATGGAGTGCTTGTAAATTTGGCATGACGAGTGTCTGTTTGCATTTTTTGAAATAAATTTTTCTCCATAAATAGAAGTAAAGTTCAAAATTATATTGTTACGAATTTCTGTATATTTGTAAATACTCCGTAGTATTAATTATGTAAATGGAAAAATTTATTTACATTTCGCATAAGGCAGTGCAATAGTTTGTCATCGCTTTCCTGCAATGTGTCTCTTAATGCATGAAAACGAGTTTTACAGAGATAATGCTGGGAAGCGAGTTTTATAAAGAGAAGGCCATTTAACATTATGGTTAAAGGCAATCTCGCCACATTTGGCGAGAAATTGCCAAATGTCGCCAAACTTGGCAACCATTTGGTGACATTTTCGGTCTCCATGTACCTGTATAGGGCTTTTCGACTACGATCTGGAAAGTTCTCCAAATTTCTACCTCTGGAAGTTTCGTGAAGTTTCGCTTTTCCTATTTAAGGCCAAAAAGAGTTAGTTGAGTCCGTGAGTTAGTGGAGTTACTGAGTTAGTTGTCTCTCAGTGAGCATTCAGAGTAGTTCTAAAAGCAAACTGTATTGCATTGTCTCTTTTGCGGCGATTTTTAGCAGTTGTGTTTAAAGTTTTTAACTGCTATTGTGCTCTACTGTAGTGTAAAGAGCTGTATTGAGTCTATTAGAAAGAGAAGTTCTGGAGTTGTAAGAGAATCTGCGAAGAGTTATATCGGATATAAATTTCTAGTTTTGATCTGCTTTGGCTTCAAATCTTTCGAACCCATCCACGCAACAATATGTTAAAAGAAGAAAAGTTTAAATTTTGAATTCAAGCAAAATTCACGATATCGGTATTTTTCAAATATTTAGCTTACTGATTACCTTAAGAATTCATTAGTTTTCCCTGAGTAAAATTAAATTGATGGATAAATACATTAAAATTTGTAATTTTTTGCAAATATTTATTAAAACTCGATAAAAGAAATAAAATTCAATGACAATCTATATCGCTTCAATCCATCCTATTTCTTTAAAGCAGTGAATTGCGCCTAAGCTCTCTTAAAACTAAAGTTTTTAAACTCATCCCCTAGAATCTATAGAAGCTTAAATACTTTAGAAATAATCAAATCAATCAAATCCTATTATATAGTAAAATAAATGTGCAATGGAGCGAATGAAAAAGGATTTGAAATTGGAGGTTTATGATCGTCCATCATTTTATAAAAGAAAGATAATAGTAAGACGCTACTGTTTTAATTTGATAAAGATTGCTTACTTATTGGTGATGTGATAAGGGATTTACCTAGTAATAATGTTTCATCTTGTTGAATAACGTGTGCAAGCAAGTACTATACCTGGAAATAAAATATTAGAGATTATTTAAAAATGTATATCTTTAAAGAGTATTTGTGTACTAAAAACTAACGTACATAGGTGAGTAATAAAATATTTAAGTGTTTTGAAAATGAAGATGTGTGTTTTTGTTTTCTATAAGAAAAAATAAGCATTTTTTATTATCAAGTAAAAGTTCAGAAGGACAGTGATAATTTAAGTGATTTAGGATAAATATTAAATTTAATATTTTTTAGGCATATTTTATTAATACTATTCTTAAACTTCTTTAGCACTTAAAGTATATTCTCTTAAGGCTATGAGAGTGGTAATAAATTCGACACTGTATTTTTTTAAATATAATTTATGTAACGAGTAATGTAAATCATTATTGATATTATTCTTAAACTTCTTCAGCACTTAAAAGTATATTCTTTTGATGCTATCAGAGTGGCAATAAATCAATCACTGAATTTTTAAACATTTATGTATCGAGTAAATTTAATGTCAGTTTATGTAACTCACGTAAATATAATTCTAGTAATAAGTATCTCCAATTGCTTTTTTCATGCAGTTTCTATTGATTTTTACTGTCAGTATCAAAGGGATTGGCATCTTGACTAATCCAAAGTAAATTTATCAAAGATTTCTGCATTAATGATATGTTACAGTAAATAAATTCAGCTACAATGTTGTAATACCAAAAAAATTCGTTTTAAACTCTCTCTAAAGCAGTATAGTTACATTTGATTTTCTATTTTGACTCCTATACTGCTTTTCTTAGGTATCTTAATAAAAAAATTCTTATTTTTTAAACTTCATAATGTAATAGAATTATCAACAGTACTAACATTATATTTCCAAATGTGTAGTTCTTGCAAACTTCATAAAAATTCATCTAATATTTCTGGGATTAAACTTTGAGTTAGACTACGTAAGCTGTTTCGTTTTAAACGTTTTAGTGCAGGATATTTGCATAAAGTTCTCGAAATTTTAATGTTTAGTCTATAAAATAAAAAACAAATGCAGTTTATAGAACAGATTTGAAATGATGTACTTTTCTATTTCAGAAGCTATTGAAAGTATCCGTTAGGAGTGTAGTTGTCGTCTAAGTTTAACATTTCAACCACCAAAGAGAAATTATTTTATTTTAGGAAAATTCAAATAGGTCAATATAAATAGCATTAGGCAATAAATAGCGTTATTTTCTCTATCATCCCGTTTTTCATCCTGCAATACTTTTTTTCATGAAGGTCCTCCCTGCTGTCATTGATAATAACATTCAATCTCGTTTGTATTTTTCAAATTGCATTATACGAACATTTCAAGCCAAGAGCGATATTTTTCCTCTGCTATCTAATGCCCGGAAATAAAACAAGTTAAATTAATAACATTTAATAGTACACCGTTTTTTTACTGCCATCACTAAAAGCCTAACTGCTCTTCTTCCTTTTTTTCCCTTCCTAACAACCGCATTAAAGTCGAGCAGGGGAAAATATTTCTTAAGCTTTAGTTGATTACAGTACTCCTGATAAGGCTATTTTCTCATTACCGAAGCATCATTAAAGGGAAGTCTTAAACGTCCCACAATACGCCATATTTAGACGACGACACATCATTTGTTACACGGCGGGAATTCAAAATGGCGGAAGATTCTAATCTTAAGCAGCGCCCTCTATTGCAGAGAAATGGAGCTTCATTATCGTTGTGCCTAGACAGTTTCCATTCTATTTTTTTAGTTCTATCAGCTCTTTTTTAAAAAAAAAAAGAAAAAAAAAAAAAGAGAGAACCTTTTTATTATCTTTATCGAAAGGAACTGTACTTTGCAGCTGTTTTGATGATGGAGTGCTAAAGCTCTTACATGATTGGTTGCAAAGGAAATAGGATTTCGCAGTATATTTCATCCAGGCGTAATAGTGATAGTATTGGATTAAAAACGCGCAATTTCGAGCTTCAGTTCCGAAATTACTACGTGTAGAAGAGTCAATATATTTTATTGTCATGTTTGAAGAAAAGGCGGAAGGAGTCTCTCTCTCTAAAAATCAAGAACAGAAGTAATCTTTTTGTCTATGTTCTTTTGTTTTCGTTAGATATATTCTTTGAAGATAATAAAAGAATAATCGCACGTTTGTACGTACTGGAAATACATGACTAAGTTTTGAATTGAATAATATGCCTCACTTAATCAGTTTTCACAAAATGTTTATTTTAAAATTGAGTTTGTGTAAGTTAATGAATTTAAAAGAAAATTAGTTTTGGAAGCCTAAATATTTTTCACATTTCTAAATTTGACAAAGACGACTCTTTTGTTAAAGTAGAGTGAAACTTTTTACCATTTTATAAATCAAAAATTTACCTCAGTAAGAACCATTACTGAACCAGAACTATATTTGGTAGCATATACGAATGAAGGTAAAGGATGAGTTCAAGGAGTTCGAACCCATCCCATACATTATCGTGAAATAGTTCACATGATTTAAATTAATAAAATATATAATGTAAAAATAACGAAAGGAATTAGAAAGAATTTGGAAGTTCCGAGAGCATTTTCGTCTATTCAACCGTAAGGCATACATGGCAATGATAAAATAAGCTAACTTTATGTAGTGTCTCAATTACAACCGCAACGTCAGTGAGGATTTTTTTTTCTTACAAGCGAATAAAGATATACCTAAAAGAAACAGAACACTGGCCATCTGAGAATGACGGATTGGTTCACTTGTACGCTCAACTACCCACTTGTGAACCACTTCTAAACACGCAGCCATCGGGTGAGCTTTGAGACTAACGGACATAGACTCTGATGCAACAGTCAAGCACACCATCATCTCGTCATAGAAAATCATAGATAAACTCACTTCTACACTTCAAAAGTTCCATTTTGGATTTTCATATTTTTTTTTAAATAAATTTATTTTAATTTTTTTTTGTCAAGATAGTCTTATACATAGCTGTGCTCTGTATTATATATGTAAGAAAAGCATTTAAATTCAGTTTTTCCTTACCATCTACGAAGGGAGAATACCATCATCCATCAGGGGGAAAAAGATAACATACCCGAACAAATCAGTTGCAAAACGTTAGTCTCAATCAATGAACCCATTCCATAAAAAAATCTTAACTACGTTCATGTTAGGATGATAAGACGACAATTTTGTGTTAATGTGAAATTGCAATATTGTTTCCTCTTTTATTAAGCTATTTATTTAATAAACATTTATTTAAATTACCTTGCTTATAAATAAACTTATAATCAATTGTTCCATGTCCATTGAAACTTTTATTTACTTTAACAAAATTTAAATAAAATGGAATAAATTTAAAAACCTGTCGGTGGCTTTAATGTTAACAAATTTAAAGAACTAACTTCCATAATTTCCCCAACATAATTGGTTTTTAATGTAAAATCCTTTAAACTTTTAACGAGAATAACTTGTAAGGGTAGAAAATTAAAATAAACGGAGAATTTCCGTTTTAAATTGAAAATGCGCCTCGCTTTCACAAACCCTCGAACCCCTTTCCCCACACTCTTGAACAAACCATTCTGTTTGAAGAAGCCAAACATCTCGGTAACAATACTCGACTTTTAAAAGTTCCAATGGAGAAAAGCATACTTTGCCACGACGCATAAAGTCGTTATCTCATTGCCTTTCTAGAAGCATCTCTTCAGCTCACTTCGACAAGCAAAACTCTTTTAGCAAAATTACGTCTCTTCTCACTCGCTTCCACATAATTACATCGGGCAATTCCAGAAGTCACCTGCAGAGGATTCGCCAGAAAGTTCCATTTTTGGAGGAAAGAGCAAGAAAGCTGTCATCTGCAGCAAAAGTCAAAAATGGCGGAACCTTATCATCGACACTTCTGAACAAACGAAAAGAGTTCCGGCTGCAATTAAAACCGAACCTTATTATCAAAGTATCTTTCGTTTACAGGAATACGAACTCGCTAGTTTTAGCGATGATTATAATAAGGAAAAGGTGGATTA
Organism: Linyphia triangularis; assembly: GCA_963978545.1. Taxonomy (NCBI): domain Eukaryota; kingdom Metazoa; phylum Arthropoda; class Arachnida; order Araneae; family Linyphiidae; genus Linyphia; species Linyphia triangularis. The sequence goes on from OZ021726.1 coordinate 32,301,008, forward strand.
AATTCTTTAATGTTGGCTCTTCTATCTAATCCAGACTGCTGGCGATAATGTTCTTGGAACATTCTGAACATGGACAGGGAGACATTTTTCATTGTCGTCTTCATTGGTGGCACTCGTACCGGAGGGTTTAATTAAGCCTCTTTTAGGATGAAGGTTGTTTTGCTTTTTAATCTTGCATTTCTGGGGTTATTTCTGTGACAAGTTGTGCGGATAATTTGATCATGTTAAATTTGCTTATGATGCAGTGTTAACTGGAGAAGCAAAGTTATTTAGAATTGAAAGCTATTTTTTTTTAAAGCTATGTATTATAAGATAAATTGAGTTGTGAAACTGTATAATGCAGTCAAATCCTGTTAACACGAAGTCGAAAGGACCACTGAAATTTTTCGCGTTAACCGAATTTTGTGTTAACAGTCTAAAACTTGTTAATCTAATTAATGTAGATTTGAACTATATATGTATTTAATATAGCTGTTTTTAATTCATGTCTTCTATTTTACCAGTACGTTTCCTTTTCCTTGCAGGTTTAAATTGATTTACAGCATTACCCCGATTTTTTAAAATCGTTGGTAGAGTTCTGTTGATTCTATACTTGGCCGCAATTTTGTTTTCAAAGAATTTATCATAAATTTCATTTCAAATTTTTTGCTTCGTTTCAAATGATAACGATTGCTGCTTCCGAATCATATTGACAAGAATCAGCATGCAAATGTGTGTGACCGAGTTCAGTTTCTAAACTTACTTTTGGATACAGGAGGGGCATGAGCCTCACAAAATCAGTTTATGAAGAGATGTCATCTAAATTCATGCCGATAATCGGTTAATTTCACAGCAATTTCCTTGAAATTTGATCATTCGGGTATTTTACCTGTTTCATATTGCTTCATCTCGATAAATGTTTTAGTAACACATTTAATTTTCGTCTCGAATAATGAAAACCATCTAAAAAAAAGTGTTTTTTAGAGCAATTTTTTTGTTGTCTTAAGCGGGATTTCATGTTATACGATTTCGTGTTAAACTAATAAATTAACGTTAAGTTCAAGCTTCATCTTGTAGAAAACTGCTTATATTTTTCGTTTAATGGGATTTCGTGTTAAGCGATTTCGCGTTAACGGGGTTTGACTGTAAGTAACTTCATTTGAAGTAATAACTTTAACAATTTGATTACTTTTTATTCTCACATAAATAACCTTTAAAACATCTTTTATGATACGTCTGGATCAGATGTGAACAGACTTTTCTGTGCTAAGAGAAAAACATTCAACAATCGGAATCGCAATATTTTTAAAGAGCCGCAAAATATACATAAGCAGTACCACAGTGAGCTTTTAAATACGAACATTTTTATACATATTTTAAGGCATAAAATCATAGCAGAAGGGACAAGTCGGTAATCCATTTTTGCTTAGAATGAATTCAGTCCATTCTTTCTTAAATTTATGATTTTTCTCATCAATTTTTCTCTTCCTTTTGTTTTTCCGATTATATCAAAAGCAAAGACAAAAGGCGTTTTAAAAGTTTACAGCGAAAGATGCTATCTACCTCTCTCGATGGTGAGAGATACAATGAACGTCAACAAAATCTTGATGTAACTGATAATGTGACACATGGCTAACGCAATCCTATTGCGCATTTTGATTGTTCCATATTTGATTAAGATGCTATGGGGCGCTTTGGATGCTTATTTTATTTGAGAACATTTCACCCTACTCATTTCTCAGTGTTTCATCCCGTTTTCCATATTTCTCGGGGTTTAGATTATGCAGTAATTTTATATTGTGATTACCTTAATAAAGCACACATTTATCACCATTTATTGCTTTATCAGTTTATTCTTAGGCTGAGTTTGAAGAGCAGCAAAAATCCACGTGAAGAGCTTAGGTCTGGTTAGCCTCTGATCTAGATTTTCCATCTGTATCTCGTTAAAATCAGTGAATATAAATAATGTTGCTTCGAACTATAATTCAATAGAATTTATAGTATGATCTTATAAATATTAATATAATTGTCCATAAAATTTAAAATAGTTTTTTACCATTTTGAAGTGTGTTATCTTGTTAAGCGTTTTCACTTTACATCTCCCTTTCTTCGTCTACTTACTGACTAAGTTAAAAATCTCCATCAGCTTCTTGGTGTAATTCACTGGCACGGTGGTTTGCATTGCAGCTGAGTATAGTTGAAGACGATTCACCAATTGATAAACTCTGACACACCATCCAGTATCTCATCAGTAAGAATCAGACTGTAGGTCACTGATGCGAACTCCTTGTGCTCAGCTAAGTCTTCCTGTACAAGAACATCCAAAATTTGTTCTGCTTCTTCCGGAATGGTTCCAAGAATAAATCAGTACCTGCCTTTAACATCTGAGTACTCCTTGAGTATAAAATTTGATTTGAAATATCTATTCATACACAAAATCCAGAAATAATATTTCTCAAACTCGCGATATAAATTTAAGATCGCTTGATAAGCGTCAAATTAGATGTTTTTCCATCCGACTCAAACTTCTTTCTCAATAGTGTTCTTTTGGCAGTCATAGTTTCTGTATAGTTGTGTGGTGGAACTGTTGGAATTGAACTCTGATTTGATCATTTTGCTGCGTATTATTTTTTCATGAAATAGTAAGGGCTGGGAAGAATTCTGTGTAAATTTATTTTGTATGGCATCTCAATCATTTTCAATTCAATATTTGTTTCGTTCATTGGTATTTTTATTAAAAATGTTGACAAAATTGGTCTTATTCTATTTGCTGTTAAAAAAAAAAAAAAAAAAAAAAAAAAAAAAAGGATTTTAGTTTTTAGTAATGTTTCTAATAAAAAAAAAATGTTTAATAGTGGTTTTTATTGAAACCAGCTACGCCTCCATATGCGACACCACCGTTGTAGTGAATATAATTTGTTAACAAATCGTGCATTATTTTGTTGATGTAATTGTAAGAATTACTTATGCAACAATGATAAATCATTGTTATTGGATATTTTTAACAATAAGAGTAATAAAGGATTGAATTATTCCAAACTTAATTACGTATTTCTAAAATTTTTTAAATAAAGTCGAATTAAAATATATGAAATTATGTTTGGCACATTTAATTAGAAAATAAAACAAATAGGGAGCGAGTATTTCTATTCCGAAAAACCTTACATTTTTGAAAGATTTTTTATAGTCCAATGTTTTCAAAGACTATACTCAAGTGCACTAATTACGTAGCCTTAATATATGGTATACAATGCTATGATTTAAACAAATAATAAAACATGATTTAAACTTTTAAATAAGGAGTTCTGTTCTTTGGACATTTCTTGTAAAATAAGAGAAGTTTCCACATTTGCATCATAACCGTATTAAGTGTTAGATATAGCAATACACAAATCTTGTTTAAAATTGGATCATGATACAAAACAACACAAAAGTAGAAGTTTCACTTTCATCAATCACAAAAAATGAATAACAAATGAATTCCTGAAAAACGGAGTTACAAATCCAAAATACTCTTAATAGAAAGAAATAGACCTAATCTAAATATGCCTTGTATGTTGATCTTCTTATCTTGTTTGTTTCTTTACTAAGGTCTTGATGGTAAGCTACTATTTAATTCTTAATGAAATAATAGAAAGAAAGATAAATTAAGATATGAATATATTGTGTAGTGAGAGATATCTACATCTACATTTACATATATGAACTGTTGCGTAATAAATGCTGAATATCATACCAGCCGCAAAATTAATTAAATAATATTAAATAGTTAAAAAGCGATACACTTTTACGAATAGTCTAGATTCTTCAACATAGCTTCAAATATTTAATATGAACACAAAGTGGAACAAAGGCCACTACAAAATTTTTCAATTTGTCATCAAAATAGCATACTTTAAACTATAATTTGCGACCCAGTTGACCAAGACATATATCTCCCATCCACCAGTTCCCAAGCAATCCTCAACTCCCATCAATCAATGGAACATCCCCCAACTCTAAGTGCCATAATCATCCCTTCCCCAACAGACGACATCGAGTGACAGACACTATAACTCCCACACATCACCAGTGACACGAAAACTGGATGGACAGGGGTCACTTCTAACACACTACCCTGTTCTTGGCAGTAAGGGTAGAGCTTCCTTGAAAGCAAATGCCTGTTATGTGAGGAAAAAAATAAAGGATCTGGGGACTTTTTTTTTAGTCCTGGAGGGTAACTGGAGGGTATGAGGCGGTCAAGTTAAGATTCAGCGAGTTGTGCCCTCCCTTAAGGTCTTATATTTGTCGTATTAGATTTTAGGGATTACTGTGATTTTGATGGTTTCGTGTGCCTTCTTTGTTGAAGATTGTCTTAGTTTGAGTCTGAATGTCTGCTGATGCTAAGTGGGACGGTGTGAGGAATTTGTTTTATAGATAACTGGAGGGAAACTGATTGATGGGTTGTTCAAGGTACAATCTCGTTGGTGTGGTGGGGTAGGAAAGAGTGAATTTTCTTCGATATGCTCAAATTTACAAGTCTTATGGCTGTTTTAAGGGGGTTCGGCAGGCCTTAAAATCACTAATGTATAAGGCCAATTTTCTATGTACCTTTTCTAAATAACAAATAAACGAATACTTTTGAAATTTTTCCTGACTATTATTTCAACCTTCCTTTTTTAATCCGAGTTTTACTTTGTTTAAAAAAAAAAAAAAAAAAAAAAAAAAAATCTCAAATGATAAAACACCAAAAATCTTTAAGAGTCGAATTCTTTTTAAGAAAAAAATAATTTCTAAAAAATTTTTTTTTTTTATAAAACGTTAACTTCAGATTAATATTTTATACATGGCAAATATAGGGTAAACATTTCATAAAGAAGCTAGAAGCCGTTTTTTCAAAAAGGTATATAGAAGTTTGAAAATTGACATTTTGAGATAAATGCATTTTTATACGAAATTGTAGTATAGCAAACGTGGTTTTACGCATTTTAAAAGTAACTTTTCTCCAGAACTAGACAGAGTACAGGCCAAAACTATATCTTAAAACAAGCAGAATAGTTTGAAATTTCAAGTTATACAAAATTCACGAAATCGAAATTTTTGAAGTTTTAATCCTACTGAACCGCCTTAAGCGCTTTATAAGAGTAGCAGAACCCGGTAGCCGGAACTTGCAAACCAAACATGTTATAAAACGCTATGTTTGTAAAATATTTTTTCTTCTTATTCATCTTCAAAGGGATTTATTGCAATAGAATTTGAAAATATCATTCAATTTTATGCAAGGTAAAGGAAAATTCGCGTTGACCTCGAGGGATGAGGAAGCAGTGGCAATTTTCGAAAGAAAGGTCCTAAGAAGTATATGTGGTGGAATTCAAATAGATGGCTCATGGCGAAGTTTAACAAATTCAGAACTTATCAGGCTCTTTAAAGATTTTATATGTTATCGAATTCATTAAAATTCAGATAATAAAATGGGCTGGACATCTGGTTAGAATGCAGGAAGACCGGAACTGCAGAAACTATTTCTAGCCAAGCCTATAGGAACAAGACGAAGAGGCAGACCTTGTCTTAGGTGGATTGGCTGTGTCAAAAAGGACTTCAAACGTTTTTAGGCTCGGGAATTGGAGGACAGTCGCCAAACGAAGAGACACCTAGAAGAAACTCCTCGAGAAGGCCAGGACCCACCCAGGGCTGTCGTGCCAGTGAAGAAGAAGAAAGGGAAGTTGAAAATAAAGGATCAGATGTGTGCTGCAAAAAATGAAGGAGTACAGATTCGGCTTTTGTCACATAACAAATGGTACTCACGTTGAAGGCATAAAATAAGTTTGGATTTTTCTTTATCCATTGATGTGTAGTATGTAGCGTTATTTATTGCTGTTCATTGGAGATAAATATTTAAAATAAGCTTCTTCATTTTGAATAACCCTGTATAGCAGTTTTGTGTGTACAATAAGCAACAATATTTGTTATTCAACTGTGTTAACGATATTTAATATAACTGATAATGAAATATTATTCTACAAATTTGGGAAGAAACTTTTATTTTCTTGAACCTATGCTGTTAACCTATGCCGATAATAATAGCTTTACTGTATAATTTTTGTCGTCTGTAAGAATAAATTAAGTTAGTTAGATTAGTATACATTTTTGATTTATCACATGATTGATTTACAATTCTACCCTGACTATTTTAATACTTTCTGGATTATTTAATTTGTTTTGAAAACAATGACAATTTTGACAAAGCGCAAATAATCATTTATATGTTGCTGCGTAGTAAAAGTGAAGAATACATCTTTTATGTTACCTTTACCGTGTAAGGGCATACAGAAAAATCAAATTTATTATTTTATAAAACATTTCTAAACAATTTAAGCAGTACTGGATGCATACTAACAGTTCGGTCGATTTTAGTATATTTTCCACTAATAACGGTATTCCAATGTGCTAGTATTTGTCGTTTATTTTAAAACAAAATATAGGAAATAAAATTTTTTGTTATTACAAGACAAAGAATTCGTAAGAAAAATATATACGAGGAATCTGGCATTTCAGTTCAATATTCCAAAAACCCAAATACTCTCCAACCAGATTGCTTTCGAATCCTTGAATCACAACAGATGATTTTTTTTTTATTATTCTATTGTGCTTCAAAACACCCCTATCTATATAGAAGGAATAAAAGGAAAGCTTTCATAGGCGAAGAACGTTTCTTCGTGATTTTACCGAACTGCAATACTATCAGAAACGTGATTTTTAAAAATCCAAAGGAAGTAGAAAAGATCGATAAAGAAAACAGAAACTTTTTCGAACGTAAATAGCGCGGCAGAAAATCTTAACAAACGAACATTTCAAAGACATAGTTTTATTTAAATTACTGATATTTGAAAAAAAAAATGATTTTTTTTTAAATCAAATGTATCAATGCTTAATGTTTTGCATTGTAAATTATTTTAATTTAAAGTATTTTGTCTTTTTTGTATTATCTCTCTCTCACTGAGTGTGACATTAAAAATTTATGGAAATTAAATGAAATGTTCTTTGGCAATTATTTCTTAATTTAATTATTTTTGTTCTGAAAAAATGTTTGCATTTTAATTACTTAAAAAAAAACTTTGTGCAAATTCACTTCTTTAATACTATTTGTAGATGGTAGTTCATTATTTCGATAATAATAGCTATTTGTAATTCAAAGAAATGTTGTCTATTTTATTTAATACTATTGTACATAACAAATGTTTTTCAATTTTGCTTAATTCCTTTGTATGTATTTGAAAGCCTTAATGAATTATTTTTCATTTTTTTTTGTATTTAATAGTAATGGAGAGATTTTTGCTATTTCCTGAATTTTTTTAGAGTAATTTCTTCTTAAAATTATGTCCCAGTATAACAATACGTCTCAATGTAATTATGTGTTATATAATTTAATTTCTAAATATAAGCAATTTTTAAAGTAATGGTTTTTTAATGAAATGCTTTGTTAAATAAAAAAAGAACTTTGCTAAAACGATTTGTTAGAATCATAAAGATAATGAATATTGGATAAATAATGCCAGTTTATATTTAGGTAAAAATATTTTTTTTTTTACAATTGAGGGAAATCAAACTAATATATTCAATATTTTTAAATGGAAAAAAAGGACAAACAAACAACATATGTACTTACTACACAATCGGGAATGACATTTTTTGAAATCAACAGAAATTAAATCATCTTTTTTTTTATTTAAAAGTATTTAAGCAAATCTTTTTCAAGAAAACAACGGATTATACCAATGAGTAAAATATTCATTTTTTTATAGTTATTTAAATCAATTTTCTGAAACATCGATGGTAACATTATAAGTATATACAAAATGCAAATAAATTACCCGTATTCCAATAATGTTAGTATAATTTTTCTTTTATAATTTTGATTTTTTTGTAATATTTTTTGGACTTATTTGGCATTAGGCAACAAATTAAAAAATAATACAATTATATCATCGAAATCTTTACATTAAAATAGAGGAAAATCACAATAAATTATTATAATAAGCAAATTTTTGCTCGCCAAAGTATATATCAATCTTCTGAAATATTACCTTTCAATACAAAAAATATACATTGAAATTTATCTATGAGTCCTTGAATTTTGATGCAATGAAAAAATGTTTAATTTAAAATGGGAAGGCTAAAAATGTACTGAGTTAACGCAGATATAATTAGCCAGTCGTCTAGGGTTCATAAAAGCGTGTTATTACGACAGGAAATTATTTGATGTTTTTAAATACAAGATTTTTGTTAATGCAGCATTTTGTTGATGATCATAATGCAAACTAGTTTATAGAACATAAAATGGTTTTATAATGCATTTTTTACTTTCTCCACATTTTCCGAAAGCTTTTTTTTTTATCATAAAAGTAACTACGGAAAATGGTCATGAACTGAATGCTGAACCAGTAGTGTGTAGCATTACCAAGCACTACAACAAGATTCCTAATGTTTTAAATTCGGAGTACATTTGGAAAATTTTTAAGGGAAAATATATCTTCGCATTTTGTGTGGTAGTATACCCAAATAATTCCCGTTTAGCACTCCAGAAGAAATTCCGAGTTTTCTGGATTTCAGAATTCTTTCTCCAAGCGCAATTGCTGAGAAGGGAAGATATTTCACTAGTACTACATCTAGACCATCCATGGTTACGTTACAATTGAATTTACTAAGTACGACTTTGAGTTTACTGAAATAATAAAATCTTAAAGTTAAATAAACTATTGAGAAACGATTGACTTATTGCAAAATTGCGTCATAAAATACTTTTGTTTTCTGGAAAATCCGTAAGTTTTCGTGGACATGAAGAGGAATCCAATTGCTTTGTTCTGTCCAATAACCCGTCTCTTCCCATGAATTTATGTAACGTTATATCTTATCAGAACAATTCATTGTCCACATTCTTTCCACATTACGAGTTATAGTTGGCTATCTTTGGCAATGTCCATTCGCCCATTACTTTGTAGCGAATGGTCCATCAATCCTTTTGGATGTAATAATTCTTTAAAAATCTCATTATTATTCAGGAAAGCGATAAGAGCAATCAGTGGTTAGACTAAAATAGTTCTATAGATTGTCTTGCCGTTGAATAGCTTATCGTAAATCATTGAAACATGTTCTGAATAGTTTAGGTACAAAAACTGTGAATACATGTGTTATGAAAGTGTAAACATAGTGACATATTTTATTTCAATTTTTAAACCTGAGGGATTTTAATTCATTGGTATGTGTTGTCTTTTGTGTTGTTAAACGTTTCGTTTTATTTGATGTATTTTGTGGTTTTAGAATGATATTTATTGTGAGACAAGTTAAATAGCAATGCATCCGAGATTTATTGAAAAACTTTTGTACTATTTTAAAAAGGGTGATTTAAGAAAGTTCGGCTTAATTTCAGGATAAAACCGTTAACTACAAGGTCTCACAAGCATTTTAAGTTACGTATTAGGTGAAATATAAATACAAAAATTAATTTAACGGAAACTATTAGGGAACTATCGAAAGAGCCGATGAACATAACTGTGTTTATTATATACTTTTCAAGTTGTATTTTTCATATTCTTCCACCACAAAGTTTCGGGAGATGCGTTAAGGCTTATGCCGTCAGAAATCTTCAGGGTCCTTGGCCTGTCGAACCTCCTGATGAAAGCCAAAGACCTCATTTTCCATTGCACTTAATTTAGGATGGATTCAGCTTTAATTATAATAGTTCAATTGATGTTTTCAAATTTTATATTTCTCGTAGATGCGTTGTCAATGCGCTGACTGTAGAAGTATATTTTTGTTTTTCTTCCATCTTTCCATTGATTCCTAGTAAGTTCTTTCATTTAAATATAAATTTATATTAGAATGTGGCTGATGAGCATAGCTTACACGACTCATAATACCAACTAAATTGGTTTTATAATATAAGTTGCATAAATATTACATTTTCTATTACGGCTTCTTCAACTTAGTGATATTATCAGGGACAGTATCATTACCGTTCAAGTGATACTGTTGTCATTCGGTGAATAAATTATTAGCTTTTAATCCACTTTTTATTAAAAAAAGATAGTAATTTTACAAAAAATTAGCTTTAGTTTCTAGAGGCACATACTTTGCAGAATACTTATCAGCGATTTTTTGAGAAATTATAGTTTATCAAATTCTGCGATTCATTTGAGTGAAAAGTGTGACAAATTATACCTTAATGTTTGATTACATACAGACAACCCCATGTATGAATATCAGTAACTAAGTATAGAACAGTTTATTAAATTTAAAATAGTTAATTTCAGTAATTTTATTTGTTTTTAAGTTGAGTTAAGCAAATATAAATATGAATGAAAAAGCAATTCAGGATTACCTTAAGTGTTTCGCAAAACTATATTTTCTTTGAGAGATTCTCATTAGAGTATGCTGCAAAAAACATAGTTAAATTAAAACTGAAGTAAACATCGTTTCAATAATTCTCAAGTTTGAAAAATTTAAAATAACTGAAATTGGAGGAAAATTGACCAACAGTAACATTTAAAAACACCCAAACAAAATAATTAGAATTTAAATTAATTTCATTTTTAAATTCTTTATATTAACTTCGATTTATTGGCCGGGAAATCTGCGGAGGTCTAATTAACAGCCTTGCCGTCATCCAGTCAAACTGAAACTTGGCAGATAGATTCGTTTGCGATGACAATGTATTCTAATAAATTTTGGGGGCTGCTATTGTCACCAAAAGGTCGCTCTTACAGAATACTAATAAACCAACTTGACGTCATCCAATCGCTCTGAAATAGCATTTAACCGATCATTGAAGAAACTCTTTCAATAAAAAAATTAAAAAGTTGTTTTAATCAGAATAAATAAAATTATTTGAATGTGAGTACATAAATTCACATTCATTTTTAAAGAATAAATTTTGAAAAGTGGTTTACCTAATATTTCGCTGATAGAGATGGGGTTTTCATCCAATTTTAAATATTAAATACAAGCACACGCTATAAACAGAAATGGCGCTATTTCAATGAATATAAAAATTGGCAATGCATATAAAGGATTTATGTTAACTTTGTTTTTATGGGTTATATTATTCATGTTAAAATATTTTATTTCATCATAAATTCACGAAAATTCATGGCATCATGGTGATTTGCATTTGATACAGTGTTCTGAATTTAAGTCTTTGTAGAGCTCACTATATTCAGGACAGTTCCATTTCTTGTATTTTTATTGTTCTATTTCAAAAACTTTTTACATTTTTTAATATTTTGTCTGCATTTCTTCCTTGTCATTCTCAATTTCCTGCTGCTCCGTATTCTTCTCTTTGTTCCTTCATTCCTAGCTTTTCCATATTCTTTTCTTCTCTCTTTTGCTTCTCTTTACAGGAAATAGACCAAGTACCTCCGAATCATCGGAGGTATATATACTTGGTCTATTAAGAACCTGGATCTGTGATACAATAGTTTTTCTTTTTAATTCTAGAAGAATATTAAAGGAAAAGAAACTACAATACGGAGCTCGTAGCTTCAAAACCAGTTTCATCAATTTTTCCTCCAATTTTTTTTTAATAAGTTAGAGATACACTTTATTATATTACCAAGCGATTAGATAAAAATCAGCTCCTTCAATCTGAAAATTGCTTTCAAAATAATGAGATTGTTTCAAAACTAGCTCCATTCAAATTTCTTTGCATAAAAAATAATAGTATTTTTTTTTGTAAGAAAAAAAAAAAAAAAAAAATGTTGCTTTTGTATTTTGTAATCATATTTTTGTAAAAATTTATTTATATTTGAAATTTTTCCGTTGAATTAAAACCATACATTTTTATTCGTTTTATTTATATGGTTAACAATTTTTTACAACTTTTTATTTTTTCTTGTTTTCAATACATTATTTATCTACCTAGTAAATATAATTCGTGTTTTTATAAAAATGTTATGCAGTAGGTAACTTTACAACAGTTACTGCAACCAAAATTTAAATTCAAATTTCTAAAAACTAAAAATTTCAGAAATTGTAAAATTAACCATGCAATCATTAAAGACGTTAGTTTGTTCAATAGATAATTAAAAAATATCAAAAAACTGATTGGCATGACAATGGAACGTTTTTGTTTAAAAAAAAAAATAAAAATGGTTGGAGCTGATTTTGAAGCTTCATACATCATGTCGTATGTGTGTAAAACATTCTGAAATGGCAGTTTGAGTGAACTTGGTAACAGATTTTGAAATTTCGGTTGACTAAATTTTAAAATTTCTCCAATCACAATGCAATAAACTGAATTTCTTTTCCATTCCTTATTTTTCAAATTGGTCTGTTACTTTTTAAATACTTCAAATTTTTTCCTCCACTGCATTTGATCTTAAAATCAATCTTGTTCTGTATGAAAATTCTCGGTGTCCTATTGAACATAATGATACCCATTTTAACCAGGTCTGTAATTAAATGATTTTTTTAGTAGAGATTCATTCAGGATGGACTTCCTTGTAGCAAAAGTAGTGTCAACAACTTCCATTGAGCACCCATAATTTTTTTTCTACTAGGGCATAAACAAATATAAAATAAAATCCCAGTACCCTACAATATATTTGCTTCACAAGCACTAAAAAGTAAAAATATCCAAGCACAACAGAGTTAAGTGAATGTTGCGTGGTTTCGAGTTATTTTAGACAAAAAAAAAAAAAAAAAAAAAAAAAAAAAACTACTCTGTTGTTTTATTTAATGAATTAATAAAAATATAATTTGAGAAAAGTGTCTGTAGAGAGAAAAAAAAAAAAAAAAAAACACTAGTTGATAATTAAAGATTAATATACCGGGTAATCATAATTAAACTTTAACTTTCGATAAAAAGTAAAAGAAAGACCATTGGCCAGAATTACCTAAATGTACGTGTAGAAGAGGGAAATAAGACAATTTCAATTTTTTTTAATTTTTTTTTACGCCGTACCATTTCCTTCTTCGGGTATATTTAGGTCATTCTGACAAAAGTGGTAATTGTTTTACTGCTTTACGAAACTTGAATATTAATTATAATTCCCCAGTATATATTGAACTCTTAAAGTTATTAATTATTATCAATATTAGTTTTTTGACTCGTATACTAAACTTCAACTTAACTAGACATCACTTAGACGGTAGATCGTCACAGTGCTCGTAGGTATTTAATCCATTTTGGCGGAGTGAAAGCATAATGTTCGCCAAACCACAACCCTATAGAGAACAAAAGGCTATAAGGTTTGGCGAGAATTATGTCTTTACTCCGCCAAAATGGATTAAATACCTATGAGCACTGTCACGATCTATCGTCTAAGTGATGTCTAGTTCATCGATATAGATAAACAACTGGATAGACTGCTCCATTGTCAATGAAAAGAGAAAAACGCGCCGGGGATTGCGAAGTGCACTAGTGAAAACAAAATTGAAGATTAACCAATCACAGTTCACTTTTAGAGTTGGATGGGAATGCGAAAAACCTTGTAAAGTGTTAGAGTATATATTTTTTTGTATATTATTACTAATTAAGGTCTACTATTGACATTTCTGCTGTGTACAACCCACAATTTTATTTCCAATCCTCGGCAATCCGTATTTTTTATCCCACCAATGGCATCTGGCAATGGCTTCATTTTCCCAGTGTTAAGCAGTCTATCCAGTTGTTTATCTATATCGATGGTCTAGTTAAGTTGAAGTTTAGTATAGTGAAACAGATCTAATCCTTCCATTTTTTAAAAAAATTTTTAAATACAAACCGAGATTTATTTTTAATAGATTTTAAAATCGATTGAAGATTGGTTGGCGCAGTATGGCCCATATGTTGCCCTTGCGCTGTTAAAGTCTAACCAACCAACCAATCATAGCGAAAAAATCTCAAATATTGTTTATAAAAAAATTAATAATTTTAAACTTAGGTTCAACATTTTAAATTATTTATTAATGTTTCAAACTTCACTAAAATATTATCAAATTCATAACTTAACTAATATCATCTGGCCGGATTTACTTATTTTTTTCGAATGTAGAAGCTGCCTTTTAATGGCAGTTACTGTCACAATTCCTTTCCTTTATTATTTAATTTTGAAAAGTTTAACAGTTTTAATTCTTTTGCTGTTGTGATTTTGGAGATATTGAAAAAAAGAATATTATTAATAAAATATTAAACATTGTTTTCGTATAAAAAAAATCCATGTATAAAATATTTAATCTTCCAGATGAGTAAAATATGCGTGGTAGGGAAAAAAGTTTTATCCTTGTAATACATTTTGGGCGAAAACTATATTAATAGTTTTAGTCCTTTTTTTAAATTGAAGCCTGATAAATTAAGTTTTTTTTTTTAAACGCCAATTACCATAGAAAACTCTTAATTATTGTCTTTTGTAACTTGGAGAATGTACAGAATTCTAATTCTTGATTCCTGATTTAATTCTTGATTTGTGACACTTGATTTGTTTCACCTGTTCTTGGCCATTCAGCACACCTATATTCAATATTCCACGAGCTACGAAGGAGGCATATGTTGAAGTTTACTAAGGTATTTGGTGCTGATTTTGTTTTTAGGAGTGCACCTTCAATTTCCTAAAAAACAATATCTATTACTCAATATATTAATATTCACGCAATAATTTTTTTTATCCGGACAAGACTTCGTTCCACCTGTAAATCTTTAAATTTAAATAAACGTATTGCAATTAGACAATTTTTCCTTCTTATCCGAAATTCAAAAATAAAATACTCGCTAATCTCCAATACAAAATTTAATCGAACAATCAACCTAATTCCTATCATTTACTCGACCCAACAGAAACCCATCGATTTTAGCAGCTACCTATCAGCAGCAACAACAACAGTACAAGAAAGAAATTTATTGTTCTTAGGTGGTGCGCAGAAGACACGACAAGGGGACATTAATCTGTACGAGCCGCAATACCGGACAGCCGGACTCTCTGACCCGTAATCATTTATCAAGGGCTTAGACTGACAGCGACAACTCCGGTCCGCTGGCCGGACCTTCTACATGAGCGACCGTAGGCCAAGCGTTTCTTAACTAATGTACTGCAGGGGTCGACCTCCGGGAAAGTCTGCTGTCGCTTACAGACATAGATTCCGATATTTCCTACACTGAGCTTTAATCTCCAGAGAACTCACAGAGGAAACTGGGGCGTTGAGAAAGGATTAAGGATGAATAATTTCGCAGTTTTAAGTTGGTGCGAGGAGTTGGGATGATGGACGGAATTTTTGGTGGGTTTGATTGAGGATTGGGATTGGAGTTGCGGGTTTATTTGGTTCTGCTCGGGCCTGCCTGCATTTGTTAATGTTATTTTTAATGAAAGTGGGTTTTATTGCAATGTTATTTATTTTATATTAGGAAATTGAGATTGTTTATTGGGTAATCATTGAATATTAAAATTAATCGATTTAGTATTTTAAAAGGAACTTTTTCATTTGAATGAAGACTGCTATGAATTCAAAATCTCGATTTTATATTTGAATCCTCAAATATTGCAAGCTTAGATTTTTACTTCCAGTCATTCATATGTTAGTATAGGATAATGAAAGTATAGGATTAAGTCGAAACATACGTTTTCCATACGTTTTGGAATGGGCTTCGATGCGATAGAAGCGTAAGAATGTGAAAAACGAATGTCTTCAACACAGAGTAATTTCCCCTTGAACATCGCTCATAAATGACTGTTTTACTCAGTTGTAAAGCGTATGCAGCTTTCGTTGCGGGCGACGGGCCTCGATCGCGAGACCATTGAATCTCGAGACAGATACTTTACCGCTGTGCAAAAGAATACTCCAGTGCACAGAAGCTTTATCTGTTATTTTATGTCGCAACACACTTATAAGAAAGGATAATGTAATATTTACCTAAAAATATATGGCCAATTTCGCCGCTTTGGTGTTTTTTTTTTTTGCCAATGTTATAATTAACGCCAACAATATATCGCCAAATTATCTATTTTTTAAAATAAAGAAATCATGAAAACAAAAATGGTGAATCACACCAATCCATGACAAGTTTAAATGTAGCAACCAGTATAAAGTGTAATTGAAAGCAAAGTTATGTAATTTTCCACAGCCCTAGTTATTCTAATTCTACATCCTATAATTTTAATTATGACGTTGATTATAAAAACCTAACATGGCGTTTTATACTTTCTCTCTACTATAAATAATGTAGTGCGGAACAAAATATTTCAAATTTTTACAGTCTTTCAAGCGAACAAAATATTAATTTGGACCTTATTGGTCATTTAAAAGTTCGTTTGAAAATCTTCTGAGATATCTATCATGCGAATCAGGTTTGAGAAAACCTATTGCACAATTTGCTAAGGATTCCTTAACCTTATTGGCTACATCTCTCTATCAGAAACCTTTTATACATGTTTAATTTTTTCAAAGGAGGAAATTAAAAGGGTTTTATAGGATTTTTCTATATCTTTTACTTAAGAGTGATTGTATTAGTGTAAGATTGCGCGAGGAAGAATAGACAGATAGGTGTGGTAGGGGGAAAGGACTCTCAAGGCGACGATTACTTCAATCAAAATACTTGTTTGTACATCAATGTAGCTAAGAGGTGAAATTATATTTTCTGTGCAATTAATTTTTAGGATTGAATCGTATTTATTACTTGGAGAAAGAAGATGTTGAAAATATACTCTAATTCAATTGAAATAGAGACAATTCTTGCCTAAATTTGCAAATCATAATTCCGTTGACCTTTTCACTATATGGTAGTTGATTTTTTTTATAGGTGAAATGGGAAATATAATCGGACTTTCAAAATTTTATCCTATTATAAATTTTATTTTAAAAAGTTTCAATATATATAAATTATAGTTAGCCTTTTAAAATTAAATATATCTAAAACTCTAACCCTTAATGTTTTATAAAATAATGGTAAATTTGTTTAAAGGCAAAATTAAATTTCATCTTACTTTGTTTGAATTGTTTTTAGCAAACGTTTCTACGTAACAAATATATCTAAGAAAAGAAGTGTTAAATACTTAAAATGAAAAGAGTATTTGAAACTAAAAAACACTCTCTTTAAACGAGTATCCTCAAATTAGTTTCATAAAACTAATAAAAAAATGCAGCTGGCTACGAAGCAATGATAATAAAATATGCCTTACTAAGAAGTGGTGTAATTTCGTTCCCATTCTTGTATGTGTGGTAAAAAAAAAGGGGAAATTACCGATAAAATACCAAGAATTCTTCTCTTAAATACCCATTCCATTTATCCAGGCTCAAGTAGAAGAAAAAAAAAAATCTTAAAAATCCTGCAACAAAAGCTAGGAAATTCCACTGCCGTTTCCCAATTGGCTATTTGGACAAAGATATAGAGCTGAGAGCCCGCCAATAGTGAAACGAGTTTTCGGGTTTTCTTTCATTTCGAAGGACTGTTCATGAATTGGAGGCGACGATAGCTCCTTTGTCCTTCAACAGATGGCGCTAGCGGACGTAATTTGTCTTCCGTTGCCATCCCAATCAATGACAACTAACACAGAACAGATAAATTCCTCTGATCACCGCCATTGTGTAGAGTCGTCTAGATTTTTTTTTTTATTCTTCCTCTTTTCCTCGCTTTCTCTTTCGGATTTCACGAGTAAATAAATAAATAAAAAAATAAATAAATAACAGACGAACAAAAAAATTCACAAGTGCTGCGTTAGATGTTTTCTGAAGCTTGGTTAGATTTAGAGAGAATTAATGATGTCCGCTAGTGACTATTTATTTGTTTTTGTTCCTTTTTGCTACAAAGTGGGCTGAGTGTTAATGCAGCGTCGCTACGAGCCTTGTTTAATTAAGCTAATTGGGTATGATCTAGAACCAGGTTTTAGCTATAAGGTGCGTGCAAAAAGTATTCGGAATATGACGATTCGCTTTGATTTCCAAACACAATTAAAATTTTATATGAAGCATTTTCACTTGACTGAAGCTGAGTTTTATTTATTTTTTAAATGAGTTCTACAAATATGGGTGTCAAACGTAGAAAATCCAGTTGATTGCATAGTATAATAAAAGCCCTGTTGGGCCTTGAGCCTGTTGTTGGTCTTAAAATTTGTATTTTAAATGTATCGAATATTTTTAGAATTATCTCAGAGAAAATGTGCGTAAGAATAAGTATTTTAATAGGGAGAAGGTGTTAAGATACGCAATTAATTTTAGAAATGTATTATTTAAGATTGTGAATAGAAAAATAAATTTTTATTATTGGAAAACATATTATTTTACTAAATAATTATTATAGTTCCAAATGAAGTAAAATCGAGGCTTACGCTTTATTTTGCCTTTAGTCTTTAATTACTTGAAATTTCAGTTTTATTCATTGACACAATAAAGCAAATTTTGTATATAAGTTAATAGTTTCCTTTTGTGAAATTTTAACAGCGCGTTTTGCGAATGAAATCTGCTAATACTGCTAAGCGTTGTTTGAAATGGTTAAGTTGCAAAAGTTTTAGAGATACTTACACATACACTGAACACAACGGGCTTTTTTAAAAAAAAAAAAAAAAAACGAAAATCATACATGTTGGGCAAACATCTAAAATGTGCACACTAACATTTAATGAATGCTTACAAAACTATGAAAAATTAAAGTTAAATGTTTTAATTTCTGTCAAAAACAATGCTTAAACAATTGATTATAAATTACATTACTTTCAAATTAGTTTCACTTTCCTATTATATTATAAAAGTGCTCATTGCAGTCGCTAGAAATATATTTTGTAACAAAACTTGTTTTATATTCTCATTAATATTCAGTGAATAAATCCTGTTTTACATTTGCTTTCAAGAAAGTGAAAGCATAATCTTAAACTGATTGAGAAAAGAATTTAATGCATTGTTGTATCGAACAAACGACATAAAAAAAATCAAAAATCTTTTGTTAGTAATGTGGTGGCAATGTTTTGAATTCGTTTCCTGAATAAAATAGCTTTCTGCAACAAAGCGTGCGATGATTAGAATCTCGAATGCAATTATTTGAATGTCAGTCTGCGTCTCGTAATTCCTGTAGACATAAATATGTGTTGAAGGCAACATGTTTCAAAGGAATAAATGTTATGTATGAACGCATATTAATTTTAGGTAGAATGGTGTCTAAGATAAATGTAATATTTTCAATATTCATTTAAACTGGAGTGTATTTATATAATTTTTTTTTAAAAATTTCAATACTATCTCGAAAATATTTTTTAGACGTATTTGCCTTTGTATTGCGAATAGTTACAATTTCATTTCATACTATTTACATTCATAGCAGAAACTGTGAACGGCATTTATTGAAAGTCTGCTTTAATGTATATTTCTATACAAGGTGCTTCAGTATAGCACGTATAAACTTCTGGGTGGAGTTGGGTGAATCCAATGACCTTCAATCTCATAGCAATGGTAGTCTGACTTAGTAGTTGTATGTGAACAACAGTGGTTCAGGCTTGGTGGTTCAATGCATTGGTCAGCTTGGTTACCGGACCTATCGGGCCTTGATTACTTATTCTGAGACTTGTCAAGATAATGGTTGCATGGATTCGAGCAGTAGTAGGTGAAGGACAAATGTGGCGTCTAAACAATCTTCTATTCCAGGAAAGTATTTCCGATCATCTATTTCAATGTGAATCGTTGTCGTTTGGTTGCACACTGACTCCTCCATGCTGAACAGACACTATACATAAGAACGCACTCTATAACAGTGCTATCAACAACAAGTCAATTTATTTTCTAAATACAGATACAACCAACTTCATTTTAAAATTGTTACAATTTGGTATATTTGAAGATTGAGCAATCTAATTTGACTTTGGGAATGCTTTTGTAATTGATATTCTTGTCCTACACGGGCTGTATAAAAATTGAAATTGTCAACTTTTAAAATTAATTATGAAAAGTATTTTATTTTTTTACGATGACCTACCTTATTTTGGAAATTTTTACTTCCAATTATCCTATATGTAATATAGGGTATGTGTATAATGTATATGTAATATAAGATAATAAAAGTATAGCATTCGGTGAAAAAAAAACGATTTTCTTGCATTTCTCTACGTTTTTGTATTTCTTGCCTTTTGCATTTCTCTACTTTTTATAACTCTGAGTTAAAAAAAGTGGTCAAGAAAAATGTTTGTCTGTGGTCTGCATAACTCATTAATCTATGTAATCATGTAATCTATGTACTCAATAATCTAACTCGTATTAATCTATGTTGTTCAAATTTTGTGTACGGGTTAGTAGTAGCCATTGGACTTGTCATTAAGGTATTGATCAAAATTGCTCATGCGTATAAGGTAGCTGCCTTTTAAAAATGTTTCTCAAGAATTGTCAAGAAACAGCTCTAACAATTTTGATCAAAGTAGTTATGGTAATACCTTTTAAGGTGCTCTAAACATCTCCACCTCCGAAATTTCCAAGGAAATGCGATAAAGTCATAACAAATTAAAAAGAATGAATTTTTTAAATACAAAGTTTTTTCTTTGAGCATCGCCCGTCAACGATTGCTTTTCCTCTGTTTCACTTATGATTTATTTAATTGGATTTTTTTAGATAAATATTAAATCTAGCTTTGTTTTGCCATTGTAATAATTATTATTTATAAAAATATCGGCAAACTGCCCATTTTTTTCAATTAATGAAAATATGAAAGCGAAAACGTTTAATTACACCAATCTATGGTAATCATAAATGCAGTGACCAGTATTAAGTGCAATTGAAAATTGTGCTATGTTCCCCACCCTTAATTTAAATTAAGCTGATGCCTAATTATTATTGCAAAATAATTAATATGTATAACTATCTTTTCGGATACTCTATATATTTGAGTATACATATTGTATATTTGTATTTATCGTACAGTAAATTTTTTTAATATATATGTGATTTACCTCGTCCTATTTTGCGTTAAGAAAAGAAGCATGTTTTTCTTGGCATATAGACAAAGTGCATGGAAAAACTACATTTATAGATACAACAGCTCTTGCGAGCTACAATGAAGATAAAGCAATGTTGGCGCTTTGTCGTAGACGTTATTTTTTCTGTTCCATGAAAACTATTTTTCAGACGATGCCATTTCTAAAAATGCACCACTTTTAAAGAACGTGGATTTAGTTTTACTAAATGTAAAAAAAAAAAAAAAAAAAACCGCGTTGTCTGAAGCTGTTTAACCGATCAGACTCAAAGCAATAAAGCCCAATCACAGAGAAGACTTCACAGTTTGAGGCCGGTAATCTGCCATGACAAATGTACTACCATCATACTACTTCACTTATCACCAGCACTCCTCTGACCGTAAATGTTTTTAGTATTTCCCAAATCCTATTTTGTACTTTTTCCCAGTAAACTGCGACAAATCTCCCAAGATTTACCACCGTTCAGATTCTAAAAGAGCAGTCCGTGGCACGAGAAAACTCAAAAAAGATTTCAACCTCAAGAACATAAGCCCAGGGTCCGGGTTCTTTTGACAACTTTCAAAATGGGGTCCATTACCTTTTGTCGTGGGATCACGCGCCAAAAGATAAATGGGCCCAGCGACGGTTACAGGGTCGGTCGGCCATTTTGTCCGTGATTTATTCGCCGGTGTGCTGGCTGGCGCCGTCTGTAGCTCCAGAAAGCTGCTTATTCGACTTTTCAGGACTGCCTCCACTGGAGGAAAGAGAAATATAAAGGGTTTTAGGGAGGAGGTGGAGCCCCGATTATGATGTCACTGATGGAGATACTGATGGACTTGAAAAGAATCTTGAAGAGGAGGTACTCTGGAAGGTGGGGGAGTGAAGATGAATTTGTACAAATGGTATAAGGGGTAACGGAAGATAGATATGGCCATCCAGGCATGTTACTGCTGGTTTACGCGATATTTCTTTATGAAAAATTTGTTGGAAAATCACTGCTTTATTTGAATTTTTCGGATATCTAAAATACAAATACTATTGTGCACTTTATCGTGACTTGGAGCATTTAGTTTTAGGGTATTTTAAACAATGCATGGCTGCTATTTTGTTGTTTATGAATTTACAAGGATATATGTCACTAGTGTAAATATTTAAAGAGTTATGGAATTGAAAGAGATCTTACTGAGGTTGGTGTTCTTTGAAAATTTTGGAGGTTAAGGTGATTTGGTACCAATGTTACATGGGGATAGACTGGATAGTAATAACACCATTCTGGTACGTCATTTTTTTTTTTAACCATAGCATTCTTGTTTGGGTTTATTTAGATTTTTTTCTGGCACCTGCCCATCTATTATCTCTTAAGTAGGAAAAAAAAATCACTAACTTAGTGGGAATTTAATCTAGAATTTTAGATTTAATGCAGTTGCCTTAGTGTAATATCTGGAATTGATTCATAAAGATGCAATTGTTGCTATTCCATGTCAGTGTTATAATGAAAGGAGTGTTTTACCATATCATTTGAAGTTTAGATTTGTACTTTAGCCAACAACTTAAAAAAAAAAAAAGTGTAGATTTCTCATGCAGATAAAATGAGGAGATACTCTTAATTTTAGAAGGAATGTTCTGAAAATGAATTGATGCACTTACTTCTTGAAAAGATAGGACTTCTGTGTTGATTTTTTCTGTTGTTTTAGTGTTCTTTTTCCCAATTTTTTTTTTCATGGGAAAAGACATTTAGTTGTACTTAAGTAGAACTAAATTTTCTCTGCATAGACATGTGTACAAAAGTAGATTTCGTGTGTATCATATCTTTGAACTAATGTATGCATTAGCTATTTTACCTTTGATCAAATTTATGTTATTATTTAGGAATGATAATGCAAAGCTAAATGGGCATTGAACTCATAAAAAAATAAGACATTGAGATCATTAAATCACAGAAAAATTAAATATTTTATAGTTGCAAATGTTTTAATTCTTGACAGTTTTTCATAACTTTTGATATAATTCTATTTGATTTCTTGAAAATAGTTCTGACTATAAAATATATAACCTAACTTTAATATTTCTATTAATTTTTAAATCTGTTAATACTAAATTGTATTGTTTGACACTAAACATTTTATATAATCCAAAAGATCTAAGCATATGTTTAAGTGTTTTATACATTGTTAGAATTTAATACTTGAGTGTTTTTTACAGTACACTGTAAAGTACTGCAAACAGTTCAGCTAAAAAATTATGCATTTGAGTTTTTTATTTGATTTACATTAGAAAACAATAAATGTTAAAAAGTTATAAGTTTATGCATTTCTGATAATTATATAAAACATGTAATTAAAATCAACGGATTCTCTTTTATATTTCATAAACATTTCATGCATGACTGAATCGAATCTTTTCGTAAAATACAAAAGATTCAATTATCTTAAACTAAACAAATTTTACATAAACCTTAAAAGGGTTGGTCCACGATCGTGATAATCTGAACTACTTGATATGTTATACGTCTAAAAAATACAATAAAAATCCCATTTTAGACGTAATTAAAAGAAGAGAAAAAAACCTGATATCTCAGAATTCTGCGTAAAAAAAAAAAAAAAAAAAACTATTATAGAACTAATTGCATTTTAAAAGACGTTTTCTAACCATATGCACACAACACTTAGTGTTGTGATATTCTAAAGGAAGAATAATTGACTTAATGGTACAATGGACACTCGAGACTTTTTACGTTTCTCAATCTTCTGCGAGAAAAGTCCAATTAATTTTTTTTGTTTATTTTAAAGAGCCCCTATATTCAGGGATATCTCTCCATGGAATTAATTACATTCTAGTGGCTACGCCAAAGTTTAATTTACAGCTGGCAAAAACAAACTTCGTTTTTAATTTACTTTTGTCAAGAAAGGGGAAAAAAAAAAAAAAAAGGGACAACCACCAAGTACGCATAGTTAATTGCGTATGTGCTGCTCCGTATATTGTTCATTAATCTTATTCTTTAAACTTAAAAAATATTTCTTAAGAAAAATAAATGAAATATATTGTGATATATAACCTTCTTAACAGATTGCCATTGAAATAAGCATTTCATTTGATTTAGTTTCTAAGCAAAAAGAATATATCCAGCATACTAATTTAAGAGAAAAAAATATTCTGATAAACGATAATCAGGGTTTATTAAGTGATTTTTAAAAAGCTTTCTTTTCTTCATATTTGCAAATAGCTAAGTGAACATACATCAAACTTGCTCTAAATTATCTGAGCCTTGATAAATTTAATATTCTGTTAGTATTTAAAAGGTATGTTTTGTGCAACGTAAAAAAAAAAAAAAAGGAAAAAAAAAGGTATTCTTTTTGTTTCTTAATTGTTCCCCTTTTATTAATCACCTCCCATTATTTACCCTTGTTTATTTACTACCCATTTGCTATTTATCTATTTTCCTTCTATTTACCTTTTCTTATTTTGTAAGAAAATTCCAAATGATTCAAAGACAACTAAAAACTAAAAATATAATCGTAGAAATGGATCACACGTGACAGCTCACTTTGAAATACCTCCATTACGCCGTTTCTTCCTTTGAATTTAGGACTATTCATAATAGTCTAGAGGAAATTATAAGGCAGTATATCTCTTGAACAATGAACATCTAATGCAAACCCAAGTCCACTGTAAATCTAAATAAGAATTTTAGGGCTCTAAACTTTTCATCAATTTAATTTGTTAGTAGTAGTAGTAGTTGTGAAAAATTAAAGTATGAGGAATTTTTGGAATAATTGAAGCGTAGTAAGAGTGTAACACTACGTGGCTAAATAAAAATTAGCTTGCTGTAATATTTGGTTGGATCCCTTTGGTTCGGATTACCGCACGAAATCTACGTGGCATTGTTTGAATAAGATTCTGTAAGGTTTCAGCACTTTTTGTCTCTCCATATCCCACTTATTGACTCCCCGTAGTTTTTCCATTGAGACTCTGAACTGACGATAGAAGAGACGAACCACTCCGTAATCACTTCCCAATCGTAAAGATTTTCGATTGAGTTAAAATCCGGGATTTGTGGTGGACAATTCATGTTGGAGAATATGTCCTCATGTTCTCATAAACAATTCACAATAATTCGTGTTCGACGAATCTCGGCATTGACATCCTGAAATATAGCAGTTCCATCCGGGGAAGAAAAACTCCATTGATGGGATGACCTGATTAGTATGAACGTTTAAGGGATTCAGCGACTTCATTTCACTGTCGCATAATGTTGCTGACCTTAGACCAGATCCATTGAAGCAATCCCAGCTCATGATGCTATCTCCTTTCGACTGCATAGTGGATTTTTGTGCATGAAGGGTCGATCGCTTAGTGAGGTTCCCTTTGCGCCAATGTACGCTCATCTTTCTGGAATAAGAGGAATCTTGTCTCATTCCACCTCATGACATTTTTTCACTTTTCGACGGGGAAGTTCTGGGTTTAAAGATCTTTTTGAGATTTTTGCCACAGTTATTCTGCTGGAGCTGAAGGAAGTGAGTATGTTTGTGACTGTTGCCGTAAAAAGGAGGAACAGTCTTAAATCAGTTCTTTCAGTTTACAATGGAACACTTTTAGATGATTGATTAAAAAATATGCCAAAGCTGATTTGTCATGATTTACTTTTTTTTAAATCCCCTTTTGAACGTTTTCGTCTTCAGCCATTGAAACTAGATAATTGAAAAAAGCTAAAAAAGCGCGAATAATTTTGTCAACGCAACTTTGGGAATTTTAAAATCTAAATAATAAAAAGTTTAAATACCTTTTAAAAGTATCTCCGAAACGTACTTGCTGTTGACTAGAAATCTAATGCATACCTTTACCAACCTTTGGGCATTTCTACAATGTATCGTTTTTTATGCCATTAGAGGCCATTTTAATTTGTCAGATAATTAAAATTATGGTATTTAAAGCTATACTATACATTTACACATTTACTCTACGATGAATTTATTTTTAAAAAATTTATTATTATGTAGAAAACGTGCTAAAAAAATAAATGAGTTTTCTGAATAATTAATAAATATATCACAAGCATATAATGTGATTTACAAATTATGAAAATACAATAAATATCAAAGAAAAAAAAAGTTCCTACAACCCAATTTTTATTGCATGCAAACTTGAAAAAGTTTCTTTGGTTTTTAGCGTATAGAGGTAATAAGTGAATACGTCATAGTTAACTCATTAGAGTGTGAGTAAATGAAACAAGCATTGTGGTTGGCTAATACAATTTGACATTCGAATTCTTATTCAAAGTTGTGTTGATATTGGTTACAAGCTCATCAAAAGTATAGACATTCGATTCAACCCTCTCCTAATATCTGAGCATTTACGATATTGAATGTATTCTACTATTTATCACCAGAGGACGCTGTTGTAAACGAAGTATGATTAGCATGTTCAACCAATTTCTTCAGAAGTCACAATTTTAGGGGAGAGAGAGTGAGAAAGAATTGATTGTTACCTACAAAAAAAGCATGACTTGTAAAAGGGTCGAAAAATCCCCTTGCAATAAATCAGAAGTTTCTGAAAGAGTTAACACGTTTTGATTAAAACGCCATTTTTTTTGTACAACGAAAAATGGAGGAATTGTAAGGCAAAATACATTACACAGCCACACTGCGTGATTGAAGGTGATTATGATGGGCAGCGATAATTGGTATTTACGACGAGCGTGGCAACATTTCATTTTACCAAACGATCTTTTGTTTCGACGGTCACAGTCCTTTTTCCCTTTTTTGGAACGAATTGCTTGTGGAATTTCTTCGAAGAAAAATGTACAAATTCAGGAGAGCGGAACATTAATTTTGAAACTTTACGGGAAGACGTACAAAGAAGGCTTTTTTGTGTGTAGATCGATACAACTATTGGAGAACAAAGACTTTTTCCATAAACAAATGCCCTGTGGCGTAGAAATGTTTCGTTCGAAGTTATACTTTTCTCGGAAAATAATCTTCTGCCATTTTGAGTGTGAGCCCCTCCTGGTGTCTTATTATTTTGCTAGTCGCGGGAGCGTCGGTAATGTCGTTCGACATACCTTGTAATTTAATTTCGTCTTGAAGTTGCGCTTGACACTTCCAACGTGGGCAAGAGATGTGTTTTCTTTGGCATTGTTTAGCTGAAGGGTCTTTTTCGCTTACTGTCGTAAAAGTGAGGGTTTCGGAGGTGATTTTTAACGTGTATTCTGAGAACCAAAGATGGGGAAATGTTTAAATATGCATTTATATTGTTTCAAGAATTTTTAATTGCGATGACTATTACTTTTGAAGGTTGCGTGGGAGTTTTTTTTCGAATTTTTTACATTTTAAATTGTAAATTTTATTTTGCTGCTTAAAAATGTAAGTATTATGCGACTTAAAGAAGAATTTGGATACATTTAATATTTTCTGTGATATATGTTATTATACATTAATTGGCGTACTTTTAACTGTAGGGATATTTGGTGGATATTATCAGTTAATTTCTTGAAATAAAGTAATATATTTTAATTAAATATCTTTCAGTGGACTAACTAGTATGGCTTGTAAAACTAATGATTTTTAATTTTTCTTCTTATAGTCAAATGAATAAATAGCAGAATATCCCTTTAAAAAAACTGAAAAAACAACTTAAAAGTATTTTACAACCTTAAAAAAACTATTTTTTTTCTCAAATACCTGTTAACTTTTTTTAAGGTAAAACTCGATGGTATTTCGTAGACGATATTTCTACAGGAATCTGAACCGCTTTTAGAGTACTGAAAGGGACTGAACTTTTCTTAATGCATTTAGACGTCTTGAAGGCATATATTGATTACATTTGTCTTTCTCAATGAATAAAACTTTTAATCATATTCAAGTATTTTTAAATTTTAAGTATGTTTCAGTATGCCCAAGTTTTATACTTAGTATAATTTTAAAGTAAAATTTTTTTTTTAGAAATTCATTTCCTATTTTGAATTAATTAGATAATGGAGGGTAGCAGTAAAACAAACCTCAGGAAATTCTGTAGATGTGTTCACGAAAGAAAAGAGTTCAATATCAACAATAACTGATGTGTTTATTGATGTTTTCCATTGCTTCAAAATATCTGTAGATAATTGAAGTATTAAAACTCCTACTTTTTCTTTAGAAACATTTTTTTTTCAAATAATCTTAACACTAATTTCATTATATGTTTCAAGATATTTGGCTTTAAGTGTAGAAGAAGAAGCAAATAATCACAGAAGTGTTTGCTTAGTTCTTTTTATTCAAAACAAGATTAAAAAAAAAAAAAAAAAAAAACTTTGACTCACCAATGGTTGACGGGATAATACGTACGTATTGATTTTTAAAAATCTTTTAATAAACAATTATCATCTAGGATCATTTATAGATAATGCTGATTTTAAATTTTTTTCGAAAGTAATTCGTAAGAAAAATAGTTAAGAAACACGGAGAAAAATGAATCAGAAATATACAAATTTTTAATCGCATTAGCTTCCAATCTACTGAACACTGCAAACTTTCTAAAAATGCAACATACCTAATTCGAACGAATAACTAAATTAAAAAATTGAATTAAAACCTAATTGAACAGAAATTAAACATTAAAATTTTAGAATGATGGAAGTTAAAAATTACTGGCAGTCTCTCACAGATGAACTACAGCAAAGTCAAGAAGTTAGAGGAAGACAGATCATGACATATAGATAATTGATTAAATTACTACTTCGATTCTGTAACAACAATGATGAAAAGTATTACTTTGGAAATGTGCCTCAATTGATTTAATTAGCCATCTTCTAGTGGCAAACATTGAACAGGTGCTTCAAAATGAAAAATCACTGGTGATATAGTATAGACCCATTTCTTTGCAATGACCAAAATGTATTTTTAACCATTAAATGCGAAACCGATAGTGTTTATCTCTAAAACAATTAACTTCAGTGTGGGAAAAAAGTAAGCGTGTATCATTTATATTGTTGAATTAGCTTGCCTGTAAGAGTTTTTATGGCACTTCATCGTACAT
Source organism: Linyphia triangularis (assembly GCA_963978545.1). NCBI lineage: Eukaryota > Metazoa > Arthropoda > Arachnida > Araneae > Linyphiidae > Linyphia > Linyphia triangularis. Next base: position 32,329,867 of record OZ021726.1, read on the forward strand.
TATAAACGATTTTTATTAAAGTACTAGTTGAATACCCGTGCTTCACTACGAAATTTTAACATGCGCCATATTTTAGCTAGCTGTGAGGCCCGTCAGTAGTGTATAGGTCCCAGTTTTTGGCGCTTCGCTCACAATAGGTTCATCGCTACGCAAAATCGAACTCGCTTCGTTCGCTGAAAAGTTCATTTACACATAAGTACAGGCTTACTTCACTCGTTGAAAGGTTTATTACTATGTAAAAATATGCACGCTTCTCTCGCTGAAAGGTTCATTGTTGCGTAAGAATAATTTCGCTTCACTCACTATAATCTAATTGATATGCAAAGCCTTAATATTAGAAGCCTCTCCCCTGTCGAGACATACACACAAAAAAAAAAAAAATCCCCGTTAATACAATAATACAACACCCCTTTAAGATTATTTTAACACGTGTTTGTGGAAAGCAAAATTAGAATGTTAAAGCTACTTATGTTTGAAACTTTCAGAGCTCTAGGCCTATTAGAAGTGGCTTTTTGTGAAAATATTAATGAAAAAAATTAATCCAAAAACAAATTAAAATTTTAACATTCCTCTTTTCAATAGTCCAATTAGAATGCCAAAACTACTTGTGTTGAAAATTTCAAAGTTGTAGCCCTATTAAAAATCGTTCTATAAAATATTTATTAGTTAATTAAAAAAATTAAATAAAAAATAACTAAATAAAAATTTAAATTCTGTTTTTCAAAAGTCCAATTAGGAGGCCACAACTACTTAGTTTGAAAATTTCAGAGCTGTAGCCCTATTAGATATCGTTTTGTTAAATATATATTAATTAAAAAAGAACGAAAAAAATTTTTAAAATTCTGTTTTTCAGAAGGCCAATTAGAAGGCCAAAACTACTTATGTTGAAAATTTCAGAGCTGTAGCCCTATTGAAAATTGTTTTGTAGAATAGTTATTAATTAATTAAAAGGAACTAAATACAAATTTGAAATTCTGTTATTTAAAAGTCCAAGAGAAGGCTAAAAGTACTTATGTTGAATTTCAGAGCTGTAGCCCTATTGAAAACCGTTTTGTAAAATATTTATTAATTAAAAAAAAAAAAAAAAAAAAAAAAAAAACTAACAAAAAATCTCAAATTTGGTTTTCAAGAGTTCAATAAGAAGGCTAAAATTACTTATATTGTAAATTTCAGAGCTGTAACCGTATTAGAAGTCGTTTTGTAAAAAAAAAAAATATCAGTTAATAAAATTAATTGAAAAATAACTAATTAAAATTTTAACATTCTGTTTTTCAAAAGTCCAATTAGAAGGCTAAAACTACTTATGTTGAAAATTTCAGAGCTGTGTCTCTATTTGAAGTCACTTAGTAAAAAAAAAAAAAAAAAAAAAAAAAATTAAAATATTAATTAAAAAAAGAACTAATTAAAATTTTAATATTCTGTTTGACATACGTAAAATTAGAAGGCCTAAACTACTTAAATTGAAAATTTCGGAGATCTACTCCAATTTTAGCTGCTTTCTATAGATCCACAGAGCCACAGACAGACACAAAGCTTGTTTTATTATTATAGATATAAAAAGAGATATTTTTCCTTATACACTAAGAATACTTTTTTTTTTATTTAATATCTTAAAAACATAGAAAATACATAACTTTCCTAAATTTAGTTCAATTTAGATAATAGTTCAGTATCAGTGGATGTTTTTATTGGTAACATTTTAGTCCTAGGTTGTTTGTTTTCAGATTATCTTTCACCGTCAGCAACACGAGGGCTATAATGTGTCGAAACATTCGTCATTTGACAATCCAACATACATTTACAAACACCCATGCCTTACACTGGACACGAACCCGCAACCTCGCGCTCTAGAAACTATCACGCTAACCACTATACCGTTTGGTCGGTATTTAGTCCTAGGAGTTAATAACAAAAGTTAGTAAGTCATTCAGCAATTCAAGTTACGAAATTTAAGAAATAAATACTTTATTAAAGATCTAATTGAATTAAAAATCTAATTATATTCACCATTAGAAGCAACATGCAATTTTCCTAATGCATTTTACAATCTAAAAAAATATCATAATTAGACAGAAATTAAACACCCACCAAATTCACTTATGCCTCGTAATAACCTAAAAAAGAAGTTATCACTGCTAATCTGGACCAACGCCTAAATCATTATCCGTATTGGTGAAGTTCTACACCATTTTCTTCCTGCCCCATTTAATTACGTTCGCAAATTAATCGTCCGATTTTAGGCCTACAGAGTATTATTTTTTCCATCCTTTCAAATATGCATGAAGCTTAATTAGCGCTTACGACATAAGCCTGTTGGGAGGACATTTAGGAGGTTTTTTTTGTGTAGGGTTGGGCTCGTATTATGAAGTGAAATGAATGGAAATTTCGCTGGTGATGGGGATGTGACTCCTCAGGTGTGTATGGCAGTGATGGAATGTTATTGCGACCGGGCAATAAGTTAGCGAAGTCGATAAAAACGACCAGATAACGAGATTTCTATCTAAGAAAAGATGTGGCAAGTTGAAGTAGATTATCTGAAAAGCGATAAGAATAGTTTCGTTGATGTGTAATATTAATGCTAATAAAAGTTGCAGAATACTGTCATTGCAGATTTTAATTTTTAGCCTTTACAACATTAAGAGGAGTTGGTACCGCTCGTTTTCACAAAAAATAATAAAAATTTAAATTTTCTATTTTTTGCTTGTTTGTAATCTTTGAAACCTTCTTATTATGGCAGGTTCTAGAGCTGATCCTATAACTGCAATTGCAGGAAAACTATTCTTAGTGTGAAGAATTTAGCATTGCTGCAATAGCTAGCTCCTTTGATGTTTTGAACGAATTTTTTTCAGTTCATGATTTTTAAAATTCCCACCTTACTCAAAAAGCTAAAACTTCAGCAAATACGAATGAAATTACTTGAAATTTTTGTGTGTGTCATTCTTAATATTTATTTGACAAAATCGGTCATGAATTTTTGAATAAAATAAAAACTTTCATTTTTTACAAATTTAAATATTGAAAAATTAACGTTTTTACACCTTTTTTTTTACATATATGTACAGTAATTATCTTTTTTCTTGAAAACTATTTTACTTATTCTAAGTCCGATGCTTAAAAAGTTAGAGTATATTACTAGGAATTTAACGCACCAGGAACCAGTCTGTTGAAGAATGAGATAAAAATTTAAATCAAGTTTTAGTCAAAGTTTATAAGTCGTTTGTTTCTATATAAAAACGGAATCATTGTGAACAAATACTGTAAAAACTGAGATCGAATTTGATTTGAGTTTCTAGTGCAATTCTGATGCTTCAAGGATATTATTTTTAACCTTTAATGGAAATATAAATTTAAGGGTGATGGGATGGCTCTATCTAGCTATGTTAAAAAAGCCTTTTTTATGTACCTTTATGTGCCTTTTTTTTTCAGAAACTTCTCATAGCATTGGTTTTAAATTTTGTACAGCCAATATTTAGACATTTTTACATAGATTGACAAATGCTTTTGTAAAGACAAAATTTTGCTTAGAATTTATGATGTTTTGAAATTTTTGTATACAATTTTCCAAAAAAAACCCCATGGTTATGAATTTTTTTTTTTTTTTTTTTTTTTTTTTTTTTTTTTTTAAATCTAATCAACACTTCTGTAAAAGCATATGTTTATTTGTGTAAAAACACAATATGTACCAGGAAAAAAAATTCAAAGCAAAATATTAAGTAGATCCTGAGAGAAAGGTACATTTGTAAGAAAAAACTGCCTTTTGAGAAAACAGCGTTTAAAGTACAAAACAGATGGGTTGTTTCAGTGATATTACTTTTTCGAAACTTTTAAAAAAATACTTAGGATGAGCGCATTGCCTACCAAGTTAAACCATTTTATAGATAACATTCCAAATATTGTAATGCGCTAAAAACCCCAAAATGGATTCCGAAATTATTTTTTTTGCCTTCCGACCTCCCTTAAAAAATGTTTAATTTAAATAAATACCTTAAATGTTTAATTTTATAATTTTTTTGAATGTCTGTATGTTAGTTAAAATTCTAAATAAATTTTATATAGTTAAATTTTTTAGTTGCTTAGAGACATGGATAGTCCAGGGTCTTCCTGCAGTATTAAAACTTAGATTACAGAAGAGATTGTGTTTGTGTGAGTATCCAAATTTTAGACAGGCAAAATATATTAAAAAATTAAAGTGGAGAAACGGATTCCAATTAATATATTTTAGAATTATTTTTAGCTTGTTATAATAAATATGGCTTTGCGTGAGTGAATGAGCAATTTTCTGTAGATACAATGTTAAAAGTAAATTCTAATTTTGCTTTTGCTTTTATCGATCAATTTTCTTATATATCTATAACTTTTCATTTTTTTTCCTTTTGTTCTTGGTAATTTCAACTTTTTATTTTATTCAATGTTTTATTTAATATTGATTATTTTAAACAAACTGATGTTCAATTAATTTAATATACTTATTCCTTGAACTAGTTTATTTATATTAACTATCTAAAACTTTGTGAAGAATTTCCTTATTCTGACTTGCAAGACTGTTGGAAAAGCAATTGCGCATTATTTATGTATAAGAATATCACATATTTTTGTAAAAATTGTCATTCACCATTTTATAATAACAGTTTCAATCCGCATTCCATTATACAACTTTCGATTTACAAACCTTTGCATAATATAAAATAAGAGCGCTGTATTTTTTTTTTTAAAGTCATTCATATCTTCTGGTTCCCTAAATACAATCTATCTGTCAAGTCTTAATTTATGCATTGTGTGTTTTCTAGACTGAATGAAACTTTTAGTTTATCCTAGCTTATTATTCAAACAGAAAATACATAAATTACGCGGACGTTCTATACTTTTGATGTCATTGTTTTTCATCTATATTTATGATGTTTCTGAAAAATAACCGATAAGGTCTGTTTCTTTTTATTTTACTTATGCTTTTGATGTTTATTAATGAAACCACTGTTGTATTTAAGTATATGCAAACATTATTGGGGTTTCGTTCGGACATCTAGAAGATGTTGCTTTGGATACGAAACAATAAATAGAATCTTAGTCATAATATACATGTTTATTATTATTTTTTTTTTGTATAATGTTGTATTTTACATTTTTTGTTAGATAATATTTTTGTTTTTGTGAAAAAAATCTATAATTCTAATATAGATTCTGGTCAGCTTTAAAAAAAAAAAAAAAAAAAAAAAAAAAAAAAAAAAAAAAAATCAATGCCAACATTTTGGATGTTGTATTGTATTACGACTCATTAATGCAAATAATTAATAATGCAAACGATTATTAAATCTGCGAAACTTTACACTGTGAATAAGTTGAACATTTTATTTAACTTTTATCTTATTCATGTAACGTTTAAGCTTTGATCTATTAGCATTATTTTATCGTAGTAATAAATATAAAAACTCTTCAAGAATCCACATTGCTTCGCTATACCAAAACACAGTCTAGTTAGATCCATAAACTCTTATATTTGATGTGCGTTTTGTAACAAAAGGTTAATCCCTCGAGTTAAAATTATCGTTGTTCTGTAAAACGCGTTTTTCCTTGAAGGTACTTCGTACACTCAGAAACAAATGCTAACGGTATGTCGTGCGGTTAAAGTTAACGTTGCAGTATGGAATCTTTAATATTGTAATTATTAAAAGGTCAGTAAACGAATGTTATTTTTATTCTTTGCAGTAAATAATTGTGAATGTGAACAAAGGTAGAACACAGTACACAATTACTTTGGTACCTATCTTTCCCTACCAGCAGAGATCTTCAAAATATTTCCGGAATGGTTATTTATGGCTTACATACTCACCCTAGTAATTATAGAATGGTGTTTTACTTTGTACTTTTACGGCGTTTTTTCAGTATGAAAAGCAAATTTGGAGGCTATAGATATTTCTTTTGATTACGTAATAAATAATTACCTTGGGGATTCAGTAAATGAGCTTTTGAATTTGTTGTATTTTGTAAATTGTGGTTAGTAAGCAGATTTTACAGAATATTTTAGTTTAAAATATATAAAAGAAATTGTTCCGATTCAGTCGCTATATGCACAAAAATCTAAGCGTAATATGTATTTTACAAGAATGCAACTATGATATATAGTTGGTTTGATTAATAAACCAAGTTTGTTTGAAATAGTTTTTTAGTCGAAGTTGAATAGAATCTTCCACCTGTGAACAAGAACCATTAATTCAAACATTTTATTCAATTCACGTATAACTGATATCAGACAACGCTGCTATTTTGCAGAATGAAGGAAGAACTTCAATGCAACATTGAACTTCTAAACAAGACAACTGATGGGAGAGCTCTGATTGCAATGTTGCCATTTTATTTTTTAAAACCCATTCCTCCAATATATCGAGCGATATATGGCACAGACTCTGCTCATCTGATCACATTTGTGGTAAAAAGGACGGGGGAAGTTCAACCGAGACAGATATTTCTTTAGATTGCGTAATCAATGGGTATTCTCGAGTGGCCTGCTGAAATTGATTTCCAATAGATGGCAGTACAGTCGCTGCTTCCTGTGGCTGACTACTCCCAGAAGATTGGAAGCAGTTTTCTTGAACGAATCTTCCATCTTCGTGATAAAATTTAAGACTGAAGTGATTCGAGATAAGTTTATAAAATGAAGAATCCGTTTGGGTTTCTAAGGAATTTACAAAGCGGGTACTTTAAAAGAGAATGTTGTATCTCAAGTTCAGTTAAATTTAAAACTCGAAACGTTTATTTGTAAGACTACTTTATAGATTCTTTTGTGTACTTATGTATTAGAGAAATATTTGTTTACGGCAAACGATCAAAATCATGTGATGAAAGACTGAAGTATTTAATTTTGTTTATTCTTGTTTTTTATAAACAAAATTTATGCTTTGTAAAACTGTCTTAAATTCTATTTTTATATAGTATATACAACGTTATATATATATATGCAATAACCATCTATTTTAGAGTATCCTCTAAATTAAATTTTCCCTTTCAAAGCACATACTATTTTTAATTCCTCCACCGATCTTTACTTCCATTCCCATCTTTTCGACAATCCCTTCATGTGAGATTTGTTTAAGTCAGCGCTTTTTTAAAAGTGAGTCACATAGTAAATATTCAGTTTTGCTCATCATTAAGTCACCCTGTTAGTTTCTCACGTCCTTAGTATTTTAAATTTCTGCTATACTAAACACAAACACCCATTCATTAAAACTGACGTCCAGTGGTTCTCACGATACTAAATTCATTCGATTGTCACTTTCTAAACTTAAAGTCGTGTTTTAAAGCTCCTCTTTCTTTCCCCGATCTTCCAACTTAATTCAATAAATGTGTTGAAACACTTTAAGAATTGACATCTCTCCACAAACATCTTTACAATTCTAAAAAGATGTGAACATTACACATATTTTTACTGATATTTCATTGCTATGCAATGTTTAAACATAAAAAGGAAACTCAATCAGCTTTTCTGTTTCTAAAATATAATTTCAAACGATTTCTTTCAGTGGTTCGCTTTCTTATAGTAAGAAATATACATGTTTAATGTTATCCCTTATTATAATCTTTTCTAATACTAACGAGAACCATTTAAACTAGTAGAGAAGTTATCACAACCATTCCGGTTCGTGATTTGTTAAAAATTCAAATTTATTTTTGCAGTTTTTTTTTGTGATTGGTTGCAAATTTTTTTCATTATGGTGATGACAAAAAATTCCACTCCATATAACGTCATACATACGTTTTACATTGTGAGTATAAAAGTTTTAAGTAAAAAAAAGTGTATTTTTACTGAAAATCACAAATCCTTATTCTTGTGTTTATTTTTCCTTTAAGTAAAATTCATATGACATTCTCGTAAATATAAGTTTTAAGAGTACTACTTTAAAAAATCGGAGAGGTATCATTTATGATGTTTGGCTTCACCTCCTCAATTTTATAATACTTTTTTAAAATTTTCTTTTAGAAAACAGGGATTTGGATTAAGTAATAAACTTTCCCATGGATAACATTAGATAAAAATTGTTAAATATTTTTATGTATTGTAGACAGTAATCTATTCAAATATTTTTAAAAAACGTATTACTAAATTTGTAGTCATGACACAATCTTTATTGTTTTACAATGAAATGAAGTTTAAGAAAATTATTTTTAAGTAAATGACAATCTTTTGTCTAATTAAATACTTAAAGCTTTTGGCTCTTATACCTTTTTAAACTATTCACATGTAACAATGTTTTAATAATTTTTACAGAATAAAATACACCCAAATTTTTTAATCAACTGTTCCCCAAAACACACTAGTTTGAGAATTGTTATCTTGATATAAGGATAATAAGGACGTTCCTTTGTAAAAATTAATTATTTCAACCATTAATGAAATAAAATGTTTGAAAATCTCTGTTTATTTCAAATACAAATAATGACCTTAGACAATGTTGTTATTGCAATCCCAATTGGACTATGTACAATTAATGTTGAACACATTTTAAATCCTTAGAATTCGTGGGGTGCCTTTTGATTTGACATCTTCGTTTGAAGGTCCAGTATCGATAATTGTTAGAGTTGTTTTCCTACAGATTCATGATAGCGTACTTTAATGTGAAAACTATAATTTATCAAAATATGTGTATTTTTGATTTTGAAAATCATCATTAAAAATATCGCGAGGATTTTTATTAACAATATGGCCCTATTTGTATGTTAATTAGGGGTGTAAAACATTGTACAACTTTCGATAACACCATAACATTATCCACTGTTTAAAAATGGACATAGATTGGTGTAATTTATCCTTTTCATATTTTCACTAACCCTTTCAGTCCCAGTGATGCCAATTGGAATCACAACATTTACGAATTTTTTTCTTCTCACCTAATACTCCCAGAGAATTCGAATCAACGTTTTTACAATCATCAAACTATTTTCTGCCCAAATATATTTTTCTTTTTCACCAATATATAGCTGCACGGGTTCTGTTGATGAATGAAATGAGGCTTTTTTATGTTTTCTCAATTCCGAAAAAGATGCCGAAATTAATTTCACTTTTTAAATTTATATTAAATAACTTTTTCAAATACGTCCGTATTATATTCTTTAATATTAAAAATAGTTTATCAACCATTTTTAACGAATACATATTTAAAATTTTAACATTTGTAATGATTGAAAAGTGATGATTCCATTTGGCATCAGTGGGAGTTGAGTACAACTCAACACCTTTTCCTGGCTATATTGTTTATTTTAGATTCGTACTGTTATTACTACGTTATTGTTATTTTTTTCTAGCAGTATTTACTACGTTAAGATATATTTACGACTAAAGAAGATTTCAAATTTTATTTGATTTATTTAGAAATGCCGAAGTGAAATCGCTTAGTCTTGTTCGATACCTAATACCCAATGATGCCATTTGGAATTATTTTGAATTTTAATTAAAAAATTAAACAAAAAAAACAACAAAAAAACAAAAAAAATTTACTTTCAACCCTGTTATTCTGGATACCAAATAAGCATATTTTATAAATTTCAGATTTTTAAAATAAAAAATAAATAATTGGGACTGAAAGGATTAATAAAAGATGACCAATATGGAGATATTTATGGTTACAATTATTACATTCGTAAAAGAAAAAAATTGTGTTTCGATAAATTATTATATTATGTTTTCTGGTAAGTGAAATAGAGGAAGATCAGTCATTGATGAGTTATTCTCAAGGGAAGAGCTTTGTGTTAAAGACATTTGTTTGCAATTTCTTTACCCTTTATTGAATTTTTACATAAATTTCGGAATAATTCAAAAAGCCATCACAGAGATTTTTATCAAAATCGCTAGAGTTGAATTTTGGCAATTACTAAAAAGCGTATTTTTTTTCAATGGTAGATACCTTATGAGCATGTGCAAGTTTAGAAAAACCTTAATGATAGGTTCGTTGACCACTACTATCCCGTCTACAAAAGTTGAACATCATTGGTCAATTCGTCCAGGAGTTATGCTGATTTCAAACAGAATGGAAAAACATTTTTTTACCACATTTTTTTAACCTATTTTGAATTACAAAATGTGTAGAAATATATAAATATATATATATATATATATATATATATATATATATATATATATATATATATATATATATATATATATATATATATATATATATATATATATATATATATATATTTTACCGAATGGAATGCTTTCATTATCCTAATCTTCATATTAAAAAGCATATATTTCATATAGGGTAACTGAAAATAATCAGTGTGAAATAAATAAGCAATTTATTTACAATTTGAGTATGTTTTGCTCTGATGGCTTTTTTGTTTTGTTTCAGAAATTTTTTTACTGCATTAATATTTAAACTACGAAATCAAAATATATCAATGCATTTATTAAACATGTTTTGTCAGGTTAAATTAAATAAAATTTTTATCAAATAAACCTGCCAATTAAAAATTGAATTTAATTGACCCCCATTCTGCAATTAAAGAGTTTTCCTTATTGAAATCTAATTATTTTAAAAAGTGAATACAATTAATTAAATGGCACGGATTTCATTTAATTAAATCTTCATAGTATAAGTGCAAAGGATAAATTAAAGAAATTAATAATTTCGTTTTGAGCTAATATGGAAAGTTTTCGAAACAAATCAATTTAAGTACATCATTATGAACTACTTTACCTGATTTGAAGAGAAAATTGTAGGCGTATTTTCATACAAAAATAAAAATTTCATAAAACCCCATACCACTCTGGAAACTTACATTTCCTCATCAGTGTCTTCATCTATCGCATTTGCTTCGAAAAAGCAGCTAAGTAGAGTTCCTAAGAGAGCAGCTAAGAGAGTATGGCATTTGTATTACGGGCGAGTGCATGATGATTTGCAGAAGTTGAAAATAGCACACAGAAAGATGCAACGTGAACTTTATGAAAACTTGATTATTCAAAAACGGTACTTGGATATTGCAATGAAATATTAACGTTATCTATTTTTCTATTCAAATTAATAATCTAAAAATCACATTAAACTTCCTGAGAATTTTACCATTTTTCTCCACTTTATTTTTAATTTTCAACAATGGGGTGTATACCATACACTTTAAATAGTATATGAATCTTAAACAAACACAGTTTGATATATACTTGAGAAATTTTTCCTTGTTTGCAAACTTGATTTCTACGAAATCCCGATTCTGTTCTACTTCGTTAATCATTTGCCAACGCAGAACACGTGACTAGCCTTTTTCCTTTGAAGAGAACAAAGTAATTTTCTCTTTTCGGAAAAGGTGCTTCAAGTGAAGAAAGAAAGTTTTAAAATGTTGAAGGAAGGGAAAAGACCGAGAAAATTAGAAGTTTTTTCCACCTCTTTCTCATTAAGGAATAGGTGATTAAATTAACTTAACAAAGTGTAATTAAAGGAATGCAGTTGTTGGAGCATATACGTAGGGAAAAAGAAAATAGATATATTGACATTTTTAGATTCCTATTTTTTTTTATCGGATTAGGACTTCTGGCTTTGAAGTGTAATTTTGTACCGTTTAAGAAAAAAACCTTTTCTTGAAAATTGCCGAAATGGATAATGTGCGTGGTCAGAAAGATTTTTATTTAAAGTTTGCAATGGAAGAAACACTAAAACTTTGGGTATACTATTTTATGCAATATTTAGAAACCTATTAATTATACATACTTCTTTCTATATATCATATATTTTTCTCTTTATACAAGGCAAAGCCCTCACTCACTCACTGACTTGACTCACTCACTCATCATTAATTCTCCCAGTTCTCACATGGTCACAACTCTGAAAATTGGTACAAATATCAACAATGTTAAAAATAGAAAAAGTAAGTTATTCCGATCTCGTTTAACTTTTAAGGGGTGGAAAAGGGGTTAAACGTTCTAAAAGAGGGATATTCGAATGACCCACTTCTCACATGGTCACAACTCTGAAAATTGGTACAAATGTCAGCAAAGACAAACATAGATGAAGTAAGCTATTCCGATCTCGATTAACTACGTTTAAAGGGTCGAAAAGGGGTTAAATGTGCCAAACTAGGAATATCCGAATGACCCACTTCCAACGTTGTCACAATTCTGATATTTGGTGCAAATGTTAAGAAGAGGGCAAAAATAGAAAAATTACTTATTCCAATATCGATTCATGCATTTTTAAGGGATGAAAAGTCGACGTAACATTGAAACTATACGAGAAATATCTCACTTTCAATACAGTTACAACTTTTAATATTAGAACTAAGAGCAAGCATAAACGCAATAAACTATTGCAATCTCGATTAACTAATTGAAAAGTGTCCAAAAGGTTTTAAACGTTCTAAACGAGGGATATTCAAATGTCTCATTTCCAATTTATTAACAATTATCAAATTTGGTGAAAATGTTAGCAAAGGAAAGTTCCTATTTGGATAAATCAATTTGCGTGGAACGAAATGGGAGCGAACGTCTGAAGTGTAGAATACATGAATATCTTTTGATTGCTAAAATGCACATGGTAAAATTTCGTAGTGCAACACGGATATTCAGCTAGTTTGTTGATATAAGAGAAAACTTTGACTGCCTTACTCACTACTATCTGATTCTCACGTTTACCACAGACATAGAGGGCTGAAATTTGGCACATGTGTTTCAATTAAGCAAATGAAGTTGAAAATTGGAAGAATTTTGCATCTTGGATTGCAAATAGAGATATCGGTTTAGAGTTTGGATAATCGGGGACAAATTGGTCACCAATTCGATGGCATTTTTAATTGTAACATATTCAACTTTTTAACCCATTAACGACGGGTTGGCAAAAAAACTTGACCATCGAAATTTTAGTTTTTTTCTTTGCTAATAAATTGCAATTGTGTTCCCACTTAGTGTTTTTTAAAAATCATAGAAACAACTTTCCAAATAATCTGAAAAATACAAAGTAGACCTTAAACAAGGTAAAATTTAAAAACAATGACTGTTTATCCATTTCTAAGTCGTCTTTAATGAGTTTGAGTTGTTATAGGTCTTTAATGAGTTGTTATAGGTTGCCAATTTTAACGAGTGGGAGATTTCAGTCAATAAATTCTTCCTAATTATGTATATAAATGATATCTAAGCTGATATGCAACTATAAAACTTTTGTAGAATCGACATTTTATTGACAGTTACTGTCACAATAAGTCTCATTAAAAAATTCTTTCAGGCACTGATTATTATATTCAACAGGAAAAAAAAATAAAGTCAGTTTTAGGATAATAATATACATAACTGAAATAATCTTTATATTAGCATGGCATCAGTATAGTACATAAAAATTTCATAACGTGAATAGTGTCAGAGGCCCTTTTATAACAAAGCAAAATGCATTATTTAAAATTATACAAAACTTCGTTGATTTTTTCTCCTGTATAAGTAATCTAATATTATAAAAATTATTTTGATAGATAAGCCATTTTTGTAAAGCCTATTTTTATTTTTGGAACAACTTTCGAATACCCCCTCTTTAAAATAATGTAGTTTATACATTATTTTGTCTTTATTTGAAACACAAAGCTGAATTTTGAGGTGTTTTTATTTAAACAAAGCTGTCCAAGAAAGCTCCGAACCAATGATGAATGGGTCATTACTTAAATTATACATAATGTAAATGCATAAAAATGCATAATACATAAAAAGAACCAACAATCTAGGCGAATTTTCTCGAATGTTTCATGGCCTATCCAGTTCGTTGTAAGATTTTGTAAATAAAAGAACATGATTGATAACTGTGTTACTTAAAAACGCAGCCAAAATTCTTACGCGCGAAGACATTAACTTTCTAATTTAACAAACGATATATTCTTTTTTTGTGACAGAATATATAATGTTCGACGTCCTTTAATTCAAAAATAGAACGCAAAAAGTAGATCAATTCATTGGAACTTCTAGGCCTATGCCCCAAATATTCTCGACCCCAGTATTCCTCTCGCATGCAGCGCAATAGGGGTGTGTTCTTAGCTAATTAATCTAGTCCCGTGAATCGCTGCTGCCATTCGCAGCGGACTAAATTCCCGAAAACTTAGTGGCGGTCGACCATTTGCATATTAAGTTGACTCTTCTCCAGATATATCATACACCCCCCTTGGCTTCAGCCCCTGTGTAACGGCACAAGTCGCATCAGGGATATGGGGAAGAGGGGTTTCAGAATTGAGAGGGGAAGGAAGTACTGAAACTATTGGTCGAGCTTTGTTCCATTTTTGGTCACAAAGGGCTTATTGGATGGGATATTACGACAGACTTTGGAAAATAATCCACTCTTAAATGTGTATTGTATAACGATAATTTAATATGCTTTAGGTTTTGATGGAGAATGTTCATAAGGTAGTATTTTAACTGGATGTATGTCTGAGTTTGATGTAATTTATACTTAAATTTGATAGAACTTTTGGAGAATTCGGAAATTGTGTCGGTGATGGAATGGGTCAAACTCATTTTAGTGAAATTATTTATTACAGTAATAGCTAAATACATACAATTATTTAGATACATATGAAATGGGCCTAGTACATTTTAAGCAAATGATTTCTTATAATAAAGACTAAACGCTTATAAAATATTTAATATTATAATGCAAAAATAATTTGTGTTGCGTAATTTACTTGCGATATTTAAATATATATTTATGTACAAGTAATTTTAGAAAGAAATGTACTTTTATCTTTAAACAAACTCCAATGCAATATAATCCTGTGAATTTTTATGGAAATGGTCGATGGTTCAGTTATGCAAATTTCGATTATTATTTGAGTGATACCCAATTAAAATGTTGGTGTAATTATATTGTGATGTTTATTTTGTATTTTTATTATTTTTTATGTAGCAGAATGTATGAAAAAACTATATATATTGACCATAAAAATTGGCTGAATTTGGGGCTTACTTAGTGAAGACACGATTTATAAGAAAAAATTATTAATTAGGTCCTAAATAGTGTTTGAATCTGTCAAAGTGTTGGAAAAAGAGCACGTAGTCGTTGTTGAAAATAACTTAGAGTAGAGTTGATCGAAAATTATTAAATCGGACTGTTCACCAATACAGTTTTAGTCGGATTGTACAACATAAATATATAGCAAAGAGTGCAAACATTAAAAGTGGATCTAAAAGTTGCAGATCCTCTGTTTTACAAATGATAGAAACTTTTAACCAAAGTTCTGCTGTGATTTCACAACATATTGATATGTAATTGTATTGGTTTGATAGATAATCTTTGTTTTAAATTATATTTACTGAAAATATTACTTGAGTGTGATATAATTTTATATAGGTTTTATACAAGAGCTTAAATGTGCCATAAAAACTATCAGAAAAGCTCATATTTCTCAAAATGAAAGCTAAACTCTCAAAATTTATTTCACATTGAAATGCTCTAGAAATTCACAAATACATTGTGTTACGTATTTTGCATGTGACAGTCCTTTTACAGGTAATTATAAATTCCTGTAATCAAATAAGTAACAAACGTATTGGTGCAATTGTATTCGTGTAAGTAAAGATTTTATAATATGTGTTACAATTTTCAAAGTGTCTAAATAGGATGATCCTAATGTTCTCAACGGACTGCCTTCATGGAGATTTCTCCATCTAGTACACGCTGAGAGCCGTCTGGTGGTAATTATATCAAACTTAAGGCCACATTCTTCATCAGCGACATAACTTTTATTCATAAGATTGTTCCATAAATATTACGATTTGAAATCGGGTGATTCTTTTTGCAACAACCTGCATTTTTAATGTGAATATTAAATTTATGTCTGAAATTTAGAAAAGTTGAATATATTAAGTATTTAATGATTATTCTGATGATAATTTACTAACGAAAATTACTTAATTGGACTATTTTGAATTATCCAATATTTTCAAGCACTATTAAAAAAGCTTTTGAAACTTAATCTGTGCATTTCAGAGTACAGTGCATGAATTTTTTAATTGAAAAAAGTCCATGTTCTGAAAGCAATGGAGCAAAAAATTTTAAACGGGACTAACTTTGATAACAAGAAAATAAGTAAATTAACGTTTATGAATACATAACAAATCTTATAAATAATAATAAAAAGGATTTAATGATTAGATAATGAAAATATTTGGAGTAGGAACCTTAATTGCAATTTTTGCAATCAATTTAAAAAAATAATTCCATGACTACACATTCGAGTTACATTATCAAAAAATGAAATCGTGAAAATATATTCGCAATGTAATTAATTACTCATTTAAGAATAAATAATGGATGAAACCATAGCATTTGGAATCGTAGTTTTATTTAAGATCTGAATGACTAGAAGTTTGCTTTACATTTTGATTTATGAATATACTATTATAGCCTCTAGCTAAGTGCATCATATTTGAAAAAAATTCAACATAGTAACTGAAAGTTTCCATTATTGGTTTTATGTACATTGAATTAATTATGAATGATTTCTTTTTTAAATATAATTATTTTACTACTCGAGATAGTCATATTTAGCGTAAATACAGGAAATTCAATTTTCATTGCGCTATGTTAAACGAATATTTCAAAAGTTTTAGTTTTCGTATCACAATATACAGTTAACAAGTAATATGTAAAACTTCAATAACTTAAATTACATGCTGATTTCGAAATTTTAGGTAGTTAACAAAACGTTATTTTAGAATACTATCTGTCATTAAAGGTTCAATTATTTATTCATTATTGCTTAATCTTATTTTTTCTTGGAAATTGTTATTACATGTATTTTTCTTAATTTCTTTTAATTTTTTTTTATATATTGACAAAAATTTAATGTTTTAATGATTTTGAACACAGCATAAGATGATAAATTGTTAAGAGGACTCAGTACCTCCTATACCCGCAATGTTAAATTTTTTGATGCACTTTTTATTGGAAAGTTCTAAACAAATTTTTTTAGAAAATACTGAGGTAAAAGCTTGGTAAAAAATATCATCAGCTTGTTCTGGTTAATTTTAACCAATCTTACAAATTTTTTGAGAAAAACCACCTTTTTACAAAGATTTGGAATTAAAAAAAAATAATTATGCAAATAACATGAAATTTTTAAACCTCAGTTTAAATTGTAGGTTATAAACTACAAGTTCATAAAAAAAATAATGGAATATCTGTACTAGTTAGTTAGAAAAGGTATATTGGCGTGGGAAATATCACGTTTAGATAAAATCCAATTTAAAGATAAAAATATTATAGTTAATAATTGATAGTTTGCTTAAAAAAATATAGCATACTTCTAATTTCACTAGGAAGTAAAGTAATCAATTAAAAATCAAGAAACATTAAACAACATAAAATAAAAATTCCAAAATTTATATATTTTTATTTTATAGTTACTGAGTTCCCTTAAGAATTTCCATATCAAAAGACACAATCAAAGATTCAGAAATTCAGAATCCTGTACTTCTATGGTCCAGATGTTGCTGAAACAATGTTTTAACATAACATAGCTCTCAAACAGAACAAAACTCTGCAAAGCTAGTATACTCCAAAAGAGTTTAAGTGTCCAAACATGGCCTACTACAGAGGAGACTCGGTATTTAATAACAGATGAGCAGGGGAATAAGTTTTAAACAACAGAAGGCAATTGATTTCCCCAATGGCTGCATCTGATATACAAATATGTACGCACAATGGCCAAAGTGACTTGACGAGTCAACCAGAAACGATCCTGCAGTGCTTTAGATTTTAATTAGAATTGAGAATCTCCTCGGCATCCATTACCTAAAGAAAGAGATCGTTAATTTATTTATTAGTTGGATTGGCAACGAGGGAAATGACTCTTCTTAGGGGGAAGGAACGATATTTTTTTCTTGTTCGAGAAGTAGCTTTTTTGTTACTGTTCTTAACAAGTTTGGAAATTGGTTGTAGTTACTTGTTATGCAGAAAGAAATTTGAATAAATATAGTTTAGTACTTTATTGATTTTAAGTATATTCATTTATAATTAAAAACTTATACGTTAAAAAAAATATTAGAATTTGTTAGTGAAAAGAAAAATAGTATTTAAGAATGTTTTCGTATTTATTTAAGCTTATAAGAGAACTTTAAGAATTTTTTTATTTTGCTTATAGACTGAGAGGTGATTGCAATTTTTGGACACCATCGAACATCATTCTGGATTTTTTATAGAAATTGGAGAAAAGTGAGTAGATTACGAATCCACAGGTCTGCCGTGGCAAAAATAGCCGAAATTGGTCAAAAATCGACTTTTAATAAGTTGAACTAAATCCATTTGCCAAATGCGCCATAACTTGCCAAATAATGAGCATTTTTTTTTTTTTTTTTTGGTAACCCTCACTCTTTAATTTTCAATTAAGAAGGTTGCAGACGATTCTGATGTGTGGCTATGGTTTACTTGCATCTTTTACAAATAAGCCAAATTGGCAAGAAACATTACGTCACTAATGACGTAACTGAGGTCGCCAATTTGGCTTACATTTAAAAGATACACATTTTCCAAGCCAGAGATCAAAAATCGTTTGCGCTTTTTCTCATTGAAAATCAAAATACAGTGGGTTGCCAGACGAAAAAGTTTTTTCTCTTTTTGGCAAGTTATGACATATTTGGCAATCGGATTTTAGTTCAACTCATTCCAAGTCGATTTTTGATCAGTTTCGGCCATTTTTGCCACGGCAGACCAGTGGATTCGTAATTTACTAACTTTTCTCCAATTTATATAAAAATTCAGAATGATGTTCGATAGGGTCCAAAAATTGCAGTCGCCTCTCGGACTATTACATATGCGTTATAAGAGTAACAAGTTGATAATTTTTAAGATTCATAGAAACCAAAATGCAGATTAATTTTAACAAAGAAGTAACAAACGCATTATTCTTCCTTAACAACATCTCATGGAGTAAAATAAAGCCCCAAGTAAATGAAGTCTCAAACGCAGTATTAGATTAAACTTAACACCTGAAGTAAATAGTTATAAGATTCAATATATTAAAACTATGCATTGTAGTCTTAATTACACAATATGTATCGAAGAATACACCTGTTCCGTTTAATAGAATGTCGCTTTCGATCATTTTCAAAATCTATGCCTATGCTGCCTAAATAATAATGAAAATCCCCCCTTTATATTAACCCATTACAGACACCTTAGAAATGGATAAAAAGTCAGTTTTTTAAATTTTTACCTTGCATATTTAGATATTTTAAAGTATATTTGGAATTCTTCAGATTTTTTGGAAAATTATTTTCAAGATTTTTAATAAACACTAAATGGA
Source organism: Linyphia triangularis (assembly GCA_963978545.1). NCBI lineage: Eukaryota > Metazoa > Arthropoda > Arachnida > Araneae > Linyphiidae > Linyphia > Linyphia triangularis. Next base: position 32,349,124 of record OZ021726.1, read on the forward strand.
ACCACAATCGCAATTTATCAAAAAAGAAGAAAAAAATGTCGATTGGCAAATTTTCTTACCAATCGTCGTCAATGGGTTAACTTTGATATTGTGTGTGTGTGTGTGTCAGTTTAGCTGAATGAGTGAGCATATTTGACGCTGCCAGACAAATCTGCGGAGGCCTAATTAACTCACTTGTCGTAATCCAACTGGGCTGAAACTTGTCAGAGAGATTCAATGTCGATGGCAATGATTTTATCAAATTTTGGGGGCTGTCACTCTCATTGAAATGTTGCTTTACACGTGCTTCTATAATCGCTTCTGAGTCCTAAAGCTTGGCGTCCACTATAGTTGAGCAGTGCAGAGCAGAGCAGAGCGGAGTGGATTAGAGCCAAATTACAAGTCTGTCAACGTCAATTGTAGCACGAGTCTCGTGCTACAGTAGACGTTGGCAGCCTTGTAATTGGCTCTAGTACACTCCGCTCTGCACTGCTCAACTATAGTGGACGCCAAGCTTAAGATTTCCCATTTAACCGAACCTTGTTGAAACTCTTTCCTGTTGCCAAAATTGTTTTAAACAAAATAAATTAAAGATAATTGAACGTGAATGCGTACATTCATTATGTAAGTGAAATAATTTTAACCGATCATTGTTGCAACTCTTTCCGGTTGCCAAAATTGTTTGAATTAGAATAAATAAAAGATATTTGAACATGAATGCATAAAATCCCATTCATTTTTAAATCCTTTATATTAACTTCGATTTTGTTTGTTCGTGTGTATGTGGCTCCCAGGCAAATCTGCGGGAGCCTAATTAATCCACTTGCTGTAATCAAATTGGGCTGAAACTTGGCATATAGATTCGATGTCGATGACAATGCATTCAATCAAATTTTGGGGGCTGTCACTGTGTGTAAAAGGTCACTTTTACACATGCTTTTATTTTCAGATATATTGCCGTCAACTAATCTCGCTGAAATTTGACAGATTCTTTATCAATAAGGTTGCACTGTATCAAGTTTTGAGGAATGTCACTGTCAATAAAAGGCCACTTTTGCACACGCTTCTATTATAGCTTCGCAATACGAATAAACCAACTTATCGTCATCCAATCGCACTGAAATTTGACAGGTAGATTCGTTGTAGATAGTACATTCCTCTCTACCAAGTTTTGGAGGCTGTCACTGTCACTAAAAGACCGCTTTTGTACGCGCTTCAATTGGCGATTGGTATTACTAATAAGCCTACTTCCCGAACTGAATCTACTAATCGAACTGAAACTTTGAAACTTGATTGCTACACTCGTTGTCTATGACAGTGCTTTCTATCAAGTTTTGCGACAGTTATGAAAAGGCCATCTTTTAAAACGTTTCTATTGCCTTACGTCAGACTTATAAGCTTTTGTTCATGTTCTATTATTCAGATGCTAGGCTTAATTCAAACATGTTAAATTTTGCTATATTTCATGACTGAAACCTTCCCATATTAAAGTTGACGAGTCAAAACCTTCGGAAGGCTAATAAACCCACTTTCCTTCATCCAATCGATCAGAATCTTAGCAAATAAACTCGTTGTGGATGACAATGTATCCAAACAAGTTTTGAGGGCAAAGCTGAAGTTAATAAATAGTTCGGAATGTATCTTCTGTTCTAAGTTGTCAAACACTACAAAACCTTGATCTGAGCTCAAGAAGTTGCGATTGCACATAAAAATGGGCAATGCATATAAAGCATTTATATTAAAATTTTTTTTATGGATTATATTTAAGGCTCTTTGTTTGGTTACAAACGTATACCAAACATTTAATAAAAATCCAAATAGTTTTATTTACGGATGCTTGAACTTAAATGCTTTCGGAAATCGTATTATGACTTGTTCAAAAGCTTATACAAGCTTATGCCAAAACTAGAAAAACATATGCTTATCATTCGAATATTATATAAGTCTTATTTGTAATATATCTTTATTCCAGTAGCTCAACAACGCTGGCTAATATCGTTTGACATTAGCAAATCCCAATGCAAACGTCGTAAAACGGCCGTTGTTACAGATATTGGTTAGTCTTGCTCATTACTGGATAATACATAAATTATAAGTTTTTAAATGTTGTTGCCCAATTTTGAAATTGAAATGTTTCATTTATAAGAAAGGACTGAGGGCGAAAATATGTTTTGGGATGTTTATGACACATTCAGTAAAAAAAAATAATTGTGTATTTTGGAACCATGGCCATTCAAACTTGAAGAATCTTCAAGAACCTCTGTTTCTGATATTAGCCAATACTGCTTTTGTAACAGGGTAGCTGGATAAAATGTTAAGTAATAGCTTCTTGAACTCAACTTTATCGTTTGTTCATAGAAATATAGTAATATATTCTTTGACAAAAAGTTATACAAAAAGCATTAAAGTAGATTTCGCTCGATTAAGCGTTGCACTTTAGAAGATTTGTTTACAAAGAACTTATGGAACACTTAAGAATATTGATGCTACCTGAGTTTGTTTTACATTTTAGTGCATTTTATCATAAATTGAAAATGCATGGTATTTCAAAGTTTCCGACTGAATGAATTTTATTTATACAATTGGGAAACTTATAACTCATACCAGAAGAAATTGGAAACTATGTATTATTACTTAAAAATTCGTCAAATATTGAAAAGACTTTTTTTATGCAATGTTTGTATCAAAAATAGTTTTTTATTCTATTAATGAAGTTATATTTTGCACACCGCTATTTTTTTTTAATTAGGAAAGTTAACTTTTCTGTTCTCCATTCAAATTATTGTTTACATTTCTTATCGTATCTTAATGTGGCAAATTTCAAATAAATAAAATATATAGCTGTAATAGCATCTTTTGTTTTTAATTATAAATTATATGCAGTTAAATAAAACTTAACAGAATTTAGCTATACACATAAATGAACAGTAATATTGAATTAATTACAGATTGCTATGGATGCAAATTATATTTTAAAATATATAATTTGAGGTACAGTGTCACAAATTGCAGGAAATTTTTTTGAGATTGCTTGTTTACATTCAGTTGTGTTATCATCATCATCTATATAGATTTTATTACCATTAGTCTGAATTGTTTACTGTTCCATAAAAGACTTATTGAGGCTCCAATATACGTTTTCACTCTAAATGTGTTCTCGTACTTTCCAATAGTCTCCTTTAGAAATTATAATAAATATATTGTACTCTGAGAATGAGTTTTATGGAAAATATACGGTATTTTCAGGAATTTGAACCAATAATGCTGAAAAAACAATAGCTATTTTAATAATTACTTATTAATTTCGGTTAGTTTATAAAATATTTATAATAATTTAGTAGAAATTTTTTCAATGGTGATATAAATCTTTTATAGTTGTCATTTTGACTCAAAAGCATATGTGTAACAAATTGTGTGCTATTCTAAAATATTTAAGAAACTATTCTAATAAGAAGAACACATAGTTACACTGCTGAAAATAGATGTCAATGCTCTTATGTTCAATGTAGAAAAACTCTACTTTAGAACCAAGCGAGCAGGTCATAATTTTGTAACTTTGCACTTTTTTTTTTGTTAAAACTGATTTCGATTCATATTGGACTCTCTGCGTAATGATCTAAATCATTTAGAAATAAGAGAATAGAATTTCTTGACTGGGTAACGATGTTATGAATCACTAAAAAACGTAGTAAAATAAAGCTACTGTAATTTTTTATCAGTTTACCATAAAGGGGTGTAAAAAGGCTCTTATTTCCTGTATAAATTAAGGGTAAGAAATTCATTGATCTTCATTGCTCTTTAAATGTGTAACCCTTTTACTAGTTTATGACTAAATTGCAATGATTTAATTAATAATAGCTGTTTTAATAATAGAACAAATAGTATAGCAAACCAGATTGCTTGATATAAATATTATGCAAGTATTGTAAAAAGAATTATGCTGATAAATATGTCTTTGTCTTTTCAGTAACCAAAACTAATAACATAAGAATATGTTAAAAAAGAAATAGATGAAGCTTTTCTACAGAAGTTTATGGCTATTGATTCCAACTATTTTATATAAGATTAATATTTGATGTATAGACATCAGTTTTATTGAAGAAACAAGAATCAAACGGGTTCTTGGAAAGGCAACACTCTTTCATGTTGCAGACACAACATTTAAACAAATTATGTCTTTAAGGGATAAATCACCGAGTGTCTTTTCAAAGGTAATTGAATACAAAAATAAAAATATAAACGATTTAGGACTGATTTAAATTCGTGTTTTTGCAATAATTTTTTTAAACCCTTATTACCTTGGATATCCTGATACCTTGGAACACTGATATTAATAAGAACATGGGTTAACGACTGAGAGTTTCTTTTTTTTACTTTCAATTACCCACATGTATGTACATAGGGTAATATTCGAAAGGTATAGTATTTGGATAAAAAAAAATGATTTTTTTTGTGCATTTCTCTAAGTTTTGGAACATCCTAATTTAAATAAAGTGAGCAAGAAAAAATGTCTATGGTCAGCATAACTCCTGAACAAATTGACATAGGATGTTCAAATATGATGTGCGGGTTGGTGGTGGCCATAGGAGTTACCATTAAGGTTTTAGTCAAAATTGCGCATGCCCATAAGGTAGCTGTCATTGAAAAAATAATGTTTTTCAGTAATTGCTAAAAAGCGGCTCTAATGATTTGTTCAAAATCGCTGTTATAATGTCTCTTAAGGTGTTCTATTTATCTCCACATCCTCCGAAAACTCCCCTTAAAATGCTTTAATGGCGTAACAAGTTAAAAAACGAATGCCTTTAACACAGAGTTCTATTTCCTTGAGCATATCTCATCGACGATAAATTTTTCTCTTCTCCTCAGTTTCACCTATAAGAAAGGATAATATAAGAATTATCGAAAAGTATATCGCCAAACTGGCAATTTTTTCCAAATGAATGATGAAAATATAAACAAGGTAAATGTCACAAATTGACATCAGTATTATAGTGTAATTGAAATTTGTGCGATGTTCCACACCTCTAGTTGAATTATGATAACGCCGTCAATATGTTGTTGGATCATCTTTTAGATTTCAAACAGCATTGTTTCTTATTGGGATGGACTCCTCACAATGGACAAGGAATCCACCTGTTCAGACCCAGTTTTTTTTGCCTGAAATTCTACTCTTGATATACTTCCATTACAGTTGCTGGATAACATTTCAAAAATCAAGGATTTTGTTTATAACGTCTCCGTGATTCATGGCTCTTATTATCATTACGAGTTCAATATCCATCAAATAACCTCAATTTCACATTTATTTACATACACTCTTGTATACTGCTGCACCGAGAACCCAGATTTCTTCTTTCATACTACCCTGGTTTATAGACAAATGAGCTATTGTATAATTTTGTAAAGCAAATGCACATTTTCTTAAAGCTGTCATGTGGTCATAGCAAAGTGCTCTCTTAGTACGGGGTTATGGTAAAACATAGGAATATTCTGTTATAATGTTTTTTCTGTTCGTCTTTTTGCGATTGGTTGAAAAAGTCGGCGATCGCTTATTTTTACTATATGAGTGGATTTTTCAATTATAACTCTATATTTTGAAGTCAATTGTTGACTTATGAAAAAATAATAAATTTGAAAAGATAACCTTTTTTCAACTCAGTTTAAAGAAGAAAAAAATCAAGCAAAATGACATGAAATTTAACAATTGAATCTCCCATTTTTTAGAAAAGAAGCCGAAGCTTCTTTTATAATAAATGATTGTTTAGTCGATATATTTCTAGATGGCCCATGTTCATGAAATATTGATCTCAACTTCCTCGTTACTGTGAAATTTAGGGCTAAATCTCATGCCTGGAGATACGGTTCGCCTTTCAGACTCGTTTTTATCCCATAGGAAAGCTACATCATGATCAAACAAGAGAAATTGTTAGCGTGTTTCTTCTTCTATTTTTCTTTGTATACTTGTTTATTTTGTTCCCTAAAGGCCGAGTAGATAGCGCACGTTTATTGCTGACTCATCTGAACAAAAGTTATCGATATTTTGTTCCTTTTATAATATATCGTATCCCTCCCCGGGCTATGGAATCGATAATTAAAGGAACTTTATTATAATAATTTTTGCGTGTGTAGGAGTTTTTCTTCTGGGTAAGAAAAAAAATTGAAGTGAAAAGACGATTTGTCCAGAAATCGCTAATGTTAGTGAATACGATTGGGCTGTCTCATAACTATCCTTCTACCACATTGTAGGTATTACGTAAATAGAAAACTGTGACGTCATGAGAGTGTAACCAATCCGTTCCTCTTGTACCACGTGACTGTAGTGACGCTGCACACGTTTAGCCAATAGTTATGCTTCTTTGAAGCGTTTTTTGTGACGTCTTTGCCTTGAGGAAATACAAATTTATGAGATAACTGCTGTTTCGTGTACGAACCTTGTGACGGAAATAGAAAAAGACTTTATTTGATCGGAAAGGAAATTCAAACGTGGGAATAAGAAGGAAGGATTTTGAGTTTTTATCAAGCATGAAGATGTGTTTTGTTGGTTGGAGGGGCTCTTTTTGAGAAATACTTTGAAAACCTGATAGTTTTATTTTTACTGAAATCTAAGCAAAGGAAGATTCTGAAGTATACTTGCAATCTTCAATTGAAGTTTTATTTTTGCTTCTATCCTAAACATTTTATTCTCTATAAAAATGTGATCTTCTGGGAGCAATTTTTAGAAAAATATTTCTATTTTTTTTTACCATACATTATATTAATGTTTACTTAGTACATGATTTGATTTAGTAATAATATTGTTTTTTAAATATACTGACTATCTTGGTATTACAAAACTTATCTAAGCTTTAGTTTTTGAGTTCGTGACTTACTTTGAAACAAAAATTAAATTTTTCAATTTTAGTTTTGGCATTCACTAATTATGTAAATAGTTTTAAGCAATGGAATCAAGTTTGTTTATTAGAATGCATATGTAACTTAAATCTATTCATACTCATATAAAACGTTAAGTTTGAGATTAAAATAAAATTTGGGCGTAAAAGAAAAATAACGCTTGATAATAAGTTTCTATAAAATATTTACACAAAATGAAAATTATTATTAAGAGCTAAACTTATTGCGTGATGCTTTTTTCCATTCATGTTGATTTATTAATGTTTAATAGATATATTGCATATGCCTGAAGTATTTTTAGATTTGCCTGAGAATGCTAACCATAAACAGACAGATTGCGCATACCTTTTTTAAACCGTTATTATAGTGTCAAATCATTCCCATATTTCTTGTTAGTTAGTTACGACATTCTAATATTCCAGAACTAATATTAATTTTTAGGGGAGATTACGAAAGCTCATTATATCAATATAGACACATATTTCAAGCAATGGGGATTATGCTTGACTATGTCACAGTCAATCCTTGTCGCGAGTTCGTTTTTAAAGATTTGTTGCGATTGGTCATAAGCAAATCCCAAGTGTTGCCATTTGATGCAACTTCTTTTTTACGGGCGCGAAAACCCAGGCGAGGGAAACACCCGACTTGTCTTCCTACTTTTTATCATCCGACGGAAATCGGATAATGTAACACATAACTGTTGAACCTGATGAAATCTTACACAAAAGTATGACTTGCAAAAGGTCTATGAAATGGACCCTGAGCAAGATATTTTTTAAATTGTGTCTCATTGGCAATACTTTTAATCATACAAAACATATTTAAGAACAAATTCCAATTTACACATCCACATTCCATTATCCAATCACGATGCACATTTCATTTGTCTGAGCTCATAGCAGTTGACTGTGACAACGTCTCGTGCGTAAGCTCCATATGCAAGTTGATTTTAAAACCTATGTACTTTAATAGGATGTAACAAAAGTGATAGAACATACATTATTACATATGAAATATATTACTTATATTTTATAGGTAATAATATATTATTACTTATAAAAGTAAAAAGAAAAATAATAATAAAACAGAATATAAAAAGTATTATAATACATAAAAAATAAAACTGTTTTCTTTTGAAAATTGGAGAGTAGTTAAAATATCGTCTGTTTTTTATTAATATGAATTCTAAAAAATATAATTATTTTCATTCTTTCATTTGAATAGTGGAATAGAACAGCAAACAAAAGAAAAGTAAAAAATGGGATTGCTTACGTATTATAAAAGGTAACTATAATAACTGTTTATTTTTAATTTACAACAGTTTTTAATGTATAATGTAAGCTAAAAAATATTGAAAAGTGTGAAACAGAGTGTGTTTTAATACTAATTTAGAGATGGTTTTTATACAAGAAAGACTTTATTAAAGTAAATATTAAGAATTGTGCAGTATTTTCATCTGTGGAAAATTCTAAGTGGGTGCACGAATTCGCAATTTTTTTTTACATCAATTGTTTAGAATATTTTTTAGAAATTCGATATAAAAGCGACAAATTAGATGAAATTTTCATGTTGGTGTTCACTATGCAAAACCCATAGGAAATCTGAATCTTGGTACTAATATTATTTAAATATTTGGAGATTTTTTTTAAGGTGTGGATATCTTGTGCTGAACTACCTAAACTCACATATTTCCCAAATCCTAATTTAACATAGAATAAGTGTGCTTAAGTTAAATCTGTATTTAAAAGTATTCACAGCGGAATTATGAATTCTAATGGATAATGAATTTTATCAAGGCCTAGCACGGTAAATTGAATCCATGTTTAGTTGCTTAAACACAATACAGAAATCCTTAAAATATCTGTAATAATTTCAAATTCATTTTCTGAAAATTAAATTTGAAAGTTAATTGAAATAAAAAATATGAATATATTTTATTTGTAGGAAATATTTAAAAATGCTGTTTCCATAAAAATGGAACAATATTAATCTTAGGAAAAGTACAAATTGGTCATTATAGCTATAAAAATAATTCAAACATCAAATTCCAGCAAGGTTATTGAACAATAAAATATATTTCTGTATTTTGAATACTGTCCCCATTATTTTGTAACTTTGATTTCAAACCAGTGTGCTTATTTTACTTCTTCAAATTTAAATGTTTCAATTTTCGAAAAATTAACGTAGTTTTAAAATATTTAGAATAACAGTTACACAAAAGTTAGAATTTATTTCCTAATTTTAATCTACTTTAAGAGTGTATTCTATAAAATTATGTGACACATTAATGTTGATTTACACGCTGATAGTGCCTGGAGTGACAGCAGATTAGCTGATTGTAAGATAACTGTCACCTGTTAATCAAATACTAGTTTTGCGTGTACACAGTGCCAGTACTGGAATAATCTAGCTGTTGAGCGAGAGTCGCGCTGTCGGGGTAGTCACGGAAGAATACAGGTTATTGGAGTGATTGGATTTGATGCACCAGTAAGTAAACAAATATTATATCTACTGTCGCCGCCAGCCAGATTTCGATCACGGAACAAACTGGCCTCTCTTGGTAGTAAAAATAAACGTTTACACGTTTACTTGGTGTTAGCGCTGATCATGTGATTGGTGAGCTTATATGGTATGCGGACTGGTAACGTGAAAATTAGCTTTTATGAGAGACACTGTGTATATCAAATTGTCTTGATAAATGTGAATAGTGTTTTGTAACATGTGTATTTGAATGAAAACGTTCATCGACATATTTGATATACTTATATATACTTAATTGGAAAATATCCTTTGCTATAGGTCTTAGGAGATGCCCAGTATCTTATGTGATTAAAACTGTTGATCCATTAAAATAGAATTAGACTATTTCATACCATTCTGTAATTGAATTTAATAACTAGAGTAGCAACTTATACAGGCAAAGATATTTTAGAAACATAATTAACCATAATGAACATTATCTAAAGTTTAGAATGTGCAAATGACTTACTACCCTGGATGAGTTATTCTAACTAATTTACTATTCGATGATCATAATCTAAAACTGAGCATAACTATACTTAACTGCCCCTCCTCCATTTTTATCACACTGAATTATATTTACAAAACTAGTATACTTATATATACAACTTCTAAAAAGCTTCTTCTAATATTCGTTTTAAATGATTAGCATTGTTGATAACACAATATTTGTAATTTAATTAGGGGACCTAATTGATTATGCCAGTCTCGCCTCGAGCTACTCCAAGAGTCCCTTGAGAATTTTAATGTGATTTGCTATTCGATACAGAGTAATCGAATTAGAAGGATTCAATTAAAGGTACATGGCGAGAAGGATTTAAAAAAAATATAATAATAATAAAAGAATTAAAGTTTTATTTCGTTCGTCACAACGCGTTTGGATAGATAAAGAACACAATCCTAGAAAAGCGTTAAAACGTTTTCCCTGTTGTTGTTTGGATAATAACTTAATTTGAATACATTTTCTGTTCGACGGACTGGCAACGGAGAGACCCGGGAAATTAATTTGGGGAAAGGTAATGGCAACACGATTTTCGATGTAGCCACTAATCAAATAAGCGAAGTTGAGTTCTCGGAGGGTTTTCAGAATGGAATACGACAATGGAGGTTATGGCAAAGAAATGTTTGAAATGTGCTAGAGTTAAGGACTTGAAGTAATGTATTCGGTTATTGCTTCAATGTTTCTTAGTTGTTTCATATGGGGAAAATAATGGTTATTTTCTTTATATGATGATTTAAATTTGATTCTAAGTTTTCAATTTTGTATTGATTTTAATATCTTTCTTTCTATATAATTTTTCAGTATATTTTACTCTAATACACAAAAAAGCTTTCTTTAGGGTATTTGATGTAAAGCTGAATAGTTGAATCTAAGGAAACACGCATTATAGTACTTTTAGTTCTTTAGATATATGCCTTTGTATGTAAAAATACATAATAGATATTTAAGAAGTTTATTAAATCGGACGTGTTACTCATTTGAAGATTTATATTTTTCTTGAATTATAATTAAATTATTTTGTACTTTGAAAGCAAATTCTTTTAATTTTTATACAATCAATTCCACTTTTATATTTTGATAGGATTCTAAAAGTTCAATTCTTAGAAATAGTTTTCCTGAAATAAAAAGTTAATGGCTTACAATTTTCAAATGCGTATATTCATTTATTATAAAAATGAGGTGTAGGCAGCTTATTTATAGACAACAGTATAAGCTTATTAATTGTATTTCTTAATAAATTATAGTATTAAACTATTTGTTAAATTACAAGAAATTGGATTCTTGTTTTATTATAAAGGTAATTATTGCCATTTATAAATAGAAGACTCTCTCGTTTGCCCACCAGCGATATTCATATAATATCATCAGGTATAACTTAAGGTGAATTAACAATATATTGTACTAGTATATATTTGCATAACAATCTTTATTATACCTTTGCTTGAACAATCGAATTCCCTTTTATAAAATCTGAATTGCAGTCACTTCATAACTATATAACATGAAATCTTTTCTAACACTTAATTTATACTACAACTTAGAGCCGTGCATTGTTAAAAAATATTGTTATATAACACCATTTATCATAACTGTGATTGTATAAGTGTGTGAATGCATAACATTAATGAAAAACGATGTTAAATAACAGTATTATTTAACGATGGTTGGTCCTAAGTATATCTTCCGGTATGTTATATTTGGTATAATTCGATAATGTTATACCTTACCTATTTTTACATGCATACTACTTTTATGAATTCCCTATTATGCATGCCTACTATTATACATACATACTGTTATGTATATCCATTATTACAAATACATATTGTTATACATACAATGTTATGCATGTGGACTGTTACACGTTTACTTACTATTTCAGAAAGACCCATTATAAAGATATTAAAGGAATAAAAATATAATTTATTTTGGATTAATATTTTGATTTATAATATTTGGAAAACTTGTTCCCATCAATTATGTATTGAGAAAAATTTGATAACTGCCACCTGGAAGAACAAGAAGTGTTCAAACACAACTCTGTACCTCAGAAGTAAACTATCGTAAGTGCTATTGTTTTCAAATTGGAATTTACGATAGTTTACTTCAGAGATGGTGAACTTTATTCAACTTTAGAACACGCGAAACATTCCAAACTACCCTATCTACGCCTCTACATGAGTTAACTGTCCACCCCTTGTCTCCAGAACAAGATAAGCCACCAACACCACCTTCATCTCATTGACAGGTAGATTAGGAATCCGCACGCTCTCTATCACAGTCCGACTTAGCAGCATAAATATATTATTAACTTAACTGACTGCACGTGATAGTCGTTTCATCCCCCCCCCCCTTTGAGTGACGCTCACACAACCATTGGGTGTGTGTTCCATAGCAATAACTGTGATTACGTAATGTAATATCTCCCTCAAGCTTCGGAAACGAGTGATACCTCTGTCTGAATTGAGATGAACTATGATAATGGGGAATGGATGAAATTTTAAATGGTATATTGGATACACAGTTGAATTCGTGTAGTTGGGAATTTTCTGTGTTATATTTAATGACTGTTGTTCATTTATTTATTTGGTGGCTGTTAATAATGCTACCATTTTAATATATCTCCACCCCTTGTCCTTAGTAAAAAGAAAACATGCGCCATGAGTAGTCATTGCAGTACATGAACCACAATTTTTTTTTAAACAACAAAACTTTGGCTCTCATGAGGAGGATGACTTTGCAGACAATTATAGTAAAATGAATGTATGGATAATTAGAATAACATGAATATTACATAAAGGCTAAAGTGTATTTCACTTTTAAGGGTTTGTTTAGTGGTCTGCTCTTTTCTTCATATGTTAATTGTTATTATGTTAACCACGTTTAACAATATTTTTTTGTCAAAAAAAAAAGAGGGAATGTCATACATTTGTTTAACTTTATCTATATGGTAACAACAGTAACTATTGTATTTAGAAGTTTATGTGAGAGTAACCAAGAATAAACTGCATTTATGATTTAGAATACTTTAAATCTTCATCATATATAAATTGTTGCAATTTTTGCAGTTCTCTGTTTCATGATAAATATCTCCCTATCTATGTGGCTAAAATTTGGAGATGTATATTTCTCCAAAGGGGCTTAGACCGTAAAATAAATACACGATTAAAAAAAATTTATTTTGTAGTCCAGATGATTTAACTAGTTAAGATTTGGAATTCAGGTTGTCATCAGTTCTGAACATACATGGAAACAGTTTTGAAAACGACCACCTTAGAAACTCCAGAAGAACGTGCGTTCTTAAAACTGCTAATTGCAACCCTAGAAGAGGTAGAAAGTTGAAATTTATAATTAAGGCAATCACACAAGATGGTACACTAGGACACAGGCCATAAGGATAAATGGAAATACTTTGGAAAGGAAAGTACCTTAGGGACATCATGGAGTGAGAAATCGCGTTTCCACATTTCGACTTTAAGTCTTAGAAGATGTAAAAAGTAAAAATACGTAATTCAGCCAGTCTAAAGATAAAAAGGTTGAATAGAAATACTTTGGAAAATATCTCTGGAAACATTGGAACACAAAAAAGAACGAATTTTCTTAGAAATGCTAATTTAAGTTCATGAAGACGTTAAAAGTTAAATTTAGATTTCCTGGTTGCCTGCAAAACTCTAGAGATACATTATAGTATTTTGCAAGACAATGCCGAAAGAACGTTAGCTTACAAAATTTCTTTTTTAAGACTAGAAGGCATGGACAACAAAAGTTTCGAATTCAGTTCAACTACTTGCTACTTGGGCGCATGTATGTAATTTGGATTGCGAAATAAATTGGGGATGTCCTCTGCATCGTGGAAAGAATGCAAGTTATTAAAATTGCAGATTTTAAACTCGGAAAACCTTTAAAATGAAAACTGAGAAATCAGTACTTAAGGCTATGCATGCACTCAAAATTATTTTGGAACAAGGCTACCTCAGGGACACTGTGCAAGCCGAAAGAAAGCACTTTCCCAGTTTTGCTGTTTTGAATGCAATAAGTAACTGAAATTCAGCGTCTTCTCAGTATGGGTCTAGAAATAAATTAATTCTAATGAAATGGGGAAAAAGTTCGGTTTCAAAATTCACTACTAGAAACAAGATCGGAAAACGAAATAATAAAATGCCGAATACGAATGTTTAATAACACAAATAATTTAATGAGAGTCTAAATTCCTAGGGATGAGCATATCAGCATATCTATTACGTTTGTACGGTTGATACATAACTGTCATCAACTTCAAATCAATTCGATACAATTTAACTGTCTTCAGACTTTAATTTAAATATTAGTTGTTCTCGCAGCTAAATGTTTATAAATCCTTGAGAATGACATATACAACGTTAAATAATAAACAATATGCAATGTTAGGAATATACAATGTTAATATAATAAACAATATTCTAGTAATAGTGTTTGGACTATGCATTTCATGGACGAATAATTTGTAAACAAACGTGCAACAAAGATTCAACAAAAGTAGCCATTCACATGCAGTAAAGGCGTTAGAATTGATAAGGCAACTTTCCACATTCCCTTATAAGAAAGATAATGAATAATACTGCCTTTTCTCGTGTCAGCTTTCCACCTTCCGGGACATTAAGTTCACATCTCACACACGCGTCACGAGACGGTTAAACGACGTGTATTCGACGTCTGAGGACGAAATAACGTCATTTTGACGTCAGAAGGACGTTATCGTTACTCAATGCCCCAACGGCCAGGGAACAAAGTGATTCTTCCACGCGAAGATTCATCTGCATTGTGTATATGCGTGTCTTAAACTGGACACGTTTTGAGGTAAAGTGAAGTTTGGGTATTTTTGATTACATAGTACAATGTGAACTCTTTGCTTAAAGTAATACGGCGCTAACTTGAAATTATATATTTTCTGATCAATCCTGGATTATAAACCTGATTTGAAAATAAAACAGTTATAGTCCGAGAGGCTACTGCAATATTTGGACCCCATCGAACACCATTCTGAATTTTTCATAGAAATTGGAGAAAAGTGAGTAGATTACGAATCCACAGATCTGCCGTGGCAAAAATGGCCGAAACTGATAAAAAATTGTCTTGGAATGAGTTGAACTAAAATCCGATTGCAAAATATGGCATAACTTACGAAAAAGATAACAAAATTTTTCGTCTGGCAACCCACTGCATTTTGATTTTCAATGAGAAAAAGCGCAAACGATTTCTGATCTCTGGCTCGGAAAACTAGTATCTTTTAAAAGTAAGCCAAATTGGCAACATCAGTTACTTCATCAATGACGTAATGTTTATCGCCAATTTGGCTCATTTGTGAAAGATGCAAGTAAGCCATAGCCACACATCCGAATCGTCTGCAGCCTTCTTAATTGAAAATTAAAGAGTGAGGGTTACCAAATAAAAAAAAAGCTCATTATTTGGCAAGTTATGGCACATTTGGCAATCGGATTTTAGTTCAACTTATTCCAAGTCGATTTTTGATCAGTTTCGGCCATTTTTCTCACGGCAGACCAGTGGATTCATAATCAACTCACTTTTCTCCAATTTTTATAAAAAATTCAGAATGATGTTCGATGGTGTCCAAAAATTGCAGTCGCCTCTCAGTCTATTACGTTACAAAGACAATTTTTGATTTATTATAATAGTTTTTATATGCATCGAATCATGCAAATGGCTATGTGAAATGCCTGTTTTTGTTACCAAATGGCTTGTTTGTACGTTACGTTGTGTTTCGCAACAGTTTTTATGAATACAAACGAAGAATTTTGTAATTTAACTTAATTATTTAATTGTATAAATATATTTTTAATTTTGAATATTTTTATTTATACCTATTCATAAACTTTTAGATTTAGAAATTTTGAATTTTTTAGTACCACAATATCTCTTTAAGACTTAGGAGTTCACCCTTGGTCTCCTTTTAGTTTTACATTATTGTAAGGAATAAATCTTTCTGAAGATATTTCCGAATATAAATCATTACTCGCGAGCTTTTTTCAATGTGGCTTATTCGGAACTAAATAGAGACAGAACATGTTTTCAATTGATTCTTATTTTTAACATATATTCCAGTATTGAAAAAAATTATTTCAAAAACGATATAAAATTATTCAAGTTCAATTGTAGGCAAAGATAGACAGCTGAGATTTTGAAAATAAGATTTTTTAAAAATTAAAACTGTCAAATATTCAAACTTCCTACTCGAAAATTTTAAAATCTGAAGTGGTCAATTAGAGATGAATTATTTCAGTTACTGAAATAATTCATTCTGAGATAAATATTTAAAAAAAAAAAAAAAAAAAAATGATATCAAATGAAAAATTTATTTGTGCAGTTGAAAGAATTAAGAGGTATGAATCTAATACTTTTATGCTTTTTAACTAAACAGCTGCTATTTTATCAATAAAAGAGCAAAGCACATAGAAAAACTCTAAGTTTTATTGAATCTTTAAAATTCGCGATCCAATAGAAGCATTTAGCATTTTATGTAGAATAGTAGAACAAAGTAATATTATTTTATTTATGACATTAACGTAAATTTTTATCCAAGTTATCGACTTTTGAAATATAAAAAAGAAATGTTATTCATTAAAAGATCCATGTGTGTGAATAGCAGAAATGTTCTTTCGGGATTTTTTCTGTCACACATCAAGACTTGAATACTTAGTTAAAGTATAAGACAGTGCAACTGATAACTGAAGAACAACGACAAATGTTGAACTGCTATCAAAATTGTTGCTGAATTTTTACAAAATTAAATAAAGTCAAAAGAGACAGACGAAACAAGATACACTTTCGAAAGATATCATGAGAATATGCCTTACATATATGTAGAAGTAGAAGACATTTAAACCACTTTTTGATACTTATTTAAGTTGCTCATGACCAACATTGTAATAGCTGTTCTGTAAAACTAGCCGTTCTAAAAAATCTTCTAGAAAAAATAAGCCATTCTAAAAAACATTATATTTCTTGTTTTTGCAGAATACAAGTACATAGATCTTTCGCACATACATCTGAAAGAAAAGAGAGGGAAAATTATATTTGTTGAATATGATACGTGTGTAGTTAGAAAGATTCATTTCATTTCAATTAGTGTTTTTCAATATTTCCATCTGTTTAAAAATAACCAATTGTTTTAGTAATATGGAGTAACTGATGTTTAACAAATTTTTAACTAAAAATAACACATTTTGAAACAATTTTTTTTATTTTTGGAGTTTTTCTAGGAATTATGGTATAAAATAGTTCCCGAGTTTTTAACTCTTTGTAAAAAAATTAAATGGAAAAAGCAGGTTTTCACATAAGAGTATAATTAACCAATCATAATGTACTTTTTTATGACAATTTCAGTGCTAAAATACTGTATCGGGACTTATTTTCAGCATAATTACAATATATGGCTTTACAGATGAAAAGTTTTAAAATATTTTACCATGCTTTTTGCGTCAAATATTCCATCAGGTATCTTTTAAATAATCTCTAAGCGAACTAAAAAAAATAAAAAATATATATATTCTTGTGTTTTATTCATAATTCAAACGAATAAAGAAACCGATTTTTTAAATACTTTTTTAGAATAGTGTATTCTTATCTGAAAGTTAAGTTTACTGTCTTCACTTCAACGTTGCTAAAAGTTTAGTTTAAGTATTAAATCCATAATCTTAATTTTTAGGAAATGTGTATACTTTTGCTGTTAAGATAAATCACCATGTTTGACGTTATGCCGAGGAAAATTTTCTTCCTTTCAATCATTACACATTTAGTTTTTTTTTTATATAAAAGTTAACTTACTTCCAGAACCACAAAGAATTTTTTTTATCTTCAATTTCTCTTTTGTAATTTAACTACATCTACTATTAATTTTTCAAGATTTAGTTACTGACGAAAAATAATCAAAAGACTATTTTTTAGCTGCGTCGAGAGAATATGAAGAACGCTTTTTTAAATAAAAATTACGCCCAATTTACCACAAATTAAGAAAATGTCGAGCTATTAAAATTGATTTCTGGTGGTTAGAACCTTCAGTCCACAATCTACCACTAACTAAAATAATGATATGCTCTTCAATATTTTGTTAAGCAGAAATTTCTTAGAAGTCTTGATTGAATCAATAAACTGCCCTTGGTTTCTCATTTACTCCAAAGCCGATTCATCCAATGTGCTGATGAAGTGAAAGTCATTATTCTCAGTGAAGAAGAAAAAACGCCACCTAAGAAAAAGAAGGGGAAAAAAAAAAAGAAAAAAAAAACCCTATAAAAGATTAAGGGAAGGTTAATTTTTCCCAGTCATCACCTAAGCTTTTTTTCTCCCCTCTTCTTAAAGTAGTCTCTTTTGTTCGAGAAAATTAAAGCTTCAGCCTCGTTTTCTGCTAAAAAGACAAATGATCAAGGATAGATAAAATAAGAAGAAAAAAAATAAATTCTTCCATCGCCACTTCAACTAAAACTCTAAACGATGGCTTCGTTTTCTAAGTCGTCACAGATCGTTAAGAACGTTTCCTAATGTATTTAATAAAAATGGAAAAAAAATTATAATATATATATACACTCCAGGCATCCTTTATCCATTTCTTCTCTTCCCCGCTCTTCTCCGTCTTCTTTTCAATTTTTACACCTAGATTTCAACGACACATCAGTTAAAGGTACCCCCCCCCTCCTCATGTTAAAAGAGCAATACTAAAAAAAATTGTAATAATATTAAAAAGGAAATAATAATAATAAAAAAAAACTTTAAAATATTACTCGATATTTCTCCTTACCCCTTTTGCCTTTTCACTTTTACAAGGAGTTGCAATGACATTTTGTGCTAGGATAGAGAGAGCAGGGAGAAAAATGTTAAAAACAAAACGAAGAGACTTTGGAGTATATATATATTGGAAGAAGGATAGTGGGGTGTGATGGTGTGGGGTAATATTGGATGGGGGAGGGATTCTTAGGGGAGGGGGGTTGGCGTTAACGTGTATTAAGAGAGTTTTACCGAATTCGTAAGATCTCGGGAAAGCTTCTCTTCGAGATCTGATTTGATGACTACGCTGTTATAAATCACAGAGCTAGCTTGTGAGGGATCATCTACAAATTGTTCCAGTTCCGTTCATTCCAGAGCTAATGATGGAGTGTTGTGTTATTGACAAATGGAAGGAAGTTAAAACTATCATTGGTACGTTATTAATTTTGAAGTGTTGTTTAAAAAATAAAAATTTTGCCCGAATTTTTAATCTTTCATTACATCACTGTTGGTATAAATTAAACATGGGAAGTGTAAAGATGTTGGGTCGGTAAATTTTATTCTGCAGTACAAAATAAGAGAGACAGAATTATGGGGACAATATGAAAAAATTTTGATAAACGGAAAAATGTGTTGGAAATACACTTTAAAATTATAAATATGAAGCATAATATTTTCATTATTATTCATGCGATGATATTCATGTTATTCATCTGTAATATGATAATTTTTTTTTTGTGTAAGGTTCAGTGGTTTAAAAATAATACCAGGATATTTTGTTGAAATGAAATCGCAATATTTTACATTAAAGTAAATATTTTGTTAGTTTTATTTACTTAAAATTTAGATTTTTTCATTGACTATTCATGTTTTCTTTTCATAATAGAATATTCTAGTTTCATATAAAAACCGATATTAAATTTTTTCTACAATAAGTTTATTCAAAATATCATTGATAATTTTCCCAAGTTAAATTTTCTTAATAGTCTTAACTATTTAGTGTTATTTTACCAAAGAAAATTAAGTAGGCGCTATTCAATATCCTATCAATTTAAATGATACTAAATTTTCATTCAAGATAAAATATACAATTTGAGAAACATGGCCAAATAAATACTTGATTTATTTCGTCTTTTCGTAGAGCTGTTTTGCAATGCATGTTTGAATTTGGATGAATTGTTTGGGAAATTTTATGTATCTTTATATAACTGTATAACTGATATTATTATTTATGTTTGTGTAAAGATTCAGTAGAAGTTCAATGTATTTACCAACTGAATTGATAAAAAATTACATAAGGAAAACGTTAGTATCTAACTTTATTTATTACTATAAGAGTTATGCTCCTCACTGACTATAACTCTGCAAGATGACGCTAGCATCATAAATTTTTTTACATTTCGTTAAAAAGAATTTTAGAGTATATTTTAGCAATAACTTTTATTGGTGAATGACTTACAATAAAAAAAATGTTTTTTATGTAAACATTGTTAATGATATATATAGAAGCTATGATTATTTTAACAAAATGTAAATTTATGCTAGGCTAGACTACATTACAGCGTTACAGAGTCAGTAGGTGTGTCAGTGATGAGCGTAATGCTTATGATAAAAATATTTACAATATTTACGTAAGAACCTTTTCATTTTAAGTCACCAGCAAAATTATTTTATAAATATTTATTATATGAATTACGCTCATCATTAACTAACTCACTTACTCATTACTGACTGACTCTGTAACGTTGTGAGATAGTGCCATTGTATAAATTTTAAATACACAAAATTATGTAAGGAATTTTTAAATTTCAGCATAATTTTTTTTTATCATTTCATATCTATATCAGAAATAATTTTCATTTGTGTATATTAAATAAAAGTGTTTGTTGTATTAATCATTTTTTAATCGGTATTTTTAGCGCCTTGTAACGTCTAGTTTTATATATTTTTGGTTTTATATTAAATAGAGCAGACTCCGATATGTCAAAGTTTTCACGACAAAGAAGGGAAAAAAAGGAAGAAAAAAAAATCAGTGATAAAATTGCTGCTTTCAGTAATAGATCCTCTTCCTATTTCCATTTATACCAAAATGTAATTTGATACAAAAAAGATCGTTAGCACTCTTTTACTCTAAGCCAATGGGATTGTGGAAGTTAAATACTTTTTGTTTTCTAAGCAGGAATAACGTCAGTGTCCCTCCAGAGAATTATAAGTTAAAATTCATAAATTCTTAATTAAATAAACTTCATTTACCTTAAGGCATAATCAAAGTTTCTTAAAAAACAGTGAGAGCGTTCACAACTAAATCCTTAATTATGTTTCTGGGTAATTTGAAATTATCATTTTGATTTTGCAGTTTAACTTAAGGCCGTATGTTAATTAAAATCAAATGAATAATGTCATTATAATTTATATTTAAAAATTACAAAAACTTATTAAAAATAAGGTACAAGCTAGTTTCAATGCAAGGTGCTTTTTTTTATTACAATAGTATATAAATAAAACTCATCATCAGATTAAAATAAAATTAAGTTGTCTCTCATTTTCGCTTTTCTCATTTAAATTTAATGAGGTTTAAAATAGAAGTGCGAGCAAAAGGAGTATTTGTAATGCTTTTTGCAGTTTTTTTTCCAAGAATTCTAAGCAAGTATTAGAAATATTACAATACTTCTTATTTTAAAAGATAGGAAAAAGTGGAACACTGTTATAAATATGTTTACATAGTTGTTTCTTGAAGTCGATTTGCACAACTGTTATTGTAAGCAGAAAGATAAAAATCCTTATTATTCTTGTTTGATAAGTTTTGACGTATACTGATCAATACTTTCTATAATTTCAAAATATTTTTTTCATGAAATTTTTTACTAAATTTATTCCAAGAATATGTTTAAGTGCTGCCAGAGATTGTAATTGCTTAAACGAACTTTACTCCTAACAAAACACTAGTTCATGTGAATTTTGTATACAAAACTTAACAGAATGTTTTTAAGTTATTTAAGCAATTTAAAAATCAGTTTTCAAGTAGATTAAAAATCTTTATTCTGTAAAAAGTGTGAGTCTAAGGTCACTAAAATCTTAATATTGGAAAAAAAACTTACAAAAGAGAACTTTATAAAAAATAAATGTATAAAACATTTATTGTTATTTATACATATTGTATTGATGTTTGTTGGATTCCAAGAAACATTACACATTTATTCAAGTTAAAAAAGAAGTTTAAAAATTTTTTTAAAACGTATCTGGTTCTATGAATGTTTTGAATGCATAAAATTATTTTCAATTGTTAATTTTTTATTATTATAATCTAAAAATTTTGTTTTATAATTTAACTTATACTTAAATTATGAGTAAAGTATTCTATTTCCACGATTATTATTAGTTTAATGAGAGTAATTATTTAAACAATGAACGCATTGAACAAGAAATCCATGCATTAACCCCTTAAAGACCATTTTGAAAGGGATAAACAGGTATTGTTTTTAACTTTTACCTTGTTTATTTAGATAATTTAAGATAGATTTTGAGTTTTTTAGATAATTTTTTTTGGAAAATTGTTTTTATGATTTAAAAAAAAAAAAAAATCTACACTAAGTGGAATCACAATTTATTAGCAAAGAAAAAAAAATGAAATTTCGATTGGCAAGCTTTCTTGCCAACTGTGGTTAATAGGTTAATTAAAGACAAGCAAAGACGTTGTTGATTTTTACAAATGTAAGCAAAATTAGTAAAAAGGAATCAGGGCAAAACGTGGCTGCACTTGTTCTGGCCGCATAAAAACACACACCACTGCAGTAATTATAGTCCTAGATGAACCTCTTAAGAGTATTCTAAAGCAAAATAAAATACATGGATCAAATTCATGCATAAAAATACTCTAAAAACATAAAAATATAGTCTAGATGTTAATGTTCAAATATAAGGCGGCAAGAAACAGTAACTAATGTCCTATAGAGCTTTTGAATAATTTTTTTATAAGACTAACATTTGATGAAAGTAGGAAAACGCAAAAATGGTTCATAAAATCTCATACTGTAGTTTTTATGTGAAAATGCACTTTTAATTCTTTATATCTCATAGCCGTATTGGTTGCACGACTTTACCCTATTTTGCTTTGAGACATCAAACAGATCATAATTGAATCGTTAAATATATAAAAAGGGGATCATAGTTGTATGGTTTTCAATGAGACATGGCAACATTTTTTATAAATATTCAAAAATCAATTTTTGATTTACTTAGTTATCTAATTAATATTAATGTGTATAGTATGACATGTTTCAACAATATCGTCTGTATCACATATATGCACTCTTAAATTGGTAAATGTAGAGTATTACTACTTTAATTTAAATTATTTGAATCCTCAAGAAAAAATTTAACCGAGCAAAAAATTTACTTACGATTTATTAAGAAATATTCGAAAATACGTTGAAGGGTTTCTCACTTTATCCATCTCTATCGTAAACTAAAATCAGTAATTACAAATTGTAAAACTTACAAAAAACTTTATTAATAATTTTAAAATTAGTAATTTTGTTAAAAAAAGCTGTAAATTTAAGTTCGATATTAACAAACATTGTGCTATATTAAGCATTCAAAGACTTGCAAAGCATAGATGAAACGAAATTATCAGTTTCTTTATAAAATCCACAAATATCTGAAATAGCTGCATGCCGCACCAAGACGCTGCAAAAAATAAAAATGCTTTATTTGTAATTACATAAGTTTGACTTAACGCCATCCACAACTTTTTATCTTACGATACAAACTTCAAAGTGGGCAAATTATAAAAAGACTTGAAAGAGAGGAAATAACTTAGAGGCTTTGCAAGACGGAATTCTCTAAGTATTTATCGAAGTATTTTTTAGAAGTAAGATGTTTTGTAAGAAATTTTGACTTAATTAGGAGTTTGTACCTTAATTAGAAGTTTAATTATGAATGTGCAAATTTATTGTTGTGTAACTTGCAGGAGATGGAGGTCAAAAAACAAATATCTTGACGAGTGACTTCAATTTTAATTAAATTTATATCAAATTAGCTACTAATTAAAACGTTGCGAACAAAATGGCACAAAATTCTAGCTAGTAATATTTTAAATAAAAATTAATTTAATAAATCTTGAAGTTTTATTAAAGAAATAATTATTTAGAAACTTTGTGAACGAAATTAAGTAAGGGTTTTTATAAATTAAGAATTATTTACGATAAAATATATTTTTCCAAATGCCGGAGCCTTAAAATATAATATTTAGAAAAATCATCTTTGAGAAATAAATGTACGCATTCATATTTATTTAACTGATCTTGTATATTGATATTCTGAAAAACTTATAAACTGTAAGTTATATGATACTAAAAGCGTTTTATTGAAATAATACTCTTAAAACTAGCTATGCGTAATTTAAAAATCTAATAGGATGATTAGGAATTTAGTTGTCATTTAATTGATATAAAGGTACACAAAATGGTATGAATCAAGTTGAAAAATAAATTTAAATAATCTTTTAAGTACTAATAGGAAAGATCATCAAGTGATAGGTTTGAAGTTTGTATTTGTATTTAAAGGATCTTACGTTTTAGTTTTTATCTTGGCAAAGATCACTCATTAAAATAGCTAATTGTTTGTACATGTTGTAGACGTTTTTAGAATAAAGTTTACTGAAAAGATTAGAGGATTGAATCGTTTGCTGTTTTATCACATACTTTATTATGCTGAAGGGTTAAAGTATTAAAGGGCTTTAAAAGTTCATTAAATGAAGCATCATTGATTTTAGCTCAAGGGTTAAAAAACAATTTAATAAGTAAGATTCGTATTGTCAGCTTAATGAAAACTGGGACTCAAAATCGTGAACATATTATGTATTGTTCCAAATATTTATGTTTGTATAAAATGTATATTTCAATTACAGGAAGGATTGAAATAAAATACATCCCTTTTTGTTACCGAGTATTTTAATTTTTACTATTTTGTTTTTTTGTAATTCCTTAAATTTATATTTTCATGAAATGTAATTTAAAGGACGCATAGGACTTTTAGCAATTAAGAAACCCCTTAAAAACAAAAATATCAATTGATGTTAATCTTATCAGAAAGAAAAGATAGATAGGATGAGCAGAAATTCTTAACCGGTGAAAAAAGTGGTTCCGAGAAAACTATTACACATTTTAATATGGAAATAATAGAGGTGCCGTGCTAATAATTAAAAAAATAAAATAAGTTACATTAGCCAAGTTAAACGTATACACTCTTTGTTGTTCCAAGCATGATAATTTTGCAATATATTACAAAATATTACTTGTTAATAAACAGTTGTCTGTAATATTTGATAATTTTTTTCTGGTTTCCAATTTTTCATCGTCATTTCCTGTTGCATCATGCATTATGTATTTGACATTTTTACTTTCATGGGCAGGAAAACAGATGCTATATTATGTGTTATAGGACATGTAGTAAGAACTGAATTCCCAACTTTCCACGTAGCCAAGGCAACGTATATTTATTTAATGGATGTTCATAAAAGACTTAAGGATACAGTCGATCTTTTCTACAAAACTTTTTATTACTTAGTATAATAGTTTGCACTTGATTTTTTGTTTGGTGAATTTCAAAATTGACATTTGGTAGATCATGACATGAAAAGAGGTTATTTTAGTGATTGACATTATATATATTTATGTTTTAAGTTATATCAGATGTAGAAAATATGGTTAGCTCCCAAAAAAATCAAACATGACGTTTTTAAGTGTTTCAACGAAATATTACACTCGGATTCCAAAAATTCGAAAATCCTTCTGTTTTCTTTGCTGTAAATTTTATCTTCATTTTTCTGTAAAATACATAATATTATTTAATTAATCTAAAATCTAGAAAAGCACTCAAACTCGCGAATTTTTTAATACTTTTTTTATTACTTTCAATTACCCATATGTATACATAGGGTAATGAAAGTATAGTATTCGATAACATTTTTTGTCAATTTTTATAAGTATATTTTTGCATTTCTCCTCGTTTTGGAATATCCTGATTTCAAAAAACTGATCTAGAAAAAATATCTGGGTGTGTAAGTGGTCAGCACGGTTTGGTGTGCGGTTTGGTGATGGCACAAGGACTTACCATTAAGGTTTTTCATCAAAATCGCACATGCGTATAAGGTAGTTGCCATTGAAGAAACAATGTTTTTCACTAATTGCTTAAAAGCGGCTCTAACAATTTGTTCAAAACCGCTGTGGTAATGTCGATTAAGTTGGCCTAAACATCACCACCTCTAAAATTCCCGTAAAAATATTTTTTGGCGTAAAAAGTTGAAAAACGAATGTCTTTAACACAGAGTTCCCTTTTCTTTAGCATACCTCATTAGCGATCATTTTTTCTTTTCTCTTCAGTTTCACTTACAAGAAATGATAGTATAAGAGTTATTGAAAAGTATATCGCTAAAATCATCATTTTTTCGGATTTTTTTTTACAGATCATATACAAAAATTATCACAAAAAATATCACCAAATTGACCATTTTTGCTAAATGAACAATGAAAATATAAAAATGGTAAATGGCACAAATCCACGTCAGTATTATAGTGTAATTGAATGTTGTGTGATGTTCCTCACTCCTAGTTTAATTTTTTTAAATATAAACAAATGTATAAGGTTGGCGATTTTATTATATTCCTAACAGCTATCCGCCTATCTATATTTCTTTAGAAGATAAAGTTTAGAGTATCCTCAGACGCAGTACCTCCCCTTGAAATTAACTAGTTTCAAGAAACTATTTATCTGTACAAATTTCATATAAAGAAGTTGCGCAAAATAAACTTTTATATGATCCCAGTTCTTTGAAGATAGCTCACTCTATCTTCTCATCGACTGATATCCTTTCAGAAAAAAACCTACGAAAGGGGACTGAGCTCTCACTTCAAACTGCGAAATACAGATTAACTTTTATCCCCCTCTTCCATTGGTATCTTCAAATATCTAAGAAACAAAATAAAATAAACACAGATATCAGTCGAAAGAAGTAGAAATGTGGATTCCGACTTTTATATCCACTGCTTCCCGAGAAGAAACTTTCTTTCTGGGTTGCCAGATTCAGATGATTCTTTTTATAAAACAAGATTTTTTTACTAGTCTGATATTTATGCTACGACAGAAAAAGTTACGACCAAGATTCGATCAGCTCTTCAATGAAGGCCGAATTCATCAAGTTGCGGATTCAGAATTTTTCTTTTTCTTGGAGCTTATGATCATCTCATAAAATACTTTTCTGGACTGAAATTTGATGGCATGATTTTTTGGATGAGATCTGCATTTATTAAGCTGAAGTATTTCTCCTTTTGTACTGATGGAAGACTTTATGACAGTCTATGTTGGAGGATTCTGTCCAAATAACATTAAGGATGTTTATTGTTGTTGCTGGAAGTGATTTACGTGGCTGTTCATAATACACTGAAAATATTCACCGCAGTACATAAAATGTACTCTTTCGGAGTGTATTGATTTGTTTGTTGTAACATCTGATAACTTATAGATATTTTAAGCCCAATTTTCTATAAATAGTGTACTTTAAATAAGCAGATTTTTAAACAGACACGATAAAAACTTCACTAAAGACAATGAACAATTACTGTTCATTTTTATCTGGTAGAACTTTCTGTAAAATATAATACTAATATAATACAATTTAGAAATTTTTGTTGTTGTTGAAATAGCTTAAATTATATAGTAATAGCTGTTTTTCAATGACATCCGGACATAATTTGACAATATATTCAATATAATTGGTAAAAGGGTAATTGCTTCATCATTTGGTTATATGATACATGGGAAATGTAACAAAATATAACTTTTTACTATCTTTTTTTAAACATTAACTTTTATTTTATTTAAAATGCTAATAATTGTTAAAATGCAGCTAATTGCATTAATTTCAGAGGTTTAAAACAATAATTCAATAATTTTTTTGTACTTATCCGATTATATATATATATATATATATATATATATATATATATATATATATATATATATATATATATATATATATATATATATATATATATATATATATATATTTATTTTACAATTTTTTTTTATTTCAAAGTTTGTACAGTATACTAATTTCAAAAGACAGAATTGTTTATTTTCTAGTATAGTTTGAGCAGTTTCAGAACAATTAGGGTACTTTCGTTTACTAAGGAAATATTATATTTAAAATATTTTCAGTTTCTGACTGAGATATTCGGTGTTTTCTTTTTAAGAGTGAACTCAACTTAATTTCATTAATTTTTGTATAAAATTACCATCAGCAATTTAAGTAGAGTTTTATTTTACATTAAGTGTCACCAAAAATTTAGTCTCTCCACGAAACTATATATTTTTGTACATTGATTGAATTAACAATACTTTGCGAGTTGATGTTTTTAAAACTTAGTATGGCCCATAGCCGGTTGTGAAACTGAACAAAAATTTTAAATTATGTTTTTTGCATGTGGATACTTACATTATATACAATTGAATAAAGAAGTTAGAGTAATATAGACTTTTGAAATAATATCTTGACCCCCGAAAATCGAGGTTTTTGCACATTGCCAGTCTCGAAACTAGAGAACACATTTATTTACATTTCCCATGCACATATCTTAGTTTAAAATTTCACACTTGATTTTGTACTTTTCTAAGAGCTCCATCATCCTAATAAAAAGGAAACTATAGATAAAAAACTTGCATAAGACAATAGGATATTTATAAGAATACGACTTCAAATTTTCTTCATTAGAACCCGTCGACTTTTAAAGCATTAGAACTTTTCTCAGACCAGCCTTTTTACTTTTAGTTTTTGACTCCTTCTAAGTCTAAAAGTATTGTAGTCCATAAAAATATTACTACCCTAAAGTTAGTGAATAAATTAATGCTGATTTGGAATATAATTACCAAGATTCCAAAGTTTAAAAATCCTATAAATGTTCTCAATCTAAAAAATTGTCAGATTTTGGAAAATATGTATTTGTTGAATTGGTTTAAGTAAATAAAAGAAAATGTTTGTGTCAATCTAAATTTTTAAAATTTTTCTTAAGCAATGCTTTTTAACATTAACATTTAGTTTATTGTAGTGAAAGATGTAGTTTACATGAAGCTTTATCAAGCAGTTAAGGTAACTTTTTTACTATCCAAAGGAGTTATAATTTTTTTATGGCTATGTTTATTATAACACATTTTGGGATTTGTCCTAATGGTATAGATATACATGGGTGCATTGTATATTAAATATAAATCTTATGAAAATATCAGAGAATATAATATACTTTAATTGAAAGTGTTATTAATAGGTATCTTGTGATATCCTTCGAAATTAATCTCACAAAAAATTTAATTATGAGTATTTTACATTCATAAAAATTTTAATCTTTATAAATATAAAAAACTCATAATTATATTTTTGTGAGGTTAATTTCGAAGGATATCACACAAATTGCTAATGATTCATTTATCACTAAACAAAATCCGCATAAAATTGCATTTATTTTTACTGCTACAACCCAATTTTTCTTTATAAAATTTGATGATACATAATAACATATGTCTCCCACTATAATATAATGCTTATAATTATGTGTCTTATTGAAGTAATTAGTTTCTAGATAAAAGAATAACAAGTATTTTTTTTCTTTCGTCTAGAAAAGAGATTTATTTAAACGTAGATATTACTTATCTAAGAAATATGTCAGTTCACGATAAGGCTGAATAACTTCTAAATGTAAAAATAAATATGCATTCAAATACCACAAAAAATCACAAGAGCAATTCTTCCCTCTCATTTCTCATTTTATTAATTTCGGTAAACATTTGAAATCCCCTTTCAATAAATTATTATTCTTCCTTTAAAACAATATTTATCACTGCTTTTCATTTTTAATTATTTAAAGAAGACTGTAATAGTCCTGAACATTAATAGAATATTAAAAATAACATTGATTTAATGGGAAGTTCGATTTTCTAAATAAATCGCAGCATTTACAAAAAAGATTTTTGTTCTGTCAATATTAATGTTGAAAATAACGGATACTTAATATCACGTCACACATTTTGTTTTTCGATATCGAGCTACTGAAGAAATAAAAAAAATCAATACATTATTCTTAAGGAAACAAGCGCATCTCAAAACTGTGTTCCCTAGACTGTAAACAAACTATCGAAATGCATTTTTAATTACAGATTTCAGAGCGAATAGGCATATTTTTTTTATTTTCATAGTGGACTTGCATATATTTTGGTGGTAAAGAGAAAATTTTAATTATGCGTGTATCGATTTTCATCAAAATTACTTTAACCTATCAAAACAAAAGCTATTAAAGATTGTTGTAACTTTTTCCTCTCTTGGCGTGGAAGTTTTCCCAATAAAATTCCGCATCGATTACGCAGTGTTTTTATGAATATGACGGTTGTTCAATAATGGCAAATGTTCAAGGAAGAAATGTGTCGAATGCAGAAGTTCACGTGTCCGGATTTCTCTAGTAAAATTAACGAGAATGAAAAAAAGTTAATGAGCAGAAAAATGTTATAATTTAAGTTTAATTAACAATGGTAATGAATAATTCCTTAGTTAAATGAAATATTTATCGTAGATAGACGGGCATATGGAGAGGCCGTTTTTTTATTATTATTATTATTTATTACAGTTTAGGGTAGATGGTAAAAGGTGATCACATTAAATATAACTCGGTTCTTTGTTTATACTTGAATATTTTAATGCTATAGGATTTGGCAATTGTTTGTTAAAAATGGTATGGTGGATATAATTATCAGAATTTTTCAAATGCGAAAATTTTTATTCAAAAGTATAATTGCACTAAACTGAATTTAAATAAATTATATCATTGATATAATTATCATACATTTGTTTTAAAAATGATTACCTGTAAATTTGAAAGTTTGGTTGAATAATGAGGAAAGAGTTTGTATATCTATTGAAAAATAATATAAAATTATGAGATTAGCTCTAAAAATGTATAGCATAAGTCACGCTAGATATTCAGCAATTTTGCAAAGTAATTTAATATGTAATTGCATAAAGTTTTGTGAAAACATGACTGTTTTTACTTCTAAATATACATTCCACTCGCGATAACTCAAAGTTCAAGGGACTGGCCAAATTCTTCGAGTTATTGAAAGTCACTCGGAAGTTATTTCCTATTACATTAAATTGTTTTGGGACCAAATGAAAACTTCGGGATAAACGAATATTCGACTTATGAGATTCCAAGTTAACGCGAATTGACTGTAGAATGCAGTTTGAAATATTTGAATATATTGGTTTTAATTTTAAATACTTTCAACAAATATTCTAAGTATGTTTGTAAGTGTGCTATGATGTTGCTATTTTATTTTTTAATTTATAGCATTTTAGAACAAATAAAATAAACCAAAAGTTATTTTTCAAATGTAAATTTGTTTTTGTGTTCAATTTCTTAAATATGAAGGTTAAGCATCAGCATAAACCTACCTTATTTCAAATCAAATTATTTATAAAGAAATTAACCTGTTACTTTAGCTATCAATATTCTCACGACCATATTTCTTCAACAAACATATCCAAATTTATCAAATTCATCAATAACATAGTACTTTAATTCCAACTATATATGTAAATACTTATGTAATGTAATTTAAACTATGCATATTGCTTTATTTTTACTATATTAAATTTAATGCACTAGTACAAAAAATGTGTAAATAAATATTTCTCTTATACAACCACTTTCTTAGATTTGATATTATTCAATATCATTTACAAAGCTCCAAAATGACAATCTATATTATCTCAATTTTTCTCCAACCATAAGCAAATACTTTCCAATACATCACCACCCACCGATTCTTCATGCCCTGGCTTCTCCCCGCCAAACAAGTCACCACCGACAAATCACCAACACTGCGCATTTCAAACCCAGAACAAGTTTTATCTGTGAAAACTCAAACTAGTTCCATCACTCATCCCAAAGATTATCTAGGAGGCTTATCGGAGATTTGAAATATGGCCGCAGTCAATTTGACCGAAGCAAAGCCCATGAATTTCAACGGTATCTCTAATCGATGGGCCCATACCTTGCGCCTATATTTACGGGAAGAGATACATTCCGATTGTGTAAGAACCTCTGCACGATCGTTATCGGGGCATATTAAAGGAATGGGTTGTTTCGGAAAATGGCTGGAAATTTTGCGCCATTTGATTTTAGGGATAATGGGCCTCAATGGGTAGGGTGCAAATGAGAAGACTGAATTGATGGCTGCGGACCGGAATCGGAATTTATGATTTTCGAGAGGGAGGAGGTTGCTTACGTAACTGGACCTTACATCTTATTAGGAGACATAAATATTGAGGAAGTTAATGTGTTACCTGATTCTTGAAAGGAGTTTATTTCGCTTACACTTAAGTATCTTGGTGAATATTTGCCTTCTCGTTGATTGTTATGTACTGTGTACGCATACAAACCGAATCTTTGAATTCCAGTGTCTTAATATCTAAATGTGCATTAGATGTTAGCCTGGTGTTTTCCTGATAAATTTGAGTTAAAAGATTGTGCTATAGACATCAAATATACAATCTTGTTTTATATAATTTTTTTTAAATTCTTCGATTTTGTGTGCCCATCAAATCTGCGGAAATCTTATTAACCCTTTTGCCGCCATCCCATTGGGCTGAAACTTGGCGGATAGATTTGATGTCGATGACAATATGCATTCTATCAAATTTTGTTGCTGTTACTGTCAGAAAAAGGGCGCTTTTACGGAATACTAATAAACAAACTTGCTGTGATCCAATTTCGCTAAAACGGCATGTAATCAACCATTGAATAAACTCTTTCCTGTTGCCAAATTTTTTTTCAATAAATAAATTATAAAATTACTTTAATCAGAATTAATAAATGATATTTGGATGTGAGCGCATAAATTCACGTTCATTTCTAATAAATAAATTTTGAAACGTAATTTGTCGCACATTTTGCGGATAGAAATGTTTTTGATTTTTAAAATTAGATGCAAATACCAAGAACACGCTGTTTACAGAATCGGCGC
Source organism: Linyphia triangularis (assembly GCA_963978545.1). Taxonomy (NCBI): domain Eukaryota; kingdom Metazoa; phylum Arthropoda; class Arachnida; order Araneae; family Linyphiidae; genus Linyphia; species Linyphia triangularis. Next base: position 32,381,837 of record OZ021726.1, read on the forward strand.
TGTGTTAACGAATATAAAAATTGGCAATGTATCTAAAGTATTAAAAAATTTGTATGTTACAAACTTTGTTTTTATGGGTTATATTATTAAAGATTATAACGTCTTTTTCTACAAACCTCTAAAGCTGATGACCATTCTTAAATTTGGCACCATCCGAAGTAAAGAAACTAATGAATTCATTATTTTTGTTCTCATTATCAACAAAATTAGTGTCACGTAGGGTAAATGTTATGTTGTTGTTATATGTATGTTGTTGTTAATATTTATGCTATTAAAAAATCAAAACAAAATTTCTACAGTTCTTGTTATTGTATTTTGACCTGCAGATTATTTCCACTTTATTGTGATAATTGTTGCTAAAATAAGACTAAGACTTCCTAATGAATTTTTATATCAATTTTATCTCGAAATACAGTACTATCAGATAAAAAATGAATTGTAAAATACTCCATCAAATCTTCAAAATAGTCATCAAATTAAAAACTATAATGTTTATAGGTATTCATTTGTGGTCATTTGAAATTTTTTCTATCTGATTTCGAAACAATTTTTGCATAATATTTCAAGGAATTTTCAACAATATCTAATTCATCTAATTCTGGATTAGGTTAATTTTTTTTTTACGTTCTTAGAACTTGTTAGATTTTTTTGTTGCTAAACTAATTAAAAAATCAAGTTAAAATCATAAAAATGATTTTAAATAATTTGGAATTGTATACATTTTCTTTCTATAATTTCTTGTCTCCTATCTTATTTTTACTTTTTATAATTTTGTTATAATTCTACACATAAAAACTTGGTGATCTATTTTCTATTAAACTTTTACAATAAATTTATTACAAACATATGTAAGTCTTTGCCAAGCGTTTTGAAACTTGAGAACCCTGCTTGAGTATAGGTGCCTCTAAGTACTGAAAGAGTACCACAATTATCATACCTTACTTTTATAAAAAAAAAAAAAAAGTGCTTTTCTACCTCATATTAACCATTAAATTAGTTATATTATTACAAATTTTACTAAACTTAACCTATACCCCTTTTATTTTAGTTCATATAAAGTAAAAATGATAAATGATATTTTTAAGGAGAAACTTTTCAAAAACGTGTAAAAAATACAAAATACTTTACTTATTTTTAAAAACTTTATGTGATCACTTGTATTCGAATGAAGCTGAATATCAACAATAATGAATGAGTTTTTCAACGTTTTTATTAAAAGCTTTTTTGATGAACAAATGTTAAAAAAATTAATTAAAATACTTAATTAAAGTAGATAATTACAAATGAATATTTGAATTTTAAATAATAAATTAAAATTACTACCCCATTCTTCGACAGTGTGCATTACTTTACTATGGCTTAAATATTGAGAAAGTTAATTGAGGATGCATATTATTTCGCTCACTTTTATTTGCCTTCTTTTGAATGTAATGTATATGAATACACATAGATCCTTTGAGAGTCAGTGTTGAAACATAACCCAAATATATAGATACTAGTTTAAATTTGCAATATCTAAATGTGCTTTAAAGCCATTTTAGAGCCTAAGGCATGAAGTACTCAGAATGTAAACATAACTTTTAAGATTACTGAATTTCACCTAAAACTTTCAATTCATTTCGACGTTTGTAAATTTTTCTTCTTATATTCCCATGTAAATATCCATTTCTTTTTTTATTTCACCCAGAAAATAAAAATTCCTTCATTAAAATTGTTTTCATTTGTATAGTGGTTTTTTTCCTGTGTATCAAGATCAATATTATTTAATCTAGTTATGAATAAATTTTTTGTATTATATATGTTTTACTATTTACGCCAGACTATATTTTACAATTTACGCCAGAAGCGTAGTATTTCATTTTCTATTTTTTTTTTTGGTACTTTTTTTGGTCGTGATTACGAAGTTGGTAACTGATGGGATCTACTTTTTTTTGTCAGTGTTAAAAATTTTGAAGAATGCAAAACATTTTTGGTACAGATGTAGTATAAGACATTTCTTTGGTGTCATTTATTTTGTGTTTTTGTATAGATAAATGCTGTTTCTCGTAACGGTTTTTATTTTCAGTAATATTTTTATTTTATTTTGTTGTTTACATTTTAACTTGATTTGGTACTATTCCGTTAGCCGGGTACCAGATAAAAACCTTAAAATTGCAGACATAACTAATCCAAATCAACAACCTTCAAATAATTTATACTTCCTATATTTAGAATTGGTGATACATTTAAGGTTCATTTAAATGGGTAAACGTTTAGGCTTGGCTCCAACTGTGGTAACCGCCTAACGGAAGAGTACCTTAATAATTTATATTTTAATTTAATTGTATGATTATTATTTTTTAATTTTCTTTTAGTTGCTGTGTTTTTGATTTTTTAAAATTTTTTTAGTCGTTAAATGAATTTTTTTTTGCAAATGCTTTATACTACATCTGTTTCACTTTTCTTCTATGTCTTTCAACGGGTCTCCAGCAGTGCGGGGCCACACTGCTAGTCCACTATAACTACAAATAATAACTACTCCTTTCCTTCTTCTAACCGGTTTATAGTTAATTTTTACTTTCAATTACCCATGAGGGTAATGAAAGTATAGCTTTCGGTTTAAAAAAAAAAAAAAAAAAAAAAAAAAAAAAAAAAATTGAATTTTTTTTTCATTTCTCCACGTTTTGGGACATCCTGATTTCAAAAAAGGGATCTAGAAAAAATGTGTGTGTGGTCAGCATAACTCCCGAACAAATTGACCTACGATGTTCAAATTTGGTGAGATTGTTGATAAGGGTACAAGGGCCTACCATTAAGGTTTTCTTCAAAATCGCGCCTGCACATAGGGTAGCTGCCATTGAACAAAATCATGTTTTCAAATACAAACAGTTCTAACGATTTTGTTTAAAATTGCTGTGGTAATGTTTTTTAAGGTGTTCTAAACATGCCCACCACCCGAATTCCCGTAAAAATGCTTTAATGGCGTAAAAAGTTGAAAAACAAATGTCTTTAACACAGAGTTACCTTTCCTTGAGCATATCTCATCAACGATCGTTTTTCCTTCATCTCTCAGTTTCGCTTATAATAAAGGATAATACAAGGATTATCGAAAAGTATATCGCCAAAATCCCCATTTTGGCGATTTAATTTTTTTTTATATAAACCCATACAAGATGTTATCCTAAAAAATATCGCCAAACTGGCTATTTATTTTAAATGAAGGATGAAAATATGCAAACGGTAAATGACACATATCCACATCAGTATTATAGTGTAATTGAAATCTGTACGATGTTCCACACCCCTAGTTCTAATAAAAATCTTTCAACTTTTCATATTTTTCTACCTTCCTAACTCTCAAGTTATTATTTTTGTTCGATTTTAAACAACTGATAGTGCATATTCTGGCTCTGATATTATACAAAGAACCAACCTTTTTGATTTAAAATACTTTTCTGATAACATTCATTCATATATCTTTCAGGTTCCAGTTGGTTATGTGTATTTCGGAATTTATCTTGAGATCAATCTTAAATCCCTGTATGGCATGTATATTCTAACAACCCTCGACTTTGAAATGTGCATTTGATGATGATTGCTATATTTAATCATTTCTTTCTGAGTGCAAGGTTCTTACCCATCTTCATCTAAAACTTTTGACTTCGTACCCATCTGTGCGTAATCAAAAAGGATTCGCAGATAAGTACACTGACGAACAATGAGTTTGGAATGCTCGTGCCTTATCATTGCCACACCAGGGGATTTTTACGCAATGGAAGTTGAAGTTGGAGTCGTTATTCAAATGACAGGAGCCATAAAAGATTTTTTTTTCATGCTACTGAAATTTGTTCTAGCTATAGATTTTCCTCTCGAATTTTGGAGTGGAGGAACTATTTGGGTTGGATCCGGAATAATTTTTGAATCCCTATAGTTTATGACGTATTTGCTGGAATGTTTTTAATATTTGTTAGAATGGTTTTTAGTATTATTTTTAATATCCAGGAGTAAACGTTGCTTTAATACAGACTGTCGGAAAATAACAGAAGATTAATTCGTCTTCAAAATTAATAAAAATAATGCTATTCAAAATAATGTTTTAGAAAACGGAAGATTTTAACTGTATAAATAATTGGAACAGAAATTATATATAGAAAATTTAAGCAATTATCTAAATTGTTATTCTTTTTCTATAAATGGCAATAACAAAATGACATTTTAACGGGGATTTTTCAGATGAAGAAGACTACAATTCAGCTGAGATTTTTTAGATGAGCTAAATTATCATAGAGGAGTGACAAGGAACATGTTTTCTATGTAGAGTAAGAATGGGATTAAGAGTTACCTCAACTAACATATCTATATTTGTAATGTTTTTAAAGAATTCGCACAGAAAACTTTTATATTTTGCAAGAAAAGCCAAAATTAGCTCTTGTCAACTTCAATTTTACTGAGCTATATTTACATTAAGGAGCTAATGAACATCATGACAGATTTGTATACGTATTTAATTTATAGAGATTCTTCTGCATAGACCATGCGGCTAAACATTATATCAGCAACACATGAATATATATTTTTAAAGACAGGTGAATGTACAACTTTAAATAGGTAAATTTTAAAGGTAGTATATTTTTTTTAATTACGCAAGGAAAATTTTTGTGGTTGACATATTTCTACTCCAAAGGTGGTACAAAGTTTTTAAAAAATTTTTTTTTAGTTTCTATAATTCTTTTAATGACTACACATCTTTTTTTAAGCATTTTTGCAATTTAAACTGGTTCCCGATGCACGTTTTCTAATAGTTAAAATGATAATACCTTCAACAGCTTTTTTCTTGGCACTTTGAATATCTAGTAAAGAAAAGTACTATAGAATGTCAAAAGGAGTTTTTATTGTAAAATTCCAAAACTTGGGTATTTTTTATTCGATTTTTTTTCTGGGGTATTTTTTGACTTTTGCACGAATTATTACTCCATTATATTTCAAAATTAATTTTTTGATAACCATTTGAATAGTTTTGATTACCTTTAGTGATGGAAAAACACTTCTATTACTAAGCGGTCAATAAAAAGTCATAAGATTGTTTGATAGAAGTCCAATATTTAAAGATTCGAATAAAGATGGTTAAAAAAAAGTAATTTACCAGATTTTTGTTGTGGGGAAAAACGACGACGATGTCGTACGGACCTCCTTGTAGGAACATATATGTTTATTCTGTGTATCTTCATTTGGAGAGTCATTTTATTGAAATGACGAATTAAACTTCAAAATCATTGAATAAATGATAGATTTTTTTGTGAATGCTGGTAATTAATAATAAAAACAAAACTTAATCTGAAAAATAAAAGATAAATGTTTCCCATATAGAGCACAATCTCCCAGGGAGGTCCCTAGGAAGTAATTCGGAATCTCGGGGATGACTTAGGACATCTTAGGTGGATGTGATCCTGAGTGGGTGTGTGCTATATAGGGCTCCCAGCCTATACTAAACTCCAACTTAACTTTACATCACTAACGGTAGATCTTCACCTTGCACATAGAAAATTCACCCATTTTGGCGAGGTGATGGCATAGTGCTCACCAAACCGTATAGCATTTTCTTCTCTTCAAGGTTGTTGATCTGAGCTTCCCACTGTGCCTTCACGCTGCTAAAATGGGTGAATTTCCTATGAGCACGGTGAAGATCTATTGTCTAAGTGATGTTAAGTTACTGAGGATTTTCGTAAAGATCGGTCTTGATACTAGTTTATTAACCATTTTTGTATTTATTTGTGAAATTCGTTTCAAAGTGCTTAATTTATTAAGTGTGACAGTCCCTTCGTTTATGATGCGCAGTTTGGCCCTTGTATTGCCTTTGCGTAAAATAAATTTTAATCCAATCAACCAACCCTTTGTTTATGGTCTATCTTCCTTTAAAACAATATATGAATATAATTTTAGATTTTCTTATTTTTAGTTTTTTTTTATACTAATTTAGTTATAAACAACTAATCTTGTATTTATTACGCTAACTTCATTAATTCCATGCAGGAAAGAAAAGTTTTGTGTTGCTATTTAAAAAAAAGTTAAATACTGCAAATGATGTAAAACATGACCTAATTATTTCAATTAAAATTGTTATTTCAAATGTCTTAAAAAATTATTAAAGTAAAATATACAAGTTTAATCACTAAGTTGAAATTATGATTATAATTCTGATATTTATATTTCACATTAAGTGTATTATAAAAATGAGTACGATTATCATAATACTTAACTTTCTGAAGGATAATATCTTGGTATTTTAATGAATAATGTAACCATTTTTTAGTAAAAGTGTTTCCCATTGTTTTAACAATCACTTTTTTTATTTATGCTTTGGAAGAATACTTAGTTTTTCCCATTTCGATATTTTTATTAAAAATTTATATTTGAAGCTTTTTCATGGTGTTTTAGTTATTTCTAGATAGTATTTGATGTATAACGCGGTTACTTGTAATTATAAATTTTTAATAAATATTTTAAAGGGAATTGCTATCAAATTATTCCAGTGATCTGTCTCTCTCTCTCTTTGGTACATGGAAGCTTTAGTACATGGAGATTGTAGAGAACAATTTTGAAATTCGATTAAATGAAATTCGATTGACATGAAAAACATTTCTTGGAATGGCAACGATATTTGTTTGTTACATCAGAATAAAACTAAAATGTATTTTTAATGTCCCCCTTCTTTTTCTAATTATTTTTATGTATTACATTCGTCTGTCCAATTAGCAGTTCGAATATTATTGTAATATTTCCATATTTTTACTGTCAGTCGATATCGTAAACAACTTCTGCGCATGAGCAGTTTTAAAGCATTATTTTTTTATGCATCGTTTTGTTTTCTACGTTTTAAATTCATCCTGTTTTTGTTTACATTTTGTATCGTCGTCAAAGATGTATTGTGCTCAGCGGGTATTGACATTGTGATTTTATTTAATGAGTATTAATAACATTTAAACAAAATAAATTCAGTAAATTCCTTTGTATTTTATTAGTAAATATCTTATGCACTACATTTATTATATATCTAACATCTAAAAGTTCGTTTACCAACATAATTAATTTACTATTGTACGTTTGTGCCATTATGGGATGTTTTCAGTCGGATTTTGGTCAACTTAATAAATCTATTATATCTTTTTTCCATGATGTGTCCATTAGAAGATCAAATGTAAGAAGGCCGTCTAATGTGAAACACCTACGTTTATCATTTGGTGTGTTTTGTGTGGCACCACGTTGACCAATATTGGTACTATTACGTTATATCCATGCCATTTGGTGATAATTTTTCAGTTGAACAATTTGGTAGATAGCGCTATCGTTTCAATGCCTCTTAATTTTTCTCTTAGTTCAGATTTTGTTTTATTTTAAAACAAAAATTAAGAACTTGTTACAACATATATTCATGAATATTTTTAAAATAGAGGCCGGTTAAAACTATAGACACCAGATATATTTTATTGAGTATGTTTACCGGTGTTCTATACATACTAAAAAATAAACAAAATTCTTTTAAACCATAGCCGTAATATTATTTCAATGTTTACAAAATTTTAAATGGTTAAATTTTATTTTTGGCTGATTTAATTTAAATTATGGATTTAACTTCAGTTGATGAGAGTGAGTCAAAATATACCTAGAATTTAGCATAGAAACGGATTATTCTGACTCAATTTGACTTCAACACTTGCAACCTCATACATAGATTCAGCGATGATTATTTAAATTCACTGTAAACTTTCAAATCATTTGAACATTTGATAATATGCCGCCAATATGTCTAAATGCAAAGTATAAAGCATCTGTCGTTAAGAGAGCTAGGGAATCAACTCTGCAAAGACATCATCGCCTGGATCATGTCACCGAGCGGGCTATTGCAATGAACGAAACCATGCATCTGTTATAGTAGATTGGAAGCTGATCACCAACAACAATTATTCCAGAGAAATTCCGAGTCTATGTAACACGTAACTGATAGATGACCTTCAACAGCTCGCCAGCAGCGCGAGGCCAGGTAACTAATTTATTATAAAGAGGAGAAGTTGCAACATACCAAATTTTGCACAAAACATGCACAACTCCAAAAAAGCTTTAGACTGATTTTAGTTGATTTTTCCTATGAGAAAATTTTAAGCCAGTCAAATAGTTTTTTACAATACCTAGCTGATTTTAATTGTATTTGTAATTTTCCTATAGCATTAAAATATTTTGATAAAAAAATTAAATGCGATTAATACTAATCAAAATACGTTATTATTCAAATAAAAAAAAAAAATATTACATCGCATTCTATAAATGATGCGCATAACTTTAAAAAAAAAAAAAAAAAAAAAAAAAAAAAAAAAAAAACAACTAAGGTTTAAAATCCAACCCAAAATAAAATATTGTATAAAATTAAGTATTTTTTATACAGAACAAAGCTGTTGATCATAATCTGTGTTTCACGTTTAATAACTATAACAGATTAATCGCTGAGGAAAAATAAATGCGATTTTTAAGTTAAATACAACGTTAAGCTCCGTGCACAAAATCATTGAAAATAAGTTTCTATATGTTCCCTTTTGACAAGTTGCGGTTACAATTTGTTCGACAGTTGTATTTCAGAAAACATCGTTTCCTTTTAATAAGTTCGGGATTTATATCGATGCCAGATTTGGAATCGATGTCGAACAGCGAACCTCTCGATTAACTTTTCAAGTTCGAAATTGCTTTCACATCGGCAAAGCAAACTCACGAGCCGTGAAAATTATGCCCGCGTATGTGGAAGGGTGTTCGGGATCATGTCTTTATCGCAGCCTTTGATTTCTCGAGAAAGATTTTACTGATAAGTAGAGTTGTGAAAACTCGTGACTGAAATTGTGAGCTGAAGATGTTTCCCTGCAAAATCGTTTGGCGAAATGTTGGAAATTGCTTTTCTTTATTCTGAAGAGAAGATTATGATTTTTTGGTTTAAATAAATTTTTAATGAGTTATTATCGTTTTGTGATTTTAAATTGGTGGTTATAAAAAGATTATTGTCAGTGAAAATATATATTTTCTTGTTATGTAATATCATAAGAACATGATGTAGACTATTTTTGATTACATAATCTTATATACACCAAATAGATTTCGAATTGTATGTCTGCAAATGTTTATGATGAAATTTAATATTACTTTCAAATTCAATAGTTTTATTAAATTTAACAACTTTCCATTCCTAATACTTCTAATCAACAGAGGTTCACATTGATGATCCCGATCGACATTGACCAATCCCGATGTGGAACGTTGTAAACCGGCCATTGTTACAGATATTAGCCTATCTCGCCCAATGCTGGATAACATATACGTTAAGTTTTGTAATGTTAATGCGCAGTTTTAAAATTTAAAATTTCATTAATACAAAATGAAGGGAGGGCTAAACAAATTTTGATGTTTTTGACAAGTTTATTAAAAAAAAGTCGTGTAGTTTGGAACGATGTTCGTGTTTCGTTCAAAATTGGTAAATTTTACAAAATCCCCATTTTCAACATTGAATACTGTTGTTTTTCCTGGGTTATTACATCTATGCACTTTTTTGGAAATCAATAAATCTTAGTGAAACTCGGAGACAAAAACATTAGTTCACTAATTTAATGTCAAATTCTTTCAAAAAAATTTCGAATTATAAAAATAATTATTAATTTTTTCATGTTCAACTTTTTCTGATGAAAACGCTCGTTTTATACGTAATTTATTTTTATACTTGTGAATAAATTCTCTCCCAAAAAACAAGAGGCTGTATTAAAACCCACCAAGTTAAATGGCCAGCCAGAAAAAGTATTGAAATCTGATGCTGTCACTAAGAGGCGGCGTATAATTTCTTTGGGTTACTTGTACACATTGATCAAAATTTTGATTATTAGAAGGAATCTCTATAGGCAATCAGTACTTGGTAGGCTAGATTTTTTATAAAATTAATCTTAATCTTATGAAATGGGTATAAATTAGCTCAAACGTATGAAACGTGATTATATTCCAAAATTACTCTAGCATGCCAAGTATATATTGCTTATGGAGATTCTTCCCAATAATCCAAATTTAGGTCATTGGCTACAAGTAACCTAACGAAATTATACTCCGCCGCCGCTTATCGGCAAACATCAGATTTCATAATTTTTTCTGGATGACCATTTTACTTGGCGAGTTTTATTACAACGTCTATTGGTTTTTTGGGAGATATTGATTGTTTTGTTGAGTTACTAAACTTTGGCCGATGTATGTTTTAGAGGGACGATATGATTATTTACGCTAAGAGCAAAATGTCTAAATAATAACATGATTAGATATTGTAAAGAGATTTAGGTTTGCAATCTCCAAATCCTTTTCATTTCTATTAAGTAGAAATCTTCTTTAAACACCAAGAAAAAATCTTCACAATAAAAAATATATATCTACTAGTTATAAGACGAGTCCAAAAACATACAAATATGTAGTAAAAAATAAGCAATAAAAAAAGTAAGTTTTATTGGTGAAATAGAGGATTACCTGATTTACATACCAATAAATATTAAAAAAGAAATGTGTTTCAAAATAGTTTTTGCTTCAAGTTTGAAATATAAGACATGTTATTATTTTAAGAGAACTTAAGGCAATTTTCGGGTTCAGGGGGGAGACGTTAAGGTATCAGGCGAGCTATCAGGAGGTGCGTGGTTCAAAACCAACCAGACAACTTGAAAACTTTATTTTAAACTGAAAATGGTTTCTAATTCAAAGTTGAAACGCGTGTTTTCAGAGCTTTGATAAGCATGCAATTCAATTGAAAAAAAGTAATTTTTATTTTTTTCTAACTACAATGTTTTAATAGTTCAACTTAAAGTATAGATCTCTTGAAATTGAGCGAAAGATGAATATCCGAAATCCGTTGACACGTTTTAATAGGTCATTAACTGGACTAAAATTCCCAACTTTCAGGATCATTTTTGGGAGAGGGGGGGGGGGAAGCACTGACCCTTGTAGCCTTAAAATCATACAAAAGGCACTTCATCTAATCAAGTTGGGAAGAATAAAAAAAGAATGGTTAAAAATCATCAAATAGTTTAGGTTGTAGCTTTGGCGAAGTTTTGGGTCACAACCATGATAAGAAGAAAAGTCAGAATAAGAAGAAAAAAATTCCGGTGACTTCGACGGTTTTCAAAGGATTTTTTTTTGTGTGCATATTTCCTTGTTTAATTTTAACAATTATGTTGTTATTTTTCGTTTGCTCACCCGGGGCAACACGATGGAAAAAAAAATCAATATTCTAGATATAAAGAACCTGAGTTGTGAGGGATCGAGTACGGGCTTTAGCTCGATCATATCTGCCGCTTTGACTTCAAACTTGGTGGCGGAACACTGCCGCGTTCCTAGATCTCTTAAATGTATGAGTAATTTTTTTTCTTAATGTTTCATTTTTCATTATAGTTTATATTTTGTTAAAACTACACTATTGAATCTAAATTTTCTGCATCCCCATTTGATCTTACAAATGCAAGTCATTTCCTATTTATAATTTTTATACCCTCATTAAATTTTACTGATATAAATTATTGAATATGTAATCAGCCATAAAAATTATGAAAAATCTAAATGTAAATTCTCATATTTCGATCATGTTAACTACAACTCATGATTATTAAATTTTTTTTATATAAATTTATTTTAATCAAACATGATATTTACATGAGGGTAACTTAAGCCGAAAGCAAAAAATTAAATTATTTCCCAGGTGATAAGATAAGCTAAATCATTCTATAAATAACTAAGATCTTCTGCAAGTTACCCTTTCACCACTCACCCTACCTCTAACTATTTCCCTCTTCCGTCAAAAGATGGCGTCAGGCGCTTTCAAAGATCGCTCAATAAGCCATTAAGGATTAGGGGGCCAAAGAGAAAAGGAGATAGGGGGTGAGAGTGGAAGAGTAAGAGCCACATCAGCAAAGAATCGAAAAGGAAAGGGGGGGGGGGATAACAGCATACCTAGTGTTTTATTGGTCCAAGGATTACAGAGACTTTGGGCGAGACCCTGGAGACCCGGTCGGCAGAGACTGGATGGTACTTAAAGAGAAAAGGAACTTGAAGAGATATTGACTGGGGGGAGAGGTTGGGGGGTTGAGTCCGACGAAATCTCTCTTTCAAGTTTAGCGGGAATGTATGCTTTGTTTTTTCCATGCTCACGAGAGGGGGTTATTTTCTTCTGCTTAAGGTTTGTTTGAAGTGGGAGGGAGTTTGACTTTTAGTTCGTTGGGGGGTTGATTAGGGTTAGGAATGGGAGTTTAGACCTTTGGAGGTGATTGGGATGGTTTATCGAGTCGAGGGATTTCGGAGGATACGTGGTTGGGGTTGATTTTTTTTTTAGTTCTTCATTGCTGAAATAGTAGTAGTTCATTCTAAACAGACATGAAGTCTTACGTTTATGGTTGGTTTGTACTCTCAACAAATTTTTCTGCTCAGTAATGGTTAATTAGACAATGATCTACAGCTGAATTCCAGACCACATCAAACATCCATGGCTAACCTAAGATTTGAACCCGACACTTTTGCCAGTGAAGCCAAATCGCTACCACCCTACCATTAAGAAGGCTCGAGCATTTGTGAAATTCGTAGAAGAGACTATTTTGCACAACGCAGTGTTAGAAAAAACGAAGCTAACTGTTAATAAGTGATACACCGATATCAGTGATTTTCTTTGTTTTGGCTATTTACCGGTTCTAAATTAAGTTGAGTAGTTGTAATTAAACATATTAAACGTTTTTAAAAGACCCTGAATTGCAATTCCCTATTGATCAATCAAAAAGACAATTTTAACAAAATAGTATTATATTAATTTATTATATATTTGCGCGTCCGCTATAAACTAAAAAAAATTTAGTTTTATGATTCAAGATTTACGTAATTGCTACATTGCTAAAAAACATCGTTACAAGGACATCATGGCAGGAGATAAACGAACATCTAATAGGATATATTTTATTACAAATTGCTCGTCTTTTATGTCTCGAATGGAACAAAAATCCGTATAATTTATATCAGGTATACTGACAAGCGAAACTGGGCAATATGGGAATAATATCTCTCGATGTCTTCTTATTTAAAAATGTCTACAATTTATTGTCTGAGTTACCTACATCAAATCACTGGAACGTCAGTAAGGGACTTGCTCACCTGATGACAGTGGTTTATTAGCGCTCTGGCCATGCATGCCAAAGGTATCGTGTTTGAATCCTGGGTTAGACATGGATGTTTGTGTTATTTGGAATCCACATTATTCTGTAGTTTCCAGCTTGATTAGCCGTTATTATGCAAAGAATAGATCATTGCATGCAAACCAACCAACTAGTAAGTAACTTAGTACTTTAATCAACAGTCATGCCTATATTACTTTGTAGTTAGTGATAGTAATGAGAAATAACTTTAAAGGATTGTAATGTAAAAAGAAGAACACTTACATGTACTGTAACTATAATAGCAATGACAATTAGTTTAAAAAATGAAGCCAAAGTCTTACTTGTCAACTTTAGTTGCAATTGTATTACTTTGTGAACTACAACTTTTAAATTAAATGAAGCCAAAAGTCTTACTTGCCAACAAAGTTACGATAATTGTTTTACTTAGTGAACACCAACTTTTAAATAATCTGTGTTTGATAGAAAATCATATAATGTATAATTAGTATAGTTGCTTTCTCCCAAAACCATTGTAAAAAATTAAGCACTATGCACATTGTAATCAACTGGCACATATACCTAAAAATTCTAATGAAATCATTAATGCACTAAAGAGATATTTTTATACAAAATATTTGGGCATACCTTTGTGGCTATCTCGGAGCATTTATGTCTCATCTGATGAAGACCCAAAAAGCTCCAAAAGGTCTGAAATTCATTCAATAAAAATATTTTTTAACTATTCTAAATGGAGATATATTTTTATTACATAAAGGAAATTTCGAGAATTTTATATCGTTAAGTTTCTGATTATTGAAAAGATTTATAACTACCAAATCAAATGCAAATTTCAACTGCTTGTGATGGGTTATTTCAAAAATAAATTTTCAGAATTTCGTCTTGCTGTAAAAATGTTTTTAAAAAGTTGCACTTGGAAAGTAATACAAAATAGTGGAGAAAAATACCGAATATATAGTTGAAACTGTCAAAAATGTATTAAATTTGACAAAAACAAATATAATGAGCTCTTGCTGATTGGTTTATTTATTCGAAGAAATAACAAATATAGTTAACTTTTTCTCTTCATTTACAATCAAGGCATAGCACAAATCCCATTTATACCATTCACTAATGATTGTACACCATGAAGATATTATACTTCATAATTTATAAAAATCAAACTCATATTTATAATTGAATTAAAAGCAGATTTTTGATAAATTTTTTGGTTTTATTAGTGATGATTCAAATAATAGACAAAACCTATTTACAATTTGTAACCTACATTATCCTAGCAATTCATTAGCTGATACATTCCTAATGATGTTATGAGAAAACTTAATGAATTTATCAGATATTATGAATGGAAGTAATTAAATAAATAATACTTACAATTCTGAGAAATTAAAAATCAGTGTATAAAAAATGCTAATGTTTTTGTGTGTGATGAAATAGTGAGAGTTTTTAAAGAGCTTTGATAGAATATAATTATTAAAAAATGGTTTTTGTTATTATAAAAAAAATAAACAATGGCATATTAATCATGCTTTAATTAATTTATTCGAAGTGATGTGAGGAGAAAACGTCTGTTATTTCGGTAGAAAGATAATTGAGTTATTTAAATAGAAAAAGTTCAATTATTTTAAATAATAAACTACACCTTATGATTCATTTCCCATCAAAAAAAGTCAACGTAAATTTATTGAAACATCAAAACTTAAATTTTATCTTATCCAAATTCTAAAAAATCTTGTGTACTGAAAATCACTTGAAGAGTTTGAGCTTTTAAATATCTTAAAGTTAATAATCCACGTTTTAGAAAATTGTTTTAGGTGCTAGTTGAAGGGATTTTTTTTAAACTGTAGTAGTAAAGAATTTTGTACACAAATCATTTGTACCGTCAGCAGTATGGCCTTAGTTATCTTGGCCAAAATATGTCTCTTGAATAAAAATTACAATTTCAAAACCTAAAGGTACCGGGAGCCGATAATTTTTTTTTACGTTTCGGATAAAAATAAATACATAAAATATCATCGTTTGAAATTTTTGTGCAAGAAGGTTCCGAAACAATTTTATCTTGAGCCAAAAGAAATGAATGGCGTATACACAAGATCATATGATACAATGGGTAATTAAGTAATATGTATAAGGTAGTATTTATAAAATGCGTTGCTGTTGAATAGTTATTACCAATAGTATTCCGAGAAGTATATGGTTCTTTCGAAATCTAGACACTATTTCAGGCATCTATTTTTTTTTTTTTTGGTAGATTACATAGTAACGAAATGATAAGAAAACAAAACAATGTTTATCGTCTAACAACAAGCATGCAAAATAATTGATTTCCAAACACTCTCATTTCTTAGAAGAAATTGGAAGTAACTGCCAAATATAGAAGGGAAGGTGAAGATATGATATCGCAATTTGTGAATGCCCCCTTAAAACGAACCTTTTCACACCCGACTGGAAATCAGTTTCTATAGGTAGAAATTGACAAAAGAGGCAATAAAGAGTCCGCTGTCTTAGCACACTTCTCCAGCGAGTATTGGGAATCGTCTGAAGACCCCCTTTCAACCCCCTCAACACATTCGCTTTGCCAGATTTCATCTCGGACCGACCCCTTTTCTCCTATCTTCCACTATATAGAGAACCAATCTCTATCTTCATCTTTTATATTAATAAGAATAAAAAATTGCGATCGAACGAGGTTTATGCCATTTCGAAGGGATTTTTGGCAGGATTTTTATGCGCATGTTGTCATTTTTAGTGAGCTCGGAAATAAATGTTTATCCAGCGGGAAAAGAAATCAGTTGTAAAGTGTTCTGTCAAGTGAATGCCTTATTCACTATCCTTTTGAAAGTGGTGATTTATTGTAGTTTCAAAAATCGCAATTTAGTTTTCATTGTAAACCTACTCGAAGTCATTTTTTTTAAATATATTAATAAAAAATATTTTAATTTGCTATGTCTTTACTCCTTACTATTGTTTTAGTTTGTAGAATGAATATTGTGACATGCAACACAAAGTAACCTATCAAATTTCATTTTTATTATTATTATTATTAATATAAATGATCACAACTTTTTCAATTAATAAACAAGAAGATTACGTTTAAAATAAGGCCGACCAAACGGTATAGTGGTTATCGTGCTAGCTTCTAGACCATGAGGTTGCGGGTTCGAGTCCCGTGTTAGGCATGGGTGTTTGTAAATGTATGTTGGCTTGTCTAATTACGAAAGTTTCGGCGCATTATAGCCCTCGTGTTGCTGACGGCGCCAGATAATCTGAAAACAACCAACCAACGTTTAAAATAAGTCAGTTCTATTACACAGGTCTACGAATAAATAGTTTTTGAAGATCGTTTTACTTTTGATAACCGATTCTGATAATATTTTCAATTCTGAATCAATTACGTAATACATTTTTTTTTCTATCCGTAAGGATTTTTCACAAATCGATTTCATATTTTTGGGGAATTACTCAAATCAAAACATTTAGACATTTTGGTTTTATTTTATAACATTTAATTTATTAATTTTTTCTTGTTCGTAATTTCTTTTGACACTTTTCTTCTGGCGAACTGGTCGAGGATTATCTCTTTTCAGCATTCAGCAGTAGTCGCTGTTATCATATTGATTTTCCACCTCCCTTGATATCACTTTTGCTTTACTTTTGAATGAAATATTTTATCTTGCTCCTCGCTGACTGTACCTAAATTTTCAGAAAAATATTTCAGGTAAAAATAATGAAAACGAGCTTCTAACTTATGATATAATACTCCAATACCTTAATATACTAGTTAACATCTCTTCTACATTAGATACTACATTATAATTTGAGTCTATTTTGGTTCCCAAGAGAGCAAATTAGTACTAGTTTGAAAGATTACTAGATTGTTCTCTTGTTTACTTAAATTATGAGATTACACATTGCTTCGGGTAAACTCATGTACGGCGCCCAAATGCATTTGAAACATACTCCTTCTTTTAATAATGACTTTACAAACTGTTTTATAAGGTATACTTTTATTTTAAATGGTGGAAGTTATATATGTTTTACGCATAATTAAATCTATGTTTTCTTATAAATCCTCTAAAGATCTGGCTTTCACTTAAATGGACACACTTTTGAATTTTTTGCACAGTAAATTTTTTTAAGGTCAATTATTTTTGTTATTTGATCATCAAAAAAAGGAAACAACACAAAAAAATTTGGGGAAAAAAATCTCCTTGCAAGCTTAGGTCTCTAGAGGATTTATAGAATTCGTGTCTATTAGATCTGCGATTTTTGATCAAACTGTATGTAACAGAATTAAAAAAAAAATTCCTTTTGTAATTAGCTTCCAAAAATACACTGATTATTTTTAAGACAATATTATTTTAAAGACAATATTATTTTAAAGACAATAGAATTTCATTGAATCAGTAATATTATTTTGCTCAGTTTTATGGGAATCTCAAATGGGACTAATTTCAAAGATTAGAGGCAGAATGATTGTGACAGACTTGAAGGGTACTCATTTTTTGCTAGAACTTTATTTTCATGCAACGAAACAAAATTAGAGGTTTATAACCCAAATAAATTGCACCCGGCTCTACATAGAAAGAATGTAATTAATTCTTTTATGTTACATTGGTTTAAATACACTAATTAAATTGATTTATTTAAAGTATTTGGTGTCAACAACTTTTTCGAAGGAAAAATCGAAACATAACACTTAAAATAAATTAAACGTTTTGAATTTAGCACTCTTATTAAGTAAATCCATTTCACATAATTTTAAATATATATCTAGTGATGCACAATTTATAGAAGTTAGAGATTTAACAACTGAATTCTATTTAATCCATTTGAAGTTAACAGGCTACGATCCGAAAGACAAAAGGATTATCCTGCTTGTTTCCTAAACTCCATGGCCATGAATAAATAACTAGTTTAACATCTTATTTAAATACTAATGGAAGACTCATCTCAACTGAATTGATTAACTATTAAAGGCAGTTTGTTGGCTGATGTGTTTAAACTTACAGTCGCCCAGAAATTAGTTAATTAAAGCACAATTATCAATTTCTTATTGAAGTTTTGGTTTGAAATTACCTAATTGAAATAAGATAAAATATTTAACGAATTTTACTGTGCAGGGTTAGAGAGAAATAAGTTGCCCACTTTAGAGGTCTCTAGAATGCGTTCTATTGGTACAAATGAGATAAAATTTGAAATGAGTAAAATTTAAAAGATGGCACTGTAATATACGTAAAACATTTAATATGATTTATAAATGTTAAATAATATAAAAGAGGTTGAATTAAAACTGTTCAATGTCTCCCTCATGCTCAACAATATGATCAAATCGCAGAACCATAGTTTCCATCTCTGACTGGAGTGAGTCTGCCAGAATATCCAGAATATGGCGCCGAACCTTTCCTTCGGAACTGGCAAAGATGCAGGTCTTTTACTGTAGATATTGTTCTTAAGGAAACTCCACAGCCAAAAATAGCAGGGGGTGATATCTGGAGAACTTGGACTCCATGCTAATGAAAAATGATGGCTGATCACTCGTGTAACTGTGAAAAGTTGTCTTAGCAATTGCTTTACACGACGGTCAATGTGAGGTTGGTTGGTGGGAGTTTAACGGCGCAAGGGCAACACGTGGGCCATACTGCGCCAAATCAATGTGAGGAGGTGCTCCATCCTGCATAATTATGATGTCCTGAAGGCATCCATGTCCTTGAAGTTGTAGGATCACAAAATTCCTCAGCATATTATAGTACCGTTGATCTGTGATGGGGCAGGTATGAATTTCATCTCTTAAAAAATATGGTACAACGATGAAGGTTGCCGTAAAACCACACCATGCTGTCACTTTTTCAGGATGCAAGGGTTGTTGCTGGATAGCTTTAGGGTTTTCCACTGCCCAAATTTGACAGTTGTGGAAGTTAACTTGCTCATTGAAATAAAAGTGGGCTAAGTCAGTCCACAGAATTTTCCATGGTCAAGTGACGTCAAACACCATTTGAGCATATGAAACTGCAGTGCAAAGGTTTTACGAACTTACTTGTCCTCTTTCTGCGATAGGTACACTGGCTTGATTTTGTAAATGAAAAATACGTCGTAGGATTTTCGTAGAGTGGAATAAGGCATATCCAATTCACGAGAAATAACTGGCCCACTCACACTACCATGCGACAAATGACTTTTGGCTTCAACAACAGCGGTAGCCACATTTTCGAAGCTGGAAGACTGGATTTGTTTTCGTCCTCTACCTCAAAGTATGCCAAGTTGCTTAGTTGTTTCAAATTTCGGCATCATCTTGCGTAAGGCATATGGAGACATTGGACCTCTTCGTATCTGCTTCATACGACGGAATTCTTTTAGAGCTGTAAAAGAGTTTTGCTGGTTCTGGTAGAACAATTTTAATTGTAGAGAATTTTCTTGCAACGTAGGCATGATGTGCAGAGAAGTAACTAATTCTCATGCAGAAATTGCCCGCTTTTTATCCAAAGAATAATGCTAAAAGGCATGCGCTGTAACGCAAATGAAGTTTCCCAATTTCTATACATGCAAATGAATACCGTTTGTGTTACAGTGCCATTTATTGGGGAATTTTAGTTCTATTTTTTTATTTAATAAATTTCGAAGGGCATCATTTAATGTTTTAATGTTTAAATGTTTTATGTTTTAATGTTTAAATGTTTTATGTTTTAATGTTTAAATGTTTTATGTATATTACAGTGCCATCTTTAAAATTTTACTCATTTCAAATTTTATCTTATTTGGATCAATAGAACGCATTCTAGAGCCTTCTAAAATATTAAACTTTTTTTTTTTTTTTTTTTTTTTTTTTTTTTTTTTTTTTGACTTGGTGAAATCTTTCTTTGAACATTTTAAATAAACAATTATATTAAAATTTTATTTGGGTTAATTATTCAATTCTGAACAAACAAAAATGTTTTCTTGTAAATTAAAAAATAACCGATAAGGATAAAGTTTATACTATAAATTCCTTATATGCATCCCAACTTTATTGTGCAATTGTAATTTATTTAAGCTGTTTTGAACTCGGATCGAGTTTTCATAGAGCTTTATCACAACGAAGAAAACCATCAGCTCCATGTCACTAACTAAATTTTCCCCCAAAACTTAATAAAATACATTGTCATCATTAACGAATTTATTTGTCAAGATTGATGATGGTAAGTAGATTAGTAAGTCATCCGAAATGATAATAGAATCCTGTGAAATACGGCTTTTTATTACAGACACCAAAACTCGTGATAATGCATTCGCATCGAAATTAATCTCTCTGCCAAGAGCCAGCTCGATTAAATGATTTCAAGTGGGTTATTTAGTCCTCTGCAGATTTTCAAACACATAAAATCTAAGTTAATATAAAAGGGTTTAAAACTTATTTATTTAAAAAATATAACGTTTTGTTTAAACATAGCAATACATTTCCTCTAATATACATTCATTTCTAAAATTTATTATTTCAATAGAATTTTTTTTAATTATTAAACTTAACGTCTTTTTACAATCTTGCGCAAGATTTTCTTTTTGCAACGAAAATAGTTTAATTTCAGAACTAATATAGAGCTTCTAACTTGAAAATAGTTTCAATCTCACGCAACGTATCATTTTCTTATTTACTTTGTTTGTATTTGTATCAAACCATGGACTCTTATTGAACTGATACCGGAAGCATATTGTCCAGCTTAAAAGTCAGAAGCAATATTAAATGTCTGTCACTTTTTTGGACACTTCTGTTGACCAATAACCTACTTTTGTGTATAGTTGTATAGTTACACTTTAGACAGCGAATGTCTGATTGTTTTTTTTCCCTTTTGTGTCTCAACGTCGTAAAAGACGAGAATTGAAGCTGATTTCAAAAGGTATGCAGAAGTTATATTTTCAGTATAATGCCTTGACATTCTGACCCAGATGGAGATTTATAAGAGTTCCTTTACTTAAAAAGTAAAGGATCAGATTTCAAAATTTAGAAGATGAAATATTGTTTTTGTATAAAATTCTTTGGTGAAGAAACCGGAAGTCTGAAAAATTCATAGAATTTTTGGGTTTTTTCTATGGTACTGTATTCTTCTATTTATAAGATAGGAATTGTTTACTAATTGGTATAAGATATCTGTTTTCAGGATAAAACATTTAATGAGTTTAATGCTTCGGTGATGTTTAGCTTACTGTAGTAGTAGGTACAGTACGAAAAAACAAAAACAAAAAAAACAGAATGATGGCTATATCTTCGGTTCTAATTATCGTAGAATCTTACGGTTTGCACCAAAATGTTTTGCTTACGATTTTTTATATATCTGATGCAATTTTTTTCTTGAGGGACCGTTTACTAAGTAAAAGTAACGCTATCTTCGAAAATTTCAATACGAACCCTTATTTTTTATCATTTCATTCGATTCAGAATATATCATTTACCCTATATACCAAATTTCAATGCATTATGTTGAAAAACACGTCACTTATGAGCGAAAATATTTCGACCATTTTTTGACCGATCTTCAGGGAGAATTTCCATAAAACGAAAGGTATTTTTAAGGTTCTTCTTCACAGAGGGAGAAATAGAACGGTCAATGTGGCGCGTTTCACGAAGATTAAAAAATATAAGTATTAGTCTAAAATTGCATAGAAACTACTTGGATTTATAGTGTCATGTTTATGATTAATACAAAAATAGCAAGTAAACGCAAAAGTAACATAATTTATTTACAACATTAAAGATGTGCATTCTTCACACGAAATAAATAAAATATCGAAAACTGTAATTGCAGAAATATAACGAATACTACTGATAATTAGAAAATTAATAAATATTAAATGTAGGCATTAGTAAACAGTATTTAGCAAAGCATGAATATTTTACTGAAATATTTCACTATAAACACAAATGTAACTAGATCGTTGAAATTATTTATAAAATGAAAAAGTCACATGATTCAGTAAAATTTTTAAAGGATAACTTATTGAAATTGCTTAAAAAATGTTGTTTTAAATAAATGGAATTTAAGAAAGCAAATTTAAAAAAAAATTGATAGTTTACAGAAAAATAATTAATAATTTAAAAAACTAAAAAACACGCTTTAATAGAAAATCAAACTAAAAAGTAGAAAATAACCAATAGATTAAAAAACTAAGAAACACGCTTTAATAGAAAAGTGAACTAAAAAGTAGAAGATAATTTTAAATAAGTTTGAAATAAGAATAGAGTGATTAACAAGAAATATTTATTTTATCGAACAAAAGCGTGGGGTGCTTTTTAAAATATTTTCATAATGGCTCTACTTTTACCAATATCTATCATTAAATATTTACAAAAATTGACATCAAGCACCCCACTCTTTTTTACGATAAAATAAATATTTCTTGTTAATCACTATTCTTATTTCAAATTTATTTAAAATTATCTTCTACTTTTTAGTTCACTTTCCTATTAAAGCGTGTTTCTTAGTTTTTAAACTATCGGTTATACGATAACTGAAAGTTATGCGATTTTCCACACCTCTAGTTTACCTTGAATTAATCTTTGATAGTTTTCAAAAGTCGTCTACTATACGGTCCCTTAAAAAAAGCGTTTTTTTACATTTTCTCTAAAAAATCGAGAACTAATAGTCAAAATGGAAAGAAAAAAATTATGGGGGGTTTTAGACCATGGTAAATCTAATGAAAGCAAAAAAAATATATGTTTCTATTCAAATTTTTTTTTAATAGCTTTATTAATTAATAATTAATTATTAAAAAAGAAATTGATTCAAAAGCTGATTGCTATTTATGTTTGTCCATTTACAAACTACCTTTTGAAAAAAAAATTACTGAAATATATTAATTATTTAAGTATTTATAGCCAAAAAACCAACTTTTTTATTTAACATTAATTTATCATTTTCTTTTTATCATTTAAATTACAAACCATTCATTAGAAAATTATGAATTTTTGTATTTCGCATTCTTTTTTAATGCTGAATCGAAATATGGAATAATATTATGAGGTTGCTATTGAACTTTTTAAAGTTTGGTTCTGTTTTAATATGTAGATGACCCCTTATGATAAAAAAAAAAACTACATACAATTATTAAAAACTTTTCACGATTTACAACGGTACCTTTTGTTTGTTATTTCAACAATTAGAACAAAAGATATAGCCATCGTTCTGTTTTTTTTTTTGTGTACTGTACCTTAGTTATTAGGCTATTCCAGAAAATTTCAAGGTTTTTTTTTTATATTTTTAAACAATTGCGGTTTGATGAATGAATATTTACTTTATGAAATTATTAAATTGGGATTAGTTCTTATAAATAAGAAACTCTTTGCTATTTATTTTAGAAAAGTAATTTTTTTTTTTTCAATTTAAGTTTATCAACTTAATTGTAATTTGAAACGTATTCCATCATACTTTCTGATCGAATTATAAAATGCCTTTTATCTTCATAGCTTCTCCTAACAGAAATAATTCATTCAGCAGTTAGCAGTTAATTAAATTTTAACTACGTGTTAGGAAAGCAAACTTCTGTATACCTGAATTCGATATTTGTCGAGCGTTATCAGAAGCTAAAAAGTATATACCAAGATTTAGAAAACTAAAGAGGATGTATACCAGACATAACCAGGTTCAAAACTATATATATAACACTAAATAACTTCTTTCACGGTGTCGAGTATTTCTAAAAAGAGACAAAAACCTACTTATTTAGTTCAAACTATGTCAAGATATCTGGAAAAAAAACCTCGTCTAGGTTATGCAGATTACAGATACGATGAGGAGACTGAATGCTTCAGTCGGCAATTATATTTCAACGCAAAAACACAATCGAAAGACCCCAATCTAAAGAACAGAACAGAATCATGAATAACATGGCACCGAATCCATAAATACAGGGAAATATAATGGATTTATAGTATATAACAATTGTTAAATGTCTAATATATTATGATTTTATCCATCTTTAAAATATGAATTATACTCTCGATTGAAGCTATACTTCTGCTCTTCTGAAAGAAGCAAAATCACATACAAAACTTTATTTGATCATTTAATTTAACATATTAGACCTAAATCGAGCCTGGAAGTTTAATCTACCATACGCAGAAGCAGAGTTGTTCCAACATTAACGGTGCGCTTAGTTAAGTCTGTTTATTTGTATCCGAACCTTAAACGAATTCGAAGATTACTGAGTGAAACAGTGGCGGAATATTGAAAAGCAGAGAAAAGGTAGAAAATCAGGAAGTGATAAAAGACGTCCTGCTTATCGTTGCAATTAAAGTCTGCCTCCCCATATATCACCCACAGAAAGCACTTCTCTTAGAGATTACGTAATTAAGTGGTCTGCAGATTAAAAGAGTAATGAGAGTAGCCGAATTATAATGTACTCGTTAAAAGGCCTTCTCTGTGTTATAGTTCAACACAACATGAATACAGTGGGTGATATATCATGAAGTAAAAATGAGAAACCTTTGCAGGAGCAATTATGAAACTTAGAGGAAACAATTACTCATTATCTGTATGGTAGTTACGTTAATTTTAATAGTATGTAATATGTATAGTTAAGCTGGGATGTTGTTAACACACAAAGGATACATGTGAAAGTTTTATCATTCAAATTAAGTGGTTTGCTGAGAAACAAAAGCGTTTAGGTAGTAATACTTTTAAAAGTCAATTCTGACATTAAAAGTCATTTTTTCAGGAATTTATGTTAAGTAATGTATAAACATATGTGCGAAGTTACTAGTTGTTTTGTACAAACTAAAGTTAATTTAAATTTTATCAGAAGATGTGAATTCAATTAATTGCAACAAGTAAAAATAAAAATAACTCATTGTTTAAACAAAACTAAGATGTATATTGATCTGAGCTTAATTAAAGAATACCAATTCTTAAGATCGAAATATACAAGAAAATATTTTGATCATGAATAAATAATAACTTTAATCAAAGAATATGAATTAATTTAATAAAAACATATAAAATATCAACCTATTATAATAACCATATAAACATATAATGCCAAGTAGAGATAACTACTTCACAATCAACATATGAAGCTATTTTAAGAAATTTAAGCTGAAATTTTCCTCTTTAAATGAAAATTATTAAAAAAAAAATCCCAAATATTTTTTTAAAAACTTGTCGGTTCTGATTATTTTATTACTTTGTTCAATCATCAGAAAATATATATATATATATATATATATATATATATATATATATATATATATATATATATATATATATATATATATATATATATATATATATATATATATATATATTAATTATAAGTTTATTGGCGTAAGATAACACATTTTTTACTTTAATTACAATTTATTTGTTTGATTTAATGTAAGTATTTTACGCATAAAAAATAATATTTTACTGAGCAGATATTATTGTTTTCACTCTCCGTTTAAAAAAAAAAAAAAAAAAAAACCTGTTAATAGGTAAGAAATTTTTTTTTGCATATATTTATAAGATAATCTTGATTACTTTTTACATTATCAGTATTCTGATTATAATGTTAAGAGAGATGATTTTCTATGACCTCCGAAATGAGTTTGACTTTATGCCAATATACCGAAATGACTTATGTTCATTAAAGTCATATGACAAGACACCTCTAAAAACATTAGTTGTGACTTTATTGTTGGAAAAAAACTACCTGTATTATTTTTATGGACGTACACTAAGATTGAATGAAATAGTAGTCCAGTTACTGGATTTAATTTCAACTTTTATAATTAATTTTGACTTAGAAGTAAACTTCTTCGAATCGATTGCAAATCTTCCTCCTTCTCCATAGTAAATTATTTAAATGAGATGCTACTTATGAAAATTACTAGTGGATATATCTATATTTTATAGGATTTTTTTCGTATAATTCCTTATGTTGATTCTTTAAATGTTAATGAGGCTCAAAATTATTGTATTTACATATTTTTTTTTATAAAATCAATTCTGCATATTTGAATAAAATTTTACCATACATTGTTTAATCTATTTTATAATTTACGTGCGTTTACTTTTTATAAATACATCCGCATAAGGTGAAACCGCAATGAAACCAGAAAAAAGACGGAGCGATCCAATCTCATATTCTTCAAAACCATCTTTTTACCAAAATCTAAATAAACACGAACGCATTTTTTGTCAGATATATCTTTCTATGCATTGCCTTTTGACTTATGTCATTTTGCACCAAAGCTTCCATAAAGCCCACGCAAAGGAAAGAAGGGGGAAAAAAAGAAGAAGAGAATTCGAAGATACACTATTACCACTTTTCCATTCTTTTCCAAACGAAAAGTTCACAAAGTATGAAGAGAACTTTGATTCTGGGACATTAAAAAACACTCGGTGAGCATTTTCCACGCTTCACTTAAAAGAAATATCGTTGTATTTGTTTGAGTTTTGCATTTTCCTTTTACTCGCTCTATCCCCCATACACTTATTTTTCTTGAATAACAGTGTTGTTTCTTTCTTTCTATCCTCCGATCATCCAATCGTTATCTTCATACAATGCGTTTTAGCTCTATGTACGTTTTATTCCTGCAAATTCTGGTCTTTCTGTTATTGGATATAAACGCTTGCAGTGAAGAGATGAATGTTTCTTAGTATTACAATTTTTTTTTTTTTTTTTTAAAGAAATGTAACACTTCGGCTAGTTTAAAAAAGTTTGTATACAATAAGCATGTCTTGGTTTTGGAATGAATAAATAATTAAATAGTTAAGAATCTATCTATAAGTAAGCATTCATATACAGGTAAGCTTCTATCTATAGGTAACCATCTATCTATCCAGTAGGATAGTAATGTTCGGATGTTAAAAATCACATTTCCAATGCAGCTTGTTAGAGTTGCATTAATTCATAGTATATTTTTGACCCTTCCCCTTTTTGCGAATACTTTTCATGTTATAATTTTAGAAAACTACAAATACGAATATTTGTGTTCATTTTGACTGAAAAATACTCATTTAATTTAAAAATAAAGCATTTTGCAGTGATTAAATTTATTTTATACAGAATTTTTGTAATTGAAATAAATATTGAATTTAAATTATTGCTTTGCAATAAACTTTAACGTTATTCTTAATTTATTTTAATTCTTAATTTTATTTCTTAATTTATTTTAATTTTAATTTATAAAAATGCAAATATTAGAAACGAAATACAGAACATACATAATTTATGGGAACTTTTTAAAGATTACAAAGAACCTGTATAATGAGTAACACAAAATATTTGTTAATTCAAAGCTGCAATATCCTATTTTGAAATGTACAGTTTGGAAAATTCTAAAAAATCTCATTCTAAACCATTAAATCAAGACACAAAGATGAAAGATTAATTACACACCCTGGTTTTAATTTGGACATTTTTATTTTAACATTATCTTGTGCGTATATTTTAAGCGTGATAAGAAGCAATGTTTTAGATGAATCATTTAACAGTAAAAGTTTTCCAAGACAAAATTATCGCTTGTCTTATAGTTAGAACTATTTATTAGATAACCGTTAACAAATTATATATTCCATTATAAATGCTATTTAAGAATCTGACGTTTGTCATTTAAAAAGATCCTTTTTCCATATACAATCAATAAGAAAGTTATGGTCGCAACACCCTTCCCCCCCCCCACCCTTAATATGAATAATTCCTTTACAGACAAATGGTTGTATAGAAAATAAAAATTCTGAAATTGATTACACATTTTTTCAAACCTTGCGAAAGATTTTCAGGATCTGAAATCCCTTAACCTTTTCAAGTTTTATGAAGAATATCATAAATTAATTGAACTTTAGTCCAAAATAAATTGAAATAGTTACAGATTACTAAAATATTCATAATTTTCGTTAGTGCTTCAACAAAAAATTATTTTAATAGTTTTCTAATTTTTTTTCCTAACATGTGGCTCAAAGCAAATAGAAATGTTATTTTTTCTGAACACCAATATTAATAATTCATATATTGTGCAGATAGTTGTTTGAAAAGAAAGCCTATGTAAAAATCCTTTCATTTTCATCAAATCTTTCAAAGTAATGTTAGGATATGTCCATTTTGTGAGGAATACTGTAAATTAATTTAATTGTAGCCGAAAATTATTTATGATAGTAAATATATAACAAAAATTTAATATTTGTCGTTAGTGTTTCTAAATTAAAGTTTTCAAATTATTTCCTCGCATTTTTTTTATTGCGTCTGGTGGTGTATTTTGGTGCTGAAGAATCAATAAAGTATCCGAATCGCATTTACGTGTTTTTTTTTTTTTTTTTTTTTTTTTTTTTTTAATTTCTTACACTCTCACAAAACTTTAAACATCATTTTCATTTAATCAAAAGCTTTTATTTCAAAATTAAACCACAAGCTGATAGTTCCCTTCATATGTAACTAGATGGCGTAAGAATATCATTTTTGACAAATTTTTTACATTGCTTGTTTTCCTCTTGTATCCTACTTATTCTATTTTTAGACAATCTAAATAATCGACAAGAGCATTATAAATACTTTTTAATCTTCGTAATTTTAGTGTTTTATTTCTTGTCTTTTCAACATAAAAATAAAACACTACAATTATAAAATGTTTGTTTCCTCATTTTTATTCATTTCCAATCACGAACTGCACAAAACTTAAGTTTTTGATACATTTATTATTTTTGTGTTTAAAGATTCTAAATATATAAAATTGCAAATGCATCTGCTGTGGACATGCAACATTAATGATCTTTCCATATATTTATTTTCGTTTATAAGCATTTCACTGCACATTTTTGCAATAATATATATATATATATATATATATATATATATATATATATATATATATATATATATATATATATATATATATATATATATATATATATATATATATATATATATATATATATATATATATATATATTTTATTTAATATTAACTTAAATATAAATTGGATATAAAATCGTTTACGAGGTACTTTTCAATTTTTTCGATAATTTCTCTAAGATTGTTACATTACGTTTGAGATTGACAAGACTGATATAATGATATGTACTAAATACTCAAATTTTAAATTTCGGTGCTTATTTGTTTTTAGGATATCGCTATCAAATTGGAGTATAGCAAATAGAAAATGCATATATTTTTGTTATAATTATTTCACGTTAATTTTGAAATATGCTTCAACAGTTAAACAAAATAACTCGAATGTCTAACAATTTTCAAATGTGAGAAAGTTTCAATCCCATCTTTTGAGACAATATTAAAGTTTTAATATAGTTTTTTTATGTTCAAATTGCATTTCACAAATGTAGAATATTTTATACGAACACATATTATTATAAGAATTATTTACACACATTATAAAATATGTATACACAGTAACAACATTAAAACAAAATAAGTCGATACATAGTTCCCGAGTTAGATAAGATTCTTCATTTCCCTTTTACCAACACAAACATATTTCTTCTTTAGAAATTACCTCGGTACTCCCACCACAATCTCGCTTCTTTTAGAAGTCGGAAAAATTTCCCTTCTTCCCCTCTGCTTTTGCAAAGAAAAGAGCATTTTTGGAAAGAAGAAGGGATAACCTTTTCCCCATCAGCTCTCTTCCCTTTGTGCGGTTTCATATTTCCCCCAGAAAAACCCTTCTTGTAGGGAAACTTAGGAGATGTGGTTATTGAAGCGATTTTAGTTCTGTGTGGGTAAAGAAATGGATTTTGTTTTGGTACGTGTTTTTTTTTTTTTTTTTTTTTTTTTTTTTTTTTTTTTTTACTTCACTTTCTCATTTATACCGGAAGGGAGTCTAAAGAAATATTTTTAAATTTTTTTTTGCTGTCTGAAGTTTGCATTCAGAAGAGTTTCATGGGAGTTTTGGTTGATAAGTGTGATTTTTTGCAAAGGTGGATCGGGGCCAAGTGGATGAAATGTTTTTAAAAAATGTCTTAAGCGGATACATAGTTTAGTGAATTAATTTTGAGAAGGAACGATAAAAAAAGGGGGAAGAAAGACTTTAGTTCATTTAAAAAAAAAAAAAAGACTTAGTAGTTTTTGAATGTTACGTTAAAATTTGCATTACAAATGTGATTGGTTTTGCAAACAATATTGTTTTGTATTTTGGTATATTTCAAAAAACTAATTAAAAAGGATAGGTACTACTTTACACTAAATGTCTGAGATAAACATATCTAATCATAACATATTTAAAAAGATAAATTGTTTTCCGAAGTTTGTTTTTCTTATAAATTTCAATTGTTTTAAAACTGACACTTTTTTGGTGGACTAATAAGATGCAAGCGTCTTTCTAATTG
Organism: Linyphia triangularis; assembly: GCA_963978545.1. Taxonomy (NCBI): domain Eukaryota; kingdom Metazoa; phylum Arthropoda; class Arachnida; order Araneae; family Linyphiidae; genus Linyphia; species Linyphia triangularis. Next base: position 32,412,309 of record OZ021726.1, read on the forward strand.
ATTCTTGACAAATTCATTTTTATTACATGAAACATTCAGGCACAATAACAACATCAATGACAATGACAATTAATGCCTTTACATCACAGCTTGAGAAGAATTTATGAATATTGCCCTTTGTCATTACAAACCATTTATAGCAGTTTAATTTTATGTAATAAGTAGTAATTCTTCTAGGATTTAAAATGTAATACAGGAAGCATATAAAGGGTAATAACGTTCTCTTCTGTTAGACGGGTACCAGATAAAAACCACCAAATTGCTCCGATAACTCATCCAAACTTATAACGTTAAAATCATTTACAATTCTTATAAAGCAAACCTTAAATCTTAGCTTACATTTATTCTTCATTTAAGCGTGTTAACATTTAGGCTGGGCGACAACTGCGTTAAGGTACTTGACCGCCTTGGAAAGCTAAAAAATACAAAATTTTCAAATTTTCTTTTTTAGGTCCTGTAGTAACATAACGATAAGTAAAACAACCCAGTCTCAAAATGAAATGCAAAGTATACGTGAGGGCATATGTAAAAGAATATAGTACCCTTAGTCTGCTCCATTACAAATGCATCCTTATTAAAAATCAAACTACTCTCTTAATAGACTTTAAGTACGTGATATGATCTTTCCAGTCATCAATGTTTACTTTGCACTGCATTCTCATACCTAACATGAGGATTTTTATGACACATAGTAGCTAAATTGCTCGTCGAATCTTTAGAACTGTCAGCTTGCATTATGTATTGCATTTTTCCAGTATGATTGTCAAAAGCTGTGTCAACTTTGTGTATTGTATTGTATTATGTATATTGCATTGTATTATGTATATTTTATTGTATTATGTATATTGTATTGTATAATCCTGTAACTATTGTATATTGTGTGCATGATCCTGTAACTAAGCTATATTGTATGTATGATCGTGTAACTATTGTATGCAAATTATTTTCTATTTCTATATATGTGTATATATATATTTACTCGACCAACCCTGTTGGGCCATGAGCCTGTTGTTGGTCTTAAAATTTGTATTTGTATTTATTTGTATTTGAAGAAATGGAAAGTTCCCAATACACTGAATTTTTCGAACAATGCGTCTCATGGAAGCATTTACACATGTTTGATAAAATTTGGGTTAGATAAGTAATTTGGCTTACTTATAGAAGCGATGTTCATTTTTTTTCTAATCGTTTATCTAAAGCAAAAGGGTGATAAAACAAGTCATAAATGTCAATAAAAATGATTTAGGGGGGAAAAAAATCCTTATTGCAATCTTTTCTGGAGCTAGAAAATGTAATTACTGTAAAAAAAGTTTAGTTTAATTTTCATTTGTGCTCGTGGGGAGCTCAATAAATAATCTAACAAGCTAAATAGCATTCTTTCACCCAAAGGCTAAATCTTTTTAACATCAGATACTTTTTACTAAAAGGAATGTATTCAGTCTGATGAGTGATATTGAACGTCAGATAATCTACAGTAATGTAGGAATATGATATTATTTGATAAATAGCAATTTAAGATAGAATTTGGTAGAGAAAGAATTTTAGACTTAATTTGTTATTTATTGGATTTCTTTATAAAGCTTTCCAGTAATGCAAAAAATAATTAAATTCGATTTTTTTACTGTAATTACGTTACCTAGATTTAGGCAATGGATAATGTTGAAATACTGATTTCTAACTCATATTTATGGATATTTATGGAATATTTTATCTCACTGTTGCTTTAGATAAACGATTAAAAATACGAACATCGCTTCTATACTTAAGCCAAATTTTATCAAACATGTGTGGAACGTTTCTATGAGACACGTTGTGAAAAAATTCGGTTTATTGGGAACTTTCCATCTCTTCAAAACAGTTCTAAAGGTGGGACGAGTAATTTAGCCCAAATGCCTCTCAAAAATCGTCATATTATGTATAAAAATACAGTGCAAAATAAACAATTCTTTGAGTCGTGTGATTTTTAATATGGATGTATCTGTAATGGAGCAGACTAACGATATTCCATTATTTTACATATGCCACCACGTACACTTTGCATTTCATTTTGCGACTGCGTTGTTTTTCTTATCGTTATATTACGTAAAGATATCTCTTTGATGTGAATTTCATGTGTCGATGCTGTTTTACTGAGAAGTTATTAAGAAAAAACCATCTTGTCCTTAAGTGTAAGTATTAGGGTGGTCCTTATATTAGTTCAAAAATAAAACTTCATCCGATTTTAACTCTCACCTCATAGTTCCCCCCCCCCCCTTTTTACCTATTTTGACAGTGTGTTAAATTTCATTCCGATAAATTAATATTAAACCGTGCTGCAATGAGCCTGAAGTTGTTGAAGAAAAGATGAAATTTTTTTTAATTTTTTGAAAAAATGAAATTTTTTCCGATTTAATTACACACACTCGAAATTTTTTTCCTTTTGACTAATTTTGACAATGCATTAAGTTTTACTATAATAAATTAACATTAACTCCGACCATATTGCTTTTGAAAATGCTATAAATGAACAACAAATTGGTAAAAATGAACGAAAATAGTCTAACATTTTTATTTTCTTAAATACAAAAGAAATATGAAAAATATTGATACAATTTAACAAATAAAGGTATAATATAACGTTCATACAACTAAAATGTTGGGTTTTTAGAGATATTTTTGCGCATATTAGCGTACTGTTTGCATCAACCGTCCACGCGTTGCAAAACTCACTTTTAAAAAAAAAAATTAAAAGAGTCCTTTGAATTTGTGTCCTCTTTCTAGTGTATTTATTATGCGAAGATTTTTTAAATTTATGTTTGTTATCTTTATAAGAAATGTTTGCTCTCCAAAAAGTTAGCGATACATTTGAAAATCCCATTTAAATTTTTTACAGATTCAAACTTTTGACTGTTATAAACAACAATTTTCTAATCTAAAATGATAAATATATTAAAGATTAATCATACGATACAGATTTTTATTATTGTTATTTATGAAAATTTTAGAATTTTATTCATAAACAAAACTGAAACTTTTTTTGTGTTTCACTTTCAAATCATTTTCTTTATTACAGTTAAATATCTTATTTTAAAAGCAATCGTTTTGTGCGTCACAAAAAATGTATTTTAAACAAATACAGAAATAAAATAACTATCTCTAAGTTCAGTTGAGTTAGCTATGGTTTAAAAAAAAACTTCTACTCAGCGCCAATACAGAATAAGGCGATTTTAATCAGAGAGCACACTCTGAAACAATTGTTGTATATGAGAACTCACATGCGAGATTTTCTTTATTTTACCTATAATCTATCTCAGCTTTTAAAGGGAACCGAATTATTTTAGTACGTGAGGGAAAATACCACTTAACATGCTCTCTTTGTGGTTTGTGGCTTTATTTGGTTTTATTTCGAGTTAACATTTATCCTTAAAAATATTATGCAGAATCCAATGAGTTCATAAAAATTCTGTTTAGAGTAATCTTGCATCTTTTTAAAAATAATAATCATTTTTTTTGCAAATTCTTTGTTGTTGAAAGTTTCGTGTAACTATGTTTTCACATCCTGAAAATTCTTCTTAGGTGAAAATAGAACTATATACATAAGTGTTTTAATGCTTAGTATCTGGACTACTTGTAACTTGAACTAGTTTATTTTTAAGTACCCACAACTTATTCAATGAATCTACAAAGGAAATGCAACATTTATTTTCCAGCTAGTTGTTTCATGAGAATAGCAATCAGTCAGTAATAAACACTATGGAAAAACCAAAATATTGAGCACTCTCGTTAATAAGACTTTCACCGATGGTCAGCTTAACCTCTAGTTTCACATAAATAAAGACTGACAAAAGCTGTTGATTAACATGTAATTTGCTGTATGTTACCTGGTGATAAACTTTACTAATTAATTGTTAGCAGTTCTACTTTTTAAACTACGCTCTATATTTTAGACTAAGAATAACAACAATAACAACTTCAAATTGAAATCTACTCTGAATTAAATGTGGGAAGTCGAGAGATATTAAATTTCTACCACTCTCCTTCACTCCACAGAAGTGTACAAAAATATCATCCTCTTAATACCCCTTTCTGAGTGGAGTTATGCAATTCTGCAATAATATCTTAGTATTTGACAGCTGAACTTGTAATGTTTATGTAATGTGCAAGTGAAATGGTCAGCGACAAAACGCAATACAGTACAATGCGGCTTCAGGATGGGAACTTCAAGCTAGTTGCTACATGGGTAAATAACTTTTTTAAAAATTGCCATAATAATCTTTTTATAGTCAGAGGAAAAAAATTGGATGGTAAGAATAAAGAAATTCGAAAGTTTGAAACTAAAAACCACCCTGTGCAATACAATAAAACGTGACTACATGATACGTACTTCAAGCTTGTTACGGTTAAAAATATTGGTCGTGATAATGTTTTTATAGCAAAAGTAAAAACATAGGGGAGAAGGGGGGGGGGGGGGAAGAAATTTGAAAGTCGAAAAAATAAGGACTCCCCTAATAAGTATTGCATAAAGTCAAGAAATCAAAGAATGACAGAACCAGACGGTAACGACTTCAACATTTTTTAAAAATACTTTCATTAGATACCAATTATTAGAAATGTCATTAATATCTTCCATATTAAACATATAAGTAACTTAAAAATTGTTACAAAATATGTGTTAGAAAATATTTTATTGTTATGAAATAATTATTTAAGGGTAAGGGAGACCTGTGTACTTAAGGCCATCATGGTAATACGTTTAGTTCTAAGTTGTTTACTCATTTGGGTGAGTGGTAATTCCAATTGCTTTTTTAGCAGCCGTTTTGAAATCTTAGAGGATAAAATTGTGGCAAGTTCTACGTGGAAAACGTTTTTATGTAGGCTGAAGTAAAATTTTGCAACTCATCTGTTTCATTGTTTTACAAAGGTAAGTCAAATACTTTTCTTTGAATTCTAGTATATAATTTTGTTTGTAATATTAAGTACTAAATGAAATATTTATATAAGTCCTTTATCCATGAGCATTTTTCAGTAGGAGACATTTTGCATGACATTACCAAGTCTTGTATAGTACCCCAAAAAAAAATCAGAACGATGGCTATATCTTGTGCTCTAATTGTTGAAATAACAAACAAAAGGTACCGTTGTAAATCGTGGAAGGTTTTTAATAATTGCATGTAGTTTTCTTTGTCATGAGGGGTCATCTACATATTAAAACAGTACTAAACTTTAAAAAGTTCAATAGCAACCTCATAATATTATCCCATATTTGGATTCAGCATCCAAAAAAATGTCGAAATACAAAAATTCTTAATTTTCTAATGAATGGTTTGTAATTTAAATGATAAAAAGAAAATGATAAATTAATGTTAACACATTCGCGGCACTGACGCGCTGGCGCGTCAGCATGGCGCTACATCCCATGCCGGCGACGCTCTGGGACGACGATCGAGTATGATAAGTAAACTGCTTTATTTTTAGTTCGGATTTGGAGGTTGAACCATGAGGTTTTTGAGGCACGTTAGTGAAGCATTATTTTTAGTGCTTGTTTTTTCCCTCCTTTTTTCTGGTTTTACTATTAAAATATAAGGAACGTTTTTAATCATTAAAACACTTTTTTAAATTCGGCCTCTGAGGATGGATATGTAAATTTTGGTGGCAGCGAATGTGTTAAATAAAAAAGTTGATTTTTTGGCCATAAATACTTAAATAATTAATATATTTCAGTAATTTTTTTTTCAAAAGATAGCTTGTAAAAGGCCAAACATAAATATTAAGCAACTTTTGCATCAATTTCTTTTTTAATAATTAATTATTAATTAATTAAACAATTTTTAATTTTTTTTTTAATTGAAACATATATATATTTTTTTTTTGCTTTCATTAGATTTATCATGGTCTGAAACCCCCCCACAATTTGTTTCTTTTCATTTTGACTTTTAGTTCTCGAATTTTTAGTGAAAATGTAAAAAATGCACACTTTAAGGGACCGTATAGTAGACGACTTTTGAAAACTATCAAAGATTAATTCAAGGTAAACTAGAGGTGTGGAAAATCGTACAATGTTCAATTATCGTAAAAGGGGTGAATAGGAACAGCGGGGTGAATCGGAACAGAATTTCTTGAAATTACAAATATATATATATATATTATTTTATACAAACAAAGCAGTTTTATTTTTTATATATATATTTTTAATCTGTCTAACGTATTTAGAATCGTGGAACATATGTTTTGTGTGGTTTTCAACAGTGTCCTTTTTTTTTATAAAAAATTTACTTTCTTAAACATTTTTTAAGCAATTTCAATAAGTTATCCTTTCAAAATTTTACTGAATCATGTAATTTTTTCATTTTATAAATAATTTTAACGGTCAAGTTACATTTGTGTTTACAGTGAAATGTTTCTGTAAAATAATCACGCTTTGCTGAATACTGTTTACTAATGCCTACATTTTATATTTATTAATTTTCTAATCATCAGTAGTATACGTTATAATTCTGCAATTACAGTTTTCGATATTTTATTTATTTCGTGTGAAGAATGCACATCCTTAATGTTGTAAATAAATTATGTTACTTTTGCGTTTACTTGCTATTTTTGTATTAATCTTAAACATGACACTATAAATCCAAGTAGTTTCTATGCAATTTTAGACTAATACTTGTATTTTTTAATCTTCGTGAAACGTGCCACACTGACCATTTGATTTCTCCTGCTGTGAAGTAGAACCTTAAAAATACATTTCGTTTTATGGAAATTCTCCCTGAAGATCGGTCAAAAAATGGTCGAAACATTTTCGCTCATAAGTGACGTGTTTTTCAACATAATGCATTGAAATTTGGTATATAGAGTAAATGATGTATTCTAAATCGAATGCAATGATAAAAAATAAGGTTTCGTATTGAAATTTTCGAAGATAGAGTTACCCTTACTTAGTAAACGGTCCCTTAAGAAAAAAAAAATTGCATCAGATATATAGAAAATTTTAAGCAAAAAATTTTGGTGCAAACCGTAAGATTCTAGGATAATTAGAACCGAAGATATAGCCATCGTTCTGATTTTTTTTTTGGGTACTGTACTTAGGGCCATGGCCCTAGGTTCAACTGCAGTCATATTTTATGCTTTTATTTTATTGAAAATTTTCTTAATAAATGGAGGAAGGAAAAGGGTTTTAATTAACCGAACCCTTTTGATTCAGTCAAGTTTTTGTACTGGATGTTATTTGAATAAGGGGAGTGAATATTTTGCTCTGGAGCTTTCAATGTGCTCTTGACTTATAAAAATATGTTTGCTATTATTATTTTTCACGATTATTAATTTGTGAATGTAAACATGACAATTTATTTAAAAAAAAAAAAAAAAAAAAAAAAAACTGTAGTATTACTTACAGGATCCAAACACACTTCTGTGTGTTTGGATCCTGTAAGGATCCTTTGTATCCAATCCCCATTTACGGCGTTACGGAAAACGTTGGCAAATCCTATCCTTTGACCTTTGCTCCTGTAAACATTCTAGCGGGCTTCTCTATGTCTGATGAATGGTCAGTGAATCAAAACATATTCACGAATGATGCGAATTTGAGTTCAAGTGTGACCGACAGACCAAACACATCCATGAATTGTCAAAATAATGATTTTCCTGAGGAAGAAAGTGAATCAACGATGATGGAACCGGGCGTTTCTGAATCAAATTCAGTTTTTTGTCATGCAGAATTTTCAGAGCCTTCGAAATCAAACTCCACTTCATGTGCTGTTGAATTTTGTGAGCTTTCGATATCTAACTCCATTTCATGTGTAATGCCTGACCAGGTACAAACTTTTCCAAAAGAGGCGGCCGAAAACCAAGAAGAGTAGAATCTTGACAGATATTCCAGAAAAGGCAGAAATTGAAGAACAACATGCAATACGAATTACCCAAAGAAAAAGAAAAAAATCTGTTTCAAATTGAGACAATTTCATCCGAAGAATTGTTAGACATTGTAAGTTCTTTTAATTCCACTGATGATGCAAGATTTGCAGTAGCTGATATAAGTGATACTATTGAAAAAGGGGATTTTTGTTTAACAAGATTACAAGGCAAAAAACTTAAAATTTTTATGGGACAGAAATAATAGACGTTAAAGAAAAACCATAGAGTGTTAATTATTAAAAAAAAAAAAAAAATGCACGTTCAAATAAGTTTCCCTATGATAAAAATGTTATTTATGAAATTGAGAACAAACATATTGTGTTCAAATTGCCAAAACCAAAATCTGTTGGTGCTTCAAAGCAACAATGCATGTAGCTTACTCTTGGAAGAAGTTTTTTAAATTATAATTTGAATAATTTATTAAAATACTTATAATTCACTAATAATTTGACATATTGCAATTTGAATAGTTACTATATGATAACTAATGACTGATAAATCAATTACCTGATATTTTTTCTTCTATAAAATTCATCTGTGTATTGTTTTTTCTATTAATTATGGTCAGAAACCTAACTTTAAGGGAATGGCCCTAGGTACACCAGGTCTTGTACCTAGGGCCATTTGTGAAGTTTCTTAAAAAACATTCTATTTCACAGAATCTTTAATTTTAAGTATTCATACTAATCCGAACGGGAAGTTTTTAGTAATACGATGTGTGCATATCAGTTTCACATTTTTAAACGGGTCAGTGGCTCCATTTTTGTGCTTTGAAAATAGGTGGCCCTAGATACGCAGGTCTCCTCTACTTACGATTACAAAATATTTTACCAATTAAAAATATGTGATTGAAAACAACTTTAGGCAATAGAAGAAACAATAGAATGACAATTAAAACAAAGTAATTTTCTTCTGTTGATTTTGTAGACTTAAGATTTCCTTTTTGCATTTTAGAGGTTGAAATTCACGTGTTTTAATGTAATCACTTTGTTCACACTGGAGTAGTTTTCCATTAAATTGGTACGTATTATAGTTATTATGAATTTAAGTAACAAAAAGATATTTCTTGAAGTAGTGAAACATGTCATTGCTATCGTTACTGATGTAATTAAAAATACAATAAAAAAAATTCGATCAGAATCGCTTTGCGAAAGAAAGTTTCAAATAGCTTTAGATGCATTTTTGGAAATTTCCTAATATATTCTGCAAAATATATATTAAAATACTAAAAATCCTTTATTACAATACATTATGTATACAAGTTTAATGTGAAGTTTTAATGCCATTGGGAGTCGGGGGAGAGGGAGAGTCTTAAAAATGTTGCCACAAATGTCCTCCCTTATATATGCAAGATGCATCCATTTCCAAGAATCCTAAAATTGAATAAAACATGCGGCTCTTAAAATTTGAATCACTCTCTAAAAGGACCATACCAGCCTAAAATAGACTGTAAACATAAAAAATACAATTTCTAGTGAAGGAAGATAAGCAGGTCTTCTTTCTATCATTTCTTGAACACTTTCCTTACTTCAATAAAACCTCACAGAACGAGAAATTGTATCTCGCAAAACTCCAACAAAACAATAATAAAAATATAAAAAAAAGAAACACAGCCTACCAATGCGTAACACTTCTCGAATTTTTATCGCAGCAAAACAGTTGAAATTGAAGTGCGGGAATAATTCTTTTTTACATTCTTTTAACAATAAATTGATATCCTGATTTTTCTCTTGCTTCCATTTGCCTTTAAGAAAACTCTAACTCAACCCTTGCGCGAATTGTTATTAAATTGATATTTGTTTTCGGTGCACTTTTTTTTCCGTCTTCAATTCAATTTCAAAGAACTTTTATACGGGTGAATTAGTTTGTTCAGAATGGCAACGAGAGGAAGGAAATAGCCTCGTCCTCCTTGCGTACTGCACGCTATACTCATTGGATCGTTATTGCAGAGCTTATAAAGTGCTGCATTTTCTCTCTATCGCTGTTTTAAATGGCGCTGCTGCTATTTCGAATTTAGAAGGCGATTTAAGTATTCTGATAGCGTGTATTCAGATTCGCCGAGATGTGGATCTTGGTAATTTCCCTGATGTAATGGCTAGTGTTTCATTGATTTATTTCGGTATAGGGGTGAATAGGTAATAAGAATGCTTTCTTTGTAGGTGACCAATAAAAACTCTCGAGATAACTGTAACGTAAACATTTATTTAAAGTCTGCATATATAGTTAAAAAAACAAGAGTAGTTATTTTATTTATACTACTACGTTATTTGGGGGAAGACCGAAATAGACGAATTTTGTGTTACATCTATTAGAAAATATGTACAAACAAAAGAATATAATTTTGATATATATAGTTTTAAATAAAACGAAACTTTATATTACGCTACATCAATATTGCAATAACTGAATATCTTAAAAATAATTCTATCAACTTTACGCACATTCTATATCTAAAGTAACAATATCAAACAGTTTTTACATTGAGTTATGTATAGGAGATCACAGATTTTAAATCGAATGTAAAATGACTCTTAATCTTTCGGTTAATTCATTGAGATTTTTGAAGGGTACTGTCTATTATTTTTCGAAATCACCCTATACCTTAACTTACCAATGGAAATGCCTTGAACAACCTATAACCAGATATTTGTCATACACAACTGCAATTCTCTGATCATTCTCATGCACTCTCATCTCAGTTTTCACAATACGAGTATAGCACTTTAAATCGAAAATATTTGTTCCTTCAGATTACTGTCAGGCATCTTATAACATTTATAATATAATATTTTAATTAAAAACTGCTGCAACATTCTCAAACTTATAAATGCCCCTCATCGAACTGTATTTTACAAGTATATAGGAAAGCAAAGTTATGATTGTATAACTTTTATTGATTTCAACCATAAATACCTATGGGCTATTTCCAGATTTATTTATAATTTTCAAATAATTTAGTATAGACATGAGAGGTGGTCAGTTTTAAAATGGCTGGTTTATCAAGACTGAATACAATGGGGATGATTAGGGGGTCAAGGGGTAGGAGAGGAATGCCTTTTCGCGTTTTAAACTTCATAAACATGTACAGTTTTTCCTTACTTTTCTATGCAATCCCTGCTACTGGCACAATTCATTGATTCTTTTAGTTGTTATTCCTTGAAAGTATCAATAAATGATTGCAACATGTTCATGTTTTTATTTTTCCTGAAAACAAATAACAAAAACTTTTTTTTTTATCAAATATATGTTTTGTGTATTTAATATTATTAGAAATATGATAAACAATTTTGTGAGAAAGGAGAAAAATCAATGTTGTTAACGGAATTTGGTACCCCTTATTTTCACAAAAAATAATATAAATATCAATTTTCTATTTTTTGCGTGTTTAAAATCTTTGAAGCCATCTACTTATTCTGGCAAGTTGAGCTGATCCGATAATAGCAATTGCAGAAAAACTATATTTTTATGGAGAATTTAGCATTGCTGCAATAGCTCCTTTGATGTTTCGAACGCATTTTTCTCAGTTCGTAGTTTTTGAAATTCTCACCTTACTCAAAATGCTAAAACTTCAGCAAATATGAATGAAATAACTTGAAATTTTGTGTGTGTCATTCTTAATATCTATTTGACAAAAATAGGCATGGATTTTTGATTAAAATAGAATTAAAAAAATTCTTGCAAATTTAAATGTTGAAAAATACCCGTAATACCGTAATTATCGTTTTTCTCGAAAGCTATTTTATTTATTCTAGATCTTATGCCTAAAAAGTTAGAGTATATATTATTAAGAAAATAAAAAAATAAAAAATAATAATAAAAAAAAACCAGGAAAAAAGAAAAAGAAGATAGAATTTGAAATGTTATGATAATTTTTTTTTTTTTTTTTATATTTGAAAATTTAGGGCATTTTGTCAACTTTTTTTAATAAAAATTAGTTTATACTAAGTAATACTTCCAAATATGTAAAAATTGTAATTTTAAAGACTTAATTAAAAAAATAAACAGTTTGAAGGGTACCAAGTCTCCTTAATTAATAAGCGTTAAAAGTGTTTACATTTTGCTGTAAGAGAAGTATATAGAAAAGCAACAAATATTCTGAAATAAAAGATATGAAGAATTAATGTAGGTAGCAAAAACTAACAATTTAAATATATAATACTTAAAAAGTTTCATGAATTTTTATTTTGTAAAGTTAATAAGCAGCTATTGACACTTTTTTTTTTAATTCTTATTACAAAAGAAATTAACATCTAGGAAAGCACAATGAGGTCTTTGCTTATTAAATTCACTTTGTCAAATCCAGTCACGTTAAAAATTCTATCGGGTAAACCTAACAAAATTAAACTTATCGATTACATATAAAAGAAAATTTGCGACAAACCTTCAGAAGAAAATTCCAAAATAAGCCACGGTAAATTAAATTAAGGACTTCGTCAAAAATGCAAGAGAAAGCTCTTTTATGTGAAGCCACCTCATTTTTACACCCACTCCAACACTTCAACTGTATTATTTTAAAAGTTCCGCCTCATAACAGCTTTCCAGAAACTCAGTTTGAATACTAAATTGATAAAATTAAAAACACAGTGAAAAAAAAAAGATGTCGGCTCATAATTACGGCAGCCTCACGTTGGTTTCGAGGTTAAATCGCTACTCTCGACACCAGACAATAAGATTCCCTAAACGATGTTGTTAAATTAAAACCCATGAGCTAAAAGTTAAAACAACAAAGAAGTGAAGTGAAGGGGAAGAAAGCAGAAAAAAAATTACTGAAACTTTCGAACGCAAACAACGAGTTACCATTAAAAATTAAGGGGAAAAGATAAAAAAAGAGGGAGGAAGAAATAAGGTCGTATTTCATTGGTTGGCTATGTTCGGAATGTTTATTATTGTTACCGTTCTTAATGGCGTGAAGTTATTACTGTTAGAAACTGATAATTTTGCTTTCATGATGCGTTTTTTCCTGTAGTTTTTTTTTGTTGGTGCAAATGTAAGTTGTTATGTTTCTTCACCATCTATTACATATCATTAAAATGGAGTACTACCAAGTGAAAAAATAAAACACTGGCCATGGAAAAAGTGTTATTAAAGAGTGTGAAAATTTTCATTACGTTGCTGATTAATTTTTATCTTCGAAGTCGTTACGGAACGTTGGTTTGGAAATTAGTAGGGACATATTTAAGCTCTGGCTGTAAAAACAATTGAGGTTTCTTTTTTAGTTTGATGTTTTTTGAACATTTTTATTTCTTGTTTAAAGTGTTTGTTTTAAATAGTGTTACTCAGCAGTGCTACAGTGCCTTACTTTGGGGTTTCATTTATGTACTGTTTTAGAACAGAGAAATTATTGATTGGGATGTATTGATTTTCAGAATGTGAGTGAAATAAAAATTAATTTTCTTTTTCAGATTATATTAGATAAATATTATTCCTATTACGTGTAATGGTTTAGATTCATGATCTGCAAGAGTATTCAAAATAGAGAGTGTCATATTTCCTTCTCTTTTGAACTTTTGTTCAGAAAAAACATTTAGTACGAAATAGTTAGTTTTGTATGCTCTTTTGTTCAATTTAAAATAAGAACATTGAAGACCTATATGTGAAAAAATTTGTAAGCGTCATAAGATCATCACATATATACACTAAATTATAAGTACAACATCATTATAAATTGAAATTTTTTCGAAATAATCCATTCTAAATCATCTGCAGAATAAAGCATAGCCCAAATTTGTTTATATTTTGTGTATAGTAGATTTTGATGCAGTTTCGAGAATTTAATTAACATTGTTCATTTGGTTATTATAATTGATTTTTATAACTATTATTTTTTTTTATTTATCTTATAATTTACCTCTTTATTTTCTATAGCAACAAACTAGTATTTTAGGTTTGCTTAAATTTTTCGATTATATTTGAATAAATTTTACAGCATGATTTTATCAATTAAAAGCATTTCAAACATTCCAAAAAACTTATATTTTCATAAAAAAAGCGTATAAACTTTCATATTTGTAAAGTTGTTGCAAACATCATAAAGAGAATATTTCAAATTTTTATTTCAGAAAGCTGCAAGAAACTTTAATTTGCACACAACGCAATTTTTTTTAGCTCAAAACGTCAATTATAGCTCTAATAAGTTAATGTTTGACTTAGTTCGAAGAAAATCATAATTTTTTAATTTATTCTAATTTAGAATTTATTTTTAAATTATAAAAGGCATGCTATTGCTTCGGAATAGGACAATTATAGGAACTGCTAGGATTTTGCCAAATATTTTTTCATAATCTGTTATAATGGAAGACATTTTTCCCACAAATATTTCATTTCTAATTTTTTTGCTGAAAGTGCAATTCACATTATTTATTTAAATTAAATAATAAATCATTTTTTGTTTTGCAATTAATATATTATATATTTTGAATAGGATGTAAATATATTTAGATATCACTGTCTGAGAAACAAGTGCAAAAAATTCATTTAACTGTCATGCTTGGTTATACCACGTGTAAAAACTGATTTAGTTTAATGATACAGCAGAAAACTTTAACAAAGTGTCGTAACTACATAAAAAAAACCTTTTAATAAGTGCGATTAAATTAAATAACGAAGAAAGATTTTTTCCCCAAGAATATTAAACATTTTAGTTTCCGTATCCCTAAGTTAACACCAAAATATATAGAAAATCAGTTCTATGGTCTGTTTGTCCGTATGAAACAATAAAACTTAAATAACTAGAAACTAACTGAACGATTGAAATTAGAGCACAGCTGATATTTGTTAAAACATTGATAAATAATACGAAAACTAGTTTTTTTTTCTTTCTTCAAAATTCTATAATTTTTTTTAAGTTTGAAAAGTCCCCCCCCCCCCCCTTTAATAACATTGCATTTGTATCATATAAGTTTTGCATGACATGACTTAAAAAAAAATAGATTACATGTGTGATTATTATAAAATTTTATAACACATCTTCTATAACTACAATACAGGAGGTTTCTTAATATCCGGAGAGTAAATGATCATGAATACTTTGATGAAAAACTTGGTTCATCTAAACATTTAATGAATAAATATATTTCAGATACAACTTTAGTCTGTCCATGCAACATAAATATAATGTTTTATTTTTCAGCCACAATTTTTAATGGAGCATTACTTTAAAACATATGCAATTTTATAACAGGTGAAACATCAGTCATAAAAGTTCATTAAAGAAATTTGAAGGCATAATAACTAGCGAGTTTTTTTACTATTATACTTAATATGTTTTTATGAGCTAGTTTATAATTATCTAAAAAAATTAGTAGTAAAAACAACACCAGTTATTTTGCCTTCACATTTCCTTAATTAATTTCAATTACTGATATTATACCTATTATAAAATTTCTTATGCTTCAAAGGAATACTTCTGAAGAAATTGTGACTGAAAAAGTAATGCATAAGGTCAAGGATGCAGAAAATACTGGCGTTTCCTCTTAAACATTTTTGAAATTTTATTGAATTGTAAGTTGTAAAATTATAAAAATGAAATGTATACTAACATTCTTTACGGAGCTTATAAGATAGTGCATTTAACTACTTACACAGACACGAGTTTGAATCTCTCTTGATCCGATGAACTCTTTTAGAATCAGTGTCATAATAGAAAGAATACATTCTGCAATATTAAGAAGAAATTATAAAAAAGCTTTAAATGCTTTTAATAAACTATTTTAATGTAATGAGTTCACTGATTCTTTTAAAAATCACTCGGAAAACACTTTTAAACAAAATACCAAAATTTTTGTTAAATAATTTTTCAATAAATTTAAAGTATAGATTAGATCAATGAAAGATATGAACCTATAACAAGCATTGTTTTTATTAAATGTTTTCTCAATACTTAAAATTTATAAATGGCCTGCAATTCGTTAAAACTCTTTTATTTAATTGAAAGTTTAACTTATTTTGAGTATTTTTTGTTCAAGTTTTTAATTATACAAACAATGCTAACGATCTTACATGGAAATCTAAAATGGCAACTTCTTCACCCTCTAATATATGTTTAATGGTAGTTATCTTATTTATCTGGTGTTTGGGCCTGTATCAACTAACTGTGCATTTCATGAATTTTTAAACATATGTATTTAAAAATTCAATATTTATTTCTAAAACTTTTTTGAGAATCAAATTAAGTGTAGGAGTTTATAACTAAAAACTGTACTCGGTGTTTTATTTACCAAAATTATTAATGATAGACGAACCTTTATACGCGTAACCTCCGACCACGTAATCTCCAGATCAGCTAATATGAATTCTCCCATACATTTTTAATTTGACAATTCAACTCTATCTTTTGATATATATTAAACATAATGTAAGGATTTTATAAATATATATATATATATTGTTATTGTTATTATTATCATTATCATTATCATTATTATTATTATTATTATTATTATTATTATTATATTGAAATTTTTTTTTTACAAATGCTACTTTTTACGAAATTCAAACGATTAGTTAAAATATTGGGTTTTTATATTTCATTTAGAAAATTTTGATTTCTAATAAAACAAATATACAAGGATGTGCTCTGTAATTTCTTTTGCTTAAGGGGACAAGGTATACCAAAAAAAAAATGACGAAAATGTCAATTTTTCAATTTTTATCCCATTATGTGGAGAATATCTTTCTGAATAGCTGTGCAAAAATTTATACCTGTACCTTTGATAGATAAAAAGTTATATTGTATTTTTTAAACTATCTCACACTATCAAACCTGAAAAAGAAATCTTTAATACTGTTTTTCTTAGTTCGTTATTTTTCAGTTTGAGTGTTTTTAAAATCCCTAAGGCTTTTTTTAAAATTTATTTAGGATTAGGAAATTTTTAGAACGTATTTATATACATCTGATAAGCAATAGTTAGTATGAAATAAGGTGTGCTATGTTTTTTTTTTTTTTTTTTTTTTTTTTTTTTCTGAAAAGAAAAAATTTAGAATTTGAAAAAAAAAAAAAAAAAAAAAAAAAACCCTTTTTTCTGCTGTTTTTAGTGTAAAAACATAATATAAAATTTTTTCCATAGCTTGCATCTTCAAACCCATACTAAATATTGTTAACGATTATAATACGAATATATTGTAAAAATTTCATGGAAAAATACTTAAAATTGTGGAAGGAGTAGCATTTCGAAAAAAGTTTAAAATTTAAAAAAAAAAATTGAATTTATCAAAAATTATTTATCCAAAATATTTTTGTAGGTTAAATTATGTTTACTTACCATCAACACAATATAAAATTACTATAGTTTAAATTTTAGTATTGCAATTTCTGAAAATAATTTTTTGGGTACTACATCCCCTTAAAGAATATGGTTGGGCAGTTTCAGAGACTTAGATAAGTATTTCAATAGGTTTCTTCAGAATTTAATTTACTAAATCCTTTAGAAGAATACATTGTTGGTATAGTTAATATCTAGAATAAAAATGGCAATCCATAAAAACAAAGTTTTCAATATAAATCCTTTATATGCATTGTCAATTATTCTGTGCAATTGCAACTTATTGAATTCTGATCGAGTTTTCATAGTGTTCGACCACTACCAACAAAAGATTCAGTCCGAACTATTAACTGACTCCTTTATTCTCCTCTAAAACTTGATTGAATATATTTTGTTTTCCACAACGTGTCTGTTTTCCAAAATTCAGCTTGATTGGGTAATGGATTGTGGGTTAATTAACCTTTAAATATTTTGCCTTGTCAACCTTAATAGAGAAAGGTTTTAGTCATTAAATATCACCAAATTGAATATGTTTGAAATATGCTTGATATCTGGACAATAGAATGTGAGTAAAAGCTGATAAGTTTGACGTGAGGCATTAGAAACGTGTAAAAAAGTGGTCTGTGTGTGACGGTCTCAAAACTTGATAGGAAACATTGTTAGTGACAACGTGTGTACCAGCCAAGTTTCATAGTTTTAGCTCGATTAAATGAAGAGAAGTAAATTTATTAGTTATCCCATGTACTAATTGAAGTGCATGTAAGAACGGCTTTTAGTGATAGTGACAGCCCCCAAAACTTGATATAATTAAATCCTACCGAAAACGAATTTAAATGTCGAATTTCAGCTTGATCGGACGATGGCGAGTTGGTTAATTGTACGCACGCACGCACGCACACACACACAAAACGAAGTTAATATACAGGATTTAAAAATACTTCAAACTCTTAATTAAATAAAAGTTTAAAAAAAATTACAAGCCATCTATAAAATTCAAGAGTGTAAGAAAACGTTTTATAAAAAACAATTGCTAGAAAACAAAACTTGTTAAAGGATAATTTTTCTTTCATTGGGCTTATATTAGTTTAAATTTGTTGTGCAATTATTTAATATTTTACTACATTTCTTTTATCTCTTGAAAGTGTTTTTCAGAGTGATTTATAAATAAAATATTGCCTCATTAAATTAGAAATAGTTTATTAAAAGTATTTGAAACTCTTTTATAATTTCTTCGTAACATTAAAGGAATTTCATATTTTATTTTTTCTAATAGATGAAAAACAATAGATTTCCAATTTAATTATTTGTTCATTGTTTGCAGTTTTTGGACACACTTTTCTTTTTAATTTTATTATTAAGAAAATAAAATTATAACTGTTTCCTATGCCTTAATGAAATAGAAAACAAAAGTAAGTCTTTTTCAGTTAAAATTATACACACATAATTTTAATGATACATTTAAAGTCCGTGAGAAGATCTTTGCTCTTTTAAGTTAACAGATGTTTTTCTGAAGGTTTCATAGCTTTTTCAATGCAAAAACACAACAGCCATATGTTTGGGATTGGAAAGTTGCTTTGGGCATTCATAGGTATGCATCTACTCTCCCACTCTTTGAATTGGTTTTCAATTAAGATATTTTTATGGTCCCTTTCTTAAAAAATGGGGATTCTTCTTTCAAACATAAAATTCGTAAAGATGCTTCCCGAAAATAAACGAATAATTGTAATGATTTTTTTTTTAACCAAATAGTTACTTTCATCTCAACCAATATTAATAAACGTGGTATGGTGTGTTGGCATTGAGGCAAACTTTTAGGAGAAGAATTCCGAAAATAATATGTTCTGTGGTTACTGTTGCATATGATACATTCTAAACGATATGTTACGTTTCCAAAACCTAACATTTTTAAATTCATTAATATATTTTTTATATGAATGAAAGTACCTTTATGATAAGTAGAAATTGATACAATTTGCACGTTTAATAAACAACCAATATTAAAAAAAATTAATATAGTTTTGAAATATTAAAATAACTACGAAATTTTTTATATTTTTTAGTCATTTTTATGAAACTTTATAAATAAAAACATTGAAAGCATATAATTTTTTGTTTAACTTAAAAAAATTGTAGCATTGAAAAAGAATAAGTATTTTGAAATATTGCATATTAAAGATTTTAATGATACATTCTTAACATAGTTTTACTTAGATTGGATTACTTTGGAATGTAGTAGAAACAAAATCTCTACTTAAAAAAATTATTGCATTTAACGTAAAGTAATAATACATACACAGGTACAAATTTAAACTACAATTTATTTAATGATTCATCGTTATCATCTGTACACTTTATAAACTAGAAATTTCTCTAATTTATCTTATTTTTTTTTTAAAATTTGTTAAAATTCTAGTTCATAAAATACACTTACTTAGTGACAAAAACTTTTAAAATATGCATAATATAAAAATTAAAAAACAATCATAAAAATGATAATAATATACGTATATGAGTTTGAAATTGCATACCTGGATATATTCGAAACTGTTGAACTCTCCTGATTTGTCCACATTCCACTTTTATTAGTTCAATACCTATCTACACTTGTAATTCTCATAAATTTCTAATCTATACCACAAAATACACGTTATTAATTAAGTCTTGTCGGAAACAGAATTCCCTGCTATCCACACCATCAATTCCGCTCGCCTTCATAATATTCTTTCACATCAATAGCTTTAACTCAATTTCTTCCGATAATCTAATTTAAATTTCGTTCATTCATATTCAATATGTAGGAATCGTGTATATTTTCGGCTCCAATGACTTACTGTTTGTGTGGAGTGCAATATTTCATTAGAGTGGGACTTTGAACCTTGAAATTGATTTTGGGATGGCAATTATCTTAAAAAAATAATGATTTGAAAATGCAGTTATAGTTATCCGTTATAATCTTTAATGATGAGAAACTGTTTTGATAATTAGTTTGATTTTATTTTAATATAAATGTATTATGCGCTTGTATTTGTTTATTTTGTGTAATTTTAAGAACGCTTCTGTGAGAGTATGCAACAATACATAAAATTTTTTAATTTTCACCAAAATATTATGTGTGGCTAATTTAATAAGTTTTTTTACATAATCTATATTAAAATATTTTTATTACTAAATATTGTAATTTGTTATTATTCAGGTACAAAAATTGTATTGCCTATACAAAAAATATTAAATTTATGTCCAATGTTAAGTAACTTGTTAGATTGTTATTTGTAGAAACTTTTACACTGTAATGGAGTTAGATCCAATATTCTCAGTAAAACTACTAAGTCTATAATTACGTACTATATTTCCAATGATAGGCCTAATTTGTATACCCTAAGTAATTGACTGTCATACATAATTTGTATACCCTAATCTACAAAATTCTGAAGAAACATGTCAACATTATTTTTAAATATCATGTAAAGCCCATCTGTTCAAACTAAAAAAGTTAAAAAAAAAAGCAAAATGCATTCTTATGGTACTTTAACCTCCATTTAAATTTTAAAGTAAATGTATTTGATTTAAAAAAAATGTTTTAGATTAGCACTTTTTTTTTAAATTAAGTTTAAATTAATCTGTATTTTTAATATTGCTAAACTTTTTTTGTAAGTATTAATCCAATTATAATAACTTTTTGAAAATATGTGTGAAAATATATTTCTTGCATTCTTCTTTAAAATTGGGGGAAAAAACATATTTTAAAAATGTGGGATTAATAGGAACACAAGTAATTGAGTGTTCCTTTTTAGTAAATTGGAACTATTATTGTTTTCTATGGAATTTTGTTGTTTCTGTCTCTAAAATACAACCAAGAATTTATAGTTGAAATAATTATAAATTTATTTGGTTTTGTATAAGGTGAAGAAAAAATGTTTCGTTGTCATAAAAATTATGTTTAAATATAGATACCAACTCTATTTTTTCGATAAAAACTTGAATCGGCACTCTGAAAAGGTATTATTTATTCCCTTTGTTCTTAGTCTTTTATAAATAAGAACGCAAAAGTAACGCAATAGAAGTACCTATCACCCATTTATGTGTAGTAATTTGGAGCAACATGTGCTTTTTATGAAATTAATATTTAATTTTACACCTTCTGTTGTTATAATATCAAAAGAAGAAGAAGATAAGATCTACATTTTGAAGTCGGATTGCTTGTTTTAAAATAGTTTTTTTTTTTTTTTTTTTTTTGAGGTTAAGTGGAAAATTATTCCCATTTAACATATTTTGTGATTTGTTGTTTTGAAGGCACCATAAGTATGTTTATTTATAACGTTACCAGAAATTTCAAGTGGATGTGGTCTAAAGTTACGAAATGCTCTTCTATTGTAATTGTAATGGAAGCTCATATATTGGTCACAAAATTTAAAACTGAATTGGAATTGCAAGTGTTCGACGCTTAATGTTGCCGATAAAATTATCTCCAAACTCACAAACTGGATTACATTTTTATAATACAAAAAGCCAAATTGACAATATTATTGTTTCTAAATGTCGTAAACTTTTATAAGGATTCCTGTCACTAAATATAATAACATTTTACAGGTATTGTATCTTCACTTTCAGTTAACAATTTCACATGCCGGTAATTTAACTGATGGTTACTTTTTTAGTAGAAGAAAAAATGATATTCCAACAATATTGCAATAAATAACAAACTTCCTACAAATAAAAACCAGACCATGAGAATAAATAGGTTTAAATTGAATTGAATTTTTATACATAGGACTTAAGTTGCCACTTTTACTTTATTAATGTGATATAGTTATAGCTCTAAAAAAACTCTATATAGAACACTAATAATAGCTCTAAAAACTCTGAATTAACTCTAAAAAGAACGTTAATTTTCTTCAGAAGTTGGTCTCAGAAATATTATGGTACTTTTTTTTTATTTTTATAGTATTTGTAAAATCTGTTTATTACTGTAAAACTTTGATTAAATCATATGAAAGTTATGACTATACAGACTCTACAGAAGCGGCATTTTAGTGACAGTTATTGTCTCATATCATTCATATTATCAATATTCAACACGTTCTCGGAATTCATTTTAAGAATGGAATATTTTGAATTAATATGTTGATCATTTTATTAAAAAAAATCTCTGTAAAATGTAGTAGGTAAAATTTTTTAAATTCATAGATTTTAAAGGAGGAGTTACTTTAAAATATATTTATTCTACTATTTTTAATTTTTTTTTCTATCCTATATCTTAATTTCGATTTTGTGTGTTTGTGGCGTTATTGCTTTGCGTCATCTAATTGATATGAAACTTGACAGATATATTCGTAGTCGTTGATAATGCATTATATCAAGTTTTGGAGCCTATCACTAAATTATGCTACTGACATTTCGGAGGACTAACTAACCCACTTGCAGTCATCCAATCGAGTTGATATGTGTTGGAGAGACATATTGGCAATAACAATACATTTTTAGAAGTTTTTGGGGAAAATAAAGTTACTCCTTGGCACTGAATAATTGGTTTTCTTCGTAGTGGTAAACTATGTGTTCTTCTTTATTTCAATAAAGCCCTACGTTTTCATTTACATACAGACAATCTCACTGGACGGACACAAAATTTATTCTAATTACATTACAAGCATTAGGTGAAACGAAACAAGTTACACCTACAGTTAGAAAGAAATGACATAATATCAACATGAACTCTCAACACTATGAAAACTTATTTCAAAGTCTTTCATTGGTAAAACTGATGCTTAAAATCACTTAAATAAATTGTAACTGCTCATTAAAGTTAGCAATTCGTATAATAGTGTTGTATTAAAAATTGTGTTTTTATGGGTTTATTTTATCATGATCAGATATACTCGGTGAGATGGAATATTTAAACTTAAATTAGATTAGTTTTGAATTGAAATTCGCTGTTTCACTACATATCTATTTGGTCTGCAGTTAAAATTAAAATACAATGTTTTAAACATGCTTAAAAAACTCTGATTTATTTTTCATGAAGTGAGTGAAAAATTATTTAATTTCCAATTCAAACTCAAGTGGTAAATATTCAGTAACAGACGATCTGGCATAAAGTTCAATTAAATTTATACAATAGCTTTTTTCCTAAATAAAAATAATCGAATATTCACTGCAAAAATCAAGATAAAAAACAGAATAGAAAATAACACAATTTTTTATCGACGTCGTTTTCCTATTAACAGTGACAAGAAGGGGGAAAATAATAAAGGGAATGTTTATGTTGTACCGAGAAAAGAAAATATTTTTTTACTGTAATTCAATATGGCGTAAGTTTCTTTCCATTCAGCTACATTAAAACTGATTAAAAGACGATTGGAATACAGCGACAAATGTTTCTCGAATGCGGGGATATGCCACATCTGATCGTTTGTTTTTTCCAAATAAATAAATGAAAAAATTTCATTCTGGATACAGAAGAAAGATGTTTCTTTTTTTTTTTTTTAAGAATTAAGATTAAATTACTTGTATAACGTAAATTGTCTCTCATCTCAGAAGAAAAACCTTTTTTTTTTATATACATTCTCATTAAAAAGTAAATTATTTGTCAATGTTCAAATGTAAGTCGTTTCCGACTGGAGCGGAGAATAATTTGTATAAATTAATCAATGTCAGTATTTTCTTTATGTTTTAAAATAAAATAAGATTCATAGAGGAAAAATTGCTATATTGTCTATTTGTTTTGTTTTGTAACAGTGACAAACGAAATAAAAACAGTGATTAAATTTTTGAAAATATGTATCTTTGTATAAAGTTCAGTGTGTTTTTTAACTTAAGTGTCACTATTAAAGTATACAGGGTTATTCAAAATATAGGATAATATTTAAAATATTTATTTCCAATGATGCCATTAATTGGCGCCACTTACTACACGTAAATGAATAAAGGAAAGATCAAATTTATTTTATTTATTCAACGGGAAAACCATTTGCTCTACGACTAACGTTGAATCAGTACTCCACTTTGTTGTGTGAATATCATAATCATAAGAAAATAGTGTAATTGAAGGAAATATAGATCTGCCGGAATAAACGTGTCTGACCCCCCCCCCCCCCCAATGCTTTAACGCACCAATTCTCATAACAATTTTAAATATATGACATCATTTTAATTCTTACCAACAAACTAATTCCGAACAACATTAATATTCAGAAAATAAATATTAATATTTTTCATCACCTACAAGAAGTGTCAGGTCCCTGTGATTCCCCACTTCGAAAATCGTCGAAGATCTCGAGTCACTTTGTTACTTAGGCACACCCTGCATCAAGTTGTACTTAGTAACTAATATTATCCCAGGACAAATATAACTTTTGTGTCGCATAACAATTTTAAATATATGACCTCATTTTAACCACTATAAATTCTAGTCACGTCATTCAACAACCGATGTTCAGATTTATCCACCTTCGCACCATACATTAAAGAAGCAGCTGCATTATAATACCTCTTGTCAAACCACTCCGCATTGTTCCCCAATTGACTTGTCGGCTGCTTTTGGTATACAATTGAGTCCTCACGAATGCGTCACTCTATTCTCATGATAGAAGGTGGCTGGCTCTTTTTTATACAACACGATGATTTCTCACCCCAACTTACACCCAGCCACCTCCTTGTTTTTCGCGCATCTGTGGTTATTGTTAGACCTCCAGTAGAGCTGCCTGGTGAAATATGAGGAACTTCCAAAGGGCGATAACAAGGCACAATTAGGCACTTGTCTGGCTGGCATCAATTAATTTATCGTCTGAGAGTGCGTCTGAGGATCGAATGCTGGTGGTGGAACTTCCGTCTTGAAGGTTTTGTTCCTTCTTTATGACGTTTGTCTAGCACCTGTTTCTGACAGTCAGTTTTGGCTTTGTGAGTAATTTTCATCGAAGAAGTTGTTTGCTACTTGTGTCACTAGTTCAAAGAGCTTTCTGTTCAAGTTATTTATACGTTAGCAAAACTGTACTAATGTTAGTTGTTCGAAATTTTGGAATAATGATTTTCGACAGTGACAAATTAAGTTAATGAAATGATTTAAAATGCCACTACCCGTAGTGGTATGTTGTTGTTTTTTATATTCCTTGAGTTAAACATTAATACTAAATATTATACTGCCTAAAAAGTTAGAAAATCTCCACTTGTGTTCAACAGGAATTGTTTTGTTTGATTTTAAAATGTAATTTAATTGAAATAAATTTGATTTAAATAAACAAATGTGATAAAAAAATCATTATCTTTAATATTCTATTTATCATATTTGTTGACTAAAGAGTTCAATTAATTTAATGTTTTCCCATTTAAATTACGTTTTTCTCTGAAAGTAAAAATTGTAAATAAGTTTGAATACTTTTCCAAATTTTTCGATGTCTTGTGAAGTGCTTATATAATATCTTGAAGTGTATAGTGATGTATTTTAGAGATTTAAAAAAACTTACAAAACTATCTATATACATAGAGAAGAGTACATGCGAGTGGTTGCGTACTTTTTGTATACAAATCTACTGGTGTATTTTAATCTGGATGAAATTGTGTTCTACTGCTTGACCTTCAAAACAGAGGAAGGTCACTATCTACAGAAGAATTTTCTGATAGATATCTTGATTAGTACATATCCTCAAGGACACTATTTTAATCTGATGTTTTGTGGTTAAGGTTATGTAATCTAGAACAGAAAATGTGGTTTTTATTGATGTAAAAACAATTAGATTATTTTATATCCAAAATAAATAGAATTAGTTTTTTTATCAATAGATTGAGGATCAGCAGCTCGCATTCCTCTAGAATAACACTTAGCAGTGGCTCACATATATTTCCAGCTTCATATGTTGATTAAAAAACTATTTTTTGTCTTTGTTGCAAGAGTTTTGTTCTGAGCATTTTTGTTAAACCGTATTCTCTCAAAAATTTCTTGAATTATCGATTTTTCAAAAATCCTGTAACTTTTGAATCGCTGCGCATAACTTCCTAAACAGTTTCTACTTTGAACTTTCGACATTTCGTCAGCATACATTACATTGTTTACTTTCTGGTTCCCACCTCGTCAGCATGCCACCTTTCGCGACATATTCCATCCGTGGTCCCTTCCTCCCAGCATGTCAACATAGCCTCCACAAATCCTGCCTCCTTCCTGTCACGCTCCTGTCTGCAGCATCGGGTTTATCCCATAGAGACAATATATGAGGAACTGAGTGTCATTCCCTTCGCCAAAACCTTTCTTCGTCAGTGGGAATTCAGTGCGCAACTTCCTTTCTTCTTTGAAAGATCTTCTGTTGTTTTTGTTCTCGCTGTCAGATTATGGTTGATGGGGTTGGGAATATACGACTCACCTGCCACTTGTGCGATATCAGCGTTTCTTGGAGGAGGGAAGAACTTTTTTTTTTCTTCTAAAGTTAAGTTGAGTAATCAAAGACTATTTGCCTACCCTGATGATTGTCTTCATGATTTGTTGAAGAGTGCTGCGATCTACTGTATGATTTTTAACTTGTGATTCAAGAAACCTGTGAGGATACTTATTAAAATGTTTAGATATTTCGGTTAAATGCTATATTTATTATATAATTTATTCTTGGAAGCGGAAAAAGTCATTGTGGTAAAAGCCCCTTTTTGTACAGCAATCATTGATATATCATTCAGGATGTCTTTTTGTCATCGTAATCAATATTTATTTGGTATCGAATGCTTTTGCGCACATATTGCATGCTTTTACACTATTTGCACTGATACTATGTATAATGTACATATATGTACACTGCTTTATGAATATATATGAGGAATTAAAAGCGTTATGAAGTAATTTTAGCCGTTAATATGTACAAAGAGGTAAATTAGCATCAAACATTCAAGTTAAATACAACTCTAAGTGCTCTTCGAAATAGTTAGAATATACCCTATCCATTGTTACCTATAGAATATCCCAAAACCCGGAAGATTTAAAATGCTGAATAATGAATTGCAGGTAGAATATTACCATAACGGATTCATGAATATTTTCTAGAACGTGAAGTAATTCAGAATTTCGGTGAAACGCGGAAAGAGTGTGAGCTTTGAATATTTCTATAGAAGCTCAGTAGACTTACTAAGTTGAAATTCAGGATTTAAGCAGTAAATAATACAAGAACTGGCATGAATGCTATGGAATGCTTTTTATCTTTTATTTTAAACAGATACCTTATATTTTTCAAACGAAAAAGTGCTTCAAAATAGTTTCAGATATTAAAGTCTGCATTAAGAGCCATGTATATCTTGTACTTCAGTTTTTTCAATGGTGTTTTTGATAGAATAAGGGGGTTTAGGAACAATTAAAGTTGTTTGAAGACGAATTCCTTGATTCTTTTGATAAGACCTATTACGATTTTATGTCAAAGGATCCCAACTAGACAATCAATCCATCACAAAACTTCTCCTTTGAGAATCTTTTCTCTTCCTGCCGGAACTGATCAGGCAACCGGACAATAGACGCTTGACCCCAAGAGACTCCCAGACTGCGAGCGGGTATCCCCTTTGGACCCTCAATCAAGCCCTCCTTTACCCGAACCCCTTTTCATTATCCGGGCAGAAAAGAGATAGGGCATTAGAGAGAAAGGGTAAAACCTTAAGATTGAGGAATAAAGGGAACTTGTGATGGAGAGATTTGATGGAAAACGAAGTTGGATGGGTTGCGGCTTGGATGGTAACGTTCGGCTGATGGATTGTAAGAGAGGATCAAGTTTTATTAATTAAGGTCTTTATCTGGGATTTTATTTGTTTCACTACTCTGTTTTAAATTCACACTTTAATTCCAGTACTAAAATAAAGTCTTATAATCGAAGTCGAAGCAATCATAAAGCAAATGTAATAGCTTTCTATTTTAGAAGTAGAAGTGGTATCTTTAATTGCCCAGAAGCACAACTTTGGCTAAAAAACGACTGGCATTGACCAATCCCGATGTGGAGCGTTGTAAACCGGCCTTTGGAAACGATATAGACCAATCTTGCCCAATGCTTATTGATTTGATTTTTCTGGTTTGAGATACTGGTTTCGTATTCTTTTACTTTTATTTCCACAGCTTGCATTAAATTATCGAAAAAAGGGTACACTTATCTAATACGTCAACGCTTATCATGAATCGGTACTCAATAAGACTTATATCGTGAACGGACCTTTGTTCCGCAATTCTTACATGCCTGTGTTTGAAGTTGAAGTCTAGATATTGAAAACGGATTTCCAGTGTTGATTATGTGTCGCATCCCCAATAACACAAAAGTGCTGGCCAATATAGCTTGATATTAGCCAACTCCAAAGTGGAACGTTGTAAACAGGCTGTCGTAATAGACATTGACCTATCTCGTCCAATACTGGAAAAATAGACTGGAAGTTTTGAAATGTTGATGGACAGTTTTAAAATTGGAATATTTTATTGATGAGAAAAGAAAGAAGGCCAAAAACAAATTATTTTGAGATGTTTTTAACATTTTTATTTAAAAAAAAATTCGTGTATATTGGAACGACGCTTGAATTTGGGCAAGAATTATTTCTAATCTTCCAGAACACTTGTTTCCGATTTGGACCAATACTGCTGTGCTACCTTGGATGAAGGAAATCTTGCTAATTTACACTTGTGACGTACACCAGGGGGTAGAATTATGATCACACTGCTATTAAAAGTATGTGTTTTGCTAGAACTCATGCTTTGAATCAGTATCAATAAACCCAATTACCTAAAAATCCATACTTATCATGTATATGTATCTTTCAGATATGTTCCATATCTAGAGCTTTACTATTACATCACATTATAATTATTTGAATATTTTTACCTGGTCATTTTAACTGAAAAAAGTAACTCTAGAAGCTTTTATATATGAATACTCTTTTATAAGTAAAGCTGTTTATGTAAACATTGACGTGCATGTGTGGTATGGTATCTACATTTGCGAAACCTCATATGTAAAAGCTTTTCTATAGTATATTGAATTATTGGTTTATAAGAGGTATGGCTGTTTTGGATTTTTCATGTCATGAAAAATACTTAAGATTTAATACTGTGCTGAAACTTTGCGATAACGTCTAAAATATTGAAAGTAGTCTGATTTATAATTTGAGAACGTCTTCAGGAAAAACTTTTAAAGGGGAAGTTTTTATAACTTTCCTCCCTCCTCAGTTTTAATTGAATGAACTATTTGTAGCAATCATTGTCGAGTCTACACATTTTTTAAACCATTTAGATAAATGCTATTCAAAACCAATTCATTCTTCATGCTTGGTTCTATAGTATTATACTTCAAAAAATTGGTGGTTGACAAATATTTTGTCAGATTTTGAGTACCAATGATCATTTACGCAAACACTTATAGGATTTATGAATAATGCGATTGGAAGATGATATAAACGTTTTATAATTTAAAGGTAAAGAAGATATATTAGGATTTATAAGTGGATTGAATTTGGAGAAGACGGAGAATGTTGAATGCTCTAGTTTGGTAAATGTTAATTATTGTATTGAAATGTTACGATGAATGATGAATCGAAATTGGTGATGATGTTTAATTAATAATGTTACTAATAATGTTTAGAAGGAGTAATTTATCATCCTTTCAGAATTAGATTGTTTGATTCAAAACTACGTTTAACAAATCAATTATATAAGTAGAAATTTACGTAAGACTTAATTTTAAGTTTAGACATAGGAAGAATATTTTATATTGTAAGAAATAAAAGAAGCAGGTGTTTATGAAATATTTTATGAAATTATAAGTTAATGTTGTAAAATAAAGAATAACATTAAAGAGCCCTTTTTATAAAAAAACAAGAAATACAGCGACGTTTTTTACCGTAAAAGAAAAACATAAAAAACATTTCGTTTCACACAATAAAGTAAGAGATTTGACAAATATCAATTTAAAAGCTTACTTTTACAGGAAATAAGCAGAAATTCAGGGTGGATAAAGTTAAGGAATAGTTTGACAGAGGTTTGAATAAGCATAGTTTACTTATTGTTATGAAATTTTCTCACAGGAAATGATAGAGCAGTTTTTACTAAATAAAAACTATAATTTAATCTTTCGTTGAAAGATCACAAAATGTCTACGAACAAAAGAAAAATTGCCATCAAGCTTCAATACAAGCTTCAGTACGTACAACTTCAGACACAACGATACTTCAGGCACCGTGAAAGTAAACAAGATATTCGATGTTTTCCGAACAGCAAATGATACTAGACTAAACTGGCGATTCCCTTTTTCGCCACTTTAAATAGTCTCGTGGCAGAAATTTCTAGCAAAATACAGCCAAACAATCACTTGATGGAAATGCCTCGATATTTTTCGATTGATTTTGATGTTGCCACTTATTTTCTAACCTGACCTGCATTATCTCTGTTAATGAGCTGAATAAAATAGAATGTTAAAATAAATGCGTCTCAGTTTACAGTTTTGTACAGAAAAATAAAAATATATAACTTTAAAATAAATACGTTAATGTTTACAGTTATATACAGAATAAAATAAAATATAACTTTAAAATAAATACGTCACTATTCACAATTATATACAAAACTTTTTTGTAACAGTATAAATATGTTGTGTAGTCTTATGATTACCTTGAAACTAAACTATTTTTAATATTGTTTCAAGATTACTATAAGGTTAATGTAATGCAGAAATTTTTATTAAAAAATAAATGATTAATTTTAATTCATTCGACATTTTAAATTCAACCATTTTAATGCACAACTATAACAATCTTAACTAAAATATATAAAAAAAAAAAAATTGTTAAGCTGAAGAAAAATTGAACTTGGAAAGTTAATTGAAACAATTCAGAGCGTAATGAGCCATAAAATGATTTAAGAAAGAATGACATGTGACGGATAGTTTTCTAACCATTGATGTATTGGTAATCTAAATGTCCCGAAAATTGGCACAAGACTTTATGGCGCAAGTTCTTATATAACGCTCTGAAACGAAAAAGAATTAACTACACTTTGTCTAGAAATAGCTCAAGTCTTTCTTTCCGCTTTTAAGTCTTGTAAAAGTGTATAAGAGGAAAAATAGGTCTTCCGTCTTAACGACTCTGAAATATTTGCTTGGTTCAGCTGAACTTGGTTCTTTATCCTTTAAAATTTAGTGCCCATAAAATTGTTGTCGAGGTGAAGATACTGAACATCTCAGTTTTTATCGTCAGTCGCTTTTTAAACAGTTTTTGTAACAGAATTTGGTGAGATGATGAGGTATTCGCCTCATCATCTGTGTAGTGTTTAATTTCTATTATTTTGAATTCAGTTTTTTAAACAATCAATGGGAAAATGTTCTTATTCAATTTTAGTATATGATGTTTAACCAAAGTTTTGAATAAATTGTGTTTTATTTAAATTTAAAGGTACATATAATTTATAGTTGAAACTTATTAATTTTTTTTTGTAAGAAATAGACATGCTGATATTTATAAGAGCTTACGATTGCAGCTCGCTTTAAGGAATAGTACAAAAATCTTAGTCGAATTTTATGGCCTTCGCTAATTTTCTTTTCTTTTAGCTTGTTAATTTTAAAAGTTTTATAATAAGTTTCGACTTTGCTTGTTTGGGATGGATGAAATTTTCGGAAGGCAAATTAACTCATTAGTGGAGATTATCTCTTAGTAGTCACTTTTATTCAAGTTTCTATTTCTCAGTTTATAGTTCTAATTTACCGACATGCCATCATCCAATCAAGTTGAAACGGGGCATTTAAACTCGTTGTCGATGACAATGCCTTTTGTCAAGCTTTTGAGGCAAAAAAAGTTGATCAATGACATGGAATGGATGCTTTTTTTTGTAGTCGTCAAATACTAAAAAGGAAAAAAAAAAAAAAAAAGAAAAAAAAAAAAAAAAAAAAACTCGATCTAAACTCAAAATCGCCTCAATAATTTCAATTTCTCATAAAAGTTGGCAATGCAATAAAAGATTTATAGTACAAACTATATTTTTATGGTTTAATCTTCATGATTGATCATTTTTATGATTTTATATTTTTTTGTTATTCTTACTTTCTTGTAAGCTTGTTCAAATGGAAAAGTATGATTTCTTCTAAATACTAACTGGTATTAGAGTGATACCTAGATCCGTGTTCCACCCCCAAGTCCCAATATCAAACTGGCCGAACCAACAAGTGTATATTGCACGTTGATCAATTTTCGACCGTTTTTGACTTCTCATAGCTCAGCTTCATTGTTAGAACCCTGATTCTGTACATATCGTGTTGCCCGAGGTGTGTAGATAGTAAGTGGAAGCATAATTATCAACAACAAAAAAATGGTAACAGATGAAAAATTCTTTGAAAATTATTGGAATTTTGTTCTGCTTCTTCTATTGGTTGTGCTGGTCTGCTTCTTCTTCTTCTTCTGTTAAAATCCTGAATAGGTGAAGGAAATTTGATCAAGGTTTTTTTCTTTTCTTTTTAGGCTAGATAAGACATCGCGCCTTTTCAATATCTTGGTCTTGATCTCTAGGAAAGGATATCGAAAGTAACGAACCTCATCCCAGGGGCGATGAATTTGATCTGCCTAGATCTTGTCTTGCTATGCCTAATTAATGTAAAATAGTTACTTTCTTTACAACAATAACTTGAACTTTCATTGTTTAAAATAGTATGATTGAAAATAAGTAAAATGTTCTTTTATATTCAACTACATCGTTTATTCATCAAAGTTCTGTCAAACATGCACATATATCTTACATGCATAATGTTTTAAGTACATTAATGATTACTTACGTATTATCTCGTCTACCCTTTGGTGACCTTTTTCTATTTTGGTGACAAATGTTCAAACCACCTGGCCTCCTACAAAATCCTTTTCGGTTCAAACCAGCATTGTGGTCTTCTCGTGGAATGCCTCAGCTCTGGCATCCGCCCGGACCAACCGAAAATTGCTTGACCAATCCAAAAAATAATAGCAAATGTTACAGTTTCAACATAAGGTGAAAGTCGTTGTGTTAACGTATTTTTTGTAAGCATCCGTATTTGAAGCAAATATTCCTGAAGTTTTTCATCAGCAAAGTAACTATTTTTTACATAAGTTATTGCGTTTGTATTTAAAATAAAACTAATAGGTATACTTTGGTTTTTGTGTGAAAGATAAAAAATGCTTCTTGTCGTGGTAGGGGACTTTCATTTCTAGTAAATGAACTATTCTATTCTATATATAATTTCTATTTTGGATACAAACTAAAGCTTTGAATTTCGATGTAAGGTCAAAATGTTGATAGTAACAAAGATGATAAATATTTTCTAAAATTTTGTAAAGAGTAAAGCAATCTCTCAAAATTGCATATTGGTGGTGGTTGTGGTATTAGGGTATATGTTATTATTACCTCTTACTATAGTTAGTATCGGGGCCGCCGTATACATAATAAGTTAGTATACATAACAAGGGCTACAAAAATAAGTTATTGAAAACTGAAGAACTGTGGGTGTGGAATATCTCACAATGTTCCATTAAGAAATTAAGATATAATACTAGTCAATGTGTATTTAAATTTGACATATAGGAGTAATTAACTGTTTTTGTGTTCATATGTTTATTACTTTGCGAACATTTACTATTTTTGATAATGATTCTTACATTGGGAAAAAATATCTTCAAACTGAGTATACTTTGGAGGATAGTTAGTTTTTTGGGAAATGGAGAAGTAGGACAAGGAAGGGAATGTTAAATATTTTTTTTTTTTTGATGTTATCAGATTTTTAAAAAAATATTGTGGAGTAGGATGTTTAAAATTCCTTAAAAGGCATTACAACAGCGAGTTTTATCAAAATCCTTAGAACCGTATTTTGGCAATTACAAAGTTATTAAATCTAATAATTGTCTTCAAGCATTTTTCCTTCATTTCTCTTTGGAGTAACTTTACTCACGATGAGCTAAATTTACATTATAAGAAAGTAAGAAAAGAAAAAAAAGGGGAAAAAAAAAAAAAAAAAGATACTGAGGGAATTAGTACTTGGAGGACTAGAATTTTTTTCCCAAAAGTATTCTTTTTAATAAAATTATTTTATTTGATTTTTTTCTCTTTATTTTATGAGGAGAATAATAGGGGGGCCCTCATAAAAAAGAACGCCATATTTTGTGACTCGCCTATAATGCATATTTCTTTCCAGTATATATATGTAGTTGCAGATGTTATGAATGGATTGTTATTTTGTTTAACCTAAGGATCGATGCGTGGGAGTTTGTTTTCTCTTTTAGGAAGATTTATGTAATTAATTATTACTCCAATATTTATAGTATTTTCTTGTTATTACTAAAGGAAAGCAGGACGAATAAAACCATGCGATGTCCATTCTATTTTAGTCTAAATTACTTTGGGTGTAATTGATCATCTCCCTCCCCCCCATCCTCTTCAACCAAAATGAATCTACCAGAAGATTCCGGACATGGGGCGCATGCATTTCTATCCAGTCTTCAATTGACAACATTTATCTTAGCAGATTCATTCTACAAATTACGACCCAATGAAAGACACCATGTAAGGATTCATTTCTCAAAGTTGCTCGTTTTTTACTTTTTTTTTCTCTCTCTCTCTCTCCTTGTTTTTCTTGTGTCCAGAACCGCTACTTCGAAGATGAGGAAAAAAGATGAGAAAACAGGACAAATATCATTTATTAGTTCCTCCATGACATGTTATGGCATGTATAGTAATTAAGCGATGAGTAATGTTTTATTGGGATGGAACCTGAGTCGTGCTGCGAGAAAAAGCGTCAAGGAAAATAATTTTTTATCGAAAGTGTGCTTTGGGAATGTGTATTTCTTGTTAGCTGTAAATTAATCTTTGCTTTCTCATTTGATATTTTGAATGAAGTGTTTATTTATAGAGGAAAGAGTATTAGAAAGATCTGAGGGAGTGAAATTGATTTTCTTATTTAATTTAGCTGTTTAGTGATATATCAATGTCAGACTAACTGTAAGTAGTAATAAAATTTATTTAAAGCAATAAGCTAATTTAAATAAATTGTTTTTAAGTGTTTTAAAAAATTTATGCAGAATATTTTATTATAATTAATCATAATTCATAAGTAAGGCTTTACATAAAATGTGCATTTGCAGTTAAATTTCCTTATTAAATGCAAATTGGGTTTAAAATAACCCCTCCCCAAAATTGAATTTATATCCAAACACAAGAAAATAAACTACAGTTTTACAATACCAGGTGCAATGTTTGGGGAAATACTTTGTGTATGCAAGAGACGATTTGGCCCTTTTACTCATAAACAAATTGTAATTTTAAAATTGTGGTGACTCTATTTGTTATGTTTGATGTAGTATTAGTTAGTGGCAAAGTTATATGGAAAAATAATTATTTTACATAGGTCAAATATACATTAATAGCTCACTGACACATGAGCCACGGGTTAACAACATCGCAATGTCCCGTGCGTCAGCTCCATAGAATTACCTTTTTAAATATTTGATGTCACAGACTGGTATTCATCTTTTAGTCATTCAAATACATTAATTTACTTACTTCTTCCATTTGTTAGACCACCTGTCTAACTCAATCTTAAAAAGAAGACTTGTGTTTCATTTGAAACATATTATGGATATATCCATCATTATAAGATATATTTTTTCACACCAATTTAATATTTGTCCTCTTAACAGACACATCATGCAAACCTGAAAGAACAAGTTTAGTGTTAAAATAAAGGTTATTGTATTGGGTACATATCACAGAGAAAAGTATATAATCTGTTTATCAGAAAAAGTAAAAATTGTTGTTAAAAAGCAGTCTTCTGAATATGAAATCATACGTTTCTCTATTCTATTAGGTTTGATTCTGAGTCAATTTTTTGAATTTAAATTCTCAAAATCATTTGTGGAATAGAAAATATAAATTTTAAATATAAATTTCAAAATCATTTGATAATAGAAAATATAAATTTTCTTTTAACTAAGATCAATTTTGCGTTTAATAAAATACAGTCTTAGATACTGTTTCATCTTTCAGAGGCTGTTCAAATTTATAAAAATATGATACCTTTTACAATCCTTATTTTAAATAATTATTTCCGTATTGAATTCACGCATGATAATGTTTGGCATTTCATTACTACGAAGTTTGGTTGCATACTGGTAAAAGGTAAAGTTTACATAGTGCATTAAAGAATCACCAGGGGTTTTCACAAAAGGTATCTCGCGTAATGCTTTTAAATGCGTAAAAGTGTTTTAGAATTTATTACAAGATAATACAAAAATTAAGCTGTATATTAGTATTCTCTTATTTAAATTGCTGATTCATTATTTAAAATCTTCCTAAAGTTATTAAGCTTATTAATGTGAAATTGTTTGAAATCCTAGATAATTTTAGGAATGCAACCAAACCTAAGTATAATTCCAGTTAACAAATGCGTAATAAGATACCACGAAATGTGTTCATTTACAAAAGTTTTCGATAACAATCATGTTGTTGTTCAACAGTATATGCCAGAAAAAATATTTAAACAAGGGAATAGTGACTCGAATAACTTTTTTTCTACTATTGTTTATACCAACAATCGAGTTTGCAAGTTGGAACGTTATATTTTTCTAGGAATCATGTTCTGCATCCATTAAAGAGTATGAATTTGAATTCCAATATCTGAGGTACAGAAATATTAAAGCATGGTACTTTAATTAGCGACAATGGCACATTGGTAATAATTATCTCCCCTGTTATATCTAGTGAAATTTATTATAAGACACTTGCCTACGTTAGAAGTACTTAAAAAAAAACCTTTATGTAGGAATATTTTAAATGCATTTTTATACTTAGTACTACTATAAATTAGCAATACAGAGAAAAAATTTCATATTGCAATTTTGCATGAAATTTGGATGAAATATTTCAAAAACTTAAACTTAAAAGATCAATGAAAAAGTATTAAGCTTTTTAGGAAATAATTTGTATTTAATAGTACTAAAATACTCATATCTGGGGCATACTTCAATAAGAAAAAATATATTCATTAAAAGGTTTTTATGGATAGTCGAAAAATAAGTTAATGATTTTTCGACAATATCACCTTGTTTATATTCAAACTAAGGTGGTATTTCATAAAATAACCATCCAATCTCAATTTCTATAGCAGATGCCCTAGATAACAATCAACAAGAAAAGTACAATTTTTTTTATAATAATTCATTAATAATTGTTTGAGTTATGACACTTCAAATTAGCAATATTTCTGTGAAAATCAATTTCTAGAAAACTGCATTTAAACTTGAAATCACACAATTTCTATACAAACCATATTACTTACACACTAAAGATGCACCGCATTTGTACATTACACCTTCTTTTTAACAATTTTTTTTTATTTATTAAAAAGAAAAAAATATTAATATTTAGAAGGACATCACTTTGTAATCGGCAACTTTTGGTTTTGGTATGCTGCTTCCGGTAATTTACAGTTACAATTTACAGTTTCAGATCAGTTTCAAATTGTCATAACTTTTGTTCAAATCAACGCAGAGTTGAAAGAAAGACAGTTTTAGAAACTTAAAGATTTGGGCTAAAATACTCACGTATAATATTTTGTCAAATTTTTATCATAATCAACCTTTTCAACGTAGGCAAGTACAACTGTTAAAACTCATATGCACAGTTTAAATATGCACGGGATAAAGACTCTCCCTCTTTATATTTTGTTACATTTACACAAAGTCAATCCCATCTTTTCTCCCAATTTATAGCCACCCCTTCAATCTCATGAAGAAGTATCGCAATTTCTTTACATACACTGTAGAACGGGAATAAGAAAACCGTAACGTAAGATTTATCCAACGTTGCCGAGGTTACTATTTTCACTACTTTTCACAAAACTTTTCCCAAATTATAGTGGAGTCTTGGAACGTGATTGGGGCCTAAGTGCCTGCCCCCGGGTGTTAGGAGAGTGCATTTGGAATGGGCTAGAAATAACTTTCGTGTATCGGGACATCGATTTGGTTGAATGTGTTTTCAGTGAGCAGAAGAAACGCCTCGGGGAACTTGTCATTATGTTCGAATTAAAACCCCTTCGAACGGGATTGTTTATAGTAGATGTCTTATGGTGGGTTTGGAGTGTTTTTTACTTAAGATATTAGGGAAAGTGATTTTGTAGTTACTTATCCTTTTTTGTAACTAGGATTAATTTGATGCAAGGAAAAAAAAGTCTTCCATTTTTAATTTTTTGTCCATAAATTTTTCTAGAAAATCTAGCAATGGGGCTAGTAGGGATAGTTAACAGGGAGTAGAATAGCTAACAGGGAGTCGAACCAGGGCAACACCTCCTATATAAGAAAGCCTTCGCACTGACTGCGTGACGTCACATAGAGTAGTCAATCGTCCTTCGCATTGGTAGCATAGGAATTATCCTTTTCTTAGTTTTGATAGCTAATTTGAATAGGAGAGCATTTAGAAAACATTACTTTTTTATTGACAGAGATAATTAAAAAAAAATTTTTAATATTTATGTTCAACTATTATTTTGAATTTTATTCCGAAATAAAACACCGAATCTAAACTATTTTTATTTTATTCACAAATCATAGTTATTATTAATCAATAAAATTTTTAAAGCAAAATAGTTTAGTGTTGCTATTCATTAACTTCAAAATTACTTTAATATCTGAAGTTTTCTTTTTTATTTTCAACATTCTTTTGCTTCAACCATTTTTTTTTCCACTAACAGGTTATCATTTTGTTGCCTACAATAACTATTTCGATATATGTTTGCAGCATCCCTTAGCATACTTTCTACAATAAATTAAATATTATGTTCTTTACATTCATGCGGAATGTTATATATTTCTTTACCATTAATAATATGTAAAGTTAAACTTGTTGAAAGTAATCTCTGACCTTCAAAAATTCTAAAACAACTTCTCATATATTACAGAAATGAACCTTTGAATTACAACAATAACATTCAAAACCCCAAGTTTTGGATAGCATAAACCATCTTTATCCAGATTCAAAATATAACTATTCTTATTATTGTCAAGAAAATCAAAAGTATCATCGATGTTTTCAAGTGTCAAAATATTTTTAGAGCTAGAACATTTGCTGAATTTCACAATGGAATGGTCACAATAACCGGCACTGTAAATTAATAATGGCAATAAAATCTTCTTCGGAAAGTGCAATTTCTTCAAAACAAGATATGTCGATTTTTTTAAATTGATCACATTCTTTTAAATCAGTGAATTGCACTTTTCAATCCTTTAGAGTCCGTTGGATAGCTTTGATGATATTTTGTGATTTTTTGATTATTCGCTATTACTATATTTTCTGCAGGACTTGGGTCTTGATACTGTTGGTTTAGACATGTAGCTAGGATAGCTTTCAAAAATAGAAGGAACCACTCCATCTCTCAGCTTATTCTTGAACTAGAAGTAACTACGAAAACTTTTCTCGAAACAGCAGTTATCCATTTTCTTTTAAGATAATTATCTGTGGGAAATATAAATACTGGAACTCTTGGCTCCTTTTTAAAATTTCCTTTGCACTTTACCACAGAGCATTGAAATGGCATTTAATATAATTTATAGCACTCTTATTGCAGTAGTCTTTACGTTTTCGGAACAGAAAATACAGCAAACTATACGTGTTTGAAACAAAAAATGCAGCAGACTTAACGTATTCGGTAAACAAAATGGCGATGTTGATTTTTGCTATCGTCCGTCGTACGCCAGAGTTATGCGCCAAAATAGATCTTGACGATTCACAAGCACGTAAGACGTCGCCAACCCATATCTCCACGAATCACAAGCACGTAAAACGTTGCCAAATCATATATCGCCAAATCGAAAATATATCTTCTTCTAAATGGCACCCCGTATGGAAGAAGTTCGTAGTTTTCAAGTTTGACTATTTTAATGACGTCATATTTAAAAGTGGTAACCCGTGCAGAGGCTTTCTTATATAGGAGGTGTTGACCAGGGACTCCTAGATCAGTAGACAGGCTTTCTAACCACTAAACAAAAGTGACCACTAGTGCCTAGGTGTTGTATCTGTCGTTTGTACACGAGACCACCACATAGCCTCTTCTCAGTGAGTCGCGAAAGGGAGAACGATTGAGTTGCTTGCTTGTGTGTGAGTTGAGGGCGTTCCGTGTAGCAGTGAGTCGCCAGAGGTTGCTTGCTGTGTGGCAGTGAGTCGCCGGATGTTGCTTGTTGTTTGGCAGTGTGGAAATCGTACAGTATTTTTAGAAGACGCCGATAGATGGTAGCATGATTCTGTTGTCGGGTAGTCACCAATGTAGGTGATGTGAGCTAACAGGGAGTCGAATCACGGACTCCTAGATCAGTAGACAGGGGTGTTAACCACTGGACAAAAGTGACCACTAGTGCCCAGGTGTTGTATCTGTCGTTTGTACACGAGCCCACCACAAAGCCCCTTCTCAGTGAGTCGCGAAGGGCAGAACGATTGAGTTGCTTACTTGTGTGTGAGTTGAGTGCGTTCCGGGTGGCAGTGAGTAGCCAGAGGTTGCTTGCTGTATGGCAGTGAGTTGTCGGATGTTGCTTGGTATGTGGCAGTGTGGAAATCGTACAGTATTTTCAGAAGACGCTGATAGATGGTAGCATGATTCTGTTGTCCGGTAGTCACCAATGTAGGTGATGTGAGCTAATGGAGAGTCGTACCACGGACTCCTAGATCAATAGACAGGCGTGTTAACCACTAGTCAAAAGTGACCAGGTGTTGTATCGGTCATTTGTCTCTCTCTCTCCCTCTTTCTCTCTCTCTCTCTCTCTCTCTCTCACACACACACACACGTTTTAAATTATGCGAATGCTATATCTTGTATAGTTGAAAATAGTTTATTTTAGATTTAAAAATGGTATATAACTACTTAATTAATATCAAAACTTAGGTCTGTTTCTTATCAGGGAAATTTTAAATTGTATCCTTAGATAATTCAATTATGAGCTAGAAGCCGCTTCCTAATTAAATATGCTTTTAAAAAGTGGGTGCATTAGTGCATGTTTTGCCTTTCTATTAATGAATTAACTTCTACTTTAAAACAAAAATGATAATTGCATTTTAATTAAAATTTTCATGATAAGAAAAGTATATTTGTTATTATTCAAGTAAAAAAATCATGGGATTAACTTTTCGATAGTTTTCAAAACAAAAACAGTTCAGTACTAAGAAGTAGAAGTTGATAGACGAGTATGTAATAAAATTATTTCTAAAATTAATTACTGACAAATAAAATTACCTTTACTCTGTAATACAATCTAATGGAGAACAAATACTTGTGGTATTTTAATGTAAACTTTTATTTTGTACAATAACAATTAAAATATATATAATTGACTACTGAATAAAATAGTTTAATAACTTATATGATTGAAATAAACTTGCAAAATTTTTATTCAATATAAATGTGGATAAATATTTAGATTTTATAAATGATATTAAAATAGTATATATTTCTTAACCATAACGTATTTTTTAATAAGATGATTAAATTTTAGGAGATATTTGGCAAAATATCACTCATGATGTCATCATTAAGCATTATGAAAGCTATGGAGCAAGTTTTGACAGTGTTGTTACAACTATATTTAGTATTTTAAAAGTCAGGAAAAATTAGATATAAATTAATTAAAAGCTTGAAATGAAAAGATGAAGTAATCTTTGAAAGTGTTCAATTTATTAAAATTTCATGTGGATTAAAAACATTATCTTAAACTGAGTTTTGGTGCAAACTTTTAATTTTTTTAATTTATTTAATATAATATAATGGATATAAATAATAAAACTAAGTTTTATTAATAAATTTCTATTTTGAAATTCCAAATAACGCTTAATACCGTTTTAATTAAATAAAATAAAATAAAGAACTAATGTAAAGTTTGAATTGGATATGGTCAATTTTATGAAATATATCTATGCATGAAAGTTGCTGACCATATAGTTAAATATATTTCCTTTACTAATTAAAAAATTATGGTTTTAAATTTCAATAAATTAACAGCGAGAATGTGTGTGAAAAAACTACCTTTTGGAAGAAGAAAATATCGTTTTTTTTTTTTAATGTGAACTGTTCTGGTTTATTGTTACATATTGATGGGAAATAAAACACCTGAAAAACTCAATTAAAAATTTATAGCATATTTACTTTCATAATAGCTTAAATATTTTGTAGTGATGCCTCATTATTAAAATCTTACACATTGATATTATAAATTTTACATTTAATGATTTGAAATCAATCTACCTCAATCAAAATTTCAATTAAAATCTTAATAGTGTGCTTTAACATAAAAAAAAATCATTCTATTTTTATTAAAACCATTATCTTCGAATTTGTTTGTGGCAGGCAAAACCTTTGGAGGGCGAATTAATCCACTTGACATCATCCAATTGAAATGAAGCTTGGAATATATACGCATTGTCGTTGACATTGTATAGTATCAAATTTTATACCTGTCACTAAATTACTGCTTATGCAAACGTTTCTATTGAAGCATCGGGGGTCAAAGTAACCCACTTACTCTCATACAATCGAGCAGAAACTTCACAAATAGACTCGTTTTCGATGACAAAGCATTTTATCAAGGCGCAAAAAAAAAAAAAAAAAAAAAAAAAGATTATTCGATGGTTTTCTTTCAAGTGAAAACTCTATCAGAGTTCAAAATCGCTTTAAATTGCAATTGAACATAAAAGTTTTCATGCATATAAGGTTTTTATTTTTTTATTTTTTTTATTTAAGACCTTATTTTTATAAGTACATTTTTTATATACTTTTCCATTTCAATTTGATCACTTTTGAATGCGGAAATCACAAAAAGGATATTTAATAATTGTTACCTCACCTGAAATTTTAATTTCACTTTCAGTATAAATTTTGATATCATTAATTTAACCACTGAGTTCTACTAAAATATTTACTTTCACAAATCATAGACAAATATAAAGCCATCATTTACAACTATTTCATACTTGGCTGAACTCAGTCTAAACAAATATAAGTTTGATTCAAAATCTCTAGTTAATTGCTGCTGTCATTTGTAACAAAGTAATATTTCTTTTTTATTGCGTATTTCATCTGAGACGAAGTGGATTATGGTTTTGACGAATATTTTTTTTTCCAAAGTATATAGTAAGATTTCTTTTGACGAGGACTTTGGGTGTGATATCTTTTTTTTTTGTAAGTACATTTATAAACATATGATTCGGGGATCTAGAAAGTTATTTTGTCTTAGAAATAGTGGCTCATGTTTAACGGGTCTCCAAAACAAGGTACTTAGGCACTATCCCGTTAGTTGTTGTCAAGACAAAAAGCTCGCCAATCTTATTCCCTTGGCCCGTTAAAAAAGTCAGTTTGGATGGTCCCCCATGCGAATGAAGTATTTCACAGGAAAGCCTCGATGCTCTTCTGAGCCGAACCGGACCTCCGAGAAGACCAGGCGAACTTTTCGTCGTTAAAAAAAAAAATCACTAATGGTTGACGAGATAATACGTAAGTACCCACAACAATTAATTTTTTAAAAAGGATTTATATAATTTTTTTTGATTTATTAGCTAGTGAGTGAGCGTAGTTATATATAGTTAGATATTCAGTCATTATTAGTTCAATGCTTAAATTGGAGTGGACGATTTATGTAGCATAACACAAAATATATGCTGTGACCTTTTAAACAACAAAGCAACATATTCTACCTAGAAAACCCCCTCCTTACCAACCTTTCTACCTCAGCATTAATTTCCACTTCGTTATAATTCCCAATATAAATTCTTCCACAACCATTGTCCGCCATCGAAACATTCCCTCCTCCACTTTAATCACAAAACAACAATCTAAACTATCCCCAGTCTAATCCAAGAGCACCTCCAGCAAAATCATCCTCACACAAATTCCACGTCCCTTCCCGGACCAGGAATTTTAAAGTCCACAGCCAGCACTCCAGCACGGCTTCCGGAATGGCCTGTCCAAAATGGCTGCACAGCCTCTCGTTAAGACCACACCAGGAATTGTATCCCGAGCTAATGTAAAATTAACTTTAAAGGGTAGTTCTCTAATTATCTGACGAGTTTATACGTCGGGGCATTATGCACGGATGCCGAGTTTGGACGAGTAAGGACGTAATTTAAGCCCTTTTGGATTGGACGCACGGGAAAAGTAGTTGGTGATTTGGGACGGATCTCTGCTTTCGGGTGGACTGGCGGAAAATTTAATTTTTAAGGCGAGTTACGATTTTACACGCACGTAACCAGGTATGTAAGTGTGGCTCGGAGGCTTATGGTGTGTT
Source organism: Linyphia triangularis (assembly GCA_963978545.1). Classification (NCBI taxonomy): domain Eukaryota; kingdom Metazoa; phylum Arthropoda; class Arachnida; order Araneae; family Linyphiidae; genus Linyphia; species Linyphia triangularis. The sequence goes on from OZ021726.1 coordinate 32,456,699, forward strand.
CTCATTGTGGGCAGATACTAAAAAGACATTACGAATGGGTTGTCTTGTATAGGAAGGGGTGCTGGTATATGAAGCGTGTATGTCCTGTTAAGACACATCTTGGAATAGCAAATGAGCTCTTGGGCTGACCGACGTTGGAATTGTTTAAAGCGCCGAATGCAAATTTCTCTGTAAATTATGAGGATGCTTCTAGGAGGAGGTGCGCTATTAAAGGGTTTTGTCCTTGATCGTAGTGTTAATTTATTTTAATTTGATGTCTTTGTGCGGCTTTCTTGTTTGGTTGTGGTTGAATTATTTAGGGGAGGTTAGGAATGTGGATGGTAATTGCTCTTTGTATAATAAGGAAGTTCCTTGAATTAAATGTCTTATGAATGGATGGGGATAGTAAATGTGTGAAGTGAGGCATTCGTTTCTTTCAGTAGCACTTTAAGTGTTTATTTATAACTTAGAATTGTTAAGGAAAACATAATAAAGGAGTACAGTTTAACTTTTGAGTGCGAGTTATATTTAATTTAATTTATTATGCATTTGCTTAAAACAATTGGATTTATTCCTTATCTTTAGAATGAGATGAAACTATGACAAAGTAAGTGAAACATCACTATATTACAGAAAATTATTGGATAAAAAAGTATCTTATTTTTAATTTTATAAAAGGATAATTTTTTAAAAAGATTTAATTCTTTTTAACAATAAGTAAAATATTGTAAATGAAGGTGGCACAATCCCTATCTTTGAAAACCATAACTTACATCACTATGTATTATTGAATAATAATTAGATACTATTTTTGAATTGATTGATTAAAATTTCAGTCACAAGTAATGTAGATTTTTATAAACATCAGGTGTGGATATTTACTTCTAGGAATGATCCAATAACTTGAATAAAAATTATGTGGAATACGTATCCATTTAATGCGATTCGAAATAGTCTTTATTAGCCCTAATGCACTTCTGTGCTTGACTGTAAAAGTTTTGGAAACAACTTTAAAAGTTCGATTTCGGAATGCTTTTAAATTTTGACGCTTGGTTTTCATGAAATCAGACATCTTCAAACCTTGTTTCTTTCAAAAAACGTTTTAGCTTTAAAAAAAAAAAAAAAATAAGGAGTGTGGAACATTGCATAACTTTCAATTGTACTATAATATTGGTCATTGCACTAAAATTTATGGTGTTATCTACCGTTTTCATATTTTAATTCATTTAAATAAAAATGACCATTTTGGCAATATTTTTGCAACAATTTTTACATGGGTAAAAAAAACTCCAAGATAGCAATATTAGCTTTGATAATTCGATTGAAATTACATTGTCGTTTCTTGTGCGGTAAACAGGAAAAATGAATGGTTGATGAGCGATACTCAAGGGCAGAGAGCTCTGTGTTAAATGCACTCGTTTTTCAACTTTTTACGCTTTTATCTCATTTCTATAAGAATGGTGGGGACGATTAAAAGACATTAACAAGGAGACCTTACGGTCTCGGAAATTCAGATCGGGATGAAATTTGGCAGATTGATAGTATACCTTAAGGGTATCCACACTGTAAAGTAATAAAGCGCACTAGCCAGAAGATTCCGAGAAAATAGGCTTTAAAGTGTTATGCGTAGCTTACATACTAGTAGAGATTTTTGATCCGCAACTTCCCGGTGGCTAAGTGGTCAGCGTGATGGGTTCCCGTAAGGGCGATCAGGTTCGATACCTCGTGAGGGAATTTTTTTTTTCAATTTATAAAATGACTGTTACAGCTAAATTGAAATTTGAATTAAAGATAATACTTTATTTTTAAATATGTAATGTATTTTTAATAGAGAAAATAGAGATAAATTAAATAGATATAAATTAAAATTCTAATTACCACGGCAACAAAATTAGGGTAGAACTTAATTTATCTATGGGTTTTGGTATATAGTTTTTATTTGTCAATTATTTATTTATATACTTACACCAGAATGACACTTATCATAAAAACATGGAAAACAAAAACTGTTTTAACATCTTGCACAATTTATAAAGGAAGATTGTTTACAGGAACAACCTTTTTGTAAAAGATTCGTTGGAAAACATACTTCATAACATTCTTGAAAATATATCTTTCGTCAGAAAACTTGGAAACATACCAGGCATACCGGATCATTTTATTAAAAATTGATGATGGTCTATTGATTGTATTTTTATGCAGTCTTCACGGGTATTTATTTCTCTATTATTTTCAACTAGATACGAGCAATTTTGCATACGCTTTAGTAGATTCTTTACCTGTCTATAAAAATAGACGTCGCAAAGTGCCGTTAGGGTTTTGAAAATTTCTGACTACCTGCTTGAGTACAATAGGACAACATTCTTACTCTTCCATATAGAAACTGGTTCTTCATGTTTTTTGGGAAAATCATTTACTTCTCTACATCTTATAATATCTCAAAATTTATAATCACTTGTTTGAGAAAATAGTAAATAGAGTTTTAATGAACCTTCATTAAAAATACATTACGTATTTAAAAATAAAGTATTATCTTTAATTCAAATTTCAATTAGCTGGAACAGTCACTTTATAAATTGAAAAAATAAAAATTAAAAATTACCTCATTAAAAATACATTACGCATTTAAAAATAAAATATTATCTTTACTTCAAATTTCAATTAGCTGTAACAGTCACTTTATATATTGGAAAAAAAAACAAAAAAAAACCCTACCTCACGAGGTATCGAACCCGGATCACCCGTACGGGAACCCATCACGCTGACCACTTAGCCACCGGGTAGTTGCAATCAAAAATCTCTTCTAGTATCTAAGCTAAGCGTAACACTTTAAAGCCTATTTTCTCGGAATCTTCTGGCTAGTGCGGTTTATTACTTTACAGTGTGGATACCCTTAAGGTATACTATCAATCTGCCAAATTTCATCCCGATCTGAATTTCCGAGACCGTAAGGTCTCCTTGTAAGAGGCACCAGCACAGAGATTTCAATCATAGCCTTTGGACCCGTTTTTTAACAATTGCTGAAAAACATGATTTTAACCTTATGCGCGTGCGCTATTATGAGGAAAACCGTAATGGTAGGTTCCATGGCCACCAGTAACCCGCACAGAAAATTTAACCATAGTAGGTCAATTTGTTCGGGAGTTATGCTGACCCCGTACACGCAGACAGACATTTTTTCTAGTCCACTTTTTTTTTTTAAATCAGGGTGTTTCAAAACGTGGAGAAATTCATTAAAAAAAAAAAAAAAAAATCATTTTTTTTAATGACCGAATGCTATACTTTCATTACCCTATGCAAACAAATGGGTAATTAAAAGTAAAAAATAGTCTGAGGAGTATACAAGAGGGTTCATGTCCACGATCTCGTCAGAATCAAAACACATTTCACAGGCAAGGAAATGAGGGGCTGGGTATTCACATATAAGGGATGCTAACTGCTTTTCTGTCGAAAAAGAGTCTTACTCTACGATTTCTTTAAAAAATTCTGACAAGACTTCTACTTAAAACTGCCCTATAACAGTCGTGTCAAGTGGATTAAATTCATGATGATGAATAAAAAGGTTTTAGGATTTCGAAGACATTAAGAAAACCATGACGTCAGAATTGAAGAGCATTCCGATAGAGGACTTTAAAAGTTGTATTCGAAATTTTTACAACCGAGTGCAGAAGTGCATCACCGCGGATGGAGATTACTTCGAAACATATTTACATGAGTGTATAATTCACTTAATATTTTCCGGAGTTAGTAGATCAGTCGTAGAAATATAAGCCGCACTTAGTATATTTCGATCGGTAGTGTAAAAAAGAAGCATTTTTCATTTTTCAAATAAAATTCAAAATGATTCAAACACAATAAATTTTTTATAAATTGTTATGCATAAAAAAACTTATACTAACTTAGTGTTAATATTAATTTACATAATTTTACAAACTGATTTGCTTAATTTTGCATGTTTATTTAGATAATTTTACTTATATATTTACATAATTTTATTTATCCATTTACATAATTTTCTTATTTATTTTAATAGTTTCATATACGAATTCGTACAATTTTAATATGTAATGTATAATTTTACAAATTTATTTCTATGAATTCAATAGAAATTTGTTCAAAAGAAATTATTGATCTATCGAATTAAATAAATATTCTTTTAGTTCAGTGAAAATTTGCTTTTTATTTTTGATTTTTTTTTTTTTTTTCAAAAAACTTTTTATGATTACAAATAGAGCTCCAAATAAATGTTACTTTGAGTCTCAAACGGAGTTGTACTTCAAAAGCAAAACTACGGGGTTTTATTTTTACTAAAGACTAAATAGAATAGCAATCTTAAAGAAAAAAAAAGGGCATGTTTTCATTCTTTAGATGACATAAAAAAGCTCTTAAAGTTATTTAAGCCAATCGTGTTCAATTTAATTTAAGTACGATAAGATATCTTTTGTTTCGAACAAATAAAAAGTTTAAGGAGAGGAGTCCGAAAAAAAACAAGGGAGTGCTTATTTTTTACGAGGACATATGCAAACATTTTAAATTTCGACAAATCCGATGTATTAAATCGAAACAATATCAATACTACCGACACAGAATTCATTGTAATTATTTGTGTTAAGTAAAAAACTAGATGGTTAAAAAACAAAAAAGTTTAAATTTGTTTTACGGTAGTGCCTTTTCTAAATATTAAACACACCTGTAAATATACAATAAACAATAAACAATGTGTATGTTTCAAAACAATTGAAGAATAACGAAAGAATTTGACGAATTCATTTAACATCTTTAAACATTGTGCTATTTGTAACGTTTCAACCCAATTGTTTAAAATTTGTAAAATATGTGTATTGGAATTTTTTAGGTATTTTATTGATGCAATTCCTGTTAAGGATGGATTGTTTTTGGGATTTCTTATTTGGTTCAAAGGAATATACATTAAACTAATTTAAAGGTAGTTTGTTTGTTTATTTATTTATTTATTTATTTATTTATTTTTGATAATTCGATTGTGTTCATTTATTGATCTATATATTTAGTTTATTTATTTACAACTTGTTTTCAAAGAATCTCAGACAAATTAAACCTTATTAAACCTTTAATGTTAATTTCTATGTGGCGGCAAAATCTTCGGAGGGCTAATTAACTCACTTGATGTAATCCAATCGATCTGAAACTTGGCAGATAGACTCGTTGACGATAGCGGATGCCTTTTACAAAATTTAGAAAAAATAGGGGAAGGAAGTAGGTAATTGGAACTGAATTGATGATTTTCTTCATAGTGCTTGAATACGGTAAAAAAATCAATTTGAGCATAAAGTTTTTTGAATAAGTGGAAATTTCATATGAGGCATCAAGCGCCAGAACTGGCTATCCCACAATTTGGTTTTTGCTGTTAGTTGGTCATTAAATAAACCACATTTGGTCTGTTCTGGCAAAAATGGTTTTGACGGGGAAACAAAAACGGAAAAAAAAAAAAAGGAAAAAAAAAAAAATGCCGGGTTGACACAGTAAAAATTAATTTGTGGGATGGTTTCGTTCTGGTTATCAACGAATTCTATAAAATTCGGCAATGCATACAGAATTCAAGGTAAACTTTTTATGGTTCAATTTTTTTGCTAAATACTTAGAACCTTTTTCGATGCTTATGGAAACAAAATTTTGTAGTGGCATTATGAGATTACATTTAGATTTTACTGAAATCCCGTTCCTTGCAGCCGACCAAACGGTATAGTGGTTAGCATACTAGCTTCTAGACCGCGAGGTTGCGGGTTCGAGTCCCGTGTTAGGCATGGGTGTTTGTAAATGTATGTTGGCTTGTCTAATGACGAATGTTTCGGCGCATTATAGCCCTCGTGTTGCTGACGGCGCCAGATAATCTGAATACAACCAACCAACCCGTTCCTTGCATCTAATGTCCACTCAAAATTGTATAACTAATACATTTCTTAATTACCAAGTCTCTACCATAAAAGTTAATAATTTTAAAAACAAAAAAATAAATAATATAACCTGTAAAAAAGTTTTTAATATAAATCTTTATATGCATTTCTAATTTTTATATTCACTAACAAAGCCCCGTTTCTGTACCAGCGTGTGCTTCGTGTCGGAATCTAATATTAAATATTAAAAATATCTCTATCAACAAAATTTACGGTAAACTACTTTTCAAAATTTATTCATTAAAAATGAATGTGAATGTATGCGCTCGCATCCAAATTTCTTTTACTTATTCCGATTAAAATAATTTTATTATTTATTTATTAAAGCAATTTTGGCAACAGGAAAAAGTTTCTTCAATGATCGGTTAAATGCAATTTTAGCGCGACTGGATCACAGCAAGTTGGCTTAAAACTATTCCGTAAAATCTTCCTTTTAGTGCAGCTCGAATTTGATAGAATGCATTGTCATTGTCATTGACATCGAATCTGCCAAGTTTCAGCACGATTGGATGACAGCAAAGGGAGTAAATTAGGCCTCCGCAGATTTTCCCGCCATCGACATACTCAGTCATACACAAAATCGAAGCTAATATAAAGGATTTAAAAATAGCACATATTAAATCGGCTTTTATTTTTTTTTTCTAAATTTCTTAATATACTAAAAAAACGCATACATACACAACGCACCAAAAATTGTACAAAGATTAAAGTGGTAAGATAGACCCTGGAATCCCAATCCTATCACCTAACCACTCACAGTCGTTACACACACACAGTTCAGAGCCAATGTGTACCGTCTCTGAAACAGTCACTTTCTCCCCGTTTCACATTTCGATGATACATTATATATCTTATAATAGATGGCACTCACAAAGGTAAGCGTGAGCAAATAATCTGTCAATGACAAATGCGTGTCATTCTAAGCCATTATTCTAATAGGCCACGCTTTCAACCATCTCTTGAACGGAAGATAGCGTTCTGTCGCAGGTTGATGCTGAGGCGTGGACGAGGTGAGGGTTGCTAATGGATTGGGTATGAGCGCAGGATTTTCTGCGCTTAGTCTAGGAATCATTGTGTACTGTGATTTCTTGAGTGCCTTTTGGTGATTTGTAATGAGATTTTGAGTTTAAGATGGTTAGTGGTCTGATTAGTCTTTAAGAGATGTTGCTTTGTGTGTGGTGGGGTTGGTATATATGTTGAACTGGAGTAACAGGGAAACATTTATGCGAACAGAATCCATCTAGGGTCTTATTTCAGGTAAGGTCTTTAAGGCGTTTGCTTAGAGTCTTCGAATTTTGGGACCTTCAAATGGCCTGAAAAATTCGGAATCATTATTCAACTATCAATATTCTGTTCAGCGGAATTGATCAATACCATATAATATTAATATATTTTTAATAACTCTGTTAGTTATGAAAATATTAATAACTCGACATTTATTTAATCAAGACCTTAATAGATGGTAATCAAAATTGGCATTATTATTCGAATAACGCTAAAAATCGTCTTGGGGGAGGGGAGAGAGGAGGAGAGAGTGCGTTCACTATGTTGTTCCTATAGTAATCTATTTTTTGAATCGGGCACTGACCCTATTGTAAAAATTTGGTTATAAATGTGGTACTTTTTATAACTTAGTTATTATAAACAAATTAGGTGAGGCAGTTTGAGATATTAGAAATTATAGGGTGGACTTTGAAATGAAATAACTGCCAAAAAGTGGATTACAAAAGAAGAGACAATTATTATATTGGATAGGCAGGTATGCACTGGCTTAAATGCACTGATTTGCGAAATTTATTGATGGAAGTGAATTTGATGACGGCTATTTATGGTTTATCGGTGGGGATCATTTTCACATTCTCATTCGGTTGGATTTGTCAGTACCCAAACAAAATTGATGAATATGGGCTATTCAAAACCCGTCTGTATGTCTTGCAAAACTGCAGTAAATGGATCATAGGGTGTTTTTTCATGACGAAAATGATAAACATATTCCGGTACTCTTCCGTTATCCGGATGCAAATGTCGCCAACCAAAAATGAGGCGTCGCCAAGCGAAGCGAATGGAATGAAAACGTGCTCGAAGAAATTTGGCGAAATTCTACATTATTTGGTGATTTATCGCTTGCTCCCGGAAAACAAAAGAGTACCTATATTCCACTATATTCAGATTTCACTACAATTTGTACTTGCATTTGAAAATTGTAAGTAATTTTGAAAATCGTTGAATTCAAAATTCCATACCTTTCTAACTAGCCATACCACTTGTCTCTCATTATTTTGTAATTGTATCATTTAAAAATTAGGCAGTACTTTCTTAAAGATCCTGCAAATCATCTAGAAATGTTATTACACTATAAAGTAATGTACACTATAAAGTAATATAAAGTAAATATCATTATACTATAAAGTAATATAAAGTAAATATAATTATACTATAAAGTAATATAAAGTAAATATCATTATACTATAAAGTAATGTGCATTCCTTATGTACGTGTTTGTTTAGTTGAGAGTGTTTTGAGATTAAGCTTTTATTATAAATATTTTGAATAAATGTATATGTGTTTGTATATTTATTTTGTTGAATACTAAAATTTTTATGTCATTTTAACATTATTGTTTTACTGTGTTTATTTACTGCACAAATAAAGTTGCACGTGATATAGGTATGGTTTTTAGGTAAAATTTATAAGGGTGTATAAAGACATGAAAAGTTAATATTTTTAGTAATTCGCAAATAAATAGAAACATCAAATAAAAGCTTGATGTAAAAATGAATGCACATAAAGTATTTAAGAAAATTATTTTAATTTTCAGCAGTGCAGTGCTTGTCCAAAATTTATGTTAAGCAATAAAAACTTTTCGAACATCAAACAGTCTATTATACTATATATGTTACATGAAGAATCTCAATGTACTTGAATTATATATATTAATTTATGTACTCGTGTTATTTGCAATCAGTAAGACCAAGAGTATATCTTAAACATTAAACACGTTTCTAAATAACGAAATTATCATTGTATTTAAATATTTTCAAACAACTTAATCCTTAAAACATCTTTATCACTGTCATTTTGTGTGGGCATAGAATAAAAATGCAACAACTCCATTAGCTAGTCTACCCCACTCATGAATCATCGGGCATTATTTGGTATTCTGCAGATTAAAACCGTTCAGAGAAATGGGCTCACATAAAAAGACTCCAAAATATACACAATATAGCAGTGTTTAACAATTCAAGCAAAAATTAAGAAATTTAATTCAGTTTTTATAATTTGCACATCCAAGAAATCTCGAACATTCCAAAACAATACTGCTTCATTCCAAGACATTTTTACGTAACGTTTCCGAAAATAAATCGAAACCGGAAACAACAGCCTAACTATATATCTTTCCTATACAAAGTATTAAATATCTAAACACAGTTTTCCAAACATACTCCGGTTCCACCAAATTTATAAATTCCATCACCCCACCAAAAGACATCTCATTCAAGAACCCCTCATCGTCCACTCAAAATCAGGCAACTGTCTTATTAATACCCCCCTCCCTGTCCCTTATCAGTGCCAAGTTAGTCTATAATCACCGGGGCTTATCCCTCCTTTCCAAGAACCGCGGATGACCGGAGAGTTCGGGATTACGCGGGTTAACTCAGCCAAGAGAAGATTCCGCGAGTTAGCTCTGCGAGATTTGTTAACTCTCGCGGGGAGAGACGAGAAAAATAATAGAGGAAAAGGGAAGCCCCTAATAAATGCCTTCGTGCCTCCTAATCAAGAAAAGTCTGTTATTAGTGGGTGGTCTTCTTGAAAGGAGAACACTTTAGTAGAGTAAGTTGAAGGATATGGCATTTTTGAGGAGAGGGTATTAGTGTGAGTCTGATAGTGGTACTGCATGGAAATTATGGGTCTTTACTAAGAAACAAAATCTTGAAATGTTCAGCTAAAATGTTTTATTTATTTTTAGTAAAAGGTTTAGCAAAGAAAATTTAGATAAAAGTTTTATATAAAATGTGTATCTATATAAAAGTTTTATCGATATAAAATGTTTATCTATATACAAGTTTTATCTATATAAAATGTTTATCTATATAACAGTTTTATCTATATAAAATATTTACAAAACCCTTTCCAATCCATGTGTTGGTGGTTTGGTCACCGAAGACCGAAAATTTTAGGCTAGATATTTGCTTTTTTAATCAATTTTTTTTGTATAAAGTACTTGAACTAAATATTAGAATGAAAATGTGTTATTAGTTTTAATTATCACAATTTTTAACGTTTTGTCAATAACCATAGGCAGATAGCATGTGTAGAAGCTGTGGTTTAGTGGCTATGGATTTCGCATTTATATTTGTTTAATTATATTTATTATGTACTTGGTTGATATATCCTAAGACCCTAGTTCTTTTTTTTATCACGTATAATTTTGATAGGAGACTTACTGCAATAAATTAGTGTTATTTAAATATTGATGATTACATGTTAAAACGATTGAGTTATTATTTCATATTTAATTTAATTTAGTTTTGATATCTTTATAAATGATTTACTCAAAATGAGTTTTGCTGTGTTTACATAAATAGGTTTTTAAATTTTTTATTTTTTATTTTTTAGATTAGGAAACTGGATATATATTTTATCAACAAAAGAAAGAATGAAATTATACGTGAATTACCATCATTTTGCCTTAGTTTCGTAGAATTATAAAGTACATAATTATCTGGTGCAATAGCAGTTATTCTTAAGACAAATAAAGGCAAAATGTAAAAGTAAAAAAATTATAAAAATAAACAAATTAACTGTTTCTATTAATAACAGGATTTATTTTACAACAACTTTTTGCGACATAAATTCATGTATCTTGAATTACCATTTGGTCTGGAAATATTTCTGTACAGATTTCAATATTAAAAACTTCTAAAAAGTGTTAGATTTACTACTGTAATGATAATGGTTTGGGAACACGAAGAAATGGTTTAATGATAATGGAGTTTTGAGCAAAAACTAGAAATAATAATGAACCTCATAAATCAACAAGTAATAATTTATTTAGGTGAAAATTTTTACTATCATACTCTGCTTACTAGTTGCACAATAAAAATTTTAGATGTTTGTACACATTTTATTTTAGAATTATTTTGTTCAATAACTCTTAGACAATTTTCCTACAAAAACACTCATTAACTGCTTCAAGCCATTTATACGGAGTAAAATTTGAACGATGATAAATATTTATTTCTTATTGTTACTATCATTTTAATAACTTTCTTTCGTTGTCTAATACTATGCGTATTTTATATAACGTCAACTAAAAATTTACTTTATGACAGCCATAGTTGAAGACAAATAACTTTTATATATTAAATTATCCATTAAGAAAAGTAAGGAATTGTCATACAATTAACATAATATTTTTGCAATAACATTCAAACATTTATCATGATTTCACTTTTAAAATAAGATTCTTAAATTAAATGATATTTGAGAAAATTAAATCTTAAAAACTTTTACATTTTAGTTCAGCTGAAATAATTTCATATAAATAACCTCTCTGAATAAACTTCATTTACATAATTACCTTTTATTTTTCAGATCGAGACATAATTTAAACCTTTGAGGTTAATTATAACAAATTCTCATTTTATTAGAAAATACAGTCATAAACTTTTAATCAGAGAATTTTCTAGTTGTAGTTCTTTTTACTCTTGCTGCAATCATTAAAAGAAATTTGAAATAATTTCTCTGCTTTTGAAAAGTATTACTTCCATCAAAAGTTTCCTACACTTTCATGCAAATTAAAAACCTTAATTTCCTTATATTCCCCTTTAATGAAAGGAAAATGAAGTATTAACTTCTTTAAAAAAACGACTAATTCCTTTTAATTATCAAATAAAACTTTTCTCCGTTTATTTCTCATGTCGAAAAATAATGAATTTCTACATTTTGACAAACTATTTCTAATCAGTTTTAGAAGAACAAAATAATATGACAATTTTAAGCAAATGTAAAGAAAATTAATCAAACTAATGTTCCCGTTAACCTCTTAGTCATTTAAGTAACGCTAAATGAGTTTTAAAAGTCTGAAATAGAAAACTTGAAATATGACCTCGTAAAAAAATATAATTTTCGTCTCGACATATTTTTCGTTAATTATGTTGTTTGTTTTAACCTGTCCACTTAAAAGCTTTCGCCTCTTAAGGATAACTCGATATTCTTCATCATAATCGAAGAACAACACACGAAAAAAAACACTTCAACATAACTTTACTTAGCTTGGAGTAAACTCAAACTGAAAGCTTCCTGAATTTATATAGAAACGTAGCCCCACTTTCGTGAACTTGATACGGTGTGGCGATAATGTGGTTAACCAACATTGAGTTTTCTCACTTTAACTTTACTTTGTTCTTTAGAAAGTGACGTCACTCTAAGAGTGCGAAGTTGCCAAACGATAAAAAAAAAACTTTTCGTTAAATTGAGTTAACGTTTAACATGACGCGGCACAAACTATTATTTTTTTCCTTCTTATTCTAAAATATTTTTAGTCTTCTAGAACACCTATGGCGGTTATTCGAGACTACGCGACGTCTTAATCAATTCCTTTGCGCGAGAATGAATGACTCATTGTGATTGGCTAACAAGTATTTCAAAATTCGAATTCATTTTTAAAGTTGTGTTGTGATTGGTCACTAGAGCGTCAAAATTGTTGCCATTAGAAGCAACCTTAGTCCTAAAAATGCTGTGAAGAAAGTTCATAACTGAATTTTAGATTCTGGAAAAAGTAATAACGAGCGTGTTTCTCTGACGTCATAGACATACGTAGCCGTTATGTCAGAAAACATGGTGGGCGTTGTAATGGATTTTACTTGATCGTCGATTAGAGATTTAATGTTTCGTAACTGGTTTCCATGGTTAGTAAAACCATTATATACTGAATATTTTTCTTCTTTTACGATGAAATATGTGGGTTTATTTTTGGAATAGTTTGTAAGGTGATATTGTTTAAATTGAAATTTTACATAAATGTGCGCTTATCTTTTTGAATCTATAAATAACGGACTATTGAGCAAATACAGCTTTATCATTATAAAATTCTAAAAGGAGATATTTTTTTCAGATTAACTTTACGTAAGTTTACTTTTAATACGTTTGGTTATAGAAATACGGAGCATTTTAAAAGCGCTATTTACTATTGATAAATTTCTTTACAAATCTTATAACATAAAAATACTTCATTGATTTCAATTTTGTAAAAAATACTATTGAATGGAGTAGGTATACGTTTAATCCATTTTTAGTCTGCTTACGCTTAATATTAAGCTAAAAATAAACTAGTATAACAATTTTAAAAGTACATGCGAGTATAAAAAGTTTTTGCAACTTTTAAAGTATAGCCGTTGAAAACTGATGCTTGCAAAATTGTATAATTGTGTTATTACCATTAAAAACAAGATTCGTATGGAATTAAAGAATTTTTAATAAAATAAACATCACTATATGTAAATGAATGAACTAAACTTAATGCATAATTACTTGTCCATCAATTAATGATCAACTAATAAAATTTTCCAAGCACATATTAAATTTGCTTGCTTTTTGTTATTATTGTAAACTTTTTAATTATTAAGATGTCAGTTAACTTTAACTTTTTAAGTATAATTTTAAGGTTTAAGTATAAGAACATCATACTTTATTTTAATTACTTAAGAATATTTCAATAATTTTAATCAAATAAATACTTAAAAATACATTAAATTATTTCAAAATTACTGAAATTAGTTGTTAAATTTTTTTTGTTTTTATTTTAAGTAAAAACTGTTAATAAATACCAATATTTCAAATGAAAAAAAATATTGGGATTTAAATATATTCAAATGACAGTTTTAGTACAACAACACTTTCAAAGATTGAATAAATTAAATCAATCTATTTTGTGTCTTAGATATAGCTCATTAATACCGGAGTTGTAACAAACTTTTCCTGAATAAGCAATTTTTACGTGTTTGTGAAGTTACTTTGCTAACATTATAAACTTCAAAAAAGGGTTAAGTTTACGAATTCGCTAATGATTGCAGATAGTACAGTCTAACCCCGTTAGCGTGAAATCAATGGGGCTGCCGAAATTGCTCGCGCTAACCAAATTTCGTGTTAAACGAATAAATTAAAGTTAAGTTTTAAGTACGAATAACTGCTTTTAGTTCGCCTTAAACAAGATTTCGTGTTAAGCAATTTCACGTTAACCGGGTTTGACTGTAATTACAATGGATCCTAATGATATGTATCAACAAGAAAGAAATTAGAATAAAATGGTTTTTGTTAGTGCATTCCTAGCGTCCAAATACATATATATATATATATATATATATATATATATATATATATATATATATATATATATATATTTGGTAAAGTTTGTATGTTTACGGGATGATGCGTAGTTATTATTTTTTTAAAATTATTTTTAAGTCATTGTTAGTCTGAATAATACCAAAATTTTTCAACTGGAATGTAAAATCCATTTGGTCATCGGTATCGGATTTTTATCCTCGAAGTTTTTTTCCAACATCCCACCCACCTATTTGGCTGAAAAGTTTTACGGAGATTTTTGGTTAACACATTAGTTAGGGGAAGAATGATGTTTTGATGTATATTAACAAATTTCAGCTCGTTTGAAACTAGTTACAAAATGGATGTCTAATGGGTAAATAAAATCAGTCCCTGTTCCCTGAAACTTTTCACGTAGAAAAAATGAGGATTTTATGAAATATGATTGCGCTATTATTTGGATGACTTGAAATCGTCATCTTATTGGCCGAAAGAGTTAAAAGTTATATAATAGTTTAATTACATGATAAATGCATGAATTAAAACTCGTATAATATCTATACTAATAAAACAAAAAAAGTCTGAGTGTGTGTGTCTATCAGTCTATAGAACCCAACTCTAGCATTCGGATAACTTTTAAATTAACAAAAGTAGTTTTTAATTTTAATTTCCATTCTGAAAACACGAATGTTAAATTTGTTAATTAGTTTTTTTTAAAAAACTTTTTAAAAGGTTGAATGCAAGAACATTCTATAAATTCTGCCCACATGGTAGCATGGCAACCTTGGATAATATTTCATTGATGGGACAAAGGTTAAAAAAATATCCCGGTGCTTTGGGGGGTTTAGGGATGAGGTAAGTTTGAATTATTGTATTAAAGGGGAATTTTTTAATTTATCGACTTAGGGGAAGGGGTGGATTTATTAAAGGGCATTTTGCGTAGCAATGAACCTTCTAGCTAGCGATAAGGCTTGGTTCACGAAGGGTCAAAAGGTTCCAAAGGAAAGGGTCTATATAAATTGACGGGTCTCTTCAACTTGAAGCTGCGTAGTTAGTAAATTATTAAGTACTAGCTAAATACCCATGCTTCGTTATGAAATTTTAACATGTGCAATATTTTAGTTAGCTGTGAGGACTCGTGTAACGGAAATCTGTCATTCGTGTCACACAGGCTTACTTCACTCGTTGAAAGGTTAATTGCTATGCAATGCAAGTATAGGCTCGCTTCGCTCGTTGAAAGGTTCATTGTTGCGTAAGCATAAGCTCGCTTCACTCAGTAAAATCTAATTGCTTCTTAAAGCCTTAATAATAGAACCCTCTCCCTTGTCAAGGGGGGGGGGGGGGGAATGGAAAAAAAAATTTCCCCGTTAATGCAATAATACAACACCCCTTTAAGATTATTTTAACACGTGTTTGTGGAAAGCAAAATTAGAGGCTAAAACTACTTATGTTGAAACTTTCAGAGATCTAGGCCTATTCAAAGTCGCTTTTTGTGAAAAAATTAACTGAAAAATAAATTAAAATTTTAACATTCTTTTTGTCAGTCCAATTAGAAGGCCAAAACTACTTGTGTTGAAAATTTCAGAAACGTAGCCTAATTACAAATCGTTTTGTAAAATATTTGTTAATTAATTGGAAAAAAAACATTGAAAAAAAAATAAATTAAATTCTGTTTTTCAGAAATCCAATTAGAAGGCCACAACTATTTATGTTGAAAATTTCAAAGCTGTAGCCCTATTTGAAATCGCTTTGTAATATATATAATAATTAATTAAAAAAATTAATTAATAACGAACTAAACAAAAATATTAAATTCTGTTTTTCTAAATTCCAATTAGAAGGCCAAAACTACTTATGTTGAAAATTTTAGAGCTGTAGCCCTATTAGAAATCGTTCTGTAAAATGTTAATTAATTAATTAAAAAAATTAATTAAAAAGAAATTAAATAAAAATTTAAAATTTTGTTTTTCAAAAGTCCAATTAGAAGGCCAAAACTACTTATGTTGAAAATTTCAGAGCTTTAGCCCTATTAGTAGTCGTTTTGTAAAATGTTTATTAATTAATTAAAAAAGAACAAAATAAAAATTTAAAATTCTGTTTTTTAAAAGTCCAATTAAAAGGCCAAAACTACTTATTTTGAAAATTTTAGAGCTGTAGCCTATTAGTAATCGTTTTGTAAAATGTTTATTAATTAATTAAAAAATTAATTAAAAATAACTAATTAAAATTTTAACGTTCTGTTTATGATGTATACAATTAGAAAGCCAAAACTACTTATGCTGAAAATTTCAGAGCTCTACTCCAATTTTAAGTAGGTGTCTATAGATCCACAGAGCAACAGGCAGACAGATAGACAGACAGACAGCCAGACACACAGCTTGTTTTATTATTATAGATTATTAATACAGATTTTTATATATCTTTAAATATTTTAAGTTGTTTTCCACTGAATTTTTAATTTTATAAATTACTTTAATTTGAATCTTTTACAGAATTTAGCACACTAAAAAGTAGTTATGAAAAAAATTAAGTTTCATTAGAAGTAATAGAAACTTTAATTTTGAAATATAATAATATACTTTTATTTAATCAATAGTTTAAGTAGAATCCATTTATTGAAGTCATCTATTATTTTTTATACATCGAAGGTATTATTTTTATAAATGTGTCTTTTTGTATGATCTATGAAGTTGTATAATATAAATGATTTTTAATAAAAATTCATAAGAGGTAAATTATATTCTTAATTAAACTCAAAATATGCAGTAGTACGAAAATAAGCTGAAGTAAGATAATTACAGACCTTGCTTTACTTAATAACATTATTAAAATATCTAATAACTAGAATTTAAATCGTTGACAAAAATAAATTTTTGTTCCACATATCCAAGGAATTAAAAAAAATATATATAATGTACCTGAGTTATAATGTAATTAAAACTTAGTGCAACAAAAATATAGAAATAGATGTGTAACAACAGAATTCATTAATTAAATTCATTAACGATAAAAGTAACTCATTAATAGATGAGAACTGAAAAAAAAAACCATTTAATGTCTCCAGTATATATATATACTTTATAAATATGCTTGCTTTCATGTTGCCAACTTAATAATATGTGATTTCCACTTTGAGTTCCTGGTTTCTTTCGCTAAATATTTCCTCGGTATACTTTACATAAATTTTAATAATACTTTTTTTGGACATTTTTACATTATTTTCTTGGCAACTTCCACTACGGATAATCCGAAACGCTATCTTTTCATACCATAAACTGGCAACACTTGTTTGTCTGGAACAAAGTTTGGCACGCCATGTCTAGCTCAAAACAAACAACAGATACATTCCAAACTGAAAATAAAGGTTGAGGACATTAATACATAAACTTCAACGCTCAAAAGCAAAACAAAGTAAGAACCAAACCAAGTCAAGTAACAGTTGGGCAAAAAAAAAAAAAAAAAAAAAAAAAATACTGAAGGTTCAAAATGTGAGAATAGATTCGAAATTCAACGATGCGTTTTCAGATTAATTTACAACCAACTCCATAAAGCAAAACATTGTTCAACAATGTTGAAACTTAGGGTGTCTGAGAGAGTTCATTTGAAGCATGAAGAAAGCCCATTCATCTTACGATAAAATTAGACGAGTTCGTAAGTTGATAGTAAACAACAAAGAGTGCGAATGTAAATTTGTGGAATTCAAAAGTAAGGTTTTCTGAGGCTTTTGCCAAGATGTTAGAAGAAGAAGGTTTTGCAATGTTGCCAAGAAAATAAAAACTTTTAACAGCTGCGTTTAGCGTTTTGATATGAGTATTATCTGGTGAATTGAAAAAATTATAGAATGATTAGATTATTTTTAGTGAGTATTTGATATGAGTATTATCTGGTGAATTGAAAAAATATAGAATGATGAGATTATTTTTAGATTGAGTATTATTTGATATGAGTATTATGATATGAGTATTATTTAGTGAATTGAACAAATTATAGAGTAATTAGATTATTTTTAGATTGAGTATTTGATATGAGTATTATGATATGAGTATTATCTGGTGAACTGAAAAAATTATAGAATGATTAGATTATTTTTAGATTAGATTTAATTAAGGGGGACTTAATAACCTTAAAACTATTTTTTATAATTTAAGCCTTAAAATTATAATTTTTTATCTATTTATAAGTACTAGATTAATAGAAAAAATGTTGTAAAAAAATAATGTAGTTCTTTTTATTTAAAAAAAAAAAAAAAAAAAAAAAAAAAATTAAAGAAAATACAGCAAAGTTCAAACTGTATTTTATTTTTCAATTTTGAATATTTTTTTTATCAAAAAATTTTCATACTTATGCACCCTAAACTTTTAGAGGTCAAAATTTGAATAAGTAAAATAGTTATGGAGAAAAATACTAGAATTATGTCTATAAATAAAAAAAAAATAAAAAAAAAAAAATATATATATATATATATATATATATATATATATATATATATATATATATAAAAAAATCAGAATTTTTTTTAATTTTTCGCAATTTTGTATTTAAAAATAATAAAGCATCAAAG
The DNA here is from genome assembly GCA_963978545.1 of Linyphia triangularis. Classification (NCBI taxonomy): domain Eukaryota; kingdom Metazoa; phylum Arthropoda; class Arachnida; order Araneae; family Linyphiidae; genus Linyphia; species Linyphia triangularis. Next base: position 32,475,497 of record OZ021726.1, read on the forward strand.
AGGCCATTACAGCAATTATGATTTCACCAAATAAAATGTCATTTTTATACAACTGTAATTATCAGATCAGTTAAAAATTTTGTTAAAACAAGGAGAAGATTTCCATGTTTTATAAAAACTAAAAAAAAAATGGAAAATCAATTCTTTTATAATTTTTTTTTAATCATAGATTGCCAAGAACTTTTAAATAAAAAAGGCGTTTACGACTTTGTATATTTAAATAAAAATATTCTAATTTTCTTAAGGACTAAATAAATGAACTTAAATATACACTTGAGAGTTTTTTCAGTTCAAAACATGAATTGTTTATAGCTAAATTATTGCTAATTTTGCAAAGACAAGGATAAAAATTGTATATTCATAAAATATACGAATAATAATAGGTTTTTTTTTGTTTTTTTTTTGTAAATATCGGAAAGCACTCTTTAGCTATCAAATTCAAACAATATTTTAATTTTGTAAAAAGAAGAACGTTTCAAAATATTTTAGGATAATTTTTTTATGGGCTCTATATTTAGTGATACTCCAAAGAGAGTTTTTCAACTATTTATAAGTTTGTTTACGACTGTTTTTATTTAAATATTCTTCAAAAGTATTGCTTTATTCTTCCAAACATAATCAGATGAACATTATTAAAAGCTAACAATGTCCTTGTGATGCTGTTTGGAGGATAAATGATTATTATTGATAAATTCGGTTTAATTAAATTTGCAAACTTCAATGGACAATTCCCGCATTTTTTAAAACGAGTAAAATTAGTACATATTTATGAAGAATTTCTTTCTGATTCCAAATATATAAACAAAAGTTCTTTAAAAAAATTAGTTATTTAAATATTAAGAAAAGAAAATGCCCCAAAACCGAGCCAAAACTAGTCCGATCAAAACAGTCAAAATTCGTGACGTTAACAATTCCCTGCATTTCTATGGTTATCGTGAGGTTTGTGCCTAATACTTATCGTTAAAAATGTTGGCGTTGGTAGACCATTGGCACATTCCGTACAGGTTGGCGAGATTTGCGAGAAACTTGCAAATCTGGTTTCCGCTTCTGCATTTCAAGCCAAGATGTTTGAGATCTCTTTACGTCACGCTCAACGCCAACGAAATGGGTCGTTTTCTTGCCAACCTCTAACGAGGTAATTTTGATTGCAAATTAAAAAAAAAAAAAAAAAAAGCACATTGAGCAGAAATTTTTATGTTTATGGCATTTTCTGAACATTTAGAATTGAATAAAAAAATTTTTTAAAAATGCAGGAATTGTCCATTGTAGATATAATTTTCATTTCTTACTAAGCAACATAAAAATATTAAAAAGTAATATGAAGTAATTGCCAATATTTTTTTTTTATTTTTTTAATATACACACGTAAGAAATATTAAATGTCATAAAATTGTCAAAATCAGAATTTGTATTAATATTCAATTTTAAGAATGTATTAATGATTAAGTAATTTATTCAAAAGGGAAATAGGAGTCAGTTGGGTTGAATTATAGCATTTTATTTTAATTTCATGTTAAATTAAGAGAATATTAGAAATAAGAATACTTTTTATTAATTATTACAAATCTGTCATTTACACACCTTTTGTAAACTATTTTACTTTTTTACCTGCAGAACTTAATAACTTCTTCTCAACACTAAAATGTGGTCCTAATAAATCTTAGAGGGCAAAATGGGACAGTATGAAAAAGGAAAAATATTCAAATAAATTGTAGTTTGTAGACACTGTATATATTGCTCATACCCAATATACTTTTATTTTACTAACCTTATATGACAGACTAACACATAGTACTAAAAATTAAACATTTTTTGTTGGTGAAGTACTTAAAATTGATTTGGTATTCTTAATAACTCAGTCTCTGCATAGGTACAAGGCTATGATAAATCTTATTTAAATTATTAAAAATAGATTTGAAAATACATAGTAAAAAGAAAAATATTTTATTTCTATAAGAGTTTTGCTGATGCTATAAGAGTTGCCTTACAGCCCATTTACACAGACCAAAAGCGCTGCGCTGCGTCTCGGTACGCCACTCTACGAGTAATCTGTTTACACCAAATCGTAAGCTATTGCAAAGACGCGCGCGCACCTCTGAGAAGGAACCTGTTTACACAGGAATTTCGTTTGCGCGGGAACTCGCAACGCAATGCTCTGCATTTCAGATTCTACCTCTGTCGTACCGCTCGTTCATTTAATTTTAATTCTTGCCAAAGATTCAGTGAAGTTCAGCTCTTCAAAAGACCTTCTTATTTTCGAAGCTTATTAAAGCGATTTTTTGTCAAAAAAATGGGACAACCTTTTTTAATTATTTAGCAGTTTCCTTTAAATCGAATTTTCCATTACAGCTTCATAGTGTTTGCTTTTATCTTATTTGATACATTTTTGAAAAACAAAAAATATTAATTATTTCAAAACTATGTTTCATGAAATCTATATTTTAAAGATGTTTCAAAATTTTATTTCTTAATTTAACCAGCACATTTTTTATGAAAAAGGTAAATATGGTTCAGATATATAAGGACCTTTTCTTCAAATCGGCACTTTATCGTGTTTATATTTGGAAAATTCCTGACCTATAATTTTGCTGTATATAGTCTTTATATGAAAATAATAAGTTTTAGGGTGTATTTAAAATTTATATTTCCTACATTGAAAATAAAATGCAAATCATTTCTAACAGAGACACAATCCACTGATAATTCGTTAAAAAACGTACTGTTTATTCAATTTGCTAATTTCATGACTTAATAATTTTACTGCTTCTTAACTTATAAAAGTATATATATTCCCTTTTCCAATTAGCTTTATCTGATGTATTACAGTGAAACAATTGCATACCAATGCACTTTTTAAAATGGATGCAGTGATTTTTATCCATGAATAATATTAAAACAAAAACTCCTTAGAAAGTGTTACTTCTAATTCAGAGAAATGTTTCAACAACTTCTTTGTGGTGGAGAACAACATTTTACAAGGTATATTAAAATACAATCATAAAGTAAAGAAAAAAGAAAGCTCTACATTAATTGGGGATGGGATTATATTATTTAAGTGGAAAAACAATTATCATTTTTTAACATATTAAATTGCCATTACTGAGGTTTGTAGACAGTAGTTGGTCGTAGCTGAGCATTCTTTTTAAAATCACAATGTTAGAACTACCATATTATCTCATATACCAAAACACATGTACACCAAAGGTAAGGGAATGTTCACTCAAAGAAATAGTCTCGTTTCTTAACGAACACTTTTAATTCTAAATCACACTCACACAACGTCAACACATGACAAGTTACGAAAATAAGAAGTTATATTATTAGAAAAATTATATAGTTCACTATGTCCTTTTATCTGCTCAGTTCTGAAAGCCGGCGACACACCAAGCTTCACTCTTCCACCTTCCGTCTCGTTCGTCCTCTCCCTCTGAATGGGGATTTTGCCTTCACAGTTCATTTTGGACCACTTGGCGATAGTTATCTCCTTGGCGGTCGCTCATTTTAGACATGCACAGAGTCTTACACCATTCTTTTTGAAAAAATTACTATCCACATGTAAAACATTTTTAGTGAGAAAAAATATACAAATCTGTAACGTAATGTTGGGTATTAAAAATAGAATGTGTGTTCTTTGAAAAGATGAACTTACATTTACATTCAAAAATAGAAAAACACGGCGAACACACTCTAGAAAATTAGTAAACACAAATCGATCTTGCAATAACAATCATTAAAAAATAAACATACCTGTTAATCCTAATTTATTTCCAATAGTTTTCCAGGCAGCATACTTCGCTGGTTGATCTTTAAAATCCTTCCGCTGTTGATCATATAATATACGCATTCCTTCTACCCAGCTGAAATAATTTTTTTTTTCTACTTCCCATGAGTCTGCCATAGCGAAGTTTTGATAACGAAGCATTGCGATTTCTAACGAGAAGTTGAATTGTAGCAACTTCTTCGTATCGCAGCGTAACTGGCGTAAGCTTTCGTAACTGACGTCACTCTTTCGTCACATACGGGTCATTAGAAACTCAGCGATCGCTTGCGAGAGTCGTTAAGACGCGCAACGTAACGCAGCGCAGCACTTTTGGTCTGTGTAAATGGGCTGTTACTGCCTGCCTTTTTCTGTAACGCTGTAAGTGTAAGAGTTTTAATGGATCATTTTCAGAATTATGATTATGATCGGAATAAATAAAATATATTTAGACATGAAATAACGCATAAAAAATAACGCATATATTTTGCATAAATTAACGTTCATTTCTAATAAATAAATTTTTAACAGTAATTTGCCCCATATTTTGCTGTTAAGGATTTTTATATTTAAAATTAAATGCAAACACCATCACACGCTGACAACAGAATCTGCGGTATGTTAATGAATAGCAATATTTGATTGATGGTAGCTATTAAATATATTATAGATCCGATTTTGTTGTCAGTCAAGATCGAATTTAGTTCCCAGTTGAGTTCCCAGGCAGTGTAGTTTTTCAAAAAATCCTTTGTTAACAATTATGTTGTCAAAGAAAAAATTTCATTGCACAATATTAAAAGAAAATTTTAATTTTTAATGAATAATTCATGTATATTAAATTAAAGTGTTCGTTATATTCATAATTTTTCATTCAGCGCCTTACAATTTCCTATTTTATGTATCTTTATTAACCAGTTAACTGTGTCGCTCCGTTTTGAAAGTGCGAATTTCTGTGTGTCACGAAAATCGACCGATGACGAGTATAGTCGTCAAGCACAGAGTAAGTGTCGCTGGTAAAATATTGCATCAAAAAGATAAGTTTATTTTATAAAATTGCTAATTTTGTTACTAATATACATTTAATATGTATTACATAATTAACGAAAAACATAAGAATAATATATCTAAAGTTAAAAATTTAAATTTCTGTTGTGGAGTGGTATTCATCGAAACAAGGTACGCTGATCAGCCAGGGGGCAGTATAGCCTAGATGATGCTCTTGCGCCAGTAAACCCACAACCAAACTAAAGCTGTTTCAGCCGGTGCATGCGGGGACCCATGCCTTTTTCTCAAATTTTTCATATTTTATAATTCTTTGTTTTATTCCGGCCTGGCCTCAAAATATTCTAAACATCTTGAAATTTGAGAATATGTTTCGTTTTTCATGATAATTACAATTTAAATAGCCAATGGTCACTACTTTTTACGCATGACGAGGATTCTCTTCATGACAAAAAATCCAGGCACTTCTCCATCACGAGTATACTTGTCAAACTCAGTTAATTGGTTAAAGATTAACATAAATTGTCCTATATTCGTATTGTATAACCATTCACACACTACCTTTCTTTTACAAAATTAGTTTTTTTTATAACTTTAACTATATATAATTGTAATGATTTAATACCGGCATTAGAGGTCGGCGATATATCGATATTTCTAAAAAAATATCGATATTAAAAATATTGATAAAAGTTACCGATATATCGATATTTTCAAACATTTTTAGTTTTTTGATGATCGTTTTGTAGTTCCATGTGTTTTTTCGATTTTCTTTATTCCCTTTTCAAAAATTTCAAAACTAAAGTTTGAACTTGGCTGAGAGAGTTAAAATGGCACCAATATTCAATATTTTGCCATACACTTAGAAGCTATTGAAAATTATCTAAATTTTTCTTAAAATCACTGCACTAAATAAGCGAAAATATAACTTTTTTTTGTAATAGATCCATTTCAGTTGAATAAGTAGTCACCGTACAAAAAAAAAAAAAAAAAACAATCATGAAAAGCAGAAATTTGCCCCGAAAAATTTTGTTTCTGGCAAAATTGAAAATCAAATAAAAAAAAAATCTTGTATCGATATTTTTTCTATGCAACGATATAGTATCGATATTTATTTTGATCGATATTTCCGACATCTAACCGGCATACATGCTTCAAAAGTTAACCAAACACGCATCCTCTATATTTATACAAAACCTCAATTATGAAATAATCGAAACTTCCAAACAACACCATAAAAGAACAAAATGAAGCACCAACCCTTCTATCATTCAAAGCTGAATACGCTTCTGATCGAGACATCATAAAACTCCTAACCTCAATACACATCCCCTCGACAATTCTCCCCAAACCCCTTCTTAAATTCTCCCCTCCCCCTACCCCAACTAAAAGATCTTTCTGTCATAATTAACAACATTAAACCCCCCAACCTTACAAGGACATACACACCAAGATAAGATTTATTCCAGCCGAGAACAAATCTAACTCCCATCCAACATGGCTTTATTTCCTGATGCATTGGTGCCTAGTCCCTCCTTCCAGGATAGAGAAGGTGCTTTATTTCTCAGGCACAGGCAGTAACATCTGTCCTTCCTGGTCCATCCATCAGGACCTGAATAAAACGACGTTTCCAGATTCAGAGTACACCTTCCTAGAGAAATCTCCATTTCAAATGCTCTTTGCAGGACTTGCTTAGGTATTGGGATGAGGAAGGAGGGTTCTGTTCATTGTGGCGAATCTTGGGAAGGTCTGTCGATGGTAAATGGAAAAGATTGTCTGGTTTTTTCTTGTTTGTGTTGTTGGAAAAAGGAGTTATTTGGGGACTTGTCGTATAGTGTCAGGATAGAGGATTTAGGAAAGTGTCCTAAATTCATCTGCTGGTTTTAGTTATAAAGTATTATCATTAGTGATTGTTTTAACGTTTCTATTTTATCTTTAATTGGAGCAGTTTTTACGTATATAATTATTTAATGAACTTTTCGCAAATAAATTGCCCGTTTTATTGTTTCTTTCGATGGTAACAGAAAAGATTATCTAGTTTTCTTATTTTCAATTACCCATATGCATACATAGAGTAATGAAATTATAGCATGCGGTCAAAAAAAAAAAAAAAAATGTTTTTGCATTTCTCCACGTTTTGGAACATCCTGATTTCAAAAAAGTTTTCTAGAAAAAATGTCTGTGTGTAAGTGGTCAGCATAACTCTCGAACAAATTGAACTAGGATGTTCCAATTTGGTGTGCGGGTTAGTGATGACCATGCGAGTTACCATTAAGGTTTTTGTCTAAATCGCGCATGCGCATAAGGTAGCTGCCCTTGAAAAAATTATGAATTTCAATGATTGCTAAAAAATGGCTATAATGATTTTGTTTAAAATCGCTATGATAATGCTTCTTAAAGTGTTCTAAACACCCCCCCCCCCCCCACCCTCCGAAATTCCAGTAGAAATGCTTTAACGGCGTAAAAAGTTGAAAAACGAGTACTTTTAACACAGAGTTCTCCTTCCTTGAGCATACCTCCTCAACGATCGTTTTTTATTCTCTCTTCAGTTTCACTTATAAGAAAGGATAATATAAGAATTATAGAAAAGTATATTGCAAAAATCATCAATTTGGGATTTTTTTTTTGTAAAGACTCGTACAAGAATTATCTAAAAAATATCGCCAAAGTGGCAATTTTTTCTAAATGAATGATGGAAATATGAAAATGGTAAATGACACAAATTGACATCAGTATTAAAGTGTAATTGAAAGTTGTGTAATATTTCACACCCCTAGTTTTATTTATGCCGTTTGGTAAAAAAAATAGTTATTTAAAGACTTCAGTGTGATAGAGGATTTAAAAACAGTGTCTGCGATGCTTCTACTAATTTTAGTTTGGTAGTATAATTTTTGTGATAGTTTTCGTTTAAGTTATAATGGAATTCCTTTTTGCATATTTTTCCTCTTTTTATTTTACCTTTGTTTGGAATAGCTTATGTGTATATAATTATTTAATAAATTTAACACAAACAATTAGCCAACTTTTTATTGTTTTTTTGGATGGTATATGTAAAAGATTGTCTATTTTTTTCTTGTCGATGTTGTTTGGAAAAAAGTTATTTGGAAACTTTAGCGCAGTGTCAGGCTAAAAAGTTAAAGAAAGTGTCTTCGATGCTTTGACTAATTTTACCATGACTGTATTATTTTTGGTAATGGGTTCATTTTCCTTTATGCTGTAGTTTCTTTTGAAATGTTTCTTTCATTTTTCTATATCAGTTTATACAGAGAAGCTTACACGCATATATAATATAAGTATATACTTATTTATTAGACTTAACGCAAGCAACCAGCCAACCTTTTATTGTTTCATGTATTTCCCAGTCTAATCTATTTTCTTAAGTGAAGTAATGTTTGGAGAGAAACTATAATTTTTTTTTCTTACAATTCTGCACGAAAATGTAAAACAGCAATGCATCGTTAAACATTTAAAATGATTGTTTCAAATTATAATTTTAATAAAATTTGGAAAATTATTTAGTGATTTTGTTAATAAATTAGTTATATTTTTTTTCTAATTAAGTTTTTTTTCAATTCTTCATTTCAATTTGGTTTCAAGCGGTAAAGACTATAAATTTTGAGTTAAAAAACACAGCAAAAATATGGCAAATGTTAGAAATATTTCATTTATTTCATAGTAAGTCTGACATTATTTATTTTAGTTGTTCAATGTTATCTTAGCGTATTTATATTTATTTAACACTTCGGATTTTAAAGATAAGACTTCTGACTTTTTAACTTTTTAAATGGTAATTTATCTATGTATAGAAATGTAAAATAAATGTATTATATGCTTGAGATATAGTCGGTAAAAAAAAATATTAAAAAAAGTAGATGTTTCACTTAAACAATATCTTTGTTTTACAATTTAATAGCAGAAATAAATATGCACCCAAGCTATTTAATTATAATTTTTCAAAAGTGAACAAAAATATTTTTAATTTAATTCTTGTAAATGCTATTAAATTAAGATATATCAACAATTTTCTAAATTAAAAGGTTTATAACTAAAAGTTTTTTTTTTTTTTTTTGACAAATGTTCTTATGGAAAAGTGAACAGGTTTTCAAATTTATATACCAGTCTATAATAATAATATTAATAATAATAATAAAAAAATACTAAAAAAAGGAATATAATTTGAATAATAAAAATTTAAAATATATAAAGACATGGCCTTTTTATATTGATTCCCAATTAAATTTTTAAATTTTTTACTTTTAATTACTGCTTAATTTGAAACATAATTAAAAATTTTATCAATTACAAATATATCAAACATAATCAAAGCTTAGTAAATATGACCCTGTTATAAAATTGTTCAATATTATTCACTACTCAAACTAATTTATTTTTAAAGATGAACTCCAGCGAACACATATAAAATATAAATGATGGTGATATCAATAAGCAAAGTACTCCTTTTTCAAACTATACACAACATTATGTTTAACATCACTAAACATTCAAGTTGAAAAGACCTTCAATTGATACATCACAATATCAATATACTTTGTATCTCACTTATAATCCTTCCTCCATTATAAGACATCTCCACATGATAATTTCTTTCCCAATTCCAAACTTAAACAGTGTCAAATATCTATGTACATATCCCATCCCCCCCCCCCCCCCTATCATACACATTCCAAAGCAGCAACGGCCTGAGCAAATAAGTGGACTGTCCATCAGTCGGTCGCTTGTCCATTGCGAATCTCCATTTCAAATGCTTTTCCGTCTGCTAGGGGTATTAGCATTGAGATGAAGTTAGATGTGTTGTCATGGAAACAAGAGTTAGATTGCCACTCCGTGTTTGCAAATGTAAAGGAGTTTTGTGACGGTGGAGTAAAGACGGTGTCGAGAATGTAGGTGTCGTTGCTTCAGGGCTATGTGGAGGTTTTACGGAAGGACTAGTGTATTTGAATGATTTTTTTTTAAAGTCTATGTGTTAGGGATTGTGGGGGATTAGATAGATATATTGCGTGTGTGAAGAATTCATGTGTTCATTAAGGTTTATAAATCAGCTTTAGTATGAAAATATTTCGAATTTTAATATAAAATAAATAAAAGTATGTGATTTAAACTTGTTTGAAAAATAGATGTTTTAGTACAATTCTAATGGTTGATGATACTCGAAAAAAAATTTGAATTTTTTTTTTCTTCTTTATATATAGTTTTTATGAATACTGATGCCCACCTGCTGTGTGGTAAGTGCATTGACTCTGCATGGCTAAAATTTATATCTAGCTTGGATTTCTTTGGGGATTATAATTCAGTTTAAGCTGTATATCCTACCTTTGATTAACCGTTATTATTAACACAAATATGTCAATAAGTGTACAAATGAACCAGTTATGAATATTTTGTTTGTTTGTTTCAAATCTAGTTTCAATTTTAGTGCAATTCAAGTTCTGTAAAATTTTCAAATTTCAATAGATGGCAACATAAATATTTAAAAAATTCTTTGAAATTCCGGGTTTTGAATAGCACAGTTTGATAACACGATTAGAAAAAAAAAAAAAAAAAGGGGGGGGGGGGGAAATACCTTATAAAAGTTTTTTTAATTACTATGTCCTCATTTTCAAGCCAGCAAGTGAGAATTTTACGTATTATATTTGGTAAACCTATTAAATGTTTTACTTTTGTCAATTTGTTACCTATTGGATATTTTTATTATATATTAAAGGCTTTTTTTCTGAATTTATTGAATATTTAATTTTGTAGAAATATTTACTTGTTGACAGACTACAAATAGCATAATTAAATAAATGACTTTTATTTTGAATTATTTTGAATGTATGCCAACATGAATATTTATTAAAAAAATATATCTCACAAAAAACAATACTATCATATTGTTCAAATATTTCTCAAAATGAAACAGTTTTAAAAGTTGTATTGATTCTATCTAGATTTATTTAAAAAAGAAACTTTTCCTTTCTTTTAATTTTCTTTTTTAAACACATTTCAGTCTTCTTTAGAACTAATAAATAGAATTGCGATATAGAAAAGAAACAAATTTTTTTAAGGATGCATAAGGGAAATAGAAAGTTTCCAACAAAATAAGATTTTCGATTCAGAATTATTTAGCACAATAATAGAACACAGATATATATTCTCAAACAACCGAAATTATTAATATATAACTTCTTTAAACTCAAATTGACATTCCATGTTATTTACTTAAAAAATATCCAATAATATAAAATGTTACCCAGTAAAAAACATAAAATAATTTCAATTGATTTATCTACCCCGCCCCCCGCCCTTCCCTTCTCCCCGAATAAAAAAAATTAAAAGATCATGTTTAATATCAATTCTTATCTTGTTCTTTGCTAAACTAGCTATTTTCTAAATTCGATGTATGATAAATTAATTTTTACCCACAAACTACCTCTTTTCTACTCTTTTCTAAACTACCTGTAAACATGTTTTTTTTCTTAAATGGCCGATTTTATTAATTAATTCTTTTCTAAATTTGCTTGTATTAAATGATATATTTTCAAACTAGCTCTTTTCTGAACTTGCTCTTTTGCAATCAAGCTCTTTTATAAAGTTAATTTTAAATTAAAATCAAAAAAACTAAATACCAAATTATTTTTTAAAGCATATCTTTCCTTAAACTAGCTCTCTTTTCGAGATTTTCGTTGTTTCTCTTTGGATACTAGTTCTTTTGGTTCTACGATTTGCATTTTAAATAAAAAAATTAACAGCATAAAAATTTACCAAGCACCAAGTTGCCCCAACAATATTTTTGTATAGAAAGACTTGCTTTTAGAATTGAAAACATTGTACTTTGTATATTGTTTTATGCCCTAACACATTAAATATACGAATAAATATAAGTTGTTTTAACAACTACAGTCATCTTGAAATATTACTTACTAAGACAATTATCAAGACAGCCAATACACGTACGTGCTAATTCCTTTAACCGATGTTTAAAATTTCTACAAGAATAGATTTTGCTTTAAGCTATCCTCAACCTAAAAGTTTTTCCTAGATATGTTTCTTTCCAAATGACCTTTTCGAAACAAATTGCCTGTAAAGTAAGTGCAAGAAGAGTATATGTGCTGAGAAAAACGCTCTGAACTTAATGTCAAGTGAGACAAAAGGCATTTATCACAAGTTCGTCGGAAAGGATATCAATGCGTTGCTCTATAATTACCAACAAGGGAAGGGTGGGAGCGGAGCACTAATGAGTATTGGAGGGGAAAGGAGTGATCAGGAAGAGTTGGGAAGAACAATGGTTCACAGAATGGAGAGTGAAAGATATTTGTAGGGTGGGAAGTTTTTATTTAAATTTTTGATTAAATTATTTGAGCAAAAAATGGTGTATTCTTGGTTGATGTAAAAGATTCTTTATTGAATTAATTATGAGTGAAGCTCTGTTGTAAGAAAATACATGTAGTAAAGATGTTATGGTATAGTTAAAAGTTTTACAAAGCATAACATGATCTTGAGGATACTAAATGCTTGCTGAAATGCAAATAAGAATTGTGCTTTCATAATGTGTTACATTTATGCATAGCTATATATTTTTATACCATGAAATGCATTTATATATTTTGGTTTTTACGTTTAAATAATAAAATGTATTTATATAGCGTACATGGTGTAATTTATATAATTTACATGGTGTAAAATTCTAAGTTATGTATGATTTATTAACAAACATAAGTTATGATCATAATTTAAGAAAGCAATTTGATAGTTATTTTGAAGTTATTATTATTTTTTTTTAATTTGAAATATTTTACAATTTAATAAAAGATAGCTGGCTTCTTTTGAATAACTTTACCTATTTGCGACGTAAAAATAAGAGAAAATTTGAAAAGCTGATGATATACTAACATTTAAGTGTAAGACAATGAGATTTTCAAAGAAATACCCCCTCTCCCCCCCAAAAAAAACCCTCGAGTTTTTTTACATAGAAAAAAAAATTAGTTTAGTATTTCATCAATAGATGGTGCTGTTTGTGTACTTAAATTCCCAATGTTAAGTACGTTTAGAGCTATTAATCACTAAAATGTTGTCGAAAAGCGCCATTTTTGGATAAAAAAAATGATTTTGCATACTTTTGCGTAAAAAAAACTAATTACTGATTATTTCTGAGAAAACCACCTCATCCTACTATCAAACCTTCTTGAATTGTTGGTAATTAAAATGTCAAGTTACTTTATTAAACTGAAGTCAAAGTTATGTAATGAATATGCGCCTTTATGCACGATGAAGAGTCATCTAGTGTTTAAAATCACCTAACAATTTCTGCAAAAATATTATTTGTTCCTTGCCTATTGCTTCCTCAACGCTATCTCATGACCTTGATGTAACTGGTTGTAACAGGATTGAAGGGTCTGTATTAGAAGGACTATGCTCTCAATTCAGTAGTCACTCCCACATGACACGTTCATACCATCAGAAATTATCAATCAGTGCCGATTGTAGGACGCATAATTCATGAACTCAAGGTTCGATGTGGTATATAAATTAAGTATTATATTCTGAGTCAGTAGCATTATTGTAATGATAGAAATATATGTTACTTACAATCCAAATTTCTTTAGTTATTTTCGAATTTATTAGGCATTTTCTTTAGGTTCATTTCACAGTTTTTTACTTTCAATTACCCATATGTATTATACATAGGGTAATGAAAGTATAGCATTTGGCCAAAAAAACATTTTTGTATTCCTCCACGTTTTGGAACACCCTGATTTCAAAAAAGTGATCTAGAAAAATGTATGTCTGTATGTGTGTCTGTGGTCAGCATAACTCCAGAACAAATTGACCTATGATGTTCGAATTTGGTATGCGAGTTGCTGATGGCCATGGGATCTACCATTAATATTTTCGTCAAAATCGCGCATGCGCATAAGGTAGCTGCCATTGAAAAAATCATGTTTGTCAATGTTTGTTACAAAACGGGCTAATGCCTCTTTAGATGTTCTAAACATCCCCACCTCTGAAATTCCTGTACAAATGCTTTAATGGCGTAAAAAGTTGAAAAACGAATGCCTTCAACACAGGGTTCTTTTTCCGTGGCCATACCACATCAACGATCGTTTTTTTTTCTCCCGTCAGTTTCACTTATAATATGGGAACATATAAGGATTATCGAAAAGTACATCGCTAAAATCCAATTTAAAAAAAAAAAAAAAAAAAAAAAAAAAAAAAAAAAAAATTTGTGATCCATACAAGAATTATCGCCAAAAATATCGCCATACTGGCAATTTTTTCTAGATAAATGATGAAAGTATAATAACTGTAAACGACGCAAATACATGTCAGTATTATCATGTAATTGAAAGTTGTGCGATGTTCCACACACCTAATTTTTTTTTTCGATTTTGATAATTTAAATTTTTGTTACGTGGAAGTTTTATTGTATCAAAAGATATTTTTCCAGTGTAGATTTCTAGCTACTTATTGGACTATACTTTAGGTAATATTGAGTATATTTTATTATGGCAGTATAATGAATATTGCAGTTTCTCTTCTGATAAGTTCTACCAAGTGGGAATTTCCCAAAGAATTTCTACCTTAGTAGCACAACAAAGATAGCCAATATCACTGGACATTTGCCAATCCCATAGTAAACCAGTCATTGTCACTGATATCTGCCAATCTCGCCTAATTCTGATTGAAATATGCTGAAGGTTTGGAAATGTTGGTGCCGAGTCTAGATATGTAATTTTTTTTTCTAATAATGCACAAAAAATTAAATATTCTTAAATTAAAAATCGTAGCGATAGTAGCATTTTACCGCGAGTAGTGCGGTAAAGTAATTTTATCGCATTAGTGTGGTAAATTTACCGTACGCCTCATGCTCATATTTTATATAGTCTAGGTATATAAATTACATATTTTCACAAGTAATTCACTGCCTGGACTTTCCAACTTTAACATATATACATATTTAAAATATTTTTTGCACATAATTAAAAAAAAATATTGTATGCAACATGTGGAAAATTACATTTTCAAACTCGGTAAATTATTTGACTCGTGCTATCGCACTCATAAAAAAAGTATTTTGCCTCGTTTCAAAAAGTATTACTTTCCCAACTACGTTGCATAAATAACTAATTTATAAAAAACGACAGAAGTCAAAAAATTATGTTTTGACAATTTAAAAAAAATCAAAAAAAAATCGTGTATTTCAGAAATATACTCGACGTTCGGCCAGAATTGGAAAAACTCCAAGAACATATGTTTCCGACATTAATCAGTACTGTTGTACTACCTGCGTATTCTCTGCTGTACTAAGCAAAATGGTGGTATCTGTATTTTTGTGGCCAAACTGAGTATTGTTACCCGTTACCCGGTAGTTATCTGTATAGTTTGTTCAACATAACTCTAATGTTTAATGGTCATATCTGCACGATAAATATTAAAAAGTTGATAACTTAGTCAATAACTTAGCACCAACTCACGAAGTTATTAAACTTTAAACCAAAATTTCTCATTTTATGCTCGGTTGGAGATACAATTTATGTGCTTAGCACGTTAGTACTTCTACGATGTTCTACAGTTAAAGTCTTCCATTTGCCTGAAACATTAATATCGCTTCAGAACATAATTTGTTTTACATTTGAATGAATATTACGTTGATAAATTTTGAATATTCTGCATTAACAATTAGAAGATTGCCTCACCCTTTGAAACTAAATGTTAATGCACATTCCAACGGTGTTAGAGTTTCATGTCAGGCTAATTTGTAAAGTAGTGACTCTTTCCTTATTGGTAGGAGGTTATTTTTTCAAGGCTGTTGTTTCGGGACCTTCCAAACAGAATGTAAGAAACAATTATTGTAAGATACAATTCAGAAAATTAACTAAAAAACTAAGGGTGTGGAACATCGCACAGCTTTCAATTACACTATGATGTAGATTTGTGTAGATTCTCGCTGATGTAGATTTGTGTAATTTATCATTTTTATATTTTCATCAGTCGCTTAGAAAAAATTGCCAGTTTGGCGATATTTTTTGTGATAATTCTTATATGGTTCTGTTTTTTTAAAAAAAAAAGATATATATCGAAAAAATGAGATTTTTGATGATATGCTTATCAATAATTCTTATATTATCCTTTATTGTAAGTGAAACTGAGCAGATATAAATAAATAAACAAATAAATAAATAAATAAATAAATAAATAAATAAATAAATAAATAAATAAATAAATAAATAAATAAATAAATAAATAAATAAATAAATAAATAAATAAATAAATAAATAAATAAATAAATAAATAAATAAATAAATAAATAAATAAATAAATAAATAAATAAATAAATAAATAAATAAATAAATAAATAAATAAATAAATAAATAAATAAATAAATAAATAAATAAATAAATAAATAAATAAATAAATAAATAAATAAATAAATAAAAACAAAAAAACACGGTCGTTGATGAGGTATGCTCAAGGAAAGAGAACTCTGTGTTAAAGGCATTCGTTTTTCAACTTTTTACGCTATTAAAGCATTTTTACGGGAATTTCGGTGGTGGGGATGTTTTGAACACCTTAAGAGGCATTATCACAGCGATTTTGAACAAAATCATTAGAGTCGTTTTTTTTGCAATTACTGAAAAACATGATTTTTTTCAATGACAGCTACCTTACGCGCATGCGCGATTTTGATGAAAACCTTTACGGTAGGTTCCATGGATACCTCCCACTCCCACACCAAATTTGAATATCGTAGGTCAATTTGTTCGAGAGTTATGCTGACCACATACACACACACAGACATACATTTTTTCTAGATCACTTTTTTGAAATCAGCATGCTCCAAAACGTGGAGAAATCAACAACAATTTTTTTTTGACCGAATGCTATACTTTCATTAACCTATGTATACATATGGGTAATTGAAAGGGGGGAAAAACTCTTTACAAATCGTGAAAGTTTATATTAATATTGGTTTTATGGTTTTAAATAATTTCATTGATGGTTTCACTCACAAATGCTAATGGTATTCTATCTTACTCGGAAGTTTTCTTAGTAATATTCTAAAAATTTTTACACATAAATGATTAAAACAGTAAAGATTTAAAAACAGTGAGAATTGCATGCTAAGTTATGCTCTTTTGTCATATTCATATCTATTTAGAGCTAAAATTTGATGTATTGAATTATTTTATATTGAATTACATAAAATAATTTATAAGATCAGTATTTTAAATAACATTTATTTCAGATCTATTTCTGTAAAACCCTTTATATGGTTGCATTAAATGTTGATTAAGTATTATTTGACCTATCAGGTCGATTGATAGATTTTTGGCATTTTACTAATATTTTTAAAGTGATGCATAAAAAAATAACTCTTAAACTGCAATAGTAAATAGTAATAAATTATCCATCACATTTATGATGAAGAAACATTTAGTTGTTATTTTTTACATTGCTAGATATAATATGTTAAAAAGTTATTTCTCATGCTGAAATTGTAAGTTTACAAACAAAATTACCTCAATTTTGTTTAAAAATGAGCATTAGTAAAGTTTAATTCAAGGAATTTATTATATTCAATTGTCAGTACATCTAATATGAATTTTTTACACCGTTAAAATGTGTAAATAATATAGTGTAAATTTTTCAATGATAAAATATTTCATTATTTTCTATTTATTCTTGTTTTATTATTCAACAGTCAACAGACTTTCTATTTATTCTATAGTAAACGTTATCAAAGTTCTAATTATCAAAACCATGGCGATAAACATAAATATACGATAAACATCATTTCACAAAATGACGCATGACAAAAAAACTACACAAAAGACACAACACACAATCTTATCAACTCACGCCTTAATGAGCACTAATACACCTAAATAACTTCCCCCCCAAAAAAATAACAAACCCTATTCGTAAATATGCATTTGAGAGACAGATAACCGCAGTGTTTAAAGAGATTCTTCACGCCAGGAACAAACATCCGACAAAATGTCGCGATCGCTGATAGGAACTTGTACCACATAACTTCTAAAACAACAAGGAACGAAAAAGAAAAAATGGCACAACCAACGAGAGATAAGCGGTGTAAGGGAAGGTATTTAATTTTTGTCTTTTGGATCGTTTCTCTACATAATTATAGAGCACGGCGTCTAGAAAAGGGAGCTTTCATACGCTTTTAATAGAGTTTTATCTATCCCGTATGGGTTGGGTTAAAGTTTGTTCTTAGAATGGCGAGGATGACCTTAATTCTCATATCATTGGAACTAAAAAAAGAAAATTGTCGCTTTCGTTAGGTTAGTTTTTATATGTTGTTTCTCGTAGAAAGTGTGCTGGTGCTTTATTGATTTTGTGCATTAAATTGATTGGTAACGTTTGGGTTATTTAAGGGTTATTTCTTAGCTACTCATGGGAATGGGATTGAAACTTTGTGATATTCCTGATATAAAAAG
The DNA here is from genome assembly GCA_963978545.1 of Linyphia triangularis. Taxonomy (NCBI): domain Eukaryota; kingdom Metazoa; phylum Arthropoda; class Arachnida; order Araneae; family Linyphiidae; genus Linyphia; species Linyphia triangularis. The sequence goes on from OZ021726.1 coordinate 32,493,713, forward strand.
AAGGATATTATGACTTTCTATTGGAAAGAAAAAGCTACATTGTTAAATCCTTTATATTAACTTCTATTTTGTGTGTAGGTATGGTTGCGGGTATGTTTGTCGATGGTGGGCAAATTAACTTCTTTGTCGTCTTACGATCGGGCTGAATAGACAGATAGATTCGATGTCGACGACAATGCATTCTATTAAATTTTGTGGGATGCCACTGTCACTAAAAAGTTGCTTTTATGGAATACCAATAAACCAACTTGAGGTCCTCCAATCACGTTGAACCAGCATTTAAGTCGATCATTGAAGAAACTCTTTAAAAATTGTTTTAATAAATAATTTAATCCGAATAAATAAAAGATATTTGGATGTGAGTGCATAAATTCACATTCATTTTTAATGAAAAAATTTTGAGAAGTAGTTTACAGCATGTTTTGCTGATAGAGATGGTATTGCATCTAATTTTATATATTAAAAACAAGCCCACGCGGACAACAGAAACGCGGCGCTACGTTAAGGAATATAACAATTGGCAATGCATATAAAGGAATTATATTAAAAACTTTATTTTTATGGATTATAATATTTTTATGTATACAATTATTAATATTTATTAAATTAAATAAAGTGCCCTGCGTTACCGCTCTCATAAAGGTGTGGTCTGACGTTTCCAGATACAATTCGGTTCAAAATGTTCAGTCGCCGCTTTATCCCCAATTCTCGATTCCACCACCTTAGCAAGAAATTGTGTAATAATAGTGTGTAATAAAGAAAAAAATCGTGTTCCCAATAAAATCTTACTTAGTCTAGATATCCCTAGAAACAGTTTTAATTGGTTACAGGTGGTTCGAATGGGTTAAAAAGATTTCAAATTATGATCATACCACCTTTCACTCCTTACCTCTGTTCGATTTCCAAATCTTTACTACAAAACGTGGGAATGAAGTTGTGTTCCAGATAACTTTGGATTAGTCATGATACCTATTGAAAAAGAAACATAGTGAAATTGGTTTAGTAGATCTCAAGTTATTATCATAACCATTAAAAGGCAAAAAAGAGGGAGAGGGAGGGTTTTTAGAAATTTCAAGCAGCCTTGAATTTTCCTTTAGTTTCTAAGATCAGAGAAAAAATTGAAATAAAATTTTAGTTTCCTATAAAAAACGTAACTACATAAGGACGCTATTTACATATGTTGATAAGTATTGAGAACTGAAAATAATTCAATAATAATTTTTAATACAATTCTGAGATATCAAAAATATATATTTAATTCCATTGTAATTTCATGGAACTATTTATGGAACTTAAAAAACAATTTCTGCTTTGAAATATGAATGTAATGAAATTCAAATTAATGCTCTTCTTCGAAAGTGCATATTCTATTTTAGTAATAAACTCTAATAAGGGCTTGGATCAAAAGTTGTTTTCCTATATCTGATAACAGTAACTTTCTTTCATGTGATCAGCAACTTGTTAAAAATTTAAAAATATTTCTTAAAAAGTAAACAGTACGAAGCAGATTCGTATCTAAATCATGGCTGGATAAATAACGTACCAGACATCAATGGAATGATAACATGTCAAGATCATCATTTTAATATTACTTTTCCGTTATTTACAACAGGTACTCTAATTGGATATGTATAATGAGCATTGTAAAAACTTTAATAAGTTTGTTGTTGAGATGTTAAATTTAAGAAAAATCGGTCACTGAGCAATTTTTTTTGTTTTCGTGGAATAAATTTGTATAAAAATTAAAATTCTGAAAATTTAAAATAAATTACGAAAGGAAATCATCGTTTTAATATTATTTGACTTATTTGAAACATTATTGTTATTAACACTAGTTCTATTACTGTAATACAAGTCAATCAAACAAGTGTGGTAAATTGTTTTTTTATATTAATATATTTAATACTCAGTTCGAAGAAGAGTGTATTTTAAACCTTAACTAAGTTTTAACTTTCGTATTTCACCGAGTATGGAGTTTAAAAATTCCAAAAATGTATACCTTTGTGTAAATGTAATATTATTCACTATCAGTCTATCATAAAAATAGCTCCCTCCACGAAGTTAAGAGTTGTCTGTTGCAGTAGGAAAAAAAAATAACCCCGTTTTCCATTAGAGGTTCCAGGAGAGAGACATCTACATTTGGTAACTTGTAACCTTTTCAGACACTCATATCCTGTATGCATCACCCCTATTCGCCTATTCTAAATACACGAGCTTTGTTTAAAAGTTATCGCCACCAACAAAACTATCTGGTGGAAGACTTTCCCCTGATGGACAGACAATGGCACACAACATATTAAATTAACAAAAAAAAAGTATTAACGCATTGTGAATAATGATGTCGAATGAATCACTTTCACTTAAACTTCTTTTTATACAATTATTGAAAGTAAGGTTATAAATAGTAATTATACAAATCTTTTTAACCTTAAACACGGCATTGTCTAATAAGAATTAAACAGTCGTCTTTTATGTGTTAAGTTGTTTATTTTGTTGTACAAGAAGTTAGCTGTAAAACTGTTTCTACTGTATGAGGTAATATATAGCAGTGAAAGTTGTTTGTTGCACACGTGAGGATTCGATGATAAACAAGCTGTTGAAATTGTAAAGAATGTTCACTTTTATGGAGAATGGAGAAATCTTATAACTGGTTTCTACAGGAATAGTTTCTTAAAGTGTATTTTGTAGGTTTCATTACATTATTATTATTATTATTATTTTTTTTTTGTAGCTAAAATGAGCTTTATCGTTAACAGTATTTAACCGTTTTCATTAATTTTAAAAACTTATAAATGTGATATTAAATCATTTCCTAAAATGTAGTTTATATGAATTGTAATGCAAATGTAAATAAATTTAATATAAGCCACCAAAATCAACCACAACTTTAGTTATTTTGCCAGTTATTATACATATAAGTGCGCATTGACTTGTTTTTTAACCAGTAGTATAGAATTTTTTCCTTTTTATTGATTAAATTCGTGGTAAGAATCAAGTGTGGTTTAAATGTACGTACAAAGTTATGTATAGAATATTTTTGTAAGGTATGAAAATATGTTTAAATTATATTTGAAAGGAAAAAATATGTTTAGAATATTTGAAAGGTAAAAAACTGGAATAAAATTATGTTTAAAATATTTTTGAAAGGTATAAAATTATGTTTAAAATATTTTTGAAAGGTATAAAATTATGTTTTGAAGATTTTCAAAACACTGATACTATACATGTAAAATAGTTTCTGATGTAAAGTGCTTTGACAGAAAGCTTATTTTATTGTTATTCAAAAATATTAGTTAGCAACTCATATATTGATACCTAAGGATTAACACGTTTAAAAAATGTAGATTATGATAAGAGTTATTATAAACCTTTTATTTTTATTGTTTTTTTATCGCTACCAAATAATAACTAACCGGGAGATTGCGATTTCATTGCTATTAGATCTGGGATTAACGAGTATTAGAACAAATAATTTTCATTTTCTATTATTTTATTTCTTCATCTGATAGGGTTTATAATTAAGGATCGCCATATTCAACTGTCAATGTTTGCTACTTTCAAGTGCCTTAAACCCAGCTAAGTTACAAAAGTACCTACAATTCTATCTAATCCCCTTAAAAAACATCATATTATACTACTAAGTAATACAAAATATAAAATATAAAGTACATAATAAATAATAAACAAAACATAAATTTAAAACAAGAAGAACTCTATTAATTTGATTCTTTAGTTCTAATATCTTAATAAATTCTACGACATATTAGTACTCAGAGCATTTGCGCAGTCATAGGACATGTCGAAATCCCAGTTGCAACTCTTCAGCTGTGGATGGGCGCTGGACAGATACTGACACAGAATCCTCGACATAACCCCCCCCCCCACATCTCCCCTCCTTAATTCCAGTCCATTAGTTGTGGATCTATTACAACTGTAATCCCTTTTAACTGAAGTCGGGGATATCATGACTGTCTTTACCACCAATAGAACAGAAGGGAGTATTAGATGATCTAGACAATCCTCTGTGTGAGAGAGGCCATATTTGTCTTACAGTTGAATTGCGATTTTGAGTTTAATAGTATTTCACTATTACTATTTCTTGAAATAGTATTCCACTACAGAATAATATTATGTTTTCTTTCTGACAGCATTTAGGCGTATTTCTTTCTGACAGCATTAGCGATGTAATTTAAAATTTATTTTTTAATGAATTGTGGTACTTTAAGACTAGTTTGGTTTGTTACTTTTAGGGTATTAAACATTAAGAAAGGTTAAAATAATTATCATTCAAATTTCTAACGTTTGCCTTTAGTTTTAACTGTTTTTGTTTTCAATTAATTACCCATATGTTAACACAGAGTAATGATAAAATAATGTTCTCCATCAAAAATATTTTTTCAATTTTTTTTTTTGCATTTTCCTCATTTTGGAACATCTTGATTGCAAAAAAAGTTGTCGAGAAAAAAGGTATGTATGTGTTTATGTGTACACGTGGTCAGCATCACTCCCAAATTAATTGATTTACTATGTTAAAATTTGGTATACGCGTTAGTAATTTTCATGAGACCAGTCATTAAGGTTTCCGTGTAAACTTCTCATGTGCAAATGCTATATCTGCCATGGAAAAAATCATGTTTTTCAGCATTTACTAAAAATCGGCTCTAACGAAGTTGATAAAAATCGCCTCTTAAGTTGTTGTAAACATTCCCGCTACCGAAATTTCCGTAGAAATGCGATAAAGGTGTAACAATTTAAAAAAAGAATATCTATAAGACAGAGTTCTCTTCCCTTGGGCTCTGTCCATCAATAGCCAAGAACTGTTTCTCTTCTATTTCACTTATAATTGTTTATGTATGTTGATTATATTTTTATGTAATTATGCATAATGTAAGAATTATCGAAAAGTATATCTCGAAATTCGCCATTTTGGTAGGTTTTTTTTTTTTTTTTTTTTTTTTTTTTTTTTTTTTTTTTTTTTGCCCATGTAAACATTATCACCAGAAATATTGCCAAACTGTCCACTTTTATTTAAATGAAGAAAAAAAAGGAAGAAAATGGTAAATAACACCATTCCATGTCAAATTTAAGTATAGTTACTGTTTAGTAAGTTAAGCCTATAGTGCAATTGAAAGTTGTGCGAAAATTGCATGCCTCTAGTTTTAACGTAAATACCAGCATTTTCGGATGAAGTTTGATAATACTAAATGTTGTGTTGGTAATAATGTTCACTTGATTTAATCTGATACGACTAGTGATAATATGGGCAAATTACCTCTTGAATTCATCTGGAATGAATTTATGATAGATATCGTGAGTAGATACTTAAAGTTGTATTAAAATATTCTTTTTATGCATATGGTATCTTTCCGTGGTAGTCCAACTCAACTTTTCTTAGCGGCTGAACTAAAATTGAGATGTGTAAATGAGTTCATAGAAATATTGATTTTGTTAACTTCTTCGGAAATGAGGTTATTGCTTTCTTTATCTTTTTTGGTTGAGCAGAAATTGATATTTGATAAGTCTCAAGGTAATAACCCTTTGTTTCATTCCAATGAAAGTTAAGCACCTCAACTTTAGTTCACATCGGTAATCCTCACTTGGGGTTCCTCTCCACCCAAAAATCATGACGAAGCACTACTTACGAATGAATTTTGTATTATTGTAAAACACCTTAACTATACATCCCTTAGTCTCGCACTAAGATCCACAATAACTATTTTTATGAAGTGGTTACTACTTTCCTAGTATAAGTGTCATAAATATGCTACTAAGCGAAAAATTCTTATATTGGTTCACTATAGTCAAAATTCTTCCCTGTATCTTTTATACATACTTTAAACACTTTAAAACAATTTCCACGCATAGGTATGTGTCATTATTTCAGATTTTGAAAACACAAGCTGAAAATTATTGAAATTGGTTATTCAGTTTATTTATCAATGATTAACATAAAATTTATAATCATCCATTCCCTATTATGAGGCATTTTTACACAAAATATCGAGTAATAAATACAAAAAATACTATAATTTTAAAAATACAAAAATGTTATACTGAATATATGCTGTTTCCTTTATAACAAGTATTTGAATTTCCATTGAAAACGTTATGCAAGAAAGGAAAAATTACCTTAAGCAATTATTTTCAAGGTAATTGTGTATTCACCGAGACAAAAAACTTTCAAAGAAAATATCGTTTTTGTATATATAATCACTAGGATCCTTTTTTCTACTCATGAGCAATTAATTAAATTCTAAAACATTTCCTAAATAATAAGACATTTTTGAAATTTAATTTTCTACATTATTAGTTTTAGCCTTACATTCTTAAAAAAAAATAGAGCTTGGGAAAATTAGATTGTTTCTAAAAACTATTCGGATTGGCAAAAGATCTTCATTAAAATATAAAATGTACTATCAGATATATTTCTCTGTATAGTGAATTTTAATTTTAATTAGTTATTTTACGCACAGTGAGAATAAATGCATTACATAATTTTAAATATTTATTTAAAAAAAAACTGCATGTAAAGTAATACAAAACTAAGCACGATTTTAAGTACATTTTACTTCTGTTGAGCTAGTTTTATATTTAGTAAGTTGTTATTACAAGGTATAATACTTTTAAATAAATTCATACAATATTTTTATTTACATGATTGAATAATTTTTATGAAATTAAAAATCTTTATTTATTAGAATAATTTTTATGAAATTAAAAATCTTTATTTATTAGAATAATTTTTATGAAATTAAAAATCTTTATTTATTAGAATAATTTTTATGAAATTAAAAATCTTTATTTATTAAAATAAATTAGGCATTATTTTTTTTTCTATTGAAAAAGCTCTACATGATTGTTGGGAGTTAATTTTGTTTTATCATAAGACAACACAAGGGACATTCACGTAATCAATCATAATATATTCTTGAAGTTAAATTTGTACTTTTACATCAAGTTATTTTTGAATCACAAAGCATATTTAATTTTCCCCACAAAAATAACATTTGATTGTTACGAAGACATGATTCATTTCCTCTGGTAATTATAATATATGTACCCAAATTTAAACTAATAATAATATAACCTGTAAAAACAAAGTTTGTTATTATAAATCTTTTATGTGCATTGCCAATGTTTTATATTAATTAACACTGCGCCGATTCTTTGTCAGTGTGTGCTTGGTGTTTGAATCTTTTTTAAATATTAAAAACATTTCTATTAGCACAATATGCGACAACTACGTTTCAAAATTTATTTATTAAAATTGAATGTGAATTTATGCATTCACGTTCAAATATTTTATTTATTCTGATTAAAATAATTTTTGTAGCAGGAAAGACTTTCAATAATGATCGGTTAAATTGCATTTTTAAACATTCCAAAATGGTTATAGAAACGTGTGTAAAAACGAACTTTTAGTAACAGTGACATCCCACAAAACTCAATAGAGTGCATCGACATTGAATCTATCTACCAAGTTTCAACCCAATCAAGTGACGGCAATTGGGTTAATTAGGCTTACATAGAATTTCCCGGCAACTACACACGCAAACAAAATCAAAGTTAATATAAAAGATTTAAAAAATCTAAAATAATGGAGCGATTCTCGGAAAACTGAAACCACCATAGCTACAAAATTGTCGAAGGAATATAAAAGTAATGAATTGCTTGATTGCTCCCTAGCTACTAAAGGTAGATGCCGCAACAAAAATAATAAGTTTGCATTCGGTACGAAAGAAAGTAGCATGAGTAAGTAAAGAGACACTGTTTTATAACTATAAGGTCTATTTACAAAGTCTATTTATAAAATACGAACAGATAGGTTTCTTTTAACATTCCAAAATTTACTACTTTGAATTCTTTTAGTGTTTATATGCTGGAAAATTTTAGAGAAGTTATCGTCTATCATATTTCCTAGTTATCCGCAATAGACTTCCCTAAAATCTCATTGCATTCTATTGTAGCTATCTTTACTCCATTTTTCCTGAGTAACATCACCGTTTTTTTTTTTTTTTTTTTTTTCCATTTTTGAAATGAATACGTTTTTCTTGAAAAAAGAAAGAAAAAAAATGATTAGATATTATTATTAGATAACTTTCTGTTACAAAAACCTTTTGAAACGTAATGAATTTGCAAACTGTTTACTTCAAGAATTTTTTCTTTTTTTTTCGCATTAGGTGATAGCGCATTAGTGTACAATTCAAACTGAAGTGATGAGTATTTGTGTGCCTGTTTTTGGGAGCTGTGGTGCCACTGCAAATATTTTGAATTTCCATACCTAATTTTAAAAATGTTTTGAAGAGTGTTTTGAGAAAAAAAATTAAAGTTTCGTCTTATGCCACACTAGATACGTAATATGATTATTTCTCTGCAATATAATCACTGATAATTGAACCAGCCTTCAAATAGCTTGAATGATGAAAGGGTTAATGTTATAAAAAGATTATTCAGAAAAAAAAATTCAACTCTGGTGTACCATATTAAAAAAGTAATAAGTGAATTCCCTGTGAAAGGGTAAGGAACACTCGGTGTATGATTATTCTCATTTGAAAGTGTTTTTTTCTCTCCACAAATTTAAATAATAAGGTCGATGTAAAAAAACATACGCTTGCTTCAGTGTCATTTATTTTCCGCTTTAATTTCTTGATACATGAATCTCAACTTTCCCCCTTTTTTTTCTTTATTCCCTTTTCAAAAACTTCAAAACTAAAGTTTGAACTTGGCTGAGAGACAGTTAAAGTGGCACCAATATTTAATATTTTGCCATACACTTAAAAGCTATTGAAAATTATCTAATTTTTTCTTAAAATCCCTGCACCAATTAAGTGAATATATATATATATATATATATATATATATATATATATATATATATATATATATATATTTTTTTTTTTTTTGTAATTCATCCATTCTGTTGAAAAAGTAGTCACTTTACAAAAAAGCAATCATGAAAAGTAGAAAAACTTTTTTTCTGGCAAAATTAAAAATCAAATAAAAAAAAATCATATATCGATATTTTATCGATATTTTTTTCTATGCAACGATATAGAATCGATATTTTTTTCTATGCAATGATATAGTATCGATATTTATTTTGATCGATATCTCCGACCTCTATACCTCATGGGAGTCTGGACTGGAAAAAGGGTTGAACTATATAGAGTGGGATTTGTTTAAGTCACAGGAAAATGAACGGGTGAGAACGTTGGATGCGCACATTGCAGTCGAGATTCTTAAGGGGACTTGGTACCCCTTGTTTTCACCAAAAATAATAAAGATATCAATTTTCTATTTTTTCAGTGTTTGCAATCTTTGAAACCTTCCTCTTATTCTGGCATGTTTTTGAGCTGATTCGATAACTGCAATTGTAAAAAAATTATATTTTTATGGAGAGTTTAGCATTGCTGCAATAGCTCTTTTGATGTTTCGAACTCATTTTTCTCTGTGGATAATTTTTGAAATTCCCCTCCCTACTCAAAATGCTAAAACTTCAGTAAATATGAATGAAATGACTTGAAATTTTTTGTGCTATTCTTAATATGTATTTGAAAAAAATAGGCATAGATTTTTTGAATAAAAAAAAAGCTTTTTTTTTTAATTTAAATGTTGAAAAATACCCGTTTTTTACTTATAGGTTAAGTAATTATCGTTTTCCTCGAAAACTATTTTACTTTATCTAAATCTGATGCCTAAAAAGTTAGAGTACATTAATAGGATATTTAGAAAAAATCAGAAAAAAATATTGAAAATGAAAAAGAATATAAAATTTGAAATTTGATGAATTTTTTTTAAGCTTTTAAATTTCGAAAATTTAGAGCACTATGTGAACCTTTTTTAAAATAAAATTTAGTTTTTACATAGTAATACTTCTGAATATTAAACCTGATGCTTTAAAAGTTAGAGTATATTAATAGATTTTTTTTTTTTTTTTTTTTTTTAAATCAGGACAAAATATTGACAAATGAAAAGAAGGTAATTTGATGAATTTTTTTTTTAAATTTTGAAAATTTAGAGCACTATGTGAACTATTTTTAAAATAAAATTTAGTTTTTACATAGTAATACTTCCGAATATGTAAAAATTATAATTTTAAAGACTTAAATGGAAATAAAAAATTTTGAAGGGTACCAAGTCCCTTTAAATATTAAAATTGCTCAACTTCTGGGAAAAGTGATGACATAAAGACAATTTTCACATGACTACAGTTTCGAATCGTGGGAACTTAATTGAATTAAAGGGGTGATCAGAGAAGGGGATTTTTTCTGTTTCAAAAAATAATTTAAAAGAAAGGGCGATACTAAAAATGGGCTTTATCATTACATATATATAAAATGTTCAGAGCATTTAAAGAGATGTTGAAATGTTCAGAACAGTTAAAGAGCAAAGAATGTGTAGGAGTTACGAAAAAATCTTCCAAGTTGCAGTCGTCGAGTATTTATTAAGTTATTTGGAGGAGAGGTGCATGTCTTACCAGCACAGCAGTTAATAATAGAATAAACTCGCAGTCATCATCGTCTCACGGAAGCTCTAAAAACAATCATTGTATTAAACCGTGGGATGTTAACGTAGCATAAATGAAATACCAAGACTGGTGGAAACTAAATCAATATGACGCAATGACGTGAAATAATGAATATTAAGTATGAAACTTACTGCTGAGGAAGTTCTCACATGAGAAACTTGTCGAAACCTAAGAAAGCAATTGAATGCTAAGTGATAATAGAAGATTGGAATTAAATCTGGAAGGCGCTCTGTGAAAAGAAAAATTAAATTAAAGGTGTTACTAAAAATAGTTTGGTCATTACATACAGGCGAAAGAAAGTTCTTACATTCCAGTTACTTGAATCAAGAAAATCAAGAGAGGCAAATTTAAATCGGGCTTTTCTGTACAGGATGACAATTTTACGCACACAGAAGAGTAATGCATGTCGGTAATAATTGTAATAATATAACCTATAAAAACATTTTTTTTTATATAAATCCTTTATATTCATTACACATTTTTATATTCATTACACATTTTTATATTCATTAACATAGCGAAGATTATGTGATCAGTTTATACTTGGTGTTTGCATCTAATTTTAAATATTAAAAACATCTCTATCAGAAAAATATGTGGCGAACTACGTTTCAAAATTTATTAATTAAAAAGGAATGGGAATTTATGCATTCACATCTAAATATCTTTCGTTTCTACTGATTAAAACAATTTTGGTAACAGGAGAGTTTCATCGATTCTCGATAAAAATTCTTTCCCTTAGAGCAATACTATGTAATGTAACGTTGAATTGAGGACTAGGAATGAAAAACGACCTAAGTTCAAAAAAGAAATTTTTTCAGGTCAGCCGAAAAATGAACGTATCTGGTACTTAAGGCAATCGTTAAGTACAAATTTCAGATTGAATTTAAACTCTTCCTACTGGCACTTTGGGTTTTGCACTTTGGGTTTTCTCCACTTTGTTTAGATTGGTCTTTAGGACATTTTTCCGTAAAAAAAAAAAAAAAAAAAAAAAATCGATTTTTGATTTTTTTTTTTTTGGTACTTAGGTCGTTTTTCATTTTTAATCCTCAATTGACTGAACCACACACCATAATAAATATATGCATCACGACCAATTATCTTTGATTTATTCCGATTAAAATAATTTTGACAAAAGTAAAGAGCTTCAACAATGATAGGTTTAATGGGTTGGTTGGTTGTTTTCAGATTATCTGGCACTGTCAGCAACACGAGGGCTATAATGCGCCGAAACATTCGTCATTAGACAAGCCAACATACATTTACAAACACCCATGCCAACATGGGACTCGAACCCGCAACCTCGCGGTCTAGAAGCTAGCACGCTAACCACTATACCGTTATAGGTTTAATGGGATTTATTAGTATTCCAAATCGGTTATAGAAGCGTGTGTAAAAATGATCTTTTGGTGATAGTTGCAAACCCTAAAACTTGATAGAATGTATTTTCATCGACATTGATTCTATCTACCAAGTTTCAACCCAATCAGATGACGGCAAATGGGTTGGTTAAGCTTCCGCAGATTTACGCAGCAATCACATACACAGAAACAAAATTGAAGTTAACATAAAGGATTTAATAATATAACCCATAAAAACAAAGTTTTTAACATAAATCCTTTATACGCATTGCCAGTTTTAATATTCATTAACAAAGCACCGGTTCTGTTGCCAGCGTGTGCTTATTAATAATATTTAAAATTAGATGCAAACACCACCTCTATCAGCAAATATGTGGTAGACTACTTTTCGAAATTTATTCATTGAAAATGAATGTGAACTTATGTACTCACATTCTAACATTTTTTTATTTATTCTGATTCAATCTCGATTTCCTTATTTATTTATTAAAACAATTCTGACAACAGGAAATATTTTCTTCGATGATCGGTTAAATGCTATTCAAGAGCAATTGATGACGGTCAATTGGTTTATTATTATTCCGTAAAAGCGACTTTTTAGTGACAGTAGCAGCCCCCCAAATTCGATAGAATGCATTGTCGTTGACATCGAATCCATCTGCCAAGCTCCAATTAGGCCTCCGCAGATTTGCCCGCCATCGACAAACATGCCCACAAACATGCATATACACAAATTCGAAGTTAATATAAAGGATTTAAAAATAAGGAGCTGTACCTGCATCTGAACTGTTCGCAGGTTGCCAGCAACTAAAATTATGTGCTCTTCTGAGTGGTCAAACATGTCTCCCACTCAAACCTCAGAGTCCATACATCTAATTCCCCGCCCGGAGGAACTTTAACCAAGCTGTCCGCCTGTCACAGAAAACCGTGCAATTTGCTTAAAAGATAACAAGGACGCAGGTTCCCGCAATTAATTGGAATACTGTCTTCAGCTGCTGATAACTCATAAGCCCCCGCGCATATAAAGCACCCTCGTCTCGTATAAGCTAAGGTAGAATGGTTTCAACTCAGTGGAGATCCAAAGGAAGAATTTACTAAAGTATGGATTTAAGTGGGGTTTAATAGTAAACGCGGTCTCTGGCCCCCTTATGCCCGGGGAGGCAACCTGTAATAATGAATCCAATTTGAGATTGATTTGGGTAATGAAATGCTTCAATCAAACTTTGGAATGTCCGAGGATCGGATTGAAGAATGGGGTTTGTGGAGCGGAATATGGAATTGATTGAAGGTTAGTCGGTGTATTTGGAAATTAGAAGAATGTTTCTAATGGATTTATTTGATTGGGGTTGATCAGGAATTCGAGGGAGATATGCATAATGATATTTTATGGTTGTTCTGAATTTTGAATAATGTAAATGGTTGTGTATGTGTTCGTGAATGTAAAATTAAGTATTTTTATTGATATGAATGTTAGTAACTACAGAGGTTATGCTTTCAAATGAAAAAATGATATGCTTGATAATTGTTTGTTATTTAATTTTCAAATACTTTTTTTTACTTATTCCATTTTACTTATTTTATACTATTATTTTATTAGATACTCGAGTATTGGAAATTCAAATTTTTGAAGTTCGTAAATATTTTTATTTCGTATTAAAGTTTGTAAATGTTTTTAATCAGCATAGTGAAGAGTTAAAGTTGTCAGGAAAAAGTAGTGTTTTTCGGGTGATATTTTATAATAATGATTTTTATTTTATTGAAATTACGTTTGATATTTGCTATCAATTTGGTTCCGATTCTTATCCAAGTAAAAAATTTTAGAATATTAAGAATGCATTGTATAAAACTCTTAGTTATTCCAACGTCGAAATAAGTTAAATAGTAAGGAAATTCAATTGTGGACTTGAAAATGAATTTAATTGTGTTGGTGAAAAAATAAGAAGAAAAGTTCATGTGTTGGATTATGAATTGGATTAAAAAAATTTGCTATTTTATCACCCAGTTGACATTTTTTAAATTATTTTTTAGAGATCCACTTTCACCTTTTAAAAGTGAGTCAAACTACTAATCAGCTACGTCATTAGTGACGTAATATTTATTGTTAACTTGGCTTACTTTTAAAAGATAGAAGCTTTCGGAGCCAAAGAAGGGAAATCGTCTACACCTTTCCCCATTAAAAATTAAAGAATTGTGGGTTACTACATAAAAAAAAATGCTCATTATTTAGCATGTTACAATACATTTGGCAATCGAATTTAGTTAAACTCATTCAAAATCAATTTTTTATTTGTTTCGATCATTTTCCCCCGGAAGACTAGTATATTCGTAATGTACTATAATTTCTCTTCTATACAAATAAAAAAAAAAAAAAATAAAAAATAAAAAAAAAATCAGAATGATGCTAGAAGGGATTCTTATTCTTAGTCTCCTCTCGGTCTATGCCTGAGGAAAGCTTGTGGAATATTTAGTTTAAAAAAATAGGATGATTAATTTATAAGTTAAGAGCGCTTTCCGAAAAATTAGGAATTGGTTTCGCATTACCGAATCCTAGTGTTTGGTTTTACAAAATGTAATCTTATAACGATAGGGCTTATGAAAATTGTATTCAAACTTTGCCTAAAATAGTTTAAAATACAACTATAAAATTTTCGTGTTGTGAATAAAAATTATTAGTATGTATGAAATTGTAAAAGATGCATTTTGTATCGCAATAATTTTTATGTTTTAAAATTTATGGCAAAATAATGAGTATACGTGTTTTAAAAACAAATTGCATTAAAAATAAGTTCAATAAAATTAAAGAGAAAGAAATATTTATTAGAAATTATTAATTTATTTCACTAGTAGAAATTCAGAGTTCCGAATTGAAATGCTGAAGAAACGAAATATTTTCACTTTTAAGGCTTGTTCAATATTAAACGGGTTTTCTTGTTTCCTTAATTTGTTCTTTGTTTCCTAAATTTATCTAAAACAAAATATTTATTAACTAAAAAAAACTGTTAGTATTAAAAGATGACAATGAATTGTAAAGTTTTACTAATTTAAACTTACTGAAGACTCCATTGAATAACGTCTAAGACTTATTTATCTAGACTTACTGACGAATTCAAAGACTTAATGCCCAAGACTTACTGATGAGAATAGAGGAGAGGAACAATAATGGGATATGGTTTACTATATGACAATACGGAGATTGGCAGTGAAATTTTTCTGATATATAACAAAATGAAAAATGAAATGATGATTCATTCTGATAATTACAAAGTGTAATTATCCCTTATTACGAAGTGTAAAATAAACTCATGATATAAGAAGGGGAAAGTGAAATGACTATAACTTACTGATGACTTACAAGATATACAACGAAGTAGCAAAGTGATATTACCTTAAGAGGGCATTATGGTGTTTACATTTGTTACCATTTTTACTGTCATCTATATTTTTAGTACATTATTTTTTTATTCTTAAACTTTTCAAATAAGAAGTGTCCCGATTACATATTTAATTTGAAACCACATTTATAACCGAGGATGAAGTATAGTTTAAAACACAACAAACTTAAACCAAATTTTCTAAGCTTAAAATTCATTAAAAAGTAATTTTCGCAAAATTATGAGTTGTATTTTTTAATAAATAAGCATTTAAAATCGAAGAAGTTAAATGAGGGTAAAAAATAGTATGCCTACTTAACCATTAAAGAGAAGAATCCAAGCCCAGTAGAATTTACGAGATTTACATTTCTAGAAAATAACAGATAACACAGATACTAAATTCCAGATAACTAGAAGCTTTTAGTTATAAAATGAAAAACCTGTATTTGCAGATTAACGTTAAATGCTAAAACTATACCGAAGAACATGCAGATAGCACGTGATTTACAAATGAACAACAGTTGAAGAAAATGTGACGAAAAACTAAGCACATATTAGTAATAAATTAGTAATGAAAACACTAATAAATTATTACTGCTATAAATTCAAAAATACAAGCAGTGGATGTTATGCGTATCCACTTCACTGACAATTCATTAGAACGCGATGAAATGAGCATTGTGATAGGTTAATAGACTTTGAAAATTCGTATTCTTTTTTTTAAAGATGAGTTGAGATTGATGGTCACAAGTGTTCGTCATTCAATGCTACCCAACTCCTAATAACTCTGCTCATAAGGTTCATAATTTCAAAGTAAACCAAACTTCTTATATCTGAAGAATGATGTGAAATGAAGAGAACTAATTGTTGTGATGGGCGGTTTTCGATGCATCAGAATATACCAAGACTTAGCAAGAAAAAGACAAACAAGGAAAAGACTTGAAGTAAGTTGAAGTTAAGAACAATTGGGTTTTCCCTAACAAAAATCCTTTTACATATTTTAAACATCTCATTTTTTAAAACTTTTATTGACTTTTATTGAACTTTTATATTTTAGCTAGAGTACAATGGGCTTAACAATTTTTTGGCGCAATACCCTTGTGTAGCTTTTGCGTTACAAAACCCAACCAACCAAACAAAAATCCATACCTTGAATGCTAAGGAACTTTTGCCAATGATTTGGGGGCTATTGAGAATCAATTGTTAAAATTAAGCTCCATTGAAATATTTATTGCGTTTGATTTGACTTGTATTACTTACTTTTTCATATATAAACTGGGTATTTCTGAACACTTTTACAATAAGGATGGTTTTATTTTATTCTACTCTACCATCCTTTACATTTTGGCTAAATATTTAAGGACACCGTTTGTAAATATTGAATATATATATATAATAAATTATTTACATCGCTACGATTGATTAATAGTTTTTATTAGTGGACCTGTTTTTGCCAATTTCAGCAGCCAACGCCTAGTCACAATACAAAAACATATTCCAATCCAGTATTTTGATATTTACGGACTTGTCTTCGAAGAGTGGTACTTTTTTCTTGGGACCCCACCCAACTTCAACAAGAATTCTCCCTCCCCTCCCATCTTACGAATATTTCCAGAAGATAATCGCATCCGTTCCAGCGTTATCGCTGACTCGCAGGTGCCGAACCTCTAGCGTTAAAAATCCGAATTAGAACCTGGATGAAATATGAAGTGGCACCTCCTTGCTCATTAGCCGAGGCACCGAAATTTCGAACAGTTCCCTGCTGAACCATCCAACCAGGGCGAAGCTCTCATCCAACCACTTCTGGAACGGAAATGAGGCATCAAAACGTGGTGGAGGTCTTTTGCCCACTGTGCAAGCGATGAAACCCCCCTCTGGCTGGGAAATTCGAAATTAACCGCGAAAAAGAGATTGACTTTTAGAAGGGGAAGTTCTTAGTATAGGATATTCTCCCTCGCGTCACTTTAAGGGGTGAGGTTTCCCCTCTCCTGTTCCAGAATTACCTTCTTGTGGGGTGGAGGAGTTTAAGCACCTCTGGTATCTATATGGACACGTCGAAGAGATTTGGTTGGCGATTTAGTTTATTGGATGCAGAAGTGGATCTGAAAAGCAGCCAAGTGGCAAATATGCACTTAAAGAGGTTCGCATTTGTGAAATATTTTCAAGGGCTGTTGTTTGCTCAGAATAAAAATTCAATCTTCTTTTATACGCAGTACAATCTAAGTGATTTTGTAGAGTTATATTTTATATTTGATTAACTCTAGTTACTGATAAGTTGTTTTGTCTTAATTGTCATCTTAAGTTTAATTTATTAAGGGGAGTTGGAGTTTAAGAACGTAAGAAAATCAATTTTGAGATTAATATTGTAAGAAATAACTGCAGAAATTTTTGAATCCGGTGGTGTAAAAAGTTTTAACCTCGCTAAATTAGAAGCATTTTTATATATTTTTAAAACAATTGTTGTGTATCAATTTGTATTATCGTTTTCAATTTTAACGGCCCTTATCTCCAAAAGTAATTTTGGTGACATAAGGAACATTTACTAAAAAACTATTAAAGATGCATACCTATAATTTTTAACATATATTCTTATCAATATATTACATAATTTGAGTTTACATTTTTTATTAACGGCCCTTATCTCCAAACGTAATTTTGGTGACACAAGGAACATTTACTAAAAAACTCTAAAAGATAAATACCTACAATTTTTAACATATATTCTTATCAATATATTACACAATTTGAGCGTACATTTTTTAATATTCTCAAAATTAAAGATTTTATCAAGCTTTATTCCTACCAAAAATGAAATTTTTTAAAAATTCTATAGAATTTCAGACTTTTTAATTTGTTTTCGAGAAATTAAACATAATATTTAAAAATGCTACCCTCAAATTGTGTAATATATTGGTAAGAATATATGTTAAAATTTTTAGGCATTTATCTTTAATACCCAAGCCTCTTAATAATTACGTCTCCAAAATTGCGTTTGTAGATAAAGGTCGTTAAAGTTGAAAACGGTAATATAAATTGAGGGACTATACTTTTTTTTTTAAATTTATAAAAAAAAAAAAATACTTTTGATTTGGAGAGATTAAAACTTTTTGCACTGTCGGATTCAAAAAATTTTGAAGTTATTTTTACATTATTAATCTCAAAATTGATTTATGACGTTCTTAAACTCTGACTCCCTTTAAATTAAAAACTATCCAATCTTGATTAGTTGTGTTAAAAAAAAATTATGATTTTTGGAAATATTTCAAAGACCAAAATAATGATTCTGGCCGTTTGATATAGAATCTGTAATTAAATCAAAGCTTTACCATGGTGTGTAGTTACTCACTTACTATGATACTCAGTCAAGTCATAAGTAGATTCGCAGTCGTTAGAACATCAATGTATACCATTTAGTAATTGACAGATTTGGATATCTGCTAGAGAAAGTAGTGTATTTTTTTGCCTGTTATTCTTAGAAACGACCGTATTGCAGGAAAAAGTTCGGAATTCAATTCTACAACTTTTCTCAAAAGGTTGTTACCTCGACTTTCAAATAATCTGTATTGTCGAATTAAAATCAGGAGAATTCTGTTTGGATTCATTCTTTACTTTCGATAAAATCCAATTTAAACTCACATACATGTAGGTTTTTGTCAATTTAATTTAGATTTCTTCGATCGATAAAGGCATTAGAGTTCCTTAGAGAAACTGTCTGTTTCAACAACTTGCTGGTTTCTTTAAGATGTAATGCTATTACCTTTTTTTCTTATTTCCAATTCAGTAGATATAAGCTAATTATTTACGTAATGTTCCTTGAATAAGCTCAGAATTTTAAAAGCATTTATTTGAAAATCAAGAGTCACTACCTCGTTGTATCAAATAATGGGTGAAAAAATCGTGGTTTTTTCCATTTAGAGCAGATTGGAATCGAATTTGATTAATAAGTATTTGGATTACATACAAGAACTAAGATGCTAACACTAATGTTAAGTAAAATTCGTTTAGGCTAATCATTATTATTAAACAATAAAGTATGTGTGAAGAAAACTAGAGCGATTAATTAAAAAAAATTCTAAGGCATACTTTTGGTCAAACAACTGAATCTGCCAATAAAATTACGAATATTTTCACTAAAACTTTACACAAAAATGTGTTTATTACTTGAAGATGAAATTAATAAATTGCAGATGTTCCCCCCCCCCCCTTTTTTTCCCCCTATACATTGTAGTAACTAAAGCCAGATTAGTATTATTACAATATGACAATAAATATAAAATAATTGGGTTTAAATTCCGAGTGAGTATGGATGTTTGGTTTTGTAATAGCTTCTAATACTTTGAGGAGCAAGAAGATTGTTGAGCTATAAAAACTAACCGTCCATGAGGTTTAAGGGATAAATAATTAGATTTCACAGAATTACCATATAATAAAAATAACATATCATCGGTTCAGGGCGAAATGATGTTAACTTACCTTTATCAAACTTTTCAGGGAAGCTGAAAAAGAAGGGGGGAAAAAAAAAAAAAACCCTCTAAAGTTTTAATACTCAATAAAGTTTTAATACCCATAAAATTTAACACTCATCTTACCACAAATTTATTTTAGTGATCAATTTGCAGCTTTTACTAATCTATAGCTGTTCTCTTTCCAAATAAAACATAGTAATGTGAGACCAAAAGCGGAACTTGCACCCTTTTACTAAAAGCCAACGAAGTACTCTTCCGTTAGCGGGGTTCTAGTTGGCGCAGTTGTCATCAAGTCTAAATGTGTACTCGACATTCTTAAATGACGCGGGAATGTATCTCCAGGCCTAAATTTAAACGGTTCGTTATACGAATTATAAATGATTTGAAGGTTGTTCGTTTGGACGATATATCGCTTCAATTTGGTGGTTTTAGCTTGTACCTGATGGTTAAAGGAAGAACGCCGACGATCTGAAGAGTACGAAAACTATAAATTACACCAATCCATGGCAAATATAGATACAGTGATAATGCTGTTTTAAGTGTAATTGAAAGTTGTGCGATATTCCACACCCCTAGTTTTATAATAAAACTTCTTTAAAGGATTTCAAAGCACTTCAGAGGTCAAAAGTATGGTATTCGTTTTTCACAATTGTAGTGAAAGGATTCATAACAATTGTGTGAAAATCAATACTTCGGTGTTCATCTATTTTGGAATCGCGTTAAAGTAATTTACGTCACAATAACAAAGCAAGTTTATGACCAAAATTTCAATGGAAATCAAACCAAGAATTTAAATATATCACATATATATATATAGTATTAATTAAGTTTTAAAGCCAATAAATATACTCCCTTTTATATACTGTTTCTACGAGGAACATATCATTCAATCTCGTAACCCTGTACGAATTTCACGCTCATAATTACATCTTTGTGGAGTATTCTTCCCTAAAACTTCCCCTTCTTTCTCCCCTTCTGTGATATCTCCATTCCATCCTCAATCTCGTTAAATAATGGTCGACCCTCGAACTTTGGTGAAGATAAAATGCAATGACAAAGTCGGGGGTTCTGTCCTGTCGCCACTGAGTCCGACAATAAACGGGGATGTTTTAGGAATAAAAGGGAACTTGTGCGACAGGGAACAGAATGGATCCTTTATTTTGCGTCACTTCCGGTGTTCCTCCGCTTCCGGACCCTTTTTCGCCGGTTCTTTCTTAGCTTTTGTTCGTTCATGGACCACTAAATGTCCGGTTTGTCTTCTTCTGTGCATCGTTTGTCGCTTTCTATGTTGCGACAAATGTTTTGGAGTTTTGTTTGAGAATCAGGTGGAAAATGAAGCTGTGGTTAGGATTTGTTTTAAAATCTGTCACTCAACAATGCAACTTTACTTTAATCCTCTTAATTACAAATTTCAGATGTTTTGAAGTATTAGAACAAAAGTTGTGAATGAGGACCAGTTTTTGTGGAATGTTAATCACTTGACTGCAGTTTGAAACAAAACTTTTGATCTTTCAGATTTTGGATGGTCAGCAAGCATCAAAGCTACAAAACGCAAATGTGTGTTTATTTCTTAGTTTTAATTTTTTTTTAAAGTGTTTAGTTACTGAAGACAATTATTTTCTTTCAAATTTTGTTGCATAGTGAAGAACTGCATAGCATTATAAACATTTTTTTTTTTTTTTAATTTTATTTTCATAATTCTAAAAATTTTGTGCTCACCTGTGTAGTTAGCGTTCTGGCCTTGCAAGTCAAAGGTGCCGGAATCTAATCCTGGGTTAGGTATCATTGTCGTACGGATTCCACATTAAGCTACAGATCTCGCCTCGATTAGCTGTTAGCACAGAAATAAGTCGTTGAAAGTTCACACCACCCAATCTTAACATTCTGACGAATATATCGAGTTTCGGGTCAGATATTAAGCAAAGGTGCCGGGTTCGAACCCTGGGTTAGGCATAGATGTTTGTTGTTGTTCGGAATCCACGTTAAGCTGGAGGTCCCGGCCTGATTAGCCATCATTGTGCATAAAAATATGTCGTTGAGCGTACAAACCAACCGACCAACCAGATATTAAGAATAATGCATAATTAAAAATATAAAAACACTTATAAATCACCATATCAAAATTAAAACTAAGACGCGTTTCTCCTTTTTTTACACTAAAATTGCTACAAATCATAAAAGAGGTGCATTCACTCACCACCGAAAAAATTAGAGGCAATTTATAATCTAACCCATTACTTAACTTTTTAACACATTAAAAAAACTAAGCTCTTCCATCTCTTTCTACCATAAAAACTCTAATCTTTTTTAAAAGTTAGGCGGGCAGAGAGAACAGAAGAGAAGGGGGAAGGGGTAGCACAAAATATGGAACACCTTCTGCAAGTGACACTTTTTCAGGTCCCTCGTTCGACCGCCCATTTATCGTCCGCCCGCCCCCCTTTTCGCCGTCGTCTGCCAATTTTTCCAGCCGAGTGGACGCGGGCTCGAGTCAGGTGACATTTCGGGCACCCTGCGACCTTTTTATGCGGAATGATGGATGGGGAAGAGAAGTGAAATAGTGCACAATGTCCCTTTCTTTTTCTGGGGAGGGCAATTTTGTAGGCTCAGTGAAGCCTTCATGCTCTAAATTCCCGCTTAAAGGAGAATAATTGCTCGGCCTGGATGTGATCTCGGTTGGGATTGGGGATATCTAAAATACAGTGATGGCTTCTCGTAGTTGTGTTTGTAGGGTTTGGATTATGTGTAGTGATAAATAATAACGATCTTTTTTATGTGCTTATACTGTTTGGGTTTTAAAAGAGAAGGAAATTGTTCTTTATATTTCTTCTACATTGTGAAAAAGATTCGATGTATTTATTTCAGATGGAATCTTTTTGCGGTTTTACGATACAAGTTATTTAAGTGTAAATAATGGAAATATTTTCAAAGTAACGGCAAATGATCTACACTGTATACCGTGAAATGAGATTAGACCGGAATACAGTGTAGGAAAATGTATTTCATTTACAGAGGAAAAAGCACCTACCTTAAAATATAAAGTGTTATAGAATCTTTATATTATAAAGTAGTAGCACCTTTTGATCATACATATCCATATCAATGAAAAATTTCAAAACGTTATTAAGACACCAAAATAATTGAAATTGGACACTTTAATGCCATGTTCACGAGTTTAAACCACTGATAATACCACGGATTTTGTATCATGGATTTAAAACTTGCCTTCTGATTTTTTTATGGACAGTATTGGATAACGTATTTCATTGCATAATTTCATGGCAACATTAGAAATCTTTCATAAAAGTATTAAAAACTGCATAGATATTTTGTATATTCTAAATTTTAATTACAAATTCAGTCAATTAACGGTATAAATCATTCGGAGGAAATCCGGACGTAAAAATATGGACATTAAAAGAATAAATATCTTAAAAAATAAAGGAGAAACTATTGCTACATTTTAAAATGGAAAGCTGTTCACATAGAAAAATGCGGCATCGCAACTTTTATACCATGAGAAAAATGAACCTTTAATCTTAAAAATAATTCAAGTATTTATTGCTTTAATATTCGTAAAAGTAGATGAATAATTCAAACGCTAGACGATTTAGCTGACATTAATCATTAGCTTCAACTCCAATAAATAATATTGCGCCAACAATAGTTGCGTTCTTTATAATTTGACGCTAAATGTGTTAATCTCAAATCGCAATTCAACCACGTGACTTCTTTGATGTTGATCCCGGGAAAATTCGATTTGTGTTCTACCGTGACATCATTCCTCAATGCTTGAAATATGAGTATTCGGTCCTCTCTGCATTGCATCGTACTAAATAGAAGCTAGTTGAACCACTTGAGGTATTTACGTAAGCTAGTTGAATTCACTTGGATATACGTTATTTTAAATCCTTTGAATCTTTTTCCCTCGAGATATGTTTGAGCGATGTGATGACAGGACCGCGCCGTGCTATGATGCAGAGAAGCTGCCACATCATGCGGCACCTTAAGGGGTTGGTATAAGCTGAGAAATCAAAATATAATCTAAAGTATTCGAAACTTATGCAACGCTTTTCTATATGTATTTTTACTTTCAATTACCCATAAGAATACATAGGGTAATGAAAGTATAGCAATCAGTCAAAAAAAGTTTCGATTTTTTTGTGTGTGCATTTTTTCACGTTTTGAAACATCCTGAAATCAAAAAAGTGATATAGAAAAAAATGTCTGTATGTGTGTCAGCATAACTCCCGAACAAATTGACTTATGATGTTCAAATTTGGTATGCAGGTTGCTGGTGGCCTTGGGACAAACCATGAAGGTTTTCGTCAAAATCACACATGCGCATAAGGTAGCTGCCATAAAATCATGTTTTTCAATGATTGCTAAAAAATGACTCTAATGATTTTGATAACAATAACTCTGCTAATGCCTCTTAAGGCGTTCTTATGGTACAGCCCCACCTCCGAAATTCCCGTAAAAATGCTTTAATGGCGTAAAAAGTTGAAAAACGAATGCTTTCAACACAGAGTTCTCTTTCCTTGATGTTACCTCATAATGATCGTTTTTTCTCCTCCCCTCAATTTCACTTATAATAAAGGATAATATAAGGATCATCGAAAAGTATATCGCCAAATCACCATTTTAGTGGAGGTGTTTTTTTTTTTTTTTTTTTTTTTTTTAGACCCATGCAAGAATTATTACAAAAAATATTGCCAGACTGGCCATTATTTCTAAATGATTGATGAATATTTAATAATGGTAAATGACGCAAATCCATGTCAGTATTTTTATGTAATTGAAATTTGTGCGATGTTTCACACCCCTAGTTTGTTATTATTGTATATAGTTTATCGTACACCTTTGCATAAGCTCCCCAGATGCAAGTCATAATGAACAACTCCCATTAACAATAAATTATCACTTGAAGGGGGGGGGGGGGCATTACTGCAAAATATGTATGCCCTTTCTGCATTATAGAGCATTTTAGTTATTTATTCGAAACATGGGGTTTCAAGAAGTCACTCCTTTACCATTAATTTCAATAGGTAGATATTTTATTGAAGTGAAACCACATACAGAAAAAACTAGGGGTGCCTAACATCGCAAAACTTTCAAATAAACTTTATAAATTCAAATTTTTCGTCAAATTAGTCAGTTTGGCTACATTGTTACATTTCCCCAGGATAGGAAAAACATCACCAAATTGGAAAAATTGTTGATCTTATTGGCGATAATTGTTACAGCATTCTTTTTGGGTAAGTGAAACGGAGGAGGAACAGATTTTGATGGAGGTACAAGGGACAGAAAATTCAAAGTTCGTTTCTTAATATCTTGCTTTTATGGGATATTAACGGAAATTTCGGGGATGGGGACGTTTATAACACTTTAAAAGATTTAAAAGTTTTTTGCTAATTGCTGAAAAACATAAATTTTTCAAAGATCTTATGCGAATGTACTCTTTCGAAGAAAACCTTAGTGACCGGTCACATGGCTACAATTAACCGATATAAAAAGATTAGCATCGTAGGTTAATCTGTTACGGGAGTCATGCCAACCACACATACACGGACTTCTTTTTTTTAAGGATTTTTTTTGCAGAAGTACGCTTAGAAGTACAAAAACATTTAAATTCTTTTGATCGTATTTAATACGGTCATTACGCTAAATAGGTAATTAAAATTAAAAAGAAAATGCCAAAAAGACAGTGTAAAGTTCGTTATTCTAAGATCAACACCAATTCTAAAAGAATACGAAAAGAGAAGATGAAATGCTACTTATGCAGATAGTAATGTTAAATTGTGTATTGAATGTTTCAAAATATTTAATTCCTACAAAAGTTATTAACCTTTTGAAGCACGAATTTCGATTTTATTCCCAATTTTAATGATATGTGCCGTCTTTATGTGTAGAAAAATGATGGAGTATACTTCATTTTTGCAAAAAATATTTATTTTTAATTTTTGTAAGTGGTTACATTAAGAAACCGCAATGCAAGTAACAGTGAACACAAATGACGTACCTAATCAAATTTTTTCGGTATAAAAATTGCACTTTGTTTCATGTTTTACAAAATCAAAAAATTTCATGGATTTTTAAAAAATATATTTATTATATGGTTTCGTTGTAAAACCAATCTGCGTATAAAATAAAAACTTAAGTAAGTGGTTTCTGTGTGCTTCAAAGTTCACTATGCTTCAAAGTGTTAAATGAAAGGAATAAAAATGTCGCTTTACTTATCTTGTAACGTTATCCCTCAACATTTCACAATTTTCACTAAAAAAATGCAACTTTGGGTCAAAATGAACATAAGAAAATGGCCTGTTAAGTGGTTTAACTTAATACTAATTTTACAATTTTCCTACCATTTAAAATGAACAAGAGCGCATTTATATAATAAAATAGTTTTTAAAACCAGCCAACAATTATCTATTCTTAAAATTTCCCCCTATTTTATTGGCAAGCTCACGGCAGCAGCAAGCGCTAATTTATCAGATGAAAAAGATATAAATCACCAGCGTTTCTCTTTTTAAACAACAGCATCAAGCTATTTCAAATTAACTGCTGTCTTAACAACGCGAGCACAGTTATCTTTAACACTGTTGGTTTACAGTGGAATGTTTTTTGGAAGGTTGCACACTTTCCAGAATAACTATTGCCGCCTACACAGCAGACTGGTTATTCGGTATTGTTTCAACAATATCATTTATTTTATCTTGAAAGGTGACAAATGTCTTAAAACAAAGTGAGAAAACTCAAAAATGTAATGTTCTCTGAATGTTTTGGAGAGGTTGACGAAAAATTAGTTGCTTTGAAGCTAAGTAGAAATTTATAGTTAAAACTGCTTAATTTTTTTTTATAATTGGATTTACTAGTTAAGATGCTATCGTGTTAATGAAGGTAAATTTTATGGATTTTAGTGTCAATTTTGAAATGTTTTATGAACTAAAAGGCTAAATCTGATAAGGTTTGGGCAAAACTGAATTTATTAATTAGTTTCGACTTTACATACTCGCACTTTAAAATTTCATAAATTACCCAGTTGAAAATACAATAGTAAAAGGACTTGTTCACCATAATGAATGCTTTGTTATTTTCATGCCAAAAAAAAAAAAAAAAAAAAAAAAAAAAAAAAAAAAAAAAAAACGGAATCATGGTTGTATCTTGCATTCTATTTGAGGAAAAAATAAAGAAAATACCGTTGTATTTTATGAAACATTTTTTATAATTGCACATAGTTTTTTTTTTTTTTTTTTTTTGCCATAAAAGTAATTTACATATTAAAAACAAATCAAACTTTAAAAAGTTCAAAGGCTACCCCTATAATATTATACACATTTAATCTTGCCATCAAAAAAAAAAAAAAAAAAAAAAAAAAAAAGTTTATAAAATTTCAGAATTTTTCATTGCACTATTTGTAATTAAAAGGACGATAAGGAAATGACAAATAAATGTTAGAAGTAAAAATTGTTTCTTTAGTTATAAATTCTTTTAAATTATTTTTGTTTCAAATAATAGTTTGTTTAGGTTCAAACATAAATACCAGGCAACTTTTACATTAAACAGTAACAGTTTTTTAATAATAAATTGTTAATTAATAAAACAAACTTCAACTTTTTTAAAAAACATATATTTTTTAACTTCCATGGTTGAAGCTCCCTCCCTCCACCCCATATTTTTTTCCTTCCTATTTTAACGTTTAACTATTAATCTTTTTAGGAAAAAATGTAAAAAAGCTTCCTTTAATGGACCGATTACATTTTAAATTAATTAATCTTTAATTGAAGTAAAAATATATTTCAATATAAAAATTTGTTCAGAAGTAAATTAAAATCGTCCCAAACGTACAATACACAATTAAAGTTCGAAATTCAAAAAGGTATAGAAAAAAAGTCACTGTTCAGAGTGATCAGCAATTTGACCTGTATGTACATACTCTAGGAATAGGTTCGTTTTTCCACTTTACGTATATATTCAAGTAAAATTGTTGGTCACTCTGACAAAATGTTTTTTACAACATTTTGTAAAATAAATTTTAATTATAATCACTCCGGGTAATTATAATTAAAATTCAACTCTTAAAAGCATTATATTTTTTCTTATGCCAGATCATGGCTTACAAAAAGTAATGGCATACCATTAATTTTTTAAAGCCATGCACAAGGTGAATAAAATTATTTCGACATGTGTTTTTCATACTATACCCTTTTTCCTTTCTAAACAGGTCAAATTTCCGATGATTCTGGCCAGTGTTTCTTCTTTTTAGATCTTTTTGAAAGTTGAGCTTTAATTGTGGATATCCTGTATATTGATATACTGTAAATTTTGAAAGAAGTTAGTTTTGAGAAGTATGCATCAAATTTTCTCCTTAATAAGTTCTATCCAACGATGGAAACAAAACTCCTGGATCAGAGGCAACACACACCTACTATGTGAAACAACTTCGGTTCGATAACCAGATTCAGTGCTCTTTTAAGAAAACGTTATAAGTCACTACAGGGATTGTGGGATCAGTTGTTTACCTTAGCGTTATCAAAGTTTCCCCCATTTGATATTCAAATTCAAAAGGTTCATTTAAAAGACATTTCCATAAGCCATTTTCCCTTTAAATTTAGACAATATTCATTGTCTGTCCCAATATTTTGGTGAAGTGTATCCTTTGTTTAGATCTTTTTACGCCAAGAAAAAGAGCAAAGCAAATAAGCATGAGTTCGAAACCATAATTCAATTGCAAAATTTCAGCTTCTTATATTGGGTGAAAAGTTATGAACATTTCAGAGAGGTGTAAACACACACACACACACACACACACACACACACACACACACACACACACACACACACACACACACACATTAGACAATTATTTCATTGATTACAACCTGGAGAAAAACTACAGCGAATGTTCATGAGTATAGGATTTACATAAAATGTTTCTTCATTATTAGATTATATAATGAGTTAACAAGCTAGTAATACTATAAAACATTCCATTAAGTTAAAAAATGTACTCAAAGTTTCAAAAAATAAATTTTAATAATTATTTAAATTTGGAAAAATACTACTTATACTATGGAAAAATGATATTTTAAGGCAAAATATAATTTCCAAATAATCCGAAATTAATTCATTGTATGGCATTTACCCCAAAGAAATGACCCGATACCATTTGGTGGTAACTATTAGATTTCAAAACTTTTTCTGGCTGACCATATTACTACGCGGGGATCTTACAGTGTCTAGTTGTTTCTTGAAAGTAATGTTCTTTTTTAATGAAAATATTCTTATTATAATACAACCTTAAAAAAGTTTAACTAAAATCTAACTCATTTCCTTAACAATGTACCTTCTGTATTTAGTTACGGATATGGAATAAGAACAACAAGGATAAGTTCAATTTTATCAAAATATCTATAATAATTTTTCCTTACTTGGATTTTAGTGTATTTAATTTTTCGAATAAAATTAAAGTAATTTTTTTGCATATATATATGCATATTAAAAGCGTTTTACTTGTGATTAAGAGAGTAAAAAAATGTTTATCCAAATTTGTTTGAATTGTTCTATTAGATATTTAAAAGCATGGTGGAATATATACTATAATAGAAATTGCTTGCATATCTCAAAACTTCCATTTTTTAAAATAAAACCTCTTCAAATATCAGTTTCTTTCTTAAAATATGATATTACAATCATAATTACATAAGTAGAAATAGCTTTAAATAAGACAATTTTTCATTAATTTAATAGTTTTGAACAATTTTTTAATACAAAATGAATTAGTAAAATGAATCATTATAAGTAAAAAAAGAAAATATTTGTAACCCTTTTTTTAATATATTGAATCCTATAATATTGGTTCTGAGATAAATAAATATTTAATAATATAATTGCAAATAATTTACGAGTATTATAAACTAGGGCATATTCAATTAAATGACTTGCATAAGTTTACAATCTGTAATCCAATTTAATAACCATCAAATAATATTTTAGGAAATTAATTAGTATAAGACACTTAAAGATAAAAAATTAAAAGTTGAGAAGTAAATTTCGTATAAAAATATATTTACATTCTAAGCAAAAACTAGAAATGGGGTCATAGTATATTTTTAATTTCTATATAAAACTAGTTATTTCGCTAAAACTTGATATTTATTGGTATAGTTTAAGTTGGCTGTTTAAGTTTTCTTATTTTAAAAACCATTCTCCAAATTAAGGGGGATTGGCAAAAATATTGACTGTAATTATTGTTTAAAATGTTACCAAGTTAGCGAGCTTAGTGTTTATTTTTTTTGCAAAAAGTGTAGTTGTCAGTTTCTAATTTTGGCGGAGAATATAAGCCCTAAAAATGCAGATAAAAGACATAGCCTTAATATAAGCTAATCAATAAATAACAAATAAAGCTAATGTTAAATTTTATATTTTTATATTAACAGTATTCATTACTATTAGTTTAATGCTCGTGTATATTTTTATTTATTTTAGTTCGCAGTACCCTACAATTTTACTGTTGGATAAAAACCAGCAGTTGTGGATAGATGGTTTTAATTGTTGAAAGACAATTGTGTAGTAATTTTTTCTACTTTTAATAGCACATTCACGGGA
Organism: Linyphia triangularis; assembly: GCA_963978545.1. Lineage (NCBI taxonomy): Eukaryota > Metazoa > Arthropoda > Arachnida > Araneae > Linyphiidae > Linyphia > Linyphia triangularis. The sequence goes on from OZ021726.1 coordinate 32,524,044, forward strand.
ATTTTCGTGAGAGGGATGTTGAACACATGGAAATACTTTACTAGAATGATTTTTACTAAAATTTGCAGAACCATTGGAGAATTAAGTTGTATTAATTTGATAAAGTTCCAATATATTTGAACAAAGTTATTAAGTACTTCTATATTTCTTATACCATAATCTTAAAAATTGAATCTTTGGATATTGGTTAATAATAAAATAAAGTAGTTTGTCACCAAATCATAATTTTAAATGAGCACAAAAAAAGCTTAGTTTTGCTATAGAATTCAAACTTCCTTTTGTTCACCCGAGTTTAAAGTACTTTCAGTTTTTGTGTTATAATCTTACAAACTAATATATTATTATCAAAGAATTGCTAGTTACAAACTAACTGTTCATAACAAAACTTTCCATGACATGTTAAACACAAGCAGTCTAGTTACGTAGTGCTTTAATAATATCTATTTATCTACAAGTTCAATCACTCGTGAGTACATCATTAATAACCGGCCGTAGGTGTTAGGATTCGAATAGCATGTATTGACCCGTTTTCATAATGTGACATTTCTGTACAGGAAGGAAGTGGAAAACGAGGCAATCAAACACGATAATGATTAAGTAAGGGCAACATGGATTTCTTCGTAGGATCCATATGAAATATATTTTAGTTAAATTAGAAGTATTTGTTGTATCAAAATTATTCGTAATGGAAATGATGATGATAATAAAATAAAAATGATGTTGATAAAGTTTTCATAATGATAATAAAATAGTTATAATTATAATAAAGTAATAATAAAAAATAAAAATCATAATGAAATAATTATGATTATTCATTAATAATGCTGATAATAAACTAAGAATGATATTTAAAATAATAACTATGATATTAAAATTGACTTAGTTTATAAAAAATGATAATAAAATGATTAGGGTGATATTAAAATAATGGCGATGCCGAAATATATTGACATTTATAATAAAATATAGATATTATAATAAAATAATTACGATAATAAAATAATAATGAAGATGATGACATTGAGACTATGATAACCATAGAAATATAAAATTTGTTAACTTGTTACTTTTATAAACAAAAATTTTCCATGTCTTTTGTAGTGTAGAACAAAGGTGTTTCAAAGTTAATGAGAGCATGAGAGGCTTTTGAAAGGTAACATGGTACAGCTTAATTTTTGTAGTTAAGCCCATAGAAATTTTTTCTCTTGGCTATTAAAACATAACCAAATTTGGTTTCGAATATAATGTATTTTGCTTTTGTGTCAAGTTTAACTACAATATCTGCACACTAAAACAATACCAATCACCATTAAAAGATTGTTCAAAAAGTTACTTTCATGATTTGAGAGGTATATTTTACTAATATTTAATTCGAGAACAATACTTATGAACGCAGTTCATTTTGAAACAAACATACATCAATAAGTATCTCATCTCGTTTATGAAGTATCTTCAATCGTCAAAATTAACAATGTTCATTTCGCTGTCATTTTTTTCCCTTTCTTTTAAAAACTTTAATACCAGTTCAAAATGAACAACAGCCAAACACTCCAATCAAAATATAGGCACATGTACACAAAATTTACAAAAGCAAAATTTTTTGTGTTATTTTCCAACTATTTAACACATCTCAAAGTGAAATTTCAACTTTCTGCCTTATTTTAGATGCGAAAAATGATTCACTACACTGAATATATCGACATAACTACTCTTTCACCAAGATACAAACATATAATTGTTTGAAATACGAACATTCTTGACAACTACGTCAGAACTAATTTTTACAATCCCCGAAAACCCTCACAGACACAAAACCCTTCAGTACAAACGCCAAAAATCAAACGCCCAATAAAAAAAAAACGCACCTCGTCGACTTTATCCACTTCTGACTAAAATGACAACGTAAGTTGCACTTACCATCTCGACCAACCAGATACTCCGAAACAAAACGGGAAAACAATTCTCTACCACTTTTAAATCGGATCACAAAAAGTATTAAGAAAATAGCTATCCACCTGCCATACTTTTGGAACAATGCCCCAATAATCCTATTAGAGTCCACAAGACAGGAGTAAAACTTGCATATACATGTCCAACCACATACACAAGTCGGCCCTCAGAGATATAAAATAGAAATCCGTAGAGAAAACAAAGCCGCTCAAATGCTGGAAATGCCCAAACCAGCGTACATCTTTTATTGTTGGGGAGGGGGGGGGGATAAAAACACCACCAATTCTTACATTTATATCTATATCTTAAGAGATCTAGAGAAAAGTATGTTTTTGGTCATCTTTCAAGTCTGACTCGTTGCCAGGTCCCTTCATGTTAGTAATTTATCAAAGGATCACGAGGCGTAGCTGTTAAACTTTAGTACAGGATATTGGAGATTTTTTTTTTTGTGAGATGAAAAAGGATGTCAGAGGATTAATATGAAAATGTATTAAGATGCAAATCTTTTTGATATTTTAGGTTCATTTGTGCGTTATTAGATTAGTTTGTGTGGATTGAAATTTCTTGGGGATAAGTTATTTACACTAGAAAGGTTTTAAACATGATTCTGGCTTAAATTATTACTTAAATTAAAATATATTTGACAATATATTTCGAGTTTCTATGTTAAGACTGGATTAAAGAGTATCTTAGTTCTAGATGAGGTTTGGAAATGAGACAATTTGAAAATATCTACAGTTTAATATAGACTATGATGGTCTGTATTACATTTAAACTTATTTTAGTTATTTTTCATTATACTTGTGTTTGTAATTACCCTGTACATTTAGTATATTTATTAGATTCACAAATCTGTAATACATAACACGCTGAGTGCCATGTCAGCCATTGGTGGCTGACATTGAACTTTTCGTTTAGGCCGCGTCAGCTATCGGTGGCTGAAAGTAAAATATGATATAAAACTAAAAAAATTGCATTGTTTTAAGTAATTACTAAAAATTTACTTAATGTTTATGTATTACAGGATTATATCATTAACACGTTGAGTGCCACATTAGCCATCGGTGGCTGACACTGAACTTTCCGTTTAGGCCGCGTCAACCTGTGGTTGACAGTACGCTGTTGTTTTCCCCACACCTATAATTTGACATAGCTCCTTTCTTAATACTTTTTAAAGTGCAGGAAGTCTTAGTTTTTGAAGTACTATTGATATTTCAATAGATAAAAATATTATTAAATATATTATACCCAAAATGCCCTTGTGAAAAATTGCCTACCTAAGAATTTTAAGTCCGAGGTCTGACAACGCTGCGTAAACGTGTGGAATGAATTTCTATAAGCATTTCATTCCAAACGAAAATATCTTCTACTGCGATAAGGTTGGTTTGGTTTGTTTGCACTCTCAACGACCTATCTCAACGACCTATTTTTGTGCACAATAACGGCTTATCAAACCGGAACCTACATCTTAACTTGAATTCCGAACCACAATGAACATCCATGCCTAACCCAGGATTCGAAGCCGGCACCTTTGGCATGAGAGGCCAGAGTGATAACCCCACCGCCATCTAGTTGGCTCTACTGCGATAAGAAACAATGGTCCTAATACATTTACACAGTTGTATTGAGTACAGTTCGATCTGTTAGTAGTGCGCTTTGCATAGCTATATCGCAATATCAGTGCTTCAAAGAAGCGCATGTGGCCTGAAGAGGAATTCCTTAAGAATTCGCATGGCACTAAACGTGTTAAATCATATTTATGGTCATCCAAAGTAATGAAAGGTCCTTGAGAAATCCTGTAGCTATTTTGGGAAGCTATTTCAGAAACCCTCTTGAAATGGATGCATCCAAGTCATGGATGGTAGTAACTGCAATAAAATATTATTATTTCTGGAGGAACGTCTCCATATATTTGAAAAATTCTGTAATATTAAGATATGCTAGGATGAATATAGTTATAGTTGTAAGTTTCTACAGATGAGTGCTCGTAAAAATGTCTTCTGAAATATGATAGTTTAAAGGTTAATTAATAAAACACATAACTTGTTCAAATGAAAATTCTAAATGTTTGATAGGAAGCACTTTAGTAAAAAACTTTATTAATTATTAAAGACATTAGAGAGAAGCAAAATCTATGATTGGATAATCCTGAAACAAAGTTTTTAATATAAATCCTTTATATGCATTGCCAATTTTTATGCGAAGTTGCTACTTATTGAACTCAAACCGAGTTTTCATAGTGTTTGACACCTTAGAACTAACCGTTTCGAACTATTGACTAACTTTTTCTTGCCCCCAAAACTTGACTGAATACAATATCATCCACAACGAGTCTATTTTTCAAATTTCAGATCGATTTAATGACCACAATTTGGATAAATTACCCCTTCAAAGATTTCGATTCTTTAACCTTAATAGGGGAAGATTTCAGTCATTGAATATCGTTAAATTGAATATATTCAAATTAAGGTTGGCATGTGGATAATAGAGCATAAGTTGAAGTTAACAAGTCTGACGTAAGCCCATAGAAACATGTTTAACAGCGGCCTTTGCCTGGTAGCCACAAAACGTTATAGAAAGCATTGTCATCGACAACCATTGCAACTATCAACTTTTAAAGCTTCACCTCGATTAGATGACGGAAGGAAGATTTATTAGTAATCATAAGCGCCTACTGAAGCGTGCGTAATAAGCGTTTAATGACAGACCCACACACACTAAATTTCAAACTTTTTGGAAGTATATCAGAATTAAAAATAATGCATTTTTATGTATAAACTTTCTTTTTCCGACAATTTTTTAATCAGCTAATTGCAATTAAAGTGACTAATTAGGACATTATTAGAACATACATAAATAAACTTGTTATTAACTTAGAGGTAATATTTTTATTGCAAAATAAAAGATATTATATTGACGCATGATCCTATGTAGAATTTTAAATTTTGCTTCAATATTTATCTAAAACTAAGTTTTTAAATAAAAAGTTTGAAAAAATGCATAGTTTTTAACAAAAAATTAAGATTAAAATATGCATAAAAAATTTGTTCGTAACAATATATATTAGATGCTCCATAGAAAACACATTCACAACTATTGTCGACAAAACAAAATTAGAATTTTGTAAATCGGATAATATATTGTGAAGTTATGACCGTTAGCGTAAAGTCATTTAACACCAAAATGTCATTCTTCAGAAAACGAGTTTAAAGTTTACTACACTAATGAACGTGATACAAAACAGGTTTACAAAACCTACTGTAATTTAAAAACTAATTTGAGTCTCAGTAAGAAAATGGTATCATTTTAATGGTAATGAATTCGGGAATATTATAAAAACAAAAAAACAAAAACGCAGACTTGACTCAAACTTCGAGATTCCTAATGTATATGTATACCTTAAAATTAAGCTAAGCTGATTCTAATACACTATGAAACAATGAATATTGATTTAAATCTTGATTATAAGTTATGTTTAACAAAATTCTTGTAAGATTTGGTCAAATACGTAATTAAGGTTGTTTAATATTAAATTGTAGACTTTTATTTTTTATTTCATAAAAAAGAAGACAGACTGAGAGGAACAATAGCTTCTCCACTTCAAAGATCTAAAGGCTGATTTACACGTTTATCATTGACGTGCTAATGAAGGTCTTCACTCATTATCAGAAAAACTTTAAAGAAACAGCTTAAATTAATGAAATAAGAATGAAAACTAGGGGTGTGGAACATCACACAACTTTTAATTACACTATAATACTGAAATGAATTTGTGTTATTTACCGTTTTTATACTTTCCTCATTCCTTTATCAAAAATTGCTGATTTTGCGATATTTTTTGCCATAATTCTTGTATGGGTCTTCTTTTATTCTTTTCTTTTTAAAGAAAGGGGGGAAAAAAACTGTCAAAAGAATGATTTTGGCCGTATACTTTTCGATAATTCTTATGTTATCCTTTCTTATAAGTGAAACTGAGGAGAGAATAAATAACGATTGTTGATGAGGTATGCTCAAGGAAAGAGAAAAACGCATTAATTTTTCGACTTTTTAAACCATTAAAGCATTTTTACAGGAATTTCGATGGTGGGGATGTTTAGAACACCTCAAGAGGCACAGTGATATTGAACAAAATCGTTAGAGCCATTTTTTAGCAATTACTGAAAAACATGATTTTTTTTATGACAACTACCTTAAGCGCATGCGCGGTTTTGAGAACTAGAATATTTTTTTTTACCGAAACCTATACTGACAGAATACGAATACTATGAAAGTAAAAATCTTTTCGACAGGTACTTTGGATCCTGTTCCCACCTTTTAAACGCATTCGAAATTTACATTCGAGTATTTAACAAGTTATTTTGCCTGAGCAATTGAAATTTCAAGTAAACGGACTCCAAATTCAGTAAGTTTTCATTAGTGAAACGGCTGGAATTTTCTACATTCTGGTGAAATATGAATTCATAGAGCATTATACAAACTCAGATTACCCACCATACTTGATATGATAATTGTTATGATTGAATTGATAATTATTATGATACTAATATTTCACTAAATATTCTCGGGTTCTTAATTTATTGACCAGTGTGTGTATATTGTTACTTTGTGGTGAATATTCATTTAGCTATAACTTTTAGTCATTACATTTTTATTTTACTTGCATAGTACATATATAAAAACTTTTGGATGAGTGTAAAGTTAATCTTGTTTATAGCCTACATTTGCGACAAACTGCATATTGTTGTGAATTTTTCAGAGTAAATGATGTCGCAGCTTTAAAAATTAAAAATGATTATTTATTCTTCGTTTAGAGACTCACAAAATTTCATTAAATAACAGTGAATTCGTTATCAAGCTTTAAAAAGAGTTTTAGAGTGCACAACTTCAGGCATAGAGATAATTCAGGCACTGTAAAAGTAAACAAGCCCTGAAACCTTTTCAGAACCTCTCTCAAAATCCACCTGACTGAAATTCTGCACCTTGAGAGTACTGATATCCACGCGTGCGAACTTTCACAAAAAATCCAGAGCAAACGAGTTGGTGATCATTAGGCAGTGAGAAACATCTCGGAATTTCTCAATTCACTCGGTATTTCCAACTTTTAGAAGCCTGTGTTATCACTGTTAACAAATAGATTTAAGAAAACAGAATCAATATATATATATACAGAAAAATTTCGTAACAATATTAAAGAAAATATAGAGAATTTAGCCACAATAAAAGAAACTGTACATTTTGAAATTTGCAAAGAGTAACATTGGAACTGTTTATTTAACATTTCTCAAAGCATAATTCTGATCATTAAGTTCTAACTACATGACTTGAAGTTTTGTAAAATTCCAAATATTTAAGACCTGGATTCTAAATCGGGCATTTTTTTATGTTTAGTATACGGCCTATTTCCTATGTTCTGTCTATTTTTCTGATGAATAGAAACACCACTAAACTGAGAAATTTCCCATTTTAACTTAAAAGCTTTTGAAAATAAAGAAACACTATCTATCTATAAATCAGAAACTTTTTAGGATACAAATATATAAACAAACTAAATAAAGTTCGAACAAAAAGCTTTTGCATATATCATCATAGTATCCTTAAATCCTTCCATGCTTAACTTAAAGAATAAAAAAATAAAAAGATCTATCGTAGAAGAATCATCTATTGATTCTGCTATCAGATTGTAATGTAAATCCAATGGATCGATCTCAGTGCCATCTAGCGAAGAAAGTACATTCTACTGATGGCCTCATTTGTTTAACGTGAAAGCAGTAGATGAAAGTTCTATTTTTTCACTTTCTCTCTCTTTTTTTTTTATACTTCTATCTCAGAATCTATAGGGCTTTGTTTCAGAATATATTGACTTAACTTCGCGGGGTATATATAAAATGACTGATGGAATCCCTCTTTTCAGATTAATGTATGCTGGCCAAAGGATTTTTATACCCTACTCAATCTCTCTATCTTTTTTTTAAAAAAAATATCTCGAAAGCTCTTAGGGATTCTTGGATATTTTGCCGGGGTTCTTAGGCAATTTAGAAAGAAATTTAAGCTTTTTGGCTTAGGAAAGAGTTTGAAACAAACTTAAAGGCTTGACGTTTTTAATTAATTGGGCATTTACTTTGCTGAGAAAATTATATATATTTAATACTGTGATTTATTTACTGTCAGGAATTTTTTGGGCAGCTCATTTATTTGGGACAGTTTATCACTTGTGGTTAGTTTTGCGTTAAAGTATATGTACAAATTTTATTGCGCAATATATATTTTCTATGTTGTTTTTTGATAGATGATCTTAGAGAAACAATATATGTTACAATATTTTCAAAGAAAGGTTAGAAAAAACATAATATGGTAATAACTAAAAAAACGTGATTGATTATGATTTCTTTAGAGATAAAAAATTACATTAAAAACTACTCCCTAATTTTTATCATAACTTTTAAAAGAGTTTCCACTATCTAACAAAGTGTGCTACTACATTACCACAGTTGTTTATCCATGAAATTTTAAAGTATAGAAAGGTGTTATCCATCTAAACTAGTATGTTAAAGTATTCAAATCTTCCAAATAGAAGAAGAGTTATTTGTACACATTTAACTGACTGCTGGTTTCTACGTTCAACGTTTCTACTTTTATGTAATGTAAATATTATTTTTGAAACGGTATAACTTCATCTATGTAATGGCCTCTACATAACTGTAACAGATTAAATTGTGTTTTGAATGTAACTTTTTATACAAACGGATGTTTAATACGGACTTGACGTAATTAAATTGAGCCATCTGAAGCCTGTAATTATCAGCAGATTTTATATATGTACTTGGTACAAATACAAGGTTTTGCGTACGTACTACTGAGGTCATTGTAAAATGATATCTCAAGAATAAGAAATAGTTCAAAATTTCACAACTAGATAGAAATTTGGCTTTATATAAATTAAACGAAAGTTTAATTGAGAGTTGTATCGGAAAAGTGTTGTAAATAAAATTTCATATATATATAAAAAAATCCAGTAAAATTTGACTCTCTCTCTCTTATAATTGCTGTCTTTAAGGAGACACTTGTCGATCCATTATTTTAAAATATTATTATTTGATTTTTTTGTGCATATTTTATTTCTAAGAGATAATTTCCTGATGGTTTCACAAGGACATATATTAAATTGAAGATCTTATGAATACTCTAGTCCCCAGACGGATTTTAACAAAGGAAGTTAAATTCCGCCATCCTGTAGTTTAAAAAATTATCACATTGTTTTCCGATGATGATTCCTTACCTTTTGTTGAAATGATTTTTTTTTTTTTTTTTTTTTTTTTTGAAATTTGGATTATTTACTTATCGTTTATATATGAATACATAAATAAAGAGTGTTTCTATCTATTATATATCTATTATAGACTATTCATTCGGATTGATACAAACCTCTAGAGACATGTTGAATGGGATGCAACTGCATTTTATTATTATAGAAGTTCATTCATTTTACCGAAGGAGATCAAATAGATGGTAATATCTGGATGATATTAAGTAAATCATCAGTTAATATTTAAGACTCTCTAACAAAAGTAATAATCAAGAAAAAAAATTGGATAAAAGTTATAATTAGATTTTTAGCATTTACGATAAATATTCGCAAAATATTTACAAGTAATGAGTAGCAATTTTTTTTCACTTTAAAAATACAAGACGTTTATATAATATTTATAATACAATTCTATTAATAATACAATTCTATTAATAATACAATTCAATTGTACTGAGTTCGAACGTTTCCCTAATAGCTCTTTATAATAACTAAAACTGAAACTAAAAATTATATATACTTTAAAATATACAAATTTTTGTATACTTTAAAATCTAGTTTTCAAAATTTTTATCGATATGACAATTTTTATTATTTATACTTTAGAATCTATTTCAAATGAGTTTATTCGACTAAGGATAGACATGCATAACATATTATAATTGTCTTTTTCTTTTATAATATAACAAATGAAATGAGATTTATTTTTGAATCCCTTTTATTAACTTCGATTTTGTATGTTTGTACTTGGCAAACCTTCAGAGGGCTAATTAACCACCTACACGTCATCCAATCAAGCTGAAACTTAACAGATAGACTCTTTGTCGATAATAATGCATTGTATTAAGTTTTGGGAACAAAGAAACTGTTAGTCAATGCAAGGGAATCGATGGTTTTCTTCGTAGTGGCAGAACACTATGAGAAATCGATCTGAACACAATACTCCTAAATAAGGGCAATAGACAATTCCGAAATTATTTATTTATTTTTTTAATCAATTCTAAATGTTTCGAAAAGGTCATAAACACAAAAGTTTCTGCTCAATGCGCTTTTTTTTTTTTTTTTTTAAATTTGCAATCAAAGTTCCTCTGTTAGACATTGGCGAGAAAACGATTCATTCGTATCGAATTGAATGTGACGTCAAGAATTCCAAACGTCTGGGCTTGAAATGCAGCAGTGGAAACCAGTTTTGCAAGTTTCTCTCAAATCGTGCCAACCTGTACGGGATATGGCAATGGTCTACCAAATCAACGCCAATTATTTGTCAGAAACCTCACTATAATCATAGAAACGGAAGGGATCTCTTGACGTCACAGATTTTGTTGAGTGTTTTGATCGGACTGGTTTTGGCTACGTATTTTCTTTTCTAAATATTTAAATAACTAATTTTTTTAAAGAACTTTTGTTTAAACATTTGGAATCAGAAAGAAATTCTTCATACATATCAACTAATTTCATTCGATTTAAAAAAATGAGGGAATGAGGAACTTGCACAAGTGAGGAAAATGAATATTTTTTGTATTTTCTAGTGTTATTCAACGAATATATTTGAGCAGTGCAATTATTTTGTAGCTTTATGCTTTCAATTAATCAAAAATCGAGTTTGAAATTAGCCGAAATCAAAGCAAAAGTCACGTGACCAAAAACGCATAAAAAAACCGTGACGTGGTTACGCAGAGATAAAGTCGCAAAAAGAAGGAGAAACCTCACTCATTCCTCGTCTAAAAACAGGTTTTAGACTGGTTCATTATCTGCGAGTTGACGTTTCACGCAAAAGTGGCTTTTTCCCGCCAAATCGCAAAGTGAAAAACTAAATATTTTTTTAACTATATATCCGAGCTCAAATTTTTGAAAGAATGATATTGTTTTTCATGATTTTTTCTCTACTTTTATTTAAAAATAAAACCAAAAAACGTGAAAGTTCCTCATTATCCTTTGCATGAAATAGTAGGCAATGCATATAAAGAATTTATATTAAAGACTTTGTTTTTATGGGTTAATTTTGATTTTTTGAACTGAGTAGATGCATAAATGATTTTAATCTTTAGTAATAAGATTCTAGGGCATGTTTTGCACAACAGCCTCATACAGCGAAAATCCTTATAGAGTAAACAAACTGACCGATACGCATTCTGAAACAACATGAACATCCAAAATGTTTTGGGAGTTTTTTACTTCAATATACGACTTCGGTTATTGAGCCTTGGATTGATATATAAGTAATATGGTCAAACAGTCAAAGTTCCTATAACAGAGACATTGGTAAAGACTGCTGTATCTGCAAGGTACAAATTTTAAATTTCTTTTTCATCAGCTGTTAAAAGGTATTTTTTCACAAAAAAATATCAATTATATTCTTTTAAAAACCACAATAGACTATTTTTATTGTGATGTTTTTAAGTTCTAGTGGAAACTAAATGTTAGTTTTTAGACACACGCTTTGTTCTACTGATTAGTAATGTTTTGCTTATGGATATGCCACAACTAAAAAGCTGAAAAGTGGAAAGATAAGTTTCCAATTAAATTTTACTTTTACTTAACAGTAGATGTGTTACGATTTGATATAGAAGGTCTTTATAATTAAAGTTTTACTTTGAAATTTTATTCTACATTCGGCTATTTGAAAGGAAACAAAATGTTATTAAATTTGGTACCTATACAGGTCAAATGCTTTCATTTTCTGTAAATAAACAAAACAAATTTAAAAAATAAAATAATTGAATAAAATAGATAAAAAAAACTCACCGCTTGGGAGAAATGACGCTGTATGCATCATTTTGTTTCGTTTCGCTCGTTGTTTTTCACTTCATGTCTTATTTCGTTTATATTGTTAAGAGAAATAAGACATGAAGACAACGGTTTAATGCGTTTTTTATCGTTTATGTAAAGTTCTACAAACCATTTCAATGTGACGTCCATGATTATATGAAACAAAATTAAATAGTATAAATGCTTTTAGCTTATTAAGAGAAATGTTATGGACCTGTCAATGAATAGTATTTTTTTTTAATTCTGCCAAATTTTTTATGTGATCATCATGCAGTGACTTTAAGGTAATTTTATAGCCAAATGTTATAGAGATTGAGTTCTGGTGACTGGGGGTGGGAATGTGATCCGAGGGGTTCGGTGACTAGTGTGAGAAGCTTTGACTTCTTATCCGGTCTTGTGCGAAATGTTGCTTAAGTAACTATTTGACACTTGTACCAATGTGAGGTGGAGCTCCCTCCTGCATAGAAAATGTGGTATGTAAATTGACACGCTGCTGATGTTTAAGAATCACGAAAAGTCTTAACATTGACTCTAAGCAAGAAATCGTTGCTCAGTGATTCGCTTAGTACAAAATAGGTGGACACAAGTCAATTCAACGAATCGATTACTTGATGATCCCATGAGAATAACAACCCCCCATAAGTCACAATTCAAAATAATACTTAATGGCAAATATTCTTTGTTTAATAAGTAATAAGCGATTGAAGTAAAGGAATGAGATAATTCCACTTATGTAAACAATTGAGTTGCAATTTAGCAGTGATTTCAAAAACGTCTTACAAGATTTGAAGAAAAGAATGTTACTGTTGTTGTGATGGATTTTGCTTTAGAGAGTTGGTAGTTTCTTATTTCATTCAAAATTTTCTTTAAGGTGTACGTATACTTTCGAACATTTTTTTTTTTAATTCTGAGTTTAAAAATCCAATTCTTTTTTAGATTAGTTAGAAAGTATGTGATTAAAATTATTTCATAAAAAAATTCCAATTTCGGCAATTGTTAATTTGTTAATCCAGCTTTAATTAGATAATTAGTACCTTTTTCAAACAATGATATATCAAATTCTAATTTACTTAGAAACCCAATTCCATTTGGAAATCCTTCGAAATATTATTCCTAATGTTTTGAAACTCAATTAAATTTCTTACAAAGAATATATATTTCTTTTTGCAATTTATTTTGTGTGAAAACATGAAAAAAAAAAAACAATATTTTCATTTTCAATCAATTCTATGTTTTAAAAATCACTAAAAAATCCATTTCTCGGTCAATTTTATATAATTGAGTTTCAAAACATCTAGCATATTATGTAGATTACTATGGTATAAAAAAATTATAATTGAGCATTTTGTTGAATTATCATTGTTTGAATAAAGCGGGACATAATCAAAATCAAAATTCGTCAGAAAACAGGTTTAAAGTTTTAGAATAAACAGTTTTTATAAACAGACACGAAAGTGGTCACTGAAGGTAGAACATCAAGTGTTTCCATCTTATTGTAATCTTTGAAAGTCCAAAAAGTTGTGTTACCCTTTCGATGAACACATTTCTGTGACATAAATGCGAGCTGAAATTAAACTTCAAGTCATACTGGATAAACTACTAAACGTTTAATTGAAGTGCAAAGTCTACAAAAATGTACCATCTAATCATTCACATTAATTATCGATTCACGGGAGCTCTGGTCATAGCACGCATAAACAGATATTTGAGAACTCCGAGGCTACTGAGGAGTTTCCTCATGTATTTGCATTTGTTCCATTGAGGTTGAGTGACAGCTAAAATATTTTTTGGCAAAATCCGCGACCATCATTCACACTCTATTGTCGTTTATTAATTAAATTTATTTTTTCAAAGGAAACAAATGAATTCACTGTGATAGAAACAAATCAAGTTTTAGAAGAAATATCTCTGCAACTTGTAGTGTTGGCGAATCTTAAATTATTGTGAAACCCGTCCTTTTACTCACAATGACAGATGAGATGTGCATTAATTTGACTGACACACGCTTTCTACAAATATTTGCATATGTGATGCCACTACCAAAATGATGAATGACAAATGAAAAGACGTAATTGTGAAAATAGAACATTACACGGTTTCGGTATGTCTACTTTGTATGCGTAGATTCGTTCCTTTGAGTGCTTGTTACACATTAGCTATTGTTTGGATTTTTAAAAAACGTGGAAAGCTAAATGTGATACTATTAATCTAGTGTGCAACAACGTTCGGAAGAAATCAAGATAAAGTTTAAAATCCCCATCGGACTTAATTGTAGACGAACCAAAACATTGTTATGGAAATACAAATGAGGGAAAAACAACTCGCAGATTCTTTATGAAACCGTTGGTTGGATGTTAATCTAATTAAAAATTTAAATATTTTATTAAGAACTCTCTCCTCCGGCTATGACATTAATTTTATCAAATTTTAAAAACTTAATAAAAACTCAGAACCTGTATCTTTATCAGTATTTTTGGTACTATATGTTACTATGCACAAAATTCTGGTACATAGTACGTAGGTTATTAGAACATGCCTTCTTCCAGTCGGGCAACTCTCCGAAGAATCTCAAGAGGCCTGAAATAAAAACTGTTGTAGATTCCGTGAGCACCCTACCAGGAAACAGTCACGTATTTTCTCGAATATGGACTTACTACTGAATATTCTTCAGATAAAGTCTGATCATGTAAGAAAGCCTAGAAAGAGAACAGAGAAATTACTTGAGGAAGTTCTGAACTTAATTGTCTAGTCTTCAATCCCAATAAATCAGGTAGCAAGTAGTGTTCATCCGTATGACGATGTAGTATAACGACGAAGATGATGAAGTCTGATTAGGAGATTGAGTCATGTGATGATAATTATTAGATTTGAGTACTATTTGGTAATTTAATTTTATGTTGTCTATTTCTATAATCTAAATTACAATCAGTATGAGTAAATTTTATCGCACAATTTATACTATGTGTTAAATAACATACGTAATTTTCTTGTTATAATAACATCGATTTTTTTAAATACATTTTTTTTATTCCGTACTTGTTTTTTTGTTTTTTTATATAAATATTCCCCAAGCTTCTAAATTATCAAAAAATGCGTAATTAATCAATAAAACAGCAAAATATTGTTCGTCATAACCAGATCAAACAAATCGTAGAACAAAATGCTTTTGTTCACCTAGCTTGTATTAGGCGACTCGTTGTGAATCGCGGTGCATGTTACGGACCCAGCATTCTATTGCTCTTAAAAAAAAAAGTTGTATAATTGTGACATTAGCTGTCGTACCATATCACACGACGGTGGCTTTAGGAGAGTGCAATGGATATTGAGTGCTGGGTGAATAACGTAAGGAATAGTATCCTACAGTTATTGGCATTGACGTGTCCATTTGGGTAAAAATGGCGTCACAATTTTATTTTAGAAACGATTATTATCGTTTTAAACTAGTCTCAATGTCCCCTTGTGAGAAGATTTTGAACTATTTTTGATTATAATTTTTAAAAAAATGTGTTCAAAATCAAATTTGATACTATTTTGTCCAGTAGTGTTCCTTTTATAGCCGTTTCAATGGGAAACGTTTACAAAGATCCTGGTTTTTTAGGGGGTTAAGACAATAAAATATAAAATTTCTTATTTTTTAAAAGAACTATTATGAAATTTTTTGGGGTTGATGTATTTTGAATATTAAAATCGAATAAATTATTCCTTACTAAAACAACATTTGGAATTAATTTAAAAATAAATTTGTTTGTAAAATTTTGGTAAATTTTTTTTATACAAGTCTAACTAATAAGTCATTCTACAATTTTGTTGTGCTAAATAACTCGCAAATATTCATAATATAAATTTCTTTGATTTTTCTAAATCATTATTGTATTTTTTTCAAATAATATTTTTAATAAAAAATCCAATTAATATTTCATCAAAGATTTTTTTAAAAATTCCAGAATTCTTTAAATTTCATGTATCAATAATTAAAATTATTAAAGAAATAATTTTTAAAATACCTGTAAAATTTTTTATGCATTGTCATGTATGGTTTTAGAATTATATCGATTCAAAATTTAAAAAATTTGAAAAAATATCGTTAACTGAACTGGAGTTTAAATTTTAGAATAGCATGGTTAAGAAGCATCTCTCATAGTGCTAATTATTTAATGATTAAAGTTGTTATTCAGGTAGTTTCATTTTAATTTCCACAATTTCAATCTATCAATATTTTTTAAAACAGGAAAAAAAATTCAATTTTGGCAAAATTTAGTATCCAATACCTTCTTAATAAACAATTAATATTCAATATTTTTATATTATATTTGTATGAATCTATGTGTTATGTAATATATAAGTAGAATAAAATTAAAAATAAATTTGTATAATACTTTAGGAACTTTTGCATTTTTAACTAGTTATTTAACTCATTATAAACTAGAACATTAATAACTAGGGAATGAGATCATTCTTCAAAAATTCTGAGTTGCAGTTGTTACATTGTACTTCATACTTATTTGATTTTCAATGTATGAAGTGGTTTAGTAAGTTTGCTAATAAAAACTAAATCTAATAAACCTCTTATACTTTAATACGGCTACAATTAGTATCAATAATAAACCATTAAAAGAGATAAAACTTAAAGTTTCATCAACGTTTTATTTTTACTTTTACCAAAACAAATTAAAAATAATGATTTAGATATTTCTCGAAAAGGTTACTTTTATCAAGTTTTTGGAAATGATTTAAATGTATTAGTCCACATTCTTTGGGACCCCTACACAATAACTTATTCCATAAATATTTAAAAGCATTTCTATTTGGCACAATTTATTTTTTAGGTGCACCATTTTCCATTGCTAATTTTAGACATGCATTATTTTAGTTAAAAAAAACCCTCCCAGATTAAAATATAATGTTCTAAATTACAGAATATATTTTGAAATTAAAAAAAAGTGCATTAAAACCACAAAGCAAATCAACATTTTAATAATGCATAGCTAATACATATAATAAGGTAATACAAACTACACATAAAAACTCAATTTTATTAGCTAAAAGCTATTTTTAATTAGTAATTTACCTCGCTGATGTATTCCTAACTCAAATTGATTCTATGACCGTACATAAATGCCTGCAGTTAGGGGTAATAACAAACACATGCCCCGAAGTACGGAACTACAAAATGACTATCCTTCCCAAAATATCATAGCGATATTTTTTGCTATAACGTAATGGGATCCACCAAACCATTTGCGTTTCCTAACAAGAGGACCCGTTACGGAGTTTATTTTAGCTCCGAAATCAATGACCCGTTACAATTCGGCAGGAAAGTCAGGTACTTTCATTGTGAAGTGATAAGAAATGCAGAGCGAAATGAATTTCTTCTTTCTGCTGATTTTTTTAATACTTTTTTTGGGGGGTAGAAAGTGCTTGTAGGTAAAGAAACCAATTCCGAACTCCCTCGTATCTTAATGCTTTCTACGGTGCATAAGCATTCGAATTACGTTGGAATGAATCTACATTTCAATTCCTGACCACGATCATTTCTCTTCTTCTGCAACCGCAGCGGGTTATTTCGTAGGTGGGGATATTATTCCATTTTGAGCGAAACGGGCTAGGAGTGGAATATGCAATAAAATTTCAAATGCGATATTAAAAGGAAATTGTATTATTATATTATATTCCTTTTATTTTATCTCATTTCGGGTTCAAAGTGTAAAAGACTTTTTCAGAAGTATGAAATCTTAGCACACAATGTAAAAGTATGACTTGCATTGGGAAACTTAAATGCAATTGAACAAAAATAGCCTACATGGACAATAGTTTATATTGAATATAATAGCCCATATACGAGTCATAATCAAGGAATGCAAAATATAAGTAACATGAAATAAGTATAAATAAAAGTTAAGAATATTTTTAACAAATATTAATATTTGTTTTGGCGACATTAGTTAAAAAGCTCTAACGAAAAATAATATTAATAATAATAAAAAGCATATTTTGACACTTTTGAATTAGTCATTAGAAAACAATCTTTTTGCTTCATTGAATAGCTCAAGTTATTAGGTTATACAAATTCATAAATCTACACGACAATAAAAAAAAAAAAATGAAATTTCAAAGGGCAAACGCAAAAATGTCAATATGCATTTAATTTTTTTTTTTTTTTTTTTTTTTTTTTTTCGATTTATGGCATTTGAACTTGTGATGGCAATATTATCTTGTGTAAAATAATTTCATATTATACTATAAATGCGATTTAATATATTGATGTTATTAATGTGATTTAATTTGCTTGAGTCCAATTTACACAAGGTGGTCACTGTAAATGAATCCCCACGTTTCAAATTGTCATTGTATTTCGAATGATCAATTCTAAACTTATGCTTTGAAAATAGTTTTGGGTTGCCAGTTTTATGCTGGTCACCGTTACATAACAACACATTTATACACAGATAAAAATATTACGCAGAAAACGTATAAAAAAATAAATAAAAAAAAACCTTCAGGGTCTTTCAGAAAGGTATCTTTAACTTTGAAATGGCATAACTGCGACACATGAAAAGACAGGTGGTTTGTTGGATAGACAGGTGAGGAATTTTTAATACACTTGTTTGCAAAATTGATTAGTGGGAGTAAATTTGATGACGGCTGCATATGGCTTACCGAAGAGGCCCATTTTTAATTGGGACGAAATTATCAATGAACAAAACTGGTGAATATGGGGTACTGAAAACCCCATGTGTGTCTTGTAAAACCAATGCATTTTGCAAAATTGACATTATTTGGAATGCATTATCTGTTAAAGCGTTCATATGGCTTTTTTTAATGAGGGAAACAATAAACTGATTCCGTTATATTCAGATTTTACAACAATTCTGAGCTGTCACATTTCAATATTGTAAATAATTTTACAAACTAGTGAATTTAAAATTCTGTACCTGTTTATTCAACATATACCGTCTGTTTCTTCTTATTGTCAATAACTAATTCCCAATTTTTTCATCTCAAAGTTAGTTTTTGAAAAAACCTGAATATACCAAACAACGTATCTAACTATTTGCCAGTACATGAAAATTTCGATTATACTTATTATGTGAATTGAATAATTTTTTATGTATGAACATTTTAATACATTATAAAATGTAGAGGAACGTTGGGTATTATAAAATAGTCAGGTAATAGGGAAGACTGAGATTTCATATTTACTAAGCACTTCTTCCAAATGGCAATATCCTAAACTTCTTCTAAAAGTTGTCATTATGCTCTATCAAATCTCTCGTTCATTTATTTCTAATATTATTTTTTCCTGAAGAGCAAAATTTTATCTTGAATTTCATGAAATTTTTATACGAAAGTTTTTACAAATCTATTATGAATTTCTAAAATTTCGGCTGCACTTTCTTCAAAGAGTGATAATTTTTCATGAAAGAGTTATTTTTTAAATTGCGACTTTTTTATGTAGAAAGTGGGGTTATTATTATTATTATTTTTTTTTTCTCAAGAAGGATTTTCATGATGAAGTGAATGTGAAGCTGCACAGTATATCTTGTTTTCTTTGACCTAACTTGTTTGTCTCAGATCAGATAAAGTAAATTCCATTTGTTTTCCACAACTAACGTTCATTAACTACATTTTTTTTTTATTTTCTTCAATTTCCATCCCAATTTCATGTTACACAATAATGCAATTTTTTAAGAAAAATTTACATTAAGATAAATTCTGAAAATTAGTATTTTTAAAATAAGTACTTATTAAATTAAGGCATTACAAATAGTTGCATTCGTGTTAATTATAATTTTAGGGTTTTAAAATATTTTGATATTGATATACACTTGTAAATGTAAATGGTATTCCATAATAACCCAAGTTTTTATGTTATTGCTAAATTTTCTCCGAACTTTCATTTCACTTACCTTACTACTCGTCAAAACCCACATAGTTATTTTGCCTAAAACCTTTTTTTTTCATATCTATAAAATGGCACATAAAATACGGATATTTATAAGCTAAGTCATTATGATTTGAATGTTCCATATAATATATGTAGTTGTTTTATATTGAAGTAGAAATCCAATTGCTCAATAAAATTGTTTTGTCTTATGTAGTCCACTAGTTTATGAACGTATAAATATATAATTTAAAAAAAAAAAAAAAAAAAAAAAAAAAAAAAAAAAACTGGCAACTAAAGATCTCTTCAGATCTAATTCTATAGTAAAAGTAATAATATTTAAAAAAAAAAATAATACTAATAAAAAGGCATTTCAATATTTATTAACATCCATACCTAGATTTTGTGAAAACTAATTAAAAAAAATAAAGTATATATCTTTAATTAAAAAAAAGTTTCAGAAAAAAGTGTATAGTAAAATGCTCCAATTAAAATATTCACAATATTTCATTATAGGTAACCTAATAGACCAGCTTTTTGTGGTTACTCTCAAAGTAAATAGTGCTTTGGAAATAATATCTATTTCTCTAGAAATATGATTCTAGAAGATATTTTCTGATCTCGTACTATATGTACTATGTTTAAAGCATTACCCCGAAAGATATAGTGTATCTGTATACATTACTACATATCTATCTATTATGTGTATAATGATATATCCGGACTCCCGAACACAAAATTTCATTTTTAGTACTTATTAAAAAGTTATATTACCTATACTTAAAACAAGTATAACCATTTCATCTCAGATTTTAATGAAATAAACATAGGCTTACAAAGTGCTTACAGGAAATCGACTCAGTTTCAAAAAACATAATTAAATATTTTTTTAAATCTTTTGCTAACCTCAGAAACAATTCCAACTCAGTTCTCATACCTTTATTACGGCCATTAAATCACAACAACTTCAAATCAAAACAAACAGAACTCCAATTTATAGTAATCAAAACAGACCGGTAACTAATTATCATATATAAAAACACATACTTTCTTTACAGCGAGGGATGTCATTATATAGGAATCTCAAACAACTCAACAATTACAAGGAGTTATAGGAGGTATTATTGCAATTATCAGGATGCTATTTTTGTACCTTGAAGTGTAATGTAAAGACGCGTTGGAGTAATACCTAATAGAAGTGATCATCGTTGTAGGTATCGTACAACCAAATGATAACGATGGCTATTTATTCGCAGGATAAGAAAGCCGTTTAATCTTGATTCAATTAAGAAAGACGTTGGATGTAAGCGATTTCAATAAGAGTTGGTACTTCACTGGTAATTATCATTAAGTAGATGAGGTCGTAAAAGGTAAGGCTATTGAGATAAGGTATAAGTGAGGCTATTATTAAAAGCTGAATCTTGGGTATGGTTACCGATGAATCAAATGTAATATAGGTTTCTCATTTAATGAATGTACAAAAAGTTCGTGATAAGAAATGAGGTGAGATATTAGCAATGTCATTACTTAAAATTAGAGAAAGCTAATAATAACTTTTCGAGGTTTGTAATTGTTGTAGTGGTGCATTTTTGGGCATCCAAAGAACTCTTTGGGTTATTTATATTGTAGTTAAGTTGTAAGTAAATTAATAAATTTGTTCATAAAATAATTAAAGAAGTTTTATTTGAATTTGTAATGGTAAGTTTAAATGATAACTAGTCAGATAAAGTGAATATAGTGCAATTAATTTAATTATGCAGTTTGAATACTTATAAATTTGTAGTCTATTGACTTGGAATACAATATTGGTAAATGCTTTTTACTTCATATTTTAGAAAGATATTACAATGCTTGAAAATGCATAACTTTAAAATTGTCAAAAACTCATCAATTAAGCATAAAAACAATCGGAATATTAACATAACTGAAAATTACACTTAACCTCTTTTTTAAAAACAATGACACCTCACTAAAAATATAGTTATTGAATTAGTTAAACACATTATGTGATCCTTCAACTATCCAATAAACAATAAACTTACCACACAGTTTATTTTTACGCAATTCCAGACACAAAAACCCAGCCAAATTTCCAATTCCGCGACTAATCTCGCAACACCTTCCTTAGAGCCATTTATTCTAATGTCCTTATTTCCTCAGTCAAATGCAGCTCACATCCATACCCATCGAAAGAAATATTTCTCCAAAAGTCCAGCAAAAGTAGACTTCCAGTAGAATTATGCAGTTCCATCCTTCTACGTATTCCAGCATATCCATAATGAACCTATTCCTATGCCTTTTCGACGTCTTTTTCAGGAAGCGGCCAATTATGCCCCAACTTTATCCGATTTCGGTTCGCTCTGCCCTTTTTTATATTCCAAGCCCTTTTATTGTTCGTATTCAGCTTTATTCGGACCTGTTCCCTTCTTTGCCCCCTCCCCCCCTTTCCCAAGTATGGTACATGTAGCGTAGTAGAATGAATGGACATGTCGCAGACGGTAATACTGAGTGGATGAAGAAGTACAAGATTCCAATTTTTTTTTTGTTAGCCAGAACGGGAAGAGGGTGGGATTAAATTTTATTCTGCGCCATTTTGGATCATTTTTATTGGGTTTGGAAGACTGGTGGTGGTGGGGGAGTTTCTTTTCAATTTTTAAAGCAGTCACTGTTTTTTTTTTAGTGTTGTTGTTATTATATAACTTTGTGTATCCGATCATGGGAGATATGTATTAATGGGGATTATTTAGTTTCTATTCTTCTCTGAATAGTTTGAATCATTCTTCATTTTTGACTCTTGGGAAGCGAAGAAGTTTCTTTTGGTGATTCATTTCTGTTAAGGATGAATCTGTTAAGCACGCTTTCAAAGAAGTACGATTAATTAATAATCAAGTTGATGATAGGTAATGTTGGTGCATTACGTTAAGTTTTACTAGCCATTAATACTGTGAGGTAAAAATGCAACGTCAATATATTTAAATTAAGCGCTAAATATCATTAATAGAGGAGTGATGGATATAAATCTGATGAATAGTCTGAAACGCATGGTATAAGAATGATGCCTGTCCAAAGTTTAGTTTTGAAAAAAGAGATCACTGTGATAGTGGTACTTGGATTTAACTGAAATTTATGTAAAATATTCAAAATTTAACACGATAAAATAATTTTGTACATTTAAACTCGCGTAATTTCGACTTTTAGAAAAAAAGTTGAATTAGCCTAACTTTAATATAATACGAGATTTTACAGAAAATAAATAACTCCCACAGCAAAAAAACTATTGTACATGTATTTAAATCTGCTTTCAACTATTTTGTGGAATAATTCCAGCGAATTTTTATAATACTTCATAAAAGTGGCGTACACAAATTTCATTTTAAATGCTTTTATTAGGCCTTAATATATTTGAATTTATTTGCAATGCGTGCAATAATTTCTTAACAGAACTTGTTATTTTTCAGTGTCATACCATTTCAGTGCTTTATGTTTTTATGGTTATAGCAGATCTCTATTCTATAGTTGTACATTATGAGTAAAATTATTCAGAAATTTCAACCAAAGACTTAAAAATACCATTAAACACAGATTTTGTCTTATTTTTTTCTTGTGTCTTTAATTTTTACAAGTATTATTGAACGTTTCTTTAAAGTTCGAAATGTTTATTGTTAATCCCTAGTTGTACGCTTCTTTAAAAAATTGCCGCGTATAAATATTTTTATTTCTAACTAGATTAGTTTCATTTAA
The DNA here is from genome assembly GCA_963978545.1 of Linyphia triangularis. Taxonomy (NCBI): domain Eukaryota; kingdom Metazoa; phylum Arthropoda; class Arachnida; order Araneae; family Linyphiidae; genus Linyphia; species Linyphia triangularis. The sequence continues at coordinate 32,547,689 of OZ021726.1, forward strand.
TTAGTGTCAGTTAATTGAGAATTTATTTATTAATTTAATTTAGGTTATTTTATTATTCATGTAAATTAAATTTCATTTTTTCCAATGAAATTGCCAACTATTTGATACATAGTATACTGACATTAATGAAGTATACTATTGTTACTTATTTCAAACTTACTATTGGAAAGGTTGCTTTTTAGACATGACAAATATATATATATATATATATATATATATTCTAACAATAGTCCAATTTCAATAACAATAGTTCTTTCAAGAAATATACTCAAAAACAAGAATTATAAGAATGCTGACAGACTTTAATTTTTCTAATGATTTTTTATCACTAATACCTTTGTGTGTTGTATTTTACATTTATTTGTGTATGTGCGATGAATTTAATTCAAATATTGGATTAGTTCCCAGTATGCTTAGGTTTTCATAATAGAGAAATTTATCCTAAAGAGTAAATTTTCTGTTTCCCTTAACCTTAATTTATAATCTCTGATACAAATGCAATGGGAATAAAATTTCAAATATAACTTGTAAATTTATAAAAGTCTTTTATTTAGTAAAATTTAAAAATAAGTTTATTGAAAATAACTCGGATTTATTGTTCCTAAACGTTTGAGTCTTACATGCCACACATTAAAGCGAAACGGGATTTAAATACTAATAATTGATAGTTTTAGCTCTTTATCATATCCTAATAATATACAGGTTCTCTTATCCTAGCTTACTTTATCCTTTAACGAGCGATAAAGAAATTTCCTTTTAATTTATTTCAATTACATTTTAAAGAATCCATTCAATCGTATCACTGCCCATTCTAACCACAAAATTGCAATAAACAGAGGTAGGTAGAAGTATTTGGCTTGTTTTCAAAATCTGAAGTCATTCAAGAACGCATTTGAAAAGTTTTTCCAAATGCTAAATTAAAGACTTCCCGAAGTTTTACAAAACTACTGTATGGTTTCTTACGCCATTGTCAAGTTTAAAAATACGTTACTTTTGACAACCCAAGCCAAGCGCACCTTCAAAAATTAAGTTTAATTGTATTTCTTTATACTTATTTTCAACGCAGATACAAAAATATCCACAAGGCAACAATTTTTCCCATGCATAAACTACCATCTACAGTACTTTACAAAACTTCTTCGTTGATGCGTATGAGATTCCCCTAAACGCATTATACCTTGAAATCATAATGTTGCACCCTTTCGCGACACTACTATTAATCCATGACTCCAATGCACTTTTAAAGACACTCCATGCCACAACAGATTTCTCTTCACTTCATGCCCATAACCAAAAGTACTTTTAAGCGTAATAGCCCTCCAAAGATATGGCACTATTAAAAATGTCCCATCTTACAAACGACTCTTCTGAAAGAGTCACTGACGATGCTCTCAAGACGATTTTGTTGAGGGTGAAACTTTTTTGAAATGGCCACCCCCTTCTTTTATATGTGTAGTCGGAGAGAAAGAGGGGATGGATGTAATGTGGGAATCGTGAGGGGATTGTTAATAAAGTCATCACGAATTTTGATATTTCTTATGATAGCAAGAAGGGCTTTAATAGTGTCTTAGAAAGAGCCTGGACACTGTTGAAATGCGTAATTCAATTCGTATAGCTTTTTAATTGAAAATGATGAAAAAAAGAAATGACTATGTAATGATGTAAAACATATTTGATAACGCATTTAAGAAGCAATTTAGATTACGAAACTTTAACGAAAATTTCAATTTCTGGAACTTTTTTGCTACGAGAATAAAAAACTAAACGATTTAAAATATGTAAATTATGTTAAAGCTTTTTAACTTTCTACAGGAATTAAAGAACCTTTGCTATTTGATTATATAAATGAATAAGATATTAAAAGTTAAACATTTATTAAACTTTAACACATACATATATCTAAAGTAGGTTTTTATATTCTCGCTTTTATGTCACCCATTTAAACTTTTACTTTGCATAATATAACTATTTCTAAAGGTATCTATATTGTTGTTTTATGACCCAGGCAACACATTTATGCCACCTACTTTAATGCTATAAAGAGGGTCGACTGAATTTAGTTTGGTAGTTTAGTAGAACATTTTTTGAAACAGTGGATTGTTTTACATAAGAACATAAGAGTTGAAGCATAGAATAAACTGCGTGTATTCTCCTCAACTTTTGTTGCTTAGGATTTTATATTAAACACAATTAATGTTTTTTTGTAAAATTTGATGTTGAAATTCTCATGTTGAGTTTTTCTCTTTTTGAAAAGATTATTAAATTATAGATAACAATAATTGCAGTATGTCACTATTTCATCAATATAAATGTTCTTGGTTTCTTACTGTATACATTATCGTGAAGTCAATTGTTTAGAATTAGAAATGTAAAATAAAGAATTGTGGTTGTTAAATTCAGTCAACTGTATAACTTATCAATAATTTTAAAAAAAAAAAAAAAAAAGTCAGGATGCGTCTTCAACAGATCTTAAATAATAAATACTGGTTAGACACCAAAGTACTATAACTAAAAGTTTTAAGTGTTCAAGTCAGAATTTACGATTAGTACGTTTCGCACGCTGATCAGGCGCTCCAGTACTATCAATCACTTCGAGACCTTTCAGCATTAAATGTTTTATTAACTTTACAAATTAAAAATAACATTTAAAAAATTGTTTCTTTCAACAATGACAAACTCTTTCACTTAGCTAAATTTGTTTGTAGCAATGCCTCTAAAAACATATTTCCAATCCCACTCTAACTAAAGCATAACTACAATTCGCAAAACATCCATAAAATTCTTTCTGCCGCTAATATTTTTCAACTACAAATGGCGTATTTTCGTTTCCTGTCTTACTGTAAAGGGTGTGTTGGAGCAAAGCAAAGGCGTGGTCCCAATGCTTCTTTGGACAATACAGCACGAATAGCGGATTATACAGCCTAATTAAGACCAAAAATTACAACGATCGGGAAATGTTTTTTTAAATTTTGTTTCGTCTCGGTGTGTCGAAACTTCCAGAACTTGGATGCTGCTTTCGAAGCTGATAATCAGGACCATTTGTCATTTTCAGCTGATTCAAGTGCAGGAGATGTCCCATTAATATGCATGCGGTGGGGTGTTGTAGGAAACAACTATTGTTGAAAAGATGGGCTTATTATAGTCGTCTTATCTTCTGGTGCTGGTGTGTCGCTATGAATTTGCAGTGAAAATTTAATGACGGGGCTTTATGAGAGATCATTATATAGCAATGGTGGAGGGTTTGAGTGATGAAAGTGCTTATGTTGCTTTGGTGGTGTTTTTGCAGAATACCGATTGATTAGATAATGAAAAAGTTATCAGATGGTGTATTTTTAAAATTAACTAAAGAAAGTTATAAAATTAGGATTTTATTTAATAAACACTTCTAAAATCAAAGAGTAAATTTAGAAAACTACTACCTTATAGGTTAATATTCGCGGTCATCCAATTTGGCCAATATCCTTATTTTGTAGATCACTTCTTTATATAACTTCATATTGTTTTACATTCCGAGATCCTTGAATTCCAAAAGATGTGCCAATGAAATTTTTTTATAATTCAAAAACAGTAAAATTTTTATTTCCAAAATAAAAAAATTACATATTTTTTTATTTGATAATTTTCAAAACTTACTTGAAAAATTATGAAGACATTGCGTTAGTACATTACACATTTAAACTGGTAAGATTATTTAAAAAATATATATATAGTATTGGCATGGATACATGCAATAACTGTTTTCGCAAAAAATTATCTGATGGTGTGAGTAACAAGTTATTGCATATCCCATTTCAATGAAAGCTCTTTGTATAGTTTTCTGTTTTAACAAAATTCTCGGCAGTTTTTTACATTTATATTTTCGATGCAGTTCTTCAATTGGAATGATTTTTTACCCAAAAATTATCTAGTGGAGTGTATAAGAAATTATTGCTTGGTCTATTTGAATGGAAGCTCTTTGTATTCTTTCTGTTTTAATAAACTTGTCAAAAGTGTTTTTAAATAGATTTATATTTTTGATTCAGTTATCCAATTAGAATTATCTCACATAAATACATTTCCATCACAAAACAAATATTAAAAAAAAAAAAAAAAAAAAATCTTGAATCTTTGATTTTTTTTTAATACAATTCACACTATATCCTTAATTATATATTTCCTTAACTACTTGTTTCATAATAATATTTGTAATGAATGACTTAAAAAGGGAAACACGCCATGAATAGAAAAGTTATGATAGAGCTGTAATCCAGTTTGGAATCATACTAAATTAAAGCGAAATAAATGTTACTATGATATCCCAATTCAGCACATTTCATTAAATTGTGGGGCAAAAAATATCTTTTATTATGAAATGGCTTATAATATCAGGGACTTTAAGTGATTAGCATTTACTTATTTATAAAATTTCATAATTGTTAAACATAAAACAATGGCAGTTTTTTCCAAACGTTAGTTATTAGTCAAAGAATTTATTCTAATTTAATGTTTATTTTTAAAAGTAAATTGTTTTTGATAGTATTAGTTTAAATTTACTTCTAATACGAAATTAAAAAAAAAAAATATTGAAGAGTTAAATTTAGTAAACATTTTCTAATCGATATGCAAATATGAATTAACTATGAGTTTAGAAACATTAATATGCATAATATCTTCAGATAAATTCTTAGTTAATTACATTTTCAGCAAAAACAAAAGCAACTTTTGAATAATCATAAAATTTGATACAACCATTAAAAATTTGTGTTTTCTTTCTATACAGGAAAGCGTCTCCAACTGTCTAATGAAACAAAGTTTAGGAAGAATAACTTACGAAAGTAACCGTAATTTCTCAATAAAATGTTTGCATGAATTCATGAAATAGTATTATGGTACTGCTTATTTTTCACTTAAGAAATTTTTTATCAAAAAGTGATGAGGAAATATATATTCCACTCCTAAACGCAAAAGTGGCCAGAATATTCTAGAAACTATTTTCTCTTTTCAAGAAATTCTTTCTTAAACGTATTATAATAGCTAAAGTAAGTATAAAGACATTGCATAAATGCATAATTTATAGCCATTTTTACCACCTGTTCAGAAAGTTTTGATTCAAAATCTCCAACTTATTTTGAATAGGAATAAAGCTTTTGGTATATTTAACATAAAAAACTATATTTGGATATTTACCCCTAAAAACTGAATATACGATTGAACAAAACCGAATATACCTTAACTTCAAACTCTTAGACATCAAAACATAATGCGATTCCAAAAGCATAAACTGATATAGTTTGGATAGGTACAATCAGGAAAGTGAGGGAGATAAGCTACATATCACTAAAAACTATTTATTTCATTTAAAACCAGGCCTTCTCAATAAAAAGCAATTATGAATATATGATATCAAGAGTTTCAATATTGTCTCCTTATTAAGAAGTGTATCCTTATTAAGTGTTAAGCAGTGTCAGAATGATGAATGACAAATATTTTGCTAAAACTATCGCCAACCTTTCTAGTTGGGTTAATATTTTGCTAATAAGCATAGGATTTTTTCCCAAATGCCATCAAACCTTATCCGTTTGTAGCTCAGAATTGATAAATTTAATACTGTAAATAGAATTTAATATTATACTGTCATTTCAAAAGTTATTACGTGTAATCAGAAAGTGAATGGTGTGTAGAAGTGACATTTTGGGGACAGTTACATTTTGACTTGGGTTCAGCTATCTATCAGCGATTATTTATTTTTAAAAAAAATAATTTAAGAAATATCATTACATATTTAATACGGCAGGTAGATTATACAAATATAAGCCTAATAACTTTGACACAGTTGATAGCAAATCTTTATTATTGGGATGATTTAGATGCACATCAAAAAAGAATATTTTCAGTATTGCAGTGATTACAAAATAATTTTAAAACCTGTTAAATATCAATTACATTTTTCTCACTAAGAATAAGTATTAATATAAAAATCTTGAAAAATGTAAAAATAAAATACTACAAAACTTAATTCTATCAATATTAAACATAAGAGTATCAGTCAGAAAAAGTGAGTATTTTAATATGTACTTTTATTGTAAAGAACTTTTTATTGATGAGGAATTTAATAATACTAAAAATAATAGAGAATGTATCGCACTAGTAGAATTTATTGTTAGTTATAATGAATTTAATTAAGTTAACGTTCAATGTTTTGAAGAATTAACTTCTGTAAAATTAGTGAAATAAGAACAGTTTTGGAACTTTGCACGTACAAAACTAGTCGTGTTTTTTAAGACAAAAAAATCCTACCTAAATTTTTGAATTTTTCTTTCTTTTGATATCAAAACAAATATACGCCAAAAAATTAAAAAATTAGCTTGAAGAAAACATGAAGTATTTCTAATTATATCACCATACTATAGTGATTTGAAATTGCTTGACCATTTAACTTGGTCAATATTTTTAAATATTTATTTTTCTTATTTACATTTAATTCCTTTCGTATACAAATATGTTAATAAAATCCATTTAATTCTGCCTTTTAGATCAAGTATATCTCTATTTTACGTGAATTTTGAAATATATTTAAAATATTTATTTAAGAAATAATTTGGAAAAAAAAACTATGTAAAGTTTGATTTATCAAGAGAAATTGGAAAGTGGCTGAATTAACTTCACCGGTCATACTACTTAAAATTGGCCCTGTCCGAAAGTTCAAATTCTAAAGTAAAAACTAATATTTTTTAAACTTTATTTCTAACTTTAAAAAAAAAAAAAAAATGCTGAAAGAATATTACATTTTTTTAATTTTAAGAAGGAGACTGAACTAGCTATCTCGTTTTTTTTTTATGTTCCAAATTTTACCATTACTATGATACTTAAAATTAGAAACAAAATAACAGTATTGCCAACATTTACCATAAATTGAATTGTGAATATAAAAACAATTTTTTTATAAATTTTTTTTTAGTTCACTTATGGCTAACGAAATTTCGTTGCATTCACACCTCTGTTCTCATTAAACCTTATTTAATGTATTCATACTGTTTGGAAAAAAACTTCATGAAAAGCGATTCAAGTTTGCACTAAATTTCATTATATGTGTTTTTAAAAAAATGCCTGCCATTTTATTCTTATTATTATAACTAACATTATTAAACTGTGTTCAGGAATTTTTTTAAACCTTCAGCATGTAATGAAAACATTTCGATGGTGAACACATGTTATAAACTAAACTGTATTTGAACTGAATTGTTTGGAAATACTGAAAATTATCCGATTTCAATTGATTTTTTCCCATTATTTAAACTTATTGATAAATTCAGTTGGTATATTTCCCTCTCATTATGTTTTAATTGGAGATTGCTATCTTACGCGAATATGCGTTTAAGGTTGTATGAATAAAAGTTTGAATATACAGGAGGATTCAAGTTTAAAAAAACTGTGAAAAAAGAACACCTCGATAGAATGACCTGAAGTTCGACCTGAATATACAGGAAGAAAGGGGAAATGATATTAAAAAAACTATTTTTAACTTGATTTTTCTTATACAATGTCATTTTTTTAATTTCTTATACAGTGCTGCATTATTTCTTTTTCCATTGCACAAATCCAGGACAAACTTCAGGTAATTCTGACAAGTGGCCTTTTTTTTTTTTTTTTTTACAGAATTTTGAAAACTGAACTTTATCTATAATCACCCCGGGGTTTAAATAAAACAATTATTAATAACTTTGATTTACCGAGTCAAATAAAATTGAAGTATGCAAATATATTTGGATTTTTAATCAGTAATTAATGCAATGCGTTTGTTTCCTTGCTAATTTTAATGTATATTAAGCACGAATGCTTAAAATATGAGATAAAATTAGTTTCATTAGTGATAGTAAAGCGCCTTTGATGAAAGCTACAACTTTAATAATAAAATTAAGTAAACTGTGTTTGGCATTACTGCTATTTTGCGTAATTATAAAATAAATTTAAACTTAGCAAAAGTCTCTTTTTCAATTCATATGTCTAGTAGAAATTATTCTTTTCAATAACCTGTCCATAACCAATCTTCATCAATTTCGAAGAGGCATCATTTTACAAACACTGTCCTAGTGGTAATTTTGTCGATGATTGTTAATGTTTATTCTGTTTGCTACTGAGACACTTCTATCATATACATTGCTTCTAATAAATAAGACTCAGTAACTATACATTAATTAATTAGTTTTTTTTAAAGCATACGTATTGAAATTTTAAGTACGGGTATTCAGCTAGTTTTAGATAAAATAATTGCATCTTGAGCAATCGAGCATAGCAAGTAGTCTTCGTACATTGTATTGTGGTAGCAATTAATCATTCTCCATAGTTTTAAAAGAGTAATTAACCGTTAAATGAAATCCTTCTATTCGTCTAAAGTATTTAATTAGTTTCATTATACCTAGCTCGTGTAAACAAGCGGCCGGAATTTGAACTATTCTACTTCGTTTCAATTTCCTCATTAAAAGTTTGAAACTGCATTGTCAGGGAGATTTTAAAGTTTCCTATTCGACAATTCAGACGCATGAATTATGAATGATTGAATCCATTACATTGTACCTTTCAGAACAGGGATATCACTTTGTTGCAATTTCAAGTTGAAATGCGCAGGTTTATAAAGAGTATTTTAGAAACAATTTTCAAAATAATACGTTGGGATATAGAGTTTTTGTTTTAAAATTGAAAAGAAAAGAATGCATTACACATATTTATGGGTTATTTAATCAATACCATATTATTTTTTTTTAACTTGAATGTTAGTTTATCTCTATTTTCAAAGTTAATACAAATTTAAAGTAATATGATTTGCTCTTAAATTTATACCTCATCAAATTAAAAAAAATAAATTAGTAAAAAAAATCAATGGAAAGCCCTTACACAATTATAAATTGTTCATGTTTATGAAAAAAAAATTTGCTGATTACTTTCCTTAAATACATTCTTCTACACAATCTTTCAAGTGTAAGATTTTTGTACTAGAATTCAATCGACCGAGTAACCAAATAGTAGACAAATTTGGTTAATAAATGCTTCAGACATATTTTCAAAATTTTATGGCTTCAGTTCTTCCTAAATTATTGTCTTAGTTAATGAAAGTTTATAAATAAGTATAAGTGAATAAATTTAAAGATATTAATAATGAAAATGTGCCTGATGAATTAAAATGTAATAAAAAACTCATAATTTGCAGTGAGTTTATCATCTGCTTCAAAATAATTACCAATTTGAGATATTTTTATTTATGTATATAAAAACTAACTAATGAACTAATGTGACGCATTTGAACAAAATTTAATAACAAATTCTTGTTAGACATGTTTAAATTACTAACTCAGATTTATATCATTACTTAAATAAACTCGAACTTGATCATTAAGACTGAAACCTTAATCAATCCTAAATATAATAATACCATAAAAATATAATTAATTAAAACTTTTAATAAACTTCTGACAAATGTAAGAATATTGAATTAATCCTAAATTTATATTATTCAGAATATGCAGTCTTGTTAATTTTGTTCAAACTAGACCTATTCTGAACAAATATCTCTATATCAGTCCTAAAATCATACAATGCAATAGAAATTCTTTGTAATACGCCTACATGAAAATTTCGTACAAAAGACTTTTCATGTACACTTCAAAAGTAATGGAGTGCCCAGAATGGAATCAGAAGAAATATGAAAATGTACACGAGCTACTTTTGTGAGCTACATTTACATTTAGAACAGTGCAGGACAAAAGTCAATACGTAGTATATTAAGTTTGATAATTGTGGTTTTGAAATATTATCTTTTGGTTGAACATGAAGTATAATGTTCCTTTGTTAGATATTGCTTTGTGGTAACTATATATAACTAGTCTTTCACATTTATTTTTAAGTATATCGATATTTACGTAGAGAAGTCTATAGCAGATATGAATACTTGAATACCTTCTTTTGTGTTTAACATTTATTAAAAAATTTATTTTTAAAATTAAGTTTGTTAAATTATTTTTTTTTAAAAATGTATACATGTTTTTCATTTAAATTTATTAAGGGGAGTTGGTACCCTCTATACCGGTAATGTTAATTTGGCCTATTTCATGTGCCTTTTTCTCAAAAAGTAATTGACATAGAAACCTAATTTTTTGCATTGCATTTAATAGAAACTTGTTATTTGACTGAAGTTAGCTTTGATTGTAATTTCATTTACTTTATTTCGAAATAAATTTTTGTGAAAGTCACTCAAATTTGTTAAAAATCACAAGTTTTTTTGTTGTTGAAATAAGAAAAAACAAAAAATGTTTTTAAAATATCAACAAAATCTCACTTCAGTATATAGAGATGAATAAAAGGAATATGTATTAAAATATTTAAGAAGATAGTTTGTGCATTTTCTGAGAAAAAGGTTAATGTATAATGAAAAATGTAGTTTTGAGGAAAACGCATTTTAAAGAAAACTTTATTTATACAAATAGTTACCAATTTTGTCTTCAAAAAATTATTAAAAATACTTCTAGTTGAGGTATTATTACAAACGAGGTATCCTTTTAAAGAGGAGAATTTAAATTTTGATAAAAAAATTAATAAACACAAAATTGATTATTTATAAATTTTAGGGTACTAACTCCCCTTAATGCCGTAATTATGTGCATACTTATCTTAAATTTTGATAAGAAAAGAAGAATATTTATAATAAAACTAACAATAAACCAATATTATTTCTATATGCTGAGCAAATATCTGATGTTCCCAAAAGTAATGAATCGTAAAATTTAGAAATTGAAAATACTATTGTCACTAGTTTTCTTTATACTTATTAATTTATATTTTTACATTAAAACATGGTTACTTTAATCCTTCACGATAAGGAAATTTCTTAAAGTTGCTGAATCCTTGCACATAAAAATGAAATATAAATTTTTTTAATTAATTAAAAATATATTTTGTCAATTTTTATCGCTATGAATAATTAATTCGAAAGAAAGAGCTAATTTAGTGCATCGTATATACGAAAGGAAATTTATAATTCAGGCAATCATAAAAGAGATTTAAGCATAAGTATATTATAAGTTATCACTTTTACCTATTCAATTTAATTAGGTAAAAGTTAACTTGCAGAAAGTAATTTGTTATACTTTAATCTCTTTAAATGAAATATGAAACTAAAATGTATTTTTTAACAAAATTATTCTGGTTGCTTTAGATTGAGATAGTTCAAAAGTAAATACTTGTGAAAAGAAGTTTAAAAGTTTAAATTTGCTATTTGTTTCAAAACAGTTTTATGTTCTTGCCACTTGTTAAATACACAATTATTACTCTTTCATTATTTGAAACCACAAAAAAAAAAAAAAAAAAAAAAAAAAAAATCATGAAAATGAAACTGCATGAAGTATTTCAAATTGTATTCATACTTTTTATCTATTTTACCTTGAAATTCTTTCTACTATTTAAACTACTAAAAAAATAAAAAAAATAACTTAAAGTACATTAAATTTGCTTAGTATGTTCTCCAACAAGCTAGCAAGAAAAACCACGAATGCTTTTTTTATATACAATATTTTATGAGGTGCAAACTTTTTTCATTAACTTTTTTTAAGAATAAAAATAAAAAATAGCACAAATTCTTGTCTCGTATAGTAATGTGTGCCATTTTAAAAATTGATCTTCTTTCCCATAAAATATTAACCGTGGCAAAAAATAAACTCCAAGACAAATATTTTCAGACATTGAATGATATTAAAAATATAACGAAACACGATACAATTTTCAAAGGACCCAATACTTCTGAATTAAAAGTAGGTATTTTATTATTGGAAATAAAATTAGACATATTGGATCTAATTTTTTTAGTAATACTCCATCTAAAAAATTCTGTAAAAATTATGAGTACTGTTTCCAAATAGCTGTTCCAACTTCTTACTATCCTAGAATAAAGGCGTTTATGTACTCTTGAAGTCCGAAACAAAATTGTACTAATCCTTATGAGTGGTATGAAATATATATTGTTTCTTAAAATAGCATTTTTGAAGTGCAGTTGTCAATATTCTTTGTTGTTAGAAGTATTTTTAAGTTAGTAGCTATTATAGTGTGCGTTATTCTAAATTCATCATCCTCATATGTTTAATATAGTTATGAATAAAATTAAATTTTATTTCTGTCTCTGATTCCATAGTTAAACGCTAATAAAAATAATATTTCTCGCATTATTGAAGTGTCTTTTAATCAAGTGGATGCATTGGAAGTATTGAATATTAATTAATGTTGTAAACTTAGAAATAAAAGAAGGTAATTATACAGTTTTTGTTAGAATACATTTAATAATGCGTAAAATGTTAATAGATTTAACAAGAAATAGTAAAAAAAAATGTTGAGACTGATAAAATTTATTTTTAAAATTTAAAAAAAAAAAAAAAAAAAAAAAATTGATATTAGAACGTTAAATAAAGTTTGGAGATAAGGTTGAATTAAGCAAGATTCGATATATTTGTTAAGTATGACTGGGGATAAATTGAGGACTAGAAGTGGAAAACGACCTAAAAGTACCTAAAAAGTCGAAAATCATTTTTTTACGGAAAAATGTCCTTAAGACTAAGCGAAATGAAGAGAGAACACCCAAAAAAGCGAACTCCAGTAGTAATAGTTCAAAAATTTGTCGAAAGATCACGCTGGTTGCATGTTCCATGTGAAGTGAAGTGGAGAACGTAATAAGTGCTATAAAAACAACAATAATATTACGTAGGTATTCAAGAACTAAACTTAAAGAAGTTAGGCTGTGAACCCGAAGGAGTGAAATGGAGAAGCCCTAAGTAGCAAATGCGAGTCTTTAATTTTTCGGCTCTCGTGACATTTTTTCTTTTTTGGAATTAGGTCGTTTTCCATTTCTAGTCCTCAATTTAGATGGAATAAATAAAAATATCCTTAATCTAAAATTGAGATGTTTTGTATGAGGAATATGTGCTTCGAAATGTTGCTTTCGTTTGCAAAAATTTGCTGTAGAAACATTAGAGATGTTACAACAAACATATAGCAAATAAATATTTTACACCAAACAAAAGCACTATTGTAATAAAAATAATTTAAGAAAGAATACTTTTAGTTTTCAAATTATGAAGGTTCACATGGTTAGACCTGTGAATGGCATCATGGTAAACATAGATAATCCATCTGAGTGAGAAGAATGAGGGATAGTTGATGATGGACTGAATAGGATCTTAAGCACATCTCATTGTGTAATCGTCTAGAAATTTGTACATGAGAAGCATATGTGTGAATTGGAAGACAATTTTATTATTGGAAGCAACAAAACTATCCATTATTTTAAATCGAAATATGATCATTTTAAAAAGCTTTTTAATACAGAAATAGTTTTGCTTATGGTAAAATGTCTATGTCTTAGTATTGTTGTAGCATATTATTTGCTTTTGAAAGAGATTTCTGAAAGCGAATGCTCAATTTCAACCTCATATTGAATTTACTTCACTTTACGCAGGCGAAAATTGAATAAATTATCGAAAAAGTATTTTAATTTTTTAATCGAGCATGTAATTAACTTTGAAATATAATAAAAGTTCATAATTAAGGACATCTTTATTTAGTAAAAAGAACCTATATTTAAACACGTCATGGAAGAGTAAAGTTGTAATCTTGCCAGATTGATCAAGATATCTATTAAAAAAAAAAGAAGGAAAAAAAAAAAAAAAAAAGATTGTGCAAACATAGGTTCAGTAAATCTCAAGTTAAAACTCCTTTCACTCCAATTCAAAGACCCAACTACAAAAAATAGGAATAAAATAATGTTCCTCATAATTTGCATAGATCATAACATTGATAGAAACATACCTGGAACAAACTGCAGTATTAGATATCATAGATATAAAAACTCCTCCTTCACTAATCAAGTAATAAAATGAATTTATATGTAATTAAAAATACCTCCCATGTTTATAACACTTTCTTTTGACAGAGACTTTATTTTTGGAATTTAGTCAAACTCTTTTCCCGTATAATCTGTGCTGACGAGTTTATGTTTGGCTGAACTCTTAATTAATTATACGAAACAAACACATATAACTACTTAAAAATGAAGTCTAAACATACCAATTTAAGGCAGCGCACAAAAAAGTATTTTATTCATGGAATATATAAGGACGAGAAATATAAAAATTAAAAAGTAGAAAATAACTACTCCACTTCTTTATTACGCGCTAAAAGTAGTAAAATATTAGCATATTGGGTTGGTTCTAAACAAACTTCCAGACTGCAGAATACTTTATTTTTTTTATGTTCAAACTAACATAGGATCATTATTATACATTGTGTCTTACCATTTTATTTTATAAGATGTTTTTTTTTTTTGTTTTTTTTTTTAATTTCTCATACATTCAGTTAAAATGTTGTTTTCAACGCTTTGTTCAATCTTGCTAATTTCATTAAAAAATTCGCAACAAACTGAAATTGTCTGCTAAAAATGTATCTACAATTATTTATAATCCAACATTTAAAGGGTAAATATTAGAAATTTTTGTGGATACATTATTTAAAAAATGTATTTTAAGTTATTATATTTTGTATCTTAAAAATAGGACGGGAAACGTTTTAAAACTATGTTAAAACTATGTGATGAGTAAAAAAACAATCTATAAATTATTTAATTTTATAAGTTTTTTTAAATAATGTACTTATTTCAAATAATAATTAATATTTTATGATAAACCTTTTATATATTTTTATTATAATGAGCAAAGAATATAAAATAAATTAAAATATCCTATTAACTTAAATCATTTGCACAGTTTATTAAATATTTAATTAAATTATACCAGATACAATTATATTATTATTAAATTAGAAACCAAACTTAATTGACTATAACATGTTTTCTTGTTTTCTTATATTTCTCTGTATTACTTGTAAAACCATATTTTTAACACCAAATGTTTTCTCTGATATAAAATTATATAAAAAGATATAAAGTACATTCATTAAAATCCCAAAGGGCAAACGTTATCCGAGAAAAATTTAGTTACTAAAAGTCCCATTCAAATTTCGTAATCATATTTTCTTTTATACATTCAAAGATTTAATAGACAAAGACCAGACTGCAGCCTTAGGGAACAATTAGCAGGGAAAGTGTTGGTTAAATGAGTTCTGAAATTCTTTCGTAACTGCCAAGACCTTAAGTTACGAAACTCAGACAAAAATCCAAATTTTATCGCAGACAGAAAAAGAAGAGAAATGAACCATTTAATTTTCTGAAAATGCATCACTGCATTTATCAAAGAAATTCAAGGACATAGTGTCTAGATAATAGCTGTAATCAAATTATAAGAAATTGAATTTTAAATTTTAGTGTATTCATGCATTTCTTTGTTAAAGTTAATCATATGTTATACATTTTGCCTTCGGGATAACACTGCAGATATTTTTGATATCGTGCCATTAATACTTTTTAGTTTTAAAAAATGGTATTTAATAGCTATAATATGTAAATAAAAGCAGCTGGTTAAAATTGCTAACAGGATAAGTTTCATTTTATAGCCTAAAGTAATTTAGTTATATAATAAATCCTGAATGAATTTAAAAGTTTATTTATACCATAACAACTAACGTTGGTAATTTTTTTTTATATATTAACAATTAAAATTCCGAGAAAAAACAAGCGTTAAAAACATATATTCAATTTATAATTTTTTTTATTAATTTAAATAACTGCAAACTTGGAAGTATTCAGTTTATAAATTACATATATCAAAACACTTTATTTTCAAATACGACATTTAGTATCGTTGATTATTCTTAATCAAATTAAATTTGTATTTATAAATAGTGTCCCAGTAAGTCATAACCTCTTTATTCATCAATTCATAAGTTACATAAAATAGACATAATCTAGGTTAATGTGTATAAGAATGCTAACTTGCAAGTACATATTTTATTTATGTTTATTCATGCCAACACAGCACATCACCACATACTTGAAATTAGGTGATAATAAAATTGTGTAGTTTCAATATATATGCTCATTAAAGGTAACAACATTGCAGCAGTAATTATTATAGTTAATATAAAAAACCCCAAAAATTATATTATTTTATAGAATAAATTGATGATAGTGACATTGATGTTTTCAATTATATAATAGTTTAATTAAATATAGTTTGAAACTTATAAATATAAGTTTTAGGTTACCTTTGTCAGTCTCAATTGCTGAATTTAGTGACTTTGACTGCTTTTTTTATTATTACACTTTATTTTCAAATGTAATATGACATTTATTGCCGCTAATTCTTAGTCAAATAAAAATTATTATATTCCTAGTGAGACATAACCTTCTTATTTGATATACAAATAAATCTACTTTGGTGTAAAATTTAATATATTACATGATATATTATAACCAATTTACACTCTTTTAAAACTCCGAAGTTACAAATTCTGTCAAAAATATGTGCAGCTTAATTTTTTATTTAAGAGCACTGGATTTATAAGATCTATTAAATAGATAGATTACCATATTTTATTCGAAACAACTCTATTACGGTTACATTGTACAACAATTTGAGGATCAACGGAAATTACTAACTAGGATCATATGAAAAATATGTATCGGAAACTGGGGATACATGAATCTTAGGGATACTTGACCCAATGCCTTTTCTCGAAATTAGGAAGGTTTTATAAACTGGAAGTGGCATCACTTCTTACCCTTCAGTTATCTAACTACATGGTGAAAATGGTAACTGAATCTTAGTATCCGTTTTTAAACTATAAGACAAATTAAATTTTCATACTCCAAAAGTTGTATATTTGTGTTGTAAACGCTGATGAAAGAGTAAGACTTTTTTTAATTGATAAGTTTTTGGGGCATACTTTTAGCTACAATTACATTTATAATAGTGTTTTTCTAGTTAGTCACAAATGGTTGCATTTAAGGGTTATGCAGTAAATGTACAATTAGGGATACTTGACCCAAGACAGGAATGCTATTTGAATGAATTTATGCAGGTTTTATTAATTTTATGTTTCTTCTTTCAACATTTTGTTAAGTATGTAAGATGTTCAATTGATAAAAAGGTATTGTTATTGATAGATATTTTTGAAAGTTGTATGTAGTTTCCTGCCACCGACATGTTGCATGAGCTAACGGTATAATAATTCCCTCCACGTTGTTTTCACAGACTACAACCATTAAGTGTATTAGTTTATTATCCCTTCAAAAGATATAATGTTCAATGCACAAATCGTCTGACGATACACAAACCTCACCAAATTCAGGCTATTCTTCATCCACCTGTGTTTTCAATGAAAAATGATATAATAACAAATTTTGAGTTTTAATGTGAGTTTATATGTGCAGTTAAATAGTTATTATCTTATTCTTGAACTTATGTAAGAACAGAAATAGCTTTAAAACTGCTAACATTTTAGATTTCTACTATACACCACATTAACATTATGTAGCTAATAAAAATTAAAAGTATTGTTCTCATTGAACAAGAATAGAAAAGTATTTACCTTGGACTTATTAATAGGAGTTATGTTGTTATTATGTAAAAAGTGTTGCATTTATGATTAAAATTATACACTCCCAAATATATGACTTGGGTCAAGTATCCCTATATATTGGGATACTTGACCCATGTTGAAGGTTTTTATTATTTCATATTTTACCACTTTTACAATTAATACTTCACAAAGATATTCATAAATATTGCGTAATACTTAATGAAGTATAAATAGACTGCATTTACACACCCATAAGTAATGTAAAATTAGAATTAAACACTCAAACCTAAGTATTGGATCAAGTTTTCCTAGTTCCCCCAATATAATGAAACAAAAACTCAAATATTGTTTCTTAAGGCATTTACAATTACGCCTTTTTAAAAATGCATTGAAACTTTCTTATGTACAGCATTGTTCCTCAATAAAATGCCTTTTTAAATTCTTTTTTATTTGTTTAAAGTCAAATAGACTTTTCAACACCCAAATTTTGAGACACATTTTTAAATTTTCAAGCATAAACTCAATTTTGAGAGTTTACACCACTTTTCTTCCTATCCTCTTCCACCTTTTTTGGAAGTTTCATTCCTTCTCTCTCCTTCTCCACAAAAGGAGCCAAATTTGTGGCGTCGCCAAGCGTTTTAATCTTATCAAATATTGGATTAGTTTGATCCTTTAATTTGCTTCTTTTGTGAAATGTGTGTGGGACGGGTAGAGAGCGATAAGTTGATGATGTGGAAAAAGCGCGAATGGTTACCAAGTGTTCAGGGGACTACTCGCAAATTTAAATATTGATCATTTATCGCTCTTTGCGAATGTCGCAACAATTTAGTTTTGGGTTGAATGGTTAAGAAATATGAAAAGTTTGGTTATTGCCCCACATCGTGCAGCTTATATTATTTTAGTTACGAGTTAAAAATCGTAAGATAAATGGTTTTTTTAGGGAACCTTTCATTATTAGATTCAAATTTCAAAATAGTGAGGTACTTATTTTTTATTAAATTGAGATTGAAATAAATGTCTAAATTAGAGTATTTTACATTTAATTTTATTTTATTAGATGCAAATTCAAAAATAAGGAATTTAATAAATTAAATTATTGTTATATCTGCTTATAACGAAATCTTTTTCGGTAAAAAATTATCATTGATTACAAAAAAATAGTTTGTTTTATTCACGCCTTTAAATTAAACAAAAAGAAAATCTTAGCAAAAAGTGCTATTTGAGATTTAAAAACAATTTTATAAATAATTAAGTCTCATGTTTTGCAGAATTCTCAATTTCATGCTTTTCATTCTAAAACAGTTATTTTACATGATTGCAACATCTTGTGCAAAAACGCGTTTTTTTAAACCTTCATAAATGTAAGTACAGCCATTCATTTTATCCCTTAAACCTTTGCTTCAAAACCACTAAATGGCCTAATACATTTTTAATAAGCTTCGAAAAGTATTAGTTCATTTAAAATAAATAGCGGAACTAGCCGCGAAAAACTAGAAGGAAAAAAAAAAGACAGAAGCTGTTATAAACAAAAGAAATGGTGAAACTGTAACTTACTTTTACTGAATTATTTAGCTATTAAAATTTAAAAGGCGCACACCTCATTTGCCCGATGTATATTCGTAATTTATTAATGCCGTTACGTTTAACGCAATTAACAGCGAGGTGTGATTGGTGGCCGCGACCGCGAACTGCACGGCGTTTCGTAAATTATTCACTCTAATGGCCGCTAATTTAGGTATAATCGCGGCTGGTTCTGTCACAGTGAACAACTGCCTTGCCTAAATGGTCGCCGCGGACATTGTTTGCAAATATTTCCGCAATGTTTGCTATATACGACACCAGAATTAATGTCCCGACAACCTTTCCCAGGCCTCGTTTCGAATTTTTCACTCCTGAGTTGCCATTTCGAACCATCGAATCCGACTGCATTAAAGAGATCGAGTCGAGCTGAGTTGTTTGGGTGCTGCTTCCCTCAAACTTAATAGTGATTCCACTCCATTAATATTCCGCGAAAGGAAATGTTTGGTCAAGACAAAGGGGAATCAATTACTTGGAAGGAAAGGAAGTTGATGTGAAGGCAGGGTTTGGAACCTGTCTCCGAATGGATTTCGAAATCGAATGAACGCTCGCGTGTTATTGGTTTTCTAAGTGGTTCATTCGTAAACCGACTAGTCCTTGTCATAAACAGACTGGATTGCAGTGATTCAATCGCTGCACCTATTGATAAAGTGAAATGAATTGAACAAAGTTAATGTACCGTTCTTTGAAACACGGAAATGTTTTTTTTTTCTGGTTTTCTTGAGCAATAGTTTGGTTGATTAACGGTGCTCTAGGTTATCGACTTTGTTCTATGAAACGAGAGAAGATTACACGTTTTGAATGAGTTTAAAAGATTCATCCAGATAATGAGTGTAAAATTTTGGATTTTTCAGAGTATATTTTTTAACATATATCACTACTAATTTCATTTATCCAAATACTTTTAGAAATTATAAATACGACATTTTTTAACTGAAATCTGCTGTAATAAAAAGTTGTTTTAAGTTGTTATTTTGAGTGACTCACAGAAAATTATTTAAAATAAATTGTTACAATAGTTTTGAAAATTAAGAGTAAGCTATTTGCTTAAATTTATTACTAAAACGCTTATTAATAAGATATGATAAAATACAAATTGTGATTTAAAATGTCATTCATTAGTACAAATCAAGTAGAAATTCCAATTTTGATTTAAGTTTTTTAGAATTTGAGAATGATTAATCGTATTTGATGAATATTAAAAAAAAAATTCTTTCTTTGATCATTTTTTTATATTTATTATTATTTGAACAACCGTTGCAACTTGATAATCTATACCGAATAAAATGCATTTTCCTTTAATTAATATTGTTATACATTGCTAAACTCATATGCTTAAAATAAATTAAAATTGTATCATCAACTTTCAACATATTTTTGATGTACTAAAGTAAATATTAGACATTCTTTAATTGATGCAAAGTCAATGTTTCTCTTTTAGAAAAAGCCACTTACACTAAATGTTTGTACATCCCCTCCCCTTTACTTTTATATAAAAAAATTCAAGTGACATTTGCAATTATACTGTAAATATTTTTTTTTTTTTCTTATCGCTATGAACAAAATTTTGTTGTTTGGTTTAATCAAGCGTTTATTGTTTCCAAAAACTTTCGAACTAATGTCACTTTTCTCCTTTTATTTGAATATTATGTATACTTAATAGAAATTAATGATACTGGAAGGCATATTAGTTTTACTGCACTTGGGTCCACAATCACTGTACTTATTACTTCTGTTTTTGCTCTCGAATAGGTATTCCCTGGCGGTTTTGCAAAAAACTCTTATCAGTTCGCTTTTAGAAAAAGATCGACAATGTTAAATTACCTAGAAAAAACTAATGATTCCAACAGGATTAGAAATCCAACGATTCATAACATTTTTAATCCCATCTGACTTCACCGCTAACCTAGCGAAGTATTTTTTTTTCCCGTTTTCCAGAATGTTCCATAAATGTAGTCATTCATTTTTATTTTCCCGACAACTTTTCCACAACATTAGTTTTATTTATTTTCGCTGTGATAAACAAACATTTCAACTCGATGTCGAACGATTTCAGGGGAAACTGAGATTGAGAAAAGAGATAGGTAAACGACATCTGGCAACACTGCGTTGTGGACACTTTTTTGTGCATCGCCGTTAGGGATTTACTCCTACTCTTCCACATTTTATGGCAATGTTGAAGAGGTGGATTTTAAATTTGCATCGACAGTTATGTTCGTGGCTCTTTTTATGATGCAAATTAAAACATAATGATACGTATCATTAATATTTGTATGGGTACACATTATTTGTCATTTATTCTCGCGAGCTATTTAATATGGACATTTTATCTATCTTTCTTCACTATTTAGAATGCCTATAACCTTGATTATTTTAAAAACACACTATTTATGTTCTATTACACACTATTCAAGGACCAAATTGTTCACAAAGAGGAAATCATATGATATTAGATTTTACTTATGAATATTTAACACACTAACACTTTGAAATCATCTGTATTTCCACTCTATTTTCAAAGACCAAATTGAACACAAAGAGGAAATCATCTGATATTAGATTTTATTTATAAATATTTAAAACACTAACACTAAACATACACTAAACTACACTAACAACACTAACATACATAAACACTCTAACACTAAACACACGTTTCCTCACTATTTTCAAAGACCTAATTGAACACAAAGAGGAAATCGTATGATATTAGATTTTATTTATAAATATTTAAAACACTAACACTAAACATACACTAACACTAAACATACACTAAACTACACTAACAAAACTGAACATACACAAACACTAACATAAACACACTAACACTAAACATACGTTTCCTCGCTATTTTCAAAGACCATATTGAACACAGAGAAGAAATCATATAATATATTTTATTTATAATATTTAACACACTAACACTAAATATAACCATCTGTGTTTCCTCGCTATTTTTAAAGAGCAAATTGAACACAAAGTGGAAATCATATGATAATAGATTTTATTTATAATATTTAACACACTAACATTAAATATACACCATCTATGTTTCCTCACTATTTTCAAAGAGCAAATTTAACGCAAAGAGGGAAATCATATCATATTAGGTTTTGGATACATATACATTTAACACTCTAACACATATTTATATTTCTACAGAATTTTTAAGGACCAAACACAAAAGTTGAAATCACGTGAACAAGTTAGATTTTATTTGTGTGATTGTGAAGTACTAATAATATAATAGTATAATTTAAATGTCAGTTTTGAATTAAATTGGAGTGACAAAATATTTCTTTTGTAGCAAACTTAGGAGGTAAAGTAAGAGAAGAAATAACCTTTTAAACTAATTACTTCATAGTACTTCTTACATTTATGGATTCAATTAAAATAAGATTGCATTGTTTGGTTTTTGGCAGTAAATTCTGATTGTTTAGGTTGTTTGATTTCTCAGAAATTTTACTTTGTTTGTGAAATTAAAAAAAGGTAATACAATAATAAAAATTCATTCATTGTTTAAAGTATAAACTGAAATTAGATATATCAGCTTTAAAATAATCGATTAAAATACATTTCTTTAAATTTCGAACAGATAATAAACCAATTAAAGAAGAAAAATGTACTGTGAAATAATTAGTGATGCAACGTTATTTCGTAAATTCTCATTCCTCCCAATATCCAATTATGATAGATGATTACAACATTTGAAAGTGATTATAAATTAAATAATATTTAAAAACCCTTCCAAATATTTTTTTTATTTTTTTTAAACTCATTGTTGCTTTAAAATATTCAAACTTATATAAACACAATTATGTATCATTTGTATTAACACGATAACTAAATAGAACCTAAATTGCTCTAATCATGCATTCTGTGTATTTGAAAACTAAAAATATTTAAGTTCAACAGTCAAACGCTTTTCTCACTGCTTGATTTTTTTCTTTATTTTACCTCGTCTAGGTAAATTTTACTTAATAAATATTTTATGATATCCACTTACTTTTTTTTATATAAATGTGTATTATTACAAATTAAGTGTGGAACCTTAAAAATGAATATATATATATATATATATATATATATATATATATATATATAATAGACAAATTTAAATTATTTATATGTGCTTCTTTTTTTGGACAGTATTAAATCATCTTTTAAAAATATGTTTATTAACAAATTTAGTTGTTTTTTATTCTAAAATTAAAGCAAATGTCCTAATTTTTTATTTTAAAAACGAAATGCTTTTATTTAATGCAGTTTATAAAAAAAAAAGACCTAAAATTTAAAAATGTTCTAAAAACTTAACTAATACTTTTCTTTCGAAATTTCAAAATATGTCTACAATCACATTATTTATGTTTGCTAATTTGTTTGGTTAAATTTCAAGCAATAGAAGCAGAAATATTTGGAAAGTAGTATTTCATTTTAACCCCCTACGTTTGCCCTTTAAAGATTAAAAAATTAGATATTCATATTTAAAAATATCGCATTCATCACTACATAAATATACCCAACTTTATAACTCCAGTAAAAACAAGCTAACTAGTAAAAATGCTTAAACCTAACCAAAAAACCTTACTAAATTATAGAAATATACCAGCTACTATCGAAATCCACCCAATGCTCATTCTCGAGCATTCTAAGAAAGTTTTCAGACAGTTCCAGTCCTTATTTTTCCGTTTCTCAATCCCCTGTGATTGAACTCCTTTATTGGAGAATAATAAAGCCGAACTCTTCGTGCTTCTATCAGACATTCCTCTATTTCAATAAAAGTAATAGTTTCCCCTACGTCACATCGCAAAGAAATTCCCTTTTTAGCCCTCAACGAAATTGCGCAATGTCATAAAGCTTGCTTGAAAATACAGAAGTCAACATAAGCAACCCAAGCAGAAATAAAACAAGGCTGACAGACTGAAAAGAACCAGATCTCATGTTTCTTTTAACTCATCGGATGTTAACATCATTGGAAAAACACTACCGCTGACCATGTAAAATAATATATCATAACTGCCACAATGTGTTTCCTTGTACAGCATAACAGTGATCACATGGCATGATTAATTTTATTTCAATGCAAAAAGGTGAATTTATACTATATCTATAAGTTATTAAATGCATAAGAAGTAGAACTGACATGATATCGAAAATAAACTATTTAGTTCATATAAATATCTTTCCAAATTATCAAATTACACTCACTAATGACACTATTTTCTTAGAAAACTATCCTATATATATCCTTAGAAGACTATCCTATGTGAGAATAGTCCGAGGTCCCGTTAGCAAATTTTGGGATAAACTCGTGTTGTTTATTTCAAAGATCATTAAATAAGTTATTTTTTTAGTGTTTCTATATTAAATTTCAAACTAAACCTACTCATAGATATTCAGTAGTTTTATTTTCCACCTCCAACAATTGGGCGTGGCACTTTCAGATTAAATTTGTAATGTGTTGAACCCAAAGAAAAATAATGTAGATGCAAGAAACAATGCAGTAATCTTAAGAAATTGCCCGATTATTTTTACATCAATTGGATTAGCTACATCTTTTACTATTAAACTCCTTTCAATCTTAGTATGTTGACAACTGAGTTCGAGAGCAATTCTCTTGATGGACTACATTAAAAAAACAAAATAAACAAACAATTAAGTTCATTTGTACAATTTCTATGTGAAGAACATTGCTATTGGAAAAAATAAATACAAAAATACCCCCAAAAAACCTTATACATACAAGTAGTCGGCTTGGTGAGAAGGTAAAATTAACTGTGCATGTCAAATCAATTGCGTCCGTTAGAAGGTTAGCTTATAGGTATGCTAAATGATAGCGATAATCAGCACAATATCGCACCCTTGCTACAATTTTGACATAACTTTAAATTCTTTATTTTTGAGAAAAAGTGTATACATAATCATAAACTACATGTACTTCAATCGGTAAGAACGACTTAAGTCTACTTACCGACCCTTAAATTAAATTTGTAATACAGTCTTGTGCCGCTTCAAGTACATGCAGTCTGTGACTCTATGGACACTTTTAGTCAAAATGAGGAATTTTGAGGTGTGTCACATTTTAGCATGCGTGAAGTAATTCTTTCGAAAATACTTCGGAAAAAAAAGAAATCATCATAAAAACTACTCTCTTTTCAGCTGAAGACTAAAGCTCGTCCTTTTGTATACTGTACACGCACTAAGCAATTGAATTATCTTAATAACGGTAGACTGCAAAATTATGAAACTCTTTTCCCCTACAATCAAACAACCTTAGGAAAAGCAAAACCGAAATAAAAAAAAAACCTTTATATATTCCGTACCTAGGCCATCGGAATGTCAAGTTTTCCTCCTTTCTTTACCATTTTAACCCGAAATAAGCCCAAGCGCCCATCACGAATCCGCATCAAAACTCAAGAAATAACATTAAAAGAAGGTTTCTTAGTTGAGGTGGGGAGGAAAATCGCTATTTAGCCCGGAGGGACTAGTTAGTTTTTGAAGCGTCAGTTTTGCGTCTCTTGGAACATCCATTGATGTTGGGATTTTCTTTTTGTTTGTTTGTGCAGTAAAAACACAGCGGATCTAGTTTTTCCGAGAAGTATTAACTGCAGTTGGTAGACTTAAGGTGAAGGTTTTTTTTTTATCCCCCGCCCGGTTAAGAGAATTGTTTTTATGTGAAGTTTAGATTGCCGAGATTGTTCCCGTCCAATCTGAGAACGGATAAGGGAGAGACATAAATGTAGTTGGAAATTATGATTTTAATGGATGCGCAGTAATGTTTGTGTATAGTATTTTATTAGTTGGATTATGCGGCGTAGTTTTATAAGTATTAAGTAGAATTTTTTTTGTAGAGTTAGTTATTAATATTACGACTTCCGTTTCTAGTTTAGTTCTAGTTAAGTCCAATTTCGTTGTCAAAGTACATATTTTCAAGAATAGAATTTTTTTTTTTTTTTTTGTAAGAATAGAGCAGGTTTTTTTTTTTATCTTGAAACTGTTATTTTGAAAATTAATGGTATATGTTATTTTGATAAATAATAATAAATAGTGGGAATCTTTTTTTATGAAATTAATGGGTCGATTTCAATGGAGAGTCTTTCAAAATCTTCTGTGTTTATTAATATATATGGTAAACATGATAAAAATAATTTTAATTATGAAACGGGTAATTTTTTTTAAATGAAAGTTATTGAGTTGCCTACACGAATTATTTAAAATATTATTTTCTTCTCTTAATATAGCATGTGTTCAAAAAAGATAAAAAATGACTTAACTAATTAATGCCATACATTAAAAAATATATTTATCGACGCAAATCACGTAATTGTCTTATAGATATCACTAAATAGAAATTACTATATAGGAAAGTAGTATTCAAAATTGTGTTTTGTTTCCTCTTTTAGATAAAACACTATATTAATGTAGTGACAAGCTTAAACAAAGGCTCTTCCCGTATCATCAAAGTTCCAGACAATACTAAAAATATCACAGACAGGTACAATATGTCACATGAAGGTCTCATCACGATAAGTTCCCGTACAAAAATTCAACTAAAAGTTACGATAAACCATACAAGCCACAGATCTAATTTATATAAGCCACAAACATGTATTATATACCCCTTTGAAGGTATCGATTATATTAGATGGATTATAATTAATTTAAAAATTCGATAACACTTCTTTTTTTTCTTTTCAAATTAATCCTCATTCACCAACGTTTCATAAAATAAATACTGCCTTGTTGTTATGGTCTAATGTCGTCAACCTTAACAAGGGGAAATTTCAGTCATTAACTGGCACCAAATTGTACATGTTTGGTATCTGAACAAGATGTAGTACCGCAATAAAGTTGTCATTAGAAGCAATATTTTAATGGCAGTGACTGTCGCAATCCATTTTATTTTTAAATGACAACATTAAGAATAAAAACAAAACAATTAGAATAATGCTAAGGATTGTTTTTATTAGATTTTGAAGTTTTGAGGTGAGTTTATATGATAATAAAACTAGGTTTTTAACTAAAGGAAGCCTTTAAGTACAAATATTTTTCTTTTTTAAATGATACTTATGGAAATTAAAATTTAAAAACTTTCTTTAAAATTCTAAAAATTTTTGTCCTGAGAAGAAAGAGAAGAGAAACAATCGTTCAAAGTTTTTGTTCTACATGTTTTTCAATTATATTTTAATATTGTCCCAAACTTTTTAAGTGGAAATGATGGCACAGATTTACAAAATAAAAGTGTGATTTTTTTCTTTTCAAATGCCCCTTGTACAACAGAAAGTCACAACCAACATTCGCAAAAAATAAAGCTTCGGCTCACAAATAAACGCTGATAACTAACCTTTCAAAACAGTTCTAAATCTCCTCCTAAATCAAATGCCTTTTAACGCGTCTTATATACCTTCGAGTGCGAACTTTCCCAAAACATGTATTTAGAGACCAGCATGCGCAAGAAATCGCGAAATTTCTTGAAAGAAAACTAGAGATGTGGAACATTGCACAATTTTTAATTACACTATAATAGTGGTCACTGGATTCAAATTTGACGTGGAATAGCGTTATTACCATTTTTATATTTTAGTTCATTTGAAAAATGTCTAGTTTGGTGGTATACTTTTCAAAAATTCTTAAATTGTTCTTTCTTTTAAGAGTAAAAAAGGTTGGTTGTATTCAGATTATCTGGCGCCGTCAGCAACACGAGGGCTATAATGCGCCGAAACATTCGTCATTAGGCAAGCCAACATACATTTACAAACACCCATGCCTACGTGGGACTCGAACCCGTAACCTTGCGGTCTAGAAGCCAGCACGCTAACCACTATACCGTTTGGTCGGCGAGTAAAAAAAAGGAGAGAAGAAAAACCGTGTTACGTTACTGCTTATCGGTTTTGTTTTATTTAAGTAGAGATCATCGATGAACATTAACAAGCACATAACTAACTTGAAAATATCAAGGACATTACTTATTGAAAATAAAAGTTGTTTTTACAATGCAAATTAAATTTTAAAAAGTTGTTGAATCATGACTGTCTGATCAGTTCGTTAGTTAAGTTCGTAGCGCGTTGCCCGGGAGTTCTGAGTCATCTGATGTTGCCTTCCGGGTTGAGTCGAGTCGAGTTGAGTTGTTGCGTTAGAGAGTTGGTGGGCATGTGACACCACAACGGTTATTCATGAGCGATGATAAAGGGAAGAGAACTCTGTGGAAGAAATTCGTTTTCAATTTTTTACTACATTATAAAAATTTTACGGGAATTTTGGTGGTGGGGATGTTATTTATTTTTGCAATCAAAAACATGATGTTGTCAATAGTATCAACCTTATGCGTTTGCGTAATTTTAATGATAGTCTTTATAGTAAGTCCCATGGCCGCCACTAGTTCATGCACCAAATTTGAACATCGTAGATCAATTTGTACATGAGTTATGCAGACCACGTACACACAGACATTCAGACAGACATATTTTCTAGACCACTTTTTTGAAGTCAGGTTGTTCCGAAAAGTGGAGAAAAAAAGAATCGATTTTTTTTTACTGAAAACCATACTTTCATTACTCTATGTAAACATATGGGTATTGAAAGCCAAAATAAAAATCGTCTAAACAAAATAATAGTGTTTAAGTGGCAAAATATTTCAAATTATTTTCAATACGACATACATTTACAGTTTCGTAAATATTAAAGATTCAGAATGAATAATTGTTAATTTGGCCTTCTGTTTCTATTGTAATAAATTTGAAAGAAATGAGAAACATTTCCGAAGCATTGTAGACTGCGTCTTTAAGGCACAGGATTAGGCAATCTCAATTTCAAATCAGTTTCATTCAAAGGAAACCTAATTTGAAACAAAGTGACACGTTAATTTGGCAGAGAATGGAGTGTTAAACTGAAACAAAACGAGATGTCAGCTTGGAATAAGATAGATTGCTAATTTGAATCAAAAGGAAGAGCTGTTATAAGGGAAAGTAAAACTTTCACTGCTGTTTCTAAAACGTCTGAAATAAGATTAACAAGTAGCAACTAGTAATAATACTCAAAGCATTAAATAGTAATTTTTCAATAAGTAAATAACTAATTTAAGATTTGTTCTGGAAGATTGGTTTTAGGTACATGTTCGTTTCTTAAATATTGGTACTTGATTTCCAAAAGTTTGAATGTTTATTAAATTTGAAATTTTACCTTCGATCGTCAAAAACTCTCAATTATTTTTTAGAATGTGTAACTCTTTGCAATAAATAAAATAAATTCGTTGAAAAGTATTTCAACGTTTAAGTTTTTTTTTTTTTTTTTTTTGCAGAATTACAATGGTATTTTATAGATAGATTTATAGCTTCAGTTTAAATTAAAATATTTTTGAAACTCTTAATTTAGTTTGAGAATTTTTTAATTTTTTTTATTCATTTATATTGTGGTTTGAAAAGTGTCTAAATTGAAGGTACGTGTATCAAGAAAAAATACAATGAAAATTTAATTAAAATTTTCAAATATACATATGCATTATTTCTCTCAATGCAACATTTTATTAAAAGCCTTGGAAGTGAAATACGACTTAATATAGTGAGTGAAAGTTTAGATTTTTTAGGGAAAAAAATGTATATCTTTACCATAAACGTGTCTTATTAAAGGTAGATGTTAATAATATTATATATATCAAAAAGATCTTATAAATATAAGTATATCAATATTAATATTAATAATAAATCATATAATGTTACTTTTTAGTACACTAACTTAAAATGATACACAAATATATTTTAATATTAATTAATTTAACAATTTTTATATTTAAATTAATAATTTCAAATGTATATTAATAATCTTTTATTAAAATTAATAGTTTTATATTTAAGAGTTATATTAAGTTAGATATTAAGAGTTAGATAATAGATATTAAGATAGATTTTAAGAGTTATTATATCAAGTTAGTAATTTCATCTTCAGATGAAAAAATCAATTCATATGGTGAAAAATTTAGGTGTTTACGAAATTTAATTTATTAAAACACAGTTCCAATTATTTAAACTAACTTATTTCAGGCAAACCCCGTCGATAAAGTATTCTGCCATTCTAAATTAATATTTAAATTTCTTAACAAATTTAACGAGTGAAAGGCAATCCAATTTATTTGAACTATTATATATATATAGTTCTGAGTTAGCTTAGATGTAAAATACCCAAGCTAGCAAAAGAGATTTCGATACATTATGCTCGGACTAAAAGCAACAAAAAACATCTAAACTCAACTCGATTTTCTGAAGAAAAAATCGTGAGGCCATGAAGAAATAAAGAAAAACCTTGGGTATTGGCTCAATTTTTCATCAAATGTCAACAACAGAGCCGGCCTTTTATTATATAGAATCAAGCAGAAAGGGAAATATTTTTGAAAGAAAGAAACGCCAGTTATTGGCAAATGACATGTTTTATATAAGGTTTCCGGATTGAAAATAAATTGGTTTCAGTTAAATAATTTGTTATTTATTAGAAAAAAAAATTATTTGAGTTTGAGAACGATGTATTAAAAATGTGAATATTGATTAGTTAATTAAAACTGGGTTGTCCATTTCTTCACTTTCTCTTTTAAACATTTATACGAATTTAATAAATTAACTTAGGCTGATAATAGATTAGAAAATGTATAGATACAAAATTCATTCATGGTATTTAAATTTAACGAGGTTTTTTTTCTCAGAAAGTTTTATTTCATACCAAAAAATACGTGAGATATTCTGAACGTTTCGTAATAAACATAAACTTTATTTGCTCTGTTACTAATAGATATTAGAAGGTTTATAATTATCCATTATCATAAACAAATATTTACCAGCTGATTAGTAGAGATTGCCTTCTATCATTTTTATGCTAACTATTTTAAAGTGTATAATTTAATGATAAAGTCATAAAATTTACATTATTTTCTCTTATTTAAAAAAGATCTGCCAACTTTTAGAATAATTTTATTAGTTAAGTGTATAGTTATTTACGTATTTAACAATGTTAAACTAAAATTTTCATTATTTAATAATTGATTTTATTATTTTTGTGTATTTAACTCATTAAAATTTGCACAGATATTGCATGCTATTCAACAAATAAGATATTATATGAAAATATGAATTCATATTTGAATATTCCATTTGGAAGTAATGCTAAATCAATATTCGTTCATGCTTAAAATGACTCATCTTCGTTTTAAAGATTTTATTCACCTTTAAATAGAAAGATTTTTTTTTTCTCAAAATACTTTCCTTTCTTTTAAAAGTTTGTAACTTATTTAGAATGTACAAAGGAATATTATTAATGCACTCAGTATAATTGGATTGGTCAATATGTTTATTTTTAACACAGAATAATCACAGAATATGTTTATTTTTAACATAGAGGTAAAAGGAACGTTTAAGGTAACAATAGTTTTGAAGTACAATTGCAACCAAAGATTTTATAATTCGAATCGAATTAAAGAAATGACAATAGCAATATACGTTCACATTACATGGAAGCCAAAGGCTTTCTTTTCGATTCTTTTTCTAATTAATGTATTGTGAGATTTTCATTGTTTCAGATAGTGACTTATATCTAACATAAATTTTCACTCGTCACAGTATTATATTTATATTTGGACATACAGAATTCATAAAGTAGACAACAGCCTTTATCTACTAATCTTAATGCCAATTTGTATATATCAGATGATTACAGTATAAAATAACTGAAATATTTTATTAACTATTTTTTTATTTACTGCTATATTTAGATTCATTAATTTATGCTCTGACATAATCTTCTTAATATATATAAATTACGTGTTACGTTGTTTGAGCCCAATGGACTCCAAAAATACTTAAACGATTTTAATCAAATTTGCACACCGTGTGCAGTTTGATCTAACTTAAAAGATAGGATAGCTTACATCTCAATTTTTATAGCCGCAATATTATTTTATTGCAAATTATTTGTTTCTTATTTGACAGTCACAATTATCTGTTAGCTCCAAATGATTCTAACAGATGGCGCTGTGTTGAAAGTACCAACGTTTCACGCAAGCTACAATTTAATGGCATGTGATTTATTACCGCAGTACTGAAAAATTTATTTCTGATTTATTTATTTTTGTGAAAGGGTTTAGTTCTTTATTTCAATTCTGTCTGTCTGTGGATCAATAGAAACCTACTTAAAATTGGAATTGAGCTCTGAAATTTTCAACATAAGACAAATAGAGAAACAGCTCTGAAATTTTAAACATACGTAGTTTTAGCCATCTATTTAGACTTTTGAAAAACAGAATGTTAAAATTTTAATTAGTTATTTTTTAATTAATTTTCTTAATTAACAGATTTTTTTTTTTACAAAACGACTTCTAATAGGACTACAGTTCTGAAATTTTCAACATAAGTACTTTGGGCCTTCTAATTGGTCTTTTGAAAAACAGAATTTTAAATTTTTTTTTAGTTCTTTTTTAATTAATTTTTTTAATTAATTAATAAATATTTTACAAAATGATTTCTAATAAGGCTACAGCTCTAAAATTTTCAACACAAATAGTTTTGGCCTTCTAATTGGACTTTTGACAAAAAGAACGTTCAAATTTTTATTTAGTTCTCTTTTGATTAATTTTTTAATTAATAAATATTTTACAAAACAATTTCTAATAGGCTACAGTTCTGACATTTTGAACATAAGTAGTTTTGGACTTCTAATTAGACTTTTGAAAAACAGAATTTTTAAATTTTATTTGTTTTTTAATTAATTTAATTAATTAATCAACAAATATTTTACAACACGATTTCTAATTGGGCTACATTTCTGAAATGTTCAACACAAATAGTTTTGGCCTTCTGATTGGACTTTTGACAAAAAGAACGTTATAATTTTAATTGTTTTTTTAATGAATTTTTAATTAATATTTTCACAAAAAGTGACTTCTAATAGGCCTAGAACTCTGAAAGTAAAAAATAGTTTTGACCTTCTAATTTTGCTTTTTACAAACATCACGTGTTAAAATATTCTTAAAGGAGTGTTGTGTTATAATTAACGGGGCTTTTTTTTTTATTGTTTCTCGACAAGGGAGAAGCTTCTAATATTAAGGCTTTCCTTACAATTAGTTTTTAGTGTGTGAAGCGACCTTACGCTTACGCAGCAATGAACCTTTTATCGAGCAATAGCATAGCCGGTCACGTGTTATTTAGACTGAAGTATCAATTGAATTCATATTATAGTAAAAGTAATACAGTGGAATTCTTCTTGCTTTTCAATTATTAGTGCTTTATTGTTCCAAAAATCTTCATTTAAAATACATACATATAAGTATTATCACATAGTTAATACCTGGAATGCCACCACATAATCTTTGATTAAAGATTGGTTCACCTATTATTCTCCTGCGTAATTTGAATCCACCTCGATTATGCTACGGTACGCGTTTGGTCATCAAAAAGATCACCGGAAATATACTTGAAGCTACCATTTTAACTGGAAAGTTTAAAGGAGAAGTGGTCCTGTTGCCACGTATTCCGATGATACAATCAGAATCTATGATACCCTTCAAAAGGTTACAGTTTTCAATTCGTTTAGCTTTTGCCACGTCTATAAATAAGTCTCAAGGCCAAACAGTGTCCATTTGTGGTTTAGATTTGGAAAATCCATGTTTTTCTCACGGGCAACTATATGTTGCATGTTCACGTATAGGAAAACCGTCGAATCTATTTGTGTTAGCTAAAGACAGGTTAACCAAAAATATTGTGCACCGATTAGTGCTAAATTAAATTGAAATTAAAAGTATTTATAATTCCAAATAATAAACATTATTGTTAAAGATTTAAAACTATTTGCCCTACCTACCTCATTTATAAGTTTAAGTATCACGTGTTATTTACTAACAACTTTGTAATGTATTCATTTGTTACAAACTTGAATACAAAAAACAAAACAAATTTTAATTTATTTCTTTTGTATTGATTTTTGCTCAATATCAACGGTAGTAGAAAATCAATCATGGAGGTCGCCATGTTTTTTTACAAATGGCATCTGTGTGAGAAAGAATGGTGGTCCC
Source organism: Linyphia triangularis (assembly GCA_963978545.1). Classification (NCBI taxonomy): domain Eukaryota; kingdom Metazoa; phylum Arthropoda; class Arachnida; order Araneae; family Linyphiidae; genus Linyphia; species Linyphia triangularis. The sequence continues at coordinate 32,581,800 of OZ021726.1, forward strand.
CATGACTGGTGTTCTCCTACCGTTTCCCTTGAATACTTTACTACTATGTAATATAACAAAAACCTTAGCCACAGCAACGCGTGGCCGGGTCTGCTAGTTATTTTTATTATTTTTAAAAATTAGGATACATTTTTATCTGTCTTGCAAAATACATTTAATGTAAATAATAAGTTTTCAAATCATTAATGTCACTCACAAGCTAACTCATTCAAATATAATTTTAACTAAGTGTATTAATGCATAAATGGTGTTGTGTTCAAAGAAAAAGAAGCTCTTCAGAAAAATTTATAAACTGTGCAAATTGTCATTGATAGGTTGGAATACAAGAAAATGTATTAACTGTCGAACTGTCGTACGAGTAAAATGCTTGTTATGAGACTAGAGAGATATTCTACAAACAATTGCGTATTTGTGAAAACATAAAAATAATACGTAACCGAGGAATTTTTAGGGATCGATGTAAAATAATTACAGTGACGAAATTATAGCTGCTGACTAAAAATATTTAATAACGCATACTATTCTCAACTTTGGATACTTTAACGTAATTACATTATAAAAATTTATATTATTCCAGATGAAACTTATATTAGCGCATTTATATTGTACCAATATTAATTTTGTATTGCTCGATTTTTTTTTAATAAAATTAAATGATATAAATGAAATTTACACAATCTATAAATTAAAAAATTAACTTTTTTTAAGAGAAATTATTTATATTAAGGCTAAAACTTAAAAAGTCGACACGGCATCAAAATACCTATCTAAAAAAAGTTAAAATTATCAAATACTTAAAGGTATGATCATCAATTGATGGTGGTTGAGACCGAATGCGTTCATTTAAGCTTGAATGGGTGCTTTTGCTTCATCTAAAATTACAGTCCATTCATGCCTGTGTTTACAGAAACAACCCAGTTTGATCTTTCCTTTATATTGAATGGGATAAAATATGTTTAGCCTGTGATAAATAAGTATTTTTCATTTATATACTTTATTAAAGTAAATTTTCCGAGATGAGTGTTATTTTGTATAACTACACAAGAAAAAGGACGAAAACAGACAACCAAATAACTTCTCACAATATTTACAAATCATACATCTAATATAAAAAAAAAAAAGCCTTTACTCAAAGAAGGAATTACCCACCTACTGGCTGGGTAGTTAACTATCTGGCATGCTAATGGTGACAGGTTCGAATCCCGCGTACGGCATGGATGTTCGTTAAGTTAAGCTTTAGATCCTGGCTTTCTTAGCCATAATTTTAAACAAAAATACATCGTTGAGCGTACAAACTAGCCAAAAAAGGATTTTTTTTAAGATAACAATACTAAGCATAATTATTGCAATCTTTGAAAACATAATGTTTTTAAATATTAACTAATAATTGAAAAAATAACATTTCTTTAAAATATTTTTAAATATATTATCAGCTATGTTTTATGTAGCTTATATGATTAGTATATTTTATATAATTAGTGTAATTTTAGTTTAATTTTTTACAGCGAATAAATATAAATATAATCGTTGTTGTAATAATTGAAAACGGGTTGTTAAATATTAACTAAAAATTATCAAAATAACATTTATGTAAAATACTTACATATTTATTATCAGTTATATTTTATGTCTTTTAGGATATTTTTTGAAGCGAAAATAAAAAAAAAATAAGCATAATCATTATTGTAATCTTTGAAAACGTAATGTTATTAATATAACTAATAATTAGAAAAATAACATTTGTTTAAAATGTTTTTAAATATATTTTCAGCTATCAGTTATGTAATTTATATAATTTTAGTATGTACTTTTTTAAAACAAACAAAACTAAGTATAGTTATTGCTGTTATCTTTGAAAGTGTAATTGTGTTAAATATTAACTAATTATTATTAAAATAACATTTCTTTAAAACGTTTATAAATATATTATCAACGATATTTTAGGAATTAAAAGATTGCAAAAACAACACTTGTTTGCGTTCTGCTTGAAAAATATTTTTTTTTTAGTTGGGACACTGTTCAATACGACTCGTGAAATATGCTTTTTACTTTTCTAAATCTAACTCTAAAATCACACGTACCGAAAACCACCCAAAGAAAATTGAACATTCATATAAGAAGCAGAAAATGGAATTTAATTATATTTTTCCGACTCAGCATTTGCCCCGCTGTGTGACACCATCGCGTTCCAGCTCATTTTAAAATGCAATGGTTTCCTTTCGAAATCATTTGCATTTTCTCGAGATGCCAGATTTGAAACGGAAATGACTTTAGCGTCTACGTCATTACTTTTGCCTTTCCCAAATATCTCTAGGACTTCTCATTGCGTGAATATTTATTACTCTAAAAGGGAGGGGCGTGAATCCTTTTCCCAATTTAATCACCTTTGAATTTATAACGTCCAAAGAATTAGAAGTGATTTGAAAATTTTAACTTTATAATATAAAGATAACTTTATCATAAAGATAACGAAATAATAAGTTGAAGCTGAAGCTATAATTGACGGACAATATTAGTGTGATTATATATTTACTTTTAAAACTCATTGAAAATTTTGATTTTTGATGTGCTTGGTATTTTTACAGTAAGGTATAAAAATATTATTCAAACTAATATATTATCTGATGTTTACAGTAATGCCAATATTCTATTACGTTGGATACTAATTAGTATTCTAAACGCTTAAAATATTGATAGATAATATTTTGGTGTATAAGAAAACGTATTTCTCATTTTTAGTGAAGATTTCCGAAAAAGTCTGAATGATTTGAAAAATGAATTGAAAAAAGAAAAGAAAAGGAAGATGATAGATTAAGAAAAATGTACCATTGGGAAATACGGAATAGAAATTACGGAATTTTATCCATTAACTTCTAAAAATAATTAAAAAGTTCACCAACATATGGCGCAGTTGAATGAAATGCGAAAACTACAAAAAATAAAGTGTTTCAATTGTATCATGTTGCTGCTAGAAATGGTAGTTATTTAAAAAACACAGAGTTGTAGTTTGAGCAACATGTTCAGATTTTTTAAAAAAAAGAATGCTCAACTAACATCGTCATCATAAACCCTTTTGCTAAATTGATTGAGTGGAATAAATTTGAGGACGGCTGTATGGGATTTATGAATAAAGCCTATTTTAATTTGAGTGGGTTTTTCATAAATGGAACTGATGACTATGTTTTACTGAAAACCAATCTGCGTGCCTTGCTAAAGTAATGTATTCTGAAAAAGTTACCTTTGGTCTGCACTTCTAGAAAATGAATCATAGAGTACTTTTTTAAGCAACCTCCAGCATTGTTTGCCCAATTTTCACTCTCAATAAATCCTGATTTTTTATTTTCAATAACCCATATGTAATACATAGGGTAATAAAAGTATAGGATTCGGTCCAAAAGAAAAAGAAAGGAAGAAGAAAAAAAAAGAGAAAAAAAAAAATTGATCCCTCTCCTCCCCCCCCCCCCCCCCCCCACACACACACATTTCTCCACGTTTTGGAGCACCCTGTTTTCAAAAATGTGATCTAAAAAAATGTCGGTCTGTGTGTATGTGGTCAGCATAACTCCCGAACAAATTGACCTACGATGTTCAAATTTAGTATGAGGGTTAGTGGGGGCCATGGGACCTACAATTAAGGTTTTTGTCAAAATCGCGCATGCGCATAAGGTGGCTGCAATTGAAAAAAATCCTGTTTTTCAATGATTGCTAAAAATCGGCTCTAACGATTTTGATAAAAATCGCTGTGGTAATGCCTCTTAAGGTATTATAAACATCCCCACCTCCGAAATTCCCGTAAAAATGTTTTAATCGCATAAAAAGTTGGAAAATGAATGCCTTCAACACAGAATTTTCTTTCCTTGAGCGATTGTTCATCAACGATCGTTTTTTCTCCTCCTCTCAGTTTCGCTTATAATAAAGGATAATATAAGGATTGTCGAAAAGTATATCGCCAAAATCTCCATTTTTTTTTTCTTCTTTTTTTTCTTTCTAAGACCCATACCAGAATTATCGCCAAACTGGCTATTTGTTCTAAACGAAGGATAAAAATATACAAACGGTAAATGACACAAATCCACGATAGTATCATAGTGTAATTGAAAGTTGTGCGATGTTCCATTCCCCTAGATCATGCTGGAAACGATAAACCCAATTTTTCTTGTTCAGATTTCCCAGCAATTTGTTAACAATTTCTGTTATTGTAACTAATTTTGCATACCAATTTATTAAAAATTCCATACCTATGTTTTCAATATACCATTTTTTACCGTCTGTTTCGTGGTTGTGTTATTTCAAAGTTAGGTAATTCTTTCTGAAAACCGTGTATAAAAAAATATTAAAATTAAAATTATTTATACTATCAATTAATAAAGAAGCAATTATTATGGAATGGTTAATACTATTGCTCTGAATAAAATATCTGCGTTATATATTTTAGGACAACTAATTGATTAAAATATACGTGTTTTGCATGGTAAAAATGTTGAGAGTCCTACAAAATTAAAAATCATTACCTAAATTGTCTCGATAGGGACAATATTTTTATATAATATTTTTTTTATATAATATTTTTTATATATAACGTCTCTTCGTAAATAAATTCAATTAGTTAAGGACAACTAGTAACTGTAATATTAAAATGCACCTTAAAATTATGTAAAAATGCATATTGTAAAAATAATTAAAATATGACACAGAATGTTTGGGCAATTCATTTTTATTTTAATATGATAAATTGGATGGATATATATTAATGTTTTATTAAAAAGCTTCAAACGTTAAACCACGTCTTTATCAATGTATTTAGCTAAAAAAACAAATTTTAAATTTAAATATAGGAAAGTAAATTAAATAAAATTGGGTAATTTTCAGCATTCCTTTGTAACTCCATGTGAAATCCACTAAAGTATTAGGCATAACTGGGATGTTCTGATTATATGTTGAAAGCTTTATAAAAATTCTTTTAGTCGTTTTATATTGGCTCTCTAATAAACAAAAAAGCAATAAACTACAATCTAACTTAGTAAATCACTTATATTATAAATTAATTATTGTATAAACATTTTAAATTTACTAACAGTGAAACAGTAATCCAAAAACTGACCAAATACTACGCATTGTCGTTTAGATGTACAGGTACTACAATCATGTATAATAAACAAAATGTAATTAAATTTGATCATTAAAATACTTGCATATAAAATTAAATTTAAAAAAAAAAAAAAAATTTAAACTTTAGTGTCTCTTAAGAAACAATAATATTTCATTTGCTTAACTTTCTAAAAATATATTCAGTAGTATTCATTTATATAACTATAAAACTTTAAACAATAAATATTATCGTTTAGTTACTGTGTATGGATGTAGCTAAAAAATATTTCATACCTTTTATACATATTTCTTGAACATATTATTGTGAATAATTTTTTTTTTTTTTTTTTTTTTTTTTTTTTTTAAAGTTAAAAGGGCTTATAAATACTTTTTTCATTATAATATTTTTTTTATTTTTTTTATTGACTTCAACAATACAGTTGTTCTATAAATGAATTTTTCTTAAGAATAGAATATTATATTACCTGTTTTACGTTACACAAATTAAATTGCAAAAATGAAAACATGAACCTTGATTTAGTAAGAAGGCTACCCGATATTAGATCTTCACGAACTGAATAATTATGTTTTAGGTTAGGTTCAATGATTATGTTTTTCACTAAATAATTTATTAACTGAATTTGCTTACTGAAAAATTATGTTTTAGTTTAGGTCCAAGGATGAATTATACCAACCTTGAACCTAACCTTGAATTTACTAATAGGCAGTGTTTCAAGTTGAATATTATTTTAAAATCTGAATTTAATGATGTTTTTGTAATGAATCCTTTGTATACAAACACTTTTTATTGAGTAGGTAGAAGCATATATCGTGACATTAGATATTCATGATTTAAGATACACTATGTTCAAATTACCAAATTTTTATGTTTTTTATGATGGGTTAGAACTTAAGAAATTCTATCATTTCTTTTGTTAGAGTACTGAAAAAAAAATCGAAATTAAATAGTAGATAACAACACAAAGCAGTAAGAGTACACAAAGCATTCCCCTATAAAGAACGGTATAAAAGAAAGAACATAATAATTAACAAATATGTATTATGTGTTTTCTAATTGAAATAAAGTATCACTAGTTTTGTGACTTTTCATTTCAAATCAAACTTATATAAATATTTTATTTAAATTTTAATGATATAGTTACTCTTAACTTTTTGATACTTGATGAAACTCATTTCTTAAATTACTCAAAACATTATCATATATATTGGCTTAAATTTAAATGTTACAAATAACATTAAGTTTTAATCACGAAAAAATTACAAATGAATATCTACAAAAAATTTTAATAATTGAATCATCTAAAATAATAATTAAAATACGTTTACAAAAAAAGTATCTATAAAAAGTAAGAATATTCACAATCTCAAGAATTGTGAACTTTAAAACTGATTTACAAAGATCAGTACTTACTAATTTATGCAGTCATAAAGTGAGTAATTTTGAAAAAATTAAAATTTAAAGTTTAATTTCAGTAAAATGATTTTTCTATTTTGTACATAAATGAAAACATTTGTCTCTATAAATTCTGCGAATTTTACTTGTAGTAGATTCTGAGAAAAGGCAAATGAACTGTGGAAATTCATATTGTTACGAATTTTTGTATATTTGTAAATATTTCGTAGTGTTAATTTTGTAAATAGGAAAATTTATGTACATTTTGCATAAGGCAGTGCAATAGTTCGTCTTAAGTTGGCTTCCCGGCAATATGGGTCTCAACGCTTGATAACGAGTTTTACAGAGATAACACTGGGAAGCGAGTTTTACAAGGAGCAGGGCATTTAACATTATGGTAATGGCAATCTCGCCAAATTAGCGAGATAGAGCCAAGCTGGCGACGGTTTTGGAGATTAATTTTTATCGCCAAACTTGGCGACCATTTGGCGACATTTTCAGTCCCCATGTACATGCATAGGACTTTTCGACTACGATCTGGAAAGTTCTCCAAATATCTACCTCTAGAAGATTCACCTGTCCTATATAAGGCTGACCAAGAGAGCGGGGAAGTTAGTTGATTTTGAGTCACTGAGTTAAATGTTAGCTGAGTCCATTAGTTGACTGGAATTACTGAGTCTCAGTGAACATTCCGAGTAGTTCTAAAGCGAACTGTAATGCATTGTCTTTTGCGGTGATTTAGCAGTTGTGTTGTCAAGTTTTTAACTGCTGTTTTGTGCTCTATTGTTGTGAAAAGAGCTGTATTGAGTCTACTAGAACGAGACGTTCTGGAGTTGTAAGAGAATCTGTGAAGAGTTATATTGGAATAAATTTCTGCAAGTTTTGATCTGCTTTGGCTTCAAATCTTTCGAACCCATCCACGTAACAATATTAATAATAAAATAAACATTAGAGGTTAAAGGCTTAATCATTAAATTTAATGCAATCCATGTTTTTGTTACTTATTCAACGAGACGATTGGTTAGACAAAAGTATTATATCATCACTGAGTATGAAATGGAAGATACAAATTCCGATGAAAAATACCATCAAAATTACCGATAGGACATATTCTTCGGAAAATTTTAAGTTTAAGATTTATACTACTTAATGAATGTGGAGCAGGTTTCTACATTCCAATATCTGTTGATATATGGAAAATTAATACAATACTGTCTAATACTTTTGGACACGGAATAATTTTAATTATGTCCATCCCGAAATAAAAATCCTTCAAGTTTTTAATCTTTTTTGCGAAGGACAAATCCCTATTTACAGATAAATCAAAGGATTATTTTTACTCAAAGATAATAAACGAAATATTGTATAACAGTAATCCTTTGTTGACGACAAAATACAAATTCTAGGGTCTTCTATCCTTTTTCTCGATATCTTTCCGACCAAGTCATGCTGCCTATAAGACTGATTTATCCTGACCAATAGAGACTAATTTATACGGTCATCTATAAGAGTAAGTGGCCTGTAGAAAATGCGGCTCGTCCGCGCCCTTTATGTGGCGGCAGAGATATATATCTATTGATTATATTGCTCTTGTATTAAGGATGAATGAAGGCCTATTGCCTGTCGTTGTGGCTTCTTCATTCAGGCTGGTTGAAGAAAGAGCGGAATTGATTGGATGGAAATAGGGCAGCTTGTACTTGAAACATATTGTTGACCAATAGCTGTAAGATTGACTTCGGAATAGTGTTTAATGAAGTGCTGAAATTTTTTTATAAATAGTTTGGGAAATTATATTGATGTTTATTTTACGACAAAAAAAAATTAGTTGAAATATCTGAGATAGCTTATTCTACTTTTTTTTTTTTTTTTTAACAAATTATTTAAAAGAAATAATCACTCATATTTATCATATAGACTATTAAACACAATAAGCCATAAGAAATTAGACAACAAGAGTCATTAAAATACATTTTATGTAAAATAATATTTAAAATAATTGTAAATTAAAATTAAAGGATGTAGACACAGCATATTTTGAATTTCTAACTTAATTATGAAATTAATTTGAAATTAAAGTGTTTTGGAAATCTGAAATTAAAATGTTCAAGATTAATTAACAAATTGTTCACATTATTTTGAACTTCTGTATTTTATAATTCCATTTTCAAAATTTCATTTCATAAAGATTTATTTACAGTTTTTTTTAATTTTCTTGAATTTATACATTACGTTCAATGTATCTGTATTTTAAATTATCATTTTAAAAGTATGCTGGATATCACAAAAAGGCTGTTTTGATTAATTTCCTTTAACTATTAAAGTTAAGTAATCAGTTTAAAATGTCCAATAAGTTTGAAATGTTGTAAATCTTAAAAAGATAGTGATTTTAGTTTTGAAAATTTGCACAATTTTTATATAATTTTTCTTAGAGAAAAGTCAATTACAAAAGAGTTATTGATTTTTATTTGCAACAATGCAAAAGCAATATTCTATTTTTAGTTTGAATGAAAATGAATGCATGTTCTACTACTTCAGAAGAACTAACCAATGAAGAAACTAAGAGGGACCATGAATCAAATTAATTATTTTAATTTCCATTTCAAATATGTTCTAAAAACGACGAATTGTTCCAATTTAACTATACATTACTCATTCGTTATTGTATTAATGCGACTTTCATAAATTAACTTTATTTTCTACTAAAGCTGCATAAAAAGTCAAATTACCTAATTTTTAAATATGGATTTCACATAACGACTAAACTATAGTTTTATAATTCCGTAACTTACTTTGGACACTTTTGCAATTTATACTGATGCACTATATCTACTTATTAAAAAATATGTCATATAATCTTTACTAGACAACCTGCAAATCTATAATTCTAGGGTATTTATACATAACAGTTTAGATTTCAAAAGCTTGTCACTCTTTACTTATAATTTTGTTTTAAAAATGTTTATTAAACTCCAGTCCTTAGAAAGCTCCAATTAGTTTCTAGTACCATAATTAGTGTCTCTTAAATACTAACTAAAGAAAATTTCGAAACTTTTAAACGAAGAATCAATTCAAAGAAACCTTTGAATGCTCTATTATTAAAAAAAAATTATGACGAGAATGTTAATTAAGTATTTGTTTAGTTCACCTTTAACTATAAACAACTATTAAAGCAAAACAAAACTTAACAGTTGATTTGGAAATATTTGAATATTTTTTTATAGGGAAGAAGATGGTGCTTCAACATGGAGCACATATGACAAGCTTGAATTTCTCCTTACAGGCATTGTTATTTGATCGTCAAACAGGTGTGTAATCAAGTTTCATAATTTGTATGATGTGCAATAGGCTTTCCTATATTTCCATTATAAGTACTTTGTCATGCAATGAATTATTTTGTGTACACTTCACGAAAATTAAGTTTTGTTTTCATCTCTGCATTTTTCTTATTTGATACTAATTGAGGAAAGAGAGACCTATTCATATAATAAATTAAAAAATTGATTGTAATAGAGAGAAAATTGAGTATAGAAACCTCGAAATTCTTTTTTTGATGAGAATGATGGCACTTTAATCTTGATGGAATCCAATTGGGAAGATTCCAACAAATTTCAGAAGGTAGATTTCAATACTGTGGAATTACTATTTTTTTTTAAATAAATATTTAAAGAATTATTTTGGGATTGAATGTTCATATTTAATTCAATAGTTTCCTACTACATTAATTTTCTAATTTAACGTAAATTAAAAACGAAATAAAGATGACTAATTCACATTCTTGCCAATATTTAAACAATCTAAAATTTGGCAAATTTACTCTTTTTTTGACTATAATGTATTCAATCAAGTTTCGGAAGTTGATACCATAAGCCTGCTTTGACATACCTATTTATTGGTGCTCGGAGGACTAGTTTACCCTCTTGCCATCATCCAAGCAAACTGATACTTGACGAATGGACTCGTTGTTGATTACAATGTGACAATGCATGCATATGTGTATGTACTTCGTAGTGGTAAAACACTATAAAAACTCAATCTGAGCTCAAAATAATTTAAGTTCGTTGTAATTGTACATAAAAGATGACAATGCTTATACAAAAATTAATCGTAAAATCTTTATTTTTAATGGTTAATTTTTATAGGTGAGTTTTGTTTACTATTTACACTTTGTAGGTAGTAAATAATTACAGATATTATGCTAATAAATGGTTCATTCCTTTCATAATTTAGCTTTCTTGTTAATCTCAAAAGAACTAAACCAATACATCAATGTGTTATATGAACTGAATAGTAAAAAATTCAAAAAATTGAAAATAAATCAAAATTGAATATTGAGAATGGGAAATTTGAGGTAGTAAGGTAAATAATTGAATACAAACTTGAAAAAAAGTTTTGTTTAATCTTCTGATAGTGATCGTAGAGATATTTCTTTACACGATGAAACTAAATGCGAAAAGCTATAGTAGCTTTTGATTCCTATGAAATCTGAATTGAAGGTAAGTGTCAGTATTGAGGGTTCAGTCAAATATATAAATGATTTTACATTTGTAAGATTTGAAGGATTTTTTAAAAATTTGTAATGAATTTATGTTAAAATTCATGCGAAGAAAAAGAATACACTTGGAAATTTTTTTAATTGAAAGGAAAATTGTTTTTCAATTTTGCTTAGGGTGACATTAGAAAAAAATTTAAATAAAAAAAAACTTATCGAAACAGGTGTATGGGTATTTAAACATATTTTTCTTTAGTAAAAGATAAACTGTGGTATATTTAGTTTTTGTTCTTTTATTGAATAATTTGATTAGAATCAATTCAATTTTGAATATTTTACATTTTACAATTTAATTTTTGCATTTTGTAACTAAAATTTACTGAATTTGAATCTGTACATATTTTTTCAATAAAATTTAAGTTTTATTTCATTTATTGTAACAAAAGAAATACTTATATTATTCATTGTTTGAAAGGTACCCATACCTCGTAAATAATCCTCAAAGTAGAGATTTAATTAAAAAAAAATCTTAACTTGAAATGCAGTATTTTCAGTAAAAATTGGCAAGCTGCCAAACATTTTATTCTAACTAACATTAATGAAATTTAAAACAAAAAATTATAAATTTAGTATTAAACATAATAAATTAAATTTGTTTGAAATGTTCTCCTCGTCTCCCATATATATTTACTAGAATTATAAAATAAATAAACTTTTAAATTAAATGAAATTTTACTACGTAAATAAACTTTAAGAAAATATTCAAATAATGTCCATAAATATATATGTTAGAGTCTAGATAGTTATTGGATTAGCCGTACTATCCAAAGCCCAAATTACACATTAGTTTAAGAAATATTAGTTTTAAATAATTACTGGAATGTTCGTACCTGAACTTAGATAGTAAAAGCAACCTTATTTTGAATGAGGATTTAGAGTTACGTCCTACAATTGCTTTATTAAGGTCGATTTGACAATCACCGACAAAATTTAAAAGCTGTATTTTCATACAAATTCAGTGTCCTATTAATTATTTATTTCTCAATGAATTTACAAACTTTTCTCACTCAACACACTCAAAGTGTTGTTAGATATTTATAAACATAGTAGTTGTGCAAAAATTATTAAAAATTTGATACTTTGAGTTTACAAGCTTTTTTTTAAGTTATCTCAAAACAGTGATTTTAAACACCTTAGTACACTTTCTAGACAAAATAGCTTATAAATATTTTTTTTTTAAATTACCATCGCTAAGTCCACATTTCGATTAACGATAATAACCTTTTTTTAGACAGTATTGCTCTTAATGTTTATGTAAAAATATATGTGTTTTGCATGAACTAGAAGAATTTTTTTCCTATAAAATTCACATAAAAAATATATACATATTTAAACTAAAAATTTTAGGTCATCAATATAGAACTCCCTTTTATATAATATTCTACTCAAAAATTAGATTGAAATATTGAAGAGATTTTTTATTTTATTTTTAAATGTACCTAGGTGTTGAAAATTACTGTTTTGAGCTAATTGCAAAAAGTTCTTACAGAATAAAAATATAATTGTTTTTATTGTTTTTGCCTTATTAATATATTTGCAAATATCAAACTACAAATTCTGTAAAAAAAGTTTGTAAATACGTTGAGAAATAAAGAGTTTATAGAACATTCTGAAGTTAAATGTAAATTTGGCTTTCAGCTTGTGTCGGTGAATGTCAAGTTCCTTTAAAAATTGTAATTCGTTATCTAAGTCACAGCTTCTTAAATTAGATTTTCTTTTATGGAGAGCATATATTCAATAATATTCATGTTAATATAAAAATTATAATTTATGAAATTTAAAAGCAGATTTTACTATAAAGTGAGTTAATAATCCAATGTTTAAACACAGATACTCTTATATTGAAGACAATAACTCAGTCAATGATCAAATTATTTTGTGGAGCTACCTTCAACAATGTTATTATTTGGTCATTCTAATTGCATTTAAAAATCATACATTAATTTAAGAGATAGCATTTAGTCATATTTTGAACATGTAAAATCTACTTTTACATAATAAAAAAATTGATTCGTGTCCCTTTAAGGACCATGATTTACATTTTATCCAGTCTTTTGGGAGTGGACATTTGAACTACTCACTACATTCCAGACACTTATCTCACTACATTCCGATTTCCATTACTTAAGAGCTCACTATATTCGAGATACTTCCAATACTTAAGAGCTTACTAAAACAACTATTATTTATAGGGTTAAAAAACTTATTATTCTTGTTTACATTAAAATTAAATCGATCAAATATAAAATTGGTTAGACAAGCTGATCAACGATTAGGGATTTACTTCCAGTAAACACTTTTTTGTTCATCTACTGAAGCAGATATTTTCAAGCTTTAATGCAGCTTATATTGCATATCTGTGGATTGAATTGAAATAAAAGTATTCTTCAATTGAAAAAAGAATCAATTTTTCAATTTCTAATTTATAAAAAACTCGTCTATTCACTAGAAATCTTCAATTACTTCTACTCAGGGCATGAAAACTTAATGAAACAGTAAGAACGCAGAATGTTCCGTAATCCCACAATTTGTTTCTTCAAAAACATTTGAAAAAGTAAAAAGTAGCCAAGTCAAATCGATTACGACTGTGCACCTTTCTAAAAGGAAAATTTTCTATTTATATCACGAAATAACTCTGCATTGTGATACTCCATGAAATTTTTTCTTTTGGTCTTTACCTTATCATGTACACTATATTGAACGTTAAAAATGCATACATACCTTATTTATGTTATCTATTTTTATAAACGCGTTTTGTAAAAATATATATTTCATTGTTATTTACATTAGTCATAAACTATCTACTTTATGAAATACTAATAATTAAGAGCATTTATATAAAAATCCCCAGCCTTTTTTATTGCTTTATTCCTTTTATATTCATAATTGCATTTTATATTCATAATTGATTTAACAAATACATTATATCAACATACAAACATCATAAAATTGAAATTTTTATAAATGCGCATAATAACACATTCAATACCGATAATTAAATAATAAAAGTCTTCAGAACGAAATTGTCTTCTTTTAAATCTCTAATGCGTTTCATTACATCAAAACGATTGTTTCCCTTTTGCTTAAGAAAACATCGCATAAATCATCGTCAAGATTATTGACTTAGTGCTTATCATTATAGAAAGCTAATAAAATCACTTAATCAGAATGTGAAAATAATATTTAGAGACATTAATTGAAGTGTGGGCCCCAAACTTAAAAAGACAATATTGATTAATGTCTCCCAGTAATGGAATTCTTAGCCGAATTGTTGGTAATGATTAAAGTAATTTTCTTAATGGTCGGTAAAAGAACAAGTAATTATTATGGGATATTATTGATGTCTTAGATAATGCCGTTAAAGATCTAAAATTCTGCAATCGCCAATATAGTGCTTCGCTATAACTATCTACTAATTGTGTTTTAAATTAAATACTAGTTGAGTATTTTTTTAATTTGGCGAGGAAATTTATGATTTTCCATTAAAATTAATGTTTCTTAAATGGAAAATTTAATTTAAGCTAGATAACTGTTTATGTAAAATTTAATTATGGAAGATATTTATTTATCATATCTGGTCCAAGTGTCTGCTATATGCTATATATTAATAAAATATTTCAAAAAGTACTTACGCTATTTAGCTTAGCGTATTTATTTTAATTGCATTGTTAACATTGCGGACTTAATTGTTTGTTTATATAAAATATTTAATTTCACAGAAAATATGAAATTTAAGTACATCCCTTTGATGTACAATGCATTGGTCTTGGTGATATTTAATGACTGAAATCTCACCTCATCATGCTAAACAAGTAAACTTCTGAAAATTTACTTTTTTAGATAAAATTGTCATCACGTTGTTGATTTGTGTGACAAACACTTAATATCCAAGTTCTAATCTAGCCGACCAAACGGTATAGTGGTTAGCGTGCTAGCTTCTAGACTGCGAGGTTGCGGGTTCGAGTCCCGTGTTGGCATGGGTGTTTGTAAATGTATGTTGGCTTGTCTAATGATGAATGTTTCGGCGCATTATAGCCCTCGTGTTGCTGACGGCGCCAGATAATCTGAATACAACCAACCAATACAACCAACCAAGTTCTAATCTAATGCCTCTATTTGCGTCTAAGAAGTGAACTGCCCATAGAGTTATTATATAAGCAATTTACAGTCAAATTTTAAAGCACTTCCATTCAGAAATTTCAGTTCACCTTTCATACGTCAGACTGTAATATTTAAGTTAGCCACCACCCATGTATAAATCATACATTTCATGTGATTGTAAAAAAAAAAAAAAAATTTAGTAGTTGGACTGCCTAGTGGGAGCTTTCCAGGTTTCCTCCCAATGAAAAAAAAAGCAGATTGTGTTTGTGTGTGTGTATTTGAGAGGGAGGGGGGTCTTTTTGAAAGAACTTCAGGAAAGGAATGTATTTCAATTACATTTCGGTGAGGCATAGTTATTATCTTCTAATCTGAAATGTCTAAAAAACGAACCGACCAAATGTTTCATTCACTTGTCATCTTTTCGTGCAACATTCATGTATTACAGTATAATAAAACAATTCTCACAAAACATGACTCACATATTTAAATTTGAGCATATGGCAATCCTACTTAAATCAATCCAACTAATCCCGATATAACTTTAAACAGATTTTAAACACGAAATAATTTGATCAACTAACTAAAAACACCTATTTTATTTTTTTCCGCTTATAAATAGATGGCTGTATTGAATCCATACATGAAACAATGTATGTGCTTTACAGATTTATACATAAATTCTCCAAAACATTATATATTTATTGGAGGACAATATCAGAGCTCTTTTAAAATGTTTGACTACTCAACCACGAGAATTGGGTTTTAACAGTTTCTTCGATGATTCGTTGAAAAAACGGGACAGTAAGTTTATGATTATGTAACAAATCACTATTAGACTCTTTTTTAAAAATTCATTAAAAATCTAGATCATAAACTCGAGGTCATCTTTTTATTATTTTATAATTAATTTCCTCCACGTTGATTATAAATACAAACTTGACACAAACTGCCTCATTTTACACACTCCATTATACACTTGATTACCTATTAACTTACCACTTGATCACTAATTCAACACACATTTCAAGGTACATTTCCATTCCAAAACTGCGACTCCGCTGACCTCCCCCCCCCCCCTCCCCCAACTAAAATCAGTCAACATTAAGAAAACCCACCCCCAATAACCACGAATCATTAATTTCTTTTCAAAACCCAAGATTCTCCCTCGACAACAAAGGAATCTTTCATAAATCCATTTCTAGCCGAATCATCTAGTTTCCATCAAAGCAGAAAAACAATAAGGAAAACGTAAATCGCCTTCAACATAAAAGACCTTTTTCTCCGTCGTCCCACATTAGCGGCACATTACCTTCTTTCTTCGCTTTCTGAATGTTTAATATCGGCTATCCACCGCGATCATTAATGTCTTGGTTATTAATAAGGGAGGGCTTAATACTTTTTTCGCAGGCGTGGTGTAGATCCCTGACGTATAGGGGAGCGTTCCTGCTTTTGACATTTACGGGACAGAAGAATAAAGCGCTTTTTCTTTTAATTCATCATAATTTTTCTGTTATTATTGTAAAAGCTTTGGGTGCGCCTGCCTAAACTTGGATGTTCGTTCGTCCTGACTTTTTAATTCACTTAAAAGCACGAGCTATGTGTTGCCTTCGAGTTGAAGAAGGTGCTTTCGTTATTGTTGTTTTAATAGGATTCTACGTTGTTAAAAATATCCGTTTTTGTTACTGTGGAGGTTCGTGAATTTTTTTTTTATGGAAATAATATTAAACCTTTCATTTTGCGCCGATGATACTTTTAGTGGCTCAATTTAAAATGAGGATGCGCATTGAGTTTGTTTTTATTCACCCAAGCAGTAATCTACAAGTTGAGAGATTAACAAAAACAATAATAGGATTCTACGTTGTTAAAAATATCCGTTTTTGTTACTGTGGTGGTTCGTGAATTTTTTTTATGGAAATAATATTAAACCTTTCATTTTGAGCCGATGATACTTTTAGTGGCTCAATTTAAAATGAGCATGCGCATTGAGTTTGTTTTCTTTCTCCTAACTTCGATATTCACCCAAGCAGTAATCTACAAGTTGAGAGATTAACAAAAACAATAATAGGATTCTACGTTGTTAAAAATATCCGTTTTTGTTACTGTGGTGGTTCGTGAATTTTTTTTATGGAAATAATATGAAACCTTTCATTTTGAGCCGATGATACTTTTAGTGGCTCAATTTAAAAGGAGCATGCGCATTGAGTTTGTTTTCTTTCTCCTAACGTCGATATTCACCCAAGCAGTAATCTACAAGTTGAGAGATTAACAAAAACAATAAACTTCCATTAAAATCATTGTTTGAGGGGTTAATTTATTGTTTGGTTAGCCGTAAGTATTTGCAAATTTTGTAGAACTTAAAATCTTTTTAAAATTTCAATTCGCATAATATTACCGCTTAAATTGTCTGTCGAAACAATATGAAGAGAAAAAGTCGCTTAAAAAGAAAGTATGTTTTCGATTTTAAAGTTGAAACCCCTATTAATTGGGAGAATATCGCATCGTTAAATTATAAAATTATCCGGATTTGAAAAAGAAACCTTAACGCCTATACAATGTAGTTATGTAATTATGTATCTACAGATTAAAATAAACAAAACCCATATAAAATCTAAACATGAATCATGTATACGATTAGAAACATCTGTTTTTAAAATTTAAAAGCGTTACAACCAAATGTAATATTGTATAGAATCCTGTATAAATTTAGGAACAACAGTATTAAACGCTTTCATTTTTCTTGTATTGTTGATCAAAACTTAAAATACCTAAAATAGTTGGTTATTTTTATTTCTAGGTACAAATATATATCTCCAAGTATGTAAAATTTCTAGAAAGCATTTCTGACTAATGCTTGACACATTCGCTTAGCACCCAAATTTTTTTGAAATTAAAATGCCTTTGGAATGGGGGGTTTTCTTAGCTCTATATTAAACATTAAGTATCACTACGACTTTTTATGGAATCATAAAAAGGTAAATTTATGTTGCAGTCTAATAACAACTGTTGGGCTACTTAGTTTATGGGGAGTCTAAAATTTTCTGGGTTATCTTCTATACGAGACGCAAATGTAAAAAATTCTTCCACTTCGATATTCTACTGTCAAACCGGTGTTTCGTTGGAGAGTTGGCCTAGTGTATCTTTTGTTATGTGTGATGCAAAAGCCAAACTAAACAATATAATATTGTTACGGGTTTTTGTATATTTGTAAATATTTCGTAGCATTAATTATGTAAAAAGATAAATTTCTCTTCATTTCGCATAAGGCAGTGCAATAGTTTGTTTCCCTGCAATGAGTCTCTTGATGCTTGATAACGAGTTTTACAGAGATAACGTTGAGAAGCGACTTTTACAAGGAGCAGGGCATATAACATTATGGCCAAATTGGCGAGATAGAGCCAAGTTGACGATGGTTTTGACGACTAATTTTTGTCGCCAAGAAATCGCCAAATGTTGCCAAACTTGGTAACCATTTGGCGACATTTTTGGTACCCATGAATATGTATAGGACTTTTCGACTACGATCTGGAAAGTTCTCGAAATATCTACCTCTATAAGTTTCAAGAATGTTCGCCTCCCCTATATAAGCCCGAGAGAGAGTGTGATCGAGTTAGTTGTTGACTGAAATTAGTGAGTGGAGTCAGTGAGTTAGTTGAGTCCGTGAGTTGACTGAAATTACTGAGAAATTAGTTGAATAAGTTGAAATTAGTTGAGATACTGACTGAGTGGAGTTACTGACTTGGTTGTCTGTCAGCGAGCGTTCAGAGAGTTCCGAAAGCGAACTGTATTGCATTGTCTTTTGCGGCGATTTAGCAGTTGTGTGTCAAATTTAACTGATGTTTTGTGCTCTATTGTTGTGAAAAGAGCTGTATTGAGTCTACTAGAACGAGAAGTTCTGGAGTTGTAAGGGAATCTGTGAAGAGTTATATTGGAATAAATTTCTGCAAGTGTTGATCTGCTTTGGCTTCAAATCTTTCAAACCCATCCACGCAACATTATAATTATATTTATATTATTACAGTATATTGACACAGAAAGATTGTTAAGTGATTTATTTCTCTTGATATAAGAAAAAAGGCATCAAGGTAGATTGCAAATAATGCTGAAAATAAGTTAAGGATTCATTAAATGACAGAAAACTTTACATGGTAACAGATTTTAAAAGTTAGTTTTATACTTAAAGTCATTCCAGAAGTTAATGTCAGAGTCTTCCAAAAGTGAAATCACAAAAATACAAAGTACACATTACATGATAAAAAACAAGATTGGAAAAAGTTTAAATTGAGTAAGTCTTACATTTATCTAGAAAATGCATTCAAATTTGTCACCGACAACAATGATTTACACTGTGCTCTGATAATAGCTGTTTAAATGTTTAATTAAAACTTTCAGTTCAATTTTCTCACATTCATGCTTCCTTAAATGCGAATACTTAATAATATTTGGAATAGGAAATTACTTTAAAAATAATCAAATTAACTTATTTTAGATCTGGAAATTCATATTATTAAATTGGTTAATGTCATTGATTTCCCTCATCATATAACTCTTCTGAAATTGTGTAAGTCAAAAATTTTAATGCGTTTTGATTTGTAAGTTTAATATATAAGGTATTAATTAAAGGGATTTGTCCTGTGAACACTAACTTGTATTCTTTACAAGAAATACATTAGTATAAAAATGAAGGTACAAGTATAAAAATGTAAAAGCCTGTAACGTTTAAAAATTTACAAATGAAATTCACATTATATTACGATTTTTTACTTTATTTAATATTGTTTTGCATTTTACACTGACACCCTATCTCTAATGGTTACAGAAATAAATCGCGTAACAACTGTTTTAAGACACATTGCACACTTACACTATATTTAAAATAATGATTTTTTATTCAAATAAAATATTTACTTTAAACCTGAAATAATAACAACATGACAATATCAATTATTCACTTAAATGAATGTATATTTTAAGTTTCAGTGATTAACTAGTCTCTCTCATTTACCTACATAGTTATATTGGTAAAAATCTTCCATATTTATAGAAACCATCCAAAAACATCATTGATATCTCACATGGTTTATATTGTAGCATGTTTATTCTCACTTTATTTTCCAGTGAAACTGTTTTTTTCTTCTATGTTTTCTAAAATATAAATACAAAAGTGTATTGGATTTTTAAATGAATTTTAAAACTTTGGTGTTTATACAGCAAATGATTTTTAATCCTAATATAAACAATTCATTCTTACAAAAAACTATTAGAAAATATTAAAAGTCATATTTTTGTATTTTAAAACTTGGTGTGCGTAATTAGTGAAATCATAAATAGGAGAAACAAATATAATATTTAAACTTATTAAACTTGCATCGCTACATCCAAAAACCAGTCCTAAATATAAACAATCTGTCGCTTGTTTATTTAAGTTTTATATCAGTTTTATACGAATTTGTTTAAATATATATTATGAATAATTAATAATTAACCAATATTAAGTTTTTAAAACAAGATAATTGCAACGCTTTCTCATATTGTTTATATATTCAATACAGTATTTGCAATAGTTAAAAAAACTTACAGCCATCACATATTTCCGAAAAATACTTTATTTTTATTTCAAAAGTAATAAAAGAAAAGTTATTTAAAAAGTAAACACATTCATGCAAGAAACTGATAATTATAACAAGTAAAAAGTAAAAATTACTAACAAAACTTACAGCCTTCAAGTCAGATAAAATATTATTTTTAAGCAAATTTTAAAGCATACCTTTAATAAGGCAGTATTCTTCAAAAATATATCCTGCAGCATTTGCACATCAATAAGAAGTTTATATTTAAAAAAAAATCCTTCAAAACCAACTTTTACTCCATCCGGCATAAGAAGTTTTACCAAGTTGTTTACCTCGAAAATCATGACAAATTCCATTTTCCCATGAATATTCCCCCTAGTAAATAAATAAAACCCACACAATCTGGTAAAATATTTTGTATTTTTTCTACTGCGAGGTAAAATATAGGAACAGGATATGCGGTTACTTGCAAACTTAAATTCCTCACTGGCAATTTGTTTTCAATAAAGTTAGAATTTCCGCTATTGCATAAGATGGTTAAAGGGTAAATAAAAAAAATATATATTTCCGATTTCCAATTTCGAAATATTGACCGAAGCAGAAGATAGTGCTTTTCCTATGTTGCCATCCTCAGATATATGCTACATTAATCCCACGTGGGCCCTAAATCTTCTTTTTGTAAATCTCTGCAGATATCGAAGGAATATTTATGTTCAGAGATTCTTACCTCAAAGTCCATTTGTGATTGCGATTCGCTCTACTTTCAATCCGGCATATCTCGCATCTCTTTTTATGGGCCATGCACAATTGTAGTTGGAAATTATCATCTGAAAGAGATGACGACGTGTAATGTGTTAGCATATCAATGTGTAGAGTCCGGAAGGAAATATGTCTGGCTTATTGGAGAACTTTTAAGAAGTTTTTAGGGTCGCGCAAAAGATGTTTTTTTGAAGGAGTTACCGAAATAAATGAGTTTTCTTCCAAATATTTATGTACTTGGGGGAGTTTTTTTAAATAAGATTATGTAAGAAATTGTATGTTTCGGGTGAAAGTTTTTGATTTTGGATGAATATTTATGATTTTTAGAAGTTACGCACTTAAAGTAAGTTCTTATCTCGTAAGTATTTTATTAATTTCTATTATATATTTTCAATAAAATTCATTTAAAAATGCAAGCTCATTGAAAGACTTTTCCATCTTAATGAAATTGGCTCCCCCCCCCCCCCCCCCTTTTTTTTTTTTTTTTTTTTTTTTTTATGTTATCGTCACTTTTTTTTTTTTTAAATAATTTTTTCATACGTACCTATTTTATTATTTATTTACAGTGGCTCCCAAAAGTCTTCATTCACTTACAAATTTCAATCAAATACTACATTCTCCATTTTAAAAAATTACTATTTCAGAATAGGATTTTTTTTTAAATAATATCTCTAATTTCATCTTAATAAAACTACATAAGATATTTTTAATACGAAGTAAAACTTTTTTTAGGAAAATCATGAACCTAAAAGTAACAAAAAAATATCTCCCAAAAGTACACTTATATTTTTTTTCTTACAAATTAGTATTTATTGTAATATTTTGGTAAATTAGTATTTCGTAGGATATCTTTTATCATTTACAACGACTTTTATTCATCTGGTCATAAATTTTACTAATGTTTTTGGTAATTTCTGCATCAATGTTCCTCTATTCTTCGATCATTACTGTTTTTAGTTGTCTTTTCGTTTTAATGTCGTTTATTCTTATTTTGGCCTCCTATTGTCTCTAAATCTCTTCTTTTGAGTTCAAATCTGTTGACTGAGGTAGCGTTTTTAGATTTTGTAGGCAATTATAGAGGCTACAGAGGCGATCATTGAATGTTGTGTGCTTGGTACATTATCTTGATAAAAAATGAAATTATTTGTCATGCTCAAATTTTAGGCTGGTAAATTTAATTTATCATTTAAAATATTCAAATTGAATTTATGATTCATTATTCCAACACTAAACATATAATTACCAAGTCCTGATGCTGACAAACACCCACACACGCCATGCTTTATTGTTCCAACAAAGTATTTGAGCTTAAATTCGTCATTTTGTCTTCTTCACACAATTGTGCACCCAGTGAAGTTAAAAATGTTGCATTTGTTTTTATCTTCCAAGAAGACATGATTCAATACGTTTCTGACTTATTTATCATTGTCTTTGTAAGGAAACGCAGAAATGTTCTACTTTTAACATTTATGAAATTTTTTCTTCGATCAGAACACCCATGCAGTCCAGATGATCTGATTATTTTTCAAATAGTTTCAATTGAAATTGAAGTCAAACTTGTTTCCCTACATTCTGAAAAAACTTTTATAGCACGCAAATGTGTATTTTTGTCAAACTTTCTTACAGTAAGTCCTTTTTTACGTTCAGATAACTGTGTTGGGCAATCTCTTTTTGGCTAGTTTTGGATTCTATTTTCTTGTTTAAAATGTTTTATTACATACTAAACAGTTAAATGGAATAAATTTAATATATGAGCCATACATATAATACATTTACTACTATTACGATGAAATATGATCAATTATAGACTGCTGTTTGTTGATTCTTTACGGGCACGAACTGTTTTAAAGAATAAATAGATTATTATAAATAGAAAAATCAAATATTACAGGCAATTGATTTTTTAAATGTCACCACAATACAAAAATTCAAAACAGCGTAAAAATATAATTTTATTTATGAAATTATCAGAAAATGTTATGGAAAAAATACCACACATACTTTTGTGGTACTTTTTCCTATAGTTCTATGAATTTATATTTTTATAATAAAGTTTTATAATAAAATTTTTTATTATAATAAAAATTTTAAATTAATATTTGAATTCAGTTCCAAACTAGAGCACTATTTCTACAAATTTGTAAGGTGTACGAAGACTTTTGGGAGATACTGTATATATTTCAATACGTTAGATTTTAAAAGAAGTTTTTTTTTTTCTTTTCTGCTTTCTTACATTTTTAAAGATTGTAGAATTTGACAGTTTTTATTTAAAAAAAAATGGTAACCAATATTTGAGTTAAGTTACAGAGTAGTAGATACAATTTATGAAATAAAATTAATAAATATAATAATACGTAAAAAGTAACCAGCCTATCAACCAATGAAATTATTTGATATGTGTGTATAAGAAAGGGTCGCATATTATTAAAGTAATAGAGTATTTTCAAAGAGATTGAGAACAATATTAATCGCAGTTTAAACAGTAAATATTGAAATAAATCGCCAAAAATCAGTAAGGTTTCGTTTACAGGAATTGTTATTATGAAATAAATCATTAAAAATATGTGCAGTCATCTAACAAAAATCCAAGGAGGATAAAAATAAAATTTAAATGAAATTGAATAAACTAATAAAAGTTTTAAGAAGTTAGTTAGCTAAATAAATTTAGTTAACTAAATTTAAATCAGTTTACTCTGTAAGTAGTCATTGGACCCATAAACTACGAATTAAAAAACAAGTATATTTTTATATTCCTTTTATTTGTTTCAAGCAAATTAGTATATCATAAGAGAAGCATTATAATAATTAATTAATAAATAGAAATGTGCAGAAATTAACGTTTCAGTGCATGTAGTACCATAGGAGCATCTGTAATCCACTAAACTGGAAGTCTATTAGTATTAGAAGAAAATTTCATTATATAGAATAAAGAAAAGCATGACTGATGTTTCTTTTTGAAATAAGTAGTAGGTCGAGATAGAAGCTTTAATTTCCTAATTTGCTTTCACATTCTCAAAGGCACTTATGTTATTCCCATTTCCTCAGTACACTTCAAAACCAACTCATTTTCTCTTCAACTCATCATAATTCAAAATCCAACCTGAAACTAAAACCAAGGTCTACAATTAATAAAGAAGTTAGGCATAAAAGGTTCCTGAAACTTCTCCGGGAAAAATCTCCAGCAGGAACATTTGATGGATGCTGCATCGTTGAAGTTGCGAAGCAAGAATCAGTTGATTGATTAAGTCGGATCTGGATTAAGGGAAAAGGATTGTATTCGAAGTCTTGGAGGAATAGAAGCTCATCCATCACAGACTATCTGTGAGAAACAGTTATATTTAGCAGTAATTTTTCGCTTCAATGTAGATGCATTGTAGCATTTCTCATCCTTTTATGCTGACTTTGACGTCGGAATAATCTCGGCTGAGGATGGGGTAGTCAGTCGCGTTGAGTAATTGTCCGGCATCCATTCTCATAAAGGACTGTTTATTGTTCTTTGTTATGTGTTTTTGGATGTCGGATTGCTAGATTTATTTGACTCCCGTTTGTGGTCAACTGTGATTTATAGTGAAGAATGGCAGCGAGAAAAGGATAAGATATCTTTTTATTTGGAGCACAAAGTTCAGTTATATGTATTGTTAAGTGGTAAGTATTCCTTTGGTTCAACAGCCTATTGAGATTGTGAAGCTGGTTAAATTTTGACAGAATTACTTGATTTGAGTATTAATAGATTTGTCTCTAGGATTTATGGTATCATTGACTTTATCAAGGGAAATTATTTTCTATATAATTAAATTCATCGGACTTCAGTGCTTAAAACTTCAATTTGCCTATAGTAAAGTTACTTTTCTTAGTTCATTTGTATGCACTCATTTTTCAATCTATTAGTCCGAGAGGCGACTGTAATTTTTGGACCCCATCGAACATCATTCTGAATTTTTTATAGAAATTGGTGAGTAGATTAGGAATCCACTGGTCTGCCGCGGCAAAAATGGCCGAAACTAATCAATAATCGACTTGGAATGAGTTGAACTAAAATCCGATTGCCAAATATATCATAACTTGCCAAAAATAGAACAAACTTATTCGTCTGGCAACTTACTTCATTTTGATTTTCAATGAGAAAAAACGCAAACGATTTCTGATCTTTGGCTCGGCAAACTTATATCTTTTAAAAGTAAGCCAAATTGGAGACATCAGTTACGTCATAAGTGATGTAATATTTTTTGCCAACTTGGCTTCCTTTTAATAGATGTAAGTAGACCGTCGCCAGATATCTGAATCGTCTGCAACCTTCTTAATTAATAATTAAAGAGTGAGGGTTACCAAATAAAAAAAAATGCTCATTATTTGGCAAGTTATGGCTCATTTGGCAATTGGATTTAGTTCAACTTAGTAAAAGTCGATTTTTGACCAGTTTCGGCCATTTTTGCCATGGCAGACCAGTGGATTCGTAATCTACTCACTTTTCTCTAATTTCTATAAAAAATTCATAATGATGTTGGATGGGGTCCAAAAATTGCAGTCGCCTCTTAGTCTATATGTGATTCTCACTCACTAAAAACATTTCAAAATGGACACAAAGATCTGCTCAAGCATTAAACTTGCCAACATTTTTTAATTTTATTAATTTATTCGAAAGAAAGGTGAGGCTATCGATTAAATTTAGCAAACAAGGTATGTGAATATTGAATAATCAAACAATGATAATTTAAAGTTGTTTAATTGAATTTACATTATAGAAATCTGTAACGGTGTATTTCCAATTATGGGTATATTTTTTCCGATTTTTATAAACAATTTTAGGTTGAATGCCTTTATATATCCCTTTCGGGCTGCATAGATGATATGAAATAATGATAGTGTTAGTACCGTTTGTAGGATTACTTAATGGTTTAATATCAATAAAGCTATTGTCTATGAACCAATATATTGCTGCATATTAAACTAACATTAATCCTACGTTTTAATGATAGAATAGTATAACAAACCCTAAATATTAAAATTTCACTATATGACATATCAATGAGTTTAAATGGTTGTAGTTACATTATTACACCTCTTTTATAATAATTTTTTACAACTTTAATAATATCTGATCTCTCTGAGTTTTTAAGCAAGGCAAGGATACAAATAATGTAATTCACTAGATACGATAAAATATCGGACATTAAAATTTCATTTCATATATCTAATAATGACAATAATACGTGGAGATATGTCTAGTCTACAATAAATCCTCATTGTAACCAAATGGACTTCAGTTCAACTGAAATATTTTTCCTTTCAAAAATTTGAACAAAATTCTTATAGAAATGTATTAATATAAAGCAAACTAATTCTGATATATACCAAATATATATTAATTTACATAAATAAACAACATAAAGGTAACCCACATATTTCTACACTTTGGAAGTTGCATATATTAAATAGAAGTGGTAGTTTTTTTTTTTTTTCATATTGATTTCTTCAAAGGCACAATTAATTTTCAGGAACCAAGGTGTTCCTTTCTTAAGAGTACAGTCAATAATAAACATCTTAAAAACAAGTATGTATCCGCATTGTAGCGTTTATAGGAAATGTTGTTAATTACAGGTAAGTCTTAAATAAGTGAAATTTAAAAATTGGCATAAAATTTGGAAAGGTATTTTAAAATTAAAAATAAATTTATTTACATCCTAATTTCTGAGTTGAACATCAAAACTTTTTTAGTTGTATCAAGAAAGTATATATTGATTACTAAATTTACTATTTTGTTAGAATTGATAACATTTTAGTTAGAGAACTTTTCAATCGAAGATATTCAGAGGGGGAAATTTTTGATGCAAATTTGTATTGTTTGATAAATTATTTTTTTCTTTAGAAAAGAAAGTTCATACGCTTGATCAATGTGTAGAAATTCTTTTTTATATGAGTTAAAGTAATTCTTTAAAAAAAAAAAAAAAAAAAATCAAATTTTTTCATCCGAAATTGACGCGTAATTGGCATACGTCGTTAAGCTCATTTCCTTAATTAAAAGTGTTTCTAATTAAAAAAAATAATTAATCAAACCCATTGAAATTTTTTATTTAATTTTCAATTCAAAGAAGAATTTCAAAAACATTGATTTAAAACTGAAAAAACTCATTTTCATCCTCCCATATCTTCTTTAAAAGCTGTGTTACTTATAAGTTATATTTCTTACATCAACTTTTTATTTGGTAATATTTCTTAAGTTCTGTGAAGTTATCTTCAAAGTAATCACATCAAATATAGTACCCATATAGTTAATAATAATAATAATAATAATAATGGAATTTCAGCATTACAAATATATGATAGCAGCATTTGTAAAATGTCTGTCTTTCCCAAGTAATCTTCATAAAATATTGTCCTTTCAAAATCAGACAATTTAAGTTATTATTTAACAGTACAATACTGGCTTAAATTTTTATACCCTATAACTTCAAAAAAGTAATTTTGTGAACATTCCCCACAACTTTTGATATCTTCCTATTCACCGGCGCGCGTAGTGATCTCCTAAGTTTAGGGATTACATCCCTCCGCCGAATAATGGAGGACCAGATAAGAAGGACACACAGAGAGGAGTAAAAGGGCCAGCGGAATTTCATACAACTGGAATGAAAGAGGAAAAAAAGCCACCCAAACTATCAGATTGAAAAATTCGCACAAAGGAAGATATTGCAGTTACGGTTTTCTATTCTCCAAAAAAAAAAAAAAAAATGTGAATTTTCATGCTACGGCGAGTGAAATAATATATTTAATGAAAATTAAGTGAATTACGAAAGCGTTGTTCGTATTTTTATGGGACATGAGGCTTAGGAAATATTTGAAGATTCGGATTATTGGGAAATAAGATCCCATTTGGGGTTGGCTCTGTGGAATGAGATTAATTATATTGCTCCCAGAGTGTTATTGAGACGGACATAAAAAGTTTTATAAAAATTAAAAAACGATTATTAGAATTGTTTTGTTGGAGGGTATGTTTATAAAGTGAGATAATAAGTTACTTTGAGTTGGAAGCGCATTGTGTTTTTGTGTGATTTTTTTTAAATTAATCATTTTGTATACGTCCCATTTTTGCATCCCAACATTTTGCATTACATTGTTCCATAGATGAAAGTCGCAAAAGTTTAATAATAAACTGAATAAATTTTATTTTAAAGATGAAAATATTATATTGCTAATTTGTATTATCAAGCTGCTGAGGCTTTACGAAATGTATTGGTAAGATTATAATAATAGTAATAAGGCTATTTATTTTTCTTAATTGTTATATATCCATCTACACTAGCACATTGTTGGCCTGATTTAGACTTATCTTTCACTACTGAAATACTGATTTAAATATGAATTTAATAATGCAAAAATTTCATAGATGTCGATGAATAGGTCAGACTAAAAATGCTACTATACATCTTGCTAGTAGACGATTCCCGCAATTTTTAAAAACGAGTGAAATTAGTATATATTTATGGAGAATTTCATTCTGATTACAAATATTTAAACAAAAGTTCTTTAAAAAAATTAGTTATTTAAATATTAAGAAAATAAAATGCCTCAAAACCGAACCAAAACCAGTCCGATCAAAACACTAAGCAAAATCTACGAAGTCAAGGGTTCGTACAGTTTCTATGGTTATCGTGAGATTTCTATCAAATAGTGGGCATTGAAATAGTTGGCGTTGGTAGACCATTGCCATATTCTGTACAGGCGTGTTTTGCAAAAAACTTGCGAATCTGGTTTCCGCTGCTGCATATCAAGCCAAGATGTTTGCGAAGCCTTGACGTCACATTCAATGATAGCCGAATGAGTCGTTTTCTCGCCAACGTCGAACAAAGTAATTTGTATCTCTAATTTTTTTTTTTTTTTTTTTTTTTTTTTTAAAGCGCATTGAGCAGAAATTTTTGTGTTTATGGCCTTTTCGAAACATTTAGAATTAAATTTAAAAAAAAAAAAATTAAAAAATGTGGGAATTGTCCATTGCTACGACAGATATATATGTGATTATTTATGTATCTAGTATATAAAGAGTTTAAAAACTGACTCAAACTACATCTTTTAAGATTCTTTGTTCAAAGATATTTTAATAATAATATTGGGAGTATTGTACTCCCAGATAGCATACTTGGTCCCAATGACGTTACCGGAACTTCACAACGTCCCATTTTTATTGCGATTTGTATAGGGTTGTTGTTGTTTTCAGATTATCTGGCGCCGTCAGCAACACGAGGGCTATAATGCGCCGAAACATTCGTTATTAGACAAGCCAACATACATTTACAAACACCCATGCCTAACATGGGACTCGAACCCGCAACCTCGTGGTCTAGAAGCTAGCACGCTAACCAATATACCTTTTGGTCGGCCGATTTGTATTGGGCATCACTGGAGCAAAACAATATGAATGAACTGGAGAAATCGTAATGAGATATTGAAAAGACATACATTTCATCGCATTGTAGATAAAGAAGTCACATGAATTATCCCGTAGGCATTGTAATCTGAATTTTATTTTGAAATTGAAAAAGGTTATCTAAATTTATTTATAATATTTCCTTATTAGTATTTCGAAAAATGTATTTTTTTTTTTTTTAAATCCTTTATATTAACTTCGCTTTTGTGTGTATGTTTGTCGATGACGGTGGAATCTGCGGAGGCCTAATTAACCCCCTTGCCGTCATCCAAACGGGCTGAAACTTGTCAGATAGATTCATTGTCGATGACAATGTATTCTATCAAATTTTGGGGCTGTTACTGTTCTTAAAAAGTCGCTTTTACACTCGCTTTAATAATGGCTTCGGAATAAAAATAAATCCCATTTAACTGATTATTTTTTTACACTCTTTCATGATGTCAAATATTTTTAATCAAAATAAGTAAAAGATATATGTTTTTATTGCTTTATGTTAGACTTATAGGCTTTCGTAGATCGTTGACTCGTTGTAGATGACAATGTATTCAATCAAGATTATTTTTTAATTGAAGGGGTGGGGGGATTGGCTATGCATGTAAAAGATTTATATTAAAACTTTGTTTCTATGGTTTATATTAGTTTTGTTTAAATTTTTCCAATTGTTATCAAGAAAGCAAGAAAAGTGAGAATACAGTGAACATTAAAATAAGTGCTACAAGAATTTAAATATATATATATATTTAAATACTGCTAGAAACGCCAAAGGTACGTTGCATTAGCAACGTTTCTAAATGCGGATATTTCCAAATCCTAGGAACGCCTTTAATACGGTCTAAGGCTCCTATATTAGGTGAGCCGGCGCGAACGCCATTTTTTGTCTAAAGGTTGGCTGAGCTTGGCACTGTACCATTGAAAGCAATATAAAACTTCGTCAACTTGCACAGCACGGTATTTTATATTTAGCTGAGAATTTTCAGAAAAACTGCTTGGAACACTTGTATATTCCTTTCCTATAATGTGTAAAATCAGAGAAGTTGTATTTTACACTCATTATGTCGTATTTAAACAAGATATTGCTGAAGTGGGATTCAATTTTGGAGAGTTAGCGCTACTTGGCGACTTAAAAATAAAAATGTTTTGATTTTCCCTACCGCGTTAGTGGGTTTTCGGCGTTGACTATATCGTTTTCTTTTGTTAATTTTATTGCTTGTATTCACAGCTTTTTTTTTTTAAAACTATTTTTTACCGGATATGACATAAAAATGAATTATATTAACTCGATTTTTTTTGTCAAGAAATTAGGAAAACTTTTTTAATTATTTAGCAGTTTCTTTTAAATCAAATTTTCCAATACGGCTTCATAGTGTTTGCTTTTATCTTATTTGATACATTTTTGAAAACCAAAAAATATTAATTACTTCAAAACTATATTTCGTGAAACCCATATTTTAAATATTTTAAAGATGTTTCAAAATTTTATTTCTTAATTTAAACAGCACAGTTTCTTTATGAAAAAGGTAAATATGGTTCAGATAAGGACCTTTTCTTCAAATCGGCACTTCATCATGTTTATATTTGGAAAATTCCTGATCTATAATTTTGCTGTGTTATAGCCTTTATATGAAAATGTTGTATATATGAAAATAATAAGTTTTAGGGTGTTTTTTAAATTCATACTTCCTACATTGAAAATAAAATGCAAATCATCTTTAACAGAGAGGCAAACCACTGATAATTCATTAAAAAACGTTTTGGTTATTCAATTTGCTAACTTCATGACTTAATATTTTACTGCTTCTTAATTTATAAAAATATGTATTCCATTTTCCTATTAGCTTTATCTGATGTATTACAGTGAAACCATTGCATATCATTGCACTTTTTAAAATGGATGAAGTGATTTTTATCCATGAATAATATTAAAAAAATCTCATTGAAAAGTGTTACTTCTAATTCAGAGAAATGTTTCAGCAACTTCCT
The DNA here is from genome assembly GCA_963978545.1 of Linyphia triangularis. Lineage (NCBI taxonomy): Eukaryota > Metazoa > Arthropoda > Arachnida > Araneae > Linyphiidae > Linyphia > Linyphia triangularis. The sequence goes on from OZ021726.1 coordinate 32,613,677, forward strand.
TGTGGTGGAGAACAACATTTTACAAGGTATATTAAAATACAATCATAAAGTAAAGAAACAGAAAAAAAAGCTCTACATCAATTGGGGATGGGATTATTTTATATATTATTTAAGTTGAAAAACAATTATCATTTTTTAACATATTAAATTGCCATTCTTTTTTTAAAAAATACTTTCTTCTAAACTTAATAATAAACAAAAGGTAACCTTCATTCAGAACGTAAATGTCAGACTCGTTCTGAATTACCAACAAAAATATTTGGCCCGACAATACTGATATGCAAAACTAATAAAAATAAAAAAAAATAAAAAAAACTTTTTTTATAATCAATTTAAACTGCAACATTCGAAAAACTATGATGGTTTAACTTGGAAAACAAGGAAAAGGAATGCTTTCGTGTTTTCAATATAAAAATATAGTTCAGTAACACGCAAAAGTTTGCAAAGAACATTGGAATAGGAAACTGGTATAAGGAAATCAAAATTACTTCAAAATAATAATAATAATAAAAAAAGAACTTATTTAACAACGCAAAATCATCGACAGTTAATCGTAATAAATATTAAAATACAATTTCCGTTGCACATCAACACTTAGTGATGCGATTCACTTGTCTCGGTGACAATTTTGAATCCATCATTGGCGTCTGTTTGCTTGTATTGGAAATTGAAATAACCTCCTTTTCTTTTCAAAATCTTTGTATTTAGTCCCACTTGAGCAATTACAGGACAAACAACCCATTTTATAAAAATATTATAGAAAAACGATCACTTTTTACAAATACCAAACGAGGAAAGCGCACATTCACCCAACTCAAAACCACGTCGAAACATGAATTGCGGCAACCCTTACGACACAAAATGGCGTTCGATCCGGCCTTCCTTTTAAAGGGGCTCTAATACGGTCTTTATGTTATATAAGTTGACATACCAGGGATAATATTTTTCTAGACTCTAATTAACATATTCATATTTCTATTTTTAATTTTGACAAATTATTCAGAAATATTTTTTAACGGGCGTTGGTTTGGGAACAACTACTTTTTTCGCAGATATATATGAATTTCTAAACAAAAGTAATTTTCACCTTCTGATATAATCTTCTGATACAATAAGAAGTTTTGCTTTATTTTAAGTAAATTTTAAGGAATTTTTTATTTAATGACTAAAAATTATCCCACATTGAGTTCTGGATGTAAGATTTTGCTTGATTTTTAGGTAAGAATTTTTTATTGATATTTTTTTCTTACTTATTTGCTGGTATAAGTATTGTGCAAACTTTTCTAATGCACTACTATTTATAAATAATGTATGAGAAAAATTGTGTATAATTTAAGTACATTAATTACCGTGTCCTGAAATTCCTAAGTGAACGCAACTGACCATGATAAAAAAAATTGTGGCAAAATATATTAAAATGTTACATACATAAAATGTGATCGATTGTTGAATATTATTATTAAAAAAAAAAAAAAATCAAATACCTTGATTCAATATTTTTCATTCATAGAAAATTGAACTACTAAGAATGTACCAAATGTTAAAAACTGTGCAAATAATAATTAAGCTACATGGATCTTTTTAATTGTAATAACAATGAATAAAATTTTATGAATCATAAATTAAATTAGTTGATATTTATAATTAAGAATTAATATTTATAATTAATTTTACAGTAATCAATAACTTCAAATAAAAAACATTTTTTTATACTTCTTTCATTGAAAATATGTTCCTTTTTATAATTCTCTACCACTACTACTATTCATTCCTCTTTAAGAGCAATAATATTGATATTTTACACTCGACAAACAGTATTTTTAACTATAAAATTGCATTTTTCACCCTGTAGTAATATACAAAATAAATTATGTCATATTTAATTTAAAGGGTCAATAACGTTATAAGAATTATAAGGCATATCATTTTAAAGAAAAAAAGGGTTGCAAGAAGTTGTAACTGAAGAAGTAAATATGCAAAAGAAACATAGCATTTTTTAATCCAACATATTTCAAAATTAATAACTAAGGTACTAAGTGTCATGGCAACATGTGAAACCTACTCTGGTTCTCTAAAACACTTAATAACAAATAGTTTGAGTGACAAAGGATTCATATTAAATAAAAGCGTTACAAAGTAAAAAATCTAAGAGCTAATACTTCAAAAGTTACGGTTCATACCACTCCATCCACTTACTACTTTGATTATGTACTTCTTGCATTTAACATTGCAACAATCAAGTAATATTAATATGCATAAATCTTTTTATTTGAATTTTATGTCATATTTCATGATAACATTCATATTGATTTACAACTAACACTTTAAAGTTATGCCTTTAAACCGTTAATTAAAAATAAAATAGAACTGTTATCTTACAAAGTGTTCCAAAAGTGACTGCTTATCTTTAAAAATAAACATCTCGTAAACCGTTACTCAAAGGGGATTAAAACTACTTGAATGTTTATTGACTACAAGTAGTTTCAATCCCCTTTGAGGGACGGCTTCCGAGGTGTACAATTTTAAAGATCAAGGGTCACTTTTGGACATCCTTATGTATTGCATTTTTAATAACAAATCATATTGAAATCAACAAAAATGGTTTATTTATATTTTGTGTAATGTTTTTATTCAATTTAGTTAGCTCATTATTATAATTTTCATGGCTATTTATTATACTCATATGATAATAAAGACAAATATGTAATTTTTTTTAACCATTTCAAAATGTAATATTATACAATACAAAAGAGTTAGTTTTAGTTCTCATTCACGAGGATTTAAAATAACATTAAAACATCATTAAAAGCTAAAATTTTACACACATACACAAAGAAGTAAATATTCTACTCATAAATTAAATAAACTTCTCCGAGATGTGCTATTAAACACATAAGCATCAAAAAGGTAGAGAACATAAAGCGTAGTTGGCTTTCTGCGGGAGCCGGGTCTCGATCGGAGGACCTCTGGTTCCACTTACTTTACCTCTGTATAGAAGAGTACTCCAGTGCACAGAATATTTATCTATTATTTAAACACGAGACCTCCACAAACATGCGTAAGTGTTATATAAATAGGTGAAATGGATCTTGTTCAGAATTCACATTGTTTATTAATATAAATTTTATAGATTTATATTTAACTATAACTTTTATGGTAAATTTACTTATTGATTTTAAATCTGGAAGTAGGGACTGTAACATTACGTGGTATGCAAGTAACTTCCTTATATCAGTAGCTCCCCCCCCCCCCATGGCTGTGAGGTTAGCTCTCTAGAGTCGCGTGCCTTAGGTGCCGGGTTTGATTCCCGGGTTGGGAAGGAATGTTCGTTGTGGTTCTGAATCCACGTTAAGCTGTAGGTCCTGGTATTATTAGTGACCTTGTGCATAAAAATAAATTGTTGAGGGTACAAAGCCAAATCTTATGCCAGTTAGGAATACGTAAGTTATGCATGCTCTATATAATTATCATTGTTTGTTTGGGGGTTGTATTAGGGATAATTTACGTTGAGCTGTAGTAGCTACATTTATAAAGAAAATTTATTTACTAAATCTACAACATAAGAACATGTTTATTTTATTAGTAATTCAAAATGGTTTTAAGGTGTCAGTCTACAATCAGAATTTGGAAATTTGAATATTAGATATTTGGAACATAACCATTTTTGTTTTGTTCTAAAATATTCTAGAACTTGGTAGCTTTAAAAAGTTGTTATGTTATTTATGATATTACAAAATCTTTTTAAACTACGTTTATTTTTATGTAGGTACATAATGGTAAAAGATCACTACCTAGTATTTTAAACTTGATTTTTAAGGAATTAGTTTTCGTCAGTGTAAGACTTTTTTCACAAGAGATAACTTTAGTTTGATTCACCAATTAAATATTAATAATATTTAAATAGTATAATGAAGCACACGAAATCTAAGAGGATATAATATATTCATATAACAATTAATTTTTTTAACTTTGAATCGTCATATTTTTACAAAGAATGGGTAATTTTAAATACTTTCAAAACAAAATACTCTTAAAAGAAAGCTATTTAAGTTATATTTACAATTCCATTAGGTTTTTTTTTTTCTATCAAAACATTATGTATCATTTGCATATCATATTAAGTGCAATGTCAATAACATCCTAATGCTGGTAAGAGAATAATAAGTTATTTAAGTTGTCAATATATATATAATGTTGCTTACTCTTTTTGGGTTGCTTTTGGAATAATTTACTTTGATCTGAAGAAGATAAATTTTTAATGAAAAGGTATTAGTTAATCTACAAGATAAAAACATATTTCTTTTATTAGTAACTTTAAATTGTTTTATTATGTTATTAAACATTACGTAAAATATGAAGAATTTCGTAACGAAATGTGAGTGTCGAATCAGTAAGCTTTTAAATATAAAAACTTACAGAATAGCATTTTTAAAGTAAGTTTATTACGATATACAATAAACACTGTAATATATAATTGCACAGTTTGGTAAAAAATGCTGTGTAAAATATTGCCTAGAAATGTGTTTTTAAATAACAGAAATATATGTTTGTAAAATTATAGGAAAATGGTTTATGTGGAGGATTTCTTTAAAATGGATGTCAAATTTGATAACTGTCGTCATAAAATTAATAACCACATTAGCAGGGTTTAATCGAAAAAGTTAGTTAACCATAAAATTAAGCTATATTTCCATACCTATATGATATCCAGCTTTAACGATACTAAACATAAATATACCGAAGACTATCAGTTGTATGAATGACTACAGTTCTTTCGGCATCCGTATATCAGTTTCGTGCTCCTTTATTGACAGTAAAAAACAGCAAATTACATAATTCAGAAAATGTAGTAAAGAGAATAACAAAGACCTCAAAAAATAATTTAAAGCTAGATATGTGAGCTATGTATGCTGAACCCATTACTCTGTAAAAAAATGCATTGAGGAAAAATATCTGGGGAAGCATTTTAAGTATGTTTATCAACTAAAAACGAACATACATTGTAATATATAGTTTGACAATTAAGTTAATTTTTGTTAATATGCCTGGAATTAGTTAATTATTCTGCATTTACTTAAACTTAAATGCATCAATGAAATAATTAAGAATGATAAATCTTGGCTAACCCCACTCATAAGTTAATAATGCCGTTATAAATTAAAAAGCCTAAATCCTCCCCTCCCCCCCTAAAAAAAATTCAAACACATATTTTGACGCTTTTGCACTCGTTCTTTGAAATTATATATTTTTTTGTTATTGTATTGGTTTGTATGACCTAACAACTTGAGCCATTCAATGAACTAAAAATATTTTCTATGGAGTAACCACAAAGTGTCAAAGTACGCATTTTCTTTTAAATTTAGGACCTTTTAACAAAAGACGGTAGTTAGTACGCGATACAACACGTTGCAGGATTTCACTCAAACAAGGAATTCACGCATCTTTGTAAGTGCCTTCAAATCAATCTTCATCATTAATGAATGACAACCGAGATAATTCAATTGGCAAAGGCTAACTCTTTAGCCATCATGAAATCAATGTTTTTAGACATTCCTCGACAACAGGAAACACCTCTACAGCCCCCCCTTCTTCTTCCCCCGCATAAACCATCCCAGGGTCTCTAACAAAGGCAACGATAGAGACCTGAATAAGAAGAGGTAAAACAATAGTTGTAGCTAGATTGGAGAACGGAGCTTGATGAACACATTACTCGGTGGTCAGTATCGTTAGTGGATATTCCCAAAGGTAGGGTTGGACGCAAATACAATTATCGTCCTTGCCCACCTCTTGACAAGAATGTCCCTTTTTAGGGCTGGTCCTGTTCTGTATGGGTGGGGTGGGGCGGGAATAAAAAATAATTACAGTAATGACGGCCTTAGGCGTGTTGCCTAGGGTTACTGGGCAAACGTTTTGGTGTGATTCTCTCTGGAGGAAGATCAAGGTCTGATGGCAGTTGGGTTATTTTTGTCTCGTTCTTGTGATCTTTGTTGGGTGGGATTCGAGTTGGATATCTTTAATGCTGATGTGGTTGGTTGGTTTAATTATTTGTAAGAAATCTGAACTATATGTTGTGACTGCATCTGGATTGATTGCTGAAGTACTTCCATTGCAGCTGTTCTTTTTTAATAGTTTTCTGTGTGTAAAAATTCAAACTAAAAATATATGTATAATGTTTTACATGTGATCTAGTTTAATTATTTTTTTCTTTAAAACCTGTTAGTCATTGTATGAAACTTGTTAGTAAAATGAATGAAGCTTATTTTGACTTGTTAGTTCACTGTACGGGTTTTTACATTAACGTTCTCTCTCAAATGTTAGTATTTCAAAATCCTATAATAAATTCTTCCAAACTGTTTTATAAACAACTTTTGTCGAAATATGAATTTATTTAACAATCTTAAAAGGTTTTAAAATTCCAAAATAGCATCATTTTGCCTGACTTCCTTTTTAACACTATTTCACCGCTTCACTATTTTTAATTAACTGTCAAAGTAAAAAGAAATCTCCCACAAAAGAAATATCCCTCTAAACTGTCCAATCCAAAGAGAGTAAATAATTAACCATAATTAAATATTCAAATTTATCTCACTTCCATCCAGCTATTACCATGAATATCACACAAGTCAAAATTTAATAGTTACCATTTCAAGATCAAATTTTTCATCAAAAGAATAGGCATTGTTCAGCGTTAATTTACTTTTTATTCTGTCCAACATCGTCTCAGAATCCTACACAAAACATAGAAATGATTCATTACTCTCATTAACAAAGTGTTCTTCAAAGGAGCAAGTAAGCCAGAAAATATCTCCCAAACCGAAAAAGAAAGCATCAGCTTTCATTTAAAGCGTGGCAAGATTTATATCCGGACATCTATCTAACTTTGAGAAGGAAATTCAAGCATCCCTTCCACCCCTTTTCAGAACTGCATAATCGCTTGCCCTTTGTTTCCATCCTTGTCATAAATCAAACATGGAACAAACCCCGGTACATATTTCCCTCAACTCAACAATCCCTACCTCCTCTCTAAACAACATGATAAGACCACGGTGCGAGAACGAAATGTGGAAATTTATTTGCGCACATTTTTTGCCTGTATATCCTTTTTACTCATGAATCATTCCCAACTCAAGAAAAATCGACTTGCGTACTATATTTCACGTATTTATCGCCGGGCCTAATCTGTTCCAAAAGGGGGAGGGGGCAGGAACCATGTGCTTGGAGGGATCTTCGGTTTTTACTGCCTCCTCCCACGGTTGGTGTCATAAAAGGGTCTTCTTCAATCAGTTTGCATCCATGGTAAGGTCTGCTGGCGGAGATTTATGGTGAAGAGTGTGCGAGTTGCTGATATTGCTGGAATTAGCTTCCAATGGCTATGGTTCAACGTGAAAGTTCATCCGGAGTTTATGGAAAAGAAGTACTAGTAGATAAATAGAAACGAGTCAAATTTCCATAGAGATTGTAGTGTTCACGTAGTTTTTTTTACCGAAGCTTTTTTTAAAAATAAAACAACTTGGTTGGAAATTTATGGTGGAAAGTGACTTATGATTGTCAAAGTCAGCAGGTATTTGATGATTTTGTGCAGTTTATTCTTAATTATATAAAACGTACCCAATATGTTATTTATGTATACTTTTATCATAGCATAATATATTACTTTAATATTCGATCTTTAAAGAGAAATAGAGAAGAGAATATAAGCTTTTCTTGTACACCTATCAGAATATCCCTACCAAGAAGTTTGAGGGAGTAATGGTGTGGGGGTGTTTTTCCGTGGTTCGGCTTAGTTAAAGATTATGTGGCTAGAATCACGAACTTAAGAGATATATCGGAAAATTGTGACTAGAGATGTGCTCTTCCAATTTTTGTGGCGCATTTCACTGAAGCCTCATTTTTCTTTCGGTAAGATAACTGTTCAATACAGACATCGAAGATTATGTGATCATGTTTTGACGACATGGGTGTTCAAAAACTGGACACAGTCCTTAACTAAACCCAATTGAACATCTAAGGAAAAAATCAGAATACAGATAACGAATCCAAACAAATCGACAATTTTCAGTAGCTGGACTCAATCTGCCATGGACGTCTGAAAGTCAATATCTTAATCTACTATCAAAATAGGACTGAAAAGTGCATACAAGGGAGTCGATGTAAAAGTGGACTTAGTATTTTTTTTAACGTACGTTCTATGGCCTAACGCATCCCAGAGCCTAAAGTGGGCGACGCAGAACGAACCCTATATGGAATCGCTGGCTCTTGACACTTATTTTGGCTGGGCAAATAATTCGGACATTCATTCGGGCTAAGATCGGTACTCTGTGATGACAGACAAGCGTTTGAAGACATAGGTAGTCAAAGTAACTAAATGGAAGAGAAACAGGCTACCCACTAAATATTTTCACTTATTTGGAAAGTATCAAAAATATCAAAAATATTTAAATACTTCTTAGAGATCATTTTTTCAAGCCTTAAAAGGTAAAGTACTAAGACCTAATAATAACTACAACAAAAAACCTTAATAAGTTTAAACTTAGGATTGGCATTGTACTAAGAATATATTTATAAGTAAGAGGCACGAAAATTGTCTCCACTTACATATAGAATCTTTCAAATCTTTGTTGCAGTACTCTGGTTTTGCAATTAGAGTATGAAGTTATCTTTTTTGATGGAAAGAGAATGTAAAGAGTTCTAAGGGCTTCTGATATTGTTATAATTATTGACCCATGCTAAATTTTATACACGTTTATGAATTAAAATACGCATATTAAATTCTAAATTGAAATAAAGATAATATCTTTTATATATTTCTTACTTTAGCATAGTTTATTATTGTTGTATCATGATTAGTAGAATTTTTGTTCTAAAGAACAAATGAACAAAACAAAACATGAAAACAAAATATAATAAATAGTATATTCAAACATATTTCTCTTCTTTCAATTTAGTCTGCTTTTATTTAAACTTGAACCTTCATTGCAGTTCCGTATATAAACCTGAACTAGGATTTAAATAAAAAAAATAAAAAAATCTTCAAAACTTTTTTTTAAAAACTACTTAATTATTCATATTATTCGTACCAAAAACACATAATAAAACTATTTATATATAATCTTGGTTTAGCTGTCTGAATAAATTTCAAATTTTAGAGGGGGTATAGAACACAAACATTTAAAACATCAAAATCAAATTAAATCAAATTAAATCATTTTTAAAGTGACCATTCTAAAAAATTTTCGTCTGACGTAATTAATTATTGCTAATGGAAATACTGTTTCATATTTCATATTAAATAAATCAACTGCCATTGTGGTAATTATACTATATTTAAAGTTGCAGTTCAGATACAGTTTATAACCTTTGATTTCTTTCAATTTGGATCTATCAATACATTTTTTTAAACAATTAAAAAAATTGCAAAAAATTTGCAAATTTAATGCCTTGTACCACCTTAACAATCCGAGATTAGAATTTTATAAATAAATAACAAAACTTACTCTAAACATTTTAAGTGTATTATTGATTATCTCATAAAATGAAAAAAAATAAGAAAAACTCTGATTAAAACTTATATACGGTCAAAAACGAAACTCAGAAATAAAAAAGATTTTATACAGATTCAAAACATATTCTCATTCTCCAGCAATTAACAGGAACACAAATCTTAAAAAAAATCATTCTGTACTTAAAACCAAAGCTATTCTGCGATACCAAGCAATAAGTGTTTTATTAAAAATGACTTACGTTGCGGTCACCTTATTTCCTAAATATCGCATCCTGATTGAAATAAACCTTACATAGTCATGACGTTACCCATATTGCAAAGTGATGACGGATTACATCCCGATGAAAGTTGGCGTTGCATCTGACCCACAGGGCAAAAAGTAACAGACAGGTTCCAGGAACGCGTGAAATAAACTGCATGCTGCTCTTCTCTTCCTCTTAACCCAGAGGAAATGTGAGCTGATGGCCAGCATTGAAAGTTTTTGACGGGATCCTGGAAACTTGAGATTCTGGCGATGCACACGTCGGTTTGAGTCGCGAAAGAGTTGAGATGTGTTTTTGTAAGAAAAGCCTTTCCTTCGCACAGCTTCAAGAAACAAGATTATTAGGGTAGTGGTGAAAACTTTTGAAAAGTGTAGTAATGGAATATTATGGCTTTTAAATAAGCGGGGTTTTTTCTAGTTTTTTTTTTTAATATCTTAATTTGATTAATGAAAAACACAAGGTGATTATAATTGAATCGCTAAATGTAAAGAGGGTTCATGTCCAATTGATAATCTATTCACATGTTCCCTTTTTACATTTCATGATTGAATTGAAATACACTTTTTTGAATCTGGCTGGAACACGTACTACTATTCAACTGCTAAAGCTAAGTTTTATTGAGATATATTCATTAAGACAAGTTAAGTTGGCTCTATAGGCACTTCAATAATTTCAGTAAAACGATAATCATTTAAATACTTTAATTGAATTTAAATATTATTGTTTGGAAGGGGACAAAAGGCGTAGTTGTTTGGTTATATCTTTGACATTTAGTTATTTGTGGAACAATTTATTTTTTTATAGTATTCTAACGAGTTACTACAACAGCATGTATCACAATGAGATCCTTTTATATTTGAACACTAAATTATTTTTGTCAGATACTATTAAAACATGTCATCAGTATTGTATTTATACGACGATACTGATAATAATGAATTATGAAATGTTTCAATGATGCCTAGTTTTTCTGAAGAAAAGATAGATGACACAAAAGCTTTGAATTACAGCTTGTAAATAAAAAAGGAACCTTAAAAAATGAATTTAATTTGTTTTTCCCAATTTAGTTCTTGGACTATTAATGATAAATTCTAATCTTTGAAGAGTATTTATTCCATTCATTTGTCACTCCTACCCTTTCTTCCAACAAGAAAAGTTTGTCCATCCAATATGAAAACTTTTCAACAAGTTCCAACCATCCTTCATGACCTTGATTTACGAGCAGCAATTTCATATCCAATAAATCGCCTGTTCCATCATCTAAGATGTTGCCATCCTTAAGTGAAAGCGAAGAAATGAACGCTTAATTTATTACCGGTGCCTGATATAACTCATGCCCAGAAGAAGAAAGAACAACAACTAGAAAAATGAAACTAAATATTAAGTTGAAAGTTCTTCTGTTCTGAGTAGCAGAAGCAGAATATCCTGGGAGAGCAATTAATCAAATACTATCTGGGGACAATTCCGAAAGACGAGGAATAGGCGAAAGAAGAAACAAGAAGACATTGGTGTGTTGTTAGGAATGGGTATTTGGTGGTTATGGCCTTTGTTGCTTTTGTGTGAAGGATATTAGAGATAATGGGTTCGGTGCATTCGCGAGACAGCAACATTTTGCGCGACGATCTGTTTAAAACATTGTTGTAATTGAATAAGCAGAGGATATTCTAATGGGAAACAGATTAGTTTATGGATTGTGTTTATGTATTAGTCTTTCATTTCGAATTTTAAGTGGAACTGTGGGAATTGCTCTGGCTGAACTGGATATTAATGAGCTACTGTAGCAAAGAGATGGGTAGTAAATTGAAATAGCTGTTTGGGGGTTTCTTAAGCTGTGAATGGCAAATACTTTAATTTGAACTAGTTTTTCCTTGGTTTTCACAAAAGGTTTCTTGAAAGTATCAAATGCTTTTTTTGGTATATTCTCTTATAACTCACAGCCTGTTTTATGTATATAAGTGTCAGTTTCAATTTTGAAATTCGGAAGCGTTAATGTGTAAAGTTTTAATTGCTCTACAAGGCACATTTTTAAGCGATGTTTCCAACCATAAGAAAATTTTGGTAAATGAAAAACATTATAATTTCAAGAAGCATGCTAAGTTGATGTACACCAGCATTTTCATACACTAGAGTTTCGAAATATTTTGAATATTCATTTAAAAACTTCTATTATAGAAAGAATCAGGTGTAAAATATACAAACTATTGAGTAGATAATAGTTCTCTTGAAAGCAGAGATTTAAATTATCATATTCTATAACTGTATAGTGTTACAACGAAGATCTAGACTATTCCACTAGACGTAGACCTAGACCTAGACTATTCCACTTTTGTGAGAGCGTGTCTTTGGTATAGTTTTGTAAGTTCATGTAAACCGCTTATTGAACTTGTTAATAGACAAAGGAATTATTTTCCATTGCTATATCATTGAAGATGTATATTATTCTATGTTTTCATTTGTTAGTTTTCTGACTATTTATAACTTTAAATAGTAAAATTTTGGCATTTTGAGGGGTGACTTATTGTCAGTGTTGTAGTTTGTACATTTTACGTCTTCTTGCCTCTACACAAAAATTTTGTGCGTGTGTTTTAAAAGTGCGTGTTTCATACGTTAGATATCTTTGGTATCACAATCCCCTGAAAAACATGGATGCCTGTATGATTAATTCCAGGGGGGGGGGGGGGCATATAGCACACCAGTGGGTGCATGTCCACTAAAATATCGGTTCAAACCTTAATGATTTTTCAAAAATTAAATTTTGTAATGAAATGTCAATTATAGGATACGCATTGATTTTCTTTTTAATTTTTGGAGATAGAAGATATGCGAATGCACTCCTTTGTCCCGCTTCTGCAATGTTACGGAGCAGAAGTCTCTTGATGTCAGAAACATACGGCTATCTCTACTGGTAACTCTGGAGCTTAGTTTTTATTTTACATCCAAAATGCTTTTTCTGTTTCTAACAAACGTAATGGGCAGAATGCAATTCAAAGGATTTACAATGCTCGAACAATAATATTTCAAGGGGGTTTAAATGAGAAAACATAGGTGACACTAAGTCACTTCACCCCACCCCATCCCCATTGGGTGGATTAGTTTCCCCGAGAAAAGTTTTATTTTCCCTTTCTGAACAATTTGAGTCTTTTTGAATATATTTGAACCAGAAGTTGAGATTTATAAGGTATTGAGGTGTATAAGGTATTTAACCTTAACAATTAAATGAAGGTACATATTACACAAAAACTTCAAAAATAGGCACATTTATTTACCACATTTTACATTAATTTAGTTAATTATATGAAGATAAGAAACTGATTTTCCTTGAACTGGAAAACAGTTTTTGAATTACAAAAACTTTATAAGAAAACTAAAGTGTATGAAGTTTCTCACTATTCAAGCTAAAGTAGAAATCCTCTGTATCCTTTAAATCCTTTTTCTATCAAGAAAAAGTAATTATTCATACTTAAAATACGTACCATTTTAACTTCAGTCATAAATAGTATGTATAAAATATTAAAAAATAAGTACTTGTCTTGTATATTAAATAATTTAGAATTATAAGCTTAACTTACGAATAATGTTTTTTGCAAAACAGCTTTCGCTCTAAGTTTGAAAAATGCAGTCAATATGGAAGTAGGCTAATATTCAGATTGTACGTGGTTCAAAATCATCAGGCATCTGGAAGTGTTAAAATGAAAGTGGCTTTCTGACTCAAAGATGAAAAACGTGTTTTCAGAGCTTTGAAAGCATGCGCTGTAATTGAGATATAAAAGAATTTTACTTATTTCTAATAGCACTGTTTTAATACTTCAAGTTAAATGATTCTAGTCACTTCTTGAAAATGAGCAAAAGAAGAACATCTGATATTCATTAACCCATTTTAATAAGTCATTACACTGACTAAAGTTTCCAACATCGGCGATCATTTCTGGGGGTATAGACCATCGTACACATTAATCATACTAAATACACTCAAATAGTTTTAACTGTAGGCCTGGCTAACATTTTGGTCATAACTAGAAGAATCAGAATCTAAAGAACAACGAAACTCAGTTGACCGGCGATTTTCAAAGTAAAATGTTTTGCCACGCTCTTTTCAGTGTTAGCAATTATGTGGTTATATTTAATCTATCTACCAGAACAACACTATGGTGAAAGTCAGAGTTATAGCTATAATAGAAGCTGATATGTGATGGGACGAAACCGGCGTAAGGCAAGTCAATATAATTTACACTTGAAGGTTCTGCCACTTTAACTTCGGACTTGGCGACGGAATACTGCGGCGGTCCTAGATTACAGCATATCCCTTTCTTTCACTCACTAAAGTGCTCCACAAAAGTATAGGTCCGTCATACATCGTTCATTTGTTTTGTAATATTTAAACACAAAAATGTTTTTGCTTGTCCAATTGGAATTCACATGAAAGAAAAAAGATATGCAAATTGACTGGTCTAAATTGATTGGTTAAACAAAGTGAATTATGCAAATTCGTCATAATACCCCCCACCAGGAGCACATATATAATATCCCTTTAAGGGAAGAAAAAAAAGGGGGGGGGGTCAAAATTTCAAGTTGCCCGGATTATTTCCCGCGTTTAGAAGATGTTGTGCGCAAGCTTTCATCAGGATAGGAATAAAACTATAGTTCGTATAAAAAACAAGCATGTACACAAATATAAACATATACTCTTATTTATAGATATCAATAAGTAAGAAAAACTGTTTTTTAATTTGGACTTTAAAATGTAAAAAAATATAATAAAACTTAAGCTTATTTCCGTATTGATTTCAAAATATTTAAGAATAAACATCTCAAAAGTTATGTTTTCTTCTACAAGACACGTTTTAAACAATGAAAATCCAATTTATTTTCCCATCCGTTAACCATGGATCAGAAATAAAAATTAGACATATTAATACAATTACTCTTTCCCTTCCTCGCCTTCAATTCTAAATTCCATACTCTTTCACCGAACGATAAAACCGAGATAGCGAATTTCCAAAACTTAATATAATCCCCTTCAACCTTCCCCCCCCCCCCCCCATCTTACGTCAACCTCGCTTACTCAAAAAATATATAAAATATAAATAAAACACATCCTCTCCCTTTTTCCCATGCCATTTTTCCTTAACGTCATCTTATCATTATTTTCACTTTCCAGTCTTATCCACAAGTTATAACGGCGATGACAGCGCTCTTGCCGGAAGATAAGCAAGGGGCGAAAAGAATAAAAGAGAAAAATAATAAACAAACACACAAACAAAAACACGTAAAGAATGGGTATGGAGGGTGGGATAGGATATCTGACAGCCAATCAAATATATCTTTCCTCGACCAAACGTGCATGCCTAGCATACCTTCTTTATGTTGTTGTTGGATGAGCCGCTTCTGTGCTGGCTTGGCGATGACGGGCCGTCAGTGGTCAAAATATTATTATGACACAAAGCGGTATCTGCGATGTTACTATTTTTTTTTCTGTAGAGGCACGCACATACAAAGGGAAAACGATTTAGAAATATTTCAGTCACTGCCTTCCCCCTGCGTGATTTTGTCCTGGCTTTCTGATTGGAGCATTCTAGTTCTGGACCACAGTTTACGTCCCTTCATCGCGTGGTTTGTCAGTGATATCTTGTTCATTGATTGAGGTCTTTAATAATTCCAACACGAAGTAGGGTGGGGTTTTATGTAAGTGCCACTATAGCTGCTTTAATTTATTTTTAATAAAATGAGGTAGTTTAGTTTTGAGAAAGATTTAGAATTGCTTTTTTTCTCCTTTTCTCCCTATAATGCTTTTCACTTGCATTTTGGTGTTCATCTTCAAATTTTCAGGTTAATACCAGATGCTACGCACCATTCAGTTATGATATATGAAGGACTACGGCAAAGAATGATTCGAGTCCGTTTTTTTCAATTCTTCAGAAAAGTTTATTTAAAGTTTGAAGTCTCGGGGCTTGTATCAGGGTTGAGGTAAATGGTTGCTCAAAATCTCACGCACTATGATATTTATTTTCCAGAAGACTCCGCCTTGATTAAACTATCTGCTGTAACCTTGCTGTTGGCGGGGAAACCACGATTTCGAAAAAAATAGACTGATCATTTTTTGCCGTGGTCCTTCATATAATTTCTAGTTTCCACAGGTGAATTTTATACATCATTTTGATTTGTGCATTTTAAGTTAACTTCTACTTTAGATGACTGTTAAATAATACTAACGTGGAATCAAGGTCGAAAGGGTTAAAGACAATATGTACACGGCATATGTATGAGTGGTTAAATACTTTAGTGTACTCACCTGGCTACTTGAAACGAATTAGCCATGGCGTCACTCTAATTTTTTTAATGGAGAATAGTGTTAAAAATAGTTAATATTTACAACATTAATTGATTTCTTTTTTAATAAATGAGTGACCAATGCCATGTGATGAACTTCAAAATTGCGATATTCAATTAAGTCCGACCCGTGGAAAAAGACTACCAGTATACGTGAAATATTTAGAATTAGTAGTTTTTAAAGCGTTTTTAAATTAGAGAGCAGTAAAAAAAATCTGGGTCTGAACTCAAAAATTGGGGCTGCCAACAACTACATGTTGCTCTAAAAGCTGTTAGAATTACCAGAACTGCAAAACGCAACGAAAAACAACAGTGTATAAAAATTACAGAACATCTTAATAAAGGATCATTTTTTTTATTCCGTGAAGTCTATGTCAAAAAGAACCGATGAAGTATTAAATATGAAACGGGGTACAGCGAAGCACTGAATAGAAGATATGGATAATTCATTGTTCATTAAGTGTTTCAGATACTAAGAAATTGCATTTTTGGATTATACAGACCTTCATGGTTTCAAAGTAATCATTGTCAAAAACCAAATTGATCTATATTAAGTTATCTTTGCTTCAGAGTCTAGTTATTATTTATCTATTATTATAAAAACTATATTGAAAATACAAAAATAAAAAACACCAATCTACATTTAGCTCAGTTTTATCCCCTTTAAATTTATAACTATCCTTTTATTTTAAATTTAATTATATTCCACAACAATTTTTCCAAACTCAATTGTCCACCTAAATATTAATTTTTAAGTTTAATTTTAATGCATAGTAAATTAAATATATAAAGAAGATACAACTCCTCGCGCATTTCCTAAGATGACATAAATGCTAACCTTCAAATATAACCCAAAAGAATATGCCCCGTCCCCTTAATATTCTTGGTGTTCGTATTGATCGACATCACACTACCATTAGGCATGTCGCTGTTGACAAGTGACAACAGGCTCCGTTATGAATGCGGTTTCCACGGAATTTCATTCCTATACTTACATACAGGGTACGGATATAAAGCCGCATACCCCAGCCAATCACAAGCAAGCAGGCGACGCGATTTTGATGCTGAATAAGCGTTCGGCAAATCGCTAACGGAAGTTTTAATTGTACTCACGCTGGAAGCAAGCGTTATGTTAGAAGGAACGCTGGTAGATGAGTTTGGATAGAGTTTATGCCTTTGGCTGCAAGGAATAGAATATGTGATGTTTAGTAATTTTCCCGTCACAGGTTCATGTGGAGGTTTATGTTCGGATTCTGGTTATTAGAATTTCGGTGGGGATTTGTTCAGGATTGCTTTCGAATTCCTTTGATCGGGCATCTTAAATGAGGGTTTCGGATTTCGGAGTGTTAATGGTTAGGTGGATGGTGTCATGATTTAGTGTGTTGATGGGGGGGGGGGGACTTAATTGTTATGGAGTTTATTTGATGAAAAGAGCTTTATATTGATCTTGTTATTTAAAAGGGAGATGATTCTCCCCGTTAAGTTCCTCTCTGAGTCTTATAATACATCTTGTACTTTATAGCAAGATAAAAAAAAAAATTCGAAACATTATATTAACTAATTTATTCATAAATAAACGAAACAAATACAAAACATACTAGTACTTTTTTAAAAATTGTTTTTAGTAAATATGGTCAAATACAAAAGTATATATTTTTACTAATACATTGAAATAGCACATTAAATTATTAAGATATTTATCTCTTATAGTAATTTATATACGTTTAGAATATTATTTATAAACTAATTTATCTATCTTTGCCTGCTACAAAATGGATTACCATAAATAATTTTATAACTCTAAGTAATAGGCAGCTTGTATTTAAACTTTAAAATTCAAACTAGTTTTAAATAAAAATTTAATTTTTTTTTATATTTCTAGAATTTGTTTCCTTTTTATGTATGCACCTTCTTTTCTTATCACACCAAATGTTTGGTCGTTTATATATCAGGTACTAGTATACATAAGCTTTATGTTTGTAGAAAGCTACTCTAGTATTTTTCAACGTTTGCAACGGTACATTAAAAAATGAATTTTGTGCCCATAGTTGATTATATTTTTTTATAATTTTATACTTCCCTAATGTTTGAGTTCTTCTTTCATATCTTTATTTTCTATCGGATGGATTACAATTTAAAAATTTATAAGAGAAAGTTTATAACTCTAGTTTTAGGATTGAATAGTTAAATAACTATTTGTGGACACATGGCAATTCAAGTAGAACAAAATACTGTAGTAATTTATGAATTTATGTGTACAAAATACCTTAGTACCGTCTTTGTATCGTACTGTATCAACCTGACGACGCATTTTTCATAATATAATTTTTTCATGCCACATTTAAAAAATAACGTGCTATCACAGTATAGAAACGTTCTTTTTCTTTTTTTATTTTGATTTCAATCATTTCAACCTTTAATCAACTTTCTTGACGTATTGTTATAACCTGTCTCAAAAGCAAAGATGTATCATTAAAGCCAAGGATAAGTTTATTGAAAGATGTTCGAATAATTTACCATAAGATTACTACTCATA
Source organism: Linyphia triangularis (assembly GCA_963978545.1). Classification (NCBI taxonomy): domain Eukaryota; kingdom Metazoa; phylum Arthropoda; class Arachnida; order Araneae; family Linyphiidae; genus Linyphia; species Linyphia triangularis. Next base: position 32,632,305 of record OZ021726.1, read on the forward strand.
CTAAAGTATTTATTTACCGTAAGATATCAGTAAGTGTAAATCTCAGCTAGTGATATAACTAAGATACAAATTTCAGACGGAATTGGTGGTCATTGTAGTATCTGTTGTCGAAAGAATTTTGATAAAAATAAAGTTACAATTTCCTTGCAAATTAATAAATAAATCAGTAATTTAAAAAAAAAAAAAAAAAAAAAAATCTAATATCAAGCAAAATTAGTCCTTTTAAGTAAGTTGATTTTTTTTTTCTAAACATGCTATTGAAAGTCAAGACCATATTAATGTACAGTTATTTATTGATGGAGAAAATCTTAAAATGTTATTTTCATTAAATTCATTTAATTATTTCATTAAATATTGTTCACTTTCTGCGTTGAGTAAAAAAGCCAACATTGTTCAATGAAAAGCATTATCTTTTCATATAAATTAGAAAATTAATACTAATTACAGAATAGAAATATTTCCAGAACGAATGTGGTATTGCTTCAACCAGAGAATAAAACACTTTTCTAAAATTTATACAAAATCCAATTTCTATTTGAAAAGTTAGTCCTCAAAAGAACATAAACCTTCAATTATTTCCAATATATTTTCAAAATAAAAATAACAATAAGAAGTTGAATAAAAGAATTAATTGTCATCAGTATTTCTTTTTTAATAAAATAATTTTAAAGTAATGAGTTTGAAGTATAGCTTTGGAATAATAAGGAACTTTGTGGCTGCTTGTATTTAACTAGCAATCATCAAGAGAAATTTTCCCTCTTCAAAATCAAATAATGACTTATTTATTCGAACTCCCTATCTGAGATTGCTATTGAAGATAGACTGAAAAGAAACAGAAAAACCAGTCTTCTTCAAAGTTTTAAGAAACTTTTACCCCACTCAAATAGAATAAATATACATCTTAAAGCTTTAGGCTTTGAGATTTAAGGAGACGAAAAGCTTAATTAAAATACTCTGTGATAGCATTAAGTAAATGAATCCATTAAAATGGAATGGCAGTATATACTTTTTATTCTTTCAAATTCTGTGGGAAATTAAAAAGTATATAAAAAAAAAGGGTGATTTAAATAATGGAGAAAAAATTAATGTTAACGTCCCATTCTAGCTGTGTTTTTATATATATATATATATATATATATATATATATATATATATATATATATATATATATATATATATATATATATATATATATATATATATATATATATAAGTTCAATTTATTAAATAAAATTGTATATTGACAAACGGTTTTCATTTTAGTGCATTACTTTGCAAGCTAGTGGTTCCAATTTTTACAGAGAAATAAGTTTGAGTATGATAGTCACTGTCACTAAAACACTGTTATACGTTTCTACGTACTATTGCAGGAATTCAAACCCATATACAGAACATGTACGATTCAATGACATTTAATTACTCAAATCTCCTACTTTTAAGGCAATGATGTGCTACACAAAAACTTTAATTTAATTTGGTATTTTTTTTTTTAATTTCGAACACTGGTAAGTCTGGAGGCAAACTAGACAGGAAAATCTGTAACTGAATATCGAGTTTATATTTGGTATCTCTATTTGGAACCAATACATGAACTTTCCCATAGAGAGGTCTATTATATTTGAAATTTTCTCTGAGAATATATACCGTATACTGATGGAAAAACAGAAAGAGTCTTTGTATAAGCTGCTCATTACATTAATGTATAAAAGCTAATACAAATAAATTATTTAAGAAATAAATACTCATGTTCGTCATTATTTGTTTTTGTTTGATTGGTAGGTCTGATCCAATTTGTAGATTTGGTATCTGTTGCTTAGTTATAAAAAGAGAAAAAGATTTATTTATTTATTTTAAATCGTCTTTAGACTGATGTACAATTTACCCTGGGCCTTAAGTTCGAGCCCATGACACAGTTTTTATTTATTCATTCATTCATTCATTCATTCATTCATTCAGTCAGTCAGTCAGTCAGTCAGTCAAGACTGAATTACATCAGCATACATCTCTTCTTATACAAGCAGGCGGAGCAAACGTATGAAATGACCACACAATTCTTTTCCTGCGCATGCCCAAACATTAAATGGGGACGGACACCTGACCACATTTTGACCAATTGAAAAATAATACCCTCTTGCTTAAGGTCCAGGGTAACAAGATATGGAAATACCTTAGTATGAAAGAAAGCCTTTAGAATTTTATATTTCAATAAAATTCAGTAGAACTACACTTTCAAGTAAGAAGTCTGCAGTGATAGTAAAAAAAAAAAAAATCACACTGACATTATTTTTCTTTCCAAAATACTGTTGATATTTTTTAACACATAATTAACATAAAGCAGTAAAATAAAAGACAATAAGCATAGTAAATTGAATTCAGAATATTACTGAAGCCTTCAGTAAATGAGTAACTTTTATATATATTTTGCAACTTAATTTATTGAAATTCAAGCACCTCAAACGGTGGCAAATATCGACCTTCTAAAGAAAGATATTTCTTAAACATTGTATTTCGAAGATTTTAAAAGTCCCAAACCACTTTTTTTGGAAATCAAAACACATAGGTTAATAGTCAAGTTTCCTATTGGAAAAGTGTATTTTTTTTTTCAATAACATCACTTTTTTTCAACTTCCTAATACATTTTAATGTGTGCTTAGAACCTGAACTTTGAGCACATTTGCCGACACTCCTGCTTCTAAATTAAATTCCGGGATTTTACGGCGAACCGCACGGAAGTAAAGGATAAAATAAACACGACAAGCCTTTTTGAAGCGAGCAATTTCCGAATCAGAAAAAAAGGCGAATTTTACGACCACAATGTCATAAAGAAAGATTTTAAAAGACGATTATACCTCCAGGTGAACTTGTCGCATACCTGGCTTACTTTTAAAATCGCCAATAAATGTCGCGAAGTATTAACTTTGATAAAATTGGATTTAAATTTATAAGCGTGATATCGGGGAGGGGGATGAGCATCGATTTTTCTAAAAAATAATGGAGGATGAACGTGTGTTTACATACTTAAAGACCTTTGACGGTAATTAATCGTAAATTTTGTTTTATCTGAGTAATTATCTGTTAATTCGATTTTATGTTAGCGAGTTATTGATCATTTTTAAGGTGATAACGGCAGGAAGCATTCGGGAATATTTGAGTTACTTCTTTTTTTGTTTGGCTAAATTTTATATTTATTGCCTCTAAAGAAATTTCAGTTGTCCAAGATTAAAAAGTAATTTAAATTTCGATAACGCGTGGTTTTAACTATGTATTTTTAACTATCCATTATTTAAATTTATAACACATTTTAAGTTATATTTTATTTCCCCCTGTTACAGCAGTTTCTTATAAGGCATATACACCTCTTAAAAACTATATGTTCCACTTAAACTAAAACTACAACAAAATGCTATGATAAAAACAATATAAATATTTGAGAGTCGTTTAAAATAAAGAAAACCATTCTTTTTAAGCAGGGGAAGGAATGTTTATCACATTTATGTAGATAAATAATCCATAAATATATTTTAATTTACCATTACTGAAAAACGTTATTAAAATATCAATGTGTTATTTATTCATTATTAAGAGTATTAAATATCTATTTTGTACTTTAAAAACTGAATAAATTGAAAATAACAAAACAATAAATTGTATCGAAGTATGTTATTCTTCTTAAACGTGTTTTCGCATTAATTTCTATACATATACAACAGAGTTTAATATAATTTGAATGTTAATTATGCAAACTTTTTTTCAACTTCTAATAATCAGTATAATTACTTTAGAAAAATATTACCAGCAAGATTTGATATTAAAAATCTAGTTTTCTAGCGATTGCTCCAAAATAAAACTTCTATGGTATTTTTAAAACCTGTATCGATAGAACTTTGATAAGTTAACTTTTAAATTGAATTTTTACTTTTCTCATAAAGAAATAGCTAGTCATCAAGCTTTTAATGTATTAAAGAAAAATTATTAATCAAAAGGCTAAATAACAAACTCTTATGTTTTGCCTGAAAATTGCTTTAAAACAATACTTTTATTGTAGTGTTATCTACCAAGATCAACATAATTTTAGACCGTTAACATTTCTGCTTTTACTTTTTTCGTAAGTAGTAAATTCGTTTTCAAAGCATCAATATGCAATACTGATGATATCATCAATATGCAATATTAAATTAAAAATTGACTTCTAAGTAGATTTCTTAGCCAAATTCGTCAAGATTGCCAGAATAAACAAAGAACTAAAACCAATACTACAAACCATTTGAAGTACTTTTCTAGTTTTGCGATCTGAGTCTACGATATTTTCTTTTAATTTGTTAGGGTTTTAAAGTCTCTGCAAATCTTAACAGTTTTGAAGAATTTAATAAATATTTAAATTAACTAATTCTTCTTTAATCAATAGTAAGTAATGATTCACATATTTAATTAATTTAATATTTTATTTTAATAAAATGACAAATAATAATGAAACGATAATTCGAAAATTCAGAGTAGCTTACAATTTGTCACCATACAATAAAAATGGTTATCAGATTACCCCATAAAACAAATAGGTTTTCGATTGTAATTATTGCTGTACAAACAAAATTAATTTTATGGTTTATTATTTTGTTTTTATAAAAACAACTCACTTTATAGTTTGTGTCAGAAATAAAATCTTATTTAAAAATTAAAAAGGTATTTCAGTACCATATTTTTTGAATTTCCCAATAAGGACCTGCATAAAACAATTGTATTTTCAATTGATTTGTTCTTTCTTATTTATGTATGTGACATTAAAATTCAATTGACATTTTTTGCATTTTTTTAAAGAATTTTTGCTTTACATTTTCATCTAGAACAATTTGATCAGAATAAAAATATAAGATTACTTATACAGAGCATTCCAAATACGGTTATAATTGCAAATTTTTTTTTTTTTTGCAATAATATACATAATCATCATTATAAATTGCAAAAATTCTGAAAATTAGGTACAAAATCATTAAAGGATAATATGATTTTCACTATTATTATTATTTTTTTTTAAATTACAGAATTTAAATTTTTATGCAGCCTCTATAAAGGAGAAAGAAGAACAATAAAACATTTAACAATAAAGTCTGATTTTAAAGAAGACCGGAAGACTCAATATAATTCATGTTAAAAATGGCTTATTTGTGTATTTTTTTCTCAGTGTTTTCCTGAGATTAATTTAGCTTGGCCAATATTAGAGCACTTTTACATAAACTGAGATATGCTTTTGAAATAATAATAATAATAATTTTTGCTTACAATTTATGATTTATTGAAATTTTTTATGAAATTTATTATAAATTTATTTTAATTGTGAAGAAAGTTCTAACCTAAACACGATTAAAAAAATTTATAAAAAATGTTAATATATCTGTAAAAAAGTATGCTTGATTCTATGAAAAAGCAATATATATATAAAAAAAAAATTCAAAACAATTTTGAGAAAAATGTATATTTGCATTAAAAAACAGTATTTGGTGAAGTCTGCATTAAAAATATAAAAACGTGTTTGCTTTTTATGAGGATTTTTATTAACTTAATGAAACCATTTGTAACTCATAGTACCCCAAATTCCATCATTTCGTTTATAACATTACAAATATTTTAATACACTAAAAACCTCAAAAGAGTTATGATTTAAATTTTTGCCTTCCGATCTATCTGAACTTTCATAATATAAATTAATTTGACTTTAAAATTATTAAAATAAAGTTAATTTGACTTTAAAATTAATGTTATAAAAATTAACTTGATTTTAAACTTAAAAGAATTACAATGCATTGCAAAAGTGGATTATACTATGTGATGAAGGGATAATAGGGAAAATGTTTAAATAATTAAAAAAAATATATAACGATTTTAAAATTTAAAAATAAACTCAATTATGCAATCTGTTTGTGTTTGCTTCCAAATATGTTTTACTAGATATAAGTAATTCGTAATCATTAGAATACCTTAGATCTGAATATTAAAATTATCAATTATGTTATTTAAATAAAATAATCGAACCTCATAAACCTTGTATAAATGACGATTTTCTTCTACTGTTGCATAAAAATTAAAATTCTGTAAATTTCAAATAAAAAAAATAAAAAAACTTTTTTGTGATTTGAAATTTTATTTTGACATTGTTTTGCATATTTACACAGATGCCTTATCATCAATCGAAAAAAAAAGTAACAACTTTCTCTCGACACAAAAGCATTATAAATTAATCACTTTTCTGACACTTTTTTATCAATCTCCAGAATTACTTTCTCAGGATCTTGAATATGAAGACTAAAATTCCTGTCTCTAATCCCTTATCTCGAGCTTCTTAGCATCTTCCTATCATTAGTGCCTTATGTAGTAACCTCTACAATAATTCAAGGTAATCTCTGCAGCTTAGGAGGATTATGCTTGATACATACAGAGGAAGTTGGGCTTGGTGGTTAATGGTCTTAATTTTCCTTGATGGGGCATTGTTCCCAAATTAGCCGACTTCAGCCTTCAGTAGGAAGAAAGCAAAATGTTCATTCTTAAAAACTTACAAAGTTAACCTATTTGTAAAAGATTGGATTATTACAATGAGTAGGCTAACAGCCCTGTGTAAAGTCCTGCAATTTGGGCAGTGTTTTGCAATTGAAATTAAAATTAAAATTACTCATAGTAGGTATTCTATGCAATTTTTTTTTTATCTTTTAGTTGAAGGTTAAACTAGTATGACGAGAGGGGAATTATAAGGATTATAAAATATAATTATCTCCCTACCATGCCATGCTCTATATTAGATTGTCATGTATAGGTTTTTTTCCCCACATAAGGGAATTATTTATTTGTACTTTGTAGGTGTAATTAGCTTTATGTATAATGATTTATTATTAAATTCAAATTTAATAATTTAATTTTTATATTTCTAGTTTGTCAGGTGCAGATTTTTGCTTAAAGTCAATGATTTTTTGTGATATTTGATGTTTAAATTTAGCATATAACGACTACTAGTTTGTAAAAAATTTAGTTTCGGTAACGAAAGTGATTTCATTTAGACTATCATATGAGTAACATTGAAGATATAACTTTTATTTTATACATATTTTTTTATTCCTTTAATTAATTAATGTTATTCTAATTCTAATAAAAGAAAATCATTGTATGGTTAAAGTCAATATATCAACATATTCATTACTTTAAAGAAAAAAATATTTTTGTATTCGAAATTTAAATTTATTAACTTCTATTAATTGAATATATATTTAATAATTTTATAAATTAAAAATGAAATATAAATATATATATATATATATATATATATATATATATATGAATTATTAAATATATAGATTTCTAAATTAATAAAATTATAAATTTATAAAAGAAACTAGATACATTCTAATGAGTGCATCTATTTATACTTATATATTAAGCTCGATGAGTTCATTTAATAATAAAGGTAAACAGATACATTCTATTGAACGTAACTGCTTAATTTTATTTTAATTTGAGTAAAATAAATAATATAAATTGGTATAAAGTTATTATACAGTCGTGTTGCCACTGAAAAATATATAAATGTCAAAATATCGTAAACTTTTAATATAAAAAAATCGCCATAAAAACAATCATAAATTTGGACACATGCTTAAAAATAAATGAATGATTTTTATTTATATTCTTTTTATTTTGATGTAGTATAAATTTACATTTTAAATGTACTTTAAAATATAAGTGGATAGGTACTGTTTGAAAATCATCATCAAGTCGTTGGAAATCATGCAGAATTCATTTCAAAAAGTAAACTTGATTAAGCTTAAATGGAACCTCAATTAAAAATTGCAATAAAGGATTTACATTTTGTTTCGTAATCAAATGAATACACTAAGTCATGTTGTAAAAGTGTTCAATTTAAGTATATCTTTTTATGATGCGTTTGGTAATTTCTTTATTCAAAGCCAGATGATTTAAATTTTCGTATAATAAATGAATAAGTTGAATAGAGTGAATATAAATTAATTTGAAACAGATCTTATACAATACAGCTTCTGAACTTTTGAATGTTAAAGCGAATCTTTGATTGGGAATCAGAAAATTATTTCAATTGAAATGTAATAAATTAAATGATACCTAACTTTTAAAACTAAAATTCAAAACACTTATCTTGTAGTAAAGTAAAATAATCATTTGTTGAAACTTGAAATAAAATACTTTTTTAATAGTTTAAATATTAATGAAATATTTGAGAGAGTATATAAATCATTAATTAAATGGATTTCCGTCTTTCACAAAGTGATATATTTTTGTATATGTTAATACATCTATAACATATACGAAAATATCACATTTTTGGTTAGTTATTAGGATCTTGAAATAATATGTTTTTTTATCCTATAGTTAAAATATCTAATACAACCAACCTCAAAATTATCCTTAAAATTCAATTTTATTTTTATATAAACATTAATAATTTGAAAAGTAATTTCTATTTGTGTATATTTTTGCAAGAAACATATTAAGTAAAAATATAATTTTTCTTAAGGTATACATATACATTAGGAACTGCAAAATTTGACTCAAGTCTGCGTTTTTGTTTTTTTGTTTTAAAATATTCCCGAATTCATTACTTTTAAAATAATTCCATTTTCTTTCTGAGACTCAATTTATTTTTTAAATTACAGTAGTTTTTGTGAACCTGTTTTGTATCACGTTCATTAGTGTAGTAAACTTTAAGCGCGTTTTCTGAAGAATGACATTTTGGTGTTTTATGACTTTACGCCAACGATCATAACTTCATAATAAATTGTCCGATTTACAAAATTCTAATTTTATTCTGAAGACACAAGTTGTGAATGTGTTTCCTATGGAGAACCTAATATATATTGTTATAAACACATTTTTTATGAATATTTTAATCTTAAATTTTTATAAAAAAGTATGTATTCTTTTAACTTTTTATTTAAAAATTTATAATTAAATAAATATTGCAGCCAGATTCAAAATTCTTCATAGGAACATGCATCAAAATAATATCTTTTATTTGCAATAAAAATCATACCTCTAAGTTAGTTACAAGTTTATTTATGTATGTTCTAATAATGTCCTAATTATTCACTATTATTGCAATTAGCTGATTAAAAAATTGACAGGAAAAAAAAGTTTATGTATATAAATGCATCATTTTTAATTTTGATATACTGCCAAAAAGTTTTAAATTATTACTTAAAAATTAAAGAAAATCATCTCAATTGTATATGTATACCTTAATCATACAACAATCTTCTAAAGTCAGAAGAAAGAAAAAATTGAATTCTACACTACACTCATTAACTTCTTTTAATTGACTCAGAAACACCTAATTTTTTACCAGATTTTTTGATAGTTTTTTAATTAACAAAAACTATCTTCAAATTAATAATAACACAGTGAATACATTTTATTCTAGGCAACCTGCGAACTTTATTTTTCTAGCGGGGGAAAACGGGACCGAAAATGAATGGTGCGCCAAAATATTTAACCTTCTCTTATTCATGACTAAGAAAATATTAAGAAAACCCAACGCTATCAATTTCGCCGGAGAAGCTGCGATAGTTTTTAGAACAATCTATCCCCTTCTCAAAACAGCGGAATCTAATTAATTGGATGTGACAAGCGAATTCAGTTCTTTAAAAAGGAGACACGCACTCAAACTGGAAGGAAATGCATGGAAAGCAAATGCAGATTGCATTGATTTCACTTCTTACCATCCCCAAAAGTATTACATTTTAAGTTTAATTGAATTGGCTTTTCAAAGCGAATTAAGAAAAAACTAATTAGTTGATTGAATTGCATTGTTTACACTATTTAAAGGAATCTTCGTCGTCAAATATTCTGTTTGTTATTAACAATGGATTATTTGATTTAAGGATTTTTAAATGTGTAAAAATATTTTTCTATGTATTTAAAGGAAATATTATTGTAAGGATTCTACCAGTAATAAGCTATATTTTAATTATGGTAAAATTTTATTTAAAAAAATCATTTTTCATAGCGATACAGTTTCAAACAGTTTCTTATTATATTTATCAATACATTAACTATTTATATACAAAGAATGTTTACCTTTTCTTCTGTCTATTCACTGAAATGGGAGCATTAAACCTTTTATTATATTTAAAAATATTATCCTATTGTTACATATTGAGAGTTCGTAGTTTAGCATTACTTAGTCATAATCGAAATGTCTTAGTACATAGCCACCTTTATTCATCCTCAACTCAACTAATTGGTGATTATCCAAGAGCCATACGTTGAAATATTTCGTATTTAATCACTTCCCTTTAAAACTTAACACTAAATTGAAGACTTCTCCTTGTGGCATTTTTCTTGGTTTTTATTTAGAAGAAAGAAGACAGTACAACACGCATTTATTAAGAAATTAATTAATTACGCATTTTAGCATGCAATTTATGCTGAACCTTGTATCCTTGATAGGATAGCATTTCATGTCGGAAGAGTATTTCGGTAGCAGATGCCCATGTAATATACAAATCAGAGCGCCATCTACATTTAAGAGTTATAACATACGTTTAGGATTTCAAAAACATAAAATGCATCATTGATAGAATGATTTAGGTCGGTAATTTAACGATCAGCAGAAACTTGGACGGTAATTGAAGATAAAACTTACCGACATATGTGTAACGTATGGTGAAAAGCTCGAGATATTCAGCTAACAGCAGTGGCATTGCTGTTTACTAAACCTTGGAAATGTTTTAAGTTTTGCAGCATAAAAAATAGTGTCTCTGCTTGAGAAAGTTTCAACCAATAGTTATACCACAGCGCATACTTTTGAACTACTGTACCAATGGTGCGGAGTAGTTGGCTTTAAAAATAATTAATTAGGACCCTTTGTCATCGCCCTAGTTGTCGTCTTTGTACTCAGCCGTTGCTTCTTTAAAATGGGCATTCTCGCAGATCTGTAATAATTTTTTAAGCAATGAAATCTAATACAAAGGCTGCCTGGGAATATCTGAAACTTTCACTGCCAATGCAATATTTGCTATGAGGTAATATATCCTAATTGCAATTGGTTTAGCATTGCTCTTACTATAAAAGGTACAGATTAATGTTTAACATTCATGATCGAATATAAATTGTTGGGATTGACTAATAACAGAAGTTCAGATAGAAGTTTTGACCTAAATATCGAAAGGACAACTGTATATCTGCAGATAGAATATTAATTTGATATGCTATTTAAGTTGGCAATTCTCATGTATTTAGGGTAGGTAGAATAAATTGGCAGTCGAAATGCAGAGTAGTATCTACATTTATAAATATTGAAACAATTTTCATGTAAAGGATTAAACTATGTATAAGACTTATTTTTTCAACAAAGTATCAAAGTAAAGAAGAAAAAATAAAATTATAAAATAAAACAAACAAAAAAAAGTTGTAAACGAAAATTCTACTCGGCGCTTTTCTGGCAGCGGGAATATCGTTAATCGATATATCGATACAGTTTCACCGTCGAATCACGTGGTGCCAAACGGGGCCGTCCGATTGGAGGAGAAGCGCAGTGTATGCTAAAGGGAAACGAAACGTTCAGAAAAATTTATCATCCTCACGTATATGCATAAAGTTAAAGGGTCTGAGTCTAATGAAATGCAAGGTTAAAGTGGGTTTACTCCTGTGGGACTATTTCCTTCCGCGCATTTAACTCGTATTATTTTTCTCGCAGAGGCAGTCGTCGGTGAACAGTCTCCGGTGTTATTAAATTCCGGTTCTTCATTTTACAATGCATTTAAAAACTTCTTTCTTTCCCACCTTTGTTATTTTATTCCGTAGAAGTGTCGTCTGTGAACGTGCTGGGGTGTAGACTGATCGAGTTGCGGTAATAACTAAGTTCTTTCACGTAATTCCTTACAAGCCTTTTAGAGAGGTTTGGAGTTCTTGAGGGTTTTTTTCTTCTCGTTTTGGAATGGTGTAAAAGTGACAATGCAAATAAACAGATGGTGCGTGGGTGTGAATTCTTTTAACGGGCTTTTTACTCGAGATAATCCATTTTCTTTCTTCTTTATTTTTTCAGTTATTTTATTTCCAAAATTGCTTGTCCAATCGCTGATTAAACAGGGTACTCAGGAAAAAAAATAAATGCTTTTATTTTTAAAAGCATTTTCTATTCATTCATTCAGTTCCATACACGGGACATTTTTCCGAAACGTCCACTTTGCTGTACTATGTCTACAAAACCCATAATAAAACATTCTTAAGAATATTTTTTTACAAACCTTTAGTAGTTGTCAATAGGCAAGTGAAGCCGCATTTAAAATTTTTTTCCCCTCATTTATTTTTCCGAGCACCACAAAATTAATACCGAAATGGCATTACAATCCACATTTCACAAATTTTGTGGTCTTTCAAGGTCGATTGACACTATATGAAATGTAATGTATAGTGTGAAATAAACTTTTTTTTATAAAGTTTCATACATTTTATTACAAAAATATAAAACCTTTCTTTTAAAAAAAATATTGTTACTTTTTTTTAATTTGTCACTAATGTTATAAGTCATTCGCATTCAATAGTTTTTACATCCGTTTTTGACCTCTAAATGACAGTACTGATTTAACAAACATGTTTTTAGAAAAACAACCATTTTAGGACTGTGATTGGTATAATGATACTGTTTAAAAATATCTTTTAAATCTTAGTATTGCTGAAGCTGATGGTTTGTAAAATATTGTAATTGTTGCCATTACCAACTTTTGTCTTGCTTAATTTTAGTTGTGGTTATTATATTGTATATTATTTTATTAAATGAGCACATGTTTTAAATTTGTAATTTAATGAGTTATAAGAGAACAAAATAAGAAATCTCCAATTTTAAAGTAATTATTATGAAGTTTTTGGTAATTACTTTTATTATTATTATTATTATTATTATTATTTTATTTTGTTCAAACATCATATGATTTTATTTAAAAAAAAGTTGAACTTCAATACTTCAAATAATATTTCATAATGTAGAATTTTTATAATTAACTTATCGAGATTTCAAAAAGATTAGTTTAAGAAATATATTTAAACAATACCTGCCAAAATGTTCATGCATTTATAATGCATAGCTCTAGAGTTATATCAATTCAAACTTTAACAAACGAAAAAAAACATCATCAACAAAAAAACTGAACTTAACATGGTTAAGAAGCATATGACATGGTGCTAATAACTCAATATTAATAGAGATAAAGTTGTTACTCAATATTAATATTAAAAGTTTTAATTCAAGTAGAATTTAGTTTATTATTTCATTCAACTCAGATCAATCTCTATTATTTTTTAAAACAAAAAATAATTGGGAAATTTTGAAAATTTATTTATCCTATACCCCTTAAAGCCTTAAAGAAAAGTTAACATTCTTTATTTTATGATTGCTAAAATATTTTGTAAATGCCATTATCATCTATACCTAAATTTGGATGTCTTCAATTAATTTATTTTTGAATATTTTATTTATAGACTTTTAAATATTCGTTCTATCAGTATTTTGAGAATTTAACTTTATTTTGAGTATACGTTTTATGTTAAGTATAAAATAATACGTGTTTTCCATTCTACAAAAATCGTAGCTATACCAAAAAAAACAAAAACAAAAAAACAAAAAAAAATGTTTGGTGTATTTATTTTAAGTTATGACTAGTTCATAATAATTGACCAAAAAAAAAAAAACTAAGACACTACAAAATTTATATTATTTCAGCATGATTTAAAATGGTAATGAAACTTTCTGCTTAGTTTACATATAGTTAAGCAAAATTATTTATCTAATTAAATTCATATGTTTCATAAATCTTCATAAATTTTATAAAGATACAGTTCTTAAATTCCTAAAAGTTTTAAAAATATTCTTCACATGAAATCGATGAAATTTAAAAATTTTAAAGTCTAGAACAGATGTTTCCGGAAAATGATCCCTACATTATTTAATTATTAAAATTGTGATACTAATGAAAACATACACGTTTTTTACTGAGGACTTCCCGATCAACAGCTGGCCATTTTATTAATTACATCATCAGAGCTGATTTCATTGTTTCTCAAATTACAGAGAGTATAACTATTGTAATTCAAAGAGAAAATACGAATCGATACATTGTTTTTAAGAAAAATGAGAACAAGTTTTTTATATATGTCATTGTTTATATTTTTAAAAATATTATTTAAGGTAAAATGATAAAGGTTTCTCTTTATTTAACTATTAAAACAACCGTAGTTGCGGATTTTAACACGTCCTTGCAATGTTACTTTTAGATGAGTACAAACACTTACAAAATAATAAACTTCATATTAAACCAATCGACGTATAATTATTCTTTACTAAGGTGCCCAATTACGTTTAAAATGGAAAAATCAATGAAAATTTCAAATTTTTTTTTTTTTAATTTTTTTATTCCGTTTCATATTATTTGAAAATTTATCTTTTCAATTTAGTTTGTGTTTTTCTTGTACTTTAAATAGAAGTTTAGTTACAGTCGTTCAAAAACGGTTGTTAATACGAAAATCCATGTAGAGAGAATCCAAAATTGTGTTTTCTAAAGAATAGAATTTTTGTTAATATTGAAATACGGCTTTTGTTCTATCTCAAAATGTATTTATGATAGAGTTATAATTTTTAGTACAGTTGTTCGTTATACTATGTTGAGTATAATGGCCCTCAAATTTTATTGTACCTATTTTTTAGAAAAATTATTGCTATATATACATAATAATATATTGCGAAAATTTTGAAATTTATGTGTTATCTTATACAACAGCCTATATATTTTAAATTTTTGGAAATATAACTTAGATTTTAGATCATTATACTCATGAATATCATAGAATTCTGTAGTAAAAAGTAAAACAAAATACACTTAAAAACTATTCTTTTTACAACATTAGCTGTTTTGGCAAAATAGTGGTCAATTTTGACCAAAAAGCTCCTTTTTTTAGAAAAATAAAATTTAAATAGTTAATACTTTTGTCAATTTCAAGTTTTTACCACATAATGAACATTTTAATGGAATAAAAAATTTCATTAATAAGGTTTAAAAAAAAAAAAATGGCTCCGAACGTAGTAGGATACTTAAATGGACTTAAAAAAGCTCATAAATCAAGAATTTTGAAAATACCTCGATTTTCGTTCATGAAATCTACATTTTCCTAGTATAATATTTACTTTCAATGAATGATCTGAAAATATATATTTTGGAGTTTTGCATCTTCCCTAAATGGGTAAGAATTGTTCGACTTGAATATGCTTCATGATTATATCAAGATGAAAGGAAATGTAATATTTAAATAAAGTGACTCAATTAGAAATAGCTCTAATTGTAATGATTTTAGGTTTCAATATGTCGTTTTTTGTGATCAGCTTCCTATATACTGTAACAGATCCATGTTTTCATTCATTTTTCGAATAGCAAGCACGGTCATACTCCAGTCGATGCTGTTTTTGCAACGGTGATGCCCTTAGCTCTCTTGGCGGTAGATGCTTCATACTTAGGATCTATATTTGCTCTTCTCTTTGGCGGCATATTAGCAAATGTCGAAATGATTTGAAAGTTTTCATTGAATTTCAATAATCTTCAGCGAATATACAATTGAGGCTGCAAGCAATGCAGTCATATTGAGTCTACCATTGCTATGCTAGATTCTATGTATATTTTGACTCACTCTCATTAAATGAAGTTAGATTCATAATTTTAATTAATCCAGCCAGAAAAATTTAACCATTTAAAATTTTGTAAATATACAAATAATAACAAAATATGCCTGGTGGCTATAGTGCAGTTCTAGCCTCTATTTTAAAAATAATCATTAAAATATATTGTACCAAGTTCTTAATTTTTGTTTTAAAATAAAACAAAATCTGAATTAAGAGAAAAATTAACAGGTATTGAATCGATAGTGTTATCTACCAAATTTTTCACCGAGTGGCATGGATATAACGTAATAACACCAATATTGGTTAACGCGGTGCCACACAACATACCTAATTATATACGTAGGTGTTTCACATTAGATGGACTTCTTATATTTGATTTTGTTATGGACGACTCCTGGAAAAAAGATGTAATTGATTTATTAAGTTGACCAAAATCCGACTGAAAACATTTCATAATGGCACCAACGTATTAGTGGTAAATTATGTTGGTAAACGAACTTTTAGATGTTAGATATTTATGACAACTCTAAAACAGAAGATATTTGCTAAAGAAGTACAAAGGAATTTACTGAATTTATTTTGTTTAAATGTTATTAATACTCATTAAATAAAATCAAAATGTCTATACCCGCTGAGCACAATACATCTTTGACGACAGCACAAAATGTAAAGAAAAGCAGGATGAATTTTAATACCTAGAAAAACAAAACGATCCATAAATAAAATATTGCTTTAAAACTGCACATGTGTAGAAGTTGTTAAAGGTATCGACTGACAGTAAATATATTGAAATATTACAATAAAATTGGAACTGTTTATTTGGACAGACGATTGTAATACATAAAAATAATCAGAAAAATAAGGGGGATGCATTAAAATAACTTTTGGTATTTCTCAGTAATAATTAAAAAATATCGTTGCCATTCCAATATTTTTTTTCGTGTCATTACATTTTAATGAAAACAACTTTTAATCGAATTTAAAAGTTGTTCTCTACAATCTCCATGTATTAAAGCTTTTACATACCAAATTTCATACCTCTAGGTACAAAATTGTAGATTTGTATAAGGTTCAGACGTACATACAATTTAGTTTTATATATATATATATAGATTACTTTCAAGGGATGATTTGAAAATGTATATTTTGGAGTTTTAAGTCTTCCCCAAATGGGTAAAAATTATTCGGCTTGCACATGTTTCATGATTATATCAAGATGAAAGTAATGTAATATGTGATAAAATTACTCAATTAGATATAGCTCTAATTGTATGGATTTTAGGTTTTAATGTGTGGATAGTTTAAGAACAAGCGCTGTTTACCAACTGACGGTCATGCACGTATATATATGCGTCATTTAAACCCCAGTTTTTTTGCAATACACAACATTTTTAAATTTATAACAAAAAAATTCAAAATAAAATATTTTTTAATATTTTTATTAGGATGATAGTTTATAACCTATCTAAAACAAAATAAATAAATAATTTTTAAAAAATATGTATTTGAATTAGAAATATAATTTAAAAATTAAGGACAGCAACTGTATAATTTCGCCCATCACCATGACCATCAGTGGGAAACATTTAGTAAAATATATTTCAAAATTGTACCTTTTTGTCCTTTTTTTAAAAAAATTCTTTGACCGCTTTCCCGATTATGTTCGTTCTGTAAAGTTAACATCCACACAAATCCTTAAAGCGCCATTTTTTTCTCTGGTGGTGAAGTTTTTAACTGATATTTAATTTTTTTAATATATTTTTAATTTCTCCATGATCTTATTATTTACATCTTAGTTTGATCTTTTGATTAGTAAAATCTGCTGAATTCTCTAGGCAGAGAAGTTTAATTTTGACAATTCTGTATATAAACGTTTTTTAAAGTGTTGGTTTTTGGAAAAAGTATAGCAATTAAATAATTAAAAAACTTTAAAACCAAAAACATCTATGATAGGAAAAGAAAAACACATTTAACCTTCAATTAATAAAAACATAAAGAAGTTGCAACAATTATACAAATTAAAATATACTAAGAAGTAATATTCTAAGAAAGTTATCAAACTAAAATCAAATTTTAATTTATCATTTTATTGAAAAACTGCTATTCATGTTTCTATTTGTTCCTTTCGCGATACATTTTCGTTTATGCGTACATAGATGGAAGAACGTTCCCGTTTTTATTTTAATGATTTCAATTTCTATTCAATTTGTTTTAAGGAACCAGTAGATATTGATGATATTTCGTTCAATGATATTTAATAGATAAATTAAAATTTAATAACTTAATTTGATCTCTAATTATACCAATCATGACTAAATTTTTGATTTAGAATGTTTTAATTTTAACTGCAAATGAAACACAATAATTTGTTATGCTACCTACTAGATTCGTAAATATAACTTAATTAGACTTTTTCATTGGATTTTTTCAATAGTATTTGAAATTACTTACTTTTTATAAAGACACTAAGATTAAAAATAAAGTCGAAAGTAACATTACATATATGTATTAGTTCTTAGTAGACTCCCTTCTCTGTTTTATACATTTTAAATTACGTTGTAAACATAAAGGTTGATTTAAACTTAAGTTACTTCTGGTGAAAAAAGGCAGTTCTCATGAAGCAATTTTAAAGCTTGCGGTCCAAGGCTATCTTTTAAAGCTGTATACCTTTATAAAAATGATTGTATTTTAAAAAATATTTTGAATATACCATAAAGAACATAATAAATTTTAAAACTACTTAGTTCAATAGACTGTTAGAGTGAATAATAATGGTTATTTTTACCAAAATTTCTCAATTTACAATATATACTGGAACCTTAAACTATATGGAGCATTTTCAATTATCGTTTAAACAGTATTTATCGTGTTCTTATTCCATCATCCATATTAAATTCCAATTATCCGTGTGTTAACATAGGGTAATGAAAGTATAGTTTTCGGTCCAAAAAAATCATTTTATTTTTATTATTATTATTATTATTACTATTATTATTATTATTATTATTATTATTATTATTATTATTATTATTATTATTTCTCCACGTTTCGGAATATCCTGACCTCTTCAAAAAAAATTCTAGAAAAAATTTATCTTTGTGTGTTCGTGGTCAGTAAAATTTTCGAACGAATTGACCTACGATGTTCAAATTTGGTGTACATAGGGTATTTGGTGTACATAGTGGTGGCCAAAGAACCTATCATTCCGTCAAAATTGTGCTTGCACACAAGGAAGCTGCTATTGAAATAAAAACCACATGTTTTTCAGTAATTTCTAAAAAACGGCTCTAACGATTTTGATCAAAATCGATGCGGTAATGCCTCTTAAAGTGTTCTAAATATCCTCTCCTTCAAAATTTGCGTAAATATGTTATAAAGGCGTAAAAAGTTGAAAAAATAATGTCTTCAACACAGAGTTCTCTTCCCTTGAGTATCGCTTATCAACGACCGTTTTTCTGCTTTCTACTATTCATTTACAAGAAAAGAAATGTAAGAATTACTGAAAGGTATACCGCCAAAATTTCTATTTGGCAGTGTTTTTCTTTCTTCTTTTTCTTTTATATACCCACTTAAGAATTATCGCCAAAAATATCACCAAACTGGACATTTTTTAAATGAATGATGACAATATAAAAATTGTACATAGTACCAATCCACGTCAGTGTTATAGTGCAAATGAAAGTTGTGTGATGTTTCCCAATTCCAGTTTTTTTTTTATGCATAAACTATGTTTAAAAAGTCTGAATAGACTGGCTACTCTAATTTTCGAAGTATTTGACTAATTATTGTTTCGGGGGATCAAACAAGGCAGCGCTTGCGATAACGATAAAGATAGTTCAACTAGTAAAAATTTAATTAGGACGCCATAAAAACTCAGCCAAGTTTGAAGTAAAGTGTTCATAATAACAAGAGAAAACGCGCGCCAAAAAAATAAACAGAAAAGTGTGTTTTTAGATAAAAATGAAAAGTTTTCCCGAAGCTCATTAGCTGCAATCAAGTGGTAATTAGGTCTTTTTTGCACGCGATTGCTGAATTAACAAATGCTCAACGGCACATAGGGTATTTATATAGTGCCTGTTTCATAACAACTTTATAATCAGTGGATGTGGATAAGCAGCATCATTTGTTGTATAGCTTTTAATACATTAAATAAACAGCAACGTGCATGTTTGTAACAATTTTGTTTATTTAAAGAAAATTGTGGAAATTTATAACATTAGAGAAAATTCAAAGTTTTGCAGTTGAACGTTGTCTTACTTATAGTTGTTTAACTTTTGAATGATAATAAATAAATGACATATTTAAGCATCTTCTTAAAGCAAGTTCTACTGGAATTATATCAGTAAAATTTAGAACATATACTGTCAGGGTCATGGTAAAATTATATCTGATGAAAAAAAAAAGTTTGTTGAAATATTTGCAACCATACGGAAATATAATAGTTAAGGCAGGGCTGGATATAGCTTGGAATTTCGAGGAGTTACTGAGGAATAAGATGTTGGGGAGTTTGGACGTAAACATTTTTTATAGAAAAACTTTCTTTCTTATTTAATAAATTACATAGATAAGCTATTATTTATATGAATTCAAAGTATAAATTAACGTATGCTTTGCCGTAAATTCCCAAAGTGTTTACTTTTTATAAATAATGTCACAAATGGCAAACTAAGAACAATTGTCCTCTGTATGCTTTGACAGTGGGAACTCCAGAAAAGACCGTATGGTTATTTACAATATAAACTAACGAATCAATTTATTAATTTAGCAACACATTAAAATTAAGTTTATGTGCTTTAATATTTAAATTTTGTATGGTGTGTATGAAATATCTAGTAAGTGACAATTGTTCCAAGCTTCACTTAAATTCTCCACTGCAAGCTAACTTAATAAATGCAGGAAATTGTGAATAACGTTTTAGGCCAAGAGAAAAACTACCAAGAAAGTTTATTTTTGATTATCTGTTATAATTAGAATTCTTAAACTATTTGTAAAAGTATTTAACTTTTTTTTTTTTTTTTTTTTAATATCATTTCGTCATGGTTGCAGTAGCATAAAACATTTTTGTTTCTTTAGTTATAATCAACTTTTGAATGTTCACGTTTCGTCAGTTTGATGCTTTTTGATAGCTCAAAACTGCGAATTTCTTAGAAAAAGGGATTGTGCTATACGTTTAGAAGCTGTAAATCAACTAAAAGCCACCTAAAGATTTGTAGGACAAATATCATAAAGGTTCATATCTAAACTCTAGCAACATAAAATACTAATGTATTGTAACTTGACAAGCGATCAATTTTCTGGAAGCTGGTTGCTTTTTAAGACTAGAATTAAATGTGCAGTTCGCAGTAGCATCACCGTATGTTTAAAAAGAGTACCTCTCTTCTGGGAAAGATAGGCATTAACACATTTGATGGTGAAGATTATAATTGTGTTAATCATTTAAAGCAATCATTTCGCAAAAAGTTTGGCCTCCTAGGTTAACAAAGTCCTTACTTTTACAACTGGTAAGCCGGTAAGGAAAACTATAAGAACGAGTATATTCGAGAATGAACATAAAGTACGAATAATTTCTCTAGAGGTAGTTTCAGTTGTTGTAATTTAAATAGCAGAAAAATTAGTTCTTCAAGTCAAATTGCAAGAACAATTTGAAGATGTTTATTGTATCCTTTCTACATCTTACTTTAGATGTAAAATTTTTATTCACATGAAAAAAAGTAAAGCTAATGCGAGTTAAAACAAACATAAAAGCCATGTTTTCCAAAAATATTTGCAGTGAAAGGGCTAAAAAAAAATAATAACTATTAAACGAGTATAAAAAATCCACCTAATTGTATTTCTTCGCCAATTAAAACACTATTCATAGCTTTTTTGCTAATTTCTCGCCATAACTTCGAGTTTCAAAAATAACAAAGTCAAACTCCCCACATCCGAAAAACAGATGTTGAATACACCTCGTGCAAAAAGGGGAAAGTTTTTTTTTCCAAAGCACCCATAAAAAAAAAAAACAAGGCGGTTTCCTAATCTTACAACTATTTATAGCTGTCACAAAGGGGAAAGAGGTAATATCATGTATGTAATATGCGAATAAAATCGCTCTGATGTAGGTCTCCACAGGAACAGTGAATTGTGGAGGGGAGGAGGGGGGTTAAAGTTTTTTTTTCTTGTTTTGTGTGAGTATTTTTCTTATGTTTGTGTTTGTTTTCATGGATTTATTTTGGGGGTACGTTATGGGTTAGCAGGGAAGGGGGAGATGCTTTTGTGTTTTGAGTAGATGTTTCGATTTCAAGAGTAACTTTTTGTCTTCTAATGTAAAGGATAGAAACGAGTGTGGAGCTAAAAAAATGGCAAATTTAAATTTAACTTTAGATTTGGGGTACTTTTGTTTTATGTATTTTTAATTGTTCGGAATTATAAAATCGATAGTGAAATTGAACCGGCAAATATATTTAGGTTTGATGACTGAGATACAAAGACCTAAGTTTTCTAACTATAAAATTTATTGCTATCACACTTTTACGAGTCAATATAGCTAAAGCCAATTTAATTCATTAAGCTAAATAGATTTTGCCTAATAAAGAGAGGAATTAAAGAAATTAGCCACACAAATAATTACTTATTAAAAATATTCAATGAACAACATATTCAAAATTAAAGTTCTCTTGTTTACAGCTGTCTAGAGCATGAAATACAACGGATATATCTATTAATGCCTTGTTTTTAGACCAATATTGTTTTTGGCTTTTATTACCACGAAAATTGTAGTCCTAGGTACGCTTCATCATTGATATTAAACTATAAAATACAACAATTCACGTTTACAAACACATAAAACGTCTTAGGTTTTTACCTCAAACTGCGACACAGATTACCCTTTAAAACCTTCCCGAAAAGCAATCTTCCCCTTTTCACACATTGATCCAATTAGGTTCCGGCTCAGTAGGGTCTTCGTGTAGCACTTGTGCCATAAAATACTCAATGCAATCAACCATAAAACGTCTTAAATAAATTATTATTAAATATGCCTTTTATTAAAATTATGTAATAAATATTCACTCTCCAAAAGTTGAAACATCCTTTCCGTTAAATATTCACAAATTCGTTTCTCACAACCAACTCATAAAAGATATCAGTTTTGAAAATCTCCAATACAGACACATTTGATCCCATCCTTACTAATATTTACAAAATTGGTCCACAATTTATAATTCTCCTAAAAGAAAACCTGGAGTGAAGATGAGCATCAACGTGCGCAATAAACGCATGAAAAAGTTGGACTGAACGCTGATATAATAACGTCTACTGCTTTATTCACGAGCGAAAGTTGCATATTTTATGCGTAGCTACTCAAAGCCATTTTGCAGAGCCATTTTCAGGTAACGTTTTGCCTTTCCGACTGGATGTATATCTCAGACACGGAACAGATTGTTCGGTGCTGTAATGAGAGTATAATGCGATAGAAAAAGCTCGGTTAATCAGGTTATGTTCATAAAATATTTGTATTTTGCCTTTGTTTCTTTTCTCTGTGAATGATTTTGTTGCAAGAGATACCATGCGAGCAATGATGGATGGAACTGAAACGATTCGGATCAATGTGTTAGTTACTCAAGGGGACATTTTGTATCCTGGAAATTGGACGGAGTGCCCTTGTTCAAATAACTGTGGCCCGGCATTACCTGGGTTAGCCCTGTTAAAATCGGTTTAGTTGATTGAGTTATAAACATGCAACCTTACTCGACGTTACCACCTTAATCACAAAACATTGGAATAAAAAAAAAATCTCGGTAACCTGTATTAGTCAAGAGCCTGTGAAAGAACACGGTTCGTATTAGTTCAATAGACCACATATTATATCTCTTTTACAGGAGAGAAAGGAGAATGGGTGGTTTTTCAAAATACCAAGCATTAACTTCTCCCTTGTATCTAAGTTAACGATTGCAAATGTAGCCAAAATTGAAATAAAATTATAGCTTTTTATATATATATATATAAAACTCTACAAATATTATTCGCTATGCATATAATTATATTAAAGAAGTACCGTTAATTTTTTTTCAATTAAAGTTTACTACCATCAAACCGATCTGTATTTTAACCATTTGCTACTTAAACATATAGAAGCTATAGATGTGCTGTTTTATATTAGAAAATATGATACAGCACATCTATAGCTTACAATTAATATCTGTACCTTGGAACCAAACTAATTCATAATTAAGTAACTTACAGAAGAGTGAAAAACTCTTCATTGAATTCATATCACGTTTTGTAATAATTCTCACTGTACTGTAGAATTTTTTTTTTTTTTACTCTGAAAATACAATAAAATTAAAAAAATATAATAAAGTTTACTCTAAAATACCACAAGTATTTGTTCTCCATAAGATTGTATTACAAGTAAAAGTAATCTTATTTGTCAGTAATTAATTTTAGAAATAATTTTATTACATACTCGTCTATCAACTTCTACTTCTTAGTACTGAACTGTTTTTGTTTTGAAAACTATCGAAAAGTTAATCCCATGATTTTTTTACTTGAATAATAACAAATATACTTTTTCCTATCATGAAAATTTTAATTAAAATGCAATTATCATTTTTGTTTTAAAGTAGAGGTTAATTCATTAGTAGAAAGCAAAACATGCACTAATGCACCCACTTTTTAAAAGTATATTTAATTAGGAAGCGGCTTCTAGCTCATAATTGAATTATCTAAGGATACAATTTAAAATTTCCCTGATAAGAAACAGACCTAAGTTTTGATATTAATTAAGTAGTTATATACCATTTTTAAATCTAAAATAAACTATTTTCAATTATACAAGGTATAGTATTCGCATCCTTTAAAGAGCGCGTGCTCTCTTTAAAGGATGTGTGTGTTTTACACTATCATTTCTTGTAAGTGAAACAGATGAGATGAGTCGTTGATGGGTGATAGTAGATGGAAGAAAACTTTGTGTTAAATACATTCGTTCTTCAACTTTTTACGTCTTTGTCACATTTCTACCAGAATACTGGAGGTGAGAATGTTTAGTATACTTTAAAAGACATAACCACAGCTATTTTGATCAAAATCGTTAAAGGCGCCCTCCCCCCCCCCCCTTTTTTTTTACAATTGCTGAAAAATATAATTTTTTTTTTTTAAAGCAACTATCTTTCTGCATGCGCTATTTCGATCAAAACCTTAATGGATCTCATGGCCACCACTAACCTGTAAACAAAAGTTGAATATCGTTTGCATGGTTTTTAGGGCATACTTTTAAAAATAATTAAAATTTACGTATTAAACTTTTATATACGTGTACATTCCCTTTTACGAAATAAACGTGCCGTTATACATTTCGTTAGATTTACGACATACATAATGGAATGTATATCATTATAATATACGATTGTTTTTTCGGGAAGATTTAAATTTTGAATTTTTGAAAGAACCATCTTTTCTAAAAGTTGAAAACATGTAATCGTTGTAAAAATATTTACAGTTAGTATTTTATGTTTTGCATATAAAAACAATTTATGTCTGGGAACCCCGAAAATGTTTAAATTCATAGTTCAATTTAAATAATATTAAATTCAAAATTTAGCGTATAACCACTACTGACTTACACACTCTAGATATCATTTTTAAATTAACTAAAAATAAAATAATTGTTTCATTGTTAATAATATTTTCTTTCTTATTCTTTATTTTAAGAGTGCATGTGTGAGAGGAATGAAAGTTTAAAGCAACAGAAATATCTACATTACAATATTTTTCAAAATTGATAGTTAAATAATGTTTTATATATATTTTAAATAGCTGTGTTTATTTATCATTCTTATTGGTTTAGTAAACATTTAACACAAGTAATAGTCAAAATGTTGGGTTTTGCACTATATAAAAAATGTCTGTATATAAAAAATGTCACTATATAAAAAATGTGTGTAGTGATAAAAAAAAAAGCAAGGCTAACTTTTTTAACAGATTGGATCCAGTATTAATTGGTTTGGTAAGAATATAATGAAATATCCAGCTATTTAGTACTGGGGCAAATCTGTTAAAGAAATTAGCCTTGTCTTTTTTTTTATCACTGTGCTTCACCGTCATTATTATTTACATGATATGTACAGAGATTTTTTTATATAGTGCAAAACCCAAAATTTTGACGATTACTATAGTTTGACTTATTTTACCTCAAGAATATTAAATTTAAAAATTAACGATTGGTAACCACTACTGACTCACTCATTCTAGATACATTTTTGACTTTAATTAACATAAACTAATTGTTTCATGGTTGATATTTTTTCTCATTCAATTCAAGGGCGGATTCAGAGTTTCACTATGGAAGACGCGGACAATCTTTTAGATGTAAGGCTTTTAAATAGTTTAGGTAAATGTTGTTGTTTTAAAATTATATAACTATCATGAGATAACTTCACTTGATTGTATTGAATTTGTTACAAAGTGGTATCCTACAAATACTATAAAAATTAATAGCTAAAGTCAGATTTTCCGAAAAAAAAAAGAAAAAAAGATATGAAAATATGAAATCTAAAAATATTTCATATTTTCATATCTTATTTTTTTATTTTATTTTTTATTTTTTTGTGGCTAACTTTAGCTATTAATTTTTATAATATTTGTAGAATTGTATTGCACATTCTGCTATCATGTAGCATTGCGCTGAAAGTGTGTGTGCAACGGTTTTTTAATTTCTTATTTTTTTCTATTCACACAATAGTTTTGATATTTCTGCAATAAATTTTTATAATTTTCTCGATTTCGATATTACAGAGAGGTAAAAAGTCTCAATCATAACATAAAGACGATGCAGTGATTGACTACGTGTGAATTTACGGCAGTGTATTAGAGTTGTCTTTAATTAAACTATATGGGGCAGAACAAATTATGATTAAGTATAATAGAAAGGATAATCTAATAAAGAATACATATACAACAACCAAAACAATAATTTGCCAGCAACAAATAATTAAATATCTGTATTAGTTTGGGATGCTAGTGTTGCTTTTATTTATTATAGTCATGACATATTCTCGTCATTTTTTTTTTCTATTTAAAACTTAGAAGAGATTTAACCCTGAGATTACCCCCCCCCCCCTTCCCCCCATTCCCTTTCTCCGCTTGTTCCACTCTTGGTTCCTTAGCTTTAGAGCAGACATAAAAGCAATTTTTTTTTTAGTTTATGTATATCTAAACACAATGTATGCTTAAAAATGTATATATTTAAAAAAAATTAAATAATACAAAAAAATATAGTAGAATATTCTGTTATTTTTTTACTTTTATACATCATTAAAAATTCGAAATGAAACGTATATTCAAAACAACAAAACACAAGCTAGAACAAGTTCTACTATCAAATATTTTTGTCTCTCCACTAAAATATTCGATTCAAAAAAACATCCTTGAATATATTATACAAGTCTCTTGTCCAATACCATAACTTCGAAAGCCGAATCCCAAAGCGAACCTAATAAAAAGAAAGTTGCCTAAACAGAAAAGAATAAAAAAGAAGCGTTCTAGGCCAGAAAACCTGGATGGAATTTTCTCCTCCCAACTCTCCAGTTGTATAGTTCGTCCTGCAATCCCTGGAGGGCGCTTCGGTAGTTTCCTTATTGTTTTCGGGCGTGGTTGTGACGTCACAAGTGATGTGGTCTAGCGGGCCAATGGCGCAACCCGCGCGATTGTCCATCAAGGTCTTGGATTGACGGCTGTCTGAATGGGTTGCTAGATTAAGGAGAAGTGCTTCGGCGCTTGGCGACTGTTACCTATTATTTTCTGAGAGTAACTATAATTTTGTAGGGTGTTAAATGATCAAAAATGTATTTTGGAGGGGGCTTTTTTTATGCAGATTGTTTCGCTTCAAATTGTTTCTGAAAACGTCTCAAATTTTTATTTAATAACTAATATTTTATAAATTAAAATTATTAAAACGAAATTGAAGTACAATAATCCACATCCAATTAAACTAGAGCCTAAGAATAAGTGGTGTTTCTTTAAAGTGGCAATAGATTTGTCGTGTAATATTTTTCTTTTCGAAAAAGACTGACATTACACGTAAATCCTTACTTTTTCGGTTAAGGCCCATTAGAGACTGCAAATTTTCATTACATTGCACTGTTTTGGCTTTCAGTTCCCATTTCTCCACCTCCACACTCCTTCTCCCTTATTTTAAGACCATTGTTCGATTTAAAGTGTGTCTCATAAAAGTACATATGTTTTTATGCTATTTTAACGGAATATTCCAAATTTTCTTAGAATGGCAACTTTTCCTTAAACAAATGCTATGACTAACTTATTTTAAGTCAGTCATCTTTGAATACAGAAATGGGACTTTTAATAAAAATTTAAACAATAATAAATTAAACAATGCGAATTTAAAATTTATAACTAAACAAACCATGTAAATCTTTAAAATATGCATATTTAAATATGTGTTTTTACAATTTTGATCTGGTTATGCTAAATATGTAAATGTTAAGACTATACTCTTATTAAAGAAGTAAATTATAATTTTTGAGAAACCCTAAATGTAGTAGTAACTTACCAGACAATTGTATTTTGTAATTGCAATTGAATTGGCATATTTTTTTAATTAAAAAAAATTAATCATACCATTAGAAGTCTCGATGCCAAAAATATTTGTGATACTTAAGATTTTATTCTAATTTGAATTTTTGGTGCTAGTTTTGTTATTTGCAAATAGTCGTTAGCCTCGATTACAGGTGCGTGGGGTAGTTTTTGCACTTGACTAGTTTTATTTAAAGAGTATAAAACACACTTATAAAATTGCCAGTTTTTGAGGATCATTTTGAAATGCTTTGGCTAAATGTATTTTAAACTATTTTGATGTATTTGAATCTATTTTATATTAAAACGAAAAAAAAAAAAAAAGATTTCCCAGAAAATTTAACTTTTTGTAAAATTTGACTAATTTTTATTTTTTATGCAAGTCCAAAATTTATCATTCAATTTATAATTTTTCAAATTAAATAACTCACAAATATTAATAAAATAAATATTCTTTTTAATTCTCCTTATTCAACATTGAAATAATAATAAAAAAAACTTTGCTTCCAAAACGTCAAACAATATTTCACCAAGTTTGTTTATTTTTTCCAATTCTATTTTTTTTTTTTTTTTTACATAATTCGTATGTCGGTGATTCAAAAAGAACAACTAATTTATATTAAAAAAAACTGAAGTGAAAAATTTCAAGCATTTATAATATACTTTTAGAGAGAGATAGAACTTTTAATCGAGTTATATTGATTAAAAGTTCAAAAAATGGGGGAACTACCATGACAAAAAAAAATTTACTTAGTTTTAAAATAACATGATTCTGAATCCAACTATATCACTATTAATTATTTAATAGTAAATGTAATGTAATTAATTGATATCAAAAGTTGTAATGCAATTTGAGTTTAACTTTAGATCGCTATCAAATCAGATCAATCAATATTTTTTAAAACAGTAAAACAAAAAAATTTAATTTGACAAATTTAGTGTCAAAAAAAAAACAAAAAAAAACTTGTGTTACTTTTCGTTATGTTTATCTGAATGATATCATGGTGATATCTATAACCTCTAGATCAGTACAGCATTTACGGAAATTATAAAATAGATAAATTCAAAACGTGAAAATAGGAAATTAAGAAAATGGAAATGATATTTTCGTTTTAATTGTAAAGAAGTGGTACATCTAGGTTACTCTACACTGTTAAAAATTTGGATCCACCTTGCACAAAAATGTGGTTCCCATTTCGCTGAAACCAACATTTGTTGCTCAGCTTCATGATTCATTGGTGCTTATGGTTCGTGGTATAGTAGCAGCATTAAATCGTAAAACTAATCATCAAATGATTGTTGCAGCTAAATGGGAACCAATTTTTGATGCAAAGTGGATCCAAATTTTTAATGGTGTAGGTACTCTTCAAAAAAGAATTAAACGATAGATTCATAATTTCGATGATAGATTCGATAACGATTTAAACGATAGATTCATTCGTTGATTTTCCGCGTTTCACCCGTGTCAGATTACTTACAGTTCAGTAAGTCATGTAAAACTCTTGCTTATTGCTGAGCGATAATCTTAGCTTTTTTTAATTAAGATGCTTGTTAATTTGTTACAGATTCTGTAAGAGCAAGAGTTAAAACTAATTAACTCGTGATTTACCTTGTACTTTTCGATTAGTTTCATTAATAAGTTAAGAATACAGAAATGCTTCAGTCCAAACGATGTTTCATTAATATACAGGTATCTTTATAATTATTTAACCACTACCCTCAAAATAAGCAATTAAAATATTCACATTAGATTATACGACATACATATTTTACTCTAATGAAAGTTTAGCTCAGATAATGTTACAAGTCAATGTCACACAAGCTCACATTATCTTTTACAAAATTAATCCCAATACATTTTCATACAGTTTCATCCAAAATAATCATTATCAAAATCCCAGTACATTTTTTGAAATAATTCTACTCTTTCGTGAGTTTAAGTTCCACATCTAAACCAGTTGTCAAAAATTAATGAATGTTGCCGATAATAAGCCCGAATAAATTTCGCGGGAGATTACCCAAATCAGATGGATTATTTTTCAAACAATTCCCAAAGTGTTTCCCGAGTCGATTTGTGACTAACTTTCGTTTTACAGTTGACACAGTGGAAGAAAAATGTAACTCCCTGTTTTCTCATCTAATTAACGTATTTGAAAAATGCTCGTCTTGTCTTATTAAATTCTTCAGATATCGATTGACCCACTTAATTATATCGATTCAATGCGTTATTTTAATGAAGTGGAGATAGATGGGAACGCTATATCTAGAGAGATTAAATTTGTTTTTATGCTAATTAATTTGGAAATTGTTCTGCCTAATTACACTTTACCCTATGCACAAAAACGGATTATTAATTTTTTGGGGGCTAACGTGTAACTAATTACCTGATTGAAACGATGAAATAAAAAACATTGTAAGATACTTCTTTGGTGCATGTTAAGGTTCTTCAACGAAAAAATTTAATAAAAAGTGGCCAAGACAGTACCGAACCATTAAGTATTTTCTTATTTATATTTGTGTAGAAGTAAATTTTTAATAAAGCACTTACTAAAGCTTTTACACTTAACCTTATTAAATCACTTAACCTTATAAAAAGCATTACTATACATTTTGTATCCATTTGTGACATGGTGTTAGAAATAAGGAAAACAGGGAGATATTGACCAAAGAAGAATCGGGAACCACAACTTGTTTCTCCAGCTAACATCTGTTTAGTTGTGTATTTGACACGTTACAGCTGTTCTAGTAGTATAGGTATTTCTCCTATAGAATATAGAGAAAAGGATTAACAGTGAAAAGTGTCATTTCTCATTTTTTTTTTCATGTAAGTATTGACTCTTCCTTCTAAGCTAATAACTTAATTATTAGTTTTATTTTATCTAATTATAAGTATTTATAGTAAAGGTTATTAGAAACATTATGAAATAATGTATCATTTACTTAGTTATTTCGCATGATGGGTTCGTATCCCGGGTTAGGTATGAAAGTTCGTTAGGGCTCGAAATTCACGTTAAGCTCTAAGTTCTATTCACGTTAAGCTATTGAGCATACAAACCAACCAATCAATTGATAAATCCTAACTCAGCTAGTCCTGAATGAAAAAAAAAGCTAAAATTGACATTAGGGAGAGCTATGACTCATTGACACCAAAGGTGTTTTGATCAGATGAATCAACTTCATTTATCATAATTTTTAACTATAATTATTATTCTAACGCAACTAAATAATAAATTTCCTTTAAAAGTTCAGAATTCAAAATTTTTTATTTTTTTTTACAATGCAAACTATACCACACACTTTATATTACTTTCTTCTATTGACTGAATCATTCTTCTCAAGTAAACGGAGAGAAAAGAGGACAAAACATTCTTCAGTACATACGCGGGAAGCAGTTTAGAGAGTTTTTAAAGATGGACGTAGTGTTCGCTGTAAAATAATGTAATTTAAGTCTTCATCTCTGGTACGCTATCATATATACAAATCGATTTAATCTTGAATGCGGCATGTGCAATACACATTAAATTCTTTTGTAAGACAAATTTACAACTTTTTTGTTAAAAACATCAGAACGTGAAACAAAATATGTTAAACTTAGTTATAAAAATTACCTGCAACAGCCTGAAATTGGGCAGCTAACAGCTAGAATGTTAAAATTTTATTTAGTTGTTTTACTTAAAATAATTGTATTTTTAAAGAGCTAAAAATTCAAAATTTTCATAGATTCACTAAAAAAAGTTCGACTTGATCAAACACGAATAGTATAAACGAACCCTTAGTGCCAATTGACGTGGCTAGCAGCCCAATGAGCCATTTGCGTACCTAACAACCTAGTTCCATAAAAAAAACTTAAAAAATAATAAAAAAATAAAAAAAAAACTATGCAATTACTTCCTTTTTTTTTTTTTTTTTTTTTGTAACAAATGGTGAAGGGAAAAGAAATTAATTAACTAATTTACTTTCAAGATTTTAGCCTCTAGAAATGAGTGAATTGTCCATCAGAATACATTTCTGTATGCAGTGTAGCATTATTAAAAGTTGAAGTTACTAATTTCAATTTTAATTTTTTAATTTACACTATTTCATGATAAAGTACCTTTAATTCTTACATTATTTAGTGATTGAACGTATAAAAGTATAATTTTCAAACTTTTCTTTAGTGATAACGTAAGTAAACAAAGTTAGGGATTTTCCCAAAAGTGGTTCTCGATCTTTTAAAATGTGCATCTTGAAATTAATAAATCACATGCAATTTAGGGGAATTAAGTTTAATGAAAAATCAATAACATTCAGAAAATCAATCAGAATTTTAAATATTTAATAAACATACAAATATTTTATATTCTTTGATAAAAAAAAAAATTCTAGGTGTTAATTTTAAACGATCAGTGAGCTTCTTTTGGGACACCCTGCATTTAAACTTCCCAATTGTAAGATACCTTTGGTAATACATATATTGTCCCAAAATGTAAAATTAAAATGCAAAATCCTAACTACTTACAAAGGATTATATTTAATAAGTTGTATCAGAAGTCTTTAAGTGTTACCCTCCCTTTTTTTCTATATTTAAATTCAGTTATTGTAAACTATTTATTCACGTTTGGGTAAAATTTATAGTGAATGCTAAACAACTAATTTTGTTATTATTTCGTTTTTGCCACGCAATTTATATTTTCAAAAAAACTGTACTCAGGAAGATTTGGGCGATAAACGTCAACGTTTAAATTTGTTAGACAAGGTAACAGTTTAGAAAATTTCTTTTTTTCATTATGAATTGCACGCAAGCTGCTATACGTATATTGATATACAGCTTTTAATGGCTACAATGTTTAAAAACGTTTGGAGGAAACGCCTTTAAACCCTTCCTGTAACTGATTATTTTTAAACTAACATTAAAGATTATTGTTATACAAAGTATGTTCAACTAGCTGAATGCAAAAGCTTATTTATGAAAAGTATACATTTTAACTATTAATTGTTTAATCCATAGTTACAACAATGCAAATACTTAGAGATGAATGTGATAGAAATATATTTCAAACAAACTATGGCAGAAATATTTCTGCTTTACTATTAAGATGAAATAGCGTAAATAAAATGTGAAGTTTACCGACTATTGCAATTGTCACCTAAAAACTTTTCAACAAAAGTGATTAATTTCCAACTATAACGCTAATCGGATGCCATGTTCCAAGTATTCAGGTTTATGATATTAAATAATAAATAACAGAATCTGTTTGATATTAAAAATATCATTCACATTAATATGCTGACTAACAACACGTTACAGATATTTTGTAACGTATTTTTCAGAAAAAGATCATTTTATTTTTGTTCATATATCGTAATAATTTTGATTAATGGTTTTTTAAAAAGAAAATGCTAAAGGGAACGAGTTTATAATTCAAAATCATCTTCATACTAATACCATCACTAACAACACGCTGACTAAAGTTCCATAGCAATCCTTAGTAGTTTAGTTTAGGATTAAACTAACAATGTCACATTTACATGAGCTGGCCAGTATGCATTTAAGGGGACTGGGTAGTCAAAATTTTTGAAAATATCGAACTTTCAATTATAGTTGTATTTCATAGAGGGCGCTACGCTGAATCTTTTGATATATTACTTTTATTCATAAACCAATTAGAACTACTTTTTTTTATATTAATATTAATTAATGATTTTAGTTTCGGTTTCGATTTTCTAGTTTCGATTTCTATTTAACTTTGATTTATTACAATATTTAATTATTTTTTTTCAATGTTTGATTTATTTATTGTAGAAACGAGTTTTAACTGTAACTGTGGCTATATTTTCCGCGTGTTGTTTAAAATACTCGATGAAGTAAACATTATCTTTTGCAAACTTAATCTTGATTTAGTCTGTCTGAGAATTTTTACTGTTAGTATTTTGCGCTTTACATTTGATTTATAGACTGTTTATAAAATGGGACGTGTTAAATCTTTTGGGAAAAGAAAATCCCACTTTAATCAACATAAAAATGTCTGGAGTACTGAAGAAAAAATGCATTCTTCTGATGAAAATGCACCATGTAGCTCTTCGAAAAAAAAAGTGAAGTATGCTGACATCTCTTCGTGCAACATGGTAGGTAATAGAATTATCATTGAAGTTGATTTGTTATCTTCACTACTGGAACGTTTTGTCAAATGCAGATTTTGTGACACTACAAATTCAATTGTTGCCGAAGAAGACATCTCAAGCAGACAAGGTTTAGCATCTAAACTTGTATTGAAGTGCAAAAGCTGTGGAAATACAGACTATTCCATGTCATCTTCAACAACAAGTAGTACATATGATGTAAACATGCGACTTGTTTATGGCATGCGTTGTATTGGAAAATCAAAAAATGCTGCCGATACTTTGTGTGGCATTATGAACTTGCCCCCTCCACCGACAAAGTTTGCCAGTGTATATGATAAACTCTTGAAAAGCTTAGTGAAAGTATCTGATGACTCGATGACAACTGCAATCGAAGAAACTGTTCAGTTAGGAGATTCTGGGCGGGATATTTGTGCCGCATTTGATGGAACATGGCAAAAGCGTGGGCACACATCATTAAACGGTGTTGTCGTTGCAACTTCCCTCGAAAATGGAAAAGTAATAGACATTGAGTGCATGTCGAAATATTGTTCTGTCTGCACAAAAAGTGATAGTCCCAGCCCACACAACTGCCAAAAAAACTACGATGGAACTAGTGGTGGGATGGAAAGCCACGGCGTATTAAAGATCTTCGAAAGATCGTTGGATTCCCGATCTGTACGATACACAAACTACTTAGGTGACGGAGACTCAAAGGCCTTTGATCAAGTGTGCGGACTTCAAGTTTATGGGGAAGGTGTAAGTATTAGCAAGTTAGAGTGCATTGGCCATGTCCAAAAGCGAATGGGCTCTAGATTGTTAAAACTCAAAACGGATAATAAGAAAAAGAAACTTTCTGATGGTAAAGGTTTGTCGGGTAAGAACCGACTTACGAATACTGAAATTAAGCGTATTCAGAATTATTATGGCTTGGCAATAAGACGCAATGTTGGGAATAGTGTTAGTGAGATGAGTAAAGCAGTATGGGCGATCTACTTTCACAAATTGTCGACAGATACCATTCCACAGCATGGTCTTTGCCCCACTGACGACGACACATGGTGTAAATATAACAAAGCTTTGCTGACTGGTGAAAGTTACTCTCACAAGAACAGTTTACCAGAGGCGGTTATGTTGGAAATAAAACCTGTGTTCCGATCATTAAGCTGCCAAAAATTACTTGCCAAATGTACCCATGGTAAAACACAGAATCCTAACGAGAGTTTTAATAATTGTGTCTGGGAGAGACTTCCCAAAACAACTTTTGTTAGCCTCAAAGCTTTAGAAATAGGTGCAAGAGATGCGGTACTTTGTTTCAACAATGGTTCAAGCAGTCGGAAATTAGTTTTTGAACATTTAGGAATGAAACCTGGGTACAATATGTTGCGATCCCTGCGACGCTTTGATAATCGTCGAGTAACTGAAGCGGATAATGCATTTAAAAAGGCTTCAAAAGAGGCAAGAAAGGAAAAAAAGAAAAAGCAGAGGAAATCTGAAGTATCTGCAAAGATGGACACTTCAGAATATGGAAGTGGAGCCCATTAAATTTCAAAAATATGTAAGTTATTTGAACTTTTTTAGTTTTTTTGCGTTTTCTCAAAACGTTGATTTTTGAACTTTTGGTACGCTCGTAGAGAAAACTATACAAGATATACAGTTGAAATTTTTCATGTTGATTAAATACCATACGAGGTACATGTTAAACATTTTTTTTTTTTTAAATCTGTGTAATTTATTTTTTTAATTAGTAATTATTACCTTAAAAAATTGCAATTTTTCATACATTCAACAAATTAGTGTATAAAATTATTTTTTTAATTATTATTTTGCAAAATATTATATTTAATACATTGTATAAACATTTCTAAGTAATATAAAACAAAAAACAGTTCATTTTAGATTTAAGTTTTTTCTACGAGCGTACCACAAGTGAATTCACTCCGAATTTTTTTTTTAAACTAAGTTTTATGTAAATACTTATTAAAAAAATAATAACCTATTTAAATGAGATCTTTTTTTACAGTGTAATTTAAAAATATTTGAACAACATTTATGCAAAAAATTATTTCCTTTCGACTAATATTTAATTCTTTACGTGAATTATTTTGAAGCCTTGATTTTTCTGATTTTGTGCTGTCGTTGACTACCCAGTCCCCTTAAGATTGCTTAGAGGAACTACTTTTTTGAAAATTCATCAAAGTTAGCTATTATATTATATTGCTGTAAAATTCCTTAGGTTTCCTCAAAGTGCTTAAATTGTGGTGTTCACTTTTCTATCGTGCTGCCATCTACTATGTGTTATAACAACTTACCAAATTTTTTGGATTATTTGTGACTTTTTTTATTTTTAAACAAATAACACAGTGTGGAACTGTAAATAAGTTCAAAAGCTTGCAGAAGCAGAGGCGACTGCATGTTTAGGTACCCCATCGAACATCATTCTGAAGTTTTTATAGAGTGCTGCGAAAAATTAGATGATTACGAATCCACTGGTCTGCCGTGGCAAAAATGGCGGAAACTGCTCAAAAATCGACTTTGAATGAGTTGAACTAAATCTGACTGCCAAATATGTCATAACTTGCCAAAAAATGAACCCACTTTTTAGTCTGTTAAAGCAACGAATTTTGATTTTCAGTGAAGAAGGACGCAGACGATTTCTGACTTCTGAGTCGGAAAACTAGCATATTTTAAAAGTAAGCCGGATTCGCGACATCAGTTACGTCATTAGTGACGTAATATTTATAGCCAACTTGGTTCATTTTTAAAAGAGGCGAGTAAGCCGTCGCCAGATATCTGAATAGTCTGCAGCCTGTAATTGAAAATAAAAAAGCGAAGGGTTACCAAATAAAAAAGAGTGTACATTAATTGACAACTTATGGCATATTTGGCAATCGAATTTAGTTTAACTCATTCCCAGTCGATTTTTGACCAGTTTCGTCCATTTTTGCCTCGGCAGACCAGTGGATTCGTAATCTACTAACTCCCCCCCCCCCCACCACATTCTGTAAAAAATTTAGAATGATGTTCGATGGAGTACCTAAACATGCAGTCGCCTTTCGGACTATTAGCCTTTTAATAGTACATCATTTATTAGTTTTGATTTTGTATAAAAGGAGAAAAGGAGATCATTATAAAAAATGCTGTTCAAAAATAAAATATGAGACATGATAATCTCAACAATAGGCGTAAAATATATTGCAATAAATTTGCGATAAATGTACTTTAAAGATTAGGCTAGATAATGGAATTATGGAATAGGATGGTGCAGGAAATGGTAATTATTTGGTTTAAAAAGTGCAATCACAAACTGGAATCGGCGGTGAGTGTATTTGTTGTGTTTTTATGTATTATATCTTCGAAAAGCAAATTTTAATATGTTTTTCGAAATTATGCTACAGTTATGGTACCGTAATACTAAGGAGTAAGTATTTTCAAATCGGAGTATTATACCGTCGACAGTTGACACGACTAATAGTTCGTCAAACTCGGGCATTAAGTCAAGTACAGGAAAACCTCGACGTTGGTCAGAGTTGAACCGAATATCCAAGGAGGCCAGATGGTTCGAACTTTGTGTCGCCAACAAAAAGTTCGCTAAAAACTGGTTATACATAAATACCTAAATACTTGGTACATAATACTACCATCTCCTCTAGTTTGAGTTACAATATATTTTAATCCAAGTTTTGATTTCTAGAAATTAACAAACATCGAATAATTCTGGCTTATTTTTGTTAGTCTTTATTATTAGAAATTATAATTAGTTCGATACAATAAGGTACCTCAACTTACAAATCATGCATCAAATTTTTCATTTAATACACATGATGCAAGGATAAAACACCAATCAGGCTCAGGGACCACTTTCCAAGAATTTTTTTTTATGAATTTTATGAATATATAACTCGAAACTTCTGAAAAATAAATATCGTGTTATTTATATTACTTTTGTTACTTAAAACTCTTTTGGAATACAAATATATTGAAGATGGATGAAAAACAAGCGAAATGCCAACTTAATTATTGTAACTAAAAACTGAGTTTCATTATTCTGAATTGTATTTGGTTCTGTTTCTGGTCCTTTTTAGAACAAAGTTGTTGCATCAGAAAAAGATAGAAAGTTATCAAAAATACTTTTAAGTTTTAAGAATGATTATTTATTTATTTATATTGAAGAATAAAATAGAAAAAAAAAATTCAACAGCCATAAACTTCAAAAGAATCATGTTTTTTTCGTAGAAGCCGATAACAACTAATTTTTTTATGGAATTTATACTTAACTATTTTAAGAGTGTAAATTATAAATTAAAAATTCGAACTGAGGAATAATATATTTAATTAATTTAATCAAAAAATAACATTTTTAAAACTGCTAAATTTTGAGAATTTTTATCATTTATATTTGTAAAAAAAAATACTGGAATTCGTTTCCAATCTCCTTTTAAACACCGTAAAAATGTGTCTTATAAATTATTTTTAAAAAATCTAAGTATCTCATTTCTAAAAACACTTGTTTATTTATATTCCGA
Organism: Linyphia triangularis; assembly: GCA_963978545.1. NCBI lineage: Eukaryota > Metazoa > Arthropoda > Arachnida > Araneae > Linyphiidae > Linyphia > Linyphia triangularis. Next base: position 32,671,179 of record OZ021726.1, read on the forward strand.
ATGTCATTCTTTTCAGTTAGCACCATTTCTTCAGTACTAAGTAGTCAGTCACACCAAAAACTGATAAGATAACAAAAACTCACAATAAACCCGCTAAAAGATCCCAAAAACTAAATCTTTCTCTACACCCAAAACTTCAAAGAGATCCCAACTCTTAAGACTTTTAATGCTACCTTTTTGCAACGTATCCACTGGTCGCAGTGCGTGTTACGAAAAGATTAATGGCGCAGAGAGACAAGGTACAAGAAATGTTTCGTGATAGCGCCGAAAAGGAAACAGAAAGGAAAAAAAGCATAAAAGCATCCATCAATGCCGATGATCTGTTTTTGTTTGTGATCTTACACCATCATGGTCCCTGGTACTTTGTTAAGCCAGATAGCTATATTTAGATATCGTGCCATGCAACTTGCTTCTTACATGAATAGAGATGTCATCGCTGACTGATTTTGATCCTTCTTCGATGATTATGCATTGTTTTTTTTGTCTTGCTGTGGTTAATAATGCGTGGCTGGTTATTTGTTGAGATCGGGTTAAATGGACAGGTTTTTGTTTCAAAAATCATTTTAAGTTGAATGATAATGCTTATAAGTGGTGAAAATTACATATAAATATGTAAAATATACGATATGTGGATGAATTCAATAAATACTGTTGTAAAGTATTAGTTTCTTTTGTATAATTTTACGCATTTTTCGTGCATATAATTGTAAATAGTGTTTTTTTCTTTCTTTTTGCTTTCAATTACTCATATGTTTATCTAAGGTAATAAAAGTATAGCACTCTCAAAAAAAAAAAAAAAAAAAAAAAAAAAAAAATCGAATCTACCTGACCAATTTGACCGGTTTTTACTTTCGATCCCCCAGGTTTACATAGGGTTATGAAACTATAGCATTCAGTAAAAAAAAAATTGGATCTACTGGACCAATTTGATCGGTTTTTACTTTTGATCCCCCATGGGTTTACATAGGGTTATGAAACTATAGCATTCAGTAAAAAAAATCGGATCTACTGGATCAATTTGACCGGTTTTTACTTTCGATCCCCCATGGGTATACATAGGGTTATGAAACTATAGCATTCAGTAAAAAAAAATCGGATCTATTGGACCAATTTGACCAGTTTTTACTTTCGATCCCCCAGGTTTACATAGGGTTATGAAACTATAGCATTCAGTAAAATAAAAAATTGGATCTACTGGACCAATTTGATCGGTTTTTACTTTTGATCCCCCATGGGTTTACATAGGGTTATGAAACTATAGCATTCAGTAAAAAAAATCGGATCTACTGGATCAATTTGACCGGTTTTTACTTTCGATCCCCCATGGGTATACATAGGGTTATGAAACTATAGCATTCAGTAAAAAAAAAATCGGATCTACTGGACCAATTTGACCAGTTTTTACTTTCGATCCCCCAGGTTTACATAGGGTTATGAAACTATAGCATTCAGTAAAAAAAAAAATCGGATCTACTGGACCAATTTGACCGGTTTTTACTTTCCATCTCCCATGGGTTTACATAGGGTTATGAAACTATAGCATTCAGTAAAAAAAGAAGGATTTTTTTTTTTTTTTTGCAAAGGCAAAAAAATTATGCTTTAGGTTTTGGAATAACCTGACATCAAACAAGTGGTCTAGAAAAAAATATCTGTGTACCTCCCGAACATAGCATAACTCCCGAACAAAATGACCTACGACGTTCAAATTTGGTGTGCGGATTAGTGGTGGCCATGGGACCTACCACTAAGGTTTTCATCGAAATCGCGCATGTTCATAAGGTTGTAATCATGAAAAATCGTGTTTTTCAGCAATTGCTAAAAAACGGCTCTAACAGTTTTTATTAAAATCTCAGTGCTAATGTTTGTTAAGGTGTTCTAATCTTCCCTACCTCCGAAATTCCCGTTGAAATGCGATAAAAGCGTAAAAAGTTGAAAAATGAGTGCCTTTAAGACAGAACTCTGCCTTTCAGCATCACCCATTAACGTTTTATTATTTTCTGTTTCACGTTCAAGAAAAGATTAAAAAAAAGATAGTTTAATATCTATTGAATAACATTGCCAATTTCGTCATTTTGACGGAGTTTTTTTTTTTTTTTTTTTTTTTTTTTTTTTGCTCATGTAAAAAAAATTTTGAAAAATATCGTCGATCTGGCCATTTTTATTTAAATGAGTGAAAAATGAAAACGGTAAATAACTCCTTATCAAATTTTAATGTAATGACCAATATTATGGTGTAATTGAAAGTTATGCGATATTCCACACTCCTAGTTTCTATAGATATCGGACTAATCCAGATGATTAGGAACACAACTTCATTTCGTTAGTTTGTAGTTAAGGTGGCAAAATTAAAGATAATGAATTTATAGGGCATACTCATAACTTGCAAATTGACAGAACCAATTAGTAACTGCTTGTATCAAACATTCTTGGACCACGGTTGTTTTATCCAAGATTACACCCGACACTACAAATACTTGTTATCAAATCATCTTAAACTACACTCACCATTGCTATTCAATGTTATAAAAATATAAAACTCAAATTATAATAACCCGACACACTTTTTAAAATATTGTTGTGAATTTCTTAGAGGAAACGTCGACATACTTTTAACAAAATAAAAACTGATATAACATTTCTAACTTATACTTCATTGACTTATATAACATTTCTAAACAACAGTGAACACTCTATCAAGGTATAACAAGATCTTCGATGCGTACAACTTCAGTTACAGTAATAATTCAGACACAGGCACATTAGCGCAGAGCTTCCTAAACGGCTTTACAGCTCCAACTGACTCAAATCCCATTGCCTTTACGGTTTTTATATAGTGCTTACGATCACTTTCGAAAAATCTGGGGGAAACAATTTGGCGATCAGAATGCGGTGGAAAACAACTAGAAATGTATCAATTCAATAAAGTGTTGGCAACTTTTTCTAGCCTGTATTACCCCTGTTAACAAATTAATTTTTAAGAACTAGGGATGTGAAACATCGTACAACTTTCAAGTACATTATAATATTGGCCATTGCATTAAAATTTATAGTGTTATTTACGGTTTTCATATTTTCGCTCATTTAAATAAAAATCGCCAGTTTGGTGATATTTTTAGCAATAATTTTTATATGGGCAAAAAAACCCAACTCTGTTTGTGAAACAGAAAAAAATCAATCGTTGATGGGCAGAGAGCTCCGAGTTAAAGGCACTCGTTTTTCAACTTTTTACGCTTTTACCACATTTCTACTGGAACTTCTCAAAAGGTGGGGACGATTAGAAATTTTAATCAAAATCGTTAAAGCCGTTTCCTAGCAATTTCTGAAAAACACATTCTTTTTTTCTCCTGATTTCAATCTTATACGCATGTGTGATTTTGACAGAAGCCTTAATGGTAGATCCCATAGCTATCACTAACAAAATTTGAACATCGTAGGTCAATTTTTTCGGGAGTTATGCTAACCATGTACACACAAACATACATTTTTTCCAGACAACATTTTTGAAATCAAGGTGAAGTCCAGTAGATCTCAAATTATGATTAGATCCCTTTATAACGCCTATGGGAGAATTTTTTTAAACAGGCCAAAAGAAGAATTTAAAATTTAATATAAAAAATTAAGATAATTTTTTGTCTAATGATAAAATCTGTAACATGGATAAACCTAGTATTAAATTTCAATAGATTTGGAGCTGCATTTTAATAGTAACATACTTTATTTAAAAAAATTTATGTAGCAACTACAAGAAAACATAATTTGGGTGACACTATATAATTTATTGTTTAAAAGCAGAATCTTATCATAGAAATTATATCAAATGTTATTGTCCCGATATATTGAATGATATTATCCCGATATATTAAATGATATGATCCCAATTATATCATTTAATTATTTTTTTCCAATTAGTATGGACGTTATACATAGTATAAATAAATATATATTAAATAAATATATATTAAATAAATATATATTAAATAAATAATATATGTAAATTTTTTAATAAAAAAAGCAAAAGTAATGTATATATATATATATATATATATATATATATATATATATTGGCTGTACAAATAAGTTTCCACCGTTTTCTATGAAAATTAGGAATGTATTGTGAAAGAACGGTACATTACGTTTTATTCAAAGTATTGTCCATCACTAGCCATTACTCTTTCTCGTCTTTCTGACAGCATTCGGATATCACGTTGGAAGAACTCTTCATCTTTTAAGGCTATCCATGAATCGACTTAATTTTTAGTATCTTCATATGTTGTAAAGCACTGCTTAGATAAGCCAAGTGCCATTGACTGGAACAAGTAATAATCGGAAAGGGCAATGTCAGGTGAATACGGTGGGAAGGGTAAGACTTCCCAAATAAGTGTTTCCAAATAGGTTTTGACCGACGTCGCAACGTGCGGATGAGTATTAACATGTAAGTGAACAATTTTGTCGTGTCTGGGGTAATTTTTCCTTGAGTGCTCGCCTCAATATCATTATTTGTGTTCTGTAGAAAGATCCAGTAATGGTTTCAACAACTCATAATACATGACATCAAGCTGATTCCACCAAATACACAGCATGAGTTTTTTCCATGAATATTCGGTTTGGCTGTCGATTTTGAAGCATAGCCCGGTGGTCCCATGTTTTTTTCCCTTTGGGATATCGTAGTGGATCCATCTTCATCACAAGTGACTATACGATGAAAAAAAAAAAAAAAACTCCTTCTTTTATACCTGGCAAGCAGTATTTCACACGTGCAAAATCAGCGTTCAACTTCCCTCAGCTTCAGTTCATATGGAACCCAATTTCCTTTTTTTTTTTATCATTCTTAATGATTTTAAAAAATGTGAAATTGTTTATTGAGTTACTTCTTATGCAAGTCCAAGTTCTTCTTGAATTTGGCACAAATTTTCCTCCAATAATACTTTCAATTACGTGTCTTCGTACATTTTCGGCCTCCCACTACGTTCTTTGTCTTCTACATCTAACTCACAATTTTTAAACTTTTGAAACCACTCACGACAACTTTGCTAGCTTAAAACAGTTTCACCATTTGCTTTTACAAACAATCGATGCAGATTTCTTCAAATTAAAGAAGTAAATCAAAAGTTCCCTCAAATTACACTTACAAGGCACAAAACTTGAAATTTTCGCACGAAAAAATTATGTGATGCTGATACGGAGTCACTAATACTTCAATGTTATGTTGTTGTCAGCTGTCCAAACTTACGATATTACGTTTTACATCTGATAATTTAAACATAACCTTCTGGGGGAGCTATTTTTTATCAAATGACGGAAACTTATTTGTACTCCCAATAATAATAAATAATAATAATAAAACACGTCAATTTTTGTCGGGAAAAAGTGCAATGTTTTCAATTTCTTTAAAATCTGTATGAATTTAGCAAAAGTTATAATAAATGGTTATCTCGTACTAAAATATTCAAAAGGCGTTTGCCAAATGATGCGTCGGCCAAATGTTGAAACGTTAACAAAAGCTTATTGCGGGCTACTAGTGACTTGCAAATGTTTTTTTTTTCTTCTTTGATTTATACTTAGTTAGCGTGAGAATATAAGAATGAAAAATAGAAAGCCCTTACCTTATTAATATTTTTTTGGAAACGAGGCTTCGCTTGATTGACAGGTCTTGCTTGAACCTTTCACTATTTTCCTTTCATTACCAGATTGCACAGAAACAGATTTGAATTTGTGAACAATTTTCTCAACCATTGATAACCTGTTAAAAATTGTTCTAAAAATATCATTTACGAGTCAATAGTGTATTTTATGGCCATTTCGAACGTTCGGAAATCGGGGTCACTCTATTCGCAGAAAATTCGGCTACACGCATGAAATGGCAAAATCACAAATATTTCAACTGAAGAATCATGTTTGTTTGTTTTCAAAGTTTTCTAAAAGTTTCACCAAAAGAGTTTTTAAATACATTAGTAATGTTAAAATATAATATTCTAAGGTCTAGATGGCATCAAACTATCTGAAAAAGTGGTTCGAAAATCAGTTTTCTTGACGGTGACACGTCATCCAAACAATATTTCACTACTTCTGAATTTAAAATAAAAATTAAAGCTCAAACGGAAGAGTGATTCCAGAGTAAATCGATTGGATGTTCACTACTACAGAGTTAAAATAGAGACACAGGATAAAAATTTATCAGTAAAAATTATCTTCCCTAATTTGTAGCGAAACTCGTCAACTTGGTGACACTTGTTTTTTGTTTATGAGAAACTTTCAAACTGGCAGCTGTTTTGGGTTGAGATGTTGATGGCCTTAATAGGGAACATTTTCAATAATTAAATGCCTCCTGATGGAACATTTTTGTCATCTAGACCTAGCACAACAAAAACGTAAGAAGAAATAGCTTTTTGATGAAAATGAATGTCATAATCATACAAGTTGATTTTTAGCTCATAAAAAGTTGCGTGTCAACGGTTCTTCTGGTTCTGTCATTAGTATTTGAACAATGTCACTCGGTTGGTTAATTAAAATGCCATCCACAAAGAGCTTGACATTTGTTCTTTCTTCATAAATCACTCAAAGTGGTTCAAATCTTAGGTACTGACAGAAAACCTTCTCAAGTTGCAACTGCCAATCAATTGTAGGAGCAAAAAATATAATGTTAGTTTTCTTCCGAACCTGAAGTTGTAGCCGTCATCTATAACCTTTCAAGTTCCAATGCATGTTCTCGCTAGACTTGTTCTAGGGACTAGATCTCGCTCGAATTACTTTTGCTTCTCATTTTATAGTTCTTCTTCGCAAGTTTTACTTTCCAAGGTAAATTTTCACATGTTTGGAATTTTCAAGTTTGGAGAGGAAATATTTTCACCTCTATCCTGAGTAACACAGCAGTTTCATGTATTGCCAGAAACCAGGGCCCTGGAAAATTGGCCAATTCTGTCCAAAACACGAGCGACGTTCCAAATGACAGGATTTTTTTAAAAGTAAACATGTTACAAACATAGCAGAACATATTTTTGTCATTATTCCTTTTTTATAAGTAAAATAAAATTATCCAATTAAATCCAATATTTTAATTTTAAAACTCTGCATCAATATTTCAAAACTTCCAGTATATTTTAGCCAGCATTGGACAAGATTGTCCAATATCTAACAGTCAATTTACAACGTTCCATATCAGAAATGGGAAATGTCTGCCGATATTGGTAAAATATGTTGTGCTACTGAGAACGTAACATAAATTCTCTTTTTAAATTTGTGATAAAAATGTTGTCTTGGATACAAATTATTAAAAAAAATATTATTTAGCCTGTTTTGTTTTAAAACCACCGACTGTCTAGTTCTGTCACTTATAAAGTGCTTAACACAGCCAAATACGTCTCGTATTTGGCTGTTTTGAGCATCTAGAAGAATACGAGATCGAAATCTTCTAGTGTAAACCTCTCTCTCCGACCCCACCACACCAACGAGAGGACATTGAGGCCACGACAGATTTAATGTGCACCAGCCGCCATTAGGTACACACCGATATTTGGCGGACCGAGGACAGAACCCGCAACCCTCCGGTTACGAGCTCGATACTCTACCGCCTAGATTATCGAGAGCCCTATTTAGCCTGTTTTAATCACTTCTGATATTGTAAACAATAGCCGACCAAACGGTATAGCGGTTAGCGTGCTAGCTTCTAGACCGCGAGATTGCGGGTTCGAGTTCCGTGTAAGGCATGGGTGTTTGTAAATGTATGTTGGCTTGTCAAATATTTCGGCGCATTATAGCCCTCGTGTTGCTGACGGCGCAAGATAATCTGAAAACAACCAACCAATTGTAAACAATAAATATAACATCTTAAAAATAAATAAAAAAATATTTTACTTTACATCTTTAAAGGCAATGCGTAGTCTAAAAATTTAAAAACATTTGATAATACAGTAATACCTCCTTATATTGTGCCTCAATTAACGCGCATTCGGATAAATCACGTTTTTGCTAAGACTCCCATTTTTTTCTGATTTCTCTTTTTTACATTTTATCATATCGCTCAATATATCGCACAATCGAATATATCGTGCATTTCGAGGGGTTACTCTATTTTCCTCCATTTCCACACAACACAAACTGGTTGTTTACAGTACAGTGCCAATAATGCTTAGATAAGGCACCAAAAGACCAAAAAGGAATTCATCCGGTGATCAGATCTGAAACTGTAACCGTTAGTTAAAAAAATCAAGATTTTGAAATGACCGCCACAAAGGAGACATATCGCCAGATATAGTTATAACTTTTAGTAACCCCGGTAATATCAAGCATTCTGTTTATTTTGTAACCTACTAGAAGGTGCGAGCAATACACGAATATACGCCACTTTTCAACGAATAATAGAGTACACGGACACTCAGGATAGGAAGCAAGATATGTTTTCGCCGTTAGAGATTTGGGCTTGTGAAGAAACACTACTTGTAAGTTTTTTGTTTTGTTTAAACTGTATAATTTGTTTAATTGAAAGACGAGAAATTAATAAGTGTTAACCCAAGTAAAATGTGATCGGTTATTTGTTGTTAGCACACATGTACGGAAAGATCTAAAACGTATGTCAGCAAAAAAATGGTATAGGAATTTTCTAAAATGCCTTATTGAACTGAAAAATTTAATAGATCTCTCAATTTGCATTTTAAATTATGAACAAGCAACTGGATCATTTGGAGCTTCTGGGCTTAATACTCAGAAGTGGATGAGTTGGTTAAATGAGTATGAGTAAATGAAATTACGTAAATAGTAGATATAGTAGGTGTATATCAAGTATAAATTTATAATTGTATTTTGTTTTTACAATAACTGAGGTGCAGTTTGTATGTTTCAGGTTTTTTTTTTTTAAATTTTATTCTAATATAGGCATAAGAGAAATAAAATATTTAGAATGTGCTTGTGAACTGGGGCAACATATTACGTAGCATATTTGGGGAAGGAGGGAAGTATTTTATCGGCTTCACCTGTTTGCTGAGTAGAAACCGCTCAATAAGCTATATTATAATTATATACTATGTATTATATATTCTCACAACCTTAAATATGCCAAACCTTCTAAATTCAGTTTCATAAATAGTACTCTAGTAGTAGGTTTCATGCTTTATTTTCTTTCATGAGCTTATTTTTTGTTTTGTTTTGTATTTTTAGTAAACACATTATTGAAATTCAATCCACAGAGTTACCTAATCGGTATCTAATTTTAAACTCTGTTTTATAATGGCATGATGATACTTAATGTCCAAATTGGCGCAGTATGATTCACGTGTTGTCTTTGCGCCGTTAAACTTCTATCAACCATCCAACTTAATGTCCATAAAATACTTCATAGATACTATGTATTCTCACACCTCAAATATGCTAAACCTTCTAACTTTAATTTCATAGGATGTATTCTAGTGGTAGGTTCTCCGGCTTTATTTTCTTTTGTGATGGAAACGATATAAAGTTACCCTTAAAAAGACTACCCGGAAGGTTTCTTCGCCAAACATGAAATATCCTGTAGTCCAGATGTTGTAAGCATATTTTAGCGCTGTATTGTATCTGTTTTAAAAGGTGTGAAATCGAATCTACCTTGGACCAACTTGATAGATGAATGGTTAGCATTCTCGATTAGACATGAATGTTCGTTGTGTTTCAGAATTTAGATTAAGTTGCAGGTCCCGGCCTGGTTTGCTGTCATTGTGCATAAAACTAGGTCATTAAAAGTTAAAACCAATGAACCATCTAACCTACCATGGATTTTAGATTAGCAATTTTGAATTTCATCGGAAAAGTAATAGGTTAGAATTATAAATATTTAATTACAACTTCTATGTAGCTTATAAGCTGTCCCTGCTCTGCAAGCAGGTTGAGCCGTTTGAATACTTCCTGTCTTATATGCTACATAATATGTTGCCCAAGTTTACAAGCACATTCTAACTAGTTTGGGGAGGGGGGGGGGATTGTTAAATCTTCTTCGGCTTCAAATCAATAACCAAGCATCTACTATCCAGAAGTTGTAGTCAGGGGCATACTGGCCATAGGTTAGTCCGTTGCAATAGCCGGGCCGGTCAGAGTCTGTAAAAAATGGGCCGATCCAGTACGGAAGTTATTATTTTTTATGTTAAATTTCAGTACAAAGTAGTTGCTTTCTTATGGCCCAATGCATTCAAATCCCAATTACTTCAACTATCCCTCACTTCTGATGAGCCCTTTCGTTTGGTAGCGGTCTAACTCTTGTCATCAACAAGAGCCGAATCAAGATATTTGATTAACGATTATTTTTTAAAATTTAGCCGGCATGAATCCAAAATCCCAGGGCCTATTTTATGTCATGGTACGTCTCTGGTTGTAGTTAGAGATCAGTAATTGGTATTCCAAGTAAGATTGTTTGTTTTACTTTGAAATAAATTTTGAAATGTAGATTGGATGGTTTCAGAACATAAAAAGTAAAGAAAATCTTAAATGTTTAGATTTAATTCAGAGATCGTGTTTTCTTTTGTATGCAGAGCTTTTGTATCAATTCCTTTATAAGGCATCTTAATAAAACTACGACATCTATTGAACCTTAAATAAAGTTAGAGATAAAGTTTATTTGAACCATGAATATTAAGTTGGTTGTTATTAATCAATTCTAGTTTAGTTATCAATACATGCATTTTCGAATCATGCTTACAAAGTGAATGCGATTGATTTGGGAAGGGTTGATTCTTTTGATTATATCCTAACTAGTTTTTAATTAATTCTTGATAAATGCAGTTAAATAATTTGGAAGTTGAGATATAAATAGTTTTTTAATTGTGTTCAGTTGTTAACATTGTTTTCTTTGCTGTGTTTGAGAAACTTAATACATTCATTTAGGATTTTGTATATAAATATTTCTAAGTAGTATATTAGTACTTATTCCTTGAGGCAGTGAAATCTAATAGAACTAACCAAATAATACATTTAAAAAACAAAATAATAATAAGCCAATAAAAGAATCGCATGAAATGTTTTCTTAAAAATTTAATTTCACCAAATTAAGTTTTTCCCCGCTTATTCGGAAAATATGACTAGAAAATACGGATAGCACGTCATTGCTTTTTAAAGCCGAAATACAGACGAATTTTGCCCCATTACGTCATACCTAACCTTTTCATTAAACTGTAAAAATTAAATTAAAACTAAATTTTTTCACCCATCTCTCTCTCTTTAAAAATGTAAATCTTAAAAATGTAATTTTTTTTTTTTTTTTTTTTTTTTTTTTTTTTTTTTAAATTTCGTACAAAATTCTTTTTAATATCTTTTTGCTTGGAATTTAATTTTATCTTTTAAAAATTGTTTATACATTTTAGGGATTTACGATATCAGTTGAAAATAAATTATCTGATTTATTGTAAGTGAAACGGAAAAATCCCGTACTTACAATTAGAAAATTATTGCCTTTATTTTTATGAACTTTAACTCGTAAGCATTTTGGGATTGTGAATATCCATCTAATATTATTCTAATCATATTCTAAGCCTCCCCATATCATATTTATGTAACTTTAGAAGGAAAGACAGATTTGGAAAATACAATTGTCACAAAGCACAACATTTTCTGAATTACTATTAGAAACTCAAGTGCTAATATAAAGATGAATACATTAGGATGTTTGTACTGAACTGTTTTTCTTTCTTGTGTACACTATCTTATTTGAGTGCGCATCATGTTATTTTTGTTATGTACACTATGTTATTTGAGCTTACAAAAATTTTTTTTAGAAAAAAGATCGAAATTGCATTAAATGTTCGAAACAAAATATCGTTGAAGTAATATGTGTTACACAATTTTATTTAAAAAAAAAAAAAAAGAAAAAAAATGTCATACAGTTCTTACAGTTATACAAAATAAGTGCTTAGAATATAGAACAATTAGGAAAAAACAACATTATTATTGATTTTAAATATGTGCAAGGGATTTTTTTTCTTCTAGTAATCCAAGATATATTAAATTCAATTCAAATATATTTTTCTTAGAATATGTTTATTACCAAGTTATATAATTTTCACTGTACATGTAGTAAAAATTTTTATTCAATTTAAAAGTGATTTGTTCATAAACATGAACAATTTAAAGTCTTTATAAATTCACAAATTTGGTTATTTGTACGATATACTGATGGATAAAGTTTTCATAAGCTAGACTTTATATGTATATGCATGGTTTTTTAACCGTGTTAATAACTTCCAATCAATGTTGCTGTAAGTAAAATTTTGAATTTTTTAGCTACCAGAGCGGATATTTTAAAAGCATAAACATACCACTTCTGTGGATCCATTAAAATAATCTATCCCTGGGGCGTCGTACGTCATAACTAATGTTGGTTTTGTCGTTGGAAGTTGATAAAAAATTACTGTTTTCGGTGTGACATTAGTTAAAAAAATTCATATATAAATATACATGCTCCAGGCACATATTTTAATAAGAAAAATACTTTTTAATACAAGAATAAATAACTTGTACTTAAAGAAATCATTATGTCGAAGTTTATAGAATACCCAACTTCAAAATGACTGAAAATTTGTAGACGCATTCAAGTGGATTATCTTATTTTAAATGTTAATTAAGCTTTTAGATTTAATAGTAATCACTGAGAAAGTGTAACAACAGAAAGTTTAGATTGTTGTTAATGTTAATTCTCAGGAATAATAATTTTGAGTTTGAAAATTTTGCAGTTATAGTGTTTGTTTTGTCTTTTCGTACTTATTATCTTAATTTATTTTGCACCTTGCATCATAAAATATTGAAACTCATTATGAACCCAAATGCAATTTCTCCACTAACTTGAACCTTTGCGTGTATACACGAACACAATGACAATTCTATATTTAGTCTGCATGATTTAGTTAATCATTTAACTAATAGTTAAAGTATTGGTTTAAACTGACCTGACTATGTTTCCTAGACGAAACTGAGATATTTTTAACAACATAATGGATAATGATAGCAAGGCGGGTATGAAGACATTGACGAGTAAAACATGCAGGGTAATTTTACGGTTATTTTTCAGTTCTTAAATACGGTTATTACTTTCCCCATATGTTAACATAGGAAAATCAAAGTATTAAGTTCGACCAAAAAAAAAATTCGGGGGGGGGGGGCATTTTTTTACGTTTTGGAGCATGCTGAGTTAAAAAAGTATGGTCTAAAAAAAACGTCTATGTGTCTTTCTAAGGTCAGCATAACTCCCGAAATGATTGACCTACGATGGTTAAATTTAGTGTACAGGCTGGTGTTGGCCATGGAACCTGTCATTAAGGTTTTCGTCGAAATAGCGCATTAGGTAGGTGTCACAAGAAAAATTGTTTTTCAACTCTTGTAAAAAAACAACTAAGATTTTGTTCGAAATCGATGTGGTAATGCCTTTTAAGGTGCATGAAAAGATGGAAAACGAATGCCTTTGAACAAAATAGTGCTTTTAACACACAGTTATCTTCCCTTGAACATCGCTCATTCACGATTGAACTTGGATGAAAGTATAAATGTAATATTTATCGTAAAACATCGCAAATTTCGCTGTAATGGAGGATTTTTTTTTGTCAGTGTAACAATAATCGCCAAAAATACCACCAAACTGGCCATTTTTAAAAATAATAAAAATATGAAAACGGTAAAGTACTAATCCATGGCAAATAAAAATGTAGTGACCATCAATATGAAGTCACTAGGGCTCCAGTCACCCACACCAAGCTCATGATTGGTGAATCGTGGGTTAGGTACTGGTGGTCCGAATATCGGTGTGTGCGATAATAGGTGCTGGTGTATATTAAATAGGTTGTGGTCTCAATATCATCTCACTGGTGTGGATTGGAGAGAGAGGTTTGCGCGAGAATGCTTAGACCTCGTAGTTTTCTCATCGGTAATCACTTGATAGTAGCAGAAATAGGCAGCCGGAATCGTGTTTACAAACTATCGTGATGTAATGCAAACTGATTTTTAGTTGTAAATCTTACGAATAATTTGTATACTTGTTTATGTTCTACTACATTGTTTAAACATTGCTGACGTAAAATTCATTTGGATAAAGCTTAAATGCACTTATTAAATTGATCAGTTAGGTGCAAATTAATAAAATATCATCACATTTTATTATTGGAAATTGAAAAGTAGAAAAAGTAAAAAGCACTTTTAAATTGACTTTTTCAATAAATTGACTAAAGTTTAAAAATAAAAATCTATTTTGCTAGTTTTATAGCTGATTTATAACTTTTAATACACATTATATTTACTGTACATAAATGAAACTGTGTTTTGCATCTATAAATGATTAAAGATAGTGAACCACTCTTTTTATTTTATTAAAATTGTTAAATTTTTCCACTGAGGCAATGATGGCACAGTTTTTACGGTATAAAAATATTTATTCTCTCTTCAGAAAACTCACAAAATTTATTCAAAGGCAACAGTGTAAGCACTCTCAAGCTTCAACACAAGCTTCAACAAAAACAACTTCGAATACAGCGATTATACAAGCTAACTCCAATAGGTAAACAAAGCCAACTGCTTTCATCGAAGTCCGAAGTCAATCTGAAAACTTTCCCGATCTACAGTCTTATTTATACTTGGCGCGAGAGAACAATCGAGAAATTTCCAGCCAATTCGTCGGAAAAGAAAGTTCTCGAAACTTCTCGATTGCTTTAGGTGTTGCCACCTTTTCCTAACCAGTATAATCGCTGTTAAAAAAATAAAATAAGATAAAAATAAATTACAATAGAATTTTAAAATAATACGTCACTATTTACACTATATACAGACAATTTGTGCAACAAAATATTATTTAATTACTTATTTATAAATACTATTATATATCATTTACGAAAAATCACATCACTAATTTTTTATAAATATTAATTATAGGACCTCTTTACTTTAAAACTTTTTTAACTTTTTAAGTTAAAGAGAACCTAATTAGTATTTATAGATAATTAATTCAATAGTATTTATAGATAATTAATTCAATAGTATTTTTAGTAATTTTTATTCATTTTAGGACATGTATTGAAATAGATTTTATAAGTATTTTTAGATATATTAATTTTATTCCTAATTATTATAGGATTACGTTATGTTAGACAACGCGAGTACATGAATGTTCAAATTTCGCTAAATTCTTTGTTTGAATAAAATGTTTAATTGGATCATATCTTAGCACAATCACCTTTAAGTAATTTCCCTCATTCACTTTACCTGAAAAAAATTAAAGCACTGTAGATAAATGTAAAATTAACTTAAAAACCACAAATCTAAAATGATTTACTCATTACTCAAAAGTAATTCATGTAGGTATTCATGTTCCAGCATCCATCTCAATCAAAACACGGTCAGCACCCATGCTGAGAGAAAATCTACATCAGCTGAATTTTTCTTCAATAATAAAGGTTAATCATTCACAATCACGCAAATTTTTCTGATAGCGCTCCATATTAAAGCCTTCAATAAGTGTCCAAGTGATTTATTCCGTGTGTTCAGGAAATTTCGAAAATTTTCGTCTTAAGCTGGTTAATCAGGAGTAATCTCAAACGTGTTACAATGCACATTGTACAGGGTTATTATAAAGTAAGCATTCATGTAATAATCACATTTTATTACATAAATTACAGTATTATTCAATCATATTCTACTCGGATACAGTTTTTTACAGTTCAATGTGTCCTCCTTGCATCTCGGCCCACCACCGCCGCGTTTCAATGTGGCCCGGAACACATAACTGGTGTAATTTCATCAATAGCTGCTGTTATCCGTTGTTTAAGCTCTTCAATGTTGCATGTCTTCACCTGGTACACCTTGGATTTTATAAATCCCCATGAAAAGAAACCTAGGTGGGTTTCAAGTTTGCCAGGGAAAGCCTGATTGGGGTAGTAATGAACAATCAGGTCAAAATGGGAGCAACATTGTACAGCTTAAAAAACAGAATACAGCCTCAAATGAGGAAATTACACCCTCTACTTCGCGTCATGTTTTCTGAGACACGGTGTATAACTGGGTGCTGTGCCAAGATGTACAAAGGGGGACGCATTGAAATGTACTAAAGGTGCATCCTGGTATTGTATATTATCATAAATAATGTAATTTATGCAATAAAATGTGACTGCCACATGCACGTTTAGTTACTTTTTTATCCCCATATACAGTTAAAAGGAGAAATCAGTCAAAATATGAATAAAATAGGGAAAAAGAGCTTTAGTCAAAACGTGTTTTAACTCCTTTTTTGAGTTAAAACCAATTCTAACCAAGAGCTCTAGTTAGAAACGCACTATCCAAATAAAATATATTTTGTTCAGTTATAGGTTGCTTTATCAAACCTAGTTTTACTAACTATAGTTACATTTCTTAGAACTTGTTATATAATATATTCTTCAAATAATACAAGACATTTTTTATAAATAAATAATATTGTCTTATACATAATTTTACTTGAAATTAAATTTTAATAGATTGAGATTGCAGAGAGATCCCGTTAACCCACAATGTTTGGTAAATTCTTGTTTAACTAATACTTTCCCGTCAACTGTAGTTTGAACTAAAATTAATCAACTAAAATGGGTTTTTCCTAGCTATCTCTGTTTGAAGGGGCTTTAACTAAATTCATCCGACAAAACGAGTTTTAACTAGAGCTCTCAGTTTAAACTCGCTTTTTCTAGTTAATACGGGTTTTGACTGATTTCGGACAGAATTGCTCCAAAATATGATGTTGAGTAAGCGTTAAAGTTAGTCTACGATTTCCAAATTTTGACGAAGATTAAAATTACTATTTTTTTATTTTTTTTTAAATATATACTATTCTAGTGAGATATAAATCATTGAATATAAGTAATTTAGATAACTTGATAAAATAAATTACGAGGATAAATAAATTTTAAAATTAGTATAATTTTTTTTCTCACTCTAGCCGACCAAACGGTATAGTGGTTAGCTTGCTAGCTTCTAGACCGCGAAGTTGCGGGTTCGAGTCCCGTGTAAGGCATGGGTGTTTGTAAATGTATCTTGGCTTGTCAAATGACGAATGTTTCGGCGCATTATAGCCCTCGTGTTGCTGACAGATAATCTGAAAACAACCAACTATTTTATCACTCTTGTTCTTGTTCTTCTTTGACTACTTCTTTAAGTGTTGCGTATATACAACGGCAATATCGTTGGGACAACAAAACGTTAAATTTTTTGCTAGTATTAAATAGGTACGTAAATGCACATTTTATGTATTATAACTCATAAGATACGTTATATAATAGGTAAGTAAATACATATTTTTTATTTTCCGTCTATTGAAGTTTTTATATAACATCCTACAGCAGCATTACCGGGAATGTAGCATTAAATGAAAATGCAATTCTAATGTATTTTTGGGAGTCGCACAGGTAGAAAAATTAAGAAAAATAATTTAAAATAATGTGATACCTCAAAATCTTAAGTTTCTTCGGCCGATTATAAGATAAAAGATCTATTGATCATTTAATTTAAGTATTACAAACTATAGCAATACTAATAAAATTTGTTCTCTAAATGTCGCAGTCCACCTGAAGGCTGTGAGGTTAGTGCTCTATCTTCTTTGCATTCCAAAGGTTTCAGGTTAGAATCCTGAGGATAGGCATGGATGTTTGTTGTGGTTCGGAATCCACGTTAATCCTTGGTTAGTCGGGTCAAAGCCCCTCACAATCAATTTCGCAATAGATGATAGTCAATGATCAAAGCCTTCTTGCATGTTTTTTCAAGTTATTTAAAAAATATTTTTTAATTTTTACTTTAATGTTGTGTTTTTTAATTAAAATACCCACTTTGATATTTGGTCACGAATTCAATGGCATGCACAAAAATTTGAATTTGAGGGATATTTGTCCCCCACGCGACTTGCCGCGAGATAAAAGGTCGCGCGCCTAACCAAGGTTAAACTGTAGATCCCAGTCTCATTTGGCGTTATTGTGCTAAATTCTAGATCACTGAGCGTACAAACCAAAAACCTTTAAATGTCACACATATAACATGGAATGGCCCACTGCTTCCTTTAAAAATAAATATTACAGATTATTGTTTTTTTTTTTTTTTTTTTTTTTTTTTATAAGGTTTTTGTCTTTTTAATATGGTGAATTTATGTAGGTAATCAATCTATATCAATAAAAGTATAAAGCAAAGCTAAATTAATCGTTAATCGCAAAAACTTTTATTATTTGAGATTGCCCTTGACATATTAGGCAACAATTGTTCAAAACTAGGTACATTTATATTGTATTTAAATGTGATATTTTATTAATTTTTGCATAAAATGCCAAATTTTAATTTTAAATAAACAAATCCGAATGTGAATACTTTTAAAGATTGTTTTCATACGAATGAAATGATTTAGAAAATTTTGATACTTATTGCATACATAATTAATAATTATAATTGCGTACATTTGGGTAGAACCATTTAATCAATTTAATATATTTAAGATAACTTACAATTCCCAATGGTCAACTACTCTGATAATCATACACATGACCTCCGGCTAAATGAAATAGGCACCGGAATATAGAATGCAGTTTGTCCAAGTTGAATGGTGTATTGCAGAATTCTCCTAAAGGGTATTATTCAAAGTTTCAATTTATATGCTTGGAAAGGATAAGGATAATAAAATTACTTTCGAGAGACTGGTCATTTATATGCATATAGGATAGACAGTTGCGCTTTGGGAAATGATTAGAAGTATATAAGGATGACTTTCGTTAGTATAAACAGTGATGTAATAACGTAGAGGTTTTTATAAATTTAAATGTTTATATTTAATTTAAGGAAGGATATACTATGAAATGTAGGATTGCTTGTTAATTTAGCATCAACAATCTTAAATTATTTTAAATATTAATATTCGAATAGTATAAATATGTTGTGCAGCATAAAACCAGACACTAAAAATGCTGATTGGTAGGTATAATGTTATATTTATAAAATCCGAATGATAAGAAACAACTTTAAGCCAAAACCTCCTATTATTGGAGAAGTATATCATTGGTTATAACAATTTAGAGATAATAATGTATATTTAAAGACATGCCTTATTACTTTAAATTACCCATATGTAATACATAAGGTAATGAAAGTATAAGGTTCGGTCAGAAAAAAAAAATTGATTTTTTTTTTCTTCATTTCTTCACGTTTTGGAACATCCTGATCTCAAAAAAGTGATCTAGAAAAAATTTCTGTCTGTGTACGTGGTCAGCATAACTCCCGAACAAATTGACCTACGATGTTCAAATTTGGTGAGCAGGCTGGGGATGGTCCAAGGACCTACCATTAGGGTTTTCGTCAAAATCGAGCATGCGCATAAGGTAGCTGCAATTGAAAAAATCATGTTTTTCAATGATTGCTAAAAATGTCTGTAACGATTTTGATAAAAATCGCTGTGCTAATGCCTCTTAAGGTGTTATAAACATCCCCGCCTCCGAAATTCCCGTAGAAATGCTTCAATGAAGTAAAAAGTGGAAAAACGAATGCCTTTAACACAGAGTTCTCTTTGCTTGAACATAGCTCATGAACGATCGTTTTTTCTCCTCTCCTCAGTTTGCCGACCAAACGGTATAGTGGTTAGCATGCTGGCTTCTAGACCGCGAGGTTGCGGGTTCGAGTCCCGTGTTTGGCATGGGTGTTTGTAAATGTATGTTGGTTTGTTAAATGACGAAATGTTTCGGCGCATTATAGCCCTCGTGATGCTGACGGCGCCAGATGATCTGAATACAACCAACAACCTCTCCTCAGTTTCACTTATTATAAGAAAGGATAATATAAGAATTATCGAAAAGTATATCGCCAAAATTTCCATTTTGGCAAAGTTTTTTTTTCTTTCAAAGTCCCATCTTACAATTATCGCAAAAAATTTCGCCAAACTGGTCATTTTTTCTAAAAAGTGGGCCGTGGTCCATGGGTTGGAAACCACTGCCATAGGGAGTATACTTTTTCTCACATTAGAGACGCAAATGTGGACAGTTGCCCTCAAAACATCACCTAAATGGCTTTTCCTTTATCATTCCTTTACATTAATGTACAAACGCTTTGTCTATCCATCTGTTGAAGAGCTATATTTCTAGACAAAACTACAAATGCTACATATACACGTACGATATGTTAAATGAAAGATCTCATCGACACAAGTTCCTATAGCAAAATGTAACTAATACTGCAATTCAATTTGCAATTCCCTAAGCTATTCTAAATTATTCAGACATTTATCACGTATTGAGTTTCAATAAATTAGTATTAGAAAATACGGCTGGTAGAGTGTTTTCTTAGTAATTCAATTCTGTTGCAAATAGAGATATCGGCTTGTAACTTTACATTAGGTTAAATTCTCCTGACCAAGTTTGTTGCCAAACGCGCCAACTAGACGGCATTTTCACTCAATAAAAATCTCCAATATGGCAGGGCTTTGTTATTATTTATCAACTTTAACAGTGAAATGTTTCAGTCATTAAACACCTCCAAACTGTGTATGCTTTATATATGTACTTGATGTACCAGAATACAAATGTGTGTAGAAGCACATTTAGTGACAGTGACTTATGTTACAAATTGCCTTATTTTTGGGACATTGTAACATCATCGTTTTCAGACAAAATTTAACACAAATATTAATAAAAAATACTTTCAACATACAAGGAATTTTTCGAACACCTATCAGTACAAAAGGGATTTAAGGGAAATGTATATAAAATATATATAAACCATTACTTTTTTTACCAATTTAATAAAAAAAGAAAAGAAATTGAATAAACATGTATAACGATTTTGAATAAAAATACATAAACATTTTGCCTTTTAGTTCAAAAATTACTATAAAGTTACTGCTTTTTGCACTATATAAATTTAATTTTTCAATATAAATGCATGCCTATTTATACAAAGTATTCTGTAGTTATAACCTTTGAAAATGAGAAATTATACTGATTTATAGTGATACTATTTTTTTTTCTAATCAAGACTAGATCAGACGAAACGGTCGTTTCGCCGCCAACCTTAAAAAAGGCAGAAACGACAGTAAGTATCTATTCTCTGCATAACTTCCAGCGAAAAAGCCGAAATTGACTTCACATAATTATACAAAAAATACCATAGATTCGTCTCGGTGATATCTTTCAAAGAAAAAAAAAGTGAGTACCTAGGACAAAAGACAACGAAGAAAAAAAATATTGAAAATTCCAAAACGAAATAAAAAAACGAGTTCTAGCCCGATTTTGATGTAAAAATTTAGACAAACGTACAGCACTAACTAATCTACAGATCTTCAAACGGATTGAATTATAGGATGCGGAATGTTTCAACTTAAAATCCTACGCTGGTTTGAACTTCATTAAATAATTCTTTCTATTTTTAATTAATTTAAAACCACTTTTTTCATTTCATAATTTGGCGACAGATAAAGGCGATCAGCTTGTAATTGAGGTTCAGATATATATGCCAAAAGTTGCCAAACAGGTTTGCTATCATTTGGAAGTTAGTTTTTCCGACATGTTAGGCTTAAGTGAGTTTTAACGTAATGTTAAAGTATAGGAGAACTAATTGGACTATAATTATATGGCTTATAACATCTTTAAAATTTAAATAATTTAATTTTTGAAGAGACAGAATTAAAGAGAAATATTTGTTCTTTAAGTTGCATGTGTTATTTGAACTGTATGACAATTTAGAGAGAGTTAACTTTCAAAAACATTTTAATTTCGGGAAATCTCCATTGAAAAATGAAAACAATCACATTTTGTTGCAAGATACTATGGGCAAAGTATAAATGTGGAGGTTATACGAGCTGACGTCACAGTCAACTCATTACAGATGACTAAATGAACCACGCATTGCGATTGGCTAATGTAATTTGCAAAAATGTCATTCTTTTTTAAAGATGTGTTGATTTTTACTTTCCGTTGTAAAATGAAATTGTAGAATCATATATCATCAAAATTGTAATTTCATAGTGAATTTTAAAATTGTTGTTAAGAAAATATTTTAAATTTTGTCAAATATCAATGGGTTATTATGTGAACCAAAATAATGCTTGGTATAATAAAAATAATTTATACTGCAATATTTATTAGACTGTAAAAAACTTGTAATATTTATTTGTAACAATTTATTAGTATAAACTTTCAATGGGATGCACGCTCTGGCCTTGTAAGTTAAAGGTGCCGGATTTGATTCTTGTGTTAGGTGTGGATGTTCGTTGTGATTCGGAATCCACGTTAAGCTGTGGGTCCCGGACTGATTAGTCGTTATTATGCACCCAAATAGGTCGTTGTGCTTACAAACTAACCAATCGAGCTGAAACTTGGCAGACAGGATCTTTGTCAATGGCAACGTATTTCTTTAAGTTTTGGGAGTTGAGTTGCCATACACAAGTTTCTAGTACTCGTTCGTGGTAGATTTTGATGGTTACTGCCGTCCGCATTCAACCAATTTGTCAATTTTCAAGTAGATTTTGGCATGCAAGATATCATTGAACTCAACTTGAAGAATTATGAATATTCATGGTACCAGGTGTACCATAGGTGGTATTACTTCTGGTTTATCAATTTTTGAAGATAAATATGACATGTTGGGTGTCGTTAGACTTGTCTTGAAAAATTATGAATGTTTAAGGTACCAGGTATAGCATAGGTAGTACCACTTTCGGTTTATCATTTTCCAAGATAAATATGGCATGTTGGACTTTTGTTTTGATGAATTATGAATGGTTTAAAGTACCAGGTATGCTATTGGTACCACTTTCGGTTTATCAATTTTAAAGATAATTATTGCATGTAAGGTATCGTCGAACTCAGTTTGAAGAATTATGAATATCCCTGGTACCAGGTTTACCATAGGGGATAAATAGAAAAACGATGAAACGGACAAATTCAAAAAAGAGAAGTCGTCAGTGTTTAAAAAAAATTTATGATATCCCCCAAAAAAACACTTTTGAAAAGTAGAACCACCACCAACCTCAAAAACCCAAAAAACTTTCTTACAATAAAAAAATCATAAACATGATGAAAATTTTCAGCCACAAACACAGTGATATAAAAAAATGGCCAACCTCTGATTAGAACTCTCGGTTGTGACTCGCTTACGAATGTATGCTTACTTAATTTATTTTTAACATTTAAGTTCCGCTCCCATAAAAATTTACGCTGCTTGAGGTTGGCGCCCGTCTTAATTACTAACCTTTAAAACCCCCCACACATAAAAACTTTCCAAAATGTATGTATCAACCAAACAAAAGCTTACCAGAAACACTTTAGTTTCCTACTTAAAAAATTCTTAATAACGATTCAAATGCGAGCGTTTGAGCACAGTTTCTCTATACTATTTTGAAAATTACACGAGCATGAATATTTACACCACTTTGTATTTCGTACCCATCCAAATGAAATCATAAACTCAAATATTCGTGCAAACATCCATAAATTAGTTTAAACGCAAGCATTGTTAATATTCCTATGACGGGCGCCAAGCTCAAGCAGCGTAAATTTTTATGGGAGCGGAACTTAAATGTTAAAAATAAATTAAGTAAGCATACATTCGTAAGCGAGTCACAACCGAGAGTTCTAATCAGAGGTTGGCCATTTTTTTTATATCACTGTGTTTGTGGCTGAAAATTTTCATCATGTTTATGATTTTTTTATTGTAAGAAAGTTTTTTGTGTTTTTGAGGTTGGTGGTTCTTCTACTTTTCAAAAGTGTTTTTTTGGGGGTATTATATATATAGGAAGGCGACCATACCATATTTTTGAATTTGGAGTGAAAGGAAAAGCAGTATTTTGATAAATCAGATAGTTTTTGAAATTTAATTAAACTAATTATATTAAGTTAATATCTTCCAGTGCATAAGTCCTCCTTAATTATAATAGGAAGTGATTTCTCAGCAAAATATTTTGAAAAAGCATTTACGAAATTGGAAAAGTATTAAAATACTACGATATGAAAGACTTTCTGTATAGAAATTTGTCGTTTAAATTTACCACATATTTGCATGTTTAGCGATACCCAATGTCTTCCGAAAACGTGTAAAATATCAATTTTCAATAAAAAAGCACTTCCAAGTTTTTATTGCAATGTTAAAATGAAAGTTTTATAAAAGTATATTTACTAAAATGTATAATTATCTTTCTGTGAAAAATGTTTAAAAAATACAACATTTTTATATGATAAATTGTCATTAATTTAGATTTAAATTTAGCTTGTTACCACCATTTGTAAAATAGATGCAATACCAGCTTGGTTATATTAAACATGGTATCTTATACTCTGGTTTACTGTTGAGGATTTTAAAAGGAATCCAAGTTTCAGTCTGTTGGATATGAAGCAGTGACATCATCACACTTTCTGATGCTTCAGAAGCAAGTTGATGACTACCTGAATGTGAATGACAAGGGCGATATGTAGCCCATTTTACTGATTTTCTACTACTCGCTGCATTTTCAATTTCGTCTGTTACGATGTTCCTCGTCACAGAAGAATCATACCGAACAATAATTATCTGAAGTATAGCTTTGGTACTTGAAAATGTCTAATGTTTGAGGTTTTATTCTTTTCAATTTTAACAATTACTATTCGTTTAGTTGCAGGAATCTTTATATGTTACATTTTAGCAGTGAGGCATGACAAAGACACTTTCTCTGAGCCGAATTAGACATAGAGTTTTGAAATCCGGTTTCAAATATTGAGAAAATAGTATTACTCGCTTAATGGAATACGCTATTTCTATAAGAGGATACCTTTTTCAAAAACTCATAAGGGTGCGAACATACTCGCATGATCTCTATATATGTACGGCAAAGCCCTCACTCACTCATCACTAATTCTCCAACTTTCCACAGGTCCACAACTCTGAAAATTGGTACAAATATCAACAATGGTAAACATAGAAAAAGTAAGCTTTTCCAATCTCGATTAACCCACTTTAAGGGTCGATAAGGAGTTAAACGTTCCACACGAGGGATATTCGAATGTCCTACTTCCCATTTCGTCACAATTCTAAGAATTTATGAGAATATCAATAAAGACAAACGTAGAAAAAGTAAACTATTCCGACCTCGATTAACCCAGTTTAAGGGGTGGAAAAGTGGTTAAACGTTCCAAACGAGGGATATTCGAATGTACTACTTCCCATATGGTTACAATTCTAAAAATTGGTACAAATGTCAAAAAAGAAAACATAAAAAGTTAAGCTATTCCGAGC
The DNA here is from genome assembly GCA_963978545.1 of Linyphia triangularis. Lineage (NCBI taxonomy): Eukaryota > Metazoa > Arthropoda > Arachnida > Araneae > Linyphiidae > Linyphia > Linyphia triangularis. The sequence goes on from OZ021726.1 coordinate 32,696,364, forward strand.
TTGATTAACCCACTATTAGGGGTCGAAAAAGGGTTCCAAACGAGGGATATTCGAATGTTCTACTTTCCATCTCGTCACAACTCTGAAAATTGGTCTAAATGTCAAAAAAGAAAACATAAAAAGTTAAGCTATTCCGAGCTCGATTAACCCACTTAAGGGTTGGAAAAGGTGTTTAATATTCCAAACGAGGGACATTCGAATGTTCCTCTTCCAATGTAGTCATAATTCTGATATTTGGTGCAAATGTAAAAGAAATAAGTTATTCCAATATCAATTAACGAATTTTTAAGGGATGAAAAGTCGACCCAACATTGAAACTATACGAGGATTATCTTAATGTCTCAATTCCAATACAGCTACTACTTTGAAATTTAGAACTAAGAGCAAACATAAACACAATAAACTATTGCAATCTCGATTACGTAACTAAAAAGGGTCCGAAGGGAGTTAAACGTTCTAAACGAGGGATATTCAAATGTCTCTTTCTAATATATTATTCACAATTATAAATTTTGTTAAAAATTTCAACAAAGGAAAGTTCCTATTTTGATAAATAAGTTTGTCGGGATAGAAATGGGCACAAACGTCTGTAGTGTAGAATAAATGAATATCTTTTGATCGCTAAAATGCTAATGGTAAAATTTCGTTGCGCAACACGTGTATTCAGCTAGTGTAGATATAAGGCGATATTAAGTTTATAGGTAGCTTTTTTTGTATCCATGTACGATCTCAAAATATGGTTTGCTGTTATTAGCCAATTTAAGAGTGCAACTGAACTTAGTATATTCTGTCTAGGAACGTTGCAGTGTTCCTCCACCAAGTCTCGATGAAAAATGGCAGAATCTGCAAGATTGTATTACGTTGATTATGTTCGATACATATTTTCTACTCCTCCTTTACTGCTTAGCTTCTACTATAGTTAAAACGTGGATTTTTCAATTATGTTGCCCCAGGTGTTCAAGCAAAAAACAATATAATTATTAACACTGAACAAAGGAATATAACACTAATAGACTTTGGAAATCATCGTAGTTAAGAGAATTTTTTTCTGATTGTGACCAAAACTTTAACTCAGTTCAAAAACGAGAACTGTTTGCTAATTTGAGTTCCTTTTTTAGTTTCTGCATTCAATTAACCCATTGAACTGAAATGAATGAATCCAGCTTACCACGAGCTTTCTTGAGCAAACTGACAATGATAAGCTGCATTCACTTGAAATTATTGAGAGTTGATGCTTTTTATTAGAGGAGTATATGTAAGTCATAGTGAGTGTATTGCTTTAATGCACTTGTGCAGGAATTTCTGTTAGAATGTAATTAGTATATATCTATGCAATCAGTATCGCGCATAGTAACTGCACGATACGACGTACTAATAAAGTGCAGTAGCGGTTATTTTACTAGTGATACCTATCTATAAAAGTTATATCTTCATATAATAGAACTATGCATGTTTATTTTGTGTACTACATTATATTGAAACATGTACTTTTTTCGTTCAAATACTATCTAAAACTGCTATATTTGTGTTAAACATTACTGAAATAAATTTCTGAATCAATTTATGTTCTTATATGTATATATAACAATCAGCATTCGTATAAATTATGAAACTTATAGTATTTTTACGAATAACAAATTATTTGAGCAATAGAACCATAAATTTCTCAATCAATTACGTCATCTTAAAACTTAGAAAAATAAGTTGTAGGGAAATTAAATTACTGAGCAGTGCTAATCTAAACAAATTGCAGTTGAAAGGGTTAGAAGGTATGCTTTTCATGTCTTTCATTGAGAACAAAGGTCTATTTTCAAGTAATTATCAGACATTTGAAATTTTACCAGTCTAATGAATAATAAAAATGGTTAGATTTCACAACTTTTTCTGGTTGGTTATTTTACTTGGTGTGTAATTTAACGTCTAATTATTTTCCATAACTTTGAAAATCGGCGCAGAAAATGCCTTTTGAACAACTGTTACACCATCTAGTGCACATAAGAGATGTTATAATACGAAGCTTGTGAGCGTGAAACAAATGCAATCATTGTATTTGACTCCCAGCTCCAACAAACGAATTACTCTTTCGTGACCTGTATTGTTATTTGTTACCTTAGGTTTATTCAACTTACTACCAGAAATTTAACTATGAAGTATTCTATAGTTCTGGCTTATCCCACTAACATGGCCGACTTATTACCCTCCTGTAAAAATATAAAATTCTCTCCCTTTCCAGTACATAGATAATACTTCAGATCCATCTTGATTGGCATTTTCTTGTTTATGGTATCGTATGGTTTCTTTCATTGAAGTATAACCATGTGGTAAATCTATCGTTTCTGGTTCTCTGTCTCTCTGATATAGTCCTCTGATCTTACTGTGGTCTATTCTGATGAAATTTTGTCTTTGTTCAAAAATCTAACAACTTGCAAGACAACCCTTGCAATTGTTCTACAGGGTAGCCAGCTTAAGAGTCCCCGTATTTCAGATTCCTCAGATCATATCTTAATATAACTAACATTCATATGAAGTTATGACATGCTAATAATATTAATATTAAAATATGATATGAATTATATTGATCAGATATGTTAGATTATATTCTGAGAATAATTTTAGAAAAAAACTACTCATTTTGATTCGAACAATGAATCAATAAACACAATAACTAAATTGCACTTTGTATCTTGAGGATAAAGAGTTTTAATAGTAAAAACCATATTCTTGAAATTTAACACTGAAAAATTACTAAAGTTTAAATTTTTAACGGACCTTTGAATATGTTTTCATCAATTTATGTTTCATTTTTAAAAATATTCAAATTTCGTAGATCTTGACGATCCGTTCCAAATGCGATGGAAAAAGAATTCACTGCTCTATTGAAAACCTTATAAATTTAAAATTCACCACTGATTTTTTTATAAAATCAAGGTATGTTAAATTTTTAAAAATCTCAAATGTGCAGTTGACATTTCTAGATAAAAAAAACATAGAGTAGCTCCTGGAATAATAGAAGGTTTTGACAAATTTACTTAAAACCTATTTTTTGATGACAATGAAGGCAATTAATACTTTTTTCGCAGGAAATTTTAAAAATTGTTTATTTATATGGCAGTTATAAATGCTGACAAACTATTTATGAATATTGCGCATTTTATATTCGTATTTTTTTTTAAATTGACTGTGTTACAATATTTAAATTGGTTTTATTAATTATACCAATAAGGCATAACAAAGTTTAATTCTGTAAAGTATGAAGTTATTTTTTTGTAAAAGTTTGTATTTGTATAAATTATTGCTTTTGCTATAGTTTGTAGTATAACTTAAAATAATTATAGAAAAGACAGAAAGTATTTGTCGATATAATAAATACTAGTTAATATTATTCCAAGATCTATGAAAGAAATACAAAATCAAAATTATTCCAAATAACCTAATTATGCTAACTTACATTTTACACAATTTAGGCATTAAATCATGCTAAATATAACTCTTAAAGTTGTTATATTATGTTTAATAAAGATTGAAAATAATTTTTTACAGTTGACGTACTATCCTATAATTTATTTTAATTTATGTACATATATTTACTTTATATATAATCATTTAACGTTTATTCTAATATAGGCTAATATTATAAATGTTTTCTCATTACATCACTTATAATGCAAATAGATAATTTAACAGTGTAATTACATTAATGAAATAAAACAAAAATCGAAAATAAAATACAGTTTATAAGCGTTTATTAAAATATATATTAGAATTAAGTGAATTAAATAGTAAGAAACTGAAAATACTCTCTTGGTATAATTTAAACAAAATACTCCTTTTATAAAGTTAGCTCAAACTTCTCGAAAGTGGTGCAAAATATTTATTATATCCATATTTAATCACTCAATCCATGTAATATATTTTGAAGAATTGTTTGGGGACATTTGTTGGATAACTTTATTACTCCAAGCAAAAATTAATATGATAGAAAATACGGCTCATGAAATTAATCAAAGCTAAATATAAAATAAAAGTAAGATGTTCAATATCTATTTAATTTGCTCAGTTTAAGTGTCAAATATTCTATTCTATGCAGTGTTAATTTCATTTACTTTTTTCTATTCTAAATGTTTTCAAATGGAATAAAACATAATCTTTACAAATGGAAAATACACTATTTTTATTAGAATAAAATTTCGCTTATATCTAGTCGATTTAAAAAACTGATTAAGTAAAATTAATTTATTTTAAATATGAAGTTTTTTATTTCAATTTTCCGAGTTTTTTTATTCATACTCTTATATATTTCTATAAAAATGCATTTATTTTTAATGTACTTGGCTGATTTATTATTTTCCATTAAATACAATACTTTATATTCTGAAGTATTTAATGCTATGCAATATTTAAGATTTAAGAGAAATTTCCAAACTACTGTTTTACTACAATTTTTAAGAACATATTTATTAAATAAAAAAATATATTGTGATCTTAAATGTTCTCTAACTAGTTGAGGTACGAGCTTAAATAGCTGTTTTAGCGCTGTGATTTGGTGCTGCCCCAGTATAGCAGTTCAAATTTGTTCTATAGACCACAATTTATTTTACACCCATTCACTCTCTACCCTCAATATATCTGAAGCACAAAGATATGATATGAAATTGTGTTCCCGATAATCTGGATTAGTCAAGATACCGTTTGAAATATCACTTTCATATTGGTTCAGTAGATCTCAAATTAAATCATACTTCTTTTTAGGTAAGAAAGATGTTATAGGGAGGGGGGGGGGGTCTAAATGTTATGCAGACAGGGACTTTAATCTTGTTGTGAAAGGGAAATGTGCAAAATTTCATAAAGATCAGAATATAACTAAATACAAACGAAAAAATGTATGCACACTTAATAATACACTTCCTTAGAATATTATTCTCCACCAAGGGTGGGTGGGTGGGTTGGTTAGTTGGTTGGTTGTATTCAGATTATCTGGCGCCGTCAGCAACACGAGGGCTATAATGCGCCGAAACATTCGTCATTAGACAAGCCAACATACATTTACAAACACCCATGCCTAACACGGGACTCGAACCCGCAACCTCGCGGTCTAGAAGCTAGCACGATAACCACTATACCGTTTGGTAGGCAACCAAGGGTGGGTATTTATATAAGGAGAATTGGGCAGTGACTACTACTTTTCCTAGGATATATTATTTTATATATCCCTTGGATATATACTACCAGGGACCATGGACATACTCCTTCTTAGATATATTATTAATTAATAATGGTAGCACTGATCAGCGTTAACGCAACTGAAAACAAGTTTTTTTTTTTTTTTTTTTTTTAGATAGTGATCAGAAAGTTTGCTGTGGATACAGTCAAGAGTGCGGTTTTTATGTAATTAAGCTACAGGTTTTTTTTTCCTCTTTTCATAACACTGGCTGGGTTAATTATACTCTCAACGCTCACTTTCATTAGATTAATAAGCACTCTTCAGTTTTCAATCCGATTGGGGTATTGTAAAATGACTTTACTTTGCAAGACCAATAATAATATAACCCATAACAAAGTTTTTTAATATAAGTCCTTTACATCCGTTTCCAATTTTTATATGTATTAACATTTTTATATTATTGCCAGCGTGTGTGTGGCGTTTACATCTAATTTTAATTATTAAAAACATCTCTATCAGCAAAATACTCGACAAACTACATTAAAAATTTTTTTAATTAAAAATGAATGTGAACTTATTTATTCACGTGCAAATATCTGTTATTTATTCTGATTAAAACAATTTTGGAAACAGGAAACAATGTGAACGTTAATCGATTAAATTTCTTTCACTTACAACGTTACTACGCAACGTTGAATTGCCTGCACAAAACTCCATAATAAATTTATGCATTCACGTCCAATTATCTTTTTATTATTCTGATTAAAATAAATTTGGCAACATGAAAGAGTTTCAACAGTGATTGGTTCAATGGGATTTATTATTTATCCAAAACTGTAAGGTATACATATACGTTGGGAATCGCAAAAATTGACCCAAACAGGCATTTTTGTTTCTAAAATGTTGTCCAATTCATTATCTTTAAAATGATACCAATAACTTTCTTATAGTTAAAATACTTTTTTAATTACATGCAATTTCGTAAAGGTCGACGTTTAAAACATATTGGAAAAAAGAAAATGTCGAAAACTTTGAACTCAATTTCTGGAGAACTGATTTTCATTGTTGAGTGAATGTACTCCAACGGTGATATCTTAAGAGTTAATTAACTGATTTTTAAAATTTAAATTGTATAATTTAGATAACATTTCAGAGCACGGGCTCTACTTGTTTACAAAAATTTTGGAAAAAAATAGATTTTTCTTATGTATTTTAGAATATTTTTAGTTTTGGAAATTTTGTATTTTTTCTAGTATTTTTCATGTTAAATGTTAAAATTTAAAAAATATTTAAGTTATGCATTATGTTTTGCTTAGGCCCGTGTATCAATACCTTGTCTTTAATTTCCAGTAAGAAATTTGTTTCAAAATTAATTAGGTATTATTTTATCATCGTTGCAATTAGGCCTTAATTAGTGAATTAAAATTCAATTAATTAAATAAATGTTTTATTTTTTTACTTTTTGTTACTGCAAATACATTACATTTTTTGCTTTTGTAATTCTCACAAAAATTTGACACGCTGGCATAAGAAATAAAAAAAAAAAATTGTCCAATGTATATGCATACCTTAGCTTTTGAAGATTTACTCGGCAGCCAGAAACCAAAATTATAGTTAATATAAAGGATTTAAAACACCTTTTTTGACCTTGTCCACTCAAAGTCATTCGCTACAGAGTTGTTCAAATTATTTATTTCCTGACCTATATATTACTACAACTGAAACTTGTTACTTTAATTAAAAAAAAACTTGGATAAATGTTAGTGTCTGACTGAAAAACACTAATGGTAAAATTGAAAAATTTCCATTCATTGATTGGTTTCCGAAATAAAAATCCAGTAAGGGGCATTTCTAGATGTCAAATGTGTATAGAAATTTTCTATTAGGGTATTGTAAGCTAAAGTTCGATCATTTTCGATAAACTGTATAATTAATCAAAAAATCACATTGAAGTGCTTGTTATTTATATATTTGGAACAAAATAAGTTAAAACAACCAATAATATTTTTTATATTGTTAAAATAAAACTTGTACCTAATTAGATATAAAATATCAAAGGGATTTTTTAATAGTAGAAACCATTGAAACATTAAATCAGGTGAATCATAGTTAGTTGCAGCTAAATGTATAAATTTCCTATTTTTCGAATAAGAGTAATATAAATGGATACCGTTCCCTTTCTTATGACGTATAAGAATAGGTGCAAACGTGGAAAATTAAAATCGATTATATGACTCTCTACTGTCGTAATCGCCATTTACTCGTTTTAAAAATCAGATTGTAGAAGTCAGTTGAAAAGAACCAAATTTCTGTACCCTTACGTGCTGGGAAACTTTTCTGACTTTGTTAGCCTTTTTTTTTTAGAAGTACATTTAACTTTCGTATTTTTTCCCAAACACTTAACATTATTTTGAAAACAACAAACACATAGTATACTTTGACATAGTGTTCCAAACGTGATTTAAAATGCATTCGTCTATGAAACGCTGCTCTATTAATGTGTTTAAAAAAAAAAAACTAAAATATTGGCTTTAAAATTTATAGCTAATATTTGTGATATAAATATGATTTTAATAGAATCTTAATTGAAAGCAATGCGATGTGAGGATATTGCGCCCATAAAACAAATGCGGGATAGGCATATATACTCTTATAGATCGCCTCTTTATCCCCTGTATTTTAATCCAATAAATATTTTTTTTATTAGAAAAATATGTGCCAATGAATAAGAGAGCTCGACCATAAGTTTGAAGTATCTTTTTTCTATTAACACCTATGTTAATGACTTTTACGTTTCATTTTTTCATGTACTTTATTTTTCATACTCTTGTCAAGAATTTATTCCCATCTATACTCACCTTTGTCAACTTAAATCTAGAAATACCTCCAGCCACCGAGTGCAATAAAAGTTCCCACTTCCTCTGTCACTGGTAATTGTTTATTTATACATACTACACTAGTGTATGCATATACTACTGAAAATAAAATGAAATTCATAGTCTGGGGGGCTATTTTTTGTAACCTCAAGTGGTATTGACTTTTAGTACAGATTGTATCTCGTGTATCATGCTGTGTAGGCCCAACCATGCTTTCAAGTATGAGTAGCATAAGTATTGTGTGAATGGAGATAACCTAATAAAAAAAATATTCAATTAAAAACTTCTTTAGTTATTTTTGATATGATGCTAAAAGCTATTTGGTAGAAGATAACCTAGCTTTTTGTCTAAACAAAACATTAAAAATAATGTCAACCTATTGATTTAACAACAGTTGGTATATCTAGAGGAAGACATTTGGGCACTGTCACATTATCTGTGATTTCCCCCTTTTAATTTAAGTCAATTTATTGAATGTTTTAAATTTCTTCTCTCTTTTTTTTTTTTTTTCGTAATTATTTTTAGTTTCAACAACTGTTTTTTTTTTTTTTTAAATCTTTATATCCTCCTGAGAACCACGACTATTTAAAACATGATTTAAAGCTCATTTTTATGTATATTATTCTTTTGGGTCTATGTAACGTATTTTTAAAGTTATTGGGTTTCAACTATAAAGATGGGGCAAAAAAATGACTATCTTTTTAAGCTTGCAAAAATTCTGAAATTTAATTGTGCAGATGTGAAATATAATTCTAATTTAAACATTTAAACACCTTTGTCAAATTTGTGCTAAATGCCAAAGAAGCTCCGTAAAAATACTTTTCGACAACCATTTCTACATGACATTTCTGGGTGTTTTTTCTACCTTTAAATAAAATTTAAATTGCAAAATGACATTCTAATTAAAGGCTACAACCACCGCTTCATAATAATAGTTTATTTACAATTGAGCATTGTGTTATTTGTTTGAAAATTAAAGTTATATATATAAAAAAAACTTCGTTATTTATAGAGCAATCGAATTAAATGTTAAAAAAAAATTCCGAGGGAGACTTATGATTCTTAGGGAGACACGGAATACGGTTAATCATCAGACCAAACTGTGCCGTGCTGAGTTCTGCTTTCCAAATCAAATTTCATTATATCTCTCGGAAATAAAATGCAATATACGACTCTAAGTAAATTGAAAAAGTAATTTTTCTAAGCAATCTTAAATGACTGGTCCACTACTTTCGTCAAATACTGAAGCTTTAAATTGTACAGCCTCATTAGATAACTATTATATACATTTTAGATCAAATATACCAAGCAGCAAATTTCTCGTGGTGCAAATATCAAAATGAATAGTTTATCAGTATATTTACTTTGGTTCTTTTTAGCATGAGCCTAAAAATAACCGCCTAAACCTAAAACCATAGTTTGTGTTCCACATTAATAAGTTGGACTAATTGGAGTCAATTAATTCGCATATTGTCTAACCGTTGTATAAAATGGTCCGGAAAATCACGAAGAAGTTAAACCCTTCGTAGAAGTTAAACCGTGTAAATTTTCTTCAATAAGCAATTTTTTATTTGTATTGCTTGAATATCGCAATATTTGCACTGGAAATTTTGAATTATATTTAGTCTAGAGTTAGTGGAAAAAATAACGCAACATCATTGTTTTAAAAACTGGAAATTATTGAAGCATGAATGTAATGAAATGTATTTTGTTGCGTGAAAACGAAATAAATTTAAAAAGAATTGATTTGCAGCCAGATACTATTTGTAAGTATTTTAAATAAATTAAATATCGAAAACTTTAATTTAATGGGAACGAATACTAGTTCTGAAAAGTAATACTTATCAATACATTAAAATGTTTAGCATAAAAATTTTATGTTATAAAAAATAATTATTTTTTTCCTTTCTAATATCCTAAATGAACGTAAGAAACAAAATTTTCAATGTTATCATTGTACTTTTGTTTATATACTTGCAAACTAATTCTGATTTAAATTCTGAATATTTTAAAAGATATACTTTAAATATTTCATGTTATTTTTCAGTTTCAGAATTCTTATTCAAATAAAAATTTAATTTTTATTTTGTGCTATACGTATGGGCAGTTTTAAAAGCACCAATATATCAATTAAACATGAATAAAATTTATATTAAAATTAAATTTATATTATTTCCATATTTATGCAATAATCTGTAAAGTTACTTAACTTTTCTTTAAAATTTATAATAAATAAGCTTTCAAAATAGGAAGAAAAAAAAAAAAAGAAAAAAAAAAATTCATGAAGAAATTTGCAGATTTTTGTCTGATTGGATTTTGTAAAAACTTTTAACGAATGTTGTGTGTATAGGATATTTTCTACTTATTAACTAGATATTATTATTTGAGTTTTTTAAAGCATCGATACATCAATACAACTGAATTTTAGCTCACATACCTTTTTATATAATCAGGAGGAGGAGGGGGTGCATGCCCCTACAATACCTTTCCTGCACACACCCAAACAGATATAATTATTCATACATAAATGTTATTTTACATGACTCAAAACAACTATTTAAAAAAAAAAAAAAAAAAAAAAAAAAACTAAAGTATGCTCATGCGAAATAAATAAAAGTTAAAAGGTTATAAAGATTTTTTATAACAATATGAACCATTATGTGGGTATTTAAAAAAATGCCTTTGTTCACCATACAATTAGAAGGTGTTTTTTTTTCTGCTTCAATAAAATTTTAGATAGTCAAGTATGTTCTTATTAAGTTTATGCTCTAGAAACACTATTAATGATGATGGCGTGATGAAGATAAGTGTCCAGTAGTATTTGCCAAGTATTGAACGAACCTAACTTTGGTATTCAGATATAAATTATTTCTTTATTTAAATATTCTAGCAATAATATATTTCTGTAATTTTTTTGTTTTTATACTAAGTATAATACATTTTTATTTAAATATACACTTCATTAAGAATTACCTAATTTCTCCCACGATGGAGGAAAATGGTGGAATCAATACATGTATAGTAAATTGTAAAACTATTAAAAGGCATAACAACAAAATGAAAAATAAAGCTATATTTTCAATCTATATTGATCAAATGTCTATAACATGCATCAAAAGTTTTATGAAATAAGTTTAATAGTTTTATTTCAAGATGTTTTTAAAATTGCTACATTTTACCACCATTCCACCCCCCCCCCCTTCCCCGCTTTACTAAACTAATTAAAAAGTGTGAAACTCGTACATTATTATCAAATAATCTAAGAAATGTGATGCTTATTTACTTCCAAATAGTTAAATCAAAACAAGATAGTTGCAACTACAAGCTCATCTTCAAGAAAATCCTTAAAAAAAACACCAAAAAACAATGCATTATTATCACGATAAAAAAAAACTCCCAAGATATGCATCACCACACCTTCAAGGACTGTTCTTAAGTGGAGTTTTTCCAGCGTCAAAAAATCACCTGGAAAAAGGAAACGCAGAAAAAAAAAACAATCCCTTATCGCCAAAACTCCCCACCATGGCGCAAGTGGCGCCTGATTCTACCACGCATCTCTGGCAACCCAGACAACGAGTGGCAACCCTGGTCCCACGGCAGCGTGCTCAGAGCTCTGTCCCTCGTACATGTAGTGTGTCAAAGAGGCCAAGCCGTAGTGGGGGTCTTAGAAAGAGCGCAGCACCCTTTTAGTGTAGTTAGGCAGTAGTTTTTTGGGAAAAAAACAAATACAACTGTCCGTTTAGAAACGTCGACGGAGATACGAAAAACTACACGCCTTGCTCTACGCTCCCTTCGTTGTTGTTGTAAAAAATATCTATTTGAATATATATAAGATATATATATTTAATTATATATATACACGGTACTTTTTGCCCGGAGAAAATTATTATATTGAAGTGTATAAGGATGGAGAACGACACACACCAGAATTGTTCCGGCAATCAAGGACAAAATGATGCTGCACATGATCCAGGGTAAGCAAACAGATCATTTTATTCATCCTTCTTATTCCTTTCAATTAATCTTTTGTTTTCTCTCCCGTTGTCGTTGTTTTTTTTTAGTTTTGTCGTTGTTGTGTTTGACTTGGTTGTTTTTTGGTGTGAGTGTCTGGGAGCAAATTGGAGGGTTGGTGACAGATTGGTCCGGGATGCTCCTTCGACGTTCTTTTTGTTTGCCGCTTAATTTGTTTGTTTTGTAGTTTGTCAGTTAGATGAAGAATCGCCCGCCCGAGTTGAAAGTTGGCGAACCGGCAGTTAGTTGTCTCTCTTTCGTGATTCCGATAGGGCTTCGGCAAAGTTTTATTTCTGACTAATTAGATTGAATTGGTTGGAGAAAACAACGCTAGAAAGAATATTGATCACAATTGATAGATGAAAAGAGAGATTTCTAATATTGAAGAGCATTCTGATCCTGAAATTGATTTTAAAATATTACCCAGCAATGTTTGATTATTATCAGATTTTACACTATTTAAAAATACAATTGCTTTGTAGTCAACCAAGTAAAAACCAATAAAAAAGGTTCATGGATTCATAGGCTAAGTCCACGGTACCAAGTGCCGGCCGGCTTATCATACAGTAGCTGGCTTATCTTGCAGAACTAGATAGAATAACATTTTGTATAAAAATGGTTTGGTAACTGCGTTAATCAAGTATAAACCCAGAAAAAGCGTGCGAATTTTCGAACTTCTAATTTATTAGTGCCCGCAGGAGTTTGTTCAGGAATAAACACCAGGATTTTTGAAAAAAATTCACTGAAGTTTTTCTTCTAAAAATAATAGGGAACGCGAATTGTTAGTTGAATATCATTTGATCGAGTTTCAGTAATTTTTTCGGTTCAGTTGTATCATCTACGCATTAGAGTATTTCAATCAACTGCTGTAAAAGATATATTATTGTTTTATTTTTGCGATCGTCAATTAAATGTTAGTCCAGTGTAAGCCATTTGGAGTTTGAAATGTACTTAAGGATTTCGTTTCCAATTTGGAAGAAGATCTCGCAATATTTTTAGCATCAATGTTTTAAAACAATTTTTATACTTTCTGGAGTAAACGACAACTGCAGAGAATTCAGGTGTATTTAGTGTAGAGAAAGTTCTCTTCAACAAATTCATTACTTAAAACAAAAGAATAAAAATCTATTATAAAGTTTCATTTTCCAAAAATTTTTCATAGATATTAACTACCATTAGCCAAGTAATGCGATTAATTTCCGAACTCATCTACTTACTTCAATACGTACTTAGAAAATGTCAATATTCATCAATATACATTAGTATACGAATGAGCTTTGTCGACTCATAACTGTTTAAATAAGTCTATGAAATGATGCATCGCATTTATTATTTACGAAGTAAGTCATGAACTATTGTCTTCTAAAGTGACCTAACATTAATACTGTTACTATAATTATTATTTTACTTTTTTAATGTATTTCATAAATTAACTGTCGTCTGCAATATCGAAGAAGTTTATTTCACAAAACAAATTATTTTTTGTAGATAACTGCGTATTATCCGTCATTCAGCGTTCTGTTATTAAATATACACAAAAATAGGGACATTTTATTTAGTTTTTGTTTTATCTACTATTTTATAATACTTTTAAAATATGAATTTTTTTTGTAGTTAATTTTGGTATGTTATAGTGTATTTTATTAATTATCTAGATGAACTTCTTTTTAACTTGATAAAACAGCATTTAAGCTTTTCTAGTTTATTAAAATGTTTAGATAATATAGAAAAATAAAAGTCTGAAATGTTGAAGCTTCATGAAAGAATTTAGCCATGCAAAAGAAAATAAGTCACAAATAAGCTTCAAAAGTATTATTTTGTTTTGTACTCAATCAATTCATTTTCAAACATCCCAAAGACTTCGTCCTTGTTTATCTACATTATTTTTTTAAAAAACTTATACATTAAAAATTCGATAACAATTTAAATACAGCTCGACTTATTTTCTGCATGACTCATTTATTTTCTACATCATTAAAATACTAGGCAATTTCTAATATGTATTTCGGAGTTTACATTTATAAATTTATTAATAGAATTCAGAATTTGTGCTGAGGCAACGATGTCATCGAAGTGTAATCTAGAATTTTTTAATACTTTCAAGATAAGATTAAAAAGTTTTTATACATAAAATTATCTTTAAACATATATTCATTAATCCTTAGCAACAGTCGAAACTTTTACAGACAGCTTTAATTGAAGTACAGCTTCGAAATATCTTCATACTAGTACTTCTACATGTGATTACGATTGTATGGAAATGGCTATAAGAATTTATCGTAAAATGTTAAGTTGTGTATTATATTACGTGAACACAATGGTACGACCAGAGGCTTTTGTGATTCATTGTAATAAAACACAGACTAGTAAATGGAAGAATAAATGCGAGAATATTGATACACGTTCTTGAGTTACTATTTTGTATAATCGAGAGATTAAAAATTAAACGAGCTTTTATAATAGAAATAAAACATAAAATTTTATTTACTTTTATGTTATGAAACCATTATACGATTTCATAATATTAGGCCGCTTTTTCTTCAGTAAAAATTATAAAAACTTAATATAATATTAATTCTTCTGACCAAACATTTATATAGCTGAGTGCAGTATAGCAATTGTAACCCAAATTATGTAAAATGGTAATATTTTTTATACTTAATAGAAATTATTAATAATAAGCAAATGTGAATTCAAACAAAAATTTCTTACAAAAACAGGGATTGAACGCGAAAGAAAAAACCATACAGAGACAGAAATAGCATTACAATCATTTAAATTTTTAAGTAGCTAATATTTGAAATGACATCTTATTATAATTTTCATTTGGTTGCATTAATAAATTGGGGCATTTATTTTCCCCCTAAAAAAAAGAAATCGGTACAAATTTAATATCCATACAAATTACTTATTCTTAAATTTCCAAAAGTGAGTTCGATTTGTTAGTTCTTCATTCTTTGTTGATATACAAAATAATAAAAAATCTCATCTAAAGATTTGTGCGTTGCATTTTATTGCGTTTGTTTAACGTTCTTTTACGTTACATTCATTGTTTTATACAGTTATATGTATTGTAAACAAGATAAAACAAACAACCCTATATGTTCTTTTCCCGGAATATTCTGCTAAATTCATCTAAAATTATTCAAATATTCAGTTTCCTGAAAGAAATCGAGTCTTACATATGGAATACATAGCATGTCGCTTTCGGTATACGGCGAGTAGAGAAAATAAACTTATTTTTAAAGTAAGCGAAAGACATTTCATATGAATACATTAAACTCTCTACTTCCAAGTTGTAATTGAGAAAACGCAAGTATAGTTAATAAGGAAAAAATATTTTTTTAGTTGATTTCTTAGATAAAACGAAGCATTTACTACTACGGTATTTCTGCGTATGGTTTGAAAGATCTTTTGATTTTTTTTTATTAAAATTGTTTTTATTCTTTTTAAAATTCTCATTTATATCGTATTAATCTTTAACTTACAAATAATTATTTTAAAATAAAAGAAAAAAAATTTATTAAATACAAATTATGTATTTTTTTAATTAATTCAAAGTTTCTACAGTTAATTTGGAGGGGAGTTTCTATTTTGATGTAAATACTGAGTATACTATAATAATTATATTATATAAAAACAACAACATTTGCAATAATGAAAGCAATATAATAACATTAGTAATAATAACATTAACACAGCATTAGAAATAACAACACATTAGTAATAATAACAATAATATAGCATTAGTAATAATAACAATAATACAACATTATTAATAATGATAACATTAACACTACATAAGTAATAATAACAATAATACAAAATTAGCAATAATTGCAATACCGTAATAAATAATAAAAGAATATAGTAAGGATGTTAAGTGTGTTGATAAATAATGTTTTTGTCTTGGTTTACGTTTAAATCCATTCTATTTATCGATTTATCTCAAAATAACCAATCTCGTACACAAGTAAACCGATAATAACTAAAGAAAATATGTAATTAAACTAAACTAAAACTTGGCACCCTCTGAAGAAAGCCGTAATTTCCCTCGACATTCATACAGGCAACCCTCAATAGCACTTTCTCTTATTTCCTTCTCTCTTCTTACATTATTTAGAGGATATAAAAAAAAAGCACGACAAAACTCCCATTCTAAAAAAAATTTACTACTTTACTACAAAGGGGACCTGGCCCCTAGAAGGGGTAGGTCCCTGTCGGCTCTTCCTCAACACTAGCGGGTGTGAAAGATCTAAATTCATTCTTCCCCGGTGGATTTTTTAAGTACCTACAAAGGATATAGAGATCCCACTCCTTTGAATTGAAGAGCCGGGATGGTTTACTAAAACCGGTTTTGAAACTAAGTTATAGGAACCGTTAGGAAAGGTTCCATAGGTAGATGAGAGGTGATTGTTATTTTTTTTTCTTCCGATGTTACGAAGGAAGAAGCTGTTACATGTGTGAGACGCGAACCTTGGTCTTGTTGCAGTGTTTTATTATTTTTTTTTTCGGGGAAATCAAGTTCAGTATGGTGGAACGTATTTCAATACACTGTTTGATTAGATCAGCGTTCGCCACTAACTCTTAAAAGCGGGCCGTATGACTTATGTTGGAGCTTATCGCGGGCCGGATACACCAAAATGTGTATCTTTAATTATTATCGATTTAATAATACATAGCATTTCTGAAAACTGGAAACAAATATTAATATTTTTTATCTTAATAAAATTATAATTGATTATTTGTTCTCAAACAATAAAAAAAAGAAAAAAAGTTTTCATTGTTAGTAAATAAATGTCTAAAAAAGAAGCGAAAATTTTGTTTCAACGTGACAATGCGACTTGATCTAACTTTTATTAAAAGTATTTAAACTGTACTTCCAGATTACTCAATTTTAGTTGATATCAATTGTGAGACGATGGGGGTCGAAATCGTTCAGTTTGTTTTATGATAGAGTAGATGTCTTTTGGAATATTTCTTGCAGTCAATTGAATGCAACAAATTCTTGATGAAAATCACCTTGCATAGTTTCTTCGGATACGTAATGGAGAACTGTACTCTACATAATAAATATTATTTCGGATGATTTACATTTATGTAAAAAGAAAGTCCATACCGTGATTTTTTTTTCTTTTATTGTGAAGTTACTGACGAGGGAGGTTTTGTTTCTTAATTTGTTTGATATATTTTTTAATGACTTGTTATAGTTTTTAGTTATGGTGCATGTTTTTTTTTTACTGAGGTTCTTAGGTTATTCTTGTTGGTGTTAGAAATTGATATCCAATAAGTGAGAATTTTTTCTGGGAATTTTTGTTGTTGTTGTTGTTGCTGATATTACCGTTACAACATCAAAGCAGCAATTCTTTGGACCTGACGCCCGGGACATTTTGCTCTTTTTCTTCTGGTGACAGATTAGATTTACAATATTAGGAGGAAACTAGTAGTTATGTTTTTGTTTTATATAATATTATACTTGGCAACAAAGTAGCATGGGAAATATAATTAATTTAATTAGGTTAAATATACATTTATCATCCACTTACGCACGGGACATAATGATAGTAGATGAATACTCGATAAAGTAATGGCTTTTCTGGACATGATGTTCTACTCTTTGCAATGTTTTTTAAAAAACCTGTAGAGAATATTGTTGCGTTTCGGTAATATGAATAAGTCTCAATAAGATTAATGAGTAAATAAGGTGTACAATTACACTTAAGATATTAAATAGCATTTTGATGTTTGTAAAGAAATACATTTAGAAATCATGATTACTTATCCAGGAAGAGCCAAAAATTCTGATATTATTTTATATCTAAAATAAGTTCATTCGATGTAATGGAGGCTTTAAATTTACGAATAGATTTTAACAAATTTGAAAGTTTGTAAAATATTGTCCATGAATATAAAAGCATTTTTAAATTTAACAAGAAATCCAAATCGTTTTTTTTTTTTTTTTTTGCTTTTTACATTTGCTTTCATTTTTTGTTGCAATTAGAAATCAAGTCAAGGAATTAATTCTGTTTACGTACTAATTTTTAAGTGTATTGACCTCATAAAATGTTGGCTTTTAAATCGAGGCTTTAAGTAAGCAGACAGGGGAAAAAATCTTGCAGATTAACCTGCATAACTAGGTATTTGCAATGTTAATGAAGATAAAAAATTTAAGTAATTATGCCAATGTTATAAGCTTAGCAATAATATTATATAACGTACCGAAGTTAAAATTTGTTACGTTATTATTTGACATGTTGCTTATGGAAACATATAAGTGAAGCTTATAGTACATAAAATGATAACAATATACATTTTAAATTGATAGTTAGAAGAAAAATGGTTTTTCAAAGGTAATTTCTCTGAAATTGAAACATCAGATTAAAAAATAATTAAGTATTAATGCCTAAAAGTATACCCTTTCGAAAATTGGTAGACATAAAACTGAATCTATATAATTGTAAAATAATGTTTTATAGTATTTTATATAAACAATGTGGAGAAATTGTGTTTAGTTAAGAAATTGATTTACTTCCAGAAAAAGTGTAAAAACACTTAGTAATTTATTGTTACACAACTAATGTGAAACCAACTTGCAATATTTTGATCCTACAATTATCTTAAATTAACTTAATTTAAAAGAAACCCAATAAATATTCTTTTTAAATAATATTGAGTTTATATGAGCATTTACCAGGATAAGTAAATGTTTAAGGAATAACAAAAATTTCTCGGAAGAAATACTAAAAATTTAGGACTTGAATTATTATAGGAATTTCAAACTTTTGAAGAACTTTTTACTTTCATAGGGATCTAGTATATCATTAAACCACTTCAACGCGAAAATTTATTCCAAAGTAAAATTTACAACCACAACCATATCCCGATTGGTTGTAAAGTAACAGATATACGTTGGACCTTAAAAACGAAAACTGCTATTTAAAATCTTTTATATATTTTACACACTATTTTTTCTATTTTCTATTTTTTTTTCTATGACAATTCTTTCACACTTATTTTACAAAAATAAACCCACCAAAATACTAAATATGAAACAAAGTCAAATCTCTTTGTTTGATGTCAGCCAGCAAAGTGTTAACAGCAATTTATTATTTAGGAAAATATTGTTTAGAATGTTGCAGAAATAAGGAGTTGAGACCCGACTTTCAACATCCAAGATGGAAGAAAAAAAAATTCTCCCGTTTCCTTTTCATGGCTCCGGACTTTATTTATTCACATCAAAAATTTAGATTTATCGCATGCTTTTAGTATATTTTCGTCGCCCCGGAGCGTGTACTTTGAAGCTGTTTTGTCAGAATCGGGGTGCTTCAAAATTTTAATGGAACTCAAAAAAATGTAAGTGGGCGTATATGCAAGCGTACACTTGTGAGATGTGTATATTCAATTATAAAGTAATTTTTAAGATAAACCAAACATTACTATGTAATCTTGTACCATTCAACAAAATTCTAAAGTCATACTGTGTTGATCTTTCTTGTGTTTACATCATAATTTTTTTTTTTTATCTAACTGCTTATTATTATCCTTTATATATTTAAATCTACTTTGCGTTTTTTTATTATTATTATTTTACGTTTATTATTGAAGGTATCATTTCAGTTAAGGTTTGCCAAATATAGAGCTCATTTTATTTGAGATTTTTGAATTTTCAAACTTAATTGCTTTGTTTTCATTAGCAATTTTATAGCGTTTTTAAAAAGAGAAAATCTTAAAAATCATGTAGGAGGGGGAATGGTAAAGGAAAACCGAAAATGGCGAACGTGGGTTTGAAGATAACTTTTTTTCATGTATACTTAATAAGGAAACGACCATAAAATTATAATTATCTACTAAAGATTAGCTACTAAATTATAAAATCCAACAAGATTTGGCTAATTGAGTTCACAATTGTTAATTTGTACTTACTTAATATAATGTTTATATGTATTTTACATGCAGAGATTCTACAAACGTCGAGCTTAACATTTAATTCTGGACCCGTACGCAGCCTACACATTTTAGATTGCTTTAAAACAATTACTTTTTGGGATTTTCAACAGAGTTCTATATTGCATTCTAATGCTGAGAGATATAATGAAACTTGATTTTGGAAACAAGACTCGGTCTATCACAGTTCGTATAATTGATCCGTCTGGTGATAAATTATATGCCGTGAATCCATAATAGAGTATCCAATAGAACTTATTCAGCATGCAAGTTGAATTAGAATTATTTCAATCGGAAAACAACATTTTTAAAATAGTAATACATGCATATTTTGTAGTTAAAAGTACTACAGCAGAAGATATTTCTGCGCCGAGTCGACGCATCCTTACATACACCTTAAACTGAAATGTCTTAAAATAAGATACAAAAGGGACCACTGGATTTAGACGCCAAATTGTCTTAATTTTGAAGGTATTTGTGATTTTTGATTTTGGGGGTATTTTCAGACAGTTGAAATCTCTGAATGGGTTCGGTGTTGTAACTGACTCTGGTAAAGATTTCAAGTGGTTGGGTTTGAAATCTTTACCACTGGGATGTACACTATGATATAACTACTTTTTGATGACCATGTTTCCCCTTTCTCTTGAGAATTGAGGGATGCACGATAAATACTCGTATTAAGACTCTATTTGGCGTCTGAATCCAGTGCAACTTTTGTGTCTTATTTTAATACATTTGAATTCATGGAGTAAAGTATCTTTTAAAGAGACACCAATTTTTTTAAAACTTCAATTTTCTTATAAATAACGCAATGATTCTTAGCCTTTAAATTAATATATCATTCATCAATTTTGAGTTTCAATAAAGGAAGCGATTCTTTGATTTCATTGAATTTCTACTCGTATATTAAATTAAATTTAACTAATTTATGGGTTGGCTGTTTTCAGATTATCTGGCACCGTCAGCAACACGAGTGCTATAATGCGCCGAAACATTCGTCATTCGACAAGCCAACATACATTTACAAACACCCATGCCTAACACGGGACTCGAACCCGCAACCTCACGGTCTAGAAGCTAGCACGCTAACCACTATACCGTTTGGTCGGCGCTAATTTATGGGCATGGAAGAATATAGTTCATTACTTAACTACATAAAAATGGCAGCGAAATCATTTGTACAAAACTTATCACTAGCACTATCATTTCCGTTTCTAAAGGCCTACCTTCGAAACAGTTTCTACCGCACACAGGTTATTTGATTACCAACGGACTAGTATTCTGTCAGATGTAAGCGCGGTCGTAAAGACAAATATCTATTGTTATCAGGTAACTGATACGAAAATCGAGGAGCTCCTTTGATAAAGCGGCATCTTACGAAATACATACAACTGCAATCTTAAAATGGAAAACCCACCACATGAAATCACAATACCTCATGTGATTTCTTTCTTTTTTTTTTTTTTTTTTTTTTTTTTTTTTTTTTTTTAATATGAAGCTTGCTTCCTGTTCATTATTGCGTAAATTGAAATTGTGTTGTATGCTTTGTTATGCAATGTTTTGAAATGGTGGTTTTTATTTTATGATTGATATTAATTTTGTTTTACTTTTATGCACTACATACTATTTAAATTTCATAAAAGTTACATTGAAATACATTTTGGTAAATACGCATAATTTAAAAAGTGCTTTGAAGTAAGAGTAATTTTATATAATTTAATGCCATCTTTTTATAGGGGCAAGCACAAAGTAATTTTAGGAATGGTCGAAACTGATTGTGATAATTGTGCAAATATAAATGGAAAATAATTTAAAACAATTACTTAATATAAGAATTGACATTTTAAAACAATTTTAATTGTGTTTTTCAAAAAATTGCAAGTATTTTGTTTATTTTCTCAAAAAATGTACATAAACTGCGTTTTACAATGTCGTAAATGATTCGGATATTTTAAGAAAACATTTTTTGACCCTGCCGTCATTAGTTAAAGAGCCCCCCCCCCCAAAAAAAAAAGTAATATATATATATATTGAATTTTATGACACTTCCCAATTTGTCTTTCAAAAATAATATGTTTATTTTCATTTAATAGCTAAAGTTATTAGGTAATGCAAACATAAACAACATTAAACAAATATGTAATTTCAAAGGACTATCGCAAAAGCGTTAAAATATGCATTTTAGTATTTTTCTCTTTTTCATTTTGGGAATCTTAATGTATGACGGAACAGTACTATTATAATGATATTTAAATAAACGAGTAACTAGTAAATACAAAATAATTTGTATTTAAAGGAAAAAACAATTACAAAACAAATAATAAAACATTTCATTCCAATCATAATCAAACTAATTAATATAGTTACAACTCATTCTTTATTCTTTATTAACTATGCACTTTAGTAAAAATCTGCATAATCTTAATTTTCAAGTATTTACAATAATATAATCGGGAAAAAATCAATAAAAGAAAAACGCTACTATTTTTAGCTACTAATGTTTTTGAAGAAAATACTCATTCAAATTGCTTAAATTTAATTCCTGATTTTCAAACAAATCTTGCTATTGGAATGCTCATTTTTTAATGTAAAAATAGTCAAATATATATACAAATCTATCAAAATACTTTTATATTGTTTAAAAAATATCGTGTAAAACCAGTTTTGAATATTTGAATTTTAGCTTTTAATATACGAATGCGCTTCTAAGTAAGTTATGTTTAAAAAACTAAAAAAAAAGTAATCGGAAAGTATAAAAAGTAATTTTGTAAGCAATAAGTTTTAAATATATACATTAATTCTTATAAATAACTCTTTCAAATTGATAAAAAATTTACCTTCAAACTCCTTCTATAAAAGATAATAAATATGAGCCAATTTTTAAACTTATTTCTTCAATAGCGGGAAAACACGTTTTTAATATTTTTTTTTTTTTTTTTTAGTTCGGACATTTTTCATTACAGTCAAGATTGTTGTAGTTTAAATACTACATCGAACTTATCTATACTAAAATAGTTGGTTTTAAGTTTTATTGTATTTATTCCAAATAATCTGAATAAATCCACATTCAATATGAAATTGCGCTTTTTATTGTAAGTTTTTTAATTTTTTTAATTTATTAAGATCATTATTTAACATTGACGTATATCCACTTCAAAAGCTTACACAACTCTAACATGATTTAATAGAAGAAAAAAAAAATTACTTAACAACCCAAAACTCCTTCATCAGAAGCTGCATTAGGAAGAACCAACCCACACTGCAAGCTGTATGTACCTCCCGCATATGTTGACATACCAACGTCTCCAGTTCAGAGGTTTTTCAAGTGGGGAATACCACTAGGGGGTCAACCCCCGAAAGATACTAGAGTGGGGTTGGGATTGGAAGCAGGTCAATGACCACTCCAAACCTTCCAGACAACACTTAAGGGGGTCTTCACCCCCTTATGCTTAAAATGGAGGATTTCCAGATTTAGTATCATGAGTGGAGCCTACACCACTTTCTAAGGGATTGGTGCCCTGGAATTGAAGTTTTTGTTTATTTACCATAAAAGTGTGGTGATGGATGCAATGAAAATTGCAAAGGTGGTTTGAGGATATTCATATTTTAAGGATTTCATCGAAGCAGGGCCGACCAAACGGTATAGTGGTTAGCGTGCTAGCTTCTAGACCGCGAGGTTGCTTGTTCGAGTCCCGTGTTAGGCATGGGTGTTTGTAAATGTATGTTGGCTTGTCTAATTACGAATGTTTTCGGCGCATTATAGCCCTCGTGTTGCTTACGGCGCGAGATAATCTGAAAACAACCAACCAATGTTGGCATAACTCTGAAATTTGGTACAAATGTCAACAAGGTTATATCATTTAAAAGAAGTAAGCTATTTCGATTTTGATAAACCAATTTTCCGCGGTCAAACATTGTAAATGTGGGATATATAATTGATTGCTAAAATACACATGGTAAAATAACGCAGCGAAACGTGAGTATTTAGCTAATGTATTTTAACCCATAATAGTTGGTTGAACTAGCAATTTGAAATTTGGCTTGAAGGTGATTGTATTTAACATTTGGTATATTTCTGTTATTTAACTGTTTTAATTAAAAAGCTTAATACTTTTGCTAGACAAGCTGTCTTGCTTTAAAAAAAATGAAATTATAATGAACCATTGTGTAATATATTATTACGCATATTTAATTTTATGTTTGATTTAAGTTAAATTTTACATTCTAGGCTTAAGACAGTTATTATATTGGGTTCAAACCAAATTAGTTTGTCATTAATATAAGATTTTATAGTAAACTAGAAATGGATAAACTTTAAAATTTTTATGGAAAAATTATTTCCAAATCGATGCAAACTTTTTATTTTATAGAAAATTAGGTCATCCTACGACGAATTTGCTATCTCAATATAGATTTTTAACCAAACTAGTTTATCTAAATAGGTTTTATCCATTATATAGAGGTAATTTTGACATAAAAAGTCTATCGTAGTAGATTCACGCGTTAATGCTTTAACACATTTTCACAATGAGTCTTCTTTTATTAACTTAACAAGTTAAAGAATTTAGCACTTTCTGCATGTTATAGGATTTCTTATCAAGCAAGTTGTGTTTCTTTAATTTCATGCGTCGCTGAACACAATACTTCGTTAAAGATAAGTAGAACATGCTATTTTACAACTCTCCAAAGAATCATGTGTCGTGCATAATTTTCTCGCGCTTATTTTTTAACGAAATTCGTGACTAACTTCTATTTTTCATGAGCTTTTCAAGTATTTGAAGTATAAGGAAACAAATTTTGTATCGTCAATAGGTTTAACATCTAGTTTGTGCATCATTGTATGTAAATAAATAGATATAAAAATAGTACCAAGATTTTGCATCAAGTAATTACTTATGCGTTACCATAAAAATTTATATATGCAGAATAATTTGATGAGTATCCAAAATTATTTTATTTATTTCTTTTTTATTTATTTATTATTATTATTTGAAAACTCAATGCTATAAGTCACTTTACACTTTATTATTTTACAAATAATATTTCTACATGATTTTAAAATTAAATTTTTCTATTCTTTAAAATACTTTATTAGAAACAGTTTAATTGAAAACTAGGATATGGTTTAGTTTCAATTTTTTAAAGTAGTATTTTCTTCTTGACACGTGTCATCAAAAATTTTCTTCCGAAACAAATATAATAAAATAAATATTCAACTCTTTTTAAAAATTGTGTTAGTTTGTTTGGTATTCAATTCAGTAAATTTCAAAGCAAATAACTTCACATAAAAAAAAAGTGTCACTTAGTAAATCCAAATGCGATTTTTCAAAACAGTTTATTTCATCATTCAAATGCAAAACTGAAATTAATGCTACTTTTGTACACTTTGCAGCCTACCTGTTCCTTGAGAAACTTTAATTGACCTTTCATGACGATGACGTATCAATAAATAAATTCTTATTCTAAGCGCCTACCATTCATTCATTCCGAGCCATACAGCTTTAATTCAAACTCATCTTTGTATTTGATAACTCTCAGCATAAAAGCCTCCTTTTATTCCATTATCGGCAACTCTTCAAAAAGAAAATAATAACGAGTAAAAGAAAACCAAGTCTCAATGCACATTTCAAAAGAAACGGAATGATTGATCGCCATTTGGCGCTATAATGGTCGCCAATAGTTTGCTTTGAAGCCTCGCATAATCTAAATAATTACTGCATGGGATATACGGGCTCCATCGGTTATTTAATCAATACGAGTCAGTTATAGAAGTTTCATATTCTCGATATTAACTTAATTTAGAGAAGTCCACCGGTTTGGAGTTTTGGTCTTGGGGTAGGGGGAAAAGAAATAAGAAATTTGTGAGGATTGTATTCTTTAAAAATTTAGGAAGAATGGTTACTAGATTTGATTTGGTTTGCATTTTCGAGTGTTTTAATTGTGTTATTCTGGATTGGAGGCTGTGTTCGTTTGTTGTAGCGTCCAATTGAATTATAAAACGTGAAGGTGTGTGATGTTATTTAAAAAAAATGGGTTTCTTATTAATAATTGGTAGTTTCAGTTAGTCGTAGTTATTGATAGAAAGAAAATTCTGGTGGTTTATTAGTTTTATGTTTGATGTTGAATCATTTAGGCATTGACAATGTGAAACAATTGAAATATTCCATATTTTTTTCATAAATTTAGCTCACTAGAAAATATTTATCAAAATTACTAACCAAACTATCATTTTTATTATTCCCAAACCTGAGCATTTTATTTGAAAATTGAATTGATTTTTTAACAGTAAATATCAATAGTAATATAAATTTAGTCTGAATAATAATTGAAATATAAAATTTGGTATCGTAAACAATAGAATAAAATTTGGAATAATAATAGTAAATATTAAAAATATGAAATTTAGTATTATAAATATTAGAAATACAAAATTTAGTACAATGATTATTAGAAATATAAAATTTAGTATATTAAAGAATAGAAATTAAAACTTTAGTAAATAACAGGTATGTAATTTTTTTTTTTTTTTTTTTTTTTAAATTTAAAAAAGCTACAACTGTCATTTTAAGGTGACATACATTTAAATTTTAAATTTAACAGTATGAAATAATTCAACATTTTGACCCATTTTTATATTATCCAAAATGTAATTAAATGTGTTTTGAGGATCCTACAAATATACTTTATAATATAAGCAATTCACTGGACCAAACCGACGATTATTCCAAAAATTACAATTTTGCGAAGAGTGAATCAAAGCCAAAATCAATAATATTTTTTTTATTTCCCTATTTATCAATTAGATATAGAAACAAGTCTAAGCGAACATAAAACTGATAACTTTTACAATTGCACGGTGTGAACCAGGCTTGATGAGACCGCCACCTTATCGTCAATGCGTGCATGTTTTTTCTCCCTCTGTCAGGCATGAGCGCAGTGCACAAAACCGACAATTGTCATTTGCGTGCACTGCTTTTCAACTTCGTGACCTTCAGCTCTCTGTCAATGGTCCATAATCAAGTTCCTGCATAACTTAAAAAGCCGCTTGTTCACGCCACTTCATTTTATTTTTAACCACCACAATATAGTACAAGCGCCTTCGCAGAGAACAGCGAACCCTGTTTGGAGAGCATTTATTTATAAATGATCGCGTTTCCTTCAATATTCTGTGCTTTGTTTGGTTGGATATTCACTTTTTTTACTTTACTCCTTTTTGTTTTAGGCAATTCAATCGCTCACTTTTTTTCTGTTCATAGCCATCTTAGCTACATTGATATTATGAACGTTTGACTTAAAAAATAAAAGTGTGAACGATGGCTCCGGTTTGCAGGTTATAAAAATAGGCATATTGTTCGGAGTAAACCTTGAGCTTTTACCAGGGTTGGAAAAAAAAGTGTTTTTTTTGTAAATTTTTTTTTTAACAAGGTTTTTTGTGTGGTTTAAACCGTTTTTTTTTTTTTTTTTTTTAATTATTTTCAGAAGGAATATTATTAAAACTAAGTAAATAAACAATTGCTACTTATGTGGACATTCAAATCATATTAAATTTTAATATATTTAGAGATACATTTTTTTAAATTCAATGAATACAATATCATACAACAGTAATTGTTTACTGCATCGACATGGAATATTCCTAACCACGGTTTAAGCCAAAACCCAGGCTATGACTATCTATTAAATGACTAGAAATATACGAAAGGGTCATAAATGTAATATCAAATCATAGTTTAAAAATTATTGTTCTTTCGAAAATACACTCAACTTGTGGTTCGATCTTGATATGTATACATTATAAATTTTTTAAATCATTGGTGTGCTTTGAAACATTTGCATTAGATGGAAAAATTGTATTTCATGTTTTTACATGAAAATTGTATTTGATGTCCATGTAAAAAAGTTAGCTTATTATAGGGATAAAAATAAGACTAGTTTTAAGCCTTTATACGCTTTTTTATAAGCTATAGTTAGAAATTGGTCAATGTAAGATGAAATTTCACTGCACAGTTAGCTCGGTAAGTTTTATTATTAAAATTCGGAAATGTTTTTTGGTATAAATTTAAGTCTTTATATTGAAGAGATAAAAGGTGTAAAATTTTCCCCTACAAAGGTATAAATTAGCTATAATTTAGAAGTTAATCCTTTACCATGGAAAAATAAGAAAAATACATGTTTTCAGGTAAATTTCATACCGTTGTGCAATTGCTATAGCCGAGAAAAAAAATATAAGGAATCCACTGAAATATAACTTTAACCTTTTATAAAAGTGCAACACTTTCACGTTTAGGTTTTTCAACTTTTCTCCTTACTCTCCTCAATTTTATTATTTTCTTTTATTAATATTATTCTCTCATGAGTGGCATCAAATAAGTCCTTTGAGAAGAACCTGGCTTTGTGTTGTTCATCGATTATAGCACAGTGATTGGCATCGTAATCGGGGGAGATTAAGGCGTTTGAGGGGGAACATTTTTATAAAGAGTGCTTGGGAAAGAGTTTTTGAAAGGAGAGGTTTATGTACTAATGATGCTTATTTTTTCTTTTCTTTCCATGTTTTGCTGCACTCTTCCAGGAAAATGTTTGTTGGTGGATTGAGCTGGCAGACGGCACCTGGTAGGTTTATTTTTTATCTGATTGTAACTGAATGTTTCAAGTGAATAAGTGTGTTTTTATCAAAATGTTGAATGAAAGAAAGACAATGCATTTTTAGTTAAATGCCAAATCGATGCTAAAGTAAGAATAAAAAATTAAAATTGACGAATAATTGAAGTAAAAATAGAAAAATAAGTGTAAATTTTTCTAAAAAATGTTTTTTATCGGGTAGTAAAACCTGTATTTTACGTAATAATAATAACTCAATATTTTTTTATTTGTTAAAGACAAATCACTTTATGGAATTTAATTTTTATTTATGCATTTTCTAATTTCTTAAAAGATATTTCAACAATTTTACTTGCAGCAAAATAATTGGTTGGCATGTGATTTTATTTTCAAGGATTGCTTCTATAAAAAGGTCGTTACAATATCTTTTTATATAATATACTGTGTATTTTGTAAGACACAAGTTTGGGTTGTTGAAAGTAAATTATTTTTCACTTAAAAAAGACACTTAATATCATGTAAAAAGATTTTGTAAATACATTTTTAAAGAATCAATCTTTGAATATAAAGTGTGTACAACAGCCATTTGTTTATGTATTTCATTTTAACTTTTCATATTTAACATTATTTTCATTTTTAACTTTTTAAAAAATATTTCAAAAGTTTTGCTTGTAAGAAAAAAAAAAAATTGGCTTGTGTACCTACTTTATTTTTAAAGATTCTTTCTATAAAAACTCCTTTACAGTATCTCTTTATACTTCCAACATTTGTCTTCCAATATTTTCTAACATTTGTCTTGCGACATTTTAGACAGGAATGTGCAACAAACAAATTGGTCATTGTTGCCTTTCACGTATGATTGCCAAATGCGTAACTTGCACTTTTTCATACTAATCTTCCTAATCACTCTTAACAGTAAGCTGAAAGTGAAAACCTACATCCTATGCTATGTTCTTAAAACGACACCTGAAAGAAAATACCAACAATCCAAAACATTTATGTATTCGTTCTGGAATTTCATTCCTCCACTCTGTGCATCAATATCTCGTACACAATAGCACCCATTGTCACAATTCGCTGCATGACAAATCGACAAAAATCCGAAGAACGTGAAACATTCCAACATACTTTGCACATTTTCCCATTCTGGACCTCCCTTGAAGTTTTCGCACATAGAACAAAACCACAAAAAAAAAAATCATCCCGTTATAGTTTTGAGGTTCTCACTCTTACCGTTAAAAGCCCTTTCCTTACCTTGAACACACCTTGATGAAGTTCTGTCAGATCCCGAAGAAGGTTTGGGAGCGATCCAAGATCTCAGGTGGGACTCATCCTGACTTTCTTGACAGCGTCAA
This sequence comes from Linyphia triangularis, assembly GCA_963978545.1. Classification (NCBI taxonomy): domain Eukaryota; kingdom Metazoa; phylum Arthropoda; class Arachnida; order Araneae; family Linyphiidae; genus Linyphia; species Linyphia triangularis. The sequence goes on from OZ021726.1 coordinate 32,726,309, forward strand.
TCAGATTTCATTTCTTTTGTTCTCTGCTTCCAACCCTCACTGAATCCTGAGATGGGTTGCTGACGCTCGCCCCATATGTTTAGGATCTCCCGCCTTTTCCACCACGAGTTGTTCTCAATCAATCAGGCTTTAATTGCAGTCCGTTAAAACAACTAACTCGCGAGACAGGTGGTGCCGAAGTGAGCTGTACGAAGAAAGACATAAAAAAAAACCTGACATGAAAGCCTCAGACGAAAATCAATTGCTCTGAATGACTGCACCAAGAATTTTTTTAAACCGCATTACCTACCCCTGTAAGACTGTTTTCACAGTCTTTGTTGAGGTTGCTCTCAAATGTGTGTTAGTAGCATGGTTGAATTTGTAAAATATGTTATTGCCAAACAGATTATATTTTTGATGGGACTTTCGGTGCTTCTAACACTTTTGACTGATCATTTTGGAACTATCCGATGAATCTGAAATATGACACCAAGTTGAGGCTATTGTTTCTTACATTTTTAAAAACTACTTTAAAAAAATATTATTGCCATACAATTTAACAAAATGTCTTTAGAATTCAACCCATGATTTTTTTCTTATTCTGACATCCTTACGTAACGTTGTAGCTAACATGCCAATCCATTGGAATCATTACGAAAAGACGAGGTTGCGGGTTCGTGTCCCGTGTTAGGCATGGGTGTTTGTAAATGTATGTTGGCTTTTCTAATGACGAATGTTTCGGCGCATTATAGCCCTCGTGTTGCTGACGGCGCCAGATAATCTGAATACAACCAACCATTACGAAAAGGAAATTAGCATATTTCCTAAATAAACTGAATGAAAAGTTGCACATATTTCCATAATTTATGTTTAATATAATATTCGTGTATGTTTTTGTTGTTGATTAAGATAATCTATAATGCTTAGATTTGTGGAAGTTTGTTTTGTGTATGTTACTCCTTTATGATTGAGGATATTTCTGTTTCAGAGGGTCTCAGGGAGTACTTTAGCAAATTTGGGGAGATCACAGAAGTCATGGTCATGAAAGACCCAACGACCAGGCGATCTCGGTAAGTGACCCTTTTCTTTCAATTCCATCGGTATGGTTGGGGAGGTTAAAACAAATGCATCATCAAAAATAGTTAACGAAGCATTTTGGGAAGCAAAATCACTGTACTTTCGAGGATTTTTTTTACTCAACTTCTTATGTAACCAAACTTAACATATGCCCATATTGGTTGCATTCTCATTCATAACTTAGCATAAATATTTAGTGAGCTTGTTACTGCAATCTTTCGAATGTAAAAGTAAGATTATTCCTAGTTATATATTAACACACTTCATTGCCCAGAGTTTTTAACACCATGTATTGGAGTGTCGAATAATTAGGGCTCAATTAGAAGCTTGAAAATAAACAGTTGTAGTTGGAATGTATTCTTAATGATCTTATGTCCATTTTTTGTTATATGTGGTAAGGAAATTATGAATTTACTGATATGAGAGTACAAGTTGATTTTTACGTTATTAAATGAGACGCAACAGGGACTATTTAGAATATGAACTTAGAAATATTTTATCGAAAAAAAAAAAAAAAAAAAAAAATGCAAACATGGCGTTTAACTTAAAAAAGTTTTCTAGTATTGTTTAAATTATAAAAGGATTGATATATAAAGATAAAAGCACCTAATGTCCATATGTAAATTTAAAATTATATTTAAACCTCTTTTTAGCTTTATATCGTAAAATAATTTTTTATACATACATTTTACAATGGAGAATCTCAATATTTTGCTCATAACCACAACCCTTTATTGTACAAATTATAGACAAATAAAATTTAAGCACAAATAGTTATGATGAGTTTAATGTAAATTATTCTTCATATAAACATAATTCTCATTATTCAAATTAAACTCAAATTCTCAAATTAAACTTTAAAATTACATGACAAAAGTACGAATATAGAAAGAAAAGAAAAAAAAAACAACGAATTACTATTGGGATCTGCCAATACTTTTCGAAAAGATCACCAAATTTAATTGCGCAAACCGAAGACAAGCTGATTTATTTTTAATCTTATCCAAATAATAATCTGCTGATGTTCCCATGACTCAATCGATGAATCGATACAGGCGACAATCGATATTATAGAGCTTTTAAGAAACTCGCTTGTTTCTGTAAGCTTGCTAAGGACATCTAAGTTCATGAATACATCATCTCAATGTCGATAAAAATCGAATTTCCTCCGACCATGTTTGAATATTCTGTCAGAAATAATTTATTGTAGTCCCCTTGTAAATACTTTTAACGGTATTTTAATGTACTTGTAACCAATTGCAATAGTTTTTCTTGATCCCTTAGCTGCATATACCCTTGAGCAAATATAGCTAGAAGTCTCGAAAGCGATATATCCGTTTCCAATTCTTGTCTAAGAACTGGTATTGCTCTAGAAGGTTAACAAGGAACATTTCCAAGGGATCATTATGTATGATTGAAGAGTTACAAAGTAGTGTTCGACCATTCAATACCCATTAGTACGTATGGATACAACGGCAAGTATTTCAAAATGATCGTTTTGACTATTGTGCTGTCTAATTCAATCATTTTTAAAGGAGGTTCGAAATGTGTGGATCTGCCACCGGAATTAGAGTCAATGAGTCTCGTTAAGTATAAGAATTCAGACGATACCTCAGAGAGACAACCAAACTATAAAAAATATTTACAAGTACCTGCAGTCATGTGAACCTGAAGTCGTATTTCTGAAGTGAAAAAAAAATCGTTGGTTGATAATTGAGGAGACTGGGAAATTATATGCTTATAGAAATCTGAAAAACATGGCTTAAGGCTTATTGAAATATTTTGTGTCGGACTAACTGATTTAACCAGCTCTTCAAAGACTCGCCATGATATAGATAGAGGGAAACTACTAAAATTCAAATCATGAAATTTGAATAAGTTTCCACCCTCCACATAATTTGAAACAATAAAATAGGAAAACTTTAATTAGACTGATTGGCTTAATTTTAATAAAACAAAACATAATAGTAGCTAACATTTTAAATAACATCGATCCACACGTTTCATTCATCTGTTCAATATGAAGCTTCATATTCGCATATTCGAAAAGTGAAACTGGCGTTTAAAAGTCTTTGGTTCATGAGGAATAATAAAACATAAATTCAAAGCAAAGATAAAAGAAAATAAGATAAATTATACCCCCAAATCATTTGTGATATTCATAAAGTTATAATATTGTGTTCTCAATAATATGCTGTAGTTAAGATGCCTATTGTAAGATAATTCGAATGAAATTGATTAAGAAAATCTCAAAAGTTATAAGTTTTTGTACATACACAGACACATTGGTTGTTATTGATTAGAAGAGTAATCTTAATATCCAGGTACATTGCTTATATCACCTTTTATTTATAAATCAGAACTGTTCAGTTTATTTCCTAAGCATTTTAAACATCGCACACCGGCTTTAATTGCGATGTTATTTGTTTTCAAAATGTACTTTTCGAAACCGCCTATTCAAAAACAGTTCAATAAATCCCCCCAATTCTCGTCTTTGATCGTCATGTCTTGATTCTTGTTTTCCTGTCGAAAACGACTTCCACTCACGACACGTTTTGCTGATAACTGGCAAGTCCCTAATGTTCTTTAAATTAATGGACTTTAAATGTCGTAAACACTTAATCAAGAAAAGTCGCCCAACAAAAACTAAAGCGGATATTAGGGAGCGACTGCTCTGTTCCCCTATAGGTTCCTGCTGCCTTTGTTTCGCGCTGCTCCTGAGATAGCGTGATCAAAATCGTTTCTGCGTGCGTATAGGTGGAGGTTGCAGACGATTAATGGAAACTCTATGGACTTTTAACGGATTCCATGTTCTTCCTAAATGCTGCATTCTCATAGCAAGTGTAAAGAACAAAATGGCCACCGCTGAAAACGCGAACGTTCTGTGGCACAGAGGAACTAATGCTGTGTAAACTCTAAAATAAAATGCGCTTTAGCTCGTGAGGTTATTTTCTTGCATTCGCTCTATTTGATTGAGTTATTCGTTGAAATAGTTTGTTTTGAGGATAGTAAATATTTGAGTTGACAGTGAAACTCATACAATTGATTTTTCTGATGTCCATTGTTGCGTTGAGCATAGTGAGTGTGCTTTAGGTAAATATTAACGTGAAATGCATAGTCTAAAATTTTTATTTTATATTAAAATGCCACTTGATGCATGTTTTTGTATTCAATTCCATTTTATTTCAAGTTAGGATTGTCAGAAAATCATTACTGAAGTTTGATTATATAAGACTTCTATTGACAAGTACCTAACTAGTAAAAACTTATATAGACTAGTACCTATATTGTAACATGATTGCAGATTGTGTAATGGTACATATAATTATTATTTGACAAAGGCGATGTGCATATTTTAGCAATAAATCTTATAAAATATATATTAAATTGTGACATTCTAATTCCAACCATTATTTAAATAAAACATTTCCTACTGATTGCATACGCTGCATTTTCTGGAAACACAATCTGAAGTAAAATTGAATTTCCTTACTTTGGTGAAATTTCATGCGGTCAGACAATCAAAATCAAGCGTAAATAAGTTTTCAATTTCGGGATCTTTCAAAAATGCAGTTACACAGTAATTAGTTAATAAAAAATAAACCTACTATGAAAAGTGGTCCCCAAACTGAATAATTACAAAACCAAAAACAAACGTTCAGTGTATTTTCCTCATCAAAAACTATTTCTGTTTTCTAAGTTTCTAATTCATTCTGTTTTCCTCTAATGCTAAGTCAAGCATGCCAATGGAAAGAAAAACACAACTTATTAACCTAATCAGAGGCGGCATCGTCTATCCAGCAAATGTCAAACCGACAAAAAAGTTGTTCTTTTTCTTTAATTTAGAATTGGCATGAATTCTAAAAGAAGATGCAGTTAAACGTCTCGCTGAAGGTGCTTGCTGCCGCCAAGAAAAAAAAGGCAAAATTTGCACGCACTGGTTTCAATCCAATAACTCTTCTGCCTAAGTGCTGCAAGGAGAGGGGGAGGTTTTCTTAGGAAATGTCTGCTTAATTGCTTTCTTTCCTCCTGATTCAGTTTCTTTCATCTTCTGATGAATGGTAAGGAGGCAAGAAAGGTTAGAACATAGGTAGCATGGAAAACTTATTTATAGTCTTAACATAAAAATGTATCCATGTTTTGTAGTACTTCAAAACAAAATGTTAATACTGTCTTGGTAAAATAATGTGCACTTTTACAAAATACTTTATGCAAATAGATGTTTAGAGGGTGTTTATTGTCTGCCAAAACTTATTGATCAATCTAGAAACCTTTAAAATGAGAAATTTCGACCAATTACGAATCCTTATTTAATATTTCTTTCACCTATCGTGAATATCAGTTGCCTGTAACATTACTTAGCCTAAAATTAATTAAAAGATGCATTAGACGTAATTTTGCTGTTAAAACGTGCACCGTTAAAGGTAATGTTTTTGATACTTTATCATTGATTTAGATTTCCGCTTACTCTCTCTGCATTTCACCATGGTCCTTCCGAATATATTTGTGCCGATCAAACGGTATAGTGGTTAGCGTGCTAGCTTCTAGACAGCGATGTTGCGGGTTCGAGTTCCGTGTTAGGCATGAGTGTTTGTAAATGTATGTTGGCTTGTCTAATGACGAATGTTTCGGCGCATTATAGCCCTCGTGTTGCTGACGGTGCCAGATAATCTGAAAACAACCAACCGAATATATTTGTCATTCATTCAATTCATAACCGCGTGGATTATATGCAGCATAACAGCCACACTTTATGTGAGTAATCGTGCGAGAAGAAATGTTACAAACCTAAATCACAAAAGCATAGGAAACAATGAGAATTTCGAAATGCCTCACAGAAAAGTAAACAAGAGATAAATTTTTTGTTGATGTTTGGGGCAAAGTTCAAAGCACAATAGTTAGACTCGGGTGTTATTATAGAATATGCTTATTGCCAAAACTCGTGATGCTTTATTCAGAATCTGATTTGTTGGATCTTAAGGGTTAATTTTTTAGTATTATATCACTCTTTTTGCCTTAATACCTGGTTATTCCAGAAAAGAATTCTTACATCTACTCATATAGCCATAACCAAATAAATTTAACTAATGCTAGATATGTACGCATTTTTTTTAAACTTATGACGCATATGGTATATTGAAATACATTGCGATAGAACCTTAAGAAAAAAACCTAGAATTTGTTAAGGTTCTATCGTAATGTATTTCAACTTTTTTCGATAGAAGAAGTATGCATATTAATATTTGTTGGATGTTACCACTCATTTATACTCTTCGATATAAAATGAACATCTACAGACGAGATTATTGTTGTTCAACTTTAATCGCAAATAAATTTTATGGGATATCTTACTTTGAAAAACTCTTTTTGAAGGCAATGCCAAAGAGGAACTCTAGTTTAAGATATACCACAATCTTTCAAATTATCTTATTAGTCATAAATGAAACAGTTTCGAGTACCTTTTTACGAACAAGAAAAGTGCCGAAAATATCTATGATGGAATGATGTATCATAACTCAATTTATGCATTTGTGTTTTTTTCACGTCTTGTAAAGATTCGCTAGCTGTCTGCACGTTGGTCCACTACAAGACCCTGTGAACTCCCTCCTGAAATACAAATGCAACAATATTCCTCCGAGGCTGAAACCCAGCAAAGAATGGCACAGATTCTGCTGACGGAACAAATCTCTAAGCCATGTATGAACAGAACTGTTATCTTCAAAGGTTAGGAGAAGAAGAAAAATATTTCTGCTTCAGATACTCCATTCGATATCATTGCTGAAAATAAACCATCGCCTTCTTTTGTTCATGGTCCAATAAAAATCCGCTTCTTTTTCTGCTGACGTCACGCTTGGAGAAAACGTACTGGTACGTCAGTGAAAGGTAGTCGTAATACCCAGAGATAACGTCACAACCTTATCACTCTCACTTCCGCAGCCTATTGGTTCGCGTCATGCATACTAATTCGATTGGGCATACGTCACCACGTTTCCTGATTGGTCCCTATCTCGTGTCCATCTGTGTGTGGATGTTTCACTTACTGACAATGCGATGTTTTCGAACGATATTGTCATCGCGTATCATAGTTGAAGAGTGCCTGTCATAGTTTGTAGGTTTGATCCTCCCTAGTTTCATTGATTGTGGGTGGAGATGTTTTCAAAGAGATATGTGGATGAAGTGATGCTGTTTTTGACGTCAGCAGTTCCTGACTAATTTCGGAGACTTTTTTTCTGTATAGCTTTAAATCAAATAGTCTCCAACTTGAAACGAGTTTGCGTGAAAACTTAAATCCGTCCCACCCACTTTTACCTTCAGCATTTCCGAATTTCTAGTTTATTTTGCTAAGCTCAAGTGCACTTTATTTTCCTTCATTAAGGTACAATAACGCTAACCTCGGGTATTATAGAATATATTATTTAGTTAAACTAAATCATTGAAATAGGGCAATATGTCCCATGAGTTGCTTTTGCGACAGAAAACCAACCAACTAAATCTTTCTAATAAAGGATCTAATTTTTCTGTGAATTGTCAAGATTTGCTTAATATAATGATCCTTTAAGCATAAGGCTGATTGTATCTTACTATATATCTATGAAAAAGAGGTACTTAAATAAACTGAAATAACTAAGTTGTTGGAATTTAAAGTGGTTAGGCTGGGTATTCGTAGGTATGAACATTTGCTGAACAAAAAGTACTCAACTTTATTACCTGATACTAGGAGAAAGATCGTCATTCAGGAAAAAATCAACATAATCATACGTTCAATATCCTCACGTGTCGTTTATTGAGATTTGCTTTCGTCATTTATCAAAATTTATCGTGTAAAATAGTATTCTATTTGTTCTTACAGTATCCATGAACTTTTATGATTCTTCCTTCAAATCAACCTAATGGACTTATAATGTGCTTTTCGAAAATTTGAAGTAAAAACTATGCAGATAACTTACAAAAAAAAAGAAGTTGTTTTTAGATTCTACATTACGAATTCTGTTTACTTGGACATTACACAAAAATAAGCTGTACTTGACATCCTTCTGATAAACATTTAAAAAAAGGGGTAAATTAGGTAATGTCGAAATCACCAGTGATATGTTTCTGCAATGGTTTGTCCAATGTTTGGACTTAGTAGCTCAAACATTGGACAAACCATTACTGATTCCTCTGTATTCAAAGAAGAAGCTTCTGAATTCACCACTTTCTGTATGTCTGATGTGAAGCGTATCTTTTTCCAACTAAACCTAGAAGATAGGATAAATATATATCCACTCTCTTGCGATGAGTTGTTAACAAATAGGAATTTTATAGGCGTTTAACTACGTGCCGTAGCAAACAAAATAGTTTCTGGCATACGTCCCTAACAGCTGAAGCAACACGAATAATTAAAAAACAACCGACCTTTTGTTCCCAAAAATAAGCCCCATCTATCAATTAATAGTCTCATCTTCTCAGAAGTACCAGAGCGTATATGCCAAAACTTATTCTTTCCCAAGTGCTTGATCTCACTTGGGAAATATTTGAACCCATCAACTGTTCGTGGGTGAAGATTTTGCTAGGTATGAGATTTCCATGTGCTGGATTTGATTGTTGATAGGTTTGGGTATTTTGGAGATTCACAACAGAGGAGGACATTCACAGTGGAGATGTTTTGACTGAAAGATAAGGGATAAAGAATGGAAGAGGTTAATTACACTTTTTTTTTTTTTTAGTTGAGTGCGTGTTGAGTAGTTGATGGGAATTAGCAGTTGATAAAGGAAAATGATGGCAAGAGAAATGCAGTTTTAACCCTGCTAGTTGGATTCAAAGGGAAGCACACGCTATTAAAATAACCACTGAATAAAAATCGATAGACAAGATCAATCCTCGGATCTTATGTAAATATTGTTTGGGGGTATTTAGTTAACCACCTATGATCTCTATAGATTAAAATATATGTATAGGTACATTTGAAAAAGTTACTTCCATCGTCCTTTGGACATAAAAATGATAACCTATCAGAAATGCTAAGGCACTTTCAAATAGTAAATAATTGCCTTTGGATACTTAACCAAGGAGCTCGATACATAACAAAATTACATTGAAGAAATCATAGTGTAATGCCCTTGGGAATATAGTCTTTAAGATTTAATTAAATTTAAGTTTAAATTTACAATAGAAATAACTACCCTGAATATACAAAAAAAAAAAAAAAAATTCTAATTTTTTTGTTTGAATTGTCACTTCAGTTTGGTGAATAGGCACTTCCACCATTTAACATATTTATAAAACTTTCCAACTCGCCTACCACTCTGTATTTCAAACTCCAAAAACTAGAATCTTTGACGGTTTTATAGTTGGTCCCCATTTCCACAGGAACTATGTCCTCCGCATTAGCCACGCCACCAAGCAAACCCAAACCGGTGCAACGTGCATGCAATGCATATGTGGAAGTTGGAGGGGGGTGTTTTTTATACACGTGCATATGTGTATGCCCTCACACTCAAATAGAAGAGGAGAAGGGGGGGGGGGGGATGAAAGGTTGCGGATGACGGTAAGGGCCCATGAACCCACGTGGATGTGTAAATGGGGGAAGGGGGTTGAGAAAGCGTCTTTCACTGTGGATGATTATTTGTAATTCAGTATCGAGTGTGAAATGCTGTTTTGTAGGTTTAGTTTTTGTTGAAGTGGTTTACGATTTAATTTTTGTCTCTGACATATGTACGGAATTTAATTGGAACCAAAACGTCACCAATTTTTAGTGTAATGAATTCAAGTTTATTACAAATGATAAGTCAGCCGAATTATGGCTGTTACTAAATGTTCACTTCTATACTCATTCTATTCTCTCTATTGAGGTTCATCGGCTCCAGATACAAAGCATGGGCAGTTTGGCGAAATGGCTGAAATCTCACTACTGTTTAAGTAGAATGTCATAAAAATGCCCCGGCCAATTTGAAGTTATGAATGTACATGTTGCCAAGTTTTAGAGGGTTGGCGAGAAAACTTACTGCCACATATTGAAGTGCTAATTCGATACACCTATTTAGGTCCAATGTCTAAGCCTCCCAATTGTGTTTAGATTTACATTTTGGTTAAAGATAATTGGTTTAGAGAATAGACATAGCATTGTAAGTTGAGTAATGCTTACAATATTGGTACTAATGCATGCTTTTTTAAGTATATGTTTCATCTTTAGGAAAGTTGCAACTTTGTGTTAGTCGAAATTGAATCAGGAATAATAATTTGCTATAAAACCTATTGGGTACTAAAAAACTAAATGTTTTGCAGCAGATAACCATTCTGAAGAAACTTGTTTTTGATTATCAAACATTCAAACATTCCAAAAAAATGCATATTTCTGCTTTTTTGATGTGGGCTTCGCTCATTACTCAGTTTGATACAAATCTTCGAAACTACTTAATTCTGTGAAGTACAGCTTTTTTGTTTGATATAGCATGTCTGAATGATACTTTAAACGAACAATATTTGAAGAAAAAATAATGGAATGCTATTGTTAACAGTATATTGGCAATGAATTCGTGACATAAAAAAAAAATAGCACGTATACTTATGACTAAAAATAGTTCCTATGTGATTATAAAAGATCAATTCATACATATTTTCTTCAAAAATTTATTATTATTATTATCATACCATTTAAAATCCAAACGTAAATTTGTCTGAAAATGTAAATGTTTTGAAGGTTAGTCATATTTATCTTGCACCACACGCAAAGTGATACTGAAAACATAACTGACCAATCAAAAGACCACAAAAAAAATTATTTTCCAATTCCACTATAATTTGAGCATATTTGCATTGAATGATTTTAGGAAAGTAAACAATTGTTGTGAAACAGATGTGATGAAATTTCAATCATGTATTACAAATAAATAGTCATTAAAACTCAGAGTAATGAATTAAGATAAACTAGTGAGCACATAAAGTGTATTTAATTACACAATTTTTGGTGTTATTTTCTCGGTTTGATTCTTTTTGCCCTACTCATGCTTGACTGATTCTATCTTGAAAGATATCCATTAACTTTTTTTCTTTTAATTTAGAGGAAATGAAGTTCTAATAATACGGAGAGGGTTTTTTTTAATTAAAAAAAGTATTTCCATTCTTTGAATAGGAAAAACCTTGTAAAAACTGAATTTTTAACGGAAAGTAATTGCATTTTCATTTCTTGCGCTTCATAAAAAAAAAAAGTGTAATTATGAATTTTGAGTAAAACAATAAAATAGTTTCAAGGTATTTTTGCATTATATTCAATATTTGTGATGAATAAAAATTTATATTGAAAAAAATATGAAATGGCCTGAATATTTAAGAAATGCTCTTTCGTGATTTTTGTCACTAGTAAAGTAATGAAAATTTACAATTAGAGTTCTAAAAGAGAATGGGAAAACATTTCAATCTTTTTTCATTAGCTTGTTTGAAGAAATCGCAGAAACATTTTATTTATGTTTTAAAGAGTTTTTTTCATAGATGATTACCTTAAAGATATCAATTTAATTTTATAAATCAAAGACCAGATTGAAGAATTTAACAATTCAAGATTAAAGCCACCTGGTCAGCTTTGATTCCCAGAAATTATGTTATGAAAATATAAGTATGATCTGCTGAAGAAATTGAAAAGTTTCATGCTGCTGGTGCAATTATTAATAATAATAAATAGCAAAAATGCTTACCTTGAAATGATTTTATAATAATATAACCCGTAAAAACAAAGTATTTAATATAAATCCTTTATATCCATTGACAATTTTTATATTCGTTAACACAACGCCGATTCTGTAAACAGAGGGCGCTTGGTGTTTGCACCTAATTTTAAATATAAAAAACATTTCTATCAAGAAAATGTGTGGCAAACTACGCTTCGAAATTTATTTATTAAAATGAACGTCCCTTTCACATCCGCATCCAAATATCTTTAACTTATTCTGATTAAAAAAAATTATTTTTTATTTATTAAAAAAATGTTGGCAACAGGAAAGCGTTTCGACAATGGTCGGTTCAATGCTATTTTAAAGCAATTGAATGACGGCAAGTTGGTTTATTAGTATTCCGTCAAAGCGACCTTTTAGTGACAGTTACAGCCCCAAAATTTCATAGAATGCATGGTCATTGACATCGAACCTATCTGCCAAGTTTCAGCCCGATTGGATGACGGCAAGGGGGTTAAATAGGTCTCCACCGATTTCACCCCCCTCGACAAACATACATACGAAATCGAAGTTAATATAACGAATTTAAAAATAACTTTTATCTTTAAACCACCATTAACCTAGAAGTTTGACTTTTAGCTTATTTTTTTATATTACTTTAACATATACTTTCTGAGAATCATTTAGATGATTTCATCTTATTTCTTCAAAATTGCATGCACAATTTTAAAATCATTATTTAGAAAAAACTTAACAAATCTACTTACATAAAAATACCCTTGTTAAACGGAAAAACAGTCGAAGAAAAAAAGAAGAAAAAAAAGAAGAAATAATTTTAGTAAAAATATTTCGGTTGCGGGTGAAATTTAGGTAACACTAATTGGCAGCTGGTTTATTTTTATATATCTTTCCTCTATGTATCTTTTGCGCCGTTTAGGAAACGAATAAAAAAAGTTGAATAAACACGGAAGTTGTTTTGAAGATGGGTCTAATTGTCATATATCGCAGTTTTTGCTGGTGAAATTTGTGAGGATAAAATTGTCTGTCTAAAATGTAACTAGGAATTACTTTCAAAGTAACAACTCTTATATATTTTTAGCTTCAAAAAATTATAACAATGGTATTACTGATATAATAAACGATTTTTACTCTGTATCCTTTTTGCGTGAGATTTATGCTATTCAGTCCCAAATCAGTTTACAATGTAAAAAGCACAAAAATTTTAACTATTGATCCTTAGAATGTTTAATTTGAGTGCATCGCTTTTGAACGGCATTATATAATGGATAATTGAATTATGAGAGGGTACTTAGCAATGAAACAATTAAAGGGATAAATGATATTTTATTTTATTTTTCAATTACTTTAAAATATGCCAGAAACGAAGTTAATAAGAATCTGAATGTGCATTTCATTTTTGCAGTACATCTGTATTTTTTCGTTAATTTGTTAGATAAAAGAGACGATTAATTCCTAGCCGAAGACATTTTTCGGAATCCTTTTACAAATTATAAACACAAAATAAAATTTGCAAATATTCTAAAAGTAACCTCTGGAACCATCCCAAAAGTATTTTTCATTATAACAAAACATATTAAAGTGCGCAGTTTTTATTTAATTACATCAAGAGTTTCCCATGCTGCAATAAAAAATATATAAAATCAAATATGTAAAAAATTCGATTTCACTAGCATTCCCCTTTTTATTGAGTTCCAATTCCAGCTTGAGGCTATATTTTTATACACCTTCCTCCCCTATTGTAAGCCACGCTGACCTATAAATTTCTCTCCCCCCCCCCCCCCCCCCTTCTCCCTATTCATCAGGACGGGGTCAACAGTACTCACAGGATGGAAGAAAGGTTGCCATGTTGGGGGTCTGGCAACGAATCGTACGAGAAATGCAGTGGAGGAAATGGGTGAGAGTGTGAAGTCTTTCGACCTTGAACTTGGCCCCATGGATAAACATGCCTGTCCTCGTTTTTTTAGCCTGTCTGAGCTTTTTTTTTTTAATCGGATGGGTTTTTTTTATGTTTGTTTTATAAGAAAAAATAATTAGAGAGCAATCGGTCAACCTATTTAGTATGGCCTGCTGAATATCATGTGAAAAAAAAAAAAGTTAGGTTGTTTGACTAGCCGATTTTTCTTTTACGAAAAAGAACATTACTTTGGAATTTAATTTGATTCCACGTGGTTAGTCAGCCAAAACGAACATTGAAAACAAATACCCTGTTGTTCGAGAGGCTACTGCAAGTTTAGGTAATCATTGACCATCAGATTTTTTTTTTTTTTTTTTGTATCTATAAAATATAGAGAAATGTTGTAAATTGTTAATATACTTTTCTGTCTTGAAGTAAAAAGGCCAAAGTTACGTCATCAGTAACATAATTTTTATCGCCAATGTATGTTGCTCACTTTTAAAATGTGCACGTATTTGGTGCCAGAGAAGTGAAATCGTCTGAACTCTTCTTCATTGAAAATTAAAGAGCGAATGGTTACCAAATACAAAATAATGTTCATTATGGAGAGTTATGACATATTTGATTATCGGTTTAGTTCAACTCATTCAAAAGCGATTATTGAACAGTTTTGCCATTTTTTTTCAAATGATGTTCAATGAGGCACTTAAATTTGCTAAGTATACTAAGTATGAGAAACAAGAACATTAACCATACTAAAAATTGGTTGTTTTGGAGGTCCCCCCCCCCCCCCCAGCGAAATCAATAAGAAATATTTTATACTAAAACATAGCCGGAATTAACGAGTAGGGCGGAATTATAAGTGGTTTAAAAGTTTAGACAATTGTTAAATAGATTTGTCATTTTATAAATTTGATGAGAATTTTCGAAAAATAAAACTCGGTTTTCTTAATTTTCTAATCCATTACATTTTTGTTGCATTAATTAATTTATTAATTTTTGTTACATTAATAACGAAATATTTTTTTTTTCTTTTCAAAATGATGCTAAATCATTTTGAATTTTAACTTTCCCTTGTTGAAAACATAAACTCTACATTAAAACTTTTAACACAATTGTCAGAAGATTTGGTTTGTTTTAAAAAAAAAAAAAGCGTTTTCTGGGGAAATTTTGTTTTTGGTGATTATCATCATAACTCACTGTTTACTATCAAATTTGTTAAATTAAAGAAATTTTACGAGGTTAAAAAAATATCAAACAATTCATCTCCATTAAATATTTAGACATAAGGGAATAAAATGTTTGCAATTAAGTTTCCGAAGTTTTTATCTCGCATTGAACAAAATATCAAGACATTTAAAGCATTTTATTTAAGCACTCTAAGAACAATATTTCGTGAAAATAAATACTTTTGCATTTTATTTTTACTTTTTAACTGATTAATTAACTGAAAAAATTGAATGACTATTTATCAAGAGCATTTACACACGAACAAAAATGTTATTGGAAACCTTGTCACGTCAAGTGTTTGGAATCATGTCTGAAAAAAATTGTATTTTTCGAATTATATTTTTAATTTTTTTTCTCTCAGAATAAAGTTTTAAGATATCTCAATAAATAAAGTTGAAATGATAACACTAAAAGCACTGGTATTATTAAAAAACTTTTAAGCATGGACTGAATGGTAATAAAAATATATCGGAAAAAATTTGCAATGAAACGCGAAGTGTAAAATTGTTATTCTATTTCTTAAGTTCAAATGTATTCGTTCTATCTTTTTTGGCACTTACTCCTTGCTTAAAAAATAAATTGGAAAAGAGAAAAATTCAAAAAGAAATTCTTGGAACAATGAAAATAATTTAAATGCAAACGATTGTTATTAGAAGATGCACTGACGTAGAATCAACTGATTTTTTTTACTTAATTATAATTTGTTATTTCGTTTTTATAAAACTAAAAATGGTGTCGGCGGTATGAAATAACATTTCCTTTTTTTACATTCCATATTTAAATGAATGTGTTTTTGTGTTATATTTCTCTTCTCATGAGGCCAAATCGTGGAAAAATTATTTTAATGTCTGCAGAAAGTTACACGAAGAATTATTCATTTAATGCCTCCTCCGCTCATTTCATTGGGGGTTAATTATCGTCTGAAACTTTTCGAATGCCATTCCATGATGGAAGAATCATTGAAAGATAGTATTTTGCATCGTCTTTGTTTGTTATTAAGCCTAACTTCCACGGGTACGATAAATATGGATGTTTCTTCTTGCTGCTGAATTTTTCTCCCTCGCAAGTAAATTCGAGGCAAAGTTTTTATCCGTCCCTCCTTGCAACTTCTATTTATATGTAGATGAGCCGGGATGGTGGAAAACCGCAAAGTGTTATACAGCAGACTTGCCGAGCTGATATATTGAGTTATGCTAAGTTCCTTGTTCATGTTGGGATCCAAAAAAATCCTTTGTGTTCGGATGATTTTTTTTTTCTTTGCCTCCTTTTGGTTTTTGCTCGGGCGCCTGCTGAACTGTGCAGTGGGTACATATATTGGATTAATGTTATGACGATGCCTTGTTGGAAATACTTGGGTTATTTGTTATATTGAGTGAATGAAGATGCCATGGAAGTATGGATACGTATCGACTAGGAATCGGATATATTTCCTTTACGAAGACAATCACTGGAATGAAAGAGTGAAGTCAATATTGTGGAGTGAGGCACTGACATTGTAACGATTTTCATAAAATTGATAGAAAAGAACTGTTGAGTTTAAACAATTCTGTCAAACTTATATTATGGAATTAAAAAAAAAAAATATTTTTGGATTGAAATGGGATATTTTAATATTATTTGAAAGAAAACAAAATAAATCTTGTAATAACCTACTTTAAGGTTTTCTTTGAAGAAATCCAATAAGCTCTTAGGACTTAACGGTATAGTGGTTAGCGTGCTAGATTCTAGACCGTGAGGTTGCGGGTTCGAGTCCCGTGTTAGGCATGGGTGTTTGTAAATGTATGTTGTCTTGTAAAATGACGAAATGTTTCGGCGCATTATAGCCCTCGTGTTGCTGACGGCGCCAGATAATCTGAATACAACCAACCAACCAATAAGCTCTTAGATAACAAAGGGAATTAATTTTTTTTTAAGTAATAAAATTGCTAAGTATTTTGCAGAAGGAATATTTGTAAATTGCAAAGTAGGTAAAAATAGAAAAATATAAAACTTTCCAGTAACCCAAATACGCTGGCCAATATTGCTCAACAATGGTCAATCCGTATGAAGACCGTCGCAGACTGGCTGTTGCTATGTATCTTGGTCAATCTCATCCGCGGTGCTAGGTGAAATATACTGGAAGTTTTGAAATGTTGACGAAGAGTTTTAAAATTGAAATATATTTTATAAGAAAGGACGGAGGTGTAAATTTTGTAATGGTTTCGACATGTTTATTAAAAAAAAAAAAAAAAAAAAAAAAAAAAAAAAAATGATTTGGAATGATATTCGAGTTTCGGCATGAATTTTCCAATCTTCCCAGAACACATATGTTTCCAACATTGGCTAATACCGCTGAGCTGCCTGGTTATGGACTTTTCATTTTTCCTAATTGGTACCAAAATATGATAAACAGTAAATAACGAGAAATTGAATGATCCCTCTCTCCCCCCAAATATATATATATTTATAAAGATGGAAAAAAAAAACCTGCAAATTATTCTGCTAGGAAACTTAACCTAAAGAAAATACATTAAAAGTACTCTAATTGCCTCATGCCTTGCAATACAAACCGGTTATTCATCTTTCAACGCAAATACACTACGAAAGATGAAAACACTTCTTACCTACCTCTTCTCATCAACCAAACATAAATACACCACCACTTTCCAGCTAATAAACCAGCTCGATTGAAATTTAATTTCCAGATTAGAATGAGCGTCGGAATCAACTACGCAGGAGACCCATTCTTCAACGGCGTGGGGAGGAACAAAGGCGAGCCTTACCATCATTGAATCTTTTGATCCACCCCTCAATTGTAGGAACAAACGAAAGTGCCTTTGCAATTGCACACATACAGATACCCCGCTTTTCAAAAGGAAAGTGTATTCAGTGAAACTGCTTTTCTGAACTGTCAGCATTTTCCCTCCTACAATGGTTAAGGACCGAGGTATGCGCATACAATTAAAGCGCCTACCCTCTCCCCCTCAGCAGCAAGTTAAATTCTGCATTGCCATCACTTTTACACCCTCGTTCTGTATCTCCTGCCTAGTTTTCTCTGGGCATAAATTCTGCGAATGGAATTCAAGTTCTAATGGATTTTAGACGCGATATTAACGAGTTTGTGGCTGTTGTGTTTTCGTGGAATTGGAGGTTGTCGTTTTGGAGGATTTTGTGAAATTAATCAGTGGCCGTCTGATCTAATGTACAAATTTGCTGTTTTATTTATGCCGGTGTCTTTTCGGGGCGGCTTTGAATTATGTGGTTGTTTTATAGCTTTTAAAGTCAACGCATTTATCGCCATTTTTAAGGATATTTGTGTGGGAGTATGATCAACGTTCATAATTATTTAGAATAAGAGCATATGTATAAATATAATGAAAGCAAGTTGGAAGTAAAAAAAATTGAAATTTGAACTCACAAATTTTTAATGAAAATATAATGAATTTCTCCTGTGGAAATCATTTCAAAATATTTTAGTAAAGGCAAAACAAATAAGCTATTTTAAAAAAAATTGAATTCTTCGGCAGATGTAAAAATGTTACATTTTCCTGCCACAAAATTATTTATTTAATGGTGAATATTTCGTTATTTGATACTCTTAACACCGGGAAAATTCTGCAATAATGTTTTCTGTATCATAGCAAACTTACAAACTTTTATTAAAATAGACACGATACTACAGATAATACTTTCTGTATTTAAAAATGCAATCTATCACGAGCAGTGGATTATTATACAGAAGATTTACCAAGAAATAGAATAGGACTTAAGTTTCATAAGTAATATTAATTACTCTCAACAATTATGTAAATTTGTTTCAAGGATACTGTAGCTTACTTTTGCCAACGGTAGAGAATAATATCAGTTTGATAATATAAAATTGTTAGCCTAAGTCTAGAAAATTCACCATGACTCCGTTTCATTGTGGTGTAACTCATTCTACAATAGGAGAAGAGTTTAATGTCTTACAATGCGTTACTTCGACGACTTGAACAGTTTTCGAAACAATGTCATTTCCCGACAGCACAAACTTTTTACTAAGCGAAACCTGTTGTAACACACGCGAATTGGATACCATTTTGAATCCTTCCGATTCTTTATTTAATAGGGAAGTCAATCTGGCGCTTGAAATCTCATCTAAATGATAATCTCGATTACAGGTCTGCAACAAAGACTTCCATTGTGCTGCAGACGCTAGAAAACTAAGCAGACAGGTGAACTTAGTGGCGAACCCTCCCTCCATGAAAACCCAATCCGCTGAAACACACAAGGTAACTGATCCAATCTTTCAAGGATAGCAAGGGACAGTCATACGGATTCTTCATATAATATTACACCGCAAGAGGTTCCACCGATCCAGTTCTATATATATTTGACGATGGAAGCGGCAGCCATTTTAGCCCAACTCCACTGTTTGCAGTTGTTCCGTCCATAATGGAGCAGTGATCGAGTGAGATTGATATAGATGACATTTTTTATGAGTATATATAAAGGATTTTTAGTACTCGCGTTATGCATCGGCTATTTTCTCTTTCATCTTATAATTTTGCCTTGGAATCTTAGAGGTTTTTGACTGGTTGTCACTTAGGCCTGGTTTCTGACTTTTGATTTTGGTGACCCGTTATTAAGAGAAGGTGGTGTTATTAAGTTACCAGTTCTTGTTTTGGGATGTCGTAAGCCTTTATGAAAGAGAGGGTGTCGGTTTCTGGAGATTACAAACGTAGCTTTGAGGGATGGAAGGGTTGAGAACAAAGCTGTACAAAAATCAGGACAATGGTTTCTGAAGAGATTGTGTATTCTTTACTACCTTTTCTGTAATGCCTATTTGCGACCCTGAATTGCTTGTTACTTTTCATAACGTGAAGCAGGAAGGAGTTTATGATCGAGAGCAGGGATTAATAGAAGTGGTATTACTGTTACTTGAAAATAAAAAGCAAATGTGTAAAACGGTTTAGCCTATGGCATTTACATTGAGCTTGCCAACTTTACGCATCTAACCGATGAAATATGATTATAATTAGAAATATATCCTAAATGTACTATTTATGCTTACGTTTACGAAGATAATTCTATCAAATATTTGAAGAATTGTTAATGGAAATATTCAAGAACATTAAAAAACCCTACTTGTGTAACTTTATCCTTGCATAACTTTATACATGTGCAACTTTACCCATGTGTAACTTTATCCATGCGTAACTTTACACATGAGTAACTTTATCCATATATAACTTTATCCATAAATTAGGCAAAACACTTTAGAAGATTTATTTCAAATTCAGAAATTGTACAGCAAAGCCAGAAAATGAGCAGTATTGGAACTTTAAAACTCAAACTACCTACAACATCAAACTAAAAATGAATATAGTTTAAGATTTAAAAAAAAAAAAAAAAAAAAAAAAAAAACACTTCTGTGTGTACTGTTATACGAAAGTAGACTCTTGACGTAAATCACGCTATGTAGATAGTGGATCTTCTATTCAAAGGCAGATCACGTAACTGCATAATGACCACTGAAAACATAACAATAAAGATAAGAAAACAAATTCAGCATTCCGGGGTCTAACGATGCCATTTCCATCGCAACGTGATGCCTTGGAACATCGGGGGTGGCTGCTTGGAACACTTTTATTTTTCCTTTTTTATTTTTTAAAGGATGCACGTTTGTGTGTGCAACAGCTGCTGTAGAAACGCTGACACGCAGGTATGAGTGCGGAAATACCGATGGGTACATGGTGTGGGCCAGTTTTGGGTGGTTTTTTTAACGGTTTATAAACAGATGGTATCCAACTTAGTGTGAAGTTCCGAGCTGAATAATGGCTGGAGAAGTATTTTATACATTTGTGAAATTTTTTGAGGAGCCTCGTGTGTGAAATGTGGTGAGCTATTATTTCGAAACAAAAACTTGTTGTGCTGTCTTTGTGAAAGGATTTTTTTTTAAAGTAAATATAGACAGGTAATATTCTTTTTGTTTATCGAAATATTGCAGTATAACAATTTTAAAATCTGTGAATTTCGTATTTAGTCTAGTAAAATTGTAATTGTCATAATTTATAAAATGGGGATTTTATTCCAATAGTTTATATAATATTTTAATAACGTATTTTAATAAATGTTAAACTTATATTGCTAATTAATTAAATATTTTAATTATAAATAGGATACTATTTTTATTAAAAAACTGCATGCGATTTCAATGTAAATTAAATATGTATAATACATTGAATTTTATCAATACATTAAAAATTTAAATTATAATTTCTTAAAATAAAGTATTACTTTTTAAAATGTATGTTAAATCTTATAAAAATAAAACGTGCCTAAACTTAAAAAACCTAGTTGTAGTTTCAAAGCAAGGCTCATGATAGCATTCAATTGTTACGTTTTACTTTGAACTTCGTTCTGGTTTCATTTTCAATATAATATAACTCAAATCAATGCATTCCAGAATGAAAAAGTATTTCATAAAAATATCTCAATGTGGACCAAATACAATTATTTTCACATATATTCACTCAACCTATTTTTGAGTCGTATATTTTTAAGCAATAATAAAGTATGCCCATTGTCGTTTTTACTCCTGAATTTGGCGTTACAGACAGTTTTGAAACCGATTCAAATAGCATTTCCCAAAAAGCATACTTTCAATGATGGTACTTCAAACACAATGGAATAAAATATACGAAAGTATTACTATTTTTTTTTAAACATTAGTAGTTTTTTTCCCTTAAAGTTTTCTTATGTTTTTAACTTAAAATATCCATAACATTTTATCTAATTATTACTTAACTTTCTGACGGGCTCATTTGATTGGATACTCACAGAAGACTGTGTCGCCTCACTCACAGACTAGTTTTATGGGGTTTTTTTCACTCAGAAATTTTTGTATTTTCTTTTGACATTCCTTATAATGTTCATCACTTGGCAGTTGTCTAAAAGAGCAAAATTATGAGTTTATTATGTTTTTTTAATGTGATCCATCGAACACATGGTAACCAAACTTAGCGGCCAGTATATTGTGTCCGACAGAAGGTTAACCCGTTATTTACTTATAGGACATTTAAGTCCCTTCCGTTTTCTCGTGGTACTGTATTAATTTAAACGCTTCGTGATCCATGGGGACTTTGAAATCTAATTCTATGAAGTTCATTCTTGTATTTTTGCATGGTAGCACAAGCTTATTTCTCTTCATATGCAAGCACATGGATGACTTTCAACCTTTTAGACATCCATCTTGGTCTCTGTCTTATATGCTTGTCTCTTGTAAGCTTCCATAAAGAAATAAGCTTGTGCTGCCATCCAAAAATTGAAGAACTAACGTCATAGAAGTGGATTTCAAAGTGCCAATGAGTCTCAGAGCGTTTAAATTATTTCAAAGTCCGAATGGATCACAAAACGTTCAAATTAATACAGTACCACGAGAAAACTGAAGGGATTTATGTCCCGTCAGTGAATATTGGCGCAGCTTGGCCAATATTGGCTCTTGTGCCATTAAAATCCGCGCAACCAGCCAAACCGCTAGTAAATAACGAGTTACAGAAATCGCTTTCGAATCTAAAACTCTCGCTAAATATTAGTCAATGAATTTTGAATGATTTTATTTTTGTACATATATCGGTCGGCGACTCTATAGTTGTTAAGGGGAGTTTGTACCCGATTAATAATCGATTTTGAGTTTATTATTGTTTATCAAAATTAAAATTCTCCCCTTTAAAAGTATTACTCATTTGTAATAATACCTCAACTAGAAGTATTTTTAATAATTTTTTTGAAGACAAAATTGGTAACTATAGGTGTAAGTCAAGTTTTCTTTAAATGCGTTTTTCCCAAAACTACCTTTTTCATTATTCATGTACCTTTTTC
Organism: Linyphia triangularis; assembly: GCA_963978545.1. Classification (NCBI taxonomy): domain Eukaryota; kingdom Metazoa; phylum Arthropoda; class Arachnida; order Araneae; family Linyphiidae; genus Linyphia; species Linyphia triangularis. The sequence goes on from OZ021726.1 coordinate 32,748,998, forward strand.
TCAGAAACTACACAAGCTATCTTCCTAAAATTTTTACCACATATTCCTTTTATGTATCTGTAAAGTGAGATTTTGTTGCTATTTAAAAAAATTTCTTTTTGTTTTGGCTCATTTCGGCTAAAAAAAACTTGTGATTTTTAACAAATTTGAGTGACTTTCACGAAAATTCATTTTTAAAGTAAAGGAATTACAATTAAAAGCTAACTTCAGTAGAGTAACAAGGGTCTGCTAAATGCACTGGAAAAAGAATTATGTTTCTATGTCAATTACTTTCTGAGAAAAAGGTACATGAAATATGCCAAATTAACATCACAGATATAGAGGGCACCAACTCTCCTTACGAGTTTCTCTAATACAAACTTAATTGAGAAAAAAATCTCAATAACAGCAAAGAACCCTGTAAAACAACGCCCCGTGAAATCCTTATCAAACATGTCTGTCCCTTTCATAACAGAGAGAGTGAAAATAGAACCCCAGACATGGAACAATGAGTTCATAAATATCATCCTTACGAACTAATTTAAAGAAAGAAAAGCGAAATCTCGAAATAGCTCTTCCTGTTTCCTACTTTCACACTGGTGGGAAAATCGGAGTAGCGGATAATAAATGTCACACTTTTTATGATATTTTGATTCCCGGATGACCGACTTGCAATCAAACAGTTTTGACAATACATTGTTTCTCTTGTTGTCGGAAGTGTTATTATTTTTTTTTTTAATTTGGCAGGGGGGGGGGGGTAATAAACGCCTCAGTCTTAAATGATTGTTGCTCAGAGTACCATATTCCATTGTTCAACAAAACTTTGATAAACTTTTCGGAAAAAATACTTTTAGAAAAAAACACAATGCCATAAAGATTCTTAGCAAAACTCTGCAGCATTAAACATACTTTGTATTCCACAACTTCAAATTACTTGAAACTTAGATACCAACTTTCTTGTAAGTAATTCAGATAGTAGTCGATTATTGTTTAGCGATGTTCATTTTCCAATAGAATCGTCATGCTTTCCGAAATACATCAAAGATACAATCTTTCAGATAAACATGTACATTAGACATTGGATTAATATATCATTCACCATTACAAAGTACAGAAACTGATATTTAACTTTTCGGCTACAGTTACTGGATTCATTTTTACCCTTAATTTTGATGTAGGCTCAAGTTACACTAAACATTGCCGAAGAACATTTTAGATCACGTTGATGAAAGAAAACGGAGCATCTCAAGAATTAAATCGCCATGTTCCTTGAAGTACATGAAACTGGGTTGCCAACTTTCTAAACAAGTCATACACTGAGTTCATTTATTCTTCACCACTATCCATTCCACGAGGATTTGCGCACAAGAATAACCAAATGGTCCTTTGTTGTTCAATATAACGCCTCCAACCCGAATGTTGCCCAAAGGTGATGAGACGGAAGGTCAGCTTACCCTATCCACAACAGAAGTATCCCTTTTAGTAGTCTTTTGGGTGCAGTTCGCCTTTTGATGATGATGATGCGACGCTTCACGCTGGAAGCCATTACCGAAACTGGAGTGGATTTAAATTTCAGAATTACACACTGGCCGGCTTTGTTGCGTTGTTTTAACCTTGTGGCCCCGAGGACATGTGGAACCAGGTTATTTGCGCTTTCGGACTTGAAGGGTCTGATAACCGAAGTGGCGAGGCCGGTGTTTTAGAAGCTGATTTTAAGATAATTGTGGGATTTAAGGTTTAGGAAGAAGCGATTTGATGGTTCGATTGAAGTAAAAGAGATGGAGTTTCTGTGTTTTGATAAAATGTTTGGAATTGAGGCAGTTGTGTGTTGTGGGGTATACGAAGCCTTTGAAAATGATTGTATTGATTCTTGAAGGCATCCAAAGAAAGCTTCTGTTGTAAATATTTAAAACATGTTTATTAATACTTTGGCTCTTAAGATCGATGTCATAATCAGGATTTTGGAAATTAATGTAGTGAGAGTAGTAAATTGAATACATTTTGAATTAAAAGTACTCGCGCCATTTGTTTCTCACCTATTTTACTCGCACCCTAAATAATTGAGAATTGTTAGCTTGTTTCCTTATTTTACTTTTGTGCTTATGCTTCTGATAGTTAAATAGGCTACAGCATTTCACAATGACCCTTCAGGCGTTTTTTTAAATTTACATAATTTCAAAATGTGTTGCTCATTTATCAATTTTGTACAAATATACAAACTAAGTTTTTTTTTTATTATTATTGATTTGGCTGAAAAAAGCAAACTTAAAACCCTTTGCAAAAAAAAAAAAAAAGAAGTTTTTTTTACCTTAATATTTTAAAAATTTGTAGTAATAAAAGAAAAAATTAACATTATAAATTTGCATTTTCAGTCATATTTTATTCTGACACATTACTTAACGTAGTTTACAAGATGTGTAAATCAAAGCTTTTAAGAAATATAAGCCAATAAAGCAGGACATTTCAAAATGGGTTAAAAAAAGATCTGTCCACTGGCACGTATTGGTTTAAATATGACTTAGAAAAAAAGAGCCGTGTATTTAATAACTAACAATTGCTTAGCTTAAAACTTAAAAAAAATCTTAAGATTGAATTTTATTCCAAGTCGCAATACTCGCTGTATGTATTTAAAGAACTCAAATGACTAGAAACAAAAGATTTAAGTAAAGAAAAATAATGGCAACTTTCCAATTTTTGAGCAAAGACTTTTAGTTTAAGCTTTTCAGGATGAAAAAAAAAAGTTTAAACATGTGGCCGTCGACATAAGACTTTTGGATTATAATTTCTCCATTTTGGGAGCAATTTCATGGTAATATTAATTTTTTATTATTATTTTTTAATAAACTTCGTATTATAATACTCTTGGGTAAATTGTTGCCATTCGCTTTCTTTTGGATACTCTCTATATTTTTAGTGTTTATGGTGGGTAATTGCCTTAATCTTTTACGCGTTAATATCGCATAATTTTTTTGTGTTTCAAAATATCGCTCATTAATACCATAGTATTTTTTAAACATTTGTGTTCAGAATTATCGTCATAAATTTTACAACTATTTTTTAAATAAATCTTAAGTTCTTTATTTCTAATGTAATTGTTCCAATGTGAAACTTTACTCAAAAGTTAAATTTAAATAATAAATATTAAATGCAACTTTGCTCTCATATCCCACAAGTTACTTTTTGTTTGATTTTAGCTCGTAATGTAGCATAAAATCATATCTTTTGTTTCACATGAAAAAAAAAATCTGATAGTATCGATATTTAATCTTTCATTCAGAATAAATATATATTTTTTCCAAGTAACGGGTTCAAAATTCTAAAAAATTTCTGTTTAGAATTCTTGATTTTTGTTTGTTTTCAAACTGCATTATGAAATGTTTTCTATGAACTCGCCTTATTACAGAATCATTTTTGTTGATTAATGAAAAAATAACTTGCATATATAGCAATTGATTTGTGTAAAAAAAAAAAAAGATAACCTTCAATCAAGGAATATTAAAATTAAATTGAAATTGAAGCAAGCGGCGGCTAATTCTTCAACCATGTTACACAATATGACAAAAATATGTTTAAAAATAACGTAAAAAATACTAACATATTTTTTTATATGATTGGTAACTAAAAAATTAAGCTTAATGCGTGACATTTTCTACAAAATATTTAAAAATATTTAGATTAAAATTCTAGTTGTTAATACAACGCGAATGTTTTCATACACGACTTTATATATAAATGTATTTTAGTTATTTCTATCATTACTTAACAGCTTCCGGACATGTATTTATATTAGTGCATTGTATATGTATAAATCTTAAAAAATTCTGTTGCAATTTCCCTGGTAGCATACAAATGTTGCAAGTGCATTGAATAATACAATTTAATAAATTGATGCATATTGTTATTTTGAACTATATATATATATATATATATATATATTTTTTTTTATTTGTGCTATTTTTAATTTATTATATTTATTTTTAAATAAGTATATATGATTTCGTAAAAAGTCTTTTATAATCTTTAAAGTAAATAGATTCCTGAGACTTTTTTGCAAATGAAGATCTTGTCTCAATCCATATATTGATTAAAAGTATATCATTAGAATAAAAATCGTTAGACAAATCGAAAACAGAAAAAGCTTTATTTCGTATAAGCCAAAATACGTTTCATGGACGCTTATTAGTGTAAATACTAATGATAAAAATATTTGCATTTTATTTTGTTTGAAAACGACATCAAATTCTTTTTTTTCCCCCTGAAGAACTTCTTAATAACTTGGACTCTGGCTAAATCTCTGTAGCAAACGATTTTGTCGATCCTCCATGTTTGATTGCAAGATGTCGTGCTCGACTATGAAACTGCGTTATGAAAACAGTTTTTAAAAATCTATTTTCATGTAAGTTGGAAAGGCAGGAACTTCTAAGATAAAAAAATAAATAATATATCTAAATTTTGGTTTAGAAAAAAGAAGCAAGGTCTGAAAGCGAATAAAATATATAAGAAATAAATTTCGTATGGAACCTTCGTGGTTTCAGCTTCTACAGTAAATAAAGTGGTTTTCGAGATGGGGAAAATGGTTTTCCAAAGTTAGTTCTGGTGAAAATGTTTGACTTTTTGGATATTTTCCAGAAATGGGATTGAGCGTCTTTAATGTTGTGAAAATTATTAAATTTTTGAAGAAATTATATATTCTGGAGTAAAAAAAAAAAAAAAACATTTAAAAACACAAGATTTTTTAAAACTTAGTATTTAGCTAATACATTAACTAATATTATAATTTTCTAATATTTGATTTGGTAAAAAAAAATAATATATAAATGATTACAACAAGTATAATGCAATAAAATGTCAATCGTAAAACAGAATTTATTTCAATTAAGAGCAAATCCTTATTATTAAATGATCAGTGACATAAAAGAACTAAATTTCTATTTTTATCATAATTATTTTATATAAAATATGCAATTTAGGGTTAGCCATTTAGCAAATATTTAAACAAATACTCGTCTTTCTTTTTTAACCTAAAAAGTTATCTAGCATACTGACTTTTTCAAAATCATTTCAAAAATTAAAAACTACAAACAAACTTTTACACGGATAATAAATTTCTTAAACATCTTCATTAATATATTAAAAAAAATAAATTGCAATTATTTATTAAAAATTTTACTCATCAATATTTTATTACCTATTTAAGATAAAATATTTATGAAGACAAATCTCTGAAAACTGAAACAACCAATCAAAATTTCAAAGGACTAAAAAAATAATGAATTGATATTAAAATTAAATATCCAAAGTATCGTAAAAAATTTTAAAAAAATTTATAATACAATAATGATTGTAATGATTACATTATTATTAGAGTTATTAAAATACAATGATAATACAATCAAGGTAGGAAAAGGTTTGAAAAGAATCTCAAAATCTTTTGACTTAGCCTTGCGTCAGTGCAAATCCTGTACTTTAAAATATATATATATATATATATATTTTGTATATCAATTTGTACAAAACTTCATATTCTGTATAAAAATATAATTTTTGCTTAACTTTTCATAAAAATACAAATTTAATTTAAAAATTAATTTTTGGGAAACACACAAGCTCGTGCGTCAGTCCAAAATACGTATATTTGTAAAAAACATTTATTTCCTTCTAAGAGGAGTTTAAGACACAAGGCTATTTTTCCCATGTTAAAAAACACCTCATTTAAAAAATATTTTCTCAGCATAGTTACTAATTGAAAAAAATCGCACATGCTTATCTTACATGTTGACGTATTTTGAGAGTAGCATTTTCAAATATTTTGTTTTGTTCCTCGGAAAAAATTCAAAGGTCTGATGTTCTATAGAAGTTTAAAAAATTGTAATTTTTGGTGGCAATAAAACTGCGTAAAATCTTTAGTTTCGAAAATATTATAAAAAAATGTTAAAGACACTTAAATTGTGTAATATATTAGAAAGAATATGCGTTAAAATTTTTTAGGTATTTATCTTTAATAGTAAATGTTCCTTACGTCTCCAAAATGGCTGCTTTGAGTTGTGAACTGTTAAAGTTAAAAACCAAAATACAAATTGATGCACAACACTTTTAAAAAAGTAATATATTTAAAATATAACCCATAAACAAGTTTTTAATATAAATCCTTTATATGCATTGCCAATTTTTGTATTCATTAGCAATGTTCATTAGTTTATGTTGCCAACGTGTGCTTTGTGTTGGCATTTAATTTTATTTATTAAAAACATCTCTTTCAGCAAAATATGCGGTAAACTACTTTTCAAAATTTATTCATTAAAAATTAATGTGAATTTATGCACTCGCATTCAAATATCTTTTACTTATTCTGATTAAAATTATTTTATTATTTATTAAAATAATTTTGGCAACAGGAGTTTCTTTAATGAACGGTTAAATATTATTTCAAAGCAATTGTATGACGGAAAGTTGGTTTATTAGTATTCCGTAAAAGCCATCTTTCAGTGACAATGACAAACCCCGAATTTGATAGAATACATTGTCATATCGACATCGCTTCTATCTGCCAAGTTTCAACCCGATTGGATGACGGCTAAGGGGTTAATTAGTCCTCCGCAGATACTTCTAATTTAAAGAGATTAAAACATGTCTTTTTTTTTTTTTTTTTTTTTTAATTGATTTTTTGACGTTCTTGAACTCCTACTCTCCTTAACTTTTATAAAACTTCGTATTTTTTATTTTTTTAAACATAATCCCAAACATTTGCTCAGCTCCTTTAAAAATATAAACTTTTACATGTATTTCAATAAAATTAATATATATTTATGTCCCGTGCGTGTCCCATCAAAATAGCAAAATTTTAAATACACAAATTGTTTCAATTTCTCTTGTAAAATTACGATTTAATTTTTATTTTTTAAATTTAAAGTTATTGTGTAGTTTCTAAAAATGAAAAAACTAAATAAAAATAAAATACTAGTTATGTGTGTACCAAATATCACTACAAATTTTCAAATGTGAGATACATAAGGGAAGTTATTGGTTGTGTTGATTTTAATATTTTACTAATGTGTTAGTAAAATAAAAAAGTTTGTTTTGCGACTCTATGTTTTTATATCAAAGAAATTTCAAAATCTTCCTTCACATAAAACAATCATTGATTATAATCTTCTTTTGCGGGTGTTACAGCATTTTGAAGTAAAAATGTTATATTAGATGGATTGTCTCGTATTAAGTATTTCACCCTAATGCTAAAAAATAAGTACTCAAAGCAAAGTGAGCTTTAAACCATTTTGTTGCCATTTGTATTTAAATTAACGCATTTCCTATGATCCCTGAGAAATTAATAGTTTATGCAATCTACAAAGGTAGATAGAAACCTTATTATAAGAAATCGACAGGAGAAGTTGTTAATCCAATCGCGTTCTCAATTTGTTAATATGTGTAATAAGACAGTAAATATGGGTAATAAAACCTTCTGTTAGAAATCTGTAAAGTCGTCGACTTTGATGGAAACAATGTCTCCCCCTCAAGCAGACAAATATTTTGCAGCCGACTATACATTTCTAGAAAGAAAAGCAGATGGTACAAGAATGACAGATGTTACGAAAAAGTGTTGTTTGGATTGAAAATTGCAATGTATTATGACATGCCATATTCTTTCTTAAAGTTAATGTTTTAAAATATCCTTAATGTTAGTCTTTAATTTAAAATTTAGTAAAATATGTCTTTTAAAAAAGTGTTTCTTCAATATTTTTGGATATAGTTAATAGTAGAGAATTGATGTTTAGAAAAATATAGAAATCACACTATGCATTAAAATGTGATTAAAAATAAAATAATAGTTTGTTTTAAAAATGTTTTTTGTAAATTTGTATTGTCAAAATAATTAAAAAAAATAAAAAATCACTAAGCAGTGCAAAGGGTAAATATCAACGTAATACAAATAGCATTGGCAAACCTATGAATCAAAATGTTTCAAAATTAAGACTGGTATGTAAAAGAACACATATAAAGTACGTATGATCTGTCTAACAAAATTCGCAACAATTGTAATTGTAATAATATATATGTATTTTTCACTCACAAACATATTACATCCCTGTCTTCAGTTTTTGAATATCCCTTGAATCAGTTAATGTTTTTGTTTATTAAATCAACACTAAATTTCTTTCTTTCAAAATTTTGATAGATATAGTACTACTAACGTTGACCCAAACGTTCCGATGTATTTCATAATTTTGGTGCTTATTAATTCGGAGAAAATTTAAAATTGTCTTGAGCTTAATTTTCTTTTGTTTCTCCTTGATCCGTGCGTCAGTGAGTTCGAAGACTTAGTTAAAATCATTAACTTTTAATTTAACTTTGCCATGAACTAAACTTACAGAAAACGTAACCAGTAAATTAATATTTAGTTTGATATTCTAATCTGTTTGTGGTTAGAAAAAATATAACAAAATGTCCCGTGCGTCAGCCACAGAATACATGTGAAGACTGCACATTTTCAAGTCCGTTTTAATGTACATGAGATTAGAATTTAGAACACTAATCAATACAGTACCTTCACCTCTAAACAGCAACTTGAGATTGGAAAGCAACATGTCCAGAGAAGGTCTGATTAGTGCCTGATTTTGACATCCTTCTCTCCAACTTATATGATCACCGAATATGGACGATCAAGAGATGGCAGTACCTAGCTTTGGAATTCAATCGTCGGCTGGAATCAAACAACCTGATCGTGGATTTACATGGGGCTTCGCGGGTTATTGCTTGTGTACTCGAATCCAGGAATTGGTCCAACTGTCTCATCAAGATGGCGATGTACTTACTCATTCTGGCATTATTGTTCAGATTGGTTCGAATGGCAGTTAGAATTTGGAAGGTAGTTAGTATTACGTTATTGATTTGAATAGTTGTTAGCATTTGGTAGTTAGTATCAGGGGAGAGACGGGCAAAAGTGTCCAAGCTAGTGATTGCTACTAACCATGTAGCATATTTTAGTCACTTTACGATAAGTATCCCATTAATCGGGAAAAGTGCTTGCTACCACTTGCTTTCAAATTCAAAAATGAGTGATAAAAAAATGGCTTAACTCCATACAAAATGCATTGAATTTACTTGAAAGCAAGATAGTTACCACACTTATAATGAATATTTTTAAAAAATTACATTTTTTTCTTTTCCATGAAAGTTAGAATTTTGTCAGAGTGGCCACAGAATCTGGAAATCAGGGAAATGTCAGGGAGCTTTCTAATTCTGGAAAAAATCAGGGAATTGTCAGGGAACTTTTTTAAAATTTAACGAAGATCAGGGAAATTTTTAGGCATGTTTTCCCGTTCATCTGTATTTTGGCGCCATTTTCCCAGAGATTTGTGGGGGTAATCATTCAAAGTTTAATGTTGCGGAATAATTTACATTTTTCACTATCACCAAAACTGTTTTTAAAATAGAGGCGTGTTATTTCTTTAGCATATATATTCTATTTGATCATGGTGTCTACACATCTGAAAAACCTTGAAAAAACTGGGGGAATTTGAAGAACATTTTGCCGTAAAATCAGTGAATTTTGTAGAAATCTGTCGGAGAAATCATTGAATTATCAGGGAACTTTTTTTCCTGAATTTTGTGGCTACCCTGTTTGTGTTTCCACGGTGTTAGGGAACCCGAAAAGAATACAATTGGCATTCTTTCCATCTTGAAAAACTGTTGTTGCAATAGGGAGATACTGTCTTCGAGACTATCATCCTCATCATGTCTTTAAGTTCCTTTTTATATGGACTTGTTAAATATGAACTTTATAAAAAGTATCCAAATTAAACATACATAAAATCAAATTTCACAATAGTTTGACAGATTCTCTGTGAACCTTATTTTAAAGTTATACGAACCAACCTCTATATCTCGAGTTATATTTATAACTTCCGTGTTATTTGACATTAAATTTCACTGTATAAAATTTTAATATATGAAATAAACACGTGGTATACTTAGTTGTGTGACAGCAACTTCAAGAAACTTGATGTCACATCTAAATAGTAATTATTATTAGAATAAAAAGTTTCACAATGTAAATCATTCTACCGAAACGTCCCCCCAAAAATCGATTACTTTATAATTTAAAGCGATCCATATCATTTATTACCCTGCGGCTACTGCTATGAAAGAGTTATTAGGCACGGTTGCCATTTTTTACCATACAATCTACACAGCGAAAATGATACCTGACGTTTCATTCCCTTTTTCTCCAATACACCATCCCGCATAGGGAAAAGAAAGTGCTCAAAAAAAGTGCCGCTATCCACTTAAGAATTCTCCCAACGGCGCTCTTCGTCGGAACTACCTTACTTTGACCTTTACGAAGATGCCCAGATACGGACAACTCTTACTGCTATATGCCTCTCCAGAAGAGAGAAAAAAAACAGAAAGTATCTGAGAAAAAAAAAAGTAAAAGAGAAAAGAAGAAGACAGAAAAAGAAATAAACAAAGTATCAAAAAAACTAAACGGCTTTCCCTATCTTCCCGCCCTAACCCGTATTCCCAGCGAGGCGTAACTCTACATCAGAGGTGGTGACGTCACTAGAAAAGTCCGAAGAAGGGAGAGGCGTCCCACGTGAGGGTGATAGAAGAAAAGAGCGCGAATCTGTGATTGTATTGTAAAATGTAAGAATTAACATTTTCGTTTGTGTAAGGTAGATGTGAGTTTTGAATATACTCTTGTTTTGATTGATGGGATGTGATTATGTTATAAGTATAAACAGATTGTGTTTGCTCATATTATTATGGAGCTGCACGTGTGAAGAAGATACATTTTTAAAAGGATTTCCAAAATACTTAAGAAAGTAACTATAGCACTCTATTATTTACAATGAAGATTTTTTTGATGAAGTATGTCTTCAGGAACTGATAATTATTATATTAAGATTATTTTGGCAATTTTAAGAATAAATATATTTAACAATGAATAAAATATTTAGCAATGAAGAACCTATTTACCAATGAACAAAAATATTTAACAATGAATAAAATTTTTTAGAAATGAACGAAAATATTGAAAAATGAACAAATATATAGAAATGAAAAAAATATTATGAAGAACAATGAAATATTGAACAAACAATAGTACTGATCAATGAACACTAGTGAAAAATGAACAAGAATACAGAACAATGGATGTTAATTAGTGAACAAATATACAGAGCAGTAAATATTGTACAGTCAACAATATACAAAGCAATGAACAAAGAAAATTAGCAATGAACACAAATACAGCAATGAATATTGATCAATACAAAAATGCAGACCAATAAATATTTATCAATGCAAAAATACAAAGCAATGAAAAAAATATTGATTAACGAACAAAAATAAAGCAATATAAATTTTGATTAATGAACTCAATTACAGGAAGGAACTAAAATAGAACAAAGAATATTAAAAATTGAACAAAAATACTGAGCAATAAATAAAAATATTGATCAATAATCAAATATTATTGAAAGTGAAATACTTTTTATGAAAATATTCTTATTATAGATTAATAAATTATCTTTTGTCTTTAACAAGTATATTTACCTAATCGAACAAACATCGAACAAATATATTGAACACCGTTTAAACCCAAAATACAATATCCCCATATTTATTAGTTTCAAGAAATATAGGTTTTGTAAGTATCGCAGTAGAATAGCATTGGTTTTCCTTATTCAAAGTCATCCAGTGTTAAATTGGTGTTCTGTCGACTTGCTAGTTTGTTGGTGTTTTAAATAATAAAGAACTTACAGAAAGAGATAATTTGAAGATGATGAACACTGAAAACTCAGCTTTCTTGAATAGATCATACGTATAGGACCAACTTCAGAATTAAACTCAGTAGAAGCGTTTGTGATTACAATAATTATTAATATTAAGAATACAACGGTAAAATTGTGCTATTTGGTCTGAAAAGTAGACCAATTTTACTTAAATTTGTATTTTTTGAATGATACTTTTCATCCACAGTACAATCAAACTACGGAAAAATATTATTCAAAATAGTGATTATTCTTTTCAGAATTACAGCAATCACCTTTCATGACTAACTGAAAATTAAATTATCCCAGAACTTATCAATTATAAATTTGAACGGCACTTTGTTGGAGATTGAAATATAATTATGTTTTGCAACGTGAGGTATTGTCTTCTGGCCAGAAACAAATATTACAGTAGAAGAAAATACACAATGTCTCTTTACTGAAGTTAATGGATGTTCTTATTCGATGCCAAGATTCTGGAACAAAACTGCAACGGATATTAATAACAAAACTATTAATGCCATTAATTTGTGGAGGTGGCTCTCTGAAGTGAAGAAAAAGAGGCAGACGATTCGTAACTCAAATGTCTGGATATTTTATTACATTTTTTTTTTTTGTCTTGGTAATTACTATTTATCTTTTTATTTCACATAATCATTAGACCACTACTTATAATAGGAATTCTATATTGTATTAGTAATTTCTACAATTATATTAGAGTAAATGGTATTTATTTTATATTTTTATATAAAAAAAGTTGTAGTAGGATATTATTTAGGAAATACTTTTAGTAGAAAAATTATGTAACTACAGTTTTGTTGCAAAAGACGAGTAACCATAATTCATTTGCTAGATGGGGAACCAATTATAAATGAAATGAGCGAAATAAAATGGGAAGTATATATATCTGAATGATTTAAAGTTTAAACATACGATGATTAAACAGTAATATTTATTTAAACACTATTGGATTTGGTGCATAATAACATTTGTCAAATATATTGTGCAATTATTTATCATAAAACAAAGTTCAGCTTTATATTCTTTATTATTAAAATTGAAAAGCACAATGCGTAATCATGTTTAAGATATAAGATACAGCACTTTAATTTACAATGCGTTACAATTTACAATGACTTTTGAAAAACTAACTGAAATTGAAATTTAGCTTATTTATAGCTTTTGTAACTCAATATTTAGAATGGAAACATGAATATTTAAGGAAGAACTAAAAGGGGTATGATTATAATTTCAATATAATTTAGTAGTTACAAAAACCTATTACATTTTTAAACCATAGGCAAATGTATCAGTCAAAACTAATTTTCCAAAGTATAACACTTAGTAGTGATATCTCCTGTAGTCATCTCGAAACTTTCCTTTTTCTTGAATATACTCCCAAGAAACTGAAAGGTAAACTTGCTTATTGTGGAAATGAGACAGGTTTTTAAACGTGGGAACAAGGAAGTATAATGACCTTGAAGTTACTGTGAAGCTCTTATCCACGAGTCTAATGCGTTAATGACAAATTGTATGACGGATGTTGTCTTTATCTTTCTTTCTGTTAGCGGTTATGTAAAAATAATTAAATGTGGTAACAAACGGTATTTGTCGAAATTGAGGAATATTTTTTTAATTTTATTCACGGTTAAATATTTTTAATGTAGTTGTTCCTTTATAAGAATTCATTTAATAATAGTGAAGAAAATAAATAAAAATATTGATTTTTTTTTTTAATATTTTAAAGTTAAATTTCTTTCAGATAATATGTTAGTATTTTTGCTTTGACAATTTTATGTGGATAGTTATTTTGGTTATTTTTTACAATGGTTACTTTAGTTGTTTTACAATTTTATTTTATAAAATAAAAATTAAATTGTTATATCATGTTATTTTAACAAACTTTTTATCGAAACTTTTTGAACAAATATGTTTTAATGTAATGCACTTGGGCGTTACTTACAGTATTCATGTCGATAAAAAAAATTCAAATTACAAAAAGAAAATTTTAATTCTTAAATTATAAGTTATATTTGAAAGCAATTGTAAAAGTTTTTTTTAACAAACCTTATGTGAAATATGAACTTGAAGTAAATACAAATAGCAACTTTAAAATACATAGTATAAATTATCCTTCATGTGATATTTTTTTTTTAATTTTATATTTTTGGTTTAATTATAATTTAATCAAATATATAATTAATTTCAACAACTAACAAAACATTTAATCTCTTGGGTAAAAATATGCCAAGTGTGCTAAACAACAAAGAGAGTTCTACATTAAGAAATATTCAACAGCAAAAAAATCATGAGGTGACAAAAAAATTATACTCCATCTCCATTTACTCTCGCCTCCAATAAAACGTGGATATGTGCGTGTCATGCTCGCACGTGTGCGAATTGCACTGTAAAAGAAAAAGTGGTAAGATCCAGCAAACAGGTCCAGAATACTTAAGTGTTGCTGATTTTTCTTTTTGTTTCGTCGCTAGGTTTCTTTTTCACTTTCTTTATTTTAACGTGACGGTGATCTTGGTCATGCAGAAGGAGTTCAACTTCCAACAAGTACGCATTGCAAGTTGGTATCTTTTGCCATGGAAAACATCGCACTTCCGTTGTGTGGATTTGGGTGTTGAGTGAAATTTATTTCCTTCAAATCATTTAGTGAGCGTGTATTAAGAGATGAATATCAAACATGGACATGAGTGATTCCTTGTGAGTTTGTTTGAGTAATTATTTGTTTTGGAGGGAAATAACTGATATTTATCGAATCTTGTTTGGACATTGTTATCACTAATCTTTGCTAGAATTTAATTTGTAAGCGAGTTCTGTGGCACCAAAATGTCATTGTTTGATTTCTTAAACGGTGTTTGTTTCTGTATTTATTGAATAAAAGACGCGTGTTAAGTATAATCCTGCAAAAATCCATAAGAAATCTCGTTATCTTTTAAAATTAATTCGTTAAATTAACATTGTAGATTAGAGTACGGAATCTTTCTCAGTGAAAAGTTTTAAATATCAACTGTGCAGTAATCATAATGTAAAGAATTATTAAATTACATAATGTTTAGCGTTAAAAAAAAACGTTAAACTTGTTTCGTCAACTTAATGCTTGTTCCTTGAAAGAACGTGTTATGAATATGTATATTCTTATTATGGGTTATGGAATTCGTGCGTTTATTGATAATTACGTGCGTAAAAAAAATGTTTTAGCTCATTCTGGAAAAGAAAATCATGATTTGCCTTTAAGGATTATTTCGTATCTGCGTTCAACTTTTTTTATATTTCTTTTTCAAGTGTAACGCTTACGAGGCCTTCAACTTAAAAAAAAAATAAGAAGTAGAATAGTATAAAATATTTTAAACTTTATTATTCGAATTTCTTTACACTACTAGGTGAATGGACACCAAGAACCACTAACCTAACGTCATACTACAAAGTCAAGTCTTCACTCAATCGATACTTTGAATGAAAGGCGAGGAAAACAACTGATTTTTATAACACTTTAATAATTCCATAAGTCTGCCACACTCTTGAACTAAAAAAATAAATAAATCCGCATGGAATTTCATCCTTCTTGAAACAAAAAAACCTCTCGTTTGCCCGCTGACATTTCTGAATGAACCATCCAAGAACTCCCTACTGTCAAAGAACAAAAAAGAAAGTCATAAACCATCTGGCAATTGCATGTTGTACAACGCTATAACCGAAGCCATTTTTCCAACACCCGTTCCCCAAAATAGCCCAGCAAAGGTGGGGGAGACTTCAGTTTTAAAGCAAAAAACAACGAAAAGTCTGCATTTTCACTCATCATCTTGCAATTTCGCTGAACTTTCATATACTTTGTTGTCATTTTTTCTTCCTTCGTTCAATCTATTCTCATCGCATTCTTTTCTTGCTCGTCTTTTTCCTCGTTCCTCAGCCAAAACTCTTAAGATGCCATTTCTCAACATTTTAATCTGGCGCGCGTGCCCTTATGAACTTTAGTTCAAAAGAACTAAAATAATACAAGAACACTCGAAAATGTACTAATTATAGAAGCAGTCACCCCTGCTTTTAATGCGGCGTGTACGCTGCTGAACAATATAAATTGATTCTGTTTTCTTCTTTGGAAGGCTAGCTATGAATAGGGTGCGATTTCAATGGACGAGTTTAAACTGGGTTTTTGAATTGTAAATGTCAAGAGGGGTTTCAACTCTTGTTTGGCTGAATGCTTTTGTGGTGACGTCATAAAGATGTTTTTCGCTCTTAGTGATGCAAGTCTTATGTAATAGGACAATACACCTGTTACTGATTTTTTTTTGGTCCAGTTGATTTATGGTGCAATTTTTGAATGTATTCCACATTTTAAAGTTTTTTCTTTTAGTTACACTAGAGGGTTTAGAACTCTTATTTATAGGATGTGTCTCCAGAGAACCTGTCATTAAGGTTTTCGTGAAAATTGCTCTTGCGCATTAGGTAGCTGCCAATGAAAAATGTATGTTTTTCAGAAATTGCCATAAGACGGCTCGAATTTTTTTTTTATCAAGATCGGTATGGTAATGCCTTTTAAGGTTTTCTATAAATCCACACTATTGAATTTCCCGTGGAAAAGCAATGAAGGCGTAAACGAATGCCTTTGACACAGAGCTCTCGTTTCTTCAGCATCACCCATCAATGACTGTTTCTTCTGTGTTTCACTTACAAGAAAGGATATTTATCGAAAAACATATTGCTAAATTCGCCATTTTGGCTGGGTTGTATTATAGTGTTATAATTATTGCTAAACTGGACATTTAAAAAAAAAAAAATTAATGAAAATATGAAAAGGTAATTTATACCAATCCATGATGGCAAATATAAATGCAGTGATCAGTAGTAAGTTTAATTAAAAGTTGTGCGATGTTTCAGAACTCTAGTTTTTATAGCCACAATATTTATCAAAATATTGTATTAAAACATATGATTTTTTACCAAGTATTGCAAGAGCAATACATATTTATAAACAAAATATGGAGAGAAAATAATTAGGCGTTATTTTACTATAAGTGTTTTTTATAAGTTAACAATACTAAAATTTATGAATTAGAAAACCTCTAGTTAATTTTCCCTTAAAATTTTATGTTAATGAGCTTTTATGGCCGCTGTTTTTATCTTGAAAAATATTTAACATGCTTTAAGGAGATACTTTTGCAGTTATTGTGGCCTGGCAATCAGTCTTAACTGTTAATTTCCTGAGTTTAGATGGGCTGTAGAATAATTTTGAAATTTGATCTCGTATAAATCCTTAAATATTTAAAAGCATTAGATTCAGAAAGTGGAAAGCCATGAAACTTAATTGTTTGTTGATCAATCATTAAAACATTGCACTTTTTTTTACAAAGGAGAAAAATTACATTTGAAAACAAAAAAACTTGCTTTTCAAAAAGGTATTTTAAATAAATAATGCTATAGATATTAACATTAGTTTCTTTAATGTATTGATTATAATGTTTACTGTCAAATTGTATGACCATGCTTACACCCTTGTATAAATTTGTACTAAAAAGAAATAGATGAGATTCTGAGAAGAAATTTATTGGAAGAGTATTCTTATTTCGAAAGATAATATTCCAAATTCAGTGTCTCAGACTAGAATTATCTTTTATCATTTCAAAAAATGTATTTTATCGTTATCAATTTTATTTTATAATTGATCGGGTGGGGAAAATGACTCTTAAAAAAATGGTGTTATTTTATAAAGTGTTTATATTGAATAACTCCAAACAACTTCCAATTTTTTTTACTCTGGCAACATTTCAATACCGCATTTTGACTTACCATAAAACTTCTACTTCCAAAATTACCCGACAGAGGAATCACCCAATCTTCTCTTCGGAAATCCAAGTCTTTCCATCTCTTGCCCCCCAGAACTGAAATATTAGACTTCATCGCCCAACAACAGGACCAAGTTTTGGGTTCAATGCGTCTCACGATTCTCTTATAAAATCCAGAAACTCTTTTGTGCTGAGAGTTTATTTACTAGAACAAGAAAACGGAAAGGTTCTTCTCTCTATGCCCTCGCACGTCTCCGAAAAGGTTCAAAAACGAAATGACTTCAGTTTGAGAAATATAAAGTAATTGAATTCCTTTTCCCTTGCTTTTCATCGATAGATAGGGAAAAAAAAAGAAAGTTTGACAACACATGGATGAAAATCGATATGCACTGTTTTCTCGTACGGATGTGGGGAGAGTGTTTTTTTGTGTGTGTGTGGGGGGGGGGGGGGGTTGTTTCTTTGAATCGAAACGAAAAATAATCTGGAGGCTAGGATTTTTTCCCAGAAATACTGAATCTGGGTTTTAAACTTAGTTAAATTTTTGGTTGTTTTTGGAAGAAAAAGAAACTTTTCTCTGTTTGCTTGATGCGTTTGGCATTGTTGTATTGGATTTTTCATTTTGAATAAGCTGTACAGAGCCAAAACATCGTTACAGAAACATTTCAGGCACTGATAGTAGTCCTATTTTAAATAGTATAAATTTCTATAGGCCTTTTAAAGAAAATCTTCCCTGGATATGCTTATAAAATGGGAAATATACTAGAATGTGCAATACGCATAACTTTGTCTACTCGATTTGGAAATCTAACTTGGCACAGAATATGAATAAAGATTTCAGAGATATGTGTGAAATTTAAATTGTTTCCTCTTGCAAAATCTAGGGGCGTATTATGCCTCCAAACCATGTGATTTTTGAAGCGTTGGCTGGTCAAATGGAATTTATAAAATTAATTTTTAAGGAAAACAACTGATATCAACTCTCTTTCCACCTCAATAGAAATGTGGAAATAACTATTTTTGATACTTACGTATTATCCAGTCGACCGTTGGTGAGAAAAAAATGCTTTCCGAATGGATTCTCATAGTTCGTTAACATGGTCTGAGCAGACATGTGTCCTATCAGCCCCACAGTTGAAGCATTTCGCAGGAAGGCCCATACGCTAGCCCGAGCAGAACTCGACCTCTTTGGAGATTAGGCTGTTCGAATATTTTGTTGCTAGCAAAAGTTCACCAAAGATCGATGTGATAATACGAAAGTATTCTATTTTTAACTAAGCTGTTATTTTAATGTTAGTCCATTGCTTAATTACCATTTGTGTTTTAAAATTATCAAAACTTGCCAAACATTTTAAACGGAAACAACAAATAAGTTTCAATAAAATATTAATTATTGTCAATGTTATTGTGGAATTATGAACGCTGATGATCTCCTGGCAAATTGGGAACGAGACTTTAATAGTTAGCAATAAGTATCAATGCGATTACAAAATGTTTAAGTGGAGCGAAAACGATGCTTTATTTTATATATATATTGTAAAGTACTAGGTTTTAGATTCGTTTTGTATGTCCAATTTACCTTTCAATTGTATTATTATTATTTATCAGCCAGTTACAGTTGAAAACAAAGTCTTTTAATTGTGTTGGAACCTAATTAGAATACACTTTGAATCTTTTATTACATAAACTACAATTATTTATCTTTATTCTTTAAGATGTGTCCTAAAGTTTATAAGAGTTAAATACCAATTAAATATAATGTAACGCCATTTTCAAAGTCTGAAAACTAATAATTAACCGTTCAAAGTGATAAATTAGTTCTTGAAATATAAAATAACAAATTTTTTAACACACCATCATTCGAAATTGCTCTAAAATATCTGAAGAGATAAATATATGGCACTACAAACTTTCCCTAATTGAGATCCCAGTAATACTATTAGAGAGTGTTTTTAAATAAAACGCGCGTATATAAGAAATTTCTACGAAAAAAAAAAGAAACTCGGTTTGCATTTAAGGTTCTAAGACCTCTCCGAGAAAGTTTCTTTAGAAAGACTGCCAACGTCTTGAATAATAAACGATCTTAAAATATGCCTTCGCCGGAGCTTCCTTTGCTAAAAGCCTCTTTTAATTAAAATTGGCACGTTTAATACCTTATCTATAATTAAACTTAATTTATTCCGTGCTCGGGAAAAATTTCGCGATGCTGAAAAGTTGAGAATAAGGGCCTTTTCGAAACTCTTTTCGCTCTTTGGTTAATTTTCAGAGATGCTGTTCTGTTCTCTAAATTGTCAGTTTTGCGCGCGCTATATAATTAAAGGACCCCCCCGAATTTAACGCCCTGTTTAATTCCTTTTATTATTTGGCTAAGACCTCACGGAGAAACCAGTGGATTGAATCCTCAACCGAAGAATTCCGATTTATCCAGAAACCCACGCTATACTGGAGTATCGCAGTGATTATGGGTACAAGTGATTCGCTTGTTCACGGGACGTTGAGTTTCGAAATGCCTTTGGTTTCGATTATTGGAATATTCCTAAAGATGGCTTCTGCTGGGATCTGGGATTGTTCGAACTTCTCTCCAAGCGATGGATGGAGTGCTCTTCACTTTGGAGTGGAAATCATTGATTGTGGATTTGAGTGGAAAATATATCTTCCTTTTGTTGGGCATTGAGTGGGGAAATAAATTATTTAGAATCGAGATGAATAGCTTGAGATGAATTGATTATTATAAACTCTTATTGAAAGTACATATATGTGGCTATGAGGTTCAAGATGTTTATCATATTGCATAGAATCCAAAGCTCTCACTACTTCACAACTTATTCTCCTACTTCCCATACTGCCGCCACTCTGAAATTGGGTACTAATATCAACATGACGAGCATAGAAAATTGAGCAATTCCGATCTTGATTCATAAGTTTTAAGCGGTCGAAATATGGTTAAATAAGGAATATGCCAATGTCCTATTTCCAATATTTTCACGACTTTGAAATTTGTACGAATGTCAACGTGGTCAATCCTTAAAAAAATAAGCTTTTCCTATTTCGATCAACTAACTTTAAGGAGTCGAACGTTCCAAATGCGGAACCTATGAATCTTCTTTTGATAACTAAAATGCTCTTGGTAAAATTTCGTTGCGAAGCACGGGTCTTTAACTAGCAGCACATAAAAACATGAGCTTTGGTCTGAATGTGGTCATTGCAAAATTATTTGGACTGAATGTGCTCAAGTCAACGTTGGTGCTGGTATAGACTGCCAAATAACAACTTTTAAAAAGAAAAGCGTTTTTGCTGGAAACAAACAAATACGGTCTTTACATTGCGAAATGGAAAATCTTATCAACTTTTTATCTGAAATGGCTTCCTATTATCCTCGATGTGCTCAAGAGAAACAGCTTTCGAATATGCTTACCATCTTACGAAAACCAAAAAATTAGTCTTTTCAAAGTAGACACAAACACATCAAATTTATCCAGCAGATTGAATTTCAAGGTTATATTTTGTTTTTATTTAAACTATTTTGTAATGTGATTCATATGAATTCAAAATTCCAAACACCGTTGTGATACACTACTTTTTGTTTAGTTAGTTTTTTTTCAGATCCATTTTTGAAAAGTGTGATCTAAATGTAAACGAATAGAATATATATCTATTCTAATTGATGTATTTAGTTGGATTACGAGATGAGATTCAGCTGAAAAACAAGAACCCAAGTTATCAAAGTTAGAACTGATTATTTACAATACGAAATTAATATCTTACTAAAATCAATTTTCGTTAAGCAGCACGGAATAACGAATTTAAATATCAAACTCCATTGAATTCCATATGTAAATGTTGATAGAGTTTTCTCTTAAATGATTTGTTGGTTTTGTTCCTGAATTCAAAAATTTGAATTTTACTTTTGGTCTTAAAAAACTTTTTTTTTTTTTCGTAAACTTTCTTTTTCACTGAATATTACTTAATTCTCACTATACACCCTTTGTTCAATATTATATGCTCGTATTAAAATGTGATAGACTGCCAACTTTAAAGCCAAAGCAATTTTCATTCTTAAATTAAACCTTTTACGAAATTTAATAAATTGCCTAAATTTCCTTATATTCTCTTTCGAATGTTTGCCACATCAACCATAGGACTATCACTTTATTAGTCTGCCACTTCTTCGAATTGGCAATAGGGTGCTTATGGTTTTGTGTCAGGTAAGATAAAGCAATTAGAGGTAAAAAAAATAAACTTCTTGCGCTTTCTTCAAAATTTGGTTCCAACCAATTTTCCATTTTCAGTGCAAGATATATCTATTAAATTAATTACTATCTATTATACTCGTGTAAATTGTCCAATGAAACAGATACTTTCATCAGTCTCCTATAATATTCTACTTTGTATTTCTGGTCTGTTTTTACGAAATAAGAAGGGAGATAGTTATGCATCACGAAGAATATTTACTATGAAACCCAGTGACATAATCCACTTTGAGTGTTGAAACATGTCCAACAAGCAAGTTGGCATTTCTCATATCATTACTTTCGTTCCGGAGAAGTAGACAAGTGGCCCATCTTCAGAACATTACTGTCACTGACTGATTGTTCTATACTAAACTTCACCTTAATTTGACGTCAGTGAATAAGCTGTATGATGGATCCTTCCGCAGAAAGAATATAGTTCCGCCAAATCTGCCAACACGAGTTCATCTTATCTCGGCGCAGTTCAATGATGTCACATAGGAATGGAATCATACGCAGCTGATCAAAGCGTACTGAAACCGGCTTACACCTCCCACTGAAGTCAAGTAAAGGTGATTTTCAATATAGTGAAATCCTAGAAAATGCGCTGAAGATGTATTATTTCTCTGTGACCGAAGACGTCAGAAGTGTAGAACTTTGCTTGTTGGGGGTGTTTCAGTCTAGAGAGTACGGCCTATCTATCAGAGGAGTACGGCCCCATTTAAAATATTGTGTATCAAAATGGGTACCTCTCACCTCTTATTTTGTCGAAACAGTTTGATTAACGTTGGTCGATCAAACTCGACTATCACACAACAATTCCACGAGCAGCGCGTCATCTGTACCCATAAAAACAAAAAGCCATCGTTTCGAACGCAATTTACAACCTCTTTCACGAGTAGCCTCACGCCCATAAACCGAACGCCTTTTCCAGAAGCATCCTCCCTCTCAACTCTTCCTTATCAGTCATCCCCCGGTGTGTTTCCAAACCTTCGGTCGAGATTAAGAGTCGACACACACAAACATGAAGCCATTGAGATTACTCTTGGCCCCGATAAGGTATGAAAGTCACTATCTCTCTGAAACTTAGGGTGAGGTTGAGGGAGCGGGGAGGGGCTGAGTGTAAACACACAACAGCTAAAGGTAAGAGTTTATCCCTACGTTCAAGTGGCGTTATCGTAGGGAGCTCTCTGTGCCCCTGCCTCCAATTTTTGCTTTTTTTTTTTTTTTTATCTTGGAAGTATTTTGGATTTTAAGGGGATTGTTTATGTGTTGAGTTGAGTAGAGGGAAAGTTTTTTTAGAGACTTAAGTTCCTTGTATTTGGTAATTTAGTTGGAATTTTTATTGGAGAATCGGAGGATTGTTTGAAGTGTAAGCTGTCCAAAACTTTGACTTGTTGTTGTGGTGTATTGAATCGGAAATTGAAATTTGTGTTGGTTCAATTTGTGTCGGGAAGAATATATTTCTGTTAATTTTTCTTCTGTGGTGAAGATAAAGGAATAAATTATGTTTAAATGCTTCCTTAAATGGGTTTAAGATGTGACTAGAATAGTTATATAGAGATTTAATGATATAGTTTATGGCACTTGTACTTTGGTTAAAATCATCTGTTGGAATGGAAATTATCTTTATTTATAAATAAAGTAAGAGTGTGTTTTGTGTTGGAAAAAGTGCGCAAACAATAGTATGACTTTATTTTGAAGTTATGGATATGTCCATTATTTATAATAAACTTTAAACTAATTGGTAATATTTAATCGCAAGGAAGAGTTTATTATGGAATCTTCAACTTCTAAAATTTTCTTTATTTCCACCTAAATAACAAGAGTATCAATTTAGAATTCGCAACCAAAGATTCCCAAATCATAATTCGGAGGCCCCACCCCTCTCCCCCTCGAAAAAAAATAAATTTTCTTTTTAGACGGTGTTACTCTTTTGGTAAACCACATAAAATAATTTAATACATTCGTTGGATATTTTTTTAAAAATATTTCTTTGAAAGAACTGGAAGTTATAGGAAGAGCCAAAATCAGCTTTATGAATTGTTCTTTAAATAAATCCCATGATGACAATTTCATCCGTAAAATAACAATGCATCATTATAAAAAGCCGAAGAAAACTAAACCTAAAAGCCTCTGCAATTTTAGTAGATGCAGTAAAATGCTATTATACAAAAATACAAAGCTTTCATCTCACTTTGTAAAAAAGCAATTATCGACTGGAAACTATGTACAGTAAATCCTTCAACCCAAACGTAGAAGGGCATTAAAATGTAGATGTATATTTCCCTGTAGAATATCTTCAAGATCCATTTATTAACCATAAAGAAAATGTAAGTAGCATTCTAAAATAGCCCGAAGCGCATTCAATGTGGGAATTTCTCTTACATAAATGATCTTAAGTATAAGGGTTTATACATTATCTTTATTCCTTATCCGTTTGAAAACCTTTCGATTTTAGTTTCATCGTCTGTTCTGTTTATTTTAACTTAAAAATTTATACTCAGTGTCGATCCAGACCAAATAATCCACCTCTAATTTGTTTGTGTTTCTTTGTTCGCGGTTTTTCAAAAGTTTCGGTTTCTTTAATTTATAAAAGGATTTTCAATTTTTCCAAAAAGAATTTTCGATTAATTGAGGATTGCATTTTTGAAAACTCGTAGTGGCAACGGAAATCTTTAGCAGTCTGTTATTCCAATGAAAGAAATTTGTTTAATTTTTGATTTGACAGTCAATTCAATTGAGTGTTATTTTTAAATGTAAATAAATTAAATCGAGATTGTTTAATTATATTTTCCTAGAGCAATCAATTACAGTATTTTGCTCTTTAAAATGAAAATGGAAAGTGATTGAAAAAAAATGTTAAGTCATAAGAAAGTTTCAATTAGCTTTTAGAAAGTATCGTAACTTTAATCTTGTGTTACAAATATTGCAATAAATCTTGTAACATTTAAAGAAATTTGTGGAAATTATATTCACATACAAAGTTCGCAAACTGTGCAAAAATTATAAAATTCAAGTTCTAAATAAATACGTGCGACTAAATTTTAAGAAAGACAAATTGAGAGAAAATTTAAAGTTCTAGAATTTATATTTTATACGTCCCTTCATTTGAGGCCAAACAATTTTTTTGAAATTTTTATTTAAATTTTCAAGAATGTATGCAATTATAGAGGTTCGTAAAACAGATAATTAATTAAAAATTTGATGTTTTTAAGTGCATACATTGGATCTTTAGTTATCATTACATGGTTTATACATATTTAGTATTTTAGATTCTTTGTTATGTTTATTTATTTTTAAATACATAGCAGTTACATAACAACAATTTTGTTGTTGTTGTTGGAGAAGACTCTTCCAATAGCTGAAGTAAAGACATTAATTTTTCTCAGATTGATACTCCCAAATGTACTATATATAATTCAGGTATCCCTAACAGAATTAAAAAGTGTGTCCAATATATATATACTTTAGAATGTTATAGAAAACAATAAATTTCGGTTTCTTAAAATAACATTTATAATTCCAATACATGAAAGCTTTTATTTTATTCATAGGAATTTGAAATATGTAAATATTTTTTAATAAAGCTTCAATACGTAATTTTTAACGTAGTGCGATAAGAATTTAAATTATCTAGGAAAATATACGAACATGTTTAAAACATTAGCCGTAACTCTGTTGAGTAATGGCAAATAAAATATAATTTAAAAAGAATGAGTTTTCTTAAATCTTCTTATGTTTGCTATTTTCAATAGATAATGTATTTATATTACGAAAATACTAAGATAATCGAGAATCCATATCTCAATCAATAACTGACTTACGAAAGTTTAAGACGTATAAAAGAATTGAGTTAAAATATATGTGCAAATTACGATTAATGAAGATTCCGTCATCAAACGAAAGATAATTTTTGTTATTGAGTTATCAAAGTCTAACCGTCGATTTGTGCTATTGTTCTAAACTTCAGCGCTTCCTTTGAAGCTTGTAAGCAACGCTTCCGGTTCCAGAATGTAATTGATAACCTGGTTTATCCTTTGTGAGTTCCGATTGTAACGGATATAATAAGTTTTCATCATACAAAAATTATAACTTCATCCATTTTAATTGAAGTTTATATAGAATGCTATTATTAGGTTTAATTGGATTAAGAAATACTAGTGGAATCGTGCGCATCGTAAGCGGTTAAGATTGCTTTGGGGAGAATTGCTATTTTGAAAGTTCATAAGATATGCATTTTGTAATCTACTGCTGGGAGATATAATGAAACTTAATTTGGAAAGCATAACTTTGCACGGCACGTATAGTAACGTAGTGCATAACTCATTATCAAAAATTATCTTTCGCTTGATGACGGAATCTTGACTAATCGTAAATTATACTGACATATTTTTAATTCGATTTTTTTTTATAAATCTTGAGCTTTCGAAAGTTAGTTATTGGTTGAGATATTGATTTCCGGTTCTTGATTATCTCAGAATTTTCGTATCATGTGATGTTTTTTAAGAAAACCGAAACTTATTGTTTTTCTACAATGTTCTAAAATATCTTAGAATTTCTCTCTGGTGATAAATAGTATCCCTTACATCCCTTATAAAATATCCAACGAAACTTTAACATGCAAGTTCAATTTATCAAGAAATAATGAAGGGAATTGTTTAAAGTATAGAACTATGTTTTTTAAAACAGTAATACATTTAGTTATTGTAATTCAACGTATGATAGGAGATAGGGTATCATTGCGGGGCCATGTTGATGTATACCCTACATAGAGCATCATTAAGAGTTCCCTGTACATAGTTTTCTCTCATAGACTATATACAGTCAAACCCCGTTAACATGAAGTCGATGGGGTTGCTGAAATTGTTTATCTTAACCGAGTTTCGTGTTAAAAGAATAAATTAATGTAAAGTTTTAAGTACGGGCAACTGCTTTTACTTCAAGTTAAACGGGATTTCTTGTTAAGCGATTTCACGTTAACGAGGTCTTTACCATTAACTTGGTGCATCATTTATCAATTTTAGTTTCGCATAAGGAGAGAGAAAGGGATCGTCAACAAAAAACGTCGTTCAGTTATAATATATAAGATTTGTTCCCAAATATTTGGAATGTTAAAAAGAAGGCAATTTGCTTTGAAACTGAATCAAATACTTGTAAAATTATTAATTTTTGGCAAATATATTTCTCTTTAGATAAGTGTATTGCAACTTGAACTCGGTACTCTTTTCGAAGTGAGTTCACAATACTATAACGCAATGTTTTAAAATTTTAAGATTTTCATATAATGTATAGAGAACTATTTTGTAAAAGTTTAGAAAAAGAATCACTCCGGCAAATCAGTTTAGAACATTATTTTTTAAGGGATCAAGGACTGTGCTCAATATTAACAAAATCTTTTCTTTCTGATTCAAATGTAATTTTTATTAAATTATACACAGATAAATGCAATTTACTCAGACAAAATTTTCATTCAAATTATTTTTAAATAAAACTTAAATACAATTATAATTTTTTCAAAACTATTCTAATATGACGTACTTTTAGACGAGTTTTATGCTGACGAATCAAATACCTATGTGCTTATTATAAAATAGCATATTTTCATAAGAAAATGTTTTTAAAATTTTGGCTGTTCGATTTTTGTACAAATCGTTAATTTTCAGAAATGTTGGTTGCATTTCCTGATGAAATGTTAATAATTACGCATTAATTTTTTTCTTTGAGAGTAACATTTAAAAAAATCATGGTATATATTTTGGAAATTCTCACCTCTGTAGTTTTTAATTGGTACCAAGCGCAACCATGTTAAAAAAGAAAACAAGTGAGAAAAAAAAAATAATAAAACACAATTGTATTTTTATCCATACAGAGATAGTGTTTTGAACAGAAAAACCAGAATGCACAAAAATACAAAAAAGTTAACATTTTATTTCTTCCACATTCCAGAAATAGAAAAAAAAAACAAAAAAAAAAAAAACACAAAACCAGTATAGGAAATACTCAATTGAATTCTAAAAAAATAGGTTCCAAGGTCTCATATCTGATAATCATAATTAAAAGCAAAGCACTTTCCAGGAATTGAGAGAACAACACAGAAAATTATTGCCCAATAAAAGGAATCAATATTTCGTCTACCATCCAGTCCTCAATAGTCCTAGACATCATGTTGGTTCAAGAATCGGATTTAAAAACAAAAGGAAATACCCAAGAGACTTAGAAAGAAATAAACACAAATGCACATTATACCACGTATAATTATTTCAAAACTGTATATGTGATTTTGATGTAAATTTAGCCTTACCAATTTTTAAAAAATTTCAAAAGCCAGGGATGTGTAAGTGCACCTCCTTGCACCTTCTTACCGCCTCCCATAACGAAATCCCAAGATCAGAAGTCGAATAAGTAGAGATTAATTCCAAGATAAGTAAAGCTGCATAAGAAGATAAAATCCCAAGATCAGTGTGGTCATATAAAGAGATGTAATTGGAATCAGAAATCACTTGATAAACTTGGAATAAGAAACTCAATTGCCGAGCAATATCGGAATTAGTTCTGCACAGAGAAAAAAGAAACATCTCGTATTTCTTGCAATAAAAAAAGACCCTTCACTCAGCCAATTTCCCTTATCATCCCTAAAAAGTGTTTCTTTTCACAAGAATAACAACATCACATAATAATTTCCCATTTTTGTTAGTCCCGCCGCGAAGCAACCTAATGCCCCTTTAGTGGATCCTACGTCCTTCCTTGCTAATTGACATGCAATAACAGGAGTTTGGCGATCGCCAAACGCGCAGAAAAAAAAAAAAAAAAGGAGCCAGAAAGAATCTGGAGGGAATTGGCGTGATTGGGTTATATATATGAAAAGGTCTAAATTAATTCAATTACGTTACAGCCAGTTGCAGTTTTTTATGTGACTTTTGGCGATCTTTTATTTTATTTGTTTGGTTGTATTTCTTAGGGGCGTTACTCTCGTTAAGTGGCTCTTTGCTTAATTCTTGGGAAGCTGGTGGGCTGATTACAGGTGCAGGCTTTCTTGTTCTATAAGGTAGTTGGTTGGTCCACGTGCCTTGCAATTTTGGTGTTGGTAAAGTTCGCCAATCTGATAAGTGAGCCGCTGTGAAATATGATCGGAACTTTTTCTTCATTAATTAAGAAAATGCTTCGGTGAGGTGAGCTAATGGATCACAATAGTTAGTGCTTGGAGACAGAGACGTAAGCAGATGATTGTTGTTTGGGAAAGTGCATGTTGTTGTTTTCAGACTGAGTTCTGTGGAAGTAATTGAAGAACACTCGTTTTGTTGATTAATTGTCAACCATAAAATATTGGCCATACCCATGTTAGCATTCTCAGTTTGAAAGTAAGCACTTACTGAAGTTTGTCTTGTTTCTGTACCCGTGATTTGTAGGATAGAAAACATGGGAAGTTTGTTAACAACGAAAAATGGGGCAATTGACGCAACATGCAACCTGTCCGACTTCAATTCATATTACACCATGAAATAAATTAGGTCTTTTTTACTCGTGATTTTTTCTGATGAACGAAATCCGATATTAATATAAAAACGAACATTTGAACCACTAATGTATCTGTGAATGTAATCAAACTGTTTTAAGCTGGAAAAATTGAAGCGCTTTCATAGGACATAATAGTTTTAGAGATGATGTTAATTCCTTCTCCATCTCTCCGTAAATACTTTTTGTATTCGAATTCCCAGATAAAGCATGAAACAATTTCTCAATCCCTAGGAATATAATACCCCCCCCCCCCTACAAAATTTGTTGTATGCCTATTTTTAGTAATTTGGTAGCGCCATTTCTCTTTTAATTGAATTGTTCTCAATATTTTAAATGGATATTTTATAATAAAAAAGTAACTAAAAGGAATGTAAGTGTCCTTGATTGAAAATAAAAATTAAATGTTCTTGTTATATTGAATTTTTATTTGTTGTACGAGATCGATTTTCGCAAAACTACACAAACAAAAACTTAACCAACCAAAAAACAAATATTTTATGTTGTCATTCTCATTTTTTTTTTAAAATGCGAGACAACAATGTAAACTCAGATTTTCTCATTTTTCTCCCATCCGCGTTCGAATCGTCTGCTGGTAAAGAATAAAATAATAATAAAAAAAAGAACAACGATAAAAGAAAAAAATGGCGGCTCGTCTCCGAAGATTAACGGACCATTGTGTTTGCGACAAGGCCACTTCGGCAGAAAACATGGCCAAAAGAATTTATCGCCGTAAATCGACCGTTGTTATGTCAATTACGAAGAATATTTCACTGACCTTTTTCATGTAGGCTCGTGAGGGGTTAAGCTTTAAGGCGGAAGTGATGCAACGAAATAAGTTTGAATAAAAATTGATTAAATGCTCCAGAAATAAAATGTGTTGATCTGTAGCATTAGCAATGCGGAAGTGAGACTAGGGCTCATTACAGAAACAATACCATAAGTAACGTTATTAGATTTATGGGTAAAAATCTTAATTAAAACTATTGAGCATCTCTAAAAATTATGAATGCTCTCTTTATGTTTTACAGCATTCTTTTTCTTACATAGTATTCTTTTACTATATTTAGAGTTACCTACCTTTAAATCTACGTCTACACTAACTGAGACGTGAAAATGATAGATCAAACGAAAGAAGATATTATAATAACCTTATTTAAGTTTATTTTTGTTGATGGAACTTCCATTATTTATAAGTTTAATGGTATTCTAGAAACATTTCTAAATTTAACCTAATTTGTTAACTACACAATAAAAAAATATCACTAATTCTACAATCATGTCAATCTTGAAAACTTATTACTTACGAAAACTATTTAACTTTAATTATGTTTCTAATTGTAGGCACTTAGTATATTTCAGATATCTGTGTTTAATACAGTAAATAATTTTAACCTACGTGAACATAAAGAATATTATTCAAATGAATAATATTTTTGCATTGATCGTAGCGAACTACACATCTCAAGAGATAAACATTTTACTTATAATTTGCCATTGAAATAAATAAAAAGTTGGTCAGGAATAGTAAATTGCTACATAATACTATTTTGAAGGTAAGCACTTGTAATAGAATGAAGTTCATGTTAGATCACGTAATGGAATCTACATCAAACTTCTATCTAAATTCTTCAACAACTGCTATGGTCCACACTTCTTCTACCATTTACTTCCGTTTCTCTTTAATGGTTAAGTAAGATTAACGTGGGATAACCACAACTCTTCAAACCAAAGCAATAACAGACGCACCTTATCCAAATCATGTATCAAAAGAATAATGCGCGGATTTTTACTAAAAAAAACTGACAATAAAAGTGAAAAATAATCCGCCTCGTGCACTTTCATCAAGTCATTCATGCAGAGAATATCATTTACCCAAAAGAACACAGCCTACATTCGAACCGAACGTGGATTAATGTTCCGAAGAAGAATTGCCAGTACCATTAATACGGCTTTTGGAGTCGCCATTTTCTCATTCATACCCGAACACAGAATGTTTCGAAGCGATAATATAGTTCTGAAAAAGAGGAAAATACACATTTGAAATGTCTGAGCCCCCCTTTTCCAAAATAAATGGATGACTTTCGCCGTTGGTATTCGTCATTTTGTTGGTGCTCTTTGTACCTATCACTGAGAAGAATAATGCTTTTGAAGAAAATGGAAGAAATACACTGGACCAAATCCAGGTATTCTGAAGCGATTTGTTTAACAGTCCGAGATATGGAGATGTCTGAAAAACTCTTTGCATAAGTTGCAGTGAATTTTTTCGGTCAATTTTCCTGCAATGTGCAGAAAGGTACCAGCACTTAAAATGAAAATTTTTGTTTTGTCATAATGGCCTTGACGCTATTTGGAACATACTGGGGCTAGTTCAAATCACCAGATATTATTAAAAAACGTTTTAAAGATAACAAGGATATATCAATAAACTTCAAAACTATTTTGAATTGTTTTCTATTTCTCTCCAAATAGTCATGATTTTCCTGATAAATTCAATCTTAAGATTTAAATTCCATATATGCCCTGCCGACATCTGTCTGTTCTGGTCATTGTGATGATCTAAATATTATGTATATCAAATTTTATGCAAATACGTTCAGTAGAGCCTTTTATATAAATGGCCTTAAACAAGTACAAGTTGAAGAAAACCTCCCTGGTTATGCAAAATAAGATTTAATGTTGTATTTTATACTTCTTGTTAAATGTATAAAATTCTATCGTTAAGTAAATATACTTTCCTGTCAAAACTAAGTAAAAAAATTAATAGTTTGACTAACGTTAATAATTAGAAAAAACTTCATTAAAATGAAAAAAAAGCAACATAAAATCATTATTTCTAAGCGATAAATATAGTTTTTTTGCCACTGGTCTAAGTATCACACCACATGAAAAAACAGTTAGCTAGTAGATAACCAAGGTTTTTTTTTTCCACCGAGGAATGAAAACACGAAAATAATTATTTTGGTAATCGACAAATCCTATTGGCCTTCCCGCATTCCCAAATGTGAGTTAATGAATCATTAAGTGCTCATGATAGCACTGAAGATTTTTAAATGCCTAACTTTCTTATTAAAAATGCCGCTGAGGATGTTTCTGACGGTAATTAACTATTTAAATGATGGTTCTTAAAATGTAATTAGCCCAAAGTTACTAATTAATGCTACGAAGCTGAATTTCAACGACGAGAACGAGACATTTGGGAGAGGGGGAGGGGGGGGGGGAAGAAAAAAATATAAAGGAAATAAAAGAAAACATGAAGTAAATATAACATGATTTAAATATAAATAATAATGACGTTTTGCTTGTTCTATTGTCAATTGCTTTTAGCCCAAGGTGTGAACATTTTCACTGACGAAATTAAATTAAAATTATAAAAAAGGGTAAAAAAAAGATAGAGTAAAAAGATTATTAGTACTCTGTTATAATTTTGAAAAAGCTATTTCCTTTAAATGGGGCTCGTACAAAACAAGTTCCATCCTTTTTTTTTTTTTTTTTTTTTTTAATTTTTTTTCAAGAGAGTAATGAAAAACCGTCCCATTGCTAAGTCGATCAGTTTTTCGAAATTTTTTAATAACGTATTTAAATAACCGAAGTCCTTTATTATTTCAATGTTAATTTAAAACTAATAGAGAGAACGCATTATTATGAAAAATAATAAACATAGTCCTGGAAGAGATGTGGAGGAAGCTGTTTTTGAAGCTCCTCGCATCAAAGAATCTATTACGGCTTGAATGGATTTTATATTTTCTAAATCTAAGATAAGTACAATATAATAATAGGGTTACAATACGGAAAATTATGATAATATTTCAATTGATTTATTATTATTAAATATATTATTTTTATTTAAATGAAACGTAATAGTCACATCAGTTTGTTTGAAATTTGGTTGACGATATTTTTGTTTATTTTTCGGAGTAAAAGTTTTGGAACCAATTTTCTTTCGCTGTCTATTCCAGTATTATTATCTGCATCAAAATTCTATTGAGTATAATAGTTTTAAAGTGACTCATAAATTATCTTTGCAATGCTAAAAAATAGCTATATGCCTTTAAACTATTCTAGATTATAAAGAGAATTTATGAAAGAATAAAATAAAAATATCTTTTGAAGTTTATATTTCAACAGAAAGGTTATTCCTGTTTCATAAGTGAACACTAAAAAATAGTTTACATTTATAAATTTTAGATTAACATAGAAATATAATGCATGTTATATTTGCTATAAATTATGTCTGGTTATGTTCGTGAATGATCAACATATTCATAAAGCTGCTATATTTAGGTATTAGTTAAAACCTATAGAAGTGAAAATTTAGCCATATTTATTTAGAAATATAATTAAAATTATTTAAAATTGTTAAAAAGCAATTCTTGAGAAGTATTGACTTATTCCTTAATTATTTATACTGCGAATCGTTTTCTTTTAGTATAATTTAGTTATCTATGGTAAAAGCAAATGTAATTATACGCGTTTATTTGCATTTTATGTGATTTTCCAATGCAGATTTATATTAATTGAAAAATAAAAACTTTTGTACATATTTAATTCATAAATATATACAATTACTTGCTATAGTTGCAAAAGTATACAAAAGTTGATGATTATTCAATTCCAATTAAAATGTTAGTGTAAAACGTATAATTCAAAATATTTTGAAATTTCAATTAAAAAATTATTTTCTTTTATTCATACGTATTAATTTTGTCAACGAATGTTATGTAGCTTAGATTTGTGAGGAAAACATATTTCTAGAATTTTTTCGAAACGTGCAATTATTTCAATTGTGATTAGTAAATGGTGGAAACACAGTGATACCGTGCCGGCCTACTGTAAATAGTAGGCTAGCATAGCTTTATCATTTATACCTTATCTGCTTTATTGGAGTTCATTTTTTTCATAAAAAAAAATGACACCATAGTTTCAATTCAAGGTTATTTATTTTAAAACAAAACTTCAACTTAACCTTGCTTAAATCAATTGGATTTGAGAAAAATAAATTTCTTTCAGTGTCTCTTGTTTCAGTGTTTCTTTGTTTAAAAATTATAGACATAATCTTCTTAGATATATCCCTTCAAAATATGATTCTTCATAAAAACTATGGATAATTTTTTTTGTAAATAAATGTAGAATATCAAATGTGAGTAAGGATACAATGCAGAAAGTTTGAGAGACGAAATCTAATATATGCTACACACTTGCTACCATGACAAGTATGAAAAAGACGTGAAAGGAAATAAATAAGCAAATTAAATTCTATTATGTAGTATATTAGTCAACAAAATAATCGCGTTTCTACTTCTATTTCGTCACAACAGAACATCTAAAAACAGAGATTGTGATTATTCATTAATGTAGATTTGAGTCTGGCGTAGTTTGGTCGGAGAACAAGCCGAGAATCCCCAATAATTTAATAAACGCAAACTTTATTTTTATCTCGTTAAAAGGTTGCACTACATTCTAATACGATAAATATTTTATGTATAACACTTGCTATACCTTTTAAACTGACTCATCGAAGATTCTTTTGTGTTTTATTTTCATAGTAAGTTTCTTTTACTTATTATGAGTTAAAGTAGATATACAAAATATGTTATTTTATGAAACTAATTTAAATTATACAAGACAGCAATAATTAAAGAATTTTGAAGTCTAACAAAACGAAAAAATTTAGTTTAAAAAAATTAAATAATAATTAATAAAAAAAATGCATCGTATGCAAAAATCCCACGACAACTATGACAAATATTTACAACTTTAAAAGACTTTTTTTTTTTTTTTTTTTTTGTAGGGTGGTGATTTAAAACCTCTTTCACGACTTTTCAGATAATGATCATACTGTAAAACTAATTCCCACATAGGCTCTTAATATGGCATTTTGGCAAAATTTTATTCCAATGTTCAACTTTTGTATCATTTTGACAAGTGCTAAATTTTAGCGATAAAATAGTAATTGGATTGTTGTGTTGATGATAGATTTTTATATTTCAGGGGTTTCGGATTCGTAACCTTTGC
This sequence comes from Linyphia triangularis, assembly GCA_963978545.1. Classification (NCBI taxonomy): domain Eukaryota; kingdom Metazoa; phylum Arthropoda; class Arachnida; order Araneae; family Linyphiidae; genus Linyphia; species Linyphia triangularis. The sequence continues at coordinate 32,784,296 of OZ021726.1, forward strand.
AGATCCCAGTAGTGTAGATAAAGTTTTAGCTAGTGGCACCCATGAACTAGATGGTAAAAAGGTGAGTAAAATTTACGTTTTCTTAGTAATTGCATTTATTTTAGTAATAAGCCCACACATTTGCTCTATGCCATCAATACATGTATGTTTATTAATATTAAAGTATTTTAGAAATGATGAAATGATCTAACTTGCGTATTGCAACTTTAAATATCGTAGACAATATTTTATTCATTTCATTAAGTCTTGTTGCCACAAACATCCATGCTTTTGTTATGAATACGCTACAAATTGAAATGTTTTAAAATAAGACTAAAAAAAGTGGCGCTGGAATCAGACGCAAAATGGAGTCTTAATCATTATGATATTTGTGTTTGATATAGGGGCATTTTCACATGGTTGAAATGTCTGAATGGGTTAGGTATCTTTATTCAGACCTGTCAGACAATGTCGAAATGGAAAACTAAAACATTCAATCTAAATTAAAATTTAATTGAAATAAGCTTGCTATCCCAAATTAAATATTCATTAAAAAAAGTCAAGTCTTTACGATGTAATATACACAATGATGGTACTACTCGTTGTTGACTGTTTCATATCCCTAGGGTGTTTAAACATACACTGAAAATACTCGTGTTTTAATCAATTAGGTGTCTGAATCCAGTGTCCCTTTGTATCTTATTTTGAAACTTTTCAATTTTCAGTGTGGCTTTCCAACTTTCAATATTTATCTTTAGCCAAAACTTGAACACACTAAAGCTCCCTAAGCATCTTAAACTGATTCAATTACTTACTTTCCATCACTTGGAAATTCAATACCTCTGTACTCTGAATCTAGCACACGATGATGATACTACTCTTTGTTGACCATATTCCACATCCTTTGCGAATTTACGTATGTATTGTAAATGCTCATGTCTTAAATTAAGACTCCATTTGCTGTCTGAATCTAGCACCACATTGTGTCTTATTGTAAGACATTTCAATTTTCAGTTTGGCTTTCCAACTATCAATATTTAACTTTAGCTAAAACTTGAATGCACTTAAGCACCCTAAGCATCTTAAACTGTTTCAATTACTTACTTTCCATCACTTCGAAATTCAATACGAAAACCAAAAGAGTTGATCAAATCGCTCTTGGTGTCTCAATTTTCTAATTAAAAAAAGAATACAACCGCGCTTGTTTTTTTTTTTTTTGTTTTTGTTTTTTTCTTTCTCTTTCTTAACTCTCAGAGAAAACTTTTTGAAAGCAAATCCCTGTAGCAAGACAGGGAGATATTATTAAAACGAAAGTTAAATTAAATTTTTTTTTCACTTTAATTAAATGAGAGGAGGACTTACTTTCTCAAATCCGGCTTACCCGACGATTTCCTCTTTTGTTCTTCAAAGCACAAATTCGGCAATTAAAGAAGTTTTAGAGCCTTTGTCATTCGCTGAAATACTTTTTAAAAAAAAAAAAGAAAATAACGGGAAGGCGTGTTCTGATTCGAATTGGATCCAATTATGCATGGACATACGATGATTCCAATTTGGCATACAGGTCATTGTTGATGATACGGGACCCATTTGATCTTATTGGTCTTTTCATGAAATATTTGTCTACAAACGACAAGGACTAATTTTAAACAAAATCTTGAGGTTTTCGAATCTGGCATTTCGAAATTAGGTATATTAATTTGTTGACATTAAGATACAGGATTGGAAACATTCACAAATTTATATTTAATGGTTTATTATATATGTACCGGTATTATCCAAAATATATTTCGCTTTGTAAGTTCCTTACTGTATTATTGGATTATACAATTAGTTACTTTCAATCATTATTTGAAAAAGGAATAATTATTTCGTGAACTATGATTTCTGGTTGACATAAAAACTGCTTTGCACTAAAGTAAAGCCAATGACTATATTGAAATGATGTGTAAGAATGAAGAACCGTAGTTATAATTCTTTAACGATAATTTTCAATGATTTTAAAAGATTAATATTTTATTCCATTGTGTGATACATGAAGAATATTTTTAATTTTCGTAAAAAAAATTAAAGAATAAGAAATGTTCGATGAAATATTTAATTATTGGTAAAAATTGTATTTTAAATATTTAAAAAAATTTCTTCATATTTCAAGAATTCATCGGCATGATATTTCTTCCGAGAAGAAAAAGAATTTCAGGACAATAGATTTTCAACATCGCCATTAAATCCTTTATGTTTTATATACTAGTATTTTTTTTTCTGAAACTTTCATCACAGAAATGCCATTATAAAAGATTAAGAAAGCAATTCGTGGTTGAATTGGATTTCAAAAGTATATTTCATTATCCTTTTGAGACTGGAATATTTCCCATGCTTGCATTTCCGATCATTGTTCTTCAATCACAATTCTGAAAATTCTAATCACAGGAAATGAGAATTCTTTCCTCAATATAAGTGTCATTAGTCAAAAAGGAATTGCATTATGTTTGGTTTCCTCATTGATTTTTCACAGTTAATTAATATTCCCTGAATTTATAATCGTGCTTTTAGAAATTCTCAAAATATTTTGCAAGTTAATGGCTGAAATATCAAGGTATGTGAATAATCATTCCTAAACCTTGAGAAAATAAAAAAGTTCTACTCAAAAATAAATATAGGTGTACAATACTTTTAACTTAAGTAAAATTGTTTTTAAAACATAACATAGTTAAGTACAGATACTCATTTTTCTTAAAAGCGAGAAAAATTGAATATTATTTTATTTTAATACTATAAATATCAATAAAAAGCTAGCATAAACCCGCATTTTCAACACAAAACTATTTCTCACAAACATTTTGCGAAGAAAAGTTTATTCATTTGCACCCGACGCATTTTTTTTTTCGTTTTTTTTTTCGCGGATACACACGAAAGAATAACGTTTTCAAAAATGTTTTCGCTTTAAATTCTTAAAATAACATTATCTCTCACTTTAAAAACAACAAAAATTAACTCTTAGGTTAATGGGAAAGACTACAAACTAGTGAAATGAAAATATGTGTTTAAAAAACCGACGTTGGTGAATAAATTTATTTTCAATTTGATTTTTATTTGATGACTAAGCGTCCTTCTTCAAAATTGCACAATTGCTTTTTTAGCATTCCGCCTTAGTGTTTCAAAGCTTTCTAAATGCATTAGGCACGATATACATGCATATTAGCGTTTTAAATATTCATTTTAATAGCAAAGGTTGTCGGGTTTGAATTCTGGAGCTAGGCATGAATGTTTCTTGTGGTTCGGAATCCACATTAAGCTGTAGGTCCCGACTTGATTAACCTTTATTGTGCACAAACGGAGTTCATACGCTTCAGGGAGAACAGGGAAAACCTGAAAAACTCGGGGAAAATAAATCAGCCTTAAAATCTCAGAGAATTGGAACGTCTAGAAATATTTAACTCTTTGTACAGGAATTTAGTTTTACAAAGTTAAACTGGATGGCATCTAAGATTTGGAATATTTACTAATCTGTTATAGTTTTATTTTCCGATAAGATCATGAAACATTACTTTATAATACTAAATATGTTGTACTCTATACTATAGAAATGATTAATAGGTGAACTTAATTTTTGTTTAGTTGTACATCATTAAATATGTTATTACCAAAGCGGATTAACTTTTAAAAGTTATATGTTCAATACGTATTTATGTATCCTACACTAATGAGATGTAAAATGCAAGTATTTAGACATTTTATGAAGAAACACAATTTTAAAAATAATTTGCGACAGAAATTAGTTTAAGTGGGCTCAGTATCTCCTATATCCTTAGTGTTAAATGGCCTACATCTGATGTACCTTTTTTGGAAAGTTCTTAACGAATGATTTTGAAACTTTTCAGATAAGTTAAATAGATCTTATACAAGATACTGAGCTTGTAGTTTGGTAAGAAATATAATCAGATTTTTGTTGTTGTTAAATTCTAATAAATATTACAATTTTTGTTTGAAGAAACCTCCTTTTTTACAGAGATTTGGTATTTAAAAAAAATATGAAAATAACTGGGTATATTTTAACCTCAGTTTAATTTTTAGGTTATGTTAGTTAAAATATCACTCTTGCAAACAATCAAATAGTAAATGTGTTATATAGTTACTAACTAGTAGTTTGCTTTTATAAAAAAAATACATACTCCTAATTTAATTAAAAACTCGAATATTATATCAATGAAAAGGCAAATTAAAACACAAAACAACATGAAATAAAAATAACAAAATATTTTATTTTTTATTTTAAGCGTACTGAATACCTTTAAGCACTAAAATTTATATTTTAAACGGGATTTACGAAAATTCATTTATATTTTCGCTTAAAATAAAAGTTTTTTAATATACTGTACACAAATTACATTATCGACCACTCTAAGCATTAAAATGCCACTGCTTCAAAAAAAAAAAAAACCCGCATAGGTTTGCCTGTTGTAAATTATTTCTTATTCCACATACATGTGCAGTAATAGTAAAAGGTATGAAACCTATTTTTTTGTGATGCTTACCAATGCTACAGTGATAAAAGAATTAAGTTTTTATTTTACCATCGTAAAATCGTCTAGAAAAAATAATTACAAACTAACTTTTTACAAATTTTAAATAAAACCAAAGAATATAACCATTAAAGAAATAGTAAGCAATAATTTCATAACCTAACTTTCTTAACTTGTATACGTTTTTCTGATATAAATTATTTTTTATTCCAAACCCATGAATGAGCCATAATAGCAAAAGAAACAAAACCTATATTTTGTATTGCTCTTACAATGATACATTTTAGGTAAAAGAACAAAACAAAAAGTGTCTATCATTATAAACTCGTGTACAAAAAAATAATTGCTCACTTTGTACAAGTTTTAAATAAAACAAAAGAATAAAACCGATAAAAAAATAGCCATAATTTCTTGACCCAACTCCCTAAACTTGTATGGGCCTCTTTCTTTGTAAGCGTAGAAAAATAACAAGTGTGGCTCAGCCCGATAAAAACAGCCAACCAAGTGGAATTAATGTTATTGAAGTGGCAACACTTCGAATAGACAGAGGGTGGTTCAATGACGAGCGTGGGTATGATGACGTTGTGCAATTGTCGACCAGAGAACGTGTGTTGTGTATTATGTCCCGAGAGAACTTGCGTCATCAGAAACTTTACCTATTTGAGGAAGCTTAATCTTTATCAGTTGGCGTGGCATTTTATTAAGCGGGAGATTCGACCTATGGAAAGAAATGGAGTTAATTTGAAAAGTTTTGGGTGTTTGTGGTCTTAATGTTCTTGTTTTTGCAGTGTTGGTTATTAAATGGATGAGTAAATTGTCTAGGAATTGTTGCCATTTTTCTACTGTGTCACTGTTAAAAAAAAATCCATGTCATATTCACAATTATACGAAATTGCATACTTTCATAAATCATCGAACCAATTTTTATCTTTTCGAAACTTACAGAAGAACCATCTTTTGATATTAATTGAAATATCACTACTTTCAGTTTATCCTATCAACATTTCTTTGGCTTATTGTAATTGAAAGAATTATCTGTGATTATTGTATTTCGATGCCTTTCCTAAATAGGCCAGTAGTTTTTTATTTTACAAAAGGTTTTGAAAATATAAGATTCTCAATTTGGTAGATTCTAACATAAATTTGTTGTTTTTCTTATTTTAAAAACATTAACAAAAACATTTCACTTTATGGAGTAACATTAAACTTGAATTAATTCTGGTAACTGGACAATTGTAAATTTTTTTAAATTCTCCTTCAGCTTACAACAAAAGGACATTTTTCGACAATTTTATAATTCTTCCTCTTGAATTTAGCACAATAATTTTATGAAAATATTATGCCCAAAAAATATTCCTTAAGCTATTTACTAAATATGGGTTGGGTGAAAGGTTTTAATATAGAACACAATTACTTATCACGATGTGTAGAAATAATTCTAAGTGAAAAATATAGTTTTAACTGTTTTATTGACAGAACCGAATTTCATAATACATCTGTATTCGTTTTTTAAAGGTTTTATCTGAAATATTTCACTGTCTCCATCCTACTTTTAGAGAAAATATTTATCAAAAGCGAAAGATTTCTACAATTCTCTTCTTGGTATTGACCGTCCTTTCATACCGAGGTTTTGAAAGTTTCCTTTCAAAAGAAAACTTACCTATTTATAGGGAAACAGTCGAACAATGTCCAAGCAGTTCGAAATTAAGGCCTCGCTTTTAAGCTGTCAACCATATTTATATGAGCCATTAGTCGCAGAAATAATTCCGATATATTTCTCGTTTTTTAAAAGCATTTTTTTTTTTTTTACGTTGCAATAAACATGGGAATCACGAATGTTTCTCTTTATGTTTTGATTAAGAATCAAATTTCAGAATATTATAACGATTAAAAGATTTTTTTAAATTTTCAATGTTTCAAAATACTTTTCACGCATTTCTCAAAAATAATCGTATTACATATATTTCAATAGGAATCTGTGCTCACATATAAATATTCCTTTTGAAAAGAAATTACTAAATTCGCAAATAAAATTTTTGAAAATTGCAAATTATCAATAGGATAACATAATACATAATTTCTTGTTCATGTCATGGCAATCCATCAATAGGTGTTGTTAATTTATAAACGACAATGGGGAAAATTTTAAATGTCTCTAACATTGAAATATCTGATTGTCATGACGCAGAAATTGTGAATTGCGTTTTGTTCTTCTGTATAAAGGAAATGTTCACCGGAAATATCAGCCATTATAATTTGATTTTAAATGCTTAGCATTGACATACAATTAATTTGCTATTGTTAAGAAGCCACAACACAGCCTTAAATTCCAGTTGTATTGCATACTGTTCTGTAACGAAACTTAAGCAATTGACGCTTGAATAATTGTTGTAAAACGAGTAGGAAATATTCAAAAAAAAAAAAAAAAAATTAAAATATTACGAATTTCTTATAATTTCGTATTATAAATAAAAGATAGTAGCTTAACAATTAGCTTCATTAATTTGTATGTATACTTAAAATTAATTCTTTATAATTCAAATATTATTCATCATAAGGACAAAAAGCCTACTTACTGCTTCCATTTTCTATCGCTGTATGCCAATTATGAAAGTAAGAAAGTAGTATAATTTTATCAAAATTCCACACAGTAGAAAATGTTTGTTACGAGTTATTTAAAATTATTATTCTGAACTTAAATAATTTTTGGTACTTTATTAAAATATTAATTTAAAGTAATAAATTTACAAAAATATGTAAGTTTAACAAATTTTAATATATAATTTGCAGTTTTATTAAAAATAGCCCTGTTAATTTAATTTGTAATATATTCTATTATTTTCATCAGATTCCCAATACCATATACATCCTCAAATAAAAATCAAATAACATTTCTTAATAAATATAGTAGACACCCTAGACATAGACCAACATTGAAACCTTATCTCGGTTATACTGCCAAGAACTGTTCCTATTGAACATACTGAAGTAACTAGAAAAACCACGCACTCGCATTTCCAATTCTTTATTTTTCCATTGCAAAAGACATGAACATTGAAAGACACAGGAGAATTTACCATCCCTTATCTGTTCCTCCCGGTCGTCCATAAAACAAAAGAACATTCGACAAGCATCTCTTCCTTCCAGCAGCCACCGTGATCGATATCCTATCCATCGATTAACAATTTTATGGAACTATTTTTGAAATCTCGGGCCACTCAAAGTTAACTGAGCCGTTCTTCAGGACTTGCGCCTTTTTCGAGGAAACACCGGATCACCTGATCTGGAAATGGAATTTCTCTGTAGCTTCTCTTACCTCTGCAATTTTTTTTTTACCGTTTCCGCTCGGAACTTGCATTTTTCTGGTATCCGTTCTGCACGACGGAATCTGGTTGGTTGCGCGTATCCCATTAGTCGATCACTTTATAGGTCGGTTTGGTTAAATGAGGCGAGTCGGTTGATGAATTCTGCAGGCACTGCTTCAGATCAAGGGTTCGTGGTGACCTACAAAGATGGCATGTCGCTCAGACTCGTGGCACAAATTTTATTATTTTATCAAAAAAATTCTAAATTTTAAATTTTTTAAAATTCTCTTTTACAAACATACAATTTAAAATCCGATGACTGCTTCGTGAACTGACTAAGTTGAAATTATAAGGCTTAATTGGTTGGAGGCGTACAAAGTAGTTGGTGCGGCGATGTTTAAGGTGGAGTATGAACGTTGTTTAGTAGGAACTACAAAATAAACTAACCTACAAACTCCATATTTCTTATGGTAATGAAATTAGAGCTTGTTTCTATTTTGTTTCCTTCAGATATTCTTTTCCAATGATTTATTGGTATTTATACAAGATGTTAATCAACACTCTTTGTAATCATCAATGTTGTAAATATACGAATCTTTAAATTATGTTATATTAAAAAGATATTTTAACGTGCTTATAAAAAGCGTTATATTAGTGCTTAAACTAAAATAAACTTCTTCGATTACCCTGAAACGACACGTATGCAATCGGCTCATCTAACAATTTATATGCATCTTTAACCATATAAAAATTTGTGAGACTATTTTATCGATACTTCATTGTATTTCTTGAGCTATTTCCACTTAACTCAGTATTCATACAATGAAATATGAATAGCAATATCAATTAATTCTTAAAGTGAAATTGACCTCTTCTCTAAGCTTTGTCTTTACTTATTAATAAATTTTTCTTCTCAATCCCAATCAAAACATTATAACCCACAGTTCATCCAACAGTTTTATAAAAATATAGCAAAAATACTACCACAATGTAAACAACTAAAGACGAAAAAGGACTGCTACTCATCGTCACTAAAATATATTTTCTGCACTTGGTCCAAGCCACAAAAAACACTCTTCCACCACCAATTAATCAATTCTCATAACCAGGTATCGCATGTGTTGGACGTAATCAAAGGAAAACCCTCATCCCAATAACCTGATAGAGAAAATAAACCTCATAAGCAGCTCCCTCCACGTATACACAACACACGGGTACCTAATTCCAAACTCATCCTACCCTTTGTTCCAGAACCCGAAATTGAGATAGAACTTGGTAGATTTATCGCCACACTACAGCACCAAGTCCTGCATAGGTAGCTTCATTTGTGTAGTGTTTTCTTCTCTCTGGATACACGCTTCTTGGGTTCCAATCGCAATCAATCGCCAAGTCCTACACTGGATGCATGGGTAGACTAATTTCTGTAGTGTTTTCTTCTGCTGGTGTTCTTTTCTTTGGGGGGGGGGGGGGGATGAGCTCGTTTGGTTTCATTGTTTACCTTCGTTTCCCCTTCGAAGCTGTGATAACAATCTTCTCCGGTGTCCCGAACGGAAGTGTTGTTTTAATTTCAGTGATGGAGGTATGTTTAGAAGATGGAGCTGGGTTATTTGTACCATGAGAAATTGAATATTTCGGAATGAGGTGGAGGGAAATGGTATTGTTGCTTTATTTCATTAATATTCGTTATTGCTTAGGATAAATAAAACAGGAATGCGCACAACTATGTGCTTATTTAATGACATTGTTTTTAAGATAAGTAACACCAAGTTTTAAGAAAACTATACATCTTTGAGTGATTTAGAAGTTGGCTAGTTGGTTGTTTTTGAGTTTTCTAACACAATGACTAGGCGAGTGCCAAACTATACTATAACACTGTTAAAACAACATCTACAATTACGCGTCGTATTGTTGAACTTGGTTTTGTGACAAGGTGCCTGCTCCTGCGCTAAACCAATGAAAGGGACATAAAACCTCAGCGGATTTAGTGTGTAGCAGCCACCTTTAATTCTACTCACCAATGTTACTGCAGCGCTGGTATTTTTCCAGTTATCTACCAATCACTTAACACCTTAACTGACCTAGCCATTGTGGTCAAAGTAACTTAAGAATTTTTAGTTCTGAATCAAATCTTGAAATCAAGCAATAATTTTGTGTTTTAATATTTTTTACAAGTTTTAATATGCATTTTCAATAATGTTATTATGAGTTTGATAGGTTCAGTTTAGTGCAACATCTCTATATCTTTGACATCTGAAATATGATTTTTTTTTTTTTTTTTTTTTTTTTTTTTTTTTGTTAAACCAACTCACCTCTAAGATTTTTTGGTTGTATCTGATAAGTTTACTTTTTTTGAGAATATTATAATTGTAAAACAAAAGGTAGTTTAATGTCTTCAATTCTGAGTAAAATATTTTTTACTATGTGCGTAACAACATAAAAATTTAATGCAATCGTGTTTCAATGATAAATTGGAATAAAAAAAAATCTTTCCATTTTTATTTCAGTTGTATTGCACAAGGCATTTCTTTTAATTTTCCATTGGAAATCCTGTAGCGAGACTCATTAGGGAGAAGTCGCGGTGTGCAATAACGATCATCAATTTGAATAAAAGATATGTTTGCTTAAGAGCATCCAAGGTCACAAAAGTGTTAGTGAGCACGCGGTGGAGTTATGGAATAGAAATGTCTTTCAATGCCTCGCCGTAAAAGTTTTCAATATTTATGTGGAAGATTTTTCATTTGGAAGTACATTAAATGTTGAGAAAAATTCTACTGTTGAGATCATGGACATGCACAAAACAATTTAGCATAAATTTCTTTTGTATCCGCTCACCAGACTGTTTTTTTTTTAAATAGTACCTATTTTTAAATAGTTTAGTTGGTGTTAGTATACGAATATGTGCAACAAAAGAAAAATAGATTTAACTTGGTTTCTTGAAACATAATGACATTAATGCAATGCATCCTATTGCGCACTTGCCGACCAAACGGTATAGTGGTTAGCGTGCTAGCTTCTAGGCCGCGAGGTTGCGGGTTCGAGTCCCGTGTTAGGCATGGGTGTTTGTAAATGTATGTTGGCTTGTCTAATGACGAATGTTTCGGCGCATTATAGCCCTCGTGTTGCTGACGGCGCCAGATAATCTGAAAACAACCAACCTATTGCGCACTTCTATAGTTTGGTGAATTAAAATCTTTAAAGTGAAATAAGTTGTCTTTAAAGTGAAATAAGTTGGTTAGCTTGTACACTCAACGACCTTTCTTTTATGCACAATAACAGCTAATCAGGTGGAAGCTTAACGTAGATTCCGAATCACAGCAAACATCCACGCATAACTCAGTATTCGAATCTGTACCTTTGGCATGAGGGGCCAGAGCGCTAACCTAAAGTGAAATAAAAAACTATTGTTTTAAATTTTGAATTCTATTAACATTTAATTCAGGAGAATACAAACTTTTGAATTAAGACGTTTTTAGACGAAAATATCCAATATTTGTTTCTATTAGAAAATTTCATTAAATTCCTAAATTGCGTGAATAATTTTATATTTTAAAATTGTCTGACAAAAATTTAGATTAAATTAAAATTATAATATAAATCCTTATTTATCCGTCTCGCTCGCTGTATATAAAAAAGGAAAACATTTACTTTGGTAATCTACTCTTTCAGGTAACTTCAGTAAGCAATTTGCTTTAAGAAACTGTGACCTAACGGCTAACATGGCATTCAAAGAGGAGCAATGGATACGGTGAAAAACGAAATTATTTTTGTTAAAAAATGGAAATTGTTCCGGTGCTTAAGTAGCCAATACAATGAACAGTTTTACGGATTTTTTATTTTATTATTATTATTTTTTTTAAGTTTTCTGAAAGCAATATTAGCTTTCTTGTGATTGAAAACATTTTTATCGAAATTGTGTGTTAATAGTCTTTAGTCACTTTTTAGGTTTCTTTTTAACTTAATTTGTAACTACAATGTTTACCTTTATTCAGTATATTACATTGTTCGAGCGTATACCCCATGAATAAGAGCAATATTAACTAATTAAGGGGCTCCGGTTTCGAAAATAAAAAATAAAAACTTTATTTATAAATATTTTTATGTCAAACATTTATCTTATTTATGAGATACTATTTATATACATTTGAGATAATGTTTTATTTTTTTAGATATTGTGTATATTTATTTTTAAAAAAAATTAAAAACCAAGAAAATTTCATAATTGATGTTTGCGTATTTTATTATAAGTCTAAAAAAAAGTTTTTTTTTTTTTTTTTTTAATTGAAAGCTTATTGTAATACATAATTTATAATAAGAAAATTTTGCCTTCACACAATTTTGATGGGTGAATTGGAAAAAATGCAAAAAATTGTCAAAGAATTTTTCGCTTTTTTTTTTTTTTTAATGTTATCCTTTACGTTAAATGTTATATTTTAAAACAGGATAATAAAAAAATATGTGTAGACAAAGTGTTTAGAACTATATAAAATAAATGCTCTTAAATTTGAATAGCCAATTGTTTAATGGTTCTGGCGATATATCGATTTGAATTTGCAACATCTGTGAAAAACGCACTTTAAGCAAACGCTTCAAGGCGTTTCTTCCATTAGTGATGCTTCAAAAACAAATAATTTCGTGGTGTTCCAATCATCAGAGAAATAATAATAATAAAACAACATAATTCTCTTCAGGAATGTATTAAATATTTTTTTAAATCAGAAAAAAATGGGATTTTTGACAAAATGTCGGTACTTTACCCCGACAATAGCTTTCAAACTTCAGGGCAATTAATAAAATAATGTAACTGAAGATTTTAAAAACTAACTCTTTAAGTGGATAATTTTTATCACAATCTGCTTGAAATATGTTTCTTTAGCCTCTTGAACGTATACTTTTTATTATTGGTTTGTTAATTATATAACTAAAAATTGAAATGTATCACAATCCAATCAAAATCTTGAACACGCAACATTGGATTTATGGTTCCGATTTTATTCATATTTTTAATGTTTTTTGTGATGCAAGCTGAAAGAAAAGTTAAATGTTTTCTCTCGTGTATTGCCTTACTCGCACGATGTATGAAATTCATGATAACCGTATAAATTCCATTCGCTCGTACTCTCTATTACCTATTCTCTTTTTTTTTGTGTGTGTGTTGAAATATCAATACTTTAGTTGCTTAAAACTAGATAAATAGAAACAGTTTCTCCAAAAAAAAAAAAATCTATGTTTTATAAATTTACTTCGGTGTATATAAAAATAAACAAAATATATTGTGTAATTTCTCTGGTAGGAAGATTAAAATTATTCGCTATTAGACTGATAATTTCATGATCTAAGGTAAAATTTATATGCATCACATATAAAGAATCTTTTTCCCAGCACTGATAAGAGGACCCTCACAACATTAGCTGTCTACTTAGTGTCTGTTGTCTCCTTTCGACCTCACTAGTCAATTACCTCTTGTATTGTATGCGTTGGTACTTCATGGGTTTCGATTTTAAAAACTTTTTAAGAATTTCCCTTTTTTGTCTTAAGTTTAATTTTCAACATAAAGGAATGTGGCAAACTTATATCAAAAGTTATGAGGTCTTAAGTGAAATTGAATAACTGAATGAATGTGAAAGTATTTCTTTAATGCTGAAGATGGTAAGTACATTGAAACAGATGATAGATGGAAAACCATTATTGCTTTACAAACTACCAACCGCTGGTTTCTGTGCGGTATAATTTGTATTTTTGTTTAAATTTTAATTAACAAAACTGAAGCGTACAGTACAAATCATACATTTCGTATTATAGCCTATACGGTATTATTTTCAATTCTTTTTAATGGTTCTTGTATACCACAATTTTTTAGATAAATTTAGGAATTTTTTTTAAGTACTTTTCATACGGTTGAGTTTTTATACCAAGTTTTTATTTTTTTGGTGTTGAAGAGTCATTTTTAAAGTTATTTCTTGAAGAATTTATCGTACTCCAATAACTTGTTAAAATAAAAATTTGCTTTATTGAAGTGTTTAAGCTTGGTTATATTTCGATTGTAAAAGAGGAACTATTGACATTTAAGAACATCACAAGAACAACGTACTACTTTTCCCTTTTATAACTATAATTTAAACATGTCAGCATACGCATTTGCTTATAGTAAAGAAAAGTATATAAAATATTTTATATAGTAAATAAAACTATATTTACTTAGTGTGTCTTTACATACTAAGTAAACATAGTTTTATTTACTATGTCTTTACATAGTAAATAAAACTATGTTTACTTAGTATGTCTTTACATAGTAAAGGAAAAAATATGTAAAACATTCTATACAATTTTCATGCGAGTGAAACATTTTTATCATCATTATTATTAAAACATAATATACTATATAATAAATAAAAAAATGTTTCAAGTTAACGATTTGAATTTTTTTAAGTGATGCAATTTGATAATATTTCAGAGTTTTAGCTTGAATATCATAAACAGATTTCAATAAAATACAGCCGATCAAACGGTATAGTGGTTAGCGTGCTAGCTTCTAGACCGCGAGGTTGCGGGTTCGAGTCCCGTGTAAGGCATGGATGTTTGTAAGTGTATGTTGGCTTGTCAAATGACGGAATGTTTCGGCGCATTATAGCCCTCGTGTTGCTGACGGCGCCAGATAATCTGAAAACAACCAACCAACAATAAAATACAATTAAAATTTTATTATACTACAAAAATATCTGAATAAAAACCTTAGTCATCACTTTTGAGTTTTCTTTCATCCCAAACATTTGCCATTTCTAGTTCCCCAAATTGAAAACTATTGATTTTGAATGATCCAAGATATAAATGTACAAGGAAGTAAAAGTATTTTTGTATGGATGACTATAATTTTAAAGCTCATGTCCCACGCTTAATTTAATATACATTATTTATTACTCAAGGCAGAGTGTGAAGAAGATTGGGAATAGGAAAATCAATTAAATATTTTAATTAGATTTTCTTGCGGTTTGCGTGGGATTACGATAATTTTAGTAAAAATGACGTAATGACGCTTCATTGCTGTAAGCGTAATGACAGTACTTATTTATACGTACTAATGGACAATCATTTCTTGGCATTGCTTTCAAATGAGAGGGGATTTTCTTCATCAAGATCTATCAGCAAATAGAGCTGTACTAATGTGTGTGGGGAATATAGAAAATGAAAGAATAATTTGGGAGTTTCATAAAAACATTTTAATTACTTTTCACTTAATTAATATAATTCAGATGTAATTTTAATCATCATCATTTTTTAGAATTCAAATGCAAATTAAGCATATTCTGTAGTGTAATTAAATTAAGAAAAGTTTATTAAGTAATTATATTCAACAATTAACAATCGCAATTTTTACTCTGGAAGTTAATGCTGTTTTGATCATCTGACCCTTAATGATAATAGTCTTACTGAAATATAATGAATTTGCTTTTTCAATACTCCTAACATTAGTTAATGAATTTTTTAGTAATTTATAAAAATACATTTGGGTTTTTATGAAAAAAATGAAAATGTTTTATAATGTTTCAGTTTTAAACATACAGAAGAAAATATTAAAAGCGTTTTAATTACAGTTCATTATCAATACAACTAATTAAATATTATATATTTTTAATTTAGATAACTTACACTTAAAGTAATTAAATGAATATGTAAAAAAATTTATAAATTTATAAAATATTAAAGTACTTATTTAATTAGTACTGACACTTTGTTATTTACCGTCCACTTTAGTTTTTCATATTAAGAGTTGTTACAAAACTATACAATATTTTATCTTTTTGCAAGTTTGCATAACTAACATTATTTAGTAAATAGGTTTTTTTTTCTTAAATATCCTCTCAATATTCCTTCCTTATTATAATTTAAGAAAAGCTTTTTCAGGATTTTTGTTGTTTTGAGGTTGATTAAGATATTTTAGTTTTTAAACCAACTCTGAGTGGATTTTAAGCCTTAAATCAGCGAACTACTGCAGCTATTTTACATCTCAAACGAATTTATGCAATTGCTCATTAAGTAATTAAACCCTTTTTCCTATAAATCATTATAATAAATCAAATCTGAACACTGAGTTTAGCTAATCATTTCATTTATTGTTTGTTTTCCTGCGGCAAAGTCTACTGAGTACTTACTCATATTCAAGGTCATCTTTTTTTATATTTCCTTTGTCTCCCACTGTAATAGTTTATTTTTTTTCTCTTTTCAGATCGACCCAAAAGTTGCCTTTCCAAAGCGGGCACACCCAAAGGTAAGTGTAAAAAAAAAAACCTCTTTTTACTGAACATTTTTACTTTTTCTCATCGGTTTTGATAATGGTAATCATTAAAGTAGCTACTTTTTTTTTTTCCTTTTTTTCTACTCTCGTGCCCACTAATCTTTCTCTTTCCTTTTTTTCAAAACCCAATCATTATTTTTCCAGCCCCTTTTTCGAATGCTAAAGAACTATCACACAATGTAACTGTGGTTAATGTTGGGGTTGGTAACATTAGGTGTAGAGTCTTGCTCGAATTGATACAATGTTATAAATAAATTCAAGCTAGTTTTCTTCAAGGAACAACTGATTGTTTGAAGTAAAATATACTTAATTTTAATATTTATTACTTAATTGTAGCTATATACTACATAACACTATTGGAATAGAAATTTATACAAAGGTTATGAACTTTTGTATGCTATAAATATTCTCAGATAAAACTTCAAATTCTACAAACATGTATGGTATGCCAAATGAAATGTCCCATCTTTATGAGCCAAAATGAAATGGATAATACTGAAACTTGGCAATTGATTAGACATGAATCGTATATCAGTTTAAAGGTTCATTTAAAATTAGTATAACTTAAAATTCAACCGGAAGTGTTCTTAAAGTCGAGCGGAAGAGGGCTTGAATAATAACTTTATTAGAAGATTTAAGATGTTTAGTAATAGGTTTAGCTCAGCCTAATTAATGTATTGAAGAGTATAATTTTATCAGTTCTCAATAATTTACTGTTTTATTAATATGGAATGTTGAGTATTTATACTTTTATTTAAACAAATATCAAACAATATATACTTTAGGTTGGAAAAAAAAAGCAAGCGACTTCATATCACAATTTGCACACGAATTTTACTAAAAGTTATAGAAGTTCTACATATTAACAATAAACCTGCAATTAATGGAGGATGAATCTCGATGCTCCTAAACCATTTTTTAATACGAAGTTTTTTTTTTTAATTTGTTGATGGCGCGTTGTGGTGCATTAATAACTCAGATAAATTGCATTAAATGTAATGAAGTGAATTCACATAAAGCATTCTCCTAAAAAATAAAACAGGTAAAATGCACAACATAAATTAATAATATTAAAATGCATTTAATGATTATATGGTTCGCTGGATAATATCTTATCCATTTTTCATCTCAAAAGAAAATTGTCTTTAGATATTTTTCTCGTATCTTTTTATTTTGATGATAAAATTAATGAATCCATTCAACTAAATTTTAAAAATGAAAAGCATATCCTTAAACTGGAAATGCGATACTTTTTAATCTCGCAGTAATTAATCCTTGGTTAATTTTTCCTAGCGTAATATATAGTTTTCGCTTAATGGTTTTATTCATGTGGTCCATGATTTTACTTGTTTTTAAAACCAGAGTATAATATCCGAATTAATCTGGCCCTGCATTTTTTTCCATTCAAATGAATTTGAACAATTTTATTGCTTTAGATAAAGTTTCATGAATTTTATTTTTGTGAACTATTATCTTCTCTGATTTATAATTTTTGAAAGAACCAGTAAAATAATATTTCATGTTGTTATAAAACTTGGAGTTTATACATCACTGATCAGAGAAATTTGGCAGCTCAATTTTAATTTTTTTTTTTTTAATCGACCTATAGTTACCACTGCACTATTTAATTAATAAATTAATGGTCGCGTTTAACATTAAACAAATTCGTATTTCCATAAAACTTTAAATTTATTACTAAGTGATAAAACATAGTTCAGAGAAATTATTAAACCACTTAATTCAATATTTTTCTCCTTTTTACAATTTTTCTTTTTTTCTCTCGTCCTTGCACACTTCTATATTTAAGGCTGTCTGGGACTCAAACTTTTAAAAATTCTCACTTTTTTTTTATTACAGTAAAAAATAATAAAAATATTTTTAAATAAAATCACATAAAATTTTTGTTTTTATCATTAGTAAATTTATATAAAGTTTAAGTTTTTAAGCTTAATATATATAAGTTTTTGTGCTCTATTGAAATTTTTAAGTTTTTGTTACATGACAACTGTATCTCGGACGTGTTATCTTGAAAGTATGAAACTTTTTTTTGTCCATGATGAATTTTGGTCCCTTTTTTGAGTTCAAATGGATATAACTAAAAAACTACTGCTTATAAATATATGAAAATTTCCGCAATTAATTTTCGTGTATATTTATTGAATTTGTCTTTTGGAATTGTGTAGTTTTATTTAACTGTTATCAAAAAAAGTGTTTGGCACATAGCATACTATGGGTTTTGTATAGCTTTGGCACAAAATATTTTTTTGAATTTTTTTTCTAAATATTTTATAAAAAAAAATACTGCAGTTAATTTAAGATATAAATTATAAAATGTAATTTAATGCAAAAATGAAGTGATTTTTTCAAAAAGTTTTTTAAATATATCAAATTTAAGAACTGTCCAAAATTTTAAAGTTTTTTTAATTTAAAAAAAAAAAATGAAATCTAAAGTAGTCAGTGCATTTTTGGGTCCTGGTCCCCCTTAAAAAAATAATTATTAAATTTGACATTATTTAAATATTTCATACTGTTACAGCACTTTGAGTTTATTACAAAATGATACAGCACTGATTACAGAAATTGATTTAACAGCTAAATGTGAATTTTTATCTTTTTATTCACCCTTCATTTTCATCTGCATTACTTTTAAATTAATAATTTAAACTGACATTATTTAAATTTTTTATATTGTTATAGAACTGTTTTTTTCTACTTACTCCCTCTCTCACTCTTACACTACTTTAAATACAAAATAAATAAGATTGGCATTTTTTAATTTATAAATATTTCATATTGTTATATTATTTTGACTTTATTACTAAATAATATAGTAATAATCTCAGAAACTTATTGAACAGAACGATTCTAATTTTCCTCTTTATAATCACCTTCTCTTCACCCCTTGCACAACTTTTAGATTAATTAAGGTGTACGTATACTCTACAATTCACGAAAATCGATAAGAATATTCATTTTTTGTTATTATATCATAATATTCTCTGATTCTTTTGCTTTCAAACAATACTAAACTTTTGAAAATATCCTTAATATTTTTTATGTTGCAATCAATTCTAAGTTGGTAATACTCCTGTTAGATACCATGTTTTTAAAACTTTAAACCTGTTTTCTGACGAACTGTATTTTGATTATGTCACGCTTTATTCAAACAATGATAATTCAACAAAAAATGTTCAATTATAATTTTGTTATATCATAGTAATTTACATAATATGCTAGATGTTTTGAAACTCAATTATATAAAATTGGTTGGGAAATTGATTTTTTAGGGATTTTTAAAACTTAGAATTCTTTGAAAATATTGATTTTTTTTCATGTTTTTACACAAAATAATTTGTAAAAAGAACCCTATTCTATATAAGAGACTTAATTGAGTTTCAAAACATTAAGAATAATATTTCGAATCGTTTCCAAGTAGATTTGCGTTTCTAAGTAAATTAGAATTTGATATATCATTGTTTGAAAAAGGTACTAATTATCTAGTTAAAGCTTAATTAACAAATTAACATCAATTGACGAAATTTTGATTTTTTTTATGAAATGATTTTAATCATATACTTTCTAACTAATGTAAAAAAGAATTGGATTTTTAAACTCAGAATTTAAAAAAAAAATTCTAGGGTATACAATACATACACCTTAATTACAATTAACATTATAATGTTTATAAATATTTATAGTGGTCTGAACACTAATATTATTTTTAATTCATTTATTTTGTAAGTAATAAATGAATAGATTATTTTATTTCGATTAATCTCTGTCAGCATATTGCAAGATAGAATTTTTGTTTAACATTAACGTTTTTCCTTGGTCCCACCTTACGCCTTAAAAAGTAAGTTATTAAACAATAAATAACCAGTATTTTTAATTAACTGCAAAACAATGAAACTCAAACAATTACATAACATATAATGTAGTGGCTTTTAAAAACATCTTGAACTCTGCAAGTATTTTCACGCATTTTAATTCGGTTCTGAAAATGAGTTTTCTCAAAATATTTTAAAGTTACGTATAGTTTAAGAATATTCAAACAATTATTTTTGACTGTTCCTGAACTTTAGAAAAGCAAACTTATGCATATTTTCTAAATTAAGAAAATGCGAAAAAAACATTTAGTAAAAGCATTTTCTCCTTGAATAATTTATATCTTGCGAGCTTTGTGTTATGGCAGCAACTTTATTACTCTTTACAAAGCACTCCCTCCTAACTCTAACGCAATTAGACTTCTCTTTTTAAACATCAATGCATGTTGTTAATTTTAGCCCATTAATAATCTGGCCGAATCCTAATCTTCCATTTAATGAAACGAAGAGGAGTCTCGGTTTTCTAATTATAAACCTCATTCTGGTGCAATTTAAATGTAAATTAACTCCTTCTACTGTTAAATTACGTTAAGTGTAGACAAATTGACATCGATGAGCGTGGACAGTTATTACGAAATTTCAGCGAGCAATTTTCTGCGGTAATCGGTTGATCAATTCACTTATCCCTTTACTGACGTGAATTGTTTCCGTTGCAAATTTGATACTTTATCATTCTTATGCAAAAAAATACACATTCTTCTCTTTTTTTGGTAATTTACAAAACTGGAAATAATTAAGAGGATAAGAATGCAACTAAATTAAGTAAAAAAAAAAAACCCATAGAAATCCCCATCTAGTCGTATTTTAAATGTAACATATTCAATGATTTAACGTAATTTTATAGATACTTCTTTTTGTCTTTCAAAACTGAATTATATACTCTTTTGTTGCAGCAAAAATATCTATGCTATAGCTTATATGATTAATTTGGAAAATGTACACGATACGTAATTATTTTACACAATATTCTGGTTACTCACCTTATTATAACCATTAATAAATGGTTAATAACCATTTTGTATAATATCCAAATTAATTATATTAGCTATAACATGTATAACTCGAATTTCTCACTGCATTTAATTTTAAAATAGAAATAATTAAGTTCAAGATTATCAGTTACTATTACTAAAAGATCTCTTCTATACACTCTTTATTTAAAATATATGTGGTCAGAACTTCTTAAGATTTCGATGCATGATTAATATATGAATGATGGTTTTTCGATGTTAGTGTCTTTTGCTGCGTGGAAAATAGTAACTTAAAAACTGATATACAAGCATGTAAGCAATTATTGCTCTTGGCAACACACAACTAAAACGTAGCCTATTTGAATATATTTGGTAATATGAGTTATATTTTGAGTTTGGATTAAAATGTTAGCAACAATGTTTGATTCGAAATGTTCCATAGAACTTTATCAAAACAAGATCCCAGTCAAATTAAAGCACCTTCAATTACATTTCCGAATATATACTAATCTTCTTATATCTCTGGTTTTTCTCTGGCATTTGGTACTTAGGTTATTTTTAAGCTATTTCGACTATTTACATCGGGAATTAAAATGGCAATGTTGGTACTTCCAGATATATTTTTATACAAACTCATATCGGTGAAACTTTTCATTTGACGCATCTCGTTTGTTTCAATTACCCTATATGTACTATAGGCAGTGTTTTCCAGTTAAATATTTCGAAGGGGTATTTTCACCCCTCTCTAAATTTTAAGGGGTATTTTTAAAATCCAAAGGATATTTTTTAACTAAATTTATTAAAACTAAAGCAAAATAAATTTTTTGACAAAATTAATAACTACAACAATAACAAAGATGCAAGATCACGATTTTGCTTATCAGAACGGAAAAATGCTCTTTAAATGCCTACTAAAAACATTGATGATTATAAACCTTTAACTATTTACACTTTGCCGACGGGTGTCCAGCGAAAACTATCGGGAAATGCCAGTGACACCTCACAAACTATCTTTGGTAAATAAACGAAAATTTCACATTTTTTTCAGAAATACACTCTATTTTCAAAGAAAAATGTAGGGAGGTAGCACCGACCAATCTAAAAATTGCTAATATAATCTCTGATTTTTGGAAAGGGAGGATTTAAAAAAAAAAAAAAAATTTAACCATGATGTCGTTGCTTGAATTCATGCATGCGGTTATGACCATGGGGGAAATGTATTTTCAATGCGCGTTCACGCAGATTTCACACATTTTGGTAAACTCGGACTATAGGATAATGGAAATATTGAATTTGACTATATTTTGGCAGTTCAGAAAGTAGTCTAGAAAAAATCTGTCCATTTGTCTGTGATAAACATAACTCCCGAACGGGTTCAACGTTTTTATACGGGTTAGAAGTGGCCATGGGCATTGTCTTAAATGTTTTCGTTCGTTTATAGATAACTGCTATTGAAAAATTTGCTTTTCGGCAATTGCCAAAAAACGACTGCAACGATTTAGATCAAAGTTGCAAAGGTAATAAATACCTTTTTAAGGTGCTCTAAGCATATTCACTTCTAGTCCGAGAGGCGACTGCAATTTTTGGACCCCATCGAACATCATTCTGTATTTTTTATAGAAATTAGAGAAAAGTAAGTAGATAAGAAATCTACTGGTCTTCTGTGGCAAAAATGGCTGAAACTGATCAATAATCGACTTGGAATGAGTTGAGCTAAAATCCGATTGCCAAATATGTCATAACTTGCCAAAAATAACCTTTTCGTCTGGCAACCCACTGCATTTTGATTTTCAATGAGAAAAAGTGCAAACGATTTCTGATCTCTGGCTCGAAAAACTTATATCTTTTAAACGTAAGCCAAATTGGCTGCATCAGTTACATCATAAGTGACGTAATATTTTTTGCCAACTTGGCTCCCTTTTAATAGATGCAAGTAGACCGTCGCCAGATATCTGAATCTTCATCAACCTTCTTAATTGAAAATTAAAGAGTGAGGGTTACCAAATAAAAAAAAATGCTCATTATTTGGCAAGTTATGGCGCATTTGGCAATTGGATTTAGTTCAACTTATTAAAAGTCGATTTTTGACCTGTTTCGGCCATTTTTGCCACGGCAGACCAGTGGATTCGTAATCTACTCACTTTTCTCTAATTTCTATAAAAAATTCAGAATGATGCTCGATGGGGTCCAAAAATTGCAGTCGCCTCTCTGTCTATTCCGAAATACTCATAGAAATTATATAAAGGAGTAAACAGATGAAAAATGAAAGTCTTTAACTAAGAATTCTCTTCCCTTGGTAATTGCCCCATCGACAACTGTTCTTTCTTTGTTTCACCTATCCGAGAAGAAAATGTAATAATTATCGAAAAACCTATACTCATTTTCCCCATTTTGGGGGGAGGGGTTGCAAATGGTAATAATTATCGCCAAACTGGTACATTTTTTTAAATGAAAAGATGAAAAGAAAACAATAAATTTCCCCAATCCGAGTCGAATTTAAATTCAATACGCAATATTATGATGAGATTGAAATTATGCGATGATCCACACCCCTGATTTTTTTATAGTTGTGGTACCGAACATCGACCTGGGATGGACTTATCCCTTATATAAACTTCTCACTCATATTGAAGTGTAGTATAGAAGGTAATACTTAAATCCTGATCAAAAAGTCTAAGGCATTCTTCGTTATTATAAAGTTTTGTATCCTAAATTCACACTAGCCCTCCTAAAATACTAATTAAGATTTTCATTCTTCCGCTTACTTTCATATTTCGTCGAAAATCAAGCAGTCAGACATAAGCAGGCTCACATCACACTCAGACAATACAACAAAACTAACACAGCCACCTAATCCACAATCATCCGAATACTATTTACCCATAATAATTCCCCGAAACTTTATCCTTAACTCGAGTCTCACCTCATCCTTATGCATCGGCTTATATGCAATAATAATACGCCCTTGTCCCTCAATTCGCCACCAAAATCCTGTCTTAAAGGGCGCCACCCTCTTGTATCCATAACACTATTAGGGATTATCACGTCCTGATGCTGGCAAGGGAAGCTTATACTCCCCGAATACGCGTTTCTTTGTTTGGGTTGATCATTACGTAGAGGCCAATCTGAACTTGTACAAGGAATTTCATGCGCTTCGATAGGATTTGGTGGTTTGTGTGTTGTCTGTTTTTTTCCTGGTTTGTAAGTGTGGAATTGAGTGTTATTTCGTGTATGGATTGGTGCTTGGGTGAGGATGGGTTGGTAGTTTGAGGATGGTTCTGGTGGGAAGATTATTTT
Source organism: Linyphia triangularis (assembly GCA_963978545.1). Lineage (NCBI taxonomy): Eukaryota > Metazoa > Arthropoda > Arachnida > Araneae > Linyphiidae > Linyphia > Linyphia triangularis. The sequence goes on from OZ021726.1 coordinate 32,808,542, forward strand.
TGTGTTGGATATCGCTTGTGTTGTAGGTGGGGCTTGCCGTGAATATTTTGTTTGTTTGAATTGTAAGGGAGTTTGCAGTAATTTATAATTTTCTGTAAAGGACTCTTTTGAGTTTTGAGTCATCGAATAATTCAATATAAGAATTTTCCATACTTTGGACTCATTGAAAATTTCTGTACAGAAAGCTTTAGGCTTTGAATTCAATGAAGATATCCCCATGCGATTCTTCTGATTTTAAAATTATGAAAATCTATTTTGCACATTTGTTTTAATTTTGGTGTCATTGAAGAAGCCTGTATGGAATTCATTTTAAGTGGTCAATGTCTCTATTTGTATTGAAAAATATATAACTTAGAAAAACAATACCTGTATTATTCGATGATCGTTTGCTGTTATCTTATGGATAAACGAGTCATATTTATTATAACAAAAATCCTCTTTTGTAAAATTTAATAAATAATTGCTCTTAAGGGAATTTTTAAAATGAAAAAAATATATATATATATATATTTTTTTCATTACATTAGTTCTAACCCTTTGAATTAAAAAAAACGACAGTTTTGAAAGAAAAATATATATATATTACAATTACTATTTTATTTAACTAAAACTCGGATAGGTCATCTGCATGTGTTAAAGGGAAACAAATTTATTGTAATGCAACTTTAGTTTCCCACCAGTTGTTTAAGCATATTTCGGTTAGAATTAAGATATCTTTAATAAAATTACAATACTTACTGATTTAAAATACTATATAAAAATAAACTTTTAAAATTATTTTTATAGCGGCACTTATACCAATAAAAAAGTTGCTATCAGTCTTTAAATTTATAAATTTATTCTAATATACTGACATGGAGTTAGTAAAATGTTCATTCTTCATTATTGAAGAAATGCCGTACTTTTCCATTTGTCCATTTGTTTAAAACACATTAGAAAAGAAATTATAAAAACATAAGAAACCAAACTTTGAAAACTTGTCAAGCAATGCTTTCAGAAGAAATATATCTCGCCACCTTTTAGTCAAGACACCACCCTATAAAGAAACATTCTCTCCTCCATTACAATATCTCTTACCAGGACCTAAAAACACACGCGCAGAACCCATTTCTCATCCGAAATTTTCATTCTCCCGGGAAAACGAAGGAAACGGGCCTATCTCCCTCTCTCTCTCTCTCTTTTTTTTTTTTTTTTTTTTTTTTTTTTTTTTTTTTTTTTTTGCTGCCTTCCTGTTAAAACCCAGTTTGAGAAATGCTTCTATCAGATAACTGTAGACGGGCGAAGTGTGTCGACAAGCACAGAAACGACGACGAAGATAGACTATTCAAGTTGAAGGTTTTGCGCTGTAGAGAAAGAAGTACATGCTGACTGATCAAAGACAGCGGCGCGATCAGAAGGATGTTGGTAAACACAGGACAACCCTTTCATGCGAGTTTTTGTTGGTGGATATTTTAAGGATGAATGATAGTTTTGTGACTGAAAAAGCTGTAAACGACATTGGGGACAATGGGGCAATTTATGAGTGTTATGATTTTTTCTGAATATTGAACCCCGCACGTGATAATGTTTTGAAGAAAGACCATCTGGGGTCAGTTTTAAGTGTATTTTTTTAACAAGTACTTATTAAAGGACTGGAGGAAGGATATATTGTAGAGGTTGGATATATCGATACTATATCGTTGCATAGAAAAAAATATCGATATGTTTCTTTCTTTCTTTTTTTTCAATATTTTTTTTTGGCAAATTTCTACTTTTCATGAATTCATGCCAAAATTGTTTCAATAAATAAATTATAAAAATTGTTTTAATAAATGAATTATATTATCAATCAGAATAAATAAAATACATTTGGATGTCAATGCATAAATTCACATTTATTTTTAAAGAAGAAATTTTGAAATGTAGTCTATCGCACATTTTGCTGATAGAGATGTTTTTAATATTTAAAATTAGATGCAAATTCCAGGCACACGCTGGCAATAGAAGCGGAGCTAAGTTAATGACTACTAATAAATGATCTTAACTTTCCATTACATCATATTTTCTTTTTTGTTAGGGTGCCATTTTAGTTGTCTCTCAGCCAAGTTCAAACCTTAGTTTTGAAGTTTTTGAAAAGAGAATAAAAAAAATCGAAAAAACAAACAAAACATGGAGCTACAAAACGATCATCAAAAAACTAAAAATATTTGAAAATATCAATATATCAGTGACTTTTATCGATATTTTTACTATCAATATATTTAAAAAAATATCGTCGTATCGATATATCGCCGACCTCTAATATATTGACTTATTGCGTTATGAAAGAAGCGTGTGGTTTTCGTCCTGCAATCAAGATACAAGTTCTTACATATTAGGCGTTACTAAATTATGTGTGCATAGTTTGGTTCAGGACTCTTCCGTTATACGGATACCAGATAAAATTCACCAAATTGCGGTGATAACTTATCCAAAATAAATAAGCTTTAAATCCTTTATAAATCCTATAACAAACGGTTAAGGTTGCTAATGCAACCTTATAAGAAACCGTAAACATTTAAGCCTGACAATACATTTACGCGTCATTTAAACGTGTAAACATTTAGGCTTGGCAACAACTGCGCCAAATGGTACCCGTCTAACGAAAAAGTACTATACTTTCTGTGAACATAGATAGAGGGAATAGCTTGCAAGAATTATTTTTAACGTAGGTAGGAAATTTGAAAAACTCAAAGACTCGTATTCGACATGAATCTGTATATTTGATCCACTACTTTAAAAAAGTGTCATTGATCAAAACATAAAAAATGGAACGGTAAACATTTACAATTGAAACCTACACATCTCTATTTAGAAGTAAATTCCACGATTATTTTCTTTTATTATTTTTAAGAATCGAATCGGAGAAAAATGTGGGAATTTTTTTAGAGAACTTTTCTTATAACTTATGATTACTTTCTAATTTAATTTAAACCTTTCGTTTTATATATATCACGTGTTAGTAACATTTCGAGTCGGATTGTAAATATTGAACAAGTACTACAAAATTACAATTTCTGCTACCTATCGTCTAAATTTCTTGTACTATTTCTAAAAATATCCAATTGATATTTGGTTTGGATACTAGCCTCGATGACAAATTGCCCGTAGCTTTCGAATTCGTAGTTTTGGTAAGAAATAGTGATCTCTGATGTTCCGGCTCAGATAGTCGTTTTAGTGTTGAAAGCTAAAGATGTATTTACTTGATACTTCGTTTTCCTACTTAAATGCATTTAGTGTTTTACACGTATTCTAGAATTTTATAACATGTTAAATCAAAATAGCTTTTTGATTTGAGAAAAAATAAATTATTAAATCTGTTTTTGACGAAGTATGTTCGTATTGATGATTGATAATATGAGCAAATCACATTTTGTTCAAAGCTAAGATTCCTTTTTGTAGGAAGTGCTTCTTTATATGAATGCACTTTGATATTTAAATATTAAATTTGCCAATGTTTATTAAACTTTTTTCATACATATTAAAATAGTTCAGCCATTGTAAAAAGTGAAGTGGGCGGTAGAAGATTCATTGAAACATTATATGGTCGATTTATAAGAAGCGTGGGTTGTCTTAAAAGAATTTTTTCCTGAAATATTTATCAAAGAAAATTGAGAATATCGAACTCAAAATCTTTTAAAGAAAGTAATATAATGTTAAGAAATTAAGAAATATCACTGGCGCTAAAAGCATTTATTAATCTTAACTGGTTGATAGATCCAAATGAAGTTTAGTAATTGAGATTTATGTTTGAGATACTGTCTTTATTTCTAGATAAAGTTCTGTTCACTAATGGCATTTGTTGATACTGAAGAAGAAATATAACTTTACCATTTAAATTTGTGCTGTAAAAATGAAGGAAAATAAAGATTAAATTGGGTATTAAATTGGAAAAAAGTGTATCTTAATGTCTCTTTTCAAGATTAATGTATCAGAAAGCTATTCTTATTTGAATACGATATTTATTTAATTTGGATTTGTTTTCATTTTAAGTGATTATTTAGGTCTCTTTATTCTGCTTTTATTATCTTATTTAGTATATTTTAACTTAAAATAATTTATTTAAAAATTCTAATAGCATATATTTTTCATTTGCGGTTAATAATATAAAATTTTATATACTTCTAATTTAAGTTTTTTACAAAATGTCATTCCTTAAATAAAATTGTTTATTTCAAATAACTTTTTAGGAAATAATTGTCAACTAAATAACATGCAAATTTGAAATAGTTATCATGTTTTTTCTTTTAAAAGTATGATCATATTCATGGTTTACTCTCATATAATTTTTATTTAAGTCCCTTTTTATGAAATAACAATTCAAGGCAACGTATAGCGGCCTCATTAATATTTATTCTTTAACCATTCATCATAAACAATCCCTTTGATGCATTAATGGAAACAAATTCAGATAATTTATAGTATTACATCTGTAATTTCTTAAATTCTATTTGTTTTTTTATATCAAACTAATTTAAATATATATTAAGAAAATAATCTTATATCAGATTTTAACATTTCAAAAAAGATACAAAATTTGCTTGACATAATTAGCTCATCTTGAATACCACTAATTTTTCGGTTTTTGTAGTTCATTTCTAATCATTAGAAGCTTTAAATATTTAAAAGGTAAAAACGTATTTTTGTCGACCAAACAGTATAGTGGTTAGAGCATGCTAGCTTCTAGACCGCGAGGTTGCGGGTTCGAGTCTCGTGTAAGGCATGGGTGTTTGTAAATGTATGTTGGCTTGTCAAATGGCGAATGTTTCGGCGCATTATAGCCCTCGTGTTGCTGACGGCGCCAGATAATCTGAAAACAAAAATGTATTTGATAGTACAAAATATATTAACGTATTGATGTTGACTTTTGTAGTTTATCAAATGCAAAATAGGTTCTAATATATCGTGAATGTCATGCAATTTGAAAGGTAATCGTAAAAACAGTGATAAACAGCGTAAAAATAGCGACTAACAAGGAACTATTTAAAAATAGTTTGATACCGCAAGTTCTGGAACAGAATGGATGACTTTAACTCTTACAAACAGTCGAATAAAATATCCTCACAACTGCATTGAAAACCTTAACTGTACTTATAAAATTATTCCATGAAAAGGATAAAAATAATCAAGAAACACGAACGTTAGTACATTTTAAGTGTGAAAATAATTTATAACGTTTTAATGACTATGAGAAAGTATAATTTTAGTTTCATACAGAGAATAACTTTTTGATGTTTTCAAAAAGTAATATTTGAACTTTATCAACTGAACTCTCTCCAATATTTTAGTCTTACTACACCAATTAGGTAAGGATTTTGTTGCATATATGCTTTTATCTCAGAATGTGTAAAATTCAGATTTAGCTTAATACGATGAGAGGGAAATGAACATTAGGGGTATATGCGAGGATAACATCAGTTCACTCCCACTTCAAAGCAAAACATAATTGTTCTCTAAAATTGTAGAATTGTGTTAGATTGCTGAGAGATGTAATACTCTTTAAGTTTTTTCAACATATGCTAGGAGATCTGGCACTCAAAATTTTTAAAATTATCAAAAAAATAATTATTATTGTAAAAATAATGCAAATGTTTTTGAATAAAATGGCAATTTTGTTTCTATCAGTAGTAGAACTTGAAATATGTAACTTTTTGTTTCATAAATACTGTATCTCAGACATGCTGCATTGAAACTGTTTTTCTAGGTGATGGATTTTTGTCCCTTTTTTTGAGTTTGAATTGATATAACTTAAAAACTATTAGTTATAAATTTATGAAACTCTCCACAATTATTTTTCATATATATTTCTTTAATTTGTCTTCAGGAATTATGTCTTTTTATTTTAATTTTTTTTTAAAGTTTTTGGTGCTTAGCATACTATGGATTTTATACAGTTTTTGAACAAAATATTCTTTTAAATTTTTTCTAGTTTATTGAATAATCACGAAGACCATTTTTGGTAGGAATTATAAGAAGTAATTTTATGCAAAAATGAAGTGATTTTTTTAAAAAGTTTTTTAGATATATCAAATTTAGAAAATATCAAATTTTTGAAGTTTTCTAAGCTTTTTAAAAAATATTTTTTAAATTTGAAAATTTAAAATAGTTTTTTAAGTTTTAAAGCATCATACATTACTCCATACAAAATTTCATGAAAATAATTCTAAAAATAACGATTTTAGAATTTTGTGTCCCGGACCTCCAAATTGAAATTTTCTTTTTTATAGTACTGCCATATACTGTATAACATCACAACTTCCTAAATTTTTGGACTTTCGATTTATTTTTAACTTCAATTTTCGAAAATATAACACAAAAAACTATTTATAAGAAGCGGAAGTCTTAACTTTTAAATTGTTATCTCATTTACCAATTTTCTTCTTCTTTGGCATTTGGCATCAAATAAGAAGACGATATCGTTGCAAAAAAAAAAAAAAAAAAAAAAAAAAAAAACTTATAAATAAATATTATATTCTTAAAATTTCGATCGTAAGAATATTTTGAAATGAAACGTAATTTTTACCACTGTACGTTCCCCAAAGAATTAAATGCTATCTTTATGAAAAATGACAAAACCTTGAACAAACAACAGAAATAAAGATTTCCTTTCAGTTTTTTAAAAACTAGGACCATAAATTCCTACTCATTTAAAAACAGGGGAAAATACCCTATAATACTCAGTAAAATACCGGCCATTCAAAAAGACAGGGTCGATTTGATTCCCGTTTACCGAATACCTTATAAATTCGTGAAGCGGGATTTTCTCATCTTCTTGTTTTAAAGTCCAAGATTTATTATTAAAAAAAAAAGACAAAGGGAGTGGAAAATAAATACAAGGTAAAGAGGGACGGTTGACTAATTGAGATTGATTGCCACTTAGATCAGAGCATGGAAGTTTTAGAGCATGAAGAGGGAAAAATAAGAGACTGGGAAAACGTACTTTGTTTGATAAGTTTATTTGTTGTTCGAGTATTGTACGCAAGAAATCTCTTTCTTTGGAATATGTATTTACTATCTATTTTTTTCAGGTAATTTGTTATGCAATGGAGACTCTAAATTTTTAATATAATTTCGGGTAGCTGAGTTCCAATGGAGTTTATACAGGATGATTATGAATGAGTTAGTATCGTCTGCCAAATCTTGTGACAAATCGCATTATAAATACAAATATAAATTCTTATTTTTAACCAAATACAAACACGCATTGTTTATTTGACATGCGCAATTATTTGACATTGAATATGACTATTACATACTGATTATTTGACATTGAATATGAATATTACATACTGATTATTTGACATTTACATACCGAATTACTTGACATTGAATATGAACATTACACACTAATTATTTGACATTGGCATTCCGATTGTTTATTTAATATTTATTTAATATAAATATTAATTTTATATGCAACGGACACGCTTAATTTTTAAAATAATATAATAATAAGGTAACGGATTTCCAATTTAATTTATAAAGGATGTGTTTTGAAAGGGATTGGTATCTTCAGCCAAAAATTGTGACTAATCGCATTATAAATTTAAAGATAAAAGCTTATTTTCAACCATTTACAAACTGCATTCGATTTTTTCAGACATTTCGATGTCCAGTTGCTTGCGAAATCGCAATGCATAATGTCCGTCAGGTATAACACTTAATATCAGGAACAATCTTGTACGGCTTCAGAACCATTTTTCTAACGGTCTCTTATAAATCCCATACCTCCCTTTATACATAACTAAAATTGTTACATGATGTACTAAAAGTCTAAAGCACCCGCTTATAACGAACATTCTCTCTATTCCGATGAATGTATCTCTAATTACACATTGTGTTACTTGTTTAAGGGAGTCTGGGACCCAAAATTCTAAAATCTTTATTTTTAGAAATATTTTTCTGACATTTTTTTATGCAGTAATGTATGATGCTTTAAAACTTTAAAAACTATTTTAAATTTTCAAATTTAATTATTATTATTTTTTTTTTAAATTAAAAAACTTCAATATTTTGTTATTTCCCAAATTTGATATATCTAAAAAAAACATTTTTTAAAAATCATTTCATTTTTGCAAAAGGAACTACTTTTTGTAATTCATTTCAAAAATTGTCTTCATGATTTTTCAATATAATAATTAGAAAAAAAAAAAAAAAATTGCGCAAAAACTGTATCAAATCCATAGTATGATAAGCTCCAAAAGCTTTTTTTTAAAGTTAAAAAAAAAAAAACATAATTCATGAAGGCAAATTAAAGAAATATATATGAAAAATAATTGTGGAAGTTTCATAGATTTATTTCAAGTAATTTTTAAGTTATATTAATTTAAACTCAAAAAAGGGACAAAAAGGCATCATAGAGAAACAGTTCAAAGTTTCAAGATATCATGTCTGAGATACAGTTGTCATGTAACAAAAACTTAAATATTTCAAGTTCTTCTAAAGATAGAAACAAAATGTTTGTCATTTTGTTTTTAAATATTTGCATTATTTTTTACAATAATAATTTTTTTTTTAGAATTTTAAAAATTTTGAGTCTCAGTCCCCCTTAAAAATCAGGTTTTAAAAAAAAGCAGAAATTATCCAGGAATAGTTGCTTTAAAATACAGTAGATGGCAGCTCTATATTTAAGAGAAAACTACCATTTAAGCATGTTGTGGAAACTTAAGAAGTGCTGTATCTCTTACTAGTAGAATACAATATATAACACAGATGAATTTTCAAAAAGAAACTCCTCTAAACAATCAAATACGCAAGTTTCTCACGGGTTCACTAATACATATGCAAGAGAAAAATTTTATCTATATAAATACATTTCAACCGAGAATAAAAATCAAATTGTAACCAATGAGGAGCTTTCTTTCAGATGTCACTGCAAAGCTTCGATTTTTGTTTTAAATAAGTATTTTACGAGAAAGCACCTTAAATTTACTTTCATTCTCCATAGCAACCAAGCCGAATACGACTTTTTCTTCCTTACTTTGAAACATAGCTATATTCGACAACTATGTCCGACCCTTTATAAATGTATAAATACTCGATTCTAAACCACCAACCTGCGGTTTAAAGTTTTCATTCGGTATTATAGGATGAAATCAAAATGATAAAGAAAAGTTAAGTAACTAAATAAAAATATACAGAGAGATATAAGTGTATTTGGGAGAAAAGCTATGTGCTGTCTAAAACACAATTTGCTTGTATAGATTGGCTGACTTGAAATTAAATTATGATTGCCGAACTATTTTTTATCTTTTGTATTTCTTTCAATACTAAATTTCATTTTACTGCTACTATTGTAGATACTACCTCGTCGGTTATTTAGGTATCATTCGAGGTTTTTTTATGCCTTTGTCGTATTTTCATTCTTAACTTGTTTATCTGTGTATGTGGATATTTTAGGCTGTACGTTTTATGTATGGTATTATTGTATTATTATGGTTGAATTGAACGCACCCAATTGAATTTATTTAAGCACTTTTTTCTATCGAATACTTTTATTGAATGAATAAATATATATTGTACAGTGAATGTATGGAATAAGGAGTGTTTTTAATAAAAATAAAAAATTACTTGTTTCGGAAATTTTTATTTAGCGGATTATTTGCTAAATAAAAATATTTTTATTAAAAACACTATGTTCACTCAATTCATTTTTTTTTTTTTTTTTTTTTTTTTTTTATGAGTCTTAACTTAAAAATTTGTTTAAAATATTTGAAGCGGTGTTTTGCAAGCCTTTTTATTAATTAGTATTCATAGCATAAAGGAATTTTTTAAAATTAAATTGTGTTATTTCCCAAGTTTTGTGAGATTGATTTAACATTAGTGGTGCTCTAACTCAATAGTTTGATATTGCTAATATAAAAATGCACCGAAAGCTAATTTGTATTAACAGTTATTTGTTTTAAAGGCTACAGTGACATAAATATACGATTTAAACAAAATAAAATTATTAGTGTTTACCAAATTTAGTTGCTGATATACAATGTGAAGAATAACAATTTTATTTTGAACCGACAGTGATATGTTGCTTTTTCATAAAAAATTCAATTAATTTGTTCTATTTTGAATTTTAATTTATTAACTTGTATATAACAATACTTTTCTCTTTTTTTTAGGTAAGTTTGCTCTTTTATATTTCTCAGTAACGAATAAATACTCCAATATGGTAAGTTATTTGTTTTGAATAAAAATACTTTTTAATGTAAAATTAAATTAAAATCTAAAAAAGTCAATTAAATAAGGCATATTTCAAAAAGAAACTTTTAGATAAAAAATAAACACGAAATGAAATAATGATTGAGTTTTAAACTGTTCCATTGAAACTGGGTTTCATTGAAGTAAACAAACTCCCACTGTTTAGAATTTTATTGAGGGTTCTTTTTTTATTAAATTAACTATTTACTTGCAATAGCATTAGGTTTTAAACTTATATGCAACTAGAGGTGTAGGAAATCACATAACAGTAAATTATCACACATAAATTCAAGTCGTTTGCCAACTTAGGGATATTTTTAACAGTAATTTTTAGCATTGTCAAAAAGTCATCCTATTGATGATATTTTTGGCGATAATTTTTTTTTTATTATTATTTCTCTCCGAAAAATAAAACAGAAGAAGAGCATTCGTTGATAAGAAAAACGTTCGTTTTTCATCTTTTTATACTTTTATCAAACTTTTAAGGGAATACCAAGGTGGAGATGTTTATGACACCTTAAAAAATATATCACAGCGATTTTGATCAAAATCTTTGAAACCGTTTTTCGAAAATTGCTGAAAAACATAAATCTTTCAATGGCACATTCACTATTTTGACGAAATCGTCAAAATAGTGAATATACTATAGATATGCACAAAAATTAAAGATATTATTGCGTGGATGGGTTCGAAGGACTTGAAGCCAAAGCAGATCAAAACTTGCAAAAATTTATTCCGATATAACTTTTCGCAGATTCTTTTACAACTCCAGAACTTCTCGTTCTAATAGACTCAATACAGTTCTTTACACAACAATAGAGCACAAACAGCAGTTAACAAAAACTTGATACACAACTGTTAAAATCGCCGCAAAAGACAATGCAATACAGTTCGCTTTTGGAACTACTCTGAATTCTCACTGAGAGACAACTAACTCAGTAACTCCACTCACTAATTCTTGGCCGGCCTTATATAGGAAAGTTTCTTTCGCGAATCTTCCAGAGATAGAAATTTGGAGGACTTTCCAGATCGTAGTCGAAAAGCCCTATACAGGTACATGGGGACCGAAAATGTCGTCAAATTTGGCGGCATTTGGCGAACAAAATTAGTCGCCAAAACCATCGCCAACTTGGCTCTATCTCGCCAATTTGGTGAGATTGCCATTAACCATAATGTTAAATGGCCTGCTCTTTGTAAAACTCGTTTTCCAGCATGATCCCTGTAGAACTCGTTTTCAAGCAATAAGAGACGCATTGCAGGAAAGCGAAGTAAAGACGAACTCATGCACTGCCTTATGCGAAATGTGCATAAATTATCCTATTTACATAATCAATACTACGAAATATTTACAAATATACAGAAATTAGTAACAATATCGTAGCCACCAATGAATGAATAAAAATGGTTTTTTTTGTACATAATATTTTCAGTACTCTATAGTAACGCATAGGTAATTGAAAGTAAAGAATAGGCTACGCAAAGAAAAAATTCCTCATCGTAAAAATTAGTTTTTCATAACTAGTATGACGCGCATTGGATTATTTATATATTAAAAACTTATCTATTATATTAAAGATTATATATTAAGACCCAGAGATTAACTAATAAGTATACTTGCCTTTCTCTAAAATTGATACAAATTTTTCAAAATCGGCCTTTTATGCTGCACCATTCCCTCCAATCACTTCTACTTGAAAGCCTAAAACTCATCTTGCAACACAATTTCGGCCCATCGAAAAATACACCCGTTTCCATTTATTCAAATGTGTTTCGACAAAAGTGTCACTTCCTAAATCCAGATTGATGATCCCTTACTTAACTGAGCATCAGGCTTATCTAGCCATTGCCCCTGAGAAACTGCATTATCTTATACATTTATTTACACCTATACCTTAGCGAAAATGATTTATGCTTAGACTTTGGCAAGCATCTTTAAACACAGCCGCGATATCCTATTTTTCGCCATTAATTTAAGGAAACCTGATTCCTCTTTAGAAGCGCGTGTGCCTTTTAAATAATAATAATCTTCTAACCGTTGTAGAGAGATTGGTTTATCACTTTCCTTGATGCTGTAATGGAAGCATCTCCGCATTTCCGATTCTTGTTATGTTGTTAACCATCGTTTCGCTCAGTATGGTTAATGGAACCTCAACGGCAAAATGGAACAGATGTAACAAAATAGTTTTTGTAGGCTTTCAATTTGTGCAAAGATAGTTAACTGTCCATATATCATAGTTATTAAAAAATAAACATTTCCAGCTCTTTTGCGAAACTTAACTTGCCTTTTAATGGTTGTTTTATGACAATGTCAAGTGTGAATTCAATGTTCTGATGTGAGACAGTCCGATTGTTAATAAAAAAAATTCAGATGAAAAACTTCTTATTTCACTTAAACACTGACCCAGTAACACTTATCTGCTGTCCTTTATCGACTCGACACTGGCTAATCCCAATGTGGACAGCTGTAGACTGGCCCTTGCTACAGATCTTCGCCAATCTCGCCCAGTGCTGGTTAAAATGTAATGGAAGTTTTTAAATATTGATGCAGAGTTTTAAAATTGATTTATGGTGCTTTAAGAAAGGACGGAGAGGTAAAAAATACGTTTTGTAATTATTTTGACGTATTTTTGTTTTTTTTAAATTGTGTATTTTGGAATAATGCGCAAGATTTGGCATGGACTGATCAATCTTCGCAGAACCCCTGTTTCCGAAATTAGCCAATACCGTTGTGCTACCTGGGTGTTTATAAATTATTTGTAAAATTTATGATATTAAGACAAGATATTGATTTTTTTTTTTTTTTTTTTTTTTGTGATTTAATAACATTTATTTTTTAAAGTGTTTTAAATTACTATGTGAATGAACTTTAGAGGAAAAGTTAGTTTTGAAATAAATTATATAAAAAAAATGCAAACTTTTAAAAAATGCCTTTTGAAATCTTGAAATAAATTAGATTTTATACTCTCGACTAAACTGGTACTAGACTAAACCTTGCCGAATATAGAGGATTTTTTTCTTCTTTAAAAACTAATACAGACTGCTTGTATTATACATATAGATAAAATATTTTAAATTGGTAAGTTTGATGAGGAATTTAATTTACTAAATAAAATATTTCAAACCCATTTCCAAACAAAAATTTAAACATGTTCGACTTATTCATGGAATATTTCAAAAAGTCCGGTTTGACATCCAGCACGTTTCTAATTACAATCAACTGCTGGTTGGAAGAAATTGTTGTATTTGAATGTAATACATTACTCAACCATTCACAAGTATACATTCGTAGATAAACTAAATGACTGAACATTATTAAACATTTTATAAAAACCTATTGACACTCAAATACCTTATTATTATACATAAATCCAAAAAAGTGTCTTAAGATAAAATTAATAGGAAAAAAAAAACCATACAGTTTTTAAACTGGCATTTTAGTCTTTAAATAAGATTGAAACCACACTGTTTATCATTTGGGGGGGGGGGAGGGGTCTACATCTACCCACTACACGTTTATCGATTTGAACTTCTCAACTTTGAACCAGAACCACCTTTTAAATTTCGAATCAGATGACGATTTTCTTTCCATGATTATGATCAGGAGCCGTTGAGACGGCAAGGAAATTTTACTCCCCCCCACCACAAACGAATATCCTTCCTAACCCCTACCCAAGAAAAAAAAGTAGCATTTCCACGCCCCCACCAAAGCCAGAATCGAAGCGAAAGTGCTAACGAACTGTAATTATTGGCTGTGCGCTGGGAACAGGGCCCTGGAGGGTATTTTACCGAGTCGTCTGCAGAGTTGGAAGAAAGAAGTTATAAGCGACGCAAACGATTTTTTTTTTACTTATTTTTTATTTTTTTATTTTGTTCTGTAGATCTAAGCAATGTTGTTACTATTTGGAGTTATGACTGTGTTTCTCATTTGTTTTGGTTTGGTTTTCACTCAGATCTCAAATTTTGTTTCAGTGATTTTGCAAGATATTTTTAAAAGCAAAATTCTAGTTTTTTTTTTTTTTTTTTTTAATTTATTTATTTATTTATCTATGGAAGTGCGTATTTTTTATAAAAAATCGGAGCGATACATTTATATGTTTATGTTATATCGCTATAATAAAGTGGGATTGTGTGAAATTTCTGGCAAAAACACTGGAATGAATAAAATAGAAGAAAAAGAATAAAATTCAAAGCCACGGGTCAAGATAATTGGCTTATAAAAAAATGAAAATAAATATAAAAAAAAAACAATTGTTTTAAAAGAAGTTTATCTCAGTAACCAGAAGGCATTAACCTAAATTAATGTTTTTTATATTAAATAATTTTTAGTCTTAAATATTATTAAAATTTATAAAGAAAATAAGTAGTTGAATAGTATTTTGAAGATAACAAATTCAAAGGAATCGTATTAAAACGGAAATCGGAAAAATTCACAGGAATCATACTAAAACGGAAATCAGAAAAATTCACAGAAATCGTTCTAAAACAGAAATTAGAACTTTTTTTTTTTTTTCATAAAACATTAATTCTATCGCAATTTTACGAATATCATAATTGGTATAATTCTATAGAAACACAGAAACACTATATTATTCTTACGTCAATCGTAACCACAAAAGGATGATAAACTGAAGTATAATTTCTTCTCATACCCCCCCCCCCCTCCCCCGTCTCCCAAACAAAAACAAGCCTATGCACTATAGACAAATTACTCGTCAAACGACGTATATTGGTAGTAGTGGATGGATACTGAAGATTAGTCTTTTAATGCCTATTTTATTACCTATAAAAATTAGCCCCGGTACTTCTTCAACGACATCATAAAAAATTTATATCGCCATTTATTATTTTGTCTATTTTGTTATTCTTATCTTACAGCAACGCCTACAAATTTTCAGTTCTTTATTTTTACTTCTGGGCAAAAATTTCTATTCTTTACTCAATTCATAAAACATCTTGAAGATGGTATATATTTTTATAAAATATGAGGTTACATTGCCAACTTTTCTAATGAAGTTCCACACTTCAAATTTAGCTGTGCACCTATCAACACAAAACAATAAATTTCAAATTTTTTATCAACAGAATTATAAAAAATAAAATAAACACTATAAATTAACACATATTATGGATAAGTTTCTGTTTGTTAGTACCCAAAATATACAGTTTTTGGGTTCATAGTACTGTGACCTCTGATTTTTTTATTCTTGTACGTTCGAATCTTAGTGTTTTCACTTCAGTTCTCAGACTATTAAACTCAACCCTTTTCCAGACGTTTTATGTTCAGCTACTTTAACAGCTTTCGAAAGTGTCCTGAAACTTTAAATCTTTTCTACCTCCTGTGAGTTTCGACGTTTTATTATTTTTTTTTCTTTTTCTTTTTACCTCAAACCCTTCTCTCCCCTTATTTTGAGGGGTACACCGTTAGAGATAAGTGTGAACTAAATTTCCCACGGGGTTTCACCGAAAAGGGGTGTCAATAATACAACTTTTTTTTTCGTGTATTTTTTATAAGAATTAAATTAAACCGGTTACTTATATTAAAAAATATTCGGATTTGTTTAAAAAGATATTTTTGGTTCTGTAGATCTTTATAATTTTTTTTTATATTCAAAAGAGATTTCTCATGCGTAAAGTTAAAACAAAATGTCCGAAATATAGTTTTTTTTTTTTTTTTTTTTTTTTTTTTTTTTTTTTTTAATTCACTTTCTTTAAAATGTTAGAAGCTTATTAGTGCTTATCATCTGAAAATTTGAGCTAAAATCCTATGAATTAAGGACATTCCATAAGCCCTATACCGTTAATGTTAAAAGGGGAATTTTCTAAGTAACTAAAGAACATATAACTTTGAATTGTTTTTAAACATTAGATAAACGTTCTTTAATAATCTGAGGCAACGTTTGAACAGTATGTTTTTTGGTTAAAAAAAAATTCTGAAAATATTTCAGAAGAAATATTTTAAAAGAATTAAATAAATAAATACTTTAAAAGAAAAAGAATGAACAAACATTTTGAACTAATAAAACTTTAATGAATGATATATGGTCGATAAACACTGAAGATCGTCTTTAGCCAGTTTCAACGAATAGCCAATTTTTTTTTAAAACGTACACCAAAATTTGTATACTGTCCAAAATTATTTTTTAAAACAAGCAGAATAGTTTGAATTCTAAATATATGTAAAAATCATGATATCGGTAAATTTAAAATTTGTAGTTTACTGAATAATCTTACACCAAGTACGTTTCATATCTGATGATTGGTAAACTTTAGGTATATTATTTTACGCGTGAAAAGTAATCCATCACTTTGTCTACTATCAAACCACTCTGGAATTAACTATGACTTTTACCTACTAAAATCATATATTCAGATTACAATATTCTGTCAGAAGATTTTCCAAATCATCCTTAATAAATAGGATTTAAAAATCTTTCATTGTGCCGAAATCCAATTAAATTTATGTCAGCCAATATAAATTTCAACGAACCCGAGTCATTATTACAACGTTAATTACAGTTTAAAGCCATAATTAATCGAATCAACTTCACCATCGGAGTCATTGATTTGATACAGAATAGTCATTAATTGAAAATAATCCCTCTAAAAGATCGAATAATTGAACAATCCCCAGAAAACCGATGCAGCGAATTTGAAAACTGCGAATTCTTTAAGAAATAATCTTCCTCCGCTTGCAAATCGTTAAGCTCTGAGCCTAGGAGAAAATATCGCGAATTGTTAAGCCGAGTGAAACATTCATTACAACGAAAAAGGTACCTGTTAATTTCAAAATCTGTTATGCCTTGAATGAAAATATCGCTGTATGAGCGAAATTCTCAACTGAATTTGCTCCACCCCCTTCCCACACGGTTGCCAAGGGCAACCGCTGACACAATTGAGTCCAAGTCGATATCAGCAGCTTTTACTACAATGATGAAAACTCCTCTGTCTTTCTTTCAGTATTACCTACACTGGCTTTTCATCCTTTGCTGGGGATTTGGCAGGGTGGACTTTTAGATGGCCATTTATGACCACGGGTTCTCATTATAAATTATTGATGAGTTGCTGTTGTGTTATTGATTAACCGAATAATCAGCGCGGAATTTAATAAACTTGGCGAATAATTCATTTCTGAATGGGTGTATCGTAGCTAAAAGGATGTAAGAGGTTTGTCAAGGGACTTGGTATTAACATTTCGTTGGGGATGTATTAGTAATTTAACAATGCATTTAAAGATAATGTTCATAACTTTATTATATGCTTGCATTACAAAAGTACAAATAAAACATGAACATTTTAAATTTACTTAATAGTTAATAAATTTGTTCTCAAAAGCGCATAAGTATTGTTTGATGAACATATCTGTTCAATGGATAAAAATTGATGTAAAGAAAGTATTGAATTTTTTTATTTGCTTTTAAAATGTGGTTTAAAAATGTTAGAAGTTTTCTAAATATTATGGCACAGTTAAATATAAACCATATTTGCGTAGTTGTATTATAAAGGGCTTGTGCTTAAAATAAAATGAGCATTACAATTTTAAGGGTATTGGTAACAATTTCATAATATATAAAGAAAATCTTCATAAAAGCTGATAGTTTGAAGCATTTTCTTATCCTCTTTCAAAAAAAAATATATCGCGTTCTTTTATTTTAAATTAACGCCAATTTTTCATGCATAAAAATCTAGACTTTATTTGCATTATATTTTTAATTTAAAAACCAGCTTTGGAAAAACGCTTAAAGCTTTACGAAAAGTTTCATTGTAAATAGATTTTAAAGTTTTTTTTAAACCAAACTCTGAACCGTTTTTATTTTTAATATATTTAAAAATAGTATTTGTTTATATTACTAGGCATCAAAATGTGATTTCTAACTCTCACAGCACAGTGATTTATTTATTTACAATTCGTAAACATAAGAGTTGAAAGAAAGATTTTCACAAAAGTATTCTTGAGCAAATCTGAATTAATAAGTAAAAGAGATCATATTAATCAAGAGATGGCGCTTTAAATCAAAATCCAAGTGACTAGCAATAGCAACTAAAATAACATTGGACAGTGGCTTACATTAAACTATAGCGCCATCTTTTGTTCAAAAAGCTAAGTTTTTCTTTGTTTGAAAGAATCTCAATTTTTGTTCAATGAATTTCAGTGAATACTATATCTTCCCATTCTCAAAAAATAACGAAGTGTTGATTTTTTAAAAAAAAATTCTGCTAATATAAGATTCCCTAAATAAATAAAAATCCCAAAACCACGATTCGAAGATCCATGAAATCCTCAGTAGCACCACAATTTTAGCCTAAATCACTCGATATTGGTCAATCCCTATGTGGAAAGTTGTATATCGCCAGTTGGATACTGATACTGACTAACCTTGTCCAATGCAGAATAAAATATACTGCAAATTTTGAAATGCTGATGCACAGTTTTAAAATTGAAATATCTAATTTAGGACACAATATTAGAAAGGACTGAAGACAAAAATATGCTTGGTGATATTTTTGACTTGTTATATTTTTAATAAATATTTTTTAAACGATCGTGTTGCGGCCGGATTTGACTTATTTTCTAGAACCCTGTTTCTAACATTGGCCTATACTGCTACCTGGGATTGCTTTCCAATGAAGTTTAAAATAAAATAACCAAGCGTAGACTGTGTTCGGTATAATTTGATTCTAACTTAAGTGGTAAAACGGTGAATAAGTTTTTATAGTGCATGATACGACATTTCAGACTTTCCTAATAGACTGAGAGGCGACTGTAATTTCTGAATTCCATCGAACATCATTCTGAATTTTTTATAGAAATTGAAGAAAAGTGAGTAGATTACGAATCCACTGATCTGCCGTGGCAAAAATGGCGGAAACTGGTCCAAAATCGACTTTTAATAAGTTGAACTAAATTCAATTGCCAAATGCGCCATCACTTGCCAAATAATGAGCATTTTTTTTTTATTTGGTAACCCTCACTCTTTAATTTTCAATTAAGAAGGTTGCAGACGATTTGGATGTGTGGCTATGGCTTGTATCTTTCACAAATGAGCCAAATTGGCAATAAACATTACGTCACTGATGACGTAACTGATGTCGCCAATTTGGCTTACTTTTAAAATATACAAGTTTTCCGAGCCAGAGATCAGCAATCGTTTGCGCTTTTTCTCATTGAAAATCAAAATGCAGTGGGTTGCAAGACGAAAAAGTTGGTTATCTTTTTGGCAAGTTATGACATTTGGCAAATGGGATTTTAGTTCAACTCATTCCAAGTCTATTTTTGATCAGTTTCGGCCATTTTTGCCACGGTAGACCAGTGGATTCGTAACCTACTCACTTTTCTCCAATTGCTATAAAAAATTCAGAATGATGTTCGATAGGTCCAAAAATTGCAGTCGCCTCTCGGACTATAAGAAATGTTTTATTGTAAAAAGTGTCGAAAATGAGGAAATTATGACCAAACATGGCGATCTCAGTTTCTCTCTCCCGTCCCCATCCCAAAACTAGCACATCCTATTAGGAACTAACAGAGGAAATCGAAATCTCCCCAACACCCTCTCCCCATTATTATTTCACCCCCATCATCCTTTGTCACCATCCCCTCGGATAATTACTTATTTGTAACGATTCTGACTGCAACCTTATTACCTTTTTCACTAGTTTCATCTGGTCATATTTATTACAAGATTAAAGGAAGATTTTCTTCCGAGAGACTTTTTTTTCTTCTCTTCGTTATCTTTTTACGTAGTACTTCTACGTGTCTTCTGGGAGATTAGGGGCCGAATTTGAGTTTTATGGAGAAGTGATGAGTAATGTATTTATTTATTGCCGCTAAATGGGTTTTCAGAGATAAGTCCAATTCCATCCTGATGGATGCTTTTGTGTTTCGGGATTTAGAATCCCTAAAACTTGATCGATGGCCTGCTGCGGGATCAGCGCAGTGGCGTGGAAGGTAATCGCTTAAATATTTATTTTTCCAACAGATTATTTTCCTCGAGATATTCCATCCTCTTGCGGAATTTCGCCTTTAGCCCGCAACTGAAATCTGAGTAGTGTTGATTTGATCCGATGTTTAAGGTTCTCTGGAAATCTTATTTGATTAGGTATTTTAGTTGGGAAAGAGATTGCGGTGGTTTTGCTGTTTTATTTGATTCTTCTGGAAGGTTCTTATCCGGCTCGTGGCTCAGTGATTAGCTTAATTTGGAAGTCTGGATCGACATTCATGTTAAGTTGCCTGTTCGGGTCTTGTTTAGTCATTAATGTATACAAAGCAGCCGTTAATTGAATAAGATAAAGTGTTAATGTTTCGGATGGTTAGACATAGAGAACAATAATTGCAATGGTCAAATGGTTAGTCAACCTGTGCGATATTCATGGATTTGCAGCATGTAATTGTATGGAATTCATATGCACCTTCAAAATTTATCATGTTTGACCATAACTGCATGCTGCATATATTAAAACATTTTGGATCGATAGTGAATTGACATAAAATGAACTGTTCATTGAGTGGTATTTATATCCAATTTTTAGTGCTGATTATCCGTTGTTTTAGTCATTATTTAGTATAAATTTTAAATGTAAATAATGTTATTAAATATAATTTTTATAAAAAAAACCTGTACTCTTCCGAAAACCTACCTTAGATGGCATTCCTTCAATTAATATAAAAATATAAGATTTTGATCTAATGATGTTCCAGCAAAGTACGGCTCCAGAAAATCTCCTAAACAATCAATCTAAATAAAAACCTTGATACGAAATTATTAAACTACTTCAATATAGCTATAAAAACTGTTTCCCCAGTAGATTCAATGCTTATTTCATCACAATTATTTAATGGGTAAATTCAATGTTTTGATGATGCAAGTTAAACCTATTGCTGATAAAAAAAAATTCAAACGAAAAATTCTTATTTCACTTAGTCACTGTCCCAATAATTCAAGTACACTGACCAATATCGCTCAACCCTGGTCAACCCTGGTTTCCAATCTGGACCGATTTAGGTTGGCCGTTACTATGAATCTTGGCCAATCTCGGAGTTTCGAAATATTGATGCAGAGTTTAAAATTGAAATATATTATGAGAAAGGACGGACGGATAAAAATAAGATTTGTAATGATTTGACATGTTTATTTTTTTTTTTTAAAAATTGTGTTTTTGGAACGATTTTAGAATTTCGGCATGGATTGGTCAATCTTCCCAAAAACCTGTTTCTGACATTTGTCAATGCCACTGTACGACCTGGGTTATAACTTCGAATAATACACTAAAGGAAACAACCAGTGTTTTGCAACCACTTTCTACGTTGATTAATCTTTATTGACAGGTATAAGAATCAGAGTCAAAGTAATATCTGTTTCGAAAAATGCTGAGTTGTTGCCTGTTAGATATTTGCTGATATACGTAATAGTTTGAGGAGCACCTCGATAAGAATAGGAAGGCTATAAAGAAAGCGAGGAAAGTATGTAGACTTCTGAAGAGACAGAATTGTACGGCTCGTTGGCATGGTTACGATCTGCCCTTGGCAGATAATTCGTAAGAATTCTGATAACAGGGACTTTCCTTTTAGGCAACATGTAATGTAACGTCTTATTATAAGAAAGGTGGATGTCGAGTAGGAGTGTTTTTTTTTCTCTTAGGCTGTGTTACTAACAAGTTACCGTCACATAACACTTTTATATTCTTCAACTATTTTCTCCTTGAATACTATTCCATGAAATATTCCTTGAAAACTATTTCCTGTTACCTTATACTTATGGTGTGTTTAAGCAATAATATTTAAGAATATGTATTATATAACGCGAATTTATTTTGTTAATTTTTCAGCATTAACTTTCTTGTTTCTTTAAGGGGAGTTGGTACCCAAAAATTTATAAATAATTGATTTCGAGTTTATTATTGTTTATCAAAATTTAAATTCTCCCCTTTAAAAAGATACCTCATTTGTAGTAATACCTCAACAAAAAGTATTTTTAAAAAAAATTTAAAAACAAAATTGGTACCTATTAGTGTAAGTAAAGTTTTCTTTAAAATGCTTTTTTCTCAAAACTACATTTTTCATTATTCATGTA
Organism: Linyphia triangularis; assembly: GCA_963978545.1. NCBI lineage: Eukaryota > Metazoa > Arthropoda > Arachnida > Araneae > Linyphiidae > Linyphia > Linyphia triangularis. Next base: position 32,830,819 of record OZ021726.1, read on the forward strand.
CCTTTTTCTCAGAAACTGCGCAAACTATCTTCCTGAAATTTTTACCACATATTCGTTTTAGGTATCTGTATATACTGAAGTGAGATTTTGTAGTTTAAAAATGTTTTTTTTTTCTTTTCTTTTTTCGGCAAAAAAACTTGTGATTTTTTACAAATTTGAGTGACATTTTCACGGAAATTCATTTAAAAAAAGCCATTTTTTAAAAAAAGTAAATGTATCCCAATCAAAAGCTAACTTTAGTAGAATAACCAGTGTCTGCTAAATGCACTGAAAAAAAATTAGGCTTCTATGTCGAATACTTTCTGAGAAAAAGGTACATGAAACTTGCCAAATTAACATTACGAGTATAGAGGGTGCCAACTCCCCTTAAACAAATTTTAGTTTTCGTATCCATACTTTCAAATTGAAATTAGAAAGGTTTTGAAGAATGAATTAATGTGATGGAAATTGAATTTTACTAGCAGAATGTTTTATTCGTAATATCTTAAAAAGCGAATATGGTAATTCATATGAATTCCATGTGAAAAAAGTATACTACTTATGTCTCGTTTAACTAAATGTTCAGACTAATGTATGATTTATTATAAGAAGAAATTGTTCATAAATGCGTCAAAAATATGTTTGACGCATCATATTCTTATTCATTGTTTTAACTTAAATGGTAAAACAATGAACGAAGTGTCTGAAGAATAATTATCATGTGTCCTTAATTTTTGGCTTTGAGATATTCCCCCTTATATATCGTCGTCAATCAACTTACAAGTAGAAATCCACATAATTTTAGTTTTATACATTACTATCCATGGCTTAACGACAGGCAGTCACGATTTTATTAATTCTTGATATGGCAGCAAACATAAGATAAATATTAAAAAAAAATATGGCAATTACTCAACTGTAGACATAAAAAGCATGTTTTTATTCATAAACTGCAATGGAAGAAAGTTTTATGCAATCGACTTCACGTATTTCATCCAAAACGAGGAATTATTTGCTTTTTAAGTAGATGTTTTATTTCTATTTTTATAAGAATAGTAGATGTCGTACTATCAAGTAATTTCACTCGAAAAGGGATGTTAATCAACTGAACTAAAAATGCCATGGAACAACTGTTAATTTCCACTTGGCAGCTTTTAGCCATGATAAATGTGTTTAATTTGGAAAGTTGCTTGCATTACAGGTCTGTCTTACCATTTCATTATTCAAAGTAGTATATTTGAAATGCTTGAATAAAAAAAAAAATTAAGAATTCTAGTCGGGTATATTTATTAAAGGATTACACACTGGTACTAACAAGATTTTGAATGAATTTTTTGGAAATAAAAATTTCTTTTCAAAAGAAAGTAAAAATTGTTTGGAATTTTTTTTTTAAGATATAATATACGCAAAATATTTTCCTACTTAACAGGTAATGTTTAAAGAGGACTTCTACCCTACAATTAATTAAGGACAATTGAATTGTTTTGGAATTGTTTTAATTAAAAAAAAAAAAGTAGCGAGATATGTCATAACACACAACCGATAAATTGCATAACATGATGAAAGAGATTGAACAACAGCTCATTGTTGAAATATAATTAGGATCTCTGCAATATATTCGCACAATCTGTTAATTTGCAGTTTGTATCCATATCACTCTAAATTAGGTACTGATATTGTGAATGACTTATCAAAAATTTTAACGAATTCTAGTTTTCTGTAAACGAAACAAACCCACACCCTCATCACAGCAATAAAAACAAGTAGATTGTACAATAACAAACCCTCAGTATGCCTGCTTTTAAGAAAATAAACCCAATACTCCCATTTTATTAATGGCATCTTTTGAAATCTACAAAATAGCTTAGCATCAGTGTTCTTAAAATTGAACTTAAATTTTTCGATGATCCCTTTAAAAAAATTTAATTTATCCCTGATTCCTTCCCCCCCCCCCCCCCAAAAAAAAAAAAAAAACTCGCGAAAAATCTTGATATATACCTCCAGAGGAAAAAATATTTTCTGAAATTTTAATTATTGAAATTTTAATTCTTGACAAACTACGTTTATGTTTTGCTAAAAAGTTTGACGTTACATTTTTTAAAAAACTGGCAGTTCTTCGTGTTGGTAGCTTTTGACAACATTTAAAGAAATATCCCTAAAATTTTTGGAATTATCTTAAAAATATTCCTAAAATTTTGAACTTATCCCTAAAATTCCTACCTGAATTTTTTAGAATTGTTAATGGGCCCCCTGCTCTTTCAAATTTACAATACTTCACAATGTATATTTAAAAGCATGACGCAGATACATATACATCGTAAAATATATTTTTAAAATTTGTAATTCAGCAGCATTTACCTGAAATTTAAAAAAAGAAAAATAATAACAATGAATTAACGATTTTATTCTTTTTGACTCAAGAACTAATAATTTTTGTCTTGTTTTTTATTTGCGTTATTCAAAATTGTAAGTTTTAAAAGATTTATGCCGATGTAAATATGTTTATTGGCTTGAATTTGATTCATTTTGATTTATACACTTGTGTTGGTTAATTTATTTAGTTTCTATCATTTAAAATGTTGTTAGGTTTTTAATAAATCTAATGTTTTATTAATTTTTTCTCTCCCGTTTATTTTGCCACAAATTTTAATTCCGCATATTAAAAAGTTCATTTATATAAAAGAAAAACAATGTGGTATCTCATTTGTGCTTTATAACATTTATAAAATTTATTTTTTAAAACGTATGTTTTACTGCGGATCAAAACAAAATACAATCTCCTACATATCCATACATCTTCTAATTAGTTAAAACAATTTAAAGTTTTATTTTATGCATCACTTTTACGTGAATTTTGACTTGAAGCGTTCAAAGAAAAGGGTGAATTTACTGCAAAAACTATTATTAAAACAACTTAAAATTGCTTTTAATATTTCATAAGTTTACTTCTCACATATTTCATATTTACTTACCCAATAAAAGTATTATGTCATTTTAAGAGTACAACAATAAATTCTTTTTAAGAGTGTTTTACAAGGTCAATTACAAAATAATATTAACAATGATACAACCTTCAGATTATGTAATACTAACATTTAATCCAAATCCGTAAGGATTATTACTGCTTATTAACCTTCGTATTTCACTATTAAAATTTGAGTTGAAAATTGTGGCAAATTTATTAATGTCAAATTTATTAATAAGACTGAATATAACAGAAACAAAAGTCTAAATGATACTGAACAGTGTTCTAAGTTCGTATTAAACATATATATATATATATTTATTTATCACAAACATTAATATTAAGATTACATAGTATCATAGAAAATTGTTAAAATTCGTTTAGGGGTTTGTTGCATGATGCAAATGCAACTTATATTGAAATTTATTTCTTCCAAAATAATTATTTCAATTTTTTAGCTCGATATTTGTAAAAGCATTTTAACGACGTATCAATCCTGCTTACATTTTGCGAATTTTGAAGCAAGTTAAATTTTAACTAGAGTGTTTATTTGAATTATATGAATCTGTGATGCCCTCAGAATATTTAAATTATTTGTAACAATGAAATATAATTTTATATTAGTACTCAAAGACAAAAAAAAAAAAAAAAAAAAAAAAAAGCTGATTTTAAAGTACTATTCTACGCACTAATTTGGCGTGAAAACTTTAAATAAAAATAGTTAAATTTCACGTTCTTATCCAAATAAATTTAAATGTTTTGAGATAAATTATTTTAGTTAACTAAACATTTCATTTTTTATAACTTTTTAAATCAACTAAAACCTTTTAGGCTAGCTCTAACAACTCATATTTAATTATACTCGACTCACATTTATACTTAACTCACATTTTAATTAACTTGAATTAACACGCACATAATGGCCTACAACGAAATGTTCTTATCTTACACTTTTATTTGCATTTTTACTCGATCTGTTGTCGTTGAAACGAATATGTTACGGTAAGTTTTATGTACATTCATTATTGCATTTGAGTGCACAATTTTATTTAACAATCACTTCTTAAAAGATTTGCAAATATTTTATCATCTACCCGTTGAATTATTCATATAAATTAAATTTCTAAATAGTAGAATTTTTTATAGAAAAAAAAAAAAAAAAAAAAAAAAAAACATTTCTTATGCAGGGAAATAAAGTTGAGTTTTGACTATACTTAATGTAAATATAGTCAAAAAGAAAACACTTCTTTTTAAAAAAACTTTTACATATTGCAATTATTTAACGTACTTTTTTGAATTGTATGCTGTATTTTCATTCAAATGGATAGTTTTTTAGTATCACATTTATTTACTCTCTACAAAAGAGAATCGAAGCAAGGTTTGATATTACTTACACGTAAGGTGTTCAATGCACAAATCAAATGTACAGCAGTTGGGACATATATATGGCAATGGAAATTCATGACATTTCGGCCCTTGTTCAACTCAACTTAGTGATTAATGGTCAATGGCTATCAATCCATTCAGGGTTCAATTAAGAGTAGATTGGTCAGTTTCCCGGAAAAGGGTGTGGTTGATTTTAACCCTCCTTCGGAGTTTGAATTACGAGGTCGGATAGGACGTTCCTAGATTTTCATGGACTTTGTCAATTCAGCAACACGCTGGGTGAAACGTTCTCTAGATAAAGGATGGGTTCTCACTCTTTTGTTTTATAGTATGCGTAGAGAGGAAGTGCTCTTGTTTTTAAATTACAGCAGAATATTTTTGAATTACTGTTTAAGTACAGTTTTTATCAATTGTGAATATACATTTTAACGATCTAATATCTTTTGAACTTTTATGTTTTTATTTACTATCGAAAGTATTATAAATTTAGTATTGAATCTCAAGATAAGTTCAAACTTTAATATAGTGTTCAGTTTTTTATTCTTTTGCGACAGCTTATGCTTAGAAGAAACGAATGTTAGTTTGAGATATTTACAGAAACAGTTATATTTGTTAATAGTTATGAGATTGATGCTCTTCATAAACTACGTTTTGAGTATGTCAGCCATTAAATTACTAAAGTTTGAATAGACTAAACATAATATAAAATGTATTTTTCTTTCTGCAGCGCGTTAAGGAAATGCAATATTTCTAAATAAAGAAAAAAAACTTTTGCATAACTAAAAGATGTGTATTAATGCTCTAGTAGATAAACTGCTATCAAACTCATCCTCTTTATTTGACTCGTGAGAGCCATTAAAATGTTTCACAAAATAGAATATGGAAACAGACAGGCATAGCATATCCGGATTGAGCAATAATATTTTATTAACGTACTTATTACCATAAATATTTCTGGATATTAAAACGGTAATCAAAGTCTATAAATGATAACTAATTTATTTCACATCCAAATCTTCACATATATAAGCACTGCATAATCCAAGGACACACATAAACCAAACTACACTTCATAAAACCACCAACCCCTCTTTCCTGAAACTTTTTACTCATCAAAATCCCAACTAAATCCTCGGGCTCCCTTCAAACGACAGCTCACCTTCAATACTAACTCGTTCCAAATTCCTCTAATGACCATTTTCCCGCCACCCTACACCTTCGCCTTCCCAATACCAGACGCAATATTAGCCCCTGTTACGTTAAAGACATTTAAGTCAGTCCCCAATCCCTTTCTGGGACGATGCTCTAATGCCCCTTCAAAATTGGACGTTGACCACTTCCATCCTGGACTCTATTCGACTTAAAACCTTCCCGTGGAAGCCATTTTCTATTATTCCAGAGACATCAAATCCAGCAGCGCGCATCGCTATTTTTCACTGCCTTCGTCCTTCAACTAATATACACTTTTTTTTTTTATCGTCGAAGGAAAACTTACCGTTTTTAATGTTATTTTTTTATATTATTCCCTGTTGGCCATTTCTTTTGGGCGAACCGTTAAACTCGGATTTCTGTTCTATTTTCAGTGAAAAGCGAGGTATGAGGGGAAAAAAAATGGTAGAAGTTCTTCACACTGTGCAATTTTACGGTACTATCCTCGTAACGGCGTTTTTATGTTCATTTCCAGAACATTTTCCCGTTTCCCAAACGACTGGTGTTTACGGCTTTAGGTCTCAGCTGAATGACCAGTTAAAAGTTTTTATACTCCCCCGAGTTTCTACACTTCATGGATAAACTTGATTCAACATTACAGGGATAAAAAACAAGAAGTTAGATAATAAATAGCGCATTTGCTGTATTTTCTGACGTTAATGGTGGGTATAACCCGCTAAAGGGGCAATTGTAATCATGTACATCACTAGAGATAAATCGAAATTCATGGCAATGCAGATCGATGCCTATCTTATATTCAAATCTATTTCGTAATAACTGCTCCCAATTGTTGTCACATCTTTTGTCACACTTCTCCGAAACGCACTCATGTTGACAATTCTATCAAAACCTGCTCCATTTCAATGTATTTTGATATAGATATAGGGAAAATTTGAAAAAAATCTTTAATTTTTCGATAATTCCTGATAAAATATTTTGACAGTTCGTATATTTACGAGTGTCGTTATGGTTGTTCCCAAGTGTAATAATTGTTAGCTAAATGCTACATGAAAGTAATGAGCATTTGGATAGTAATTGAAGACTTTATATTCTAAAAAAAAAAATACACCCATTGTTGTCACTACTTCAAAATCGTAATTGAAAAGCTGTTAAAATGAGGTAATAATGGAATATATAGTGCGGTATAAATAATCAGCGTTTGAATGTACTACCGGTATGTGATTTTGCATGTACTTTGAAAACGGTGTAATAACACTAAGTAGCTGTTCAAATCACTTATATTGTTTAAAGGGTAATTTTTTCTTAACCCTTTATTTACTGAATTTTTTAAAATATGGGTCAACTTTTTTAAATACTTAATTTTTTAAAAAAGAAATAAGCTTGTGCTGCTCTTCGCCAATTAAATAACAAGCTTCATAGAAGAGGACTTAAAATCCCAATGCTTGTCAAAGCGTTTAAATTGATACAGTACCATGAGAAATTCAGTAGTATGACAGGACTTATCTCGTTAGTTAAGTAAGTCCAGTTAGTAAATAAAGGGTTAAGAAACTTCACTGATTTCTACTCATTTGCATTTTGACATTTAGAATTAGAAAATGAATCTTTGACAGATCTTTACAAAATTTTAGCTTTATTTTGAAGTTTTATTGAAACTGAAAAAACTTAATATCCATCGACTAACTTATTTAAAATTTGTCCACAATTTTTAATCAGGTAAACGGATATCGACACAATTAAATAAGTTGTCATTAAGAAATTTCAACTTTCATTACTCCATTGATCATGCCGTCCCTTAGGCACGTCATTTTAATGCTGCTATACATGGCACTTACCTAAATACCATCATTTGAAAAGCCGGCTCCAAATACCTTTAAACAAACCTAAGAATCTCTCCCAAAAACTGCTAAATCTTACAACACAAAAGGAGAAAAAAAACGTATTTGGCATTGGATACCACACATTAACGATTTGAAAAAGCACTGGCGAAGTTATTCTTTCACCTCTCATCTTTTTCCATGCGTTCCACCGTTGAACGTCCTTGGGTATTATGACACGGACGAATGCTATTATTAATAAGGAGGAAATAGTTCAGTGTTATATTAGTTTGTGCCTATTATTAGACTTCGTTATAAGCCACCAGTCACCCGTGAAACTGTGTATAGGGAGGGTGGGGGACCTCCCGCAATGAATAGCATTGTATGAATTTTTAATTAATGGCTGGTTTTGTATGGAAAGCCCAGCTGTGAAAAAATGTCTCTGTTTTTATTGGATTGCCTATAGGTTACATATTCTCTTATTAAAATAATTTATATAGGTATTGTATTGAGTTATACGATTCTTGGCTTTTAACAAAGGGAATTCGGTGTTTAGACCAAAGATGAAAGATTCTAGAAAGTGAATTCATAAGTTAATTACATACCCTTTTTACATTTGATTGGTTGTTTTCAGATTATCTGGCTCCGTCTGCAACACGAAGGCTATAATGCGCCGAAACATTCGTCATTTGACAAGCCAACATACATTTACGAACACCCATGCCTTACACGGGACTCGAACCCGCAACCTCGTGGTCTAGAAGCTAGCACGCTAACCACTATACCGTTTGGTCAGCCTTTTTACCTTTGAATTACCTGATAAATGATTTTCTGTTTTATAAATGTTAAAATAAATAAGAAAGGCGAATTAAGTTCGAATGATTTAACATTCCATTGTCTTTTTTACCGACATTTGAAATTACAATGTAGCAATAGGATATCTGAGTAAATCTTTTACTTGTATTTCTATCTCGTTTGCTTTTTATTGCTTATAATCAATTTATAAAACTATTTAATATTATATTCAAATTGTTTTGCATATTAGGTGTTAAAATAGCTATCAAATATGTTTCTTATATACGCTGAAATTTTATGATTCTGTTATTTATTCCAAAAGAAACGTAATCTCAAATTCATAATAATTCCCGGATTTTAAATATAGTATTGTATATTATGGTTTTAAAACACTGGTTCATATATGTTTAAATATTAGTAAGACGCATATTTTAAACGAAAGGTGTGGCAAACACATTTCATTTATTCAATCAGCAAAGATCACATTTCAGATTAATTTCTGATAAGATTCGTCCTTAGGAATTAAGGTTTTCATCAAATTTTAATTCTACTACATACAGGCCAATTGATTGTTATACAACAAACACAAATTATCACCTCAGAAAATGAAAATCTCACAACGTAACTTCTTAACAATTCTCAAAACATGATCCAAATTATAAAACTCGCACAGAAGCTTTTCTTGACGAAACCTTAAAATCTACATATGCAAAACTAAACTATTTTCTTCCAAACAAAGCGTACAGTCTTTTCCGTCACCAACTCAGAAAAACGAGTGGCCACATTTTTCCCCCGAACACCCGTATTCGTGACAGAAGAGAAGGCGTGGAAGAAAAAGGTGAGAAATACTTCTCCAGCGTTCCATAAATAATTTCCAAGATGAGGAAAAGAAGGTGTCGTCGAACAATTTGGGAAACGAACCCCATTTGCTCGCTGTGAGAAATGGATTTTCGTGTGCTTGTCATTTTCTCGGCAGGGCTTGAAACGAACGTAGGAAAATACGTTCATTTTCAATGGGTGGGGCAGTAAACGATTGATTTAAAACTGCTATTTCAACCCAATTTTTTGGCTAAGAAATTCAACAATCGGAACCCTGTCACTGACAGACCAACTGATTCGAAAACGTCATTAAAGGCGTCTTGTACGAGTTTTGCAGTCTACTATGTTACTAAGCCCACACTGATGATACTTGAAGCTCATTGGTACGCGATAGGTCACGGAATAGATTCCTCATATTGACACTATACAAACTGTGACTTCAGGAATGAATCTATATGAGGGCGGAAGTCATAGATAGTCTAGTGCTTATTGTATGATAACTGGTTGGAGTTTTCACTAAGTTTTCTACCATTCGATACGCAAATATGACGTTTCTCCTCGAAAAACCTTCTGATAGGCATCAGGAGAATCTTGAATTCAGAATTCTGATAGGCATCAGGAGAATCTTGAGGATTTAGAATCTTTTTGTAACTATGTTTCAGTGCAGTATAGTCGTCATACTTAGTGAAAAAAACAAAGTTTTGGGTGATCAAGTGAAAATATTTGTACATTTCTCGTACTTCATGAATCGTGCTCAATTTATATTAGAACGTTAGTAAGTAAGTACTTTATTTCAATATATTCACCATTTCAGCTTTTTCTAAAGTTACTCTTATGTGCTAAGTAATATTATTCTTAGATTACTCATACTTAGTTTTTCCACAAAATTATTGGCATAGCATCGTCATTAAAATACTCTTTAGTTTTAATTACCCCCATAAATACACCAACATCCAAAATATTTCTCTACCAAACCTGCACAAAACACTTCCATTAAATTTGCGTTCTCAAATAAACAGTTCCAAAGAGGGACATAGTACGACGGTTTTCTTTCCTTCCTCCATTAAAAGAAACATAACTAAGACTAAATTTCAGTCTCATCCCTTTCATTCCTTTAAACAGCACATTTTTAAAAGACACCTTACAATCATTTAAGGAAAACACCGCTTTTAAGCAAAGTGTCGGGGGGTATAATCATCCTTGAAGATTTAGACCAAACAAGCTCTGTTTCACCTACTTGAAAAGCGTATTTAATTAATTCCTTTTCTGCCCGCATTTCTGAGTGGAGGGAGGGGAAGGAGTTAGTTGTCGCTTTTAATTATTTCTCCAATGTGGAAAAATAATGAGACGCAATCAAGTAAAAGTGTGGATATAACGAGAAGATGACGAGGAAGATTTTTCAATAGCGAGTGTTTTGTACAATAGTGTTGCTGGGTGATGGGAAGAGAATGGGAGATATTCTAGCATATTTAAGCTGTGTTTCTTTGTTGAAAATGGATATGTTTAAGTGCTTTAATGTTGTATGATTATATTTCACACTAGACCAATTAAACAACTTTACTTCTAAAATTAAAAACTGCAATTTTAACTAATGTTTATCAAAATTCAATGCAAAGTTACAGATATATTTTGGCATTGATTGCACTGCATTTCAAAAGCATAATTCATGATCAATCTCTACACCTAAAAGCTCTTGCAGCAAATACCTATCTTGTGTTAGGTTTAAAATTTAAATTTCTCAAAAATCCTTTATTGTAATACATGTAAATATTTTTTTTCCATTGCTATTGAGACATTTCGAAATTTATCCACGTACTTGTTTAAAAACTTTGCTAAATACTTCTCAATTATGACAAATATTTACACTTTTAAGAATAAGAACTTTTACTCCTAGAACAGCAAAATTTTCCCGTTAGTAATTTTGAAGGAGCAGTGTAAAATCTCCTAGAGCCTGTTGACAGCTATTGTTAAAAATCTTATTCGCCATAATATACCAACAACTAAAAACTGAATTTTCCATCAAAATACGCAATCAAAAAAGTTTCATAATTGACACAACAACCCCCCCCCCCCCTCTCTTCAAGCATCAATTCATTTCTATAAACGAAGATTTCTTCCCATAAATCATCTCCATCCAAAACCCAACGTCAAAAAAGAGACATATCAGATAAAAGAAAGGGACGCGTTGCCTTTTATTTATAACTAAAAAAACTAATCCTCCGAGGGCATTGAGAAAACAGATCAATTTCAATATTGCCTTTAAAGCAATTTGAGGCAATACGCCTTTCTTAGAGGCATCCGTCAGAAAAGCTTTAAGGAGGAAAATATCCGTCTGATACGGCCAATGAGCGAAGGCTTGATATAGAAAGTAACCTTTGCTTTGTGTTATTAAACCTTTAATATAATTACTGGCATCAATTTAAGATCGTTTGCCATCGAAAGTTTGTTCTTTTTTTAATTTTTATTTTTATTCTCTGAAGAGGGAATCTATTCTCTTCATGAACGGATCGTACCGTCATGTTTCTTTTCGGAAACGGGTATTTTGGGGGTCAGATGCAAATTGCACAGAATGAATTTGATTAATCGTCTGTCATTTTTTAAAAATAAATATCGGTTGCTGATGTTTATTATATGGGTGTCGAGGCATATTCATGCACAGGTTGGGGAGAGAAATTTATTTGATGAGACATATAATAACCAGAAAACTAAGGACTATGTTTGGAAATAATTATTTCTCTTCATATTCATTGTATATCTTCATATTCATTGTATTTCTCTTCATATTCATTGCATCTCTTCATATTCATTGTATTTCTCTTCATATTCATTGTATCATTGTAAAATCCAAAGTATATGTGTGTTTGTATGGACGCGTATAACTCAATATCTACTAAACCAATTTGGATCAAATTTGTTCTTATTGAAAGTTTAATTATTGCTGATGGGTTTTAATATACTTATGGTTCTTTTTAAACACATACAATAAGCAGTTATTACACGTTAAAAGTATTTTTGTTGTATTGCTGCCCATGCTTCATTTATGTCAAAATAGTTTCTTCGGGAAGTAGATATTGCTGGCAACAGTTTAGCTGTAAACAGACGAGAGTTTGTAATTCAAACTTTTAATGTGTTTAAGTACCCTGCAAAAGAAAAAAAATATCATTAGGGGAATTCTAAAAGGCTTCCGGCAACTAGAAGCTGTAAAAGTTCTTCTGCAAGACAATTATGTCTTGGTGAAAATGCAAACAGAAATGTGCTGAATGAGTGATATCCATGTACAAACTAAACTTTTAGTTTATCAAAAAGCTGTTCTATGCTAATTTTGTTAGTTATATATTTTAAGAAAGATTGTTTATTTAAAATTCCTTTTAATATATGCTTTCTTGGTTCATAATTAATACATTCGCTGAAGATTCGCATGTATTGTATTTCTTGCACAGAAGCAGTATATTAATTCAAAACTTCTTGGCGACAACAAGAAAGCGCCAATGAATTTAAATAAATTTCTTTTTCGGTATTTCTTAAATAGAGACACAGACGCTTTTGTTTTTAGTAATATTTAATGCGATGTATTATTTTGCTTTATTTTTAATCAGAAAATAGTTGCAAATTGTAATTTTAAGGGGATAATAACAAGATTGTCTTTAATTTAAACACTGATTTTATTAGTTTAAAGTAATTCATTTAAATTGAAATAGGCTTTTTTTTTTCAATTAATTGCTTAAGCTTATGATTTAATTTATAAGTAATGTGTTATAGTTATAAGTTTTTCAATATTTGATGAGGGTTGCCGTATCTTCAATAAGACAACACCCCGAAAGTTTTATTTTAGAGAAGTTAATGAAGTGATTTCAATTAAATTTTTTTAAAAATTACTATTCGTATTATCCTAAAATTTTGTGGAAACGCTAGAGAAAGATAAAAATGCATAAAAGAAACATGTTGTATGGTAAGTTAAAACTGCAATAATATCCTTTTAAATCCAATTGACTGTTTAATTCATGCTTTGCACAATTATATGTATTGAATTTCTTCATAAGGGATATTTCAAATATAATTATATAGTTAAAATAATTGATCACGCAAATCCACTCGGTAATTTCTCGGAGAAATTTAGAGAAGTATTCTTTATTATTTTATTTCAACAACTATGTTTAATACTTTCGATCATTTTATAAAATATTATGAAGTCGCTAACGTATTAGGTTTGTTGATTCACTAAAGAATTGAAAAGATTTACGAAAGATAATTGAAGAGTAGGAATTATTATGAATTTATCAAGAAATTTGAAAGGAGTGACTTGACTCTAAAGAGTTATAGATATATTCTTAACAAATTTGACCCGTTATAAAATCTACAAGGAATATGATAGCCCAGTTATGTTGCTTATGATATGTAATAGCAATACGTAAAGTTTTAATTTATGGTAGGCAACTGCGCAAGTTGCCGGAAGCTGCTTAATTTGTTTAACTTCTAATTGTGAAGTGGTAAAAAACTGTTTGTAAATGAAACTTGCATACGAGGCGCGTTGGATCAAAACCAGCTTCATTAAAAAAAAAAAATTATCCGAAATATCTTCTTTTTTTTAAGGTTAAAAACCAACCCCTTCAATGCAAAATTATTTTCAAAGTAATAGGCTTGTTTCAAAACCCAGGTCCATCCAAATTTCTTTGCATGGAAAAAAAAATTATTTTTAAAATATAATTTGTATTTGTTTGTAAAAAGTATTTTGTTTTTATATTTTTGTAAAAATTCATTTGTTTTAAATTTTTTTTATTGAATAAAACCCATATTTTTCTGATTCGTTCCATTTATATTGTTCATATTTTTTTTTTAACATTTTTTTTTTAATATATTATAAAACTATCTAGAAACTGTAATTCGTGTTTTACAAAGGTTTCGTGCAGTAGATAAATTTACATCAGTTACTTACTAAATTACAAAAGGTTGATGATCACCCGTTTTACTTCCAAACCATCAGCTCCATCCAAAATTTTAATTCAAATTTCTAAAAACTTAAAATTGCAGAAGTTGTAAAGTTAACCTTGAAAAAATAAAGGACGTTGGTTATTTAAATACATAATTAAAAATATATATTTAAAAAAAAAACGATCGGCTAGAAATGGGGCGTTTGTTTTACTCTCGTGAAATCTTTTTAAAAATGGACGGAGCTGATTTTGAAACTTTACGCCTAAACAAGCTAACTTTACTAATTTATTTCTTTTAGGTTTATTGCTTGTTATAGTTGTAAAGATAATTTTCATACATTTTTTTGTTTAGAAAGCGCTTATTAAAATTGACTCTTGCAGTGAAATTTGAATTGTAGCAATCGTAAATTAATTTAAATTTAATATCCGATTTCCCGGATTTGAAACAATATACAGTTCAGTCAGTTCTTAAATGGGGAAACTGATATTTCAACGAAATTCATTAACTTCCGTTTTATCAATATTATATTCATTTGGCTTAAAATATTTTTTATACATTCTGATGAAATAATACGAAACAACAGATAGTGAACAAAGTTTCAATTCTAACAAAACGCCATTCAATATACTATCCCCGTAATAAAAAATCAAATATGCTCTATTTATTGTAAACTTCTAATTTTGTTTCAAGCGGCAAAGTTTTTAATTTTTTTTTCATTTAGAATTTTTAAAAAATCAAATAATAATGCTCACCATACTCACATTTGACATGGTTTAGTAGTAATTTTCAGTAAAACAAAAACTTCGATGCGAGAGTCCTACGCAGATGAAGTTAACATTTTCCATAAAAAACACCTCAAATTTAACAAGATATAAAAACTCAGTCATACTCAAAAGGTAAAGAAAAAGTTTCAATCTAGAACAACTCATACAACAAGTCAGTAGTCGGTAGCTGGGAAGAAAAGAAGAAAAAAATATATATATATAATAATACCATAAAAATCAACCCAAAGTTATGGGCAGTAAAGAGTTATATAAAAAAAAAACCACCTCCATTTTCTCGTTTTATATATACGTATCCTGATATACCCAGCTCCATGATTGATCATATCTGCGATTTGGACGATATTGATTTTCTTGGTGAAAATTTGGAACACGCGTCAGAGGCATACTTTGATTCATATGTTTAGTTTAGCAAGGCATGAAAAGAACTTTTTGTCGGTGCGGCTAATTTTTTTTCTGTTCCCTTGGTCATAAAAATAAAAATTAATAATGACGATAAAAGGATGTGGGCGGAGAAGGGAGGGGAGGATCGTACGCCAGAGACAAATTTGCTGAAAAGAATAAAATTCAAAAATAAAATGTGTGTGATGGTTGCTGTTACATGTATATCAATTTGCTGAACGTGGCCTGCTTTATGAATTATTAATAGATTAGATTTTTTATTTTTTCCCTGGGAGGATTCTTTTAAGGTGTAAAGAAATTAAGTGGCAGTCTTTGCTGGAATTTTGCAAACACATTCTTTGCTCACATCCAGTTTATCCTACTAACAATTTTTCACTCTTCATTCATAGTAATTTTTACTTTAATTAACATTCAAATTAATCTTTTAAAATATTAATAATTGCAGTAATATATTCTAAGTACACTTACGAGTTGAAAATATTTTAGTTACCTTTTTTTTTAAGGTGGTTGCGATTGGGTTAATCGGTTTGACATCATAACACGTGATAAATGAAACCATGCCTATAAATGTGAGTGGACTAATGAAGACAGAGATGCCTATTATCATTTTTTTTGGTAGATTTTAAACCGTCGGCTATGATGTCAAAATGCTTTTTATCTCATGGTAATCTTTGGCCTAAGCACGCGAGTTGAATAGACCAGTTGAATTTTGTTACCAATTGGCATAAGGTCATCCGAGAAGATAATCATCTTGAGATTGTAAGCTCTTATGATTTCAAGAGATTGCAGACCTTTTCATTTCAAGTCAACATTAAAATTACTATAGTTGCTTTTGCAGTTCAGTTTTAGCTTTGAAACTACGAACTCTAAACCATTTGATGCCAGGTCCATTAACATGCATTAGCCTAATAGATTTTTAATTTTTATTTCCATTTGCCAAGCCCCCGATTCAAATATACATATCCAGTTCAGCCAACATATACAAATTTAAAGCTATTGAAATATCACGTTTCATTTTTAGAAAGATTTAGAGCAATACCCCAAATTCGAAAGTGAATACAGCAGATACTTCAAAAAAGGAACAGATTCCAACATCGAACAAAGCTCGGAAGGGAACGTTCTTTTCGAATAAATGGCGCCATAGGTGATATAGAGACGTTCGGAAGAGAATTCTAAGCAAACCCATGGAAAAGGGAAAGTAGGGTCATTTGAAGCGAAAACTTTATGGGAAAGTTTGTGCAGCTATCCCTTCCTTGAGGCTGTATTTGCTGAAAGGAGAAGGGGAGCCATTTTGCCCGACTTCGCATGTTTACTGCCATCGACCTTGTCTTGGTAAACAGACCTAACGCTACGTAAACTCTCCGGGCAATCTGCGCAGAAAAGGACCAGCCCAAACTGAGTTGAGTTTGGAATTCAACAAAATAGCACTGGTGCAAACAGTGGAGAAGTGGACTTTATCTGAAAAGTTTCAAGTTTATAGTTGCTCTGATAGTTTAGTCGGATACAATTTGCGATAAAAGAAGCGCAATTGCTAATTCCATCGCAATAGTTAGGATAAAATATAAACATTTATGACATTGTTTGATTCAATATAAAATGTCTTTGTCAAAATTGTTATATATTAAAATTTGCATTTTTTTTAGTCTCAAAGTAAAAAAATTTTAATTTAAATTACATATTTTCTTTAAGAAATAAGTAATTTTACGTAGCATTTTATGGATACGAGCCTGAATTCGAAATTTTTTTGATATTCAATTCTTAAACTATTAAGTTTCTGATCTTATACTTGATAACTTCTAAGCATGGAGTTATAATCATTGTTTCGCTGTATAATAATATAATTTGGGGCCTACTTGTATAAACGGCTTTTTCAATGGCGCGGTGGTGACTGTCAAAATCGAACTTGTTTTGCCATTTCTTTCATTCGTATGTAGGGCATTTTATTCGTGCAATACCAGCTAAATACTTAGAACAAACACGTATTTTTGTTCTTGTTGAAATCTAAATAACGGAATTAGTCCGAGGTATCAAATTCGAATACATTGTAACCCATCTGGTTTAGAAACAAAGAAAGTGAATTTCTTCAGCATAGCTATACAATTCCTTTCGTATCTTTTTGGAAATTTACTCATCTTCACATAAAAAAAAATAAAGGATAACCTCAGGTGAATTGATAACCCATTTTCGAAGAAGAAAAAAATTATTCACAAAGCAAAATAAAACATCAATTCTTCGAAGGTTTCAGTGTCGCCGCCATCTTTGCTCCGCCATTAATAATCTCGTTATCGCGTGCTTTACCCTCGTTCCCGGCGTTTTTATCGCTCATCACGTGACTATGGGAAGACCACGCCCTCCGTGGATTGGGGCTCAGAAAAGAAGGCAAGATGTAGATATAGAAAACGACATCGTTCCGTGAGCAGGGCTTAGAAATCATAAGGAATGAGTATTAACTGGCTCGAGTTGTGGAAAGATTATTATGGCAGTAAAAGGTAGATGTTATTGTGTAGCCGTTTGGTGGCTTCCTAGCTTCAGAGTAAGAGCTGTTATTCAAGAGGAGGACTTATGTTGTTAGACGTTTCAGAAGGAAGGGTAACTGGATTTTAAAGACTGGCAATAAAGAAATTTTTTTACTATCCTGATGTGCTGAGTATATGTCTTAAGACCTTTGTTGTTTTCTTTAAGAAAGACAAAGTTATTTACTCCTTCAACTTGTTGCTATACATACTAGAAAGGATATACTACTACACATACTAGAATTTTTTTTTCATCCGAATATTCCATTTGGTTTTTATTGAGTTAGGATTCGTGATGAATATTTAAACGAATAATAAGTGCAAAACGTTTCTATAATGTGTTATATACTGCATTATTTTTATCGAAACCTTATTCGTTTATGAATCGGTTTTTGTTTTTCTGAGACTTATCTGCTGATAATTAAAAAAAAATTTAAAAAAAAAAAAAAAAATTTAAAAAAATCCATATATTTAAAAATAGGCATAGAATACTTGCCAGAAAACTAAAAGATAGATGTTAGTATGTAAGGAAATATTCTTTTATTATTAGTAGATTAGAAAGGATCTCGTCAGACTAACTGTTTCTTATGGACTTAAGATTTTATTTTCTGTGTATCAATATCCTCTGAAAAACTAGGGGTGTGGAACATGACACACCTTCCAATAACACTATTATGCTGACGTAGATTAGTAATATTTACCGTTTTTATATTTTCATCATTCATTTAGAAAAAATTGCCATTTTGGCGATATTTTTTCATCGACTTTTTCTTCTCAATTTTTTGGGAGGAGAAAATTTATATTAAAAATGTTCAGTGCTGATTCGTCAAATCTTGATTAATTTTATCCAAAGCCTGAGAGCAGTGCAAGTACAAATGTGAGCGGTCCATGAATAACGGAGGGGGTGGTCGCCCCCTTCGCCCCTCGCTGGATCCGCCTGTGCAATTCATCCATTTTGGCGGCGTGGACGCATAATTAGGATGAAAATCTCTCTTGAGTTAAACTACTTTTATGCGTTTGGATATAAAATTCATAAGTTCAAGCATATTTTCAAAAATTACTTTACCCTTACAGCATTCACATGATTATTAAGGGGACTTGATAATCTAAAAACTAATTTTTAAAATAAGACTTTAAAATTATATTATTTAAATTTTTAGAAGCTTTATTAGGCAATAACTAAATTTTGCAAAAATAAAATTCGCATAGTGGTCGAAATTTTAAAAATTGAAAAGAAAGTTTAGAAAATTTTAAATTCTATTAGTCATGTGGGGCAAGTGTGCGCAGCGGATAAGTGTGCGCAGGTTTCTTTTTTATAAAACCGTTGACAGAGTAGGGGAACTGACTGCCTTCAGTAGTCACTACGACGTTGGACAAAAGACTAGAGTCTTGTCTGACAAGGTCACGTAGTTTCAGTAATATTAGTAAGTAAAATTTGTGGTTATAATTCTTACGATTTTTCTTAATTTTCAATTAAATACTTTTATATTCATGTTGCGGAAATTAACATTGATTGTATCCAAGTATGCTCAATTATGTATCTAGTTTTATTAATTACATATTGAAACTTGGTAAAATGACGCAACAATACTTAATTTTAACCTAATTCTATTCAGGCAATTTGGGTTAAGTGTGCGTATAAGGTCGTGGGGTAAGAGTACGCATATTTCAATGCGTAATTTTACCCCAATAGTGACAGTTCTTTGTGTATTGACAATTCTTTTTATTTATTTTAGTTTATTCTTATCAAGTCATATATTATCTAAAAAAACAACAATGCCTCGAAATTATAAGCGAAAGGCTCCGCACAGATCCGTTGTTTCAAGTGATCAATTTGATGCTGCTAAAAGATTGATTGCTGAAGGTTTGAGTAAAAGAAAAGCAGCTGAACAAGTTGGAATGAAAGAGAGTACCCTCAGAAAACGTTTGAAATCTAACTCAACTGCAGCCACATTAGGAAGATTTACTCCAACATGCACTGCTGAGCAAGAGAATGAGATTTATAACTATTTAAAAAGATCTGATGAACTCTATTATGGTCTTAATATGACTACTTTAAGAACACTGATCTACGAGTACGCTGAAACAAATCGTATTTCTCACCGTTTCAATCAGAAATCAAAGATGGCTGGACGTGATTGGGTATATGGTTTTTTAAAAAGACACCCTGACTTAAATCTACGACAACCCACGCAAACTAGCATAGCTAGAGCAATGGGTTTTAATCGCATTCAAGTTCATCAGTTTTATGACAACTTACAGAGTCTTCAAAATAAATATAAGTTTAAGCCTAGTTGAATGTAGCTCATGTCATAGCTGGTGGCGTGAACAGTGCACTCATTATCAAACAGGGAGTTTTATATGTGATATATGTACAACTGATAATTAAGATTTTATTATAATTCGATAAAAATGATCTCGTGTTAATTTACCTCGTAACAAAAATGTTAATTACTTTAAGCTTTATTCTCGATATAAATTGATATAGATAGTATTTGTGAAAGTATATATTTAATATATAAATATTAAAAATGAAGTAAATAATGGTAAATTTTGATAAAAAATTATATTTATATCATTAAATATAGTTTAACTATATTTAACAAGCTACCGCTTAAGTTATTATAAGTGCGTACACTTATCCGCAGTGCTGCGCACATATACCCCGATATTGGGGTAAGTGTACGCATTCTGACTAAGTTTTGTTTTAATTGTAATTGATAAATTAATAAAGTCTTTAAATAAATCATTTTTTTTTCAATTTATTTCATACAAATATTATCATTTTATGATAATTAAAAAAAAAAAAAAAAAAAAATGCTCACTCGTGCCCCACATGACTCAACATTCTTTTTCATTTTTCAATATTTTTTCATGATTTTTTTTAAGTGTTCCAAGTAATATACTACTTTCTTTACTATAAACTTTTGGGCACCAGAGTTTGAATTAGTATAACAATTTTGGAGTAAATCAATAAAAACTACACCTATAGTTTAAAAAAAATTGAAAAATAAAGGATTTTTTCTTCAGCTAAATTTAATAATATATATATTAATCAAAATTCCATGTCTAGTTTTGTCAAATAGATCTTAAGAATGACACACACACAAAATTCAAGTAATCTCATTTATATTTGCTTGAGTTTCAGCATTTTGAGTAAGGTAGGAATTCCATAAAACAGGAACTGAGAAAAATGCGTTCGAAACATAGAAGGGGCTATTTTGCAGCTATAAATTCTCCTTTAAAAAAGTAATTTTTATACAATTGTAGTTATCGAATCATCTCAAAAACTTACCAGAATAAAGAGAAGGTTTCAACGTTGATATATATTTATATAATAAAAAATCGATATTTTTAAATTTTTTTATCGAAACAAGGGGTATCAAAGTAAATTGTGATGAACTTTCTTTTATCAGAGATAAAAATGACGGTTTCTCAAGTGCTATATTATACTAATACTTTTCTTTATTAACATCGTCTACAGTGCTTCTTCTAGTAATCCCTTCAGAGCCATCATTATACCTACAGCACAATATAATCTGAAAGATAATATTGCATAACCTACACATCGGAATTAAATTCTTAAAAGTTTTATCGGTTCTATGAGACGGGTTATATCGCTGCATATAAGACCTTCTTGCTAAACTTAGAAAAATGAAAAAAATTATACAATAAAAATTTATTTAAAACACTTTAAGATTAAATCTTTGTCATAACTTGGTTCCCCTCCCTTCCCAAAACCAAAAAAATAATCTTGCGTTTCCAAATGAGGGAATAATCGCAAAAGCCAACTCTAATAATGTCCCAACGCCCCGTGCATATAAGGAAAAAAAGAAAAGAAAAAAAAGACACGAAAGAGAATGACTGTAGAAATCGTTCAATTGTGTGCGGAAGGGATTTTCTAAATCTCTGAATTCAATTCACTGAGACACTACTTTGCACTAATGAGTCCAGGCAGAACGAAAAAGAATATGAGTATGATTTGGTGGAACTAAATCTCTTGTGGTGTTTAGAATGGGGATGGGTGCATTTTTATTTCTTAATTATTATTGTATGTTATCTTTATATTTTCACCATGATTTTAGCTCATTATTCTTTCTATCGACAGCGTTTATTTAAACTTCTTTTTCTAATGAAATGTCGTTTGGAAATTTGATATTGAATGCTGTATCTTTACCATGTTAATTTTTACTTTTTATTGATAAATGTAATTTTGGTTGATTTTATTTTGAAACCTAAATGGTTTTCCTGGCGAGGGGTCGAGTCGTTTTTTTTTTAAAGAACTGATCTTTGCAAATAAGAAATTACTTTATGAAAAATGGGTGCTGCTTACTACAGTATATCTATTTAAAATTAATTCCTACCTGCGTATTTAAACTTGTTTTTTTAACAATTGAAATAATAAAATAACATTTTTATATTTGAAATAGGAAAATATATATATATATATATAATTTGAACTTTTCTAAGTGACACAACCCAAAATTCTTCGTTTTGCTTTAAATTATATATCGAATCATAAACTGTATGAAATTGAAACTAGAGGAATGACACAAGATCCCTTTCAAGTTGAAACTGACTTGTACCGTTACTACAGCTTTAAATCCATGCAGTCTGTAATTCTATACACACTTTAACTAAAAAATAAAGAATTTTGAGCAGTGTAAATTTTCTTTGAATTGTTCAAAATGTCCCTCTTTGCATCAGTATAAATTATTTTCTAAATATTTATGCATTCTTGAAAAACGTATGACTGATTAATATTTTAACTATTGCCATAGGTTTTATTCCAAACCTCCTTAAGCTGTTAATAGTTTTATAACGCTACACTTCCCAAACTTTACAATCTCATTGTCAATTTTTATCATTTTTTAGTAACATTATTGGCCTAGGAACACTTCCCCTCTTGAATAAACTAATTAAAATCAATTGATCGGTTATAAAGGAAATTAAGAAAAATAAAATATTATTTTAAATTGGCTCAAGTTCACTGAACTTCGATATTGAATAATTTTTAAAGCATGTGTTTAAACCTAAGCATAAACATCTAAATTCTCAAGTTATGATATCTATGATCAAAATTTAGATCAGCTATGATGCACTTTAAAACAAAAACCATAGTAGGGATTTCAAAAAATAAACAGTTTTCCGAATTCCCAATATTCTTCAAATCTCCGTTTTAGCCTCCGTTCGAATCTGTAGAGGAAGTTCTAGTACGTTAGGCCTAAGATAAAAATCAAAATGGCGGATTCCATCAAGTCTGAAGCTGCTTCGATTATCAGCGACGCGCAGATTGAGAGTTGGAATGGCTGTATCTTTGTCACTTTCTGTGATGGGGAAACAGTGGATAAGGCTCGAAAGGAATACAGACAAAAAAAAAACTTATATAGAAACTTGATTTCGCTTCAATATCATTATTTTTTTCCCTTTGAGTTATTTCAAATTGAATCTGGGTGTCCTGCATTATGAATGGTTTGACAGACGATGAGAAAAACTGAAACCTAACTCTGTCTTTTTCGATTGAAGGTGATATAGAATGCGATGGTCCGGGAATAGCGTATCTGGCAGGTCATATAATAGATTGAGAAATAATTTTCCGGTTTGAAGGAATCGAATACTTGGATAGTATTTCCAATAGATAGTCCACGGTTCTTTTTGAAGTTTTAAGTTTGAAGAGGATATTTATTTATTTGCGCTTATTATTAATTGTTATTGGAGAAGGGGTAAGATAGGTATTGAAAGCATAAGATTGTGTTGAAATTTTATTATGGTTAGAAAAAAAATTATTCGCAAACGTGAAGGTGAAATTTTTTTACTTAGATAATTTATTTTCTTTTACTTAGATTATTTATTTCTTTTAATTAGATAATTTGTTTTCTTGATTTTTCTGCTTTTAGAGTTTTTAAATTACATTTGTTACAATTCTCAATTTTTTCCGAAGATAATTTTACATCAAAACGATAGAAAAATCGCCGCTTTCTTTTGCTTTTTCAACGGTTTATTTATAAAATTGCATAATATAAATTTAAATATTTTTTCTAGTGCTTTTTTTAATTTTTGAAAATTTATTTCTCCTTGTGAATTTTATTTTAAATGACTGATAAAAAAAAATTGGTAGTGAGAATTTTTTATATCCTATCCCTTATTCATCAAAATTATTGATGTGAGATGCATTCATTAGTTGGATACAATAAAAATGACATTAACTAATATGTCTGTTATATATCTCATAATATGAACATGAACAACTCAAGTACAGTCGATTAACTTAAGAAATTACTTGCTTTGAAAAACTATTTTTTCTTGTCTCGTTGTAAGACTTTTTAAGTATATCTACCATCAACTTACCGATTTATTTTCCCACGTGTACTGTCTTATTGAAAGAAAACATTTTCTGGAAAAACATCAAAAACAATTTGTGTTTGAACTTTTCCAAAAGGTCAAAGTTTCAAACAACAATGTGCTAAACTAATTTCTCTCTCAAATTAATTTCTCTCTCAAATGTTTTAAAGTTTCATTTCTTTTTGTTTCAAGTTAGTAAAATTTATAGACAAAAATGAAAAATAAGTCTTGGATGAACTTGTTTAGAAATGAGCACTGATCACAATTATAAGAACATAACCCGAACAACGTATCTTTCCCTGGTCATCCATAACACGAAATGACCCATCTACTCCTGGATAATTGTTTTTATGAATGTTTTTCTTATGCTTTGATGCGCTTGGATGAACTAATTCCGCTACACCGCAAATAACCTTATGTGAAACAAGTTGTGACATTTTTTGCAACTTTTCTTTATTATTTTTTTATTGATTTGTTTAATCATTTTTCTAGACTTGTTTATTTCATTATTTTTTGGAGAGTTTCACTCAGCCATGACTGGTTCAAATGGGGTTGGAGAGAACAACCGGAAGTTTCAATTAAAACTGAAAAAGTTTTCGGTCGCTTTCTTATTTATGTTTGAATATTAATTGAAATTTATTGCAGTTATTTTTTAACCTCGTTATCAATTAAATAATTTTATATCAATTTAGAAGAATTAAAATCATTTCCTTTTCAACTATTTATTTGTAAAATAACTAAATTATTTGTAAAATAACTAAATTATTTGTGATATAAATAGAAATATTTTTCACAAATGCTTTCTTTATTAACTTATTTCACGTTGTAAATTGAATAACGTTAAATAGTTCATTGAAAATGAAGGAAAAAAATCCCAAAGAAACTATTTATTGAGCTTTTTATAAATTTCAGTCTTTTAATTTTAAAATCTTACGACACGCGTTATAAATTGATACAATTATTTGATTAAAAACACAACTAGTTCATGTAATTATCATATCCATTCAAAATTACCTAACTCTAAATAAATTATCTTATTTCATGTTTTATATCATAAAAAATTTCTAATGAGGTTTTATATTAAATCAGTTACTATTCTAAACTCAAACAATTTTGGACAAATTATTGTAGAAAAGCCCATTACTTTTCTACATAATATGTTTCAAGTTTCTGAAATCATCTCAGTATTTATATTTTGAAACTTAAAATCTTCATTGTTAACACATGAACATTTCCTTCAACACAGCAGATTTGTACCCAATGGGTTTTATTCATGACTTGATTTGGCATGGGGTATTTTAATTTATTAAAACTTTTGACCGTTCACAAACCCATTCAAGCTAACCTGTATTTTTTCCCGCGTCATACTTAAAGAAGAGTTTGTGATGTTCCCTCCCATGCATATGGTTCATATTATTGGTACATAGCATCGAAGTACCATAATCACGTTCATGTAATTTCATTAGTTTCATTTAAATCGTCTAATTAAGGCAACCAGTACAAAATCCATTACTTCTAATCATATAATTTAGTTTCGAAAGATTTGGTTGAACTGAACTTTTTCCTCTTTTTTTTTCTGACTTCATTGGAGGTGGTCTTAATTTTTACGCTATTTAACTTCAGTCCGGAATTAGCAAACTGGAAAAATCTATCCGTTCCTGATTCGTTAAGGACACTATATTTTATTGTTCTTTTTTTACAGTTAACCATTCTTTCGAACGTTAAATTCGATTAGGGTTAAAAGATATTTTTATTTTTGATTTTGTTGAAAGTTTAATGGAAATTTGCTTTACTTCTCTGCTTCTGTTTCATTTCTTTTCAATTTTACTTCTGGAAGCCGAATTTTTCTTGATTTCTTGGTTCAAATTAATTGAAGCGTACGCTTTTGTATATTTCTTTTATCAATTGTGCATTCTCTTATTTCTTAATATGATTATACTCAATTTGGAGAAATTAAGTATTTTGTAAAATATTTTTTTTTATATATATATTGGGTAAATGGATGTTGAACAAATAGAATATTACCCTACAATTAGATAATCTTCGTCATAATAGCTGTCACACATGATACTTTAAAGATAATTTACGAACAAAAACTTATCCTTGCGGTGTTATTTTACAAAGTACATAAAACTTAATAGCTTTTATTTAATATTGAAAATTAAATTAGCAGCATTTTACGATGTTTATTATTATTATTATTACTATTAATAATAATAATAAATCACACATTGTAATTTCAAACGTAATTTTTATGAGGGATTTGTTTTTCTGTTTGATTAGATATTATCTATATAACAGAAGAAAATGTGTTTAACTTGTAATTTTTTCTTTCTTGGCATTGCCATTTAAACTACATTGAATTTGTTGAATACTAAGATATAAAAGACGATGAGGGTTTAAAAATCTTTATATAATTGGTAAGGATTTATAATACAGGATTAGGTAATGTTATTTAATACATCTGTGATGAAACACATAGTACCAATTACGGTATTGACAATTTTCACTAATTTTTTAATTTTCTTATTGAGTGTATTGAAACTTCAATAATTTGAATGGATTATACTTATTGAAACTTCAAACACTACAAACTGCACGTTGATAATTGATAGTAAAAATCGTAATATATTTTCACATTAATTAATGAAGACTACTCCACACAGTCATATATTGGCTACTCTTTCTTCTACTATATCTATGGTTCTTTTTATTATTTTTAACTTGTTCGAACTTAATAAAAAAAAATTAAAATATTTGTTTCCATCCACTCGATTATCATTATACAGAAGTTTTCTCTTTAAATACTTCTTTAGTACCCTCGCTCGATTGCCTTCGTCAACTACTCAAAAAAAAAAAAAAAAAAAAAAAAAAAAAAAAAAAAAAATTCCACAAATGCTTTTAGTAAAGGCAATGTGCACTAACTGAAATATTCCTCTCCATTTACCAAAAAGTGTCCTACTGCATTAGTTACGCTCAAAAGACGACCATGTTAAGCAAAAGAACTCGAGAAAGCCCTTTAGGAAATTCCGATTTTCGAGGACCGTTAACAGCACACGTTTTCTACACTTTAAACAGAACTTTGTTGACAGACACTGAACAAGCTTGTACAAACACTGATGCATTGCATAAGCTTGTCCGGGAACCTTCTTTTTTCCCCCATCTTCCTATCCTCAGTGTTTGTACGTTCAGTGGCTTTTTTTTTATTTCTGCCGGGTCTTTTTAACATTTTTTGTGATTCCGAAATAAGTAAAATTCGATGAAAGATCTCGGATTGACTTCTTAAATTATTGTGTGTGCGTAAGGACATGTATCTGTGAGTATTAAGTGTTTGAACAGGATGGACTGGAGTTGAATTTTTAACTGTTTAGTTGTTTCGTAAGTCTTGAGATTGTATTGTTGATATCTTTTTTAGTATTCAGATTTTATTAGGAACTGATCCCGTTTCAAGTCTGTATACTTGTTTAGTTGCATACCTATTGCACTATGATAGTTTAAAATAGTAGAAATGCACTTAATTATCCAAATGATTCATTATTGAAGAGGGAGTAATTATAATATTTTGAAAGCATGGGATTTTAAAATTTTGAATTATTTTAAGGTGTGCGACAAATAATTTAGTTTTTGAGTAACGGGTATTTCTATAGTTTGGAAGCCATGACATTAAATCGAGAGCAGAGTATGTATTAAGTTCAACCTGTAATGAAAGTCAGTGGAAAGTCTACAACTATTCACTTCCGAGGA